>OY728137.1:1719889258-1722289258 GCA_963277665.1 Viscum album
AAAGTACAAGTAAACTGGATCAGCTCCTGTGAACACCCGCCAAGGATCCTACCTGAAGGGTAGGTACAGCTCTCGATCAGTCGTCATTAAGGTATGCCTCGTCTAAGGTCCACCTCCGAGCTACCTCCATTCTTGGTACTCTTGTCCTCAGTCAGCACTGTCCGTCGCCTGCATCAAACACAATGAAGTACAGGCATAACCCATGCAGGGTTGAGTATAACGATACTCAGTAGGGACCCCAAGACCCTCAAGGTCTCACAAAATCCACAAAGGATACACCACACAACATGGAATCAACTGATAAACCTACTTAGGTATATTCCCATACATATACCTAAGTTATCAAGTAAACCCATCTCAATCATGAGGAAATCACAGAGTCCAACTCAAAGCCCAAATTTCAACTGTTACACAAAGGAAAGAATACCACAAAGGTAAGTACCACACAAGTACACCATATAGAAGAATACCACCAAGGTATTACCACGAAGGAAAGTACCACACAGGTATAGACTTAGATCACACCAGGTATTTCTTATGTACAGTAGTAGAGATTATTAGATGTAACTACTAAATCATCTAACTCTGTTAAGAGGTAGACCCACGGAGGATCCTAAATCATCATCAGACCCACACAAGATCTCTAGGTGCTGACCCACACAGGATCGCTCGGTACTGACCCACATAGGATCGCTCTGTGTTAACCCACATAGGATCGCTAGGTGCTGACCCACACAGGATCGATCGGTACTGACCCACACAGGATCGCTAGAGTAGCCCCGCATGGAATCCTAGAGCGGTTCCATGTGGGACCCTCAATTACAGACCCACGAAGGATCTCTTTCTCAAGTAACAACCAGCTACAGGGTTCCCACACTTAAGCTTGCTCGTCTTCAGAAGAGTCCGCTCCTCAAGCCACTAGTCGATACTGCAACTACCATGAAGTCCCACGAAGAAGTATCTCAAAGGATTGCCACATCATATGGGTTTCAACGCAACAAACAGTGCGTCAATCGGATGCCTTGTCGGTAAGTTATTAGCCTTTTAGTCCTGAGGGCATGGTTAGATTCGTGATCAATCCAACTCGACCATATCCTAAATTTATCCAAATCTCCATTGGGATATAATCAAAGAGACCATCTCACTCCAAGGTTTCCAACGCCACTGGCGGTTCGTCAAACGGACGTCTGGTGCCAAAGTTATGGCCAAAAGAGCGTATAGGGTCGAAACGGGTCCGGGTCCTGTCCGACCCGGTCGGACCGACCTGACCCGACCCGACCCGATCCGCTGGGTCAGGCCCAGCTCACTGGGTCCAGCCCGGCCCGCGCTGGGTCTGACCCGACCCACTGGGTCCGGTCCGGCCCGCTGTGCGGTCCGGTAGGCCGCGAGGGCCGCGAGGTGTCGCAGAGGGCCGCGGGGGCTATGAGGGGCCAAAAAGGCCGTAGGAGGCCACGGGGGGTTCGTAGAGGCCGCGGGCGACGCGAGGCCGCAGGGGTCCATGGGCGGTGCGAGGCTGTGGGGGCTGCGAGGGCAACACAAGGACGCAGGGGTCGCGGAGCGGCAGAGGCCACGGGTGGCGAAGCGCCCCAGGGCGGCAGCGGCCGTAGAGCGGCGGAGGCCGCGAGCGATGGAGCGCCTCGGGGCGTGGAGGCCGTGGGGTGCGGAGTCCGTGGGGAAGCGGCAGCTGTGGGCGGGAGTGGCTGCAGGCGGCAGGGGCCGCAGACGGTGGAGGCCGCGGGCGGTGGAGGCCGCGGATGGAGGTGGCCGTGGGGCGGCGGAGCACCGCGGGGCGATGGGGCGCCATGCCTGCGTCGGTGGCTGGCTTGATTGGACACCCTTCGTTGGTAGCCTTCGTCGCAGTTCTCGAGTTCCACCTGTGCCAATCGCCGGCACTGGTCTCTGTCACCATCACGAATATCACACAAAAGATCCACAAGATTTGTGGAGGGGTCGGGCAATGTTTGTTTGGCCCATACCCTCCATGTTAGGGCGGTAGCATATAGATCAAGGAAGATGATTCAATATGAGAGGAAATTTAACATTGATCAAATTAAAACACACCCCTACCTTGTTTGATTGTTGACGTCGATGAGAAAATTCTATGTTGTCAACGTTCGTCGCAACCACCACACACCTCCAATATGGAGCTCATTCGTCGGATAAATGCTCTTCGATAGAGGTGGTTCTTCATTGTTGAAGATTTCCATAGTTGGAGGATTTCTTGAGGAAGAAGTCAAAGTCGTGCGTCGACGTTCCTCATTGGAGGAGCTCTTCGTTGAAGGATGTGTTCTTCCAAGTTCTCCTCTTGCCAAACCTTTCCTCTCAATTCCACCAAAATGAAAAGTAGCCCACATAATAGAACAAGTTATCTATTATGTTTGTTGGTATAATTTTAAATTATCTTAATTAATTAATTGAGGAGTTTGTATAATTAATTAAGGGGGTGGCACAAATAAAGTGGGGGAGTTCAAGAGGTTTTTCTCCCATAAAGAGGGGAGTTCAAGGGGGTTTTAGTCTCGGGTGCTCCCCACCACCATAACCCACATGGGAGGTTAATTCTGGTGGACCCCACCTCCATAACCTCACATGGGAGGTTTAGTTCTGGTGATCCCCACCTCTCAACATCTACATGGGAGTTCCAAAGAAAATAAAATGTTACACAATTTTATTTTATTTATTCTTTCACGAAAAAACCAAATTCTATCTTTCACCCTCGACCTACTGCGGTCGAGGTGAAGGTCCCTTTAACCTAATAACAGTGTTGTGAGTTCAACGGTGCCCTCGGATTTCAATTCCAATCACCGGTTCAAAAGTTACAAAAACCCTCTTGCACGTTTACTGAACGTACTCGAAAAAAAGTTCATAAATTCATTCCAGGCACACTGGGCCTCAGAATCACGCACCGTCAATTTTTACAGACTCATAAAATTCCCATTTAATAAAAAAAAAATTATATGGGAATTCCAAGTCTTTACATTTCTTCCCACCTCAGGTCTTTGCATCCCCGTAAGCCACAACTCAAACTAAGGGAAAAAGTGGGGCTACTGAGCACGAATTTGAGCCTCCTGCTCCCATGTTCTCTTCTGATGGTTCCCGTGCTGCCAGCGCGCACCATAGGTATCGAATAACCACGAAGGACCCAATCTTGTCAATCCTCAATCTCTACTGGAACCTTTGTAAAATTATCCCCATTGCCAACGTCCTGCTCGCCGTGGTCGATGATGTGAGAAGGGTCGTGCATGTATCTCTTCAGCTGAGATACATGGACGACGTCATGCACCTGGTGAAACTGAGGTGGAAGAGCTAAGTGGTAAGCCACCTCTCCAACTCTACTGAGGATCTGAAAGGGTCTTATGAACCTGAGAGATAACTTGCTGCCTCGACCAAATATCCACAAACCTCGTCTAGGTGAGACCCATAGAAAGACGTGGTCGCCATCATCGAACTCCAGAGGTCTCCATCTCCTGTCAGCATATAACTTATGCCTGCTCTTTGCAGTCTTCATCCACTCCTGGATGATCTGCACCTTCTTTGTGGTAGCCCAAACCATCTTTGGTCCCATGAGTGCTGACTCCCCCGGGTCAGTACAACACAAAGGTGATCCGCAAGGTCGCCCGTACAACACCTCAAAAGGTGTCATCCCAATAGTAAAGTGATAGCTGTTGTTGTATGAAAACTCCACCAAGGGAAAGTGATCCTCCCAGCTATGACCAAAGTTGAGGACACAAGCACGAAGAATATCCTCGAGGGTCTGAATGGTCCACTTAGTCTGGCCATCCGTCTGAGGATGGAAGGCAGTGCTCAAACGAAGTTGCATCCCGAAAGCCTCCTGCAACCCTTTCCATATTCGGTAAGTAAAACGTGCATCAAGATCGGAGATAATCGTCGAGGGTAATCTATATAACCACACAATCTCATACAAATAGAGGCATCCCAAGCTCTCTACTAATCCCTTCTCTTTGATTGGTAGGAAGTGGCCTGACTTGGTGAGTCGATCGATGATCACCCAAATCGAGTCATGACCCCTAGATGTACATGGAAGTCCTATCACGAAGTCCATGGATATCCCGTCCCACTTCCACTCTGGGACCTCTAAAGGCTAAACCAAGCCTGCTGGTATCTGGTGCTCTACCTTCACTTGATGACAAGTGAGGCCTCGAGAGACGAACTCTACTACTGCTTTATTCATTCCTAGCCACTAGTGCTGTCATTTGAGATCCTGGTACATCTTCGCCACTCCTAGATGTACCTCTAGAGGGGATGTGTGGAAATCCCTCAACACTCCCTCCCAAAGTGACACTAGTACCATGGTATGTCCTATGAAGAAGATGACATGCTCCCCACCTTCAGAAAATAAATTAGCTGCCTGTCCTGTGGATATTTGAGCATGTCGAGTCTCATAATCAGCGTCCCCAAGTTGTGCCTCCCTGACTCACTAAAGGAGTGGGAGAGTGACTGTAAGAGACTGAAGAAAAACTTCTCTATCTCAATCCACAAAGGATATATGCAAAGCGGCCAGCTACTCCTTCGGCTCACCTAGCAGCTGTATACCAGATCTCTTACTGAGTGCATCTGCTACAACGTTCCCCTTCTTAGAAGTATAGACTATCTCTAAGTCATATTCCCGGAGGAACTCAATCCAATGTCGCTATATCAGGTTTAGGTCTTTATGAGAGAAGATATACTTGAGACTCTTGTGATCAAAGTACACTGTAAAACGCTCGCCCATCAAGTAACGTCACCACATCTTCAAGGCGAAGACCACTGCTGATAACTCCAGGTCATGGGTAGCATAGTTCTACTCATGTTTTCTCAGCTGTCGTGAACCATATGCGATCAATGCTTGCTCCTACATCAGGACACATCTGAGTATAGTCCCTGATGTGTCGCAGTAAACTACATACCCAACGTCCTCCTCCAGTAGCCTCAAGATGGGGGCACTAGTCAGCCTCTGCCTTAGCTCTTGAAAACTCTGCTGGTATCTATCTGACCACACGAAGGGTTGCCCCTTCTTCATCAATGCTTAAAGGGCTGCTACAACTCTAGAAAAATCTAGCACAAACCTTCGGTAGTATCCAGCCAAACCCAAAAAACTCCATACCTCCATCACACTCCTAGGTGGATCCCAAGCAAGTACCGCCTCAATCTTTGCTGGATCTACTGCAACTCCAGCCTTCGATATGACATGTTCCAGAAAGTGAAACTCTCAGATCCAGAAGTGGCACTTCGAGAGATTACCATAAAGTTGGTTCTCTCAGAGTGTGTCTAGTACTACCTGTAAATGATAGGCATGCTTCTCCTCAGTAGTCGAGTAGATCAGAATGTCGTTGATAAAGACCACTATAAAGAGATCAAGGTATGTCTGAAATATCCGGTTCATGAGTCCCATGAACACTGCTGGAGCATTGGTCATGCCGAATGGCATAACCAAGAACTCATAGTGGCCGTACCGACATCTGAAATCTGTCTTCTGCACATCCTCGTCTCGTACTCTGAGTTGGTGATAGCCTGATCTAAGGTCTATCTTCGATAACCACTGTGATCCATTTAGCTAATCAAATAGGTCGTCAATCCTTGGGAGTGGGTACTTGTTCTTCACAATCACCTGGTTCAGACACTGATAGTCAACACAAAGTCTCAAGCTCTCATCCGCCTTCTTGACGAACAAAATCGTGGCTGCCCAAGGAGAAACACTAGGCTGAATGAACCCTTTTCTCTATAAGTCCTCTAGCTATACCCATATCTCACGAAGATCTATAGGAGCCATTAGATATGTTGGTGTAGATATCGGTGCCGTCCGGGGTACAAGTCAATGTAAAATTCCACCTCTCTGTGAGAAGGTAGACCTAAAACATCATTAGGGAAGACATCCGTGTACTGGTCCACCACTACAGGATAACTCGGACTATCCACATCAACCATTTTGAGGGTAATTCTAGCCAACTTATGTGTAACCGGCTACACCCTCCTCCAGGTAAGTCCATCCTGTGCTGAAAGGCTCCCTTCTCTTCGGTGAAGGTAAAACTGGTCCCATCCATGCAGACACACCACAATTTTCACCTAATGCAGTCAATCTGAGCACGAACTGTAGATAACTAGTCCATACCCAAGATGACATCGTAAGTCCTCGACGCTACTACAAGGAGATCCTAGCCAAAGCTCTCGCCTCCTAGAGTAATCTCACACTGCCGGTACCAGTGTGTAATCATCAAATCTACTCCCGTAGGACTCTCTAGCTATAAGGATTGAGCCAAATAATCCTTCGAAATCTCCGAGATCCGAACGAGGGCAGTGTAAATAAAAGAATGACTGGAACTTGTGTCTATAATTACTGCAGCTAAGGTGGAGTAGACACAGATCATACCATGTATCATCTCCAGAGCACTGTGATCATAGGCCTTAGATTCCTGGAGCTGGGCTCTCCCCTGTCCACCTGCTCCCTGTGGTTGGGGTGGACCTCCTAGTGGTGGTTCCGGTAACATCTCGAATCATCTCCCATCGCCAGCTGCACATACATCTTATTGGAACCACTTTGTGTATAAAGTTGTATTTGTTGTCAATAGTTGTCAATGAAGATCAAAATGAAGGAGATCAAGAAGTACTCCAATGAAATGGAGGAATAGAAGATCAAAATGAATGAGATCATGAAGTACTCTGATGAAGTAGAGGAATGGTAATTCAGACAATTGTTGTACTGATCATAATTTCAAAGAACATGTGTCAAAGGTGATACATTGTTTACAATAATGAATAATGTGAGGTGTAATCCATTTTAGGATGATTAAAGAAGAATGGGGTTTTTGGATGAAGTCCATGCCATTCCTCCTTATTGCATGAGAACCATGGGTTTTGATGAAGACCATGCAATTCCTCATTATTGCCTGAGAACCATGGGTTTTTGATGAAGACCATGCAATTACTCATGATTGAATGAGAACCATGCAAGATACTTCTTGATGAATTGAATCATATGGTTTGCATGAAGTAGATCATGATGGTTGATGAAGAAGACAATGTTCCAATGATTGGAATTCTAAGATGGCCGTGCGGGGATTGGAATTCTGAGATAGCCATGCACATCACATTGTCATAGAAGATGATGATGCTAAAGTTATTCCTTCAAAGAATACATATCACAATAGTGGAGTTTGTGATAAAAGCATAAGAGTTGTTGAAGGATACAGATCACCAAGAAGAAGTGCTTTTGAGGTGATCGTGCTTGTTGACAAAGCAAACAAACGACATACAAATTTTTTGACAAAGGAGATTCCATGGTGGCATGTCGAGTTCAAGGACTGTGGATAATGATCCATGTTTTATTCAAGGAACATCGATAAAGGAATGGATGATCTGGAGGTGGACAAAAAGAGAAGATACAAGGTGGCACCGTTTCCCAGTGTTTGCCAAATTTTTGGGCCTAAAAATCGACAAATAAAGAAAAGTATTTTTGGCAAAGGGACTTGCGCGCCGAGGTATTAGAGGATAGTAAACTTGTGCACCATATGTTTTTGAAGATCAAATCATCAAAATATGGCAAAGGGATAAGGGTCGCACAAGTTTTGGTGATGTCGCGTAGGTGACTTGCGTGCCGTGAAGAGACTTGCGTGCTGATGCCTTAGAAGCTTGATAACTTGCGTGCCTATGGTTTTTCGAGATCAGAAGATCAAAATTTGGCAAAGGAAAGAGGTTCGCATAAGTTTGGAAGTTGGTCACGCAAGTGACTAGCAGGGGAAGAGAGATGCATGCCGAGACTTGTGCGGCGATGGTTGACTTGCGTGCCATCACGCATGGTGGTCAAATTGCCTATAAATACTGGACCACCCCCTCTCATTTCCCACAGATTTCAACACTTAGAAAAATCAGAGCTCTCGTTACGCAGGTGTGGAAGTCGCAAAAGTAGTGTGGGGTCGCACAGGTAGAATTGCGCGCCAGTGTTTGAAGCTATGCGCAGATTATTGGTTGCGCGCCCAAGGCAGTTTGGGCGAGGAAGGAAGTGTGTCACGCAGGTTAGAAGTTGAGGAAGGCATTGTCGTGCTGGTGGTTTGGTGATACCTTCACTCCAGTTTAGACCTGCACACCGAAGACTTGCGTGCCGTATTGGGACTTGTCCGCCAGGCTTGGAGAAGAGCGCCAGGTGCTGTTGGAGTACGCCTATCTTTTTGGAGCTACATGAAAGCTGAAAGATTGCTCTATACCTTCGGTGCAACATATGATGTATTCGTTTGCAAAGATGGAAGAGCAATGAACAATCTGATTTTATGAAGAGAAGTGGTACCACACACACATGACTGGTGTTTAACATCCTCATTGTTCTTTACAAAGAGAAGAAGAACAGTTCGTGCAACTAAACTCAGATCTGCACAGAAAGAGGGGAATATATCAATACAATTAGGTGTTAGTATTGAGAATCAAAGAAAGAGAAGAAGAAGATATAGTGCATTCAATTATTGCACTAAAATAGAAGGTTGAATACAAAAGAGCATCAACTCAGGATTCTGATGCAAGTAAAGTCTCATGTTGAACAGGAGACAAAGACTTCAATGCAAATCTATTGAAGAGACCTTCACGTCTATAAACTGAGCGTGACTTCACCAACGACAGTGAGCCAAGGGGAGTCAACGGGAGTGACCCGAGGGAGACTGTGAGATATCCCTGAACCTTTTTAAAGGCAGTGAGCCTGGGACAGAGTGACTGTGCCCAAACCATTGTAATCCACAACTAGTGAATATTAGTGGAATTTGGTACGACTGACAACTTGTCGGCGTATGCTCCTTGGACGTAGACCTTAGTGGTTAACCAAGTAAAATTGCTGTGTTATCTCTTTGCATGTGAATGTTTCATTGTTGATCATATCCATCATGCATGTTTAAGTAGTTCCTAACAACGTCGGAACAAGATCCACAACTTTAAGAAGAAAAAGTTGACACCCTGATTCACCCCTCCCCTCTCAAGGTGTCTCGGGGTCCTACACATCTCATCTGCCACGTCCGCGTGCTCCCTACAGACATCCTCGGTTGAATCTCTGTCTCTGACTGGGTAGTTCTTTGATCGTATGATGATCATCCGTATGGTGTTTCGGACAGCCACGAGCTATGTGACCCTATCCTCTGCATACATAACACTGCCCGCTCCTGGCATGACTGGATCTACCTCGTGTGCCCCGCACAATCGAACCTAAATCTTGTGGTTGTCCATATGTAGGTCTAGTACTCTTGGACCTCTGCAACATATCTCTGCTTCCAACTACAGAAGACTCCACTACGTGACGACAAGTGGTGGGTCTCTCTATTGGTGACTGCTCATCAAGAAAAATCTCCACTAAAATGACTCGCTCTAACACCCTCGCCTGCGTCTAGATGCTAAGTGAGATCATCGAAGCCCTGATCTCCTACTTGAGTCCCTGATTGAAGGTCCGGGACCTAAAGAATGGGTCCCACAACATATCTGTGGAGTAGCATGAGAGGTTAGTGAACCTCACTGAGTACTGAGCCACAGTCATGCTGTTATACTATAGATAAAGTAGTTCTTGAATGCGCAATGCGCGAAGAGTCACTGGGAAAAACTCTGCTCAAAAAATGCTCTCGAAGTCTGCCCAGAGAAGTGTCACCTTTTCATGAGCCTGGAGCATCAATCTCCACCATTTTCCTACTGATTCATGTATAAGTATGGTGGCAAGGATCACCATGAGATTAGCTGGTGTCCCTACCAGTCAGAAAACTCTCACTACGGCCTCCATCCAATCCTCATCCGCCTGTGGGTCCGTATCTTCCCTGAACCTAGGTGGCATCTGGCACTGGAACTCGAGAAATGAACTCAAGCAGTGTGCACCCTCTGCTGCTAGGGCTGGTGGCATCAGTGGCCCAACGGGTAATGGTACCGCTGATGCCTCTTCTAGAAGAGTGCCCTGCATCAAGGCCTCATCACTCGGTGGGTTATCAGTGCGTACCACTCTCGGAACCCTAGCTGACTATCTGTGTGGAGGAATCCTGAAAACAAACAGGTGCTCCACAGTCAATAAGTTATAACTGGTGAGCTGACTCAAGTGATCACAAAGAAAACTCTTGGAAACACACACACAATTAGTGTTTTTGTGCACTAAGTTAGAAATTAGAAGACAAGGTCCTGGTGTATGGATACGTTGGCCACCGCACCAACACTGGATTCCCTAAACTGACAACCACACTCACTACACTTAACACTATTTCCATTAGAAAGATCAAATTACTATGTTCTACTGTAGAACTGACTCCTCTGATACCATTTTTTCATGATATATCCCCCCGGGGCTCATGCCTGGACCACCCTAAGCCCTTCTTTCATAGTCCAGGGGCTGGCAACTAGCGCCAAAGACGTATTCACTAAAACTGGGAAGGCATTGACTTTATAAACTGTAAGCACACGCAACCAAGCACACAACAAGATACTAACTCAAGTAAACTGAATAGTAAATAGAGTAAGTACAGTAAGTAAAAGGGGCCATAATACATGCCCAACTAGAAAGTATATGAAAATGAAATTACAAGAAAACTGGATCAGCTCCTATGAACAATCGCCAAGGATCCTACCTAAAGGTTAGGTACAGTTCTCGATCAGTCGTCTCTACGGTACGCCTCATCTAAGGTCCACCTCTGAGCTACCTCCAGTCCTGGTACTCTCATCCTCAGTCAGCGTTGTCCGTCATCTACACCAAACACAACGAAGTGCGGGCATAGCCCGTGCAGGGGTGAGTATAATGATACTCAGTAGGGACCCCGAGACCCTCAAGGTCTCACAAAATCCAAAAAGGATAAACCACAAAACATGAAATCAACTAACAACCCTACTTAGGTATATACCCATACATATACCAAGGTTATCAAGTAAACCCATCTCAATCATGAGGAAAACACAGAGTCCAACTCAAAGCCCAAAGCTCAACTGTTCCACAAAGGAAGGAATACCATAAAGGTAAGTACCACATAGGTACGCCACACAAAAGAATACCACCAAGGTATTACTGGGAAGGAAAGTACCATACAGGTACAGACTCAGCTCACACCAGGTAATTCTTAGGTACAGTAGTAGACACGATTAGATGTAACTACTGAATCATCTTACTCTATTAAGAGGCAGAACCATGGAGGATCCTAAATTATCATCAAACCCACACATGATCTCTAGGTGCTGACCCACACATGATCGCTCGGTGCTGACCCACACAAAATTGCTAGGTGCTAACCCACACAGGATCGCTCGGTGCTGACCCTCACAGGATCGCTAGAGTAGTCCCGCATGGAATCCTAGAGTGGTTCTATGTGGGACCCTCAATTACAGACCCACGAAGGATCTCTTTCTCAAGTCACAACCAGCTACAGGGTTCCCGCACTTAAGCTTTCTCGTCTCTGGGAGAGTCCGCTCCTCAATCCAATGGTCGATACTCCAACTTCCATGAAGTCCTATAAAGAAGTATCTCAAAGGACTGACATGTCATAGGAGTCTGAATGCAACAGACAATGTGTCAATCAGATGCCCGGTCTATAAGTTATTAGCCCTTTAGTCCCAAGTGTCCGGTTGGATTCGTGCTCGATCCAACTCGACTGTATCCCAAATTTATCCAAATCTCCAGTGGGGTATACTCAAAGATACCATCTTGCTCCAAGGTTTTCAACACCGTTGGCGGTTTTTCAAATGGACGTTCGGTGCCAAAGTTATGGCCAAAAGAACGTATAGGGTTGAAACATGTCATGGTCTGGTCCGACCCGACTCGGCCTGGGCCGACCCGGTTCGGGTCGACTCGGCCCAACCCACTAGGTCAGGCCCAACTCACTAGGTCTGGCCTAGCCCGCTGGGTCCGGCCTGACTCACGCTGGGCGGCCCGACCCGCTGTGCGGTCCGGCAGGCCGCGAGGGCCACGAGGGGCCGTAGGGGGCCGTAGGGGCCATGGGGGCCATGAGAGGTCGTAGAGGCCGCGGGGGCCGCAGAGTGGCAGACGCCGCGGGCGGTGGAGTGCCTCAGGGCATGAAGGTCGTGGGTGATGGTGGCCATAGACGGCGGTGGCCGCGGGGTGGCGAAGCAATGCGGGGTGGCGGGGCGCCGTGCCTTCGTCGGCAACCGGCTTGACCGACCGCCCTTCGTTCATCACCTTCATCGCAGTTCTCGAGTTCCACCGATGCCAACCGCTGGCACCGGTTTCCTTCACCATTGCGAAGATCACACAAAAGATCCACAAGATTTGCGGAGGGGTCGGGCTATGTATGTTTGGCCCATACCCTCTACGTTAGGGCGGTAGCATACGACTTGAGGAAGATGATTCAATGTGAGAGGGAATTTAACATTGATCAAATTAAAACACACCCCTACCTCGTTTGATTGTTGACGTCGATGAGAGAAGTCAAAGTTTTCGACGTTATTCACACCCTTCACAGGCCTCCGATCCCGAGCTCGTTCATCGGATAAACACTCTTCTATGGAGGTGATTCTTTGTTGTTGAAGATGTCCACCATTAGAGGATGTCTCGAGGAAGAATTCAAGGTTGTACGTCATTGTTATTCTTTGGAGGAGCTCTTAATTAGAGGATGTGTTCTTCCAAGTTATCCTATTGCCAACCCTTTCCTCTCAATTCCACCAAAATGAAAAGTAGCCCACATAATAGAACAAGTTATCTATTATGTTTGTTGGTATAATTTCAAATTATCTTAATTAATTAATTAATGAGTTGGTATAATTAATTAAGGGGGTGGCACAAATAATGTGGGGGGAGTTCAAGAGGGTTTTCTCCCATAAGGGGGGGGGGAGTTCAAGGGGGTTTTAGTCTCAGGTAGTCCCCATGTAGAGACCCGAAGCTTAACGTACATGAACATTACATTACTTTTGCGGAATACTTAGTACATAACAAAAAACACACACACAAGGATCATAATAGTTTAGTGTCTTTGGAAACTCGGAATGTAATCTTCTAATCGTGGTGAAAGATCTTCAATATCTCCCATAAAGATCTTCCCTTTTTTTTACCTAAAACCTTTCTTTATATCCTGGGGAAAAGAAAACAAAAAAGGGTGAGCTCAAATGCTCAGTAAGGGTAAACAAAAGAAAAATCAATCACATCATATTCATAAGAACATATCTTTTGGAAATCTTATCCTGCAAAAGAGAGCATAATTTCATAACATGGGATAAATCATAGTAGTGAAATGAAACCCCAATAATCATAACTTAAAACATGAAACTTTGTGGCATACACACATAATCATAGAGAATAATTTCTTGTTAGTCAAGACTCATTGCCAAAACTATCTTAGTGGACAAAGTCCCTTTCTGAACCGAGTCACCCTCGTTTCGGTCTTGTTTCACTGAACCGGTATAACCTACCATTCTAGCCATGTCTATCTCATGAGATATAAAATCTTTACCCAATGCATTGGAGGGAGATATAGGTCCCACCCATCTCATAATGATACCATTCTTATTTGTGCCACAAAATCATAAATCATACATCATTGCATAACCCATGTAGTAAAAATGGGATTCTTAAACAACATGACATCATAAAACAATTCATATAAGATAAAGGAATTCATAAAAATAATTCCATCACAACATGATCAAATCAATGTAATAATAGGGATAAAAACAGAACCCTTTATTATCTTAGATGGAAAATAATTTTGATAAAACACTTGAACTCCATTCTTGAGGAAAATATCCTTTCTTCTTCAAAAACATTTTTCCTTTCATAACATGTCATACAAAAAGAAGTTGATTAAAAATAAACTTGAAAACTTGTAAAGTAAGCTTCTTGGAAATAATGTTTTAAAAATCCATTCATGCCGTATAAGTTAAAAAAACATTCTTCGTACTTTTGTCGGAAAAGTCAAAAAGTACCTCGCACGAAAAACGACAAAAGATTCCTTTCATATTCTTTACTAAAAACTCACCAAAGGGTAAAATTGGATTTAAACTATTGTAAGTGGATGGAAACAATATTACATATTGAGGGAACATGGATGTGGATGTGAAACGCACAGCCGATTGTCGCCTATCGACCGGTCAAAGTTCCGGTGCTCTGCTAATGTGTATAGCAGCACTCGGGTCGAATCCTCGGCGATGGTACTTCGTAATAGTCGATTGTTTTTAGTTGATTGTATTTTGATTGGGGGGGGGGGGGTTGTTTGAAGAGCTTAATTTAAATGTTTAATGAATGATGTTTAATTTAACAAGTTGATAAAGATTGGGGTGAGTTCATCATTAGGTTAGTTAAGCTTTTTATATCCTTGAGCTTTGCTTTATATTACATTTAAATTAACACCCATGTCACAAGATGATGTTGATTAGAATTATTAAGTGTTAAGGCTTTAAACCAAGCCTTAACTTAACTTAAGGTTATAATCTCAATCAGATATTATTTATGGTGGTGTATTTATGGTTCCAATAATCCATGGAAACCACATGTTAAACAAAACAAGTCATTAATCCATGACATGTAAAGTCCAACATACACAATGTTAATTCAAAGAATATTCATCGAGCAGAAGCTCTCAATCACTTAACATACCTAAATTATAACTCACCCCAATGAGATATTTACTCATCCATTTGGGTGATTAATAATCTGGTTAAAATTATTATGATTATAAATTAATAAGAGAAGAAAAAGAAAGGGATAAGAAAAGAGTGGTACGTCGACACACACACACGAACAATGATGATAATTAAAAAATGAACTTTCGATTGAATGAGGAAGCTAAAGAAGGGAAGGGTATTGAACTTAATTTAAACTATTTTAAGAACATTAATATTAAAATACAGAAGTTGGAGGAGAATAAGAGATATTGAAGAAGAAACTTTCATTAAAACAGAATTACAAAATAAAGGACTTACAAAATTACAAAAATGAAGAACACAAAAGTAAGTGAGAAAAAGAGAGGAGGAAAGGTCTCTCAAGTGAAAAATTGAGTATGAAAGGTCCTCCCAAGACTTTGGAAAATCTTTTTTCGTGCCAATATGATCTCCTCTCTTCTGAAATTCCAACCCATCTCAAGGAGAGAAGGGGAGAGTATTTATAGCCCAAGGAGTGGACTGTTTGTATTCCCAATCTGTCCCTCCACTTTAATTGACAATTGAGCTATTCAGAAAGCCGAATCTTCAAATATATCCTTCTTCAAAGTTGTATAAAATACTGTTTTAAGACTACTCTCAAAATTTGGAGTTATTTGTACTTAAGGATCAAAAGTTATGGCCGGTTGATTAAACAAAGTTAAACTGTCCATTTCAATCCAGTCTTTTTGAAGTCCATAATGTGAAAGGGTTTTTGAATATGAATATGCCTTCAAATCCGAATTGTTTCTGCAACAAAGTCGGCCGCCTATATCTCGTATTTCACACTGAAAAATCTCAGCTCGATTGGATTCTTACATCAGGAGATATGTCATGCATACTATACTGATTTAAATTCTCTGCCAGAATGGTGGGCTGGACTTCAAAGATTTATTTGGGCCCCTTGTACTTGGATTTGGGGCTTGTAATTTTTATCCAAGATGACATGTAGTGTTCCCAGAATTATGGTGGAGAGTTAAGGTTTTTTGACTTCTGTATTGAACCCAGTAAATCAATCTTCAAGGCTGGTTCAGTTTGTTCACAGATTCTTTGGTCTTGTTTGTGAGGACCATATGACCCTTCAAATGGAAGAATTGGATCATGGTTCCTTCTAATGAAATGTTGTATATTGAAAGGAAAATCCTAAAAAATAAGAACCACACAATTTGGATCAGTATAGTGACAGTTATAATTAAAACATTAAACTAACTCAATTGGACTACTTCTAAAAATGCTCAAATATTATACTTAATATTAAAAAATTAATATTTCACACAAATTATGCACATTTCATATAAAATAAGTAAAGGGGGAATATAATAAGTCATGAAAATATTAATAACATCAACCCCCCCACACTTATATTTGCACGTGTCCTCATGTGCAACAAATATAAAAACATGACAAAATCATTTTCACTCACCAACAAATATTAAAATTTTGTTTTCTCCAATCAGGGGAGGTTTAGACTATTTCACTCATCCATATTGAATTCCATCACAAATTTGGTTCACAATAATGCATCAGAAACAATTCATTTTTTTCATGTTCAAGGTTTTAATTGGAAAATGTAGGCACTCAAAACTTACTCCTCTCAAGATGATAAAAATGTATTTTAGGAGTTTCACTCATTCACCAACAAAAAGTGAAAATCAAGAGTTTGTAAGAGCTCTCAGCTTCCATTCCCAAATCTAATGTGTACAAGAATCAAGAGGTATTTTAAGGGGTTTTTCAGTGGCTATGGGACGGTAGGTATATAATGTCCAAAGGAAAAGAGGGGTTAAAAACACCAACATGGAAAAATCAATGCACATTTTTTTTGAAATTTGATTTGAAAGGAAATAGAAACACATATTTACAAGGGCATGAATGTGTGATGAATGAAAAGTGAGGGAGATAGAAAATGGAATAGGGTGAGATGATGGAATATGTACAATATGGAAGACTTCCAATAATGACACAATATAAGATGATTCAAGTGTTCTTTTTTCTTCTTCTTTTTTTTTTGCTCTTTTTTTTCGAAAGTTGTGATTGAAACAAGTCTCACAGTCATCTCCTAACCCATGTTTGATCTTCTCATGGAACGAATTTTAGTAGTTATAACACGATCAAAGGTTGATGATTAATGATTTTTGACCCACCCAAGACACAACCCATTTCTTTTTTTTCATTTTTTTTAATATAATTTTTTTTTCATTTTTTTGAACACTTTTCAATGACTTTTGTACAAATGAAAATTACACATATACACCCCAAATCTCACAGAATTAAAACCTCTCCCCCACACTTGAATGGATGCTTGCCCTCAAGCATATGATGACACATTGGAAATCAATGAAAGTACGCCCAAAAATAAAGTCCATTCCCCCCACACTTAAATTTCAATAAATTGTACAATGAAAATACATGAAGATGTTGGGTGGGACAAGGTATTAGGATTGTAATGTGGCTATCAAAAGAAAGGTTTTCATAGGCTCAAAGGGGATTTCAAAAGTAGGATCAATGTAAGGGTAACGGGAGGCTATTTGGCTATTCTGATTCTCATGTGGCTTAGAAAATGCCTCTATCATATTAATGCACACAAAAGATGGAAATTCAGCTCGAAGGTCCACAAACTCAAGACTCACAATAAGTGGTGAAGACACACAATGAGAAATATGGCCATAGATGACCTTGGCATGAAGGCTAATGTTATTCCTCACGGTAGGGGAAAATCATTTTCCAAATAAAAAATTGTTCATTAAAAATGTTTGTTATTGACACAAAATTGTTTACCCAAGTTTGAGATAAAAATTCAATATATTTGAGTTGAAAACAAGCCTTTTGGCTCCCCAAAATGGTTGGACATAATTTCAATATTGGATGATGAGTAATTATGACACCCCTTTTGTTTTAATTTTCATTTTTTTTTAATTTTTTTTAATTATTTTATTTTTAATGACACATCCACACAAAAGAGAAAATAGAAAAAAGGTTGTGGAAGAATGTTGTAAAAAAAATGATAGGGAGAGAGGAAGAAGAAGAAATAGAGAGAAGAAGATAGGGAAGAGAGATTGAGAGAGAGAGAGTTAAAGGGAAAGAGGTGCCCCCTGGTTTGGATTTGGTGGGTCGCCATTTCAATCTAGTGGTGGGTCAATGGAAGTGGATGTGGAACCTGAAGTGAATGGCCTCTCATGGTGATTCTTTAACCGATGTCCATTTATCGTGAATGTTCTTTTTGAAAAAGGGTCTTGGACTTGCACTACACCAAATGGGTAAACATTAGTAATAATAAAAGGTCCATCCCAACAAGAATTGAGCTTACCTGGGTGAAGTCGAAATCGAGAATTGAAGAGCATTACCTTTTCACCTTCATGAAATACCTTTTGAAGAATGTGCTTGTCATGGAGTGACTTTTCCTTTTCTTTGTAGAGAATGGAGTTCTCATACGAATTGAGACGAAGCTCCTCCAATTCAGTCAACTGCAACAATCTTTCTTCACCAGATTTTTCACAATCAAAATTACATGTTTTGAAAGCCCAAAATGACTTATGTTGGATTTCAACTGGTAAATGACAGGCTTTACCAAAAATTAGCCTAAATGGAGACATCCCAATGGGTGTCTTATAGGCTGTTCGATAGGCCCAAAGTGCTTCACCAAGTCTATCGGGCCAGTCTTTTCTTGTGGGCTTAAAAATTCTTTCAAGCACTCTTTTCACTTCTCTATTAGAAAGTTCAGCCATTCCATTTGTTTGAGGGTGATATGCAGTGGTTGTTTTATGTACAACCCCATTCTTTTTCAAAAGTGACTCCATGGTTCTATTACAGAAATGAGTTCCTAAGTCACTTATCAAAGCACGTGGTGTTCCGAATCGATGGAAGATATGGGTTTTGAGGAACTCACTCACAGTTTGAGCATCATCTTTCCTAGTGGGTTTGGCCTCAACCCACCTAGAAACATAGTCAACATCAAGGAGAATGTAGGATAATCCATTGGAAGGGGGAAAAGGTCCCATGAAATCGATGCCCCAAACATCGAAAAGCTCATAGAAGATTAATGGATTTTGAGGCATTTCGTTTCTTTTGGAAATTGTGCCAAACTTTTGGCAAGTGAGACATGATTGACAGAACTCGTGTGAGTCCTTGAAGAGTGAAGGCCAAAAGAATCCATAATCTAGGACCTTTCGAGAAGTCCTTTGTGGTCCAAAGTGGCCACCTCCAGGCATTGAGTGGCAGAATTCCAAGATGGAGGATTGTTCAGTTTCATCAACACATCTCCTAATTACCATGTCATCCCCAGTTTTCCAAAGTTTATTATCTTCCCAAAAATAATGCTTTGAATCACTTTTCATATTTTCTTTTTGTTCTTTTGAAAAATATTCAGGGAAAACACCAGAAACTAAGTAATTGACAATTGGGGCATACCATGGTAACTTTGGAGTGAGAGATGAGAGGTGTTCAGTTGGAAATTCAGGATCAATTATTTCAAAATGAGAAGAATTAGAAATTCTACTCAGGTGGTCAGCCACAGGGTTTTCTTTTCCAGGTTTATCTTTTATCACAAGGTCAAACTCTTGGAGCATTAAAATTCATCTTATTAGCCTTGGTTTGGAATCACTTTTCTTAAGTAAAAACTTTAATGCTGAGTGGTCCGTGAAGATGATGATTTTGGCACCTAAGAGATAGGGCCGGAATTTATCCAAGGCAAAAACCACAGCTAAAAGTTCTTTTTCAGTCACAGTGTAGTGTGATTGAGTTTCATCCAATTTTTTTGAGGCATAAAAGATGACATGAGGAATGTTTTCTCTTCTTTGACCAAGAACAGCCCCAATGGACCTATCAGAAGCATCACACATCAATTCAAATGGTAAGGACCAATCTGGGGGTTGGATTATTGGAGCAGATGTGAGAGCAGATTTGAGTTCAATGAAGGATCTCTTGCAAGCCTCATCAAAATTGAATGTGACATCATTTTGAAGTAAACGAGTGAGTGGGAGGGAAATCTTGCTAAAGTTCTGAATGAATCGCCGATAGAAACCGGCATGACCAAGGAAGAACCGAATGTCTCAAACTGATTTGGGTTCAGGAAGTGATTGGATCACCTCAATTTTGGCTAGATCAACTTGGATACCCTCTTGATAAATTATGTGCCCTAGAACAATCCCATTTGAAACCATGAAGTGACATTTTTCAAAATTCAGCACAAGGTTGCACTTGACACACTTTTGAAGGACCAAAGAGAGTGAATGTAAGCAAGATTCAAATGACTCGCCATAAATGGTAAAGTCATCCATGAAGACCTCCATGCAATTCTCAATGAATTCAGAAAAGATACTCATCATACACCGCTGGAATGTTGCAGGAGCATTACAAAGGCCAAAAGGCATTCGCCTATAGGCATAGGTTCCAAAGGGGAAAGTGAATGTGGTATTTTCTTGGTCTTGAGGTGCGATTGGAATTTGGAAGTAGCCGGTGTAACCATCAAGAAAGCAATAGTGTGACTTTCCGGCCAATCTCTCAAGCATTTGGTCAAGGAAAGGAAGTGGGTAGTGATCTTTTCGTGTTTCAGCATTCAATTTGCGATAATCGATGCACACACGCCATTTGTTTTTCACCCGAGTTGTGACCACTTCTCCATGTTCATTTGTGACAACTGTTATCCCACCCTTCTTATGAACGACTTGAATTGGACTAACCCATTCACTATCAGAAATTGGGTAGATAATACCAACTTGAAGAAGCTTGGCAATCTCTTCCCTTACTACCTCAAGTATGAGTGGATTGAGTCTTCTTTGAGGTTGCCTAATTGGTTTGGAAGATTCCTCTAGATGGATGTGATGCATGAAAAGGGCAGGGTTGATTCCTGGAATATCCTCTAGGGTCCAACCTAAGGAATTTTTGTTTTCCTCTAACACTTGAATAAGTTGGGACTCCTCAGTTTCAGAAAGTGAAGCAGAGATAATGACAGGGTAGGAGGGATCATGGAAAAGGAATGCATACTTGAGGTGTGAAGGAAGTGGTTTTAGATCAGTTTCAGCCTTGATATGAGAGCTAGACAAGTTAGGAGCAGGAGAAGGGATTCTAGATGGGTTTGGATCATTTTACTCAACACTGTCCAAGGTGGAGCAGTAGAGATTAGAGTTGATGTGGGATTCAAGAGAGTTTTCAAGTTCCTCTAGATTGATGGAGTCTATGAATGAGAGGTCCACATCAACTTCACCATTTATGACTTTGTTAATCATGATGCAGATTTCACAAGATCCTTTATCATTAGAACATGAAGAACATGGTGGATTGGGGTTCGATTGACTCTTAGAAGTGTCCTCAGAAGCATTGATTGAGAATGCAGAGTGATCCTCAGATGGGTATCGTATGGCTTGGAAAATGTTGAACTTGACCAGTTGGTCACCGAATTCCATGGATAAGATGCCTGAATGGACATCAATCTTGGTTCTCGCAGTCATGAGGAATGGTCTTCCTAGAATTAGGGGAGATCGAGAATAGTTTGTCTCACCTTCCATGTCAAGGACATAGAAATCAGCAGGGAAGATAAGATCATTGACTCGGACAAGGACATCCTCAATTATTCCCTCAGGACTGGTAGTGCTTCGATTGGATAATTGAATGACAACACTCGTTGGGTGCAAGGGACCTAGACCAAGGTTGGAGAAAATGGATTTGGGCATGACATTTATTGAGGCTCCAAGGTCTATGAGTGCATCATCAAAGTTGGAACTCCCTATTTGACATGGAACCGCGAAGGTCCCTGGATCTTTGCACTTCATGGGAATGGATTGTTAGGTTGAAACATTTTCAATGTTCCTAAGTTTCCTCTTATGGGTGAACAATTCCTTAAGAAACTTGGCATACTTAGGGATTTTTTTGATGGCATCTAAGAGGGGGATGTTCACTTCAACACGTCTAAACATGTCAAGCATTTCAGGATCAGGTTCAAAGGACTTCTTAGGCTTAGAGATGGCTTGAGGAAAAGGAATTGGGTTCCTTAGAGGAATGGAAGGAGGTGAAGGAGTGGATTCAAGTTCCTTTTCCAGATTTTTGTTCTTTTCATTTTCTAGATCAACATCGAAAGGGGAGGTAGAGAAATCAGCATGGGGCATAGCAATTTTCTTTCCCGATCTAAGTGCAATTGCACTTACATTACCCTTAGGGTTGGGTAATGGTTGAGCTGGGAGTTGGGAAGAATTTGATTGTTGTTGCTGGCTCAGGTGGGATGCAAGTTGACCTATTTGAGTTTCAATGTTTTTAAGGCTAGAACGGGTGAAGGATGCAAGATCTTCTACGACACTTTCCCATGGTTGCTTGGAAGAAGAGACTTGTCCCTGGTTGGGATTTCCTTAATTTTGGTTCTTGGGAAAGTGATTTTAATTGGGTGTGGAATTGGGAAGGCTCGTTAGGATAGTGGAATCCAGGAGGAGGATTGTTCCTTTGAGGTTGAGGAACAAAAGGATAAGGTTGATGGAAGTTCCCACCACCTTGACCATATTGGAATTGGTTTGGGTTTTGAGGAGGGAATTGAGGAGGATGAGAAATGGGATTACCATACCTTAGAGGTGGGTTAAAGGTAGAAGAGAAGGGCTCAGAGTGGGGTTGGTTGAAGTTTCTAACAAACTGACCTGATTGTTGAGGGTTGAAGTTTCGCTGTGCATATACCGCATTGAGCTCCATTGGACTAGATGAATCAGATGGATGATCTTGAAGTTGTGGACATGTGTCAGTCGGATGAGATGGAGAGTTGCAGATTCCACAATTCTTGATAGGTCCAGGGAATAGTGACTGTGGAGAAGATGAGGTTGGGGCTTTGGTAGCCACCGCTAGTTGAAGTACAAGACCTGTAAGTTCACTCATCCACTCAGTCATCTTGTTGGGCTCTATGGATTGATTCTCTTGGGCTTGTTTCACTTGAGCATGTGCTCGAGTATGGAGTTGCTGCGTGTTTGCAGCCATGTTACTTATGAGATCTCTTGCAGCTGCATGAGTTTTGTCAACAAGAGCACTGCCACTTGCGACATCAATGAGAGTTCTCTCCATAGCCAATAACCCCTCATAGAAGTATTGGATCAGGAGTTGGTCAGGGATTTGATGGTGTGGACAAGTTTCCACAAGCTTTTTGAACCTCTCCAAATACTCATGGAGTTATTCATTAGGGAATTGACGGATGCTGCTTATTTCCTTTCGGATAGAAGCTGTTCGGGAAGCGGGAAAGAACTTCTCAAGGAAAAGTCTCTTCATGTCAACCCATGAGTTTATGGAACCAGGTGGGAGGTAGTAGAGCCAAGACTTGGCAGAATCCTCCAGGGAAAAGGGGAAAGATCTAAGCTTGATTTGTTCTTCAGAAACCCCTTGAGGTTTCATGGTTGATAAGACCACTTGGAACTCTTTGAGGTGAAGATGTGGATCCTCACCGGCTAGCCCGTGAAAATGAGGGAGAAGATGAATCAAACCCGATTTGAGTTCGAAATCAGCTTCTATTTTTGGATATTGAATACCAAGAGGTTGGTAATTCATATCAGGGGTAGCGAGTTCTTTCAATGTTTGTTCCCTAGGATTGGCCATATCGATTTCAACTAGTTGGATGAGGACTGGTTCTTGAATTATTTGAGTATCTCTTATGTTCCTCCTAATTTGGCGAAGTGTTCACTCAATTTCAGGGTCAAAAAAATCCGAGGGATTGTTTGGAAGGCTATGGGGCATTCAGAGAGATTTTGGAAGAAAGAGGAAGATGGGTTTTTCTTTGTATTTTTTTTTTCAGTTTATGATTTTTATGAGAAGACGGGTTTTTCTTTGTGATTTTTTTTCAATTTTTTTTTTTAAAATTTTGTATTTTTTTGGGTTTTTTTTAAAATAACCAGAAACTAAAGACTACTTAAAGCACCATCCCTGGAAACGACTCCATTTGAAACGCACGACCGATTGTCGCCTATCGACCGGTCAATGTTCCGGTGCTCTGCTAATGTGTATAGCAGCACTCGGGTCGAATCCTCGGCGATGGTACTTCGTAATAGTCGATTGTTTTTAGTTGATTGTATTTTGATTGGGGGGGTTTATTTGCAGAGCTTAATTGAAATGTTTAATGAATGATGTTTAATTTAAAAAGTTGATAAAGATTGGGGTGAGTTCATCATTAGGTTATTTAAGCTTTTTATATCCTTGAGCTTTGCTTTATATTGCATTTAAATTAACACCCATGTCACAAGATGATGTTGATTAGAATTCTTAAGTGTTAAGGCTTTAAACCAAGCCTTAACTCAACTTAAGGTTATAATCTCAATCAGATCTTATTTATGGTGGTGTATTTATGGTTCCAATAATCCATGGAAACCACATGTTAAACAAAACAAGTCATTAATCCATGACATGTTAAGTCCAACATACACAATGTTAATTCAAAGAATATTCATCGAGCAGAAGCTCTCAATCACTTAACATACCTAAATTATAACTCACCCCAATGAGAGATTTACTCATCCATTTGGGTGATTAATAATCTGGTTAAAATTATTATGATTATAAATTAATAAGAGAATAAAAAGAAAGGGATAATAAAAGAGTGGTACGTCGACACACACACACGAACAATGATGATAATTAAAAAACGAACTTTCGATTGAATGAGGAAGCTAAAGAAGGGAAGGGTATTGAACTGAATTTAAACTATTTTAAGAACATTAATATTAAAATACAGAAGGTGGAGGAGAATAAGAGATATTGAACAAGAAACTTTCATTAAAACAGAATTACAAAATAAAGGACTTACAAAATTACTAAAATGAAGAACACAAAAGTAAGTGAAAAAAAAGAGAGGAGGAAAGGTTTCTCAAGTGAAAACATGAGTATGGCAGGTCCTCCCAAGCATTTGTCAAAGCTTTGGTCATTCCAATATGATCTCCTCTCTTCTGAAATGCCAACCCCTCTCAAGGAGAGAAGGGGAGAGTATTTATAGCCCAAGGAGTGGACTGTTTGCATTCCCAATATGTCCCTCCACTTTCATCGAAAATTGAGCTATTCATACAGCCGAATCTTCAAATATCTCCTTCTTCAAAGTTGTATACAATACTGTTTTCCGACTACTCTCAAATTTCGAGTCATTTGGACTTAAGGATAAAAAGTTATGGCCGGTTGATTAAACAAAGTTAAACTGTCCACTTCAATCCAGTATTTTTGAAGTCCATAATGTGAAAGGGTTTTTGAATATGAAGATGCCTTCAAATCCGAATTGTTTCTTCAACAAAGTCAGCCGTATATATCTCTTCTTTCACACTGAAAAATCTCAGCTCGATTGGATGCTTACATCAGGAGATATGTCATGAATACTATACTGATTTTAATTCTCGGCCATAATGGTGGGCTGGACTTTAAAGATTCATTTGGGCCCCTTGTACTTCGATTTGGGCCTTGTAATTTTTATCCAAGATGACATGTAGTGTCCCCCGAATTATGGTGGAGATTTTAGGTTTTTTGACTTCTGGATTGAACCCAGTAAATCAATCTTCAAGGATGGTCCAGTTTGTTCACAGATTCTTTGGTCTTGATTGTGAGGACCATATGACCCTTCAAATGGCAGAATTGGATCATGGTTCCTTCTAATGAAATGTTGTATATTGAAAGGAGAATCCTACAAAAGAAGAACCACACAATTTTGATCAGTATAGTGACATTGATAATTAAAAAATTAAACTGACTCAATTGGACTACTTCTAAAAATGCTCAAATATTATACTTAATATTAAAACATTAATATTTCACAAAAATTATACACATTTAATATAAAATAAGTAAAGGGGGAATATAATAAGTCATGAAAATATTAATAACATCAGGATGATAAAATACACCCCAGTAAATACCAAAGTATAAACAATCTCGGATAAAAATGAGATTGTGATATTTTCCTTACCTTAGGTCCGACTTGCTTTGTAAGTGTCCGAACCTCCTGTATAATGATTTAAATAATGTTATTGACTTATTAAAGAATCATATTCATTGTTATGATATCATATATGGTTCACTTATGACTTTATATTACCCGTTCTTTTGTAAATTCCATGTTAAATAGCGTTTTGGGTAAAATTGTTTCATTTGTAGTCCGTGTTTTGACTTGTAATTATTCATATGATTACATATATCATGATTAATTAATTATAGAATATAAAACATGATTTATATATAATATATATTCAGAATATACATATATATAATGGATCGATAAATGGAAAGAAATACACCGTTCATGGAGACGGTAGGCCGTACGTACGCATGAACGCTATTTTCTTTTCGTTATTGAATTGAGTGGAATTAAGTAGATGACATAAATATATATACACATAAATACATTAGATTTATAATGTCATATATTTCATTATTATTTCATATATTTCATTAGTACTTATTATATATACTTTATAATCATTCTTAAATGGTTAACGGGGAGAATGAATCTCATCACGTCGTGGAGACGGTAGTCCGTACGTACGCACGAGCAATGGTATCATTTCCATAATTATTGAATTGAATTGGAGTGGATGATACAATATATCAGAATCAATATGATGTTCTAATAACTATGTATAGTAATTCTTTACACCATTATACCCATCCATGTAAGGTGGTGGTGGAAAATAGATTACACCACGGCGTGGAGACAGTATTCCGTACGTACGCACGCGCGGTGATTTCTTTTTCCGTAGGATGGATAGATGGTGAAATAGGGTTGTTTCATACTTATAATAACATATAAGTATATGAGTAATACTGATGTTATTACTTCATAATGAAAAAACCTAAGAAGAAGAAGTGGAAGAAGAAATAAAGATGAAAGAATCGGTAACAGATTTTACCTCTTCTTTGAAGTGCTTCTTTGAGACCTCCTTTTAGGGCACTAAAAATGGGTCTTTGAAGAAGACCAGAACCTCTAGGATGTTACTAGGGAAGTGGAGAAGAGATTTTGGCAGGGGTTGGACGAGCTTGAATGCTCAAATTGGTGTGAGGAGGAGAGGGAGGAGGTGCCCTTTTATAAGGGAGGAGAGGGGCATCTTAAAAAAATATCAAAATATTATTTTATATTAAGGTCAAATTCGGTTTATAATGGTTCAAAATGGTCTTATTTCGAAGATAAAGTTGGGATGGGTCTAAATCCTCTCATCCAATAGGATTTAGACAAGTTTAGGTTATTATTTTAACCTTATCAATTAGATTTAACTCTAAGTTAAACACTTTAACTTTTACCGTGTCTTTTTGTTTTCTTACACTATATGGTTAATAAACTTACTATATCAAGACAAACGAACCTCAAGTTGTTTATTATTAATATATCTATCCTTATCTAAGTCATTTGGCCAAACATTATAGTTTTAGGAATTAAATAAAAATTAATAATATAATATTTGTTTTAAAAACTAATTTATGTCAATTTTGACACTATTTGGTACATGATTTTTATGAAATTTCTAATAGAATGATAAGTTCAAACCAAGTTACTTAAATCAACAAT
This sequence comes from Viscum album, assembly GCA_963277665.1. Taxonomy (NCBI): domain Eukaryota; kingdom Viridiplantae; phylum Streptophyta; class Magnoliopsida; order Santalales; family Viscaceae; genus Viscum; species Viscum album. The sequence continues at coordinate 1,719,916,317 of OY728137.1, forward strand.
AATATGTCATATTTACCTAGAAAATTAGCGTAAGTCATAAAAAGTCTCAAATTACATTTATTTGGGCATTTATAACATCAATTATGTTAATATTTTCTTAAAAAGGTAATTACTGCATCATCGTTGTTTCATAAATAAGTTAAATTATTTAAAGTATAAAAATTAAAAATAAAATAACATTATGTAGGAAATCTTGTTATCTTTCTGATGAATATTTATAGTCGAAATTATATTATGTATAACATTATATTAAAAATGTTTTAGTAAATAAACTTTTATTTTAACTCTTTTAACTCTTCTTTGAATTAAATAATAATAAATGTCCTAATCTAATCCAAGTGGGCCTAAATGATAATATTTTACACTTAAGGTTGTTTTTTGTTGATATACACTTGTCCAATAGGATTAGGACATGTGTTAGGGTAATATTAATATCATTTTTACCCTTAATTACCCTATTTACTTTTAACCGTGGTAAACAAAAGTAAAAAGTTACTATTCACCAAAAATTATTTTCATCTCATTGAACCACATTTTACTTACTGACATCAACCATGTTCTTGGATTTTTGAAATTATATTCACAGAAGCGGTAAAATTAATATTTATGAAAAAAATTAATTTTTTTAACTACCACTTAGTAGTTTCACTATTCATCAAAAATTGAAGTTTTTCAGAAAAATTCCAAAATTTCACCCTAAGCTATAATTGATATTCCGAATTCAAAAATGATTTTTATTTTAAAAAATTCCCAACATATAAGTTGTATTAATTAATTTTATAATTAATTTCCACTGTCACAACAAATAGCGTGTTTTTAATAGATAATAACTATCAAAAGATTAACACTTGTTTATGTCTGGTGTAAATGTGAAATTACATCCAATGACCAAGATTGTATTGAATTGTAAAAATATATTCTAAATATAATTTAAAACCACTCAAATTAATAATTTATCACTATTAATTATTTCTATTAAAAAAGTTGTTTTTAATTAAAATTTAGTAATTTTCACTATTCATCATAAAATGAAAGTTATCCGAAAAGTACCAAAATTTCACCCTAAGCTAATTTCAATATTACGAATCCAAAAATAAAGTCCATTTTGAAAAATAAAATTTAAAAAATTTCAAAAAGTGGTTATTACTATTCATAACGGCTAGTTTTAATAATATTTTAATAGCATATTGCTGTTTAGTGAAACTCGTTATTGCGTACTATACACGCTATCGAGGAAGGTCACGATTGTGTGTAATGGAAGGCAAGTCAAGGATGCATGTTGTGAAAGATTCTTTTGGTGTAGCGTATAACACAAGACATTAATGAAATTAAAAAGAATATTTTTCATAAAATCTCGGGGTGTTACATTCTACCCCCCTTAAAATGAATTTCGCCCTCGAAATTCGTCGGGGTTATAAATGGTTTACTATTTGAAATTTTCTTTAATAGAAACCCGCATCGTAAAAAGGAATACCAAAACCAATCTTTAAAAACAAAAGTATGAAACGTAACGGTTACCCAAATAAACTAATCACTGGGTTTCCACATAGATGAAAATATGGATATGGAAGAAAAATCTAACAATCGTGTTCTGATGGAGAGTGGTAGAGAACATGGCTATGGAAAATCCAACAATCACAAATCCATAAATTTGTGAGGATCTAAGGTACCATCTGATTAATCAGATATAAGAGCACTAGGACAACATTTTTGGTTTTCAAGATCATTTCCCTAAAGTTGAAAATTTGAATTAGAATAAATACTTACTTTATTTTGGTACAATATCACTGTTGTTCGTGCCTTGAACAATTTCCACTTCATCTCTTAAATAAATGATGTTGAATTTGTTATTCGTGAAGTGTTAGCAGATCATGTGATAGAATGATGGGTCATTCCATCTGTCTCAAAAAAAAAGGTTAGCAAAAATTATATACATAAGTTGGTCTATAGTGAGATTAATCATATATGGTTCCTAAAATGGACTTATACTTCATATATCATACTGCTTAATATAAAAAAACTACATTCTACTAAACAGGGACTTCCTGTAGGCCAGTGGTAGGCGATAAAGGCCAGTCGCACTTCGGTTGTGGGTTCGATTCCTACGACCTTGTCCGACGCGTTGGGCTGTCGTCCGTCCTGCAGGTTGTCCTTTTTCTATTACTATAACATCACATAATATCAAAAGTTCCATCCTTAAACAATACTAACTTATGTCCAAAATAATCCATTCCAATCTTTAGGAAATAATTCGGTCCAAGATCATAATATAAAGAATATGATTACTTGAAATGTCATCAACCAAGCATGTGAATACCATCATTTATCCCCCATATATCTTGTTGGTCACATTCCAATCATGTGAATACCTTAATCATGTATTCTATTGAAAAATTAATACCCATTGATCCTTATTGAAAACATCAATGCTGTTAAAAGTTAACTCTTTCCACATACCAAAATCCTCAAAATTCTATATACTCAAACCATGATATCACTTAGTCCTTATATCAATCATGAGCTCATGAATACTGTTAAACATTTCATTTTCTCCTTATCCCTTAATTATGTGCATATCATCTACTTTCCAAAATATTTGAATCACTTTTCATGGTTACCGGTACCTTAAAATTATTGAAAACCAAAATAGACCAATACTTAAATATTTCAATACACCATAAAAGTACCTCAACAACATTATTCTTGAATACCAATACATAAACACTTCAGTCCATCCACTTCAATGATTGTCCTGGAATAATTCCTTCCTTGATTTAGAAGTAACTTTTTAGGTCAGGGCATTGAGTTAGGTAATGCCCATGTTCTCTACAAATAAGACATTGAACTCCATAACAGTCTGTCACTCTATGACCCTTTTCTCCACACAGATAACATCGGTCCCTCCATTTGAGGTATTCCTCAAGGTTCTTCTTCCCTTCTTTAGAAATCTCAATCTTCCTTTCTTTATGCTCCTCAACATGCGAACATGCATAATAGTCTATCTTCCTCTTCTTTGATGAATTAGGCATACCACTAAATTTCACCTTGTTAATCATATATCGCGATGACTGATTCGGCATAATCACAACATCTTTCTCTCTAGGCATTACACAATTTTGTTGCTCATAGTCACCAATTTGTCCATTGGATTCAATGTTAACCGAATTCCTTTTGGTTCCCTCCATTAACTAAAACACAAAAATAATTTTGTGAGAGGAAAAAATCATTCTAGAGAAAACAACATAGTAAAGGGGAAGTATCCTCAATATCTAACTTCTTAGGTTAAATTCTATGATCGTTACCGTAGTTCTAGGACTGTATCTTATACGTATACTTATCCTTAGGGACATCCCTAGACATAAATTAGAAATATCTCTAGGGATATCACTAATGCTTTCACATCCTATTTTCCAAAGGTTGACTAAACCTTTCCTCTGATACCAACTATAGAGACCCGAATCTTAACGTACATGAACATTAAATTACTTTTGTGGAATACTTAGTACATAACAAAAAACACACACACAAGGATCGTAATAGTTTAGTGTCTTTGGAAACTCGGAACATAATCTTCTAATCGTGGTGAAAGATCTTCAATATCTCCCATAAAGATCTTCCCTTTTTTTTACCTAAAACCTTTCTTTATATCCTGGGGAAAAGAAAACATAAAAGGGTGAGCTCAAATTCTCAGTAAGGGTAAACAAAAGAAAAATCAATCACATCATATTCATAAGAACATATCTTTTGGAAATCTTATCCTGTAAAAGAGAGCATAATTTCATAACATGGGATAAATCATAGTAGTGAAATGAAACCCCAATAATCATAACTTAAAATATGAAACTTTGTGGCATACACACATAATCATAGAGAATCATTTCTTGTTAGTCAAGACTCATTGCCAAGACTATCTTAGTGGACAAAGTCCCTTTCTGAACTGAGTCACCCTCATTTCAGTCTTGTTTCACTGAACCAATATAACCTACCATTCCAACCATATCTATCTCATGAGATATAAAATCTTTACCCAATGAATTGGAGGGAGATATAGGTCCCACCCATCTCATAATGATACCATTCTTATGTGTGCCACAAAATCATAAATCATACATCATTGCATAACCCATGTAGTAAAAATGGGATTCTTAAACAACATGACATCATAAAACAATTCATATAAGATAAAGGAATTCATAAAAATAATTCCATCACAACATGATCAAATCAATGTAATAATAGGGATAAAAATAGAACCCTTTATTATCTTAGATGGAAAATAATTTTGATAAAACACTTGAACTCCATTCTTGAGGAAAATATCATTTCTTCTTCAAATTTTTTTTTCCTTTCATAACATGTCATACAAAAAGAAGTTGATTAAAAATAAACTTGAAAACTTGTAAAGGAATCTTCATGGAAATAATGTTTTAAAAATCCATTCATGCCGTATAAGTTAAAAAAAACATTCTTCGTACTTTTGTAGGAAAAGTCAAAAATTACCTCGTACGAAAAACGACAAAAGATTCCTTTCATATTCTTTACTAAAAACTCACCGAAGGGTAAAATTGGATTTAAACTATTGTAAGTGGATGGAAACAATATTACATATTGAGGGAACATAGATGTGGATGATAAAATACACCCCAGTAAATACCAAAGTATAAACAATCTCGGATAAAAATGAGATTGTGATATTTTTCTTACCTTAGGTCCGACTTGCTTTGTAAGTGTCTGAACCTCCTGTATAATGATTTAAATCATGTTATTGACTTATTACAGAATCATATTCATTGTTATGATATCATATATGGTTCACTTATGACTTTATATTACCTGTTCTTTTGTAAATTCCATGTTAAATAGCGTTTTGGGTAAAATTGTTTCATTTGTCGTCCGTGTTTTGACTTGTAATTATTCATATGATTACATAGATCATGATTACTTAATTATAGAATATAAAACATGATTTATATATAATATATATTCAGAATATACATATATATAATTGATCGATAAATGGAAAGAAATACACCGTTCATGGAGACAGTAGGCCGTACGTACGCATGAACGCTGTTTTCTTTTCGTTATTGAATTGAGTGGAATTAAGTAGATGACATAAATATATATACACATAAATCCAGTAGCTTTATAATGTCATATATTTCATTATTATTTCATATATTTCATTAGTACTTATTATATATACTTTATAATCATTCTTAAATGGTTAACGGGGAGAATGAATCTCATCGCGTCGTGGAGACGGTAGTCCGTACGTACGCACGAGCGATGGTATCATTTCCATAATTATTGAATTGAATTAGAGTGGATGATACAATATATCAGAATCAATATGATGTTCTAATAACTATGTATAGTTATTCTTTACACCATTATACCCATCCATGTAAGGTGGTGGTGGAAAATAGATTACACCATGGCGTGGAGACGGTATTCCGTACGTACGCACGCGCAGTGATTTCTTTTTTCCATAGGATGGATAGATGGTGAAATAGGGTTGTTTCATACTTATAATAACATATCAGTATATGAGTGATACTGATGTTATTACTTCATAATGAAACAACATAAGAAGAAGAAGTGGAAGAAGAAATAAAGATGAAAGAATCGGTAACGGATATTAACTCTTCTTTGAAGTGCTTCTTTGAGACCTCCTTTTAGGGCACTAAAAATGGGTCTTTGAAGAAGACCAGAACCTCTAGGATGTTACTAGGGAAGTGGAGAAGAGATTTTGGCAGGGTTTATCCGAGCTTGAATGCTCAAATTGGTGTGAGGAGGAGAGGGAGGAGGTGCCCTTTTATAAGGGAGGAGAGGGGCATCTTAGGAAAATCTCAAAATATTATTTTATATTAAGGTCAAATTCGGTTTATAATGGTTCCAAATGGTCTTATTTAGAAGATAAAGTGGGGATGGGTCGAAATACTCTCATCCAATAGGATTTAGACAAGTTTATGTTATTATTTTAACCTTATCAATTAGATTTAACTCTAAGTTAAATAATTTAACTTTTACCGTGTCTTTTTGTTTTCTTACACTATATGGTTAATAAACTTACTATATCAAGAAAAACGAACCCCAAGTTGTTTATTATTAATATATATATCCTTATCTAAGTCATTTGTCTGAACCTTAGATTTTTAGGAATTAAATAAAAATTAATAATATAATATTTGTTTTAAAAACTAATTTATCTCAATTTTGACACTATTTGGTACATGATTTTTATGAAATTTCTAATAGAATGATAAGTTCAAACAAAGTTACTTAAAGCAACAATAACATGTCATATTAACCTATAAAATTAGTGTAAGTCATAAAAAGTCTCAAATTACATTTATTTGGGCATTTATAACATCAATTATGTTAATATTTTCTTAAAAAGGTAATTACTATATCATCGTTGTGTCATAAATAAGTTAAATTATTTAAAGTATAAAAATTAAAAATAAAATACCATTATGTAGGAAATATTTTTAGATTTCTAATTAATATTTATAGTCGAAATTATATTATGTATAACCCTATATTAAAAATGTTTTAGTAAATAAACTTTGATTTTAACTCTTTTAACTCTTCTTTGAATTAAATAATAATAAATGTCCTAATCTAATCCAAGTGGGCCTAAATGATAATATTTTACACTTAATGTTGTTTTTGGTCTAGATAAACTTGTCCAATAGGATTAGGACATGTGTTAGGGTAATATTAATATCATTTTTACCCTTAATTACCCTATTTACTTTTAACTGTGGTAAACAAAAGAAAAAAGTTACTATTCACCAAAAATTATTTTCATCCCATTGAACCAAATTTTACTTACTGACATCAACCGTGTTCTCGGATTTTTGAAATTCCATTCACAGAAGCGGTAAAATTAAGATTTATGAAAAAAATTAATTTTTTTAACTACCACTTAGTAGTTTCACTATTCATCAAAAATTGAAGTTTTTCAGAAAAATGCCAAAATTTTACCCTAAGCTATAATTGATATTCTGAATTCAAAAATGATTTTTATTTTACAAAATTCCCAACATATAAGTTGCATTAATTAATTTTATAATTAATTTCCGCTGTCACAACAAATAGCGTGTTTTTAAGAGATAATAACTATCAAAAGATTAACACTTGTTTATGTCTGGTTTAAATTTGAAATTACATCCAATGACCAACATTGTATTGAATTGTAAAAATATATTCTAAATATACTTTAAAACCACTCAAATTAATAATTTATCACTATTAATTATTTCGATTAAAAAAGTTGTTTTTAATTAAAATTTAGTAATTTTCACTATTCATCAGAAAATGAAAGTTATCCGAAAAGTACCAAAATTTCACCCTCAGCTAATTTCAATATTACGAATCCAAAAATAAAGTCCATTTTGAAAAAATAAAATTTACAAAATTTCAAAAAGTGGTTATTACTATTCATTACGGCTAGTTTTAATAATATTTTAATAGCATATTGCTGTTTAGTGAAACTCGTTATTGCGTACTATACACGCTATCGAGGAAGTTTGCGATTGCGTGTAATGGAAGGCAGGTCAAGGATGCGTGTTTTGAAAGCTTTTTTTGGTGTAGCGTATAACACAAGACATTAATGAAATTAAAAAGAATATTTTTCATAAAATCTCGGGGTGTTACACCCCACCACCATAACCCACATGGAAGGTTAATTCTGGTGGTCCCCACCTCTATAACCTCACATGGGAGGTTTAGTTCTGGTGGTCCCCACCTCTCAACATCCATATGGGAGTTCTAAATAAAATAAAATGTTACACAATTTTATTTTATTTTATTCTTTCACAAAAAACTCAAATTATATCTTTCACCCTCGACCTACTACGGTCAAGGTGAAGGTCCCCTTATATGAATACCGGTACTGCGAGTTCAATGGTCCCCTCAGATTTTAATTCTGAGCACTGGTTCAAAAGTTAGAAAAACCCCCTCGCATGTTTACTGAATGTACCCGAAAAAAAGTTTATAAATTAATTACGGGCACACCAGGCCTTAGAATCATGCGCCATCAATTTTCATGGACTTTTAAAATTCCCATTTAATTAAAAAAAATTAGATGGAAATTATAGGTTTTAAATTTCTTTTAAATAATTATAATAATTATAAAATTTTAATAAACATTTATGTTTCAAAAAAATACCATCACTTAATTTATCACTTTTAAAACATTTATATACTTATTCCATGATATAAATATATCATATTTTCATTTATAGGGTACAAAATTTTTATTTATAATTTCATAGGCGAGGTTAGTATTCTATTATTATAAATTAATTAATTTATATAAATATCATTTTTTTCATTATACATTTATAATTAATTTAACTATTTAATTATAGAATAAAAACTAATTATTCTATAATTACCTAGGTTGTACAATATATATAAATATATATTTCAGTTATGTCAATTTCATGAAAATTTTGATTTACATGAAAGGGTATATCATTTAATGTGATCTTAGACAATGTTAGACACTTGAGACATTCACCCATGATTGAATATCATTTAAGGAGCTATTTCACATGATGGAATGGTGAGGAGAAGTTACTTTCATACATGAGATACATGAGTTTGATGAAGTAAAATTTACTTATGCGTTATAAGTGCATGAGTAAATAAAAAATCCCAAGGAGAATCCTTGAGGCTTATAAATAATACAACCATTTGATGGCTGTGGGTGTGGTTGATTGCTTCATGCCAAACCGAGAATCTTTCTCACCCAAATATCTCTTTATCTTTATCCTTTATGTTAGAGGCTTTAGCATAATATAGAGGAAGGATGGAATATCATCCATATAATGGATGATTCAGGAACAAACCAAGGATAAACTATGAAGATGGGATGTCTTTTAGCTGCATATAGTGATCTTTATCAAACCCATGTGATGGTGTTTGAAGATGTTGGATATGATCTTCGATGTATGGTATGCCATTTATAATAGTGTTCTTTATTTTTGTTTATAAATAGTTTCATATTTTTTATATGGATATCCTTGGACATGGGTTATAATTCATTTAATAATCATTATTAGACTCTAAAAAACCCTTTAGGGGTATCAGAGGTAACATATGATTTAGATATGGAAAATATTTCTTTAAATGAATAAATCATGAAAAATATATCAGCATTTTCAAATTATAAAAATTCCATTTTAAAATAAAAAACAATTTGCCTTTACATAACTGGGTTACGTAATGGTAACCATGCCATTACCCTTATGCAGAATGATCTGTGTAAGGGTTGTATCACCTTACCTACATATAGATTTGTTTGTGTAAGGGTCACCTCAACTTACCTTTACATGAATTGGTTTATATAAGGGTAGGTTATATATATACTTTTATGTGTAAAGGTAATCAAAGTGTTACCTATACTCAAGGAACTCACGAAAAGGTAGTATATAAACTACCCTTACATGAAGGAGTTCATGTATGGGTAATGTTGTGTGTACCTTTATAAAGCATGTGATGTGTATAAGTCATAGACATATACCATTATATAGATAGTTTATATAAGATTAGTGGGATTTTACCCCGACGCAAAACATGGGTTCTATGTAAAAGTAAAAAAAGTATCTAATTTTTTTTAAAATATTTAAATGGTTTTAATGGTTAAAAAATTATTTATAAACCATATTAAAAGGTATTTTGGTAATATTTAATTTCTAAGGAATTAATTAATTAATTAATTATTAAAAGTTTCTAATTAGTTTTTTTATAAAACATTTTATCCAAATATTAAATGTTTATATTTGAAATACTATTTAAAAAAATTATATGGGATGATTTATGATATAGAAATAAATTTTTTTATTTATAAATCATTAGTTATAATTTATAAATGACTATAAATTATTAAATAGGCCCAAAATATAAATTTTTTATATTTAAATTATGAATTGTTCATAATTAATTATTTTTTAATTTTTAAAAATTAGAAGGGGACTTATTTTTATATTATTTACGCCACATCAAAAAGTGTTTTGATAAATTATATGATCATGGTTTAAATAATGATAAATTATATGATAGTCTGATTATGTAAAATGTTTACATAATATAAATTGTATTATAAATAGTTTAAAATTCATATAATATCATATATTAAAATTTCATATAATTAAGAATATTAAAGAGCTTATATTGGAATGAATAAAAATGTTTATATTCAAAATTATGGAATGTCCATAATGTTAAAGATGAAATTATAAAAGGGTTTATAGTTAGCTTTTATTTGTGAATGGTTCATGAATGTTTATCTCATGTTTAAATATTTGAATTATTATTTTATTTAAAAGGTTATTCCCTACTATTTTCTTGTTTAGTAAATTGTTTATGAAATGTGGATATTGTGTCTGATTTAGTATAATTGTTAAACTACTTCTTGATCAAGCCTTGCTCTATATGCTAAGTATGATTATAAATTTAGTTTTTCATATACCTTGGACTTAGTTTATAGTTTAAGTAATCATCTTAAATTTAGTTTTTGAATATAGTTTGAGCATATTAGGTGTTAAAGTTATGATGAATTAAATTCTATCTTGTGTAAACCATCCTAAAGTAGAGGAACTTGGGGTTGGACTACTTACTTACTTGGAGGCCTATGGCTTGTCTAGGAAAGTGAATGAGGTTGTCTATCAATCTATCCTGGCTTACTCATGTAGAGATTTTAAATCTCATATAATTATAAACCTTTATATTAAGAGTTTATGTAACTTATGCATACGATTCATTCAGATATGTATGAATATACCTAACTTCTATTTTTGGGTGAGAAACACAAACTTGCGGGTTGTGTAAAGAGATACACATAAATATGGTTTTAACATATTGGTTTGGTGGAGGGAATATTATTACATTATAAATTACCAGAATCATTCATACATAAAGGTAATAACATGAGACATGATGGTGAGATTAAACCCCCTTCAAATACTAAGTGTCATATTCCTTCCAAAGAAGCACTTGTCAAGATATCAATCATTCAACCTGGTATTTTCGAGCTCAGTATGATACCCCTGGGTTATATTGTATAAGGAAAGAAATTTATAAATGATTTTTATTATCTTGATTGTATTATTGATATTAGAATGAGTATATCCTGATTTCCTTTTTTAGATTATTGGTATTTGATTTTGGTTACATTAGCTTAGAAACCCTAATGGTTAGGATACTAGAGGAATAGAGTTGGGTATATCCATATGATAGATTGGATAAATATTTTTCCACTAAACTATCCAAGAGTCATATATGATATTATTGACCATTTTTATTTACCATATATATTCATGACTTATTTATGCGATAATTGGTAAAAGATGATGTGAAATTAGGATCTTGGTCTGCTAATGGAAATGATTTGTTTTTAAAGAGATAATCATTTTATTAAGATACTATTTAATAAAATTCCTTATTAAATGGTTAATAAAACATGGCAATCATATGATGGAATATTCTTTTGTATATGAATAACATCATCGTCATCAAACTAAACTTTGATATTAATTGTTGAAAATGATAAGTTTAATATAAGCTAATCCTAAAACTAGAAACATGAGAAAAATTCTTATTCAAGATTGGGGACTTAAGAAATGATCTTACGGAAAAATTATTTGTGTAAAAAACTATTCCTTCCAGAGTAACCAAGTGTTGAAATTGTTCAATAAGTGAATCTAGATGCTTATGGAAGCATCAAGTGATTCATTTAAGGTTTTAAATAGAATATTTGTCTCCACTCATGTACTCAATATAATTGGGTATAATAAATGACATTCAATATGATTAAATTTGTTTGGTGAGACTAAAGGTTTTATTTAATCATTACTAGTTAGAGAAAACAAATATATTATTCCAATAGATATATGATATAAAATGTATGTTTTACAAAAGTATTGTAAATAATCAAAAGGTCATGAGATAAAAATAATCGAAGATTGAAATTTTCTTTCAAGTAATGATATCAAATGTATGTACACATCACAATGTGTTATTCCCATAACACATATAATCTATCCTTGTTCCCCCCAAAAAGGCACCCTTGTGTCTGGGTTAACCCATCTCTCTTAGGTTACCCTCACATGTTAGAATGTATCTTAATGAATAACATGAAAGTCATCCTATTATTATAGTAAGGTACTAATCTGAATAATATCCTAGGTCACATCTCATTGATATTTGGTTTTTGTACCTAGTCCATGGGCTGTATCCTATATGGATCATATCCCCAAGAAGAAAATCCTATAATTTAGGATCAAATATATCCATGAATCTCATAATACATCTCCCCATCGCTGTAATTTTATCAATATTGGGTATCCATATACCCATACCAACTACCCACTATAGGGTTCCAATCCTCAATATGCACCAACATACCAAACTACCCCCTTGAGGATTGTTTTTATATCCATGTGTATATCAAAAACATTACTCTCAATGTTTTTTATCCAAGAATTCCCCACAAAATAGTTTAATTAAGTAAGGAACCACCAATACATTATTTGGGAAAACATAAAATAAGTTATTATGGATGATTTAAATAACCAAAACACATTTTTGAATCCCACATCACAATCAAATATAAGTATTCATATTCCATGTAAACCCACATGAAGAAGATTATTCTTAAACACATGCCTCATGCCACCTTGGTCCAAAAGAAAAACAAATAAATCAATAACCCAAAACATTATCCTTAGAAAAAATCAACTCAATTGTAATAATAAAGTAATAAAATAAAAACAAACTCATTAGAAACTATGAATCTTCGCATGAAAGTGATAAATAGGTATAAAAATAACCTCCATCCCAAGTTCTGATCAGTCTTATCTCCATCTACCATATCCCAAATAGTAATGAAAATAATCTCTGATACCACTCTCTAAAATCTTCAACCCAATCAAACCAAATGGATTCAAGTTGTTGGGAGTCACATGAACTCAGGCACACTTCCTCATATGTTAGAGTCTGGTTAATAGTAGCAAGTGTTTGACAAACCATGTATAGAGACTATACCCATTAGTATCATTACAAGTAATAAAAACCAATAAATGAAACATCCATAATAGTAATCACATCAGAGCACAAAATATAAAATTAAATAAGAAATAAAACCATAACAATGACATTTCAATGATATAAAAAATGTATATGTAATTAATCCATTCATACATATCAACAAGATAAACTAATGGGATAATTATAAACAACAGAGGATAAAATAAAAATAAAATACACTAAGTCCAAACCACTATTCTCAACCTCACCTCAAATATATATCTAAACCTAGTTGAGCTGCACTTGAAACAATACCTATACTAGGTTTAGTTACCAATACTGTATGTTAACAATAAGATCTTTAGGTGAACCAAAGTGCTTGTGTAGTGAGTAAGAATAAAACATAATAGTCCACTACCAATGGTGTCCCTAATAAAAACTAATATATATATATATATATATATATATGCATGCCTGTATTTAATGAAAATAAAGCTACTAATATCACATGTAGTGAACCTATCATATCTAGAGTATTAAAAAATAAACATTGATAGTCAAATAAAACCTAATTATTCAATTTTAGGTTATGGTCTTTCAATGGTACTACCTCCATAAAGGCTCGTATGTTATTGGAGTAACTCATATAAAACTACTGGTGGTAGCACACCCAACCAGGGAAAGTGCACCAATACTTAGGAAAAAAAATGTCCCACCATAGGGGGAAGTACATACCTCATAATATACTCAGTCATAGAGGGAACCCATCCTCACATTCTCATCCATGATCATACCTTACATGAGTAACTTTATATCGTTCTATAAGATCACCCAAATACATCACTCTAAGTGTGCTTAAATTACCAAAAAAGACCTAACTTGGTCAATAGAGCCATAAATCAATGATAGTTACCCATACTAGTTCCAATTTTACTTCCTTCCATCCTACCACATAGGAACATAGCCATCGTTGACTATAAAATTAACACATAATATTAGAGGAATCATTATGTGTCTAACAAAACTAATTAGCCTCAGATCACATAAGAGAATGTACTCATAGTTAAATATCTGGTCCCTCACACTTGATCACCCACACTTAAAATACATAAAATATATGTGTGACAATATAAATATGTAATATTAGGGACTAACTACCTCAAAAATAAAGTTTATCCCCCAAGTTATGCATGAACACCATCATCTAAGCTTTACTAATCCCATTTATCTATAAACCATACCCATGAGGTCCGAGTAATGTATCCTCACCAAAAACTTAATAAGCATGGTACAATCCACTCCCAACTTCCACTCAAGACTCCAATTAAATTACATACAACCTCACATGTTCACCCCTACTAATCCTCCTTCAACCATGATGAGTGAAATACCCATCATATTGACCCAATTCCACCATGATCTAGTGTAATTGACAACAAATACTTAAATTTTCAATCATATAAAATTATTAGGTAAGGATTGAGGGAAGAAGAAATAAATATATGAAGGATAACTCAACTCCATAAATGATCCTATGGAACCACCTGTAGGATCTATGAAAGATCACCAGGGGTGAATAAGTGATCTATATTCTTTTTAATTTTATATCTAAATAAACTTCACCACATGTTAGAGTATTGTGATGTTTACTATCCTCACACACAAATTAAGACCAACACAAGGAAATAGAATATATTTATAAGGTTAACCGCTCAATGTGAGAAGCTCAGTACTTGGTATGATATGTATTCCTCTAAGATCATATTACACACTACAACAATCATTTAGGTACAAGTTAACATGGTATAACATTGAAAATCCAATTTTCACATATCCTGTATATGATTTGGTGGATCCCTCAATTTAAAATGATAAAAAATTTGAGTAAAAAATAATATATGTTCCTCCTATATACTTTTATCAAGTTTTTGGATGTGTTGAGTTTTCCCCTTCTTCAGTTCTCTTATAGTTACAAGACTTATATTCAATTTTCACACAATAAATTGCACATAAAAACAATTTTCAATAAATTCATTATGGTAATGGTTCTCCAAAGATACATATAAAAAACATCATCACTTATCTCTATCTCTCTCTCTTATGTAAACTTCAAAACTAACTCAAATGATTTTTTTTAGTTTTTTGTCAATAATATTTTGTAGGCTATGTTCACGAGTTCATATAGACACATCCTTCTTATCTTTATTTGAATATTTATTCATAGAATCACATAAATAATATTCCCTCCATATCTCCTTATTTTTTTATTCCACCCATAATAAAATAGTTACCTAAATTTTAAATTTAAATATCTAAAGACTCATCATTCAAAAGAATCCTGTTGCTCCGCTTCATAATTGCTCATTATTGCAAGTTGTCAAGAAATAAACTATCATGGTCTTCTTTCTACACAAGTAATGGAATTATTCCAATTTTTATCCATGATTTACACATGTATCTAAAATAAATATAAATATATGTATGCATACGATAATGAAGACAATAGAAATTTATTTTTGGCATAAAATGCTCTACGAATTCTTTTTCTTCAAAACCTACTAGAATCATAATAAACCACATCATGATTTTTATTTATTTAAAAATAGGCTTACTTAGCATTATTATATTTAATTATATTCTTCAGAATATTAAATTATGGAAACTTTAATTTTCACTCTAAGGAATATTGAATTTTTTAACATTAAATGTTTTTTACACAAAGAAAATGATGGTTATGTAGAATTATGCATATGAAGATGATGGTTACAAAATTTCTGAAATGATTTCTAAAAAAACAATATTTTTTTCCCATTTTTTACTTAATTGGACTGGATGATGCTTATGTACCATAAACAGTGTTTACACATGAAAAAAATGATGGTTACATAGGAGTAGAATATGGCTACATAGAAAAAGGATGATGGTTACACATACAAGGGATGATGGTTAGGAAAACAAGGGATATTAGTTATACAAACATGTAATAATGGTCACATAGCTCTCATTACTTTGTCATTTACTTCCAAATTAATTAAGAACACTTACAAAACTAATTCCAACCAACATCAACTACTTTTAAGTTTTGGTATGAACTTAAACTCAAATGAATCACCAAAAATCACTTGAGTTTGAACATGATTTATGTATTTAAAATAATAAGACAACACAAATATCATATTCACTTCAACATTCACAAAAACTCATTATCTACATAAACACTACATTCTAGAGGAAATCCTTTAATATAAAAATAAAAAAAACTTCATCTCAGGTATTTTATAACCTTTATAAATATTCAATTGATTCCAAACTTCTATTATGCTCAATAATATCTCCCTTTTTATTTTGTTGGAAACCAAGGAATATAAATCACTATAAAAATGAAAAAAACTTATAAATGAGTCATCATCCAATAATTATAATCCTACTTGAGATATCTCAGTGTAGTAAAAAAGAATATTGAATAACAATATGATGCTTTCCATAGAAATGATGATAAATGTTCAACCTTCCTAAACCCGATACTCTTGATTCTCCTTGATGAAATAATACCAATTGATAGAGAATATAAGAGACAATAATTCTTTAATCAATAATTCATCATCACATAAAATCTATAATTTTTTTTATAGATCTATTAATGATGTACTTTTCCTGAGGATGATCAAAGATATATTTATATGTCCCAAGATATAGCACAATGACTAACCTCAGGGTCACTCTCAAGGAAGTAGTATCAAGTATCCTAGTTTCATTTATGAAAATATTTTTTGTTTTTAAATTTTGAAACAATTAAAAAAAATAGCATTAAAAACATTGAAAAGAAAAATTAAAGTGGTGAAATAGTGAATGAAATAGAAGACCAACCGAGGAACCAAAAAAACATGAATGATAAGAAAAGACAGAAAGACAAAGAAGAAAATCAGAAATAAGAGGTCCCGAACCAGGTCGATCCACCTTCAACTCCCTATCATAGATATACCTAAGGATGAAATAAAAACTTCTCAACTTGCTCAGTGCATGGTTTATAGATCTATTCACACACCTATATCACCCAAAACATTGATAACTTGTGTGAAGAATCACTTTTAATGCACAAACACTCTTCCAAAGTGAAGAAATCTCCACATAAAATCATTACAATCATGAATTTATTCATGAATAAAGCGATCATAAAAGGATAAAAAATCACACAATATAACTTAAACACTCGATAGATAAAGTTAAGTGAAGAAGTGGAAAATGATCAAGGTGAAAAGAGAAAAAAAATGATCCAGTACAAGAATTTAATCTCGTACACCCTAATTCACCTTCATTGAAGATAAAAGAATGATCATAATGAAGTTTGGATGTATAGGGAGTTTTGGGATTCAATTAATGAATCTTATCCCTAAAATTAGTTCCCCATTTATAGATAATTGAGATCACAACACTGGACAAAGAATGAATAAAAACACAATTAAACAAATACCATAATTAAATTCACAAAACATAAAAAAAAAGAAATATTGACATAATATAAGTAGAAATGAAAAAAAAAAGAATAGAAGAAGGAGCAGGGTTTCCATATCTAGTGTCTAAGATAGTTCCCATGTCTGGGGTTATAGAAAAATAGAGGAGGATAAGTCATCTTATTCGAAAAACTAAATGAAAATAAACGAAAACCTAATAGAGAGATAATATCCACATGAAGTCCCTTGATGAAATCATCACTCGCTTCTGATGAAGACCTGATAAAACCAGTTGGCCTATTGAAATGACCTTGCTTGCTCTAAAATGTTTCCACAATCATCTTCTAGGATTTCTACCCCACGAACACCTCCCAATTCTACCACAAAAATATATGAATGAATAACATGATACAAAAGTGAAAATAAACTAACTGAATGTCAATTTTTTTGGTCTTATACATCGTTAGTTGACATCTGATAATTTTTTAATCTTTTTTATATAAGTATATATAACTATAAATATGAATATTATATATATATATTACTTAATTATAGTAGTATTAAATATAAGTACTTAATATTATTATATAAAAACACGTATAAATATGTACTTATGTTTAAATTCCTATTAGTATTTATATATTAATATAATATTTATTATTTTTATTATATATATTATATTATATATATATATAATATAAGAAAAAAGTGGGTGGAATGGGGGTTCAATAAGAGGGGGGAAGGGGTCAGTTTGGTAAGGAGTTGGGGGAAGCTCAACATTTGGTGAGATCAGGAGGAAGCACCCATGGTGGCGGTCTTCATATTCAGTGAGTAGTGCTCGGGGCTTGGGATTCTACTGATGACCAGCGACTTTGACAGAGGTAAGGGGGATTGGGCCCCGACAGTGCTTGAGTTCCTCTACAACAAGCTCCATAGGTTTTTTTCCAACTGGTGGAGGTGTTACTCAACCATGACATCGACTTCCAGTTCATCAGTTCATCAGCAGTGGTAGATTTTCTGAAGTATCAGTTGTCATTCAGTTTGATTGCTGTAGTTAGTTATTTGGTTTGATTCTTAGTTTTTAGATTTGGGTGAATTCATTGATTTTGGTGGTTTTCTTTATCTGTGGTGGAAGGATGCATATATGTGCTTCCATTTATTTTTTGGTTGCTTCTTTTGATTTGATTTGGTTCCTGGTGGTGGCTAGAAACATTGCTCTCATTGGTTTTCTTTATACCAGTTAGTTAAGGGGCAATGATGGGTGTGGTTCGGGCTAACAGTGAGTCAAGGAGTAGTAAAGGTGTATGGAGGTGACTACACAAGTCATCGCTGAATGATACCAACGGTATCTCAGGTGCCACCTTTGAGTGGGTGCCAATAGTGGGTTGTGGTTGGGATGATAACAGAGGCAATGATGGGTGAAACAGGAACGATGGCTAAAGATCCACCATTGGCATGTGTGTGGCAGTGGGTCATATTTCCACTGTTGAAGGAAGTACAACGACAACTCAAAGGAGTCACCATTGGAAGTGGCTTATGATAACTCAAAGGATTCCCTACTCTCTGTTTTGCTACCACCAGACTTTGGCAGTAGCTTAATCCTCTATTTTGGTAGTGGGTGTGGCAGCAATAGCACCCAAAAAAAATCAATCAAAAAATTAAAAGCAAACAAATTATTAAAATTTAAATTATTAAATAAAATAATCCCCAATTATTAATTATTCAAAAAATAAAATAATTCAGATTATAATAATTACATATTAAAAAATTTCAATAAAAAAATAAATTAGTATGCTTAAATTAATTAACCAAAAAATGATAAATATTTAATTAAATTATAATTCAATATGAATACGGAAATAATTAAAATGTTAAAATTAATTTAATTATTTAAATTATTAAAACAAAAGTGAAATTTATTTATTTTCAAATTAAAATGATGAAAAAAATGAATTGAGGAATTAATTTTAAAATAAATAAAAAAAGAAGAAAGTAAATTACTTAAAATAGTAATGAAAATAAATCAAAAAATTAAATAAAATGAAATATAAAACAAATTTATATTTTATTAATTTGAAAAACAATTTAATAAAGAATAATTGGAAAAAGATAAATAATTAAAAGAATAAAAAAAATCAATTAAAATTTAAATAAAATAAAATAAATGAAATTTGAAAGTTGAAATATAAAATCAATCGATTTAAATTATTAAAAATGACTAAATAAACACTAAATTACATAATTTTAACAAAAAATCAAAATTTTAACAATTTAATATACATAATACAACAATTTTTAACTATTAAACAAAATAACTTATTTTAATAATAAAAAGGCAATAGAAAGTAAAAAATGATGTGAAAAAAAGTAATGAAAAAACAACCACATCATCTATCCAAGAAACCTTCAAAGTTTTTCACAACTTGAAAAATATGTTTATAAAACCTATTAAAGAACAAATTCCTGCATCTACTTCAACAAAAAATTTAAAACAATTCACACATGAAACATTCTAAATACAAATATTAGCTATTTAACAACACTCTCTAAATATATACCCACCTTAAAGGTAACACTTATCAATAGATACCCCCTATATTAATATTTTCCCTATTTTTGAAATACATAGAGATAAACATAAATGAATATTTATGTTTCTATTTCACCCCTTTGATAAAAACATCCAAATAAAAAACAAGATAGGGGAAAAAGACACCATACCTTATCATTGAGATTGGTGAGGTTGAACTCCCAACATTAACCTCAGATTCTAAAATGATTCTTTAGGTAATGGTTTGATGAACACATATATAATTTTCTCCTTAGTAGGAAAAAATTTCAACTTTAATTCATTTCTCTCAATAATATCCTTGCCGAAGTGCTAATTTATATCAATATTCTTTTTTTATATAATGTTGAACAAGATTCTTTGATAAATTTACAGATCTTTGATTATCACAACCCAAGAGAAAATAAAATTCACTTTAAATTTAAGATCTTCCAACTATGATCTCATCCACATTAATTGAGTTATATATTGAGTGGTATCCACATACCATGATTTAGTAGTGTCTAGAGCCACAAAATTATTCTTTTTTCATGCCAAAAAACACACATATCATCAAAGAAGAAAAATCCATTAGATGTGGACCTTCTATCGTCATTATAACCTACCCAGTCTACATTTGTGTAACTGAATAGATCTATCTTCCCTTTTCTATCATGGTTCAAACAAAAACTGATTATACCATTGATTTATCTATGAATCTTCTTACTATCATTGAAATGAGACTCTTTTGGAGCACATTGATACTTGGTACAAAGTGTAACAATATATGTCAAATCCAAAACTAAAACTATTAATTATAATAGACTTCTAATAAGATTTATAAACTCCCTTGGATCAAATTATTTTACTTATTCATATTTAGATAACTTTGTTCTCACTGAAATTGGTGTGGAAATAGGATTTTAATCCTCTATTCTAAGACCTTTTAAAAGTTCTTTAGCATACTTCTCTTAATAAAGAAATATGTGATATTTATCTTAAGAAATTTATAGGCCACAAAATTATCTCATATCTCCAGATGTGGAAATTTCAAAAAGATTCTTTATCTCCTTGTAAAACATATAAAAAACTTTATAATTTTCATAAAATATGATATCATCTATATAAAAAAACTAATAGATATACCTATTGGTTATCTCTAATATAGATGTTACTATAAACTCATCCCAATATGAAATTCAACATCTTCAAGTTGGTTTCTATATAATAATAGAAAGATATTGGGGATTGTTTCATCCCATATAAATCCTTATTTAACTTGGAAAAATAATTATCATCTTCTATAATAAATAAACCACATGATTTCTTGATGTAAACCTCCTCTATAACTCACCATTTAGGAAGGCAGACTTATCATCCATTTGGAATATCTTTTATTTCCTTTTTACTACAATAATAAGAATGATTATAATGGTTTCAATCCTTGTATCTAGTGTAAATTTATTATAAAAATTAACTCCTTCAACTTGTGAATATCCTTTATAGACTAATATTATTTTATTTCTTATTAATTCATATATTTTATTCAATTTGTTTCAGAAAACCCAATTTGTTCCAATGTAATTATTCTTTATAGGCTTGAGTACTAAATCCCAAGTGTAATTATTTAATGTTTATTCTAATTATTTATTCATATAATTAACCCACTCTTGATGATTAAAATATCCTTCAATATATTTAGGTTTAACTTGAGAGAAAAATTAAATATTAGCTATTTTCCTCAAATTTCTTATAGCTTTTACCATTTATCTTTGTTATCCAATGATATTTTGGAAATTAAATTTCCTTATCATATTTGGATGAGACACATGAGATTGTTATTTAGCACTATAAATGGATGAATATTCTTATCAAACCTATTCATATTCACCAGCTTTACCCTTTTTTGATTTTTTTACATTTTTTAACTAAAATAGCTTCATCATCACTTCAGGAACTCACCTCATCATGTATAACTTCTTTATTTGAATATTCTCAGATCTTTACATCTGTAGTATGAATTATACTTAGACTTTATTTGTTATAAAAATTGTAAAATCTTTAATTTAGAGGATATCCTATGTAAGAACCCATATCTTCTTTTCAGGTATGTCTTTCTTTTTGGTTGTTTTTAGAGAAAAAGAGGAGCTTCTGGAAATTTCTGAAGTACATGCCGTGTACTTATAAGTACACGTTGTGTACTCGGTTGCCGTGAGTGACTGTGTACTAGTCATGTAATGGCTGAGTACATGGCTGTGTGTGGTGACCTGGAGATCGCCTAAAGGGAAGGCCAGAAAAGGAAAGTACATGCCGTGTACTTTTAAAGAACATGCTGTGTACTTTCTTTTTTTCATTAAACAGACCAGGATCACGTTTGATGGATAGAACCATCTTCTTCTCCACCCATCTCATCCAAGAATGACCGTACGGAGTGAATCTTTTCCGATCCCCCCAACTCACCATACGTTCTCCAATCCAAACTCCATAGGTTGCGTTGGAATCACATTGGTGAGTTCTCCTTTATTCTTGAACATTGTCTCTCGATTTCTCCTCTTTCATGAGTTATCCTTGGTTGAACATTTTTAACATTTTTGTAGATATACAGTGTTATAGGGAGATTCAAGGCCCGAGGTTCATTTATATCATCCTTACAACACCGAGGTAGGTGGTTTGTGCTTTTCTGTAGATAGTCTTTGAATTTTATGTGCAAAAGTTCCCAATACCCAAGAACGGGGTATTGCGTGTTTATGGTTTTTAGCCCTATTATTGCCTGCTATGCCTTGTTTGTTTGGATAGGGGTTAATTTTTTGTGAATATGGTTAACTTTTCCATGCTATGGATGTTTTCCCCATGATTTCTTATTTTGACCATTTGGTCTAGCTTGCCTATTAGGCTGCTTGCTTTCCATGCCTAGTTTTATTAGGATGGAGTAATTATTATCTTACATGCTATGATATGATGTAGATTTTTTAGACAAGTAGTTTTGAGGTTTACTTTGGCTTCCACATATCTTTTGTGCATGATTGACTTACATAGGGCCGTGAGAACCTGGTCTATTAGACCATAAGGAGAATGGGCATTGAGGGATTCTCTAGAGTTTCTATTTACTATTACGTTGCGAGACTATAGGGGGGATGGAATTTGTGCTCCCTTAGAGTGTATGTAGTTTCCTAGATATGGGACACAAGGGGAATTGGATGTTGAGTGCTTCCTCAGAGTGCCTATTAGTTACTGATACAAGACCACAGGGGGAATTGACGGTGAGTGCTTCCTCAGAGTGTCTTTGCTAAAGCTGAACCAGAGGGGTTGGACTGTGAGTACTTCCCAGATGGTTGCTTGTTTTTGTTTTGGTTGAACTAGAGGGGTTATGTTGTGAGTAATTCCCAAAGGGTTACATGTTTGAGATTAGTTTTTAACTAATATATGAAATTGAATGCAATTGAACTGTAGGATTGTTACTATGTGTACTTCCTTGTTTACTGATTCATTTTTTTATTTCCCGCCATATATATTAATTGACTGTTAGACACAGATCTTTGGGTGGTTTCCTACTGGGATTTTTCTCACACCCTATTTGGGTCATGATTTTGGGCCCAAACAGATTATATTGCTACTGGTATAGATAAGGTAAAACACCCTTCTACTTCAGGTACTTGATTTCTGTGGAGCTGAGGAGCATGGGACCAAGCTGAGGCTTGCGATGATGTGGAGTTGTCTACTTTATTTTATTTTATAATTTGGTTTAGTATTGTATTCAAGAATTTTGATTTGTTTGGCTCCTTTCCTAGACATATGTACCATGCATCATTTATATACGTGTTCTCCAGTTGTTTATTACTTCCGCTGTTTATTTATGGAATATTTTACTGCTTCTTCTATTGTTATCTATTTATTTACACTATGATACTCTACCAATGAGGGAATAGTTTCCCCACTATCACACCCAAGGCCCTCGCTACTAGTCAGAAACCTATGGTGTTGGGGGAAATGCACTTGAGTCCATGTGACCAACCAGATATGGGGCACCTCTAGTCGGCTTCTGAAACTGGGACGTTACAAAGTGGTATGAGAGGGATGTTTTCTTCTTCTTGATTTACTATTTAGAGACTATAGTCAGGGATAAGAAGGAATAGGTACTTGGTAATAAGTTGATCCTGGGAGTAGCTAACCCATGTACATGGAAAAGCTAATCTACCTCAATTATTAAATTTTTTATGGTTTTTCAATTTTTACAGTTGATTTGATTTCACCATTGGGTGATTCACATGTTTTGTGCTGTTATTGTTGATATTATTGAAGTTCTATTTCTGTTTCAACCCAATGAGATGAGGTTATTACATCTCATGCATCATATATGAACTTTCTAGAGATCACATGTCATGCATTCTTATCATTCCATTTAGGGTGAATTAATGATTTCATGTTGTTGTGATAGATTTTGTGTTAAATATGCATGTTGTTGTGATATATTTCTTGATAGAATAACTGATTTTTGATAGGGTATTAAATTGTGTAAGGTTTTGTTTGAATAAAAGATAAAATTTGGTTCTTAAGGTGTTATGGGCCCTCATGGACCAGAATTTGGTAGATCATTTCCTTGTTATGTTTATATATAACATGTTTAAGATATCAAGATTTGATTTACAGGTATTATGGGCCCTCACGAATCGTAATTTTTCACCTTAATGTTCGTTTTAGTGTTTTATGGGTTTGAGAGTAGTTTCTGAGGATTACTGTCTGGAAAAACACAGAATACATAGCGTTTAATGATGAATACATGCCATGCGTCCTTTTATTTAGGAAGGAACTATTTTTCTTAATTAAACTCTGTGTACTATATGTACACACTTTGTAGTCTCTAACCGTGTCACTGGTTGGGTGGGCAGAGACACGGGGTTGGGAAATCTTTGGGTGACACGCCGTGTACCGAATGTACATGTCATGTTGTGTTGACCATGTGTCCACCTCTGTGACTAATGAAACAGATGGATACAACTTAGGTTATAAACTCCGTGTCAAGATTGAACACGCCGTGTAGTATAACCCTTGTATCCGGCCGTGTAACGAACAACATGGGTGGATGAAAATTAGTAAGTACACACCGTGTCCATCTGGAACATGCCGTGTAGAGTGATCCATGTAACCAGCCATGTGACTAACAACATAGGTCAGTTAAGTTCATTTAGTACACTCTGTTTCTAGAACAAACACACCATGTAGTCAACCGTGTGTCTTAGTCGTGTAAGGGAACTCGGGTAGGGGAACACGCTTCAAGTACACGCCTTGTCTTGGGAGAACACGCCGTGTGTGTGGAGTGTTACACGACCAGCTTTGGTAGAAGTACATGCCCATGTGAAGGCTTAAGGGAACACACCGTGTAGGAATTATACACTCCTTGTACCTATGTTTTGAAAAAAAACTTGAATGATTTATTTCTCTTATTCCCTCCATACACTTATAAGTTTCGGTCCTTGATAATATTAATCTAAGGAGTGTGCTTAACCTTACAGAGTCATGCCGTCGAGATGTCCTCCAGTTGTACACCAGTTACATGGCAGTGATCAGACACCTGCCATGGCTGATCAGGGACTACTAGAAGATCCTTATGTAGTGCCAGTCTTGGCACCAACCATCATTCCAGACACAGGTGTCGATGCATAGTTCCTAGAGGGCTTTATAAGGTGTATGCATACCTTCCAAGGAGCACCGCCTCCTACTCCGTTGATGGTAGTATTGACGTAGGTTTTTCGGCATAAACAGACTCCCACATTCACAGGGGATGTACGACCTCAGGATACAGAGTCATCGTTAGAATCCATGATATCTATATTTGAGAATCTGGAGACGCCTCCAGAGAGGAGGGTAAAGCTTGCTACATATATGCTTCGGGATTCCACCAAGAGATTATGGGATGTGATCTCACAGGCGGGATGCCAGAAGGTCATGGATTGAGATGAGTTCCAGCATGCCTTCTATGATTACTTCTACCCAAAGACATTGAGGACCGACCAAGCCCGAGAGTTCATGAGTCTAGAGTAGGGTACTCTCTCAGTCATGGAGTACTCTTCTCACTTCACATAGTTGCAACGCTTTACACATATCCTAAGAGGTGATGAGTTATTTCTAGAAAGTAAGTTTGGGGATGGTCTCAGACATGACATACCATCTAAAGTGAACATCTTTAGGTTGAATTCCATCACTTCTATAATCAACCAGGTGTTGATCATAGAGAGTAATCTGAGGGATTCTGGATTTGTGATCTAGGGAGGTTCGGCATCAGAGGTTGGTATCCCTACTACTGACAACATGAAGTACTGTATAGAGACTACGCGTAAATATCCAAGAAGGCGAGAGACTTCTTCTAGTATCCAGGTGGTGTGCTACCAATGCGGGAAGAGAGGGCATACAAGACCGAATTGCCCGAGAGACCCAGTGGAGTGCCGATCTTGTGGGAAGATGGTGCACCTTCAGCGTTTCTGTCAGTGTTTCTCATCAACAACTGATGAAAGGGGTTCTTATATGTCTCCTCATTCAGGAGAAACACCACCAATTTCTTATCAGTCATGGAACTGGAGTTCTTCTGGCCGTTCAGGACAAGGTGGAGGTCGCGACCATGGTAGACAGCCGACAGGATTTCAGCAACAATAGGGTGGATTAGCATAGGGTGGTGTGGCTGGGTCACAGGGCCACAGTGAAGGTCAGACTTTTTTAGTGGTGTAGACCCAAGAGGAGCAAGATCCTGGACCCTCTACAGTTCGAGGTACAATACTAGTTGCCTTAGTTTTATCTTCTACTCTTTTTAATAAAGGGAATTCCCATAGATTTATATTTGTTGCTATTGTGGAGAGCCTTGGGCTCTGTATCTTTAATTCTTCTGATATCTTGATGTTGGACACTCCGTTTTGGACTAGAATGGCTAGTGTACATCAGTGCAAGGAGTTCCCTATAGAGGTTGGTGGGTATCACTTCTTATGGGACCTCTATGTCCTATAGATAACAGGCTATGTTGTCATCCTTGGAATGGATTGGTTAGTTCCCTTACAAGCTGTTGTTGATTTCTATCACCGTAGGGTGAGTTTCACGTCACCATAAGGTGGATAATTTTTACATAAGGGAAAATGGGATGTCCAGAAGATCAGAACAAGACCCGAGCATCATGGGTTGGGAGGAGTTACAAACCATATTTCTAGTCTATATCTATATGACTAGGGAACTTAATAGTTGGACTTTCCTCCAGTGGTGGATTATTTCAGGGATTTATTTCCAGAGGAATTTTTACGTTTGCCTCCAGAGAGAGAGGTAGAATTTTCTATTGATATTGTGCTAGGAGTGGCACCAGTGTCCATTCTTCTCTATAGTATGGCTACACCAGAGTTACAGGAGCTCAAGAAATAGTTGGAGGAGTTTTAGTAAAAGAGTTTCATTAGACCCAGTACCTCTCCTTGGGGTTCTAATGTCCTCTTTGTGAAGAAGGTGGATGGTACCCTCATACTTTGTGTGGATTATCGGAATTTTAACCAGTTGATGGTCAAGAACCGATATCCTTTACTGAGGATTGATGATCTCTTTGACCAACTTTAAGGAACCCAAGTGTTCTCGAAGATTGAAATGAGATCTGGATATCATCAGTTGTGCATTAGACTATCTGATATACCTCTTACAGCCTTTTGGAGCAGGTATGGTCTAGAAAATTATGTGGTTATGTTGTTAGGTCTCACGAACACACCTGCAATTTTCATGGCACTGAAAAACTGAGTGTTCTATTTATACTTGGATTATTTTTTGGTAGTCTTCATGGAAGATATCTTGGTGTACTCTCACACTCAACATGACCATGCCACACAACTTGAGATTGTTTTGAGTACACTGAGAGACAATCAGTTATATGTTAAGATCTCAAAATTCCACTTTTGGATAGACCAAATCCACTTCTTAGGTCATGCTATCTCAGAGACAGGAGTATCAGTAGACCCAGATAAAGTGAGAGCAGTATTTTCCTAGGAACAACCGAATAATGTATTTGAGGTGTGGAGTTTTCTAGGTCTGTATGGTTACTACATACGTTTCATACAGGACTTTTCCCATTTAGTAGCGTCACTGACGGGCTTGACTAAGAAGGGTGAGAAGCACTTGTGGTCAGAATATTGTGAGTCAGCCTTTCAGGAGCTGAAAGGGAAGTTGAATTCAGCACCGATACTAGTTTTTACAAAGCCAGAAAAGAGCTATACTATTTACTCTGATGCTTCAAGTATCAGGCCGAGAGTAGTGCTTATGCAGGGGGAAGGAGTCGTTGCGTACGAGTCTCGGCAGCTGAGGCCACATGAGAGGAATGACCCGACACATGATCTCGAGCTGGCTGCAGTTGTTCATGCTTTATGCTATTGGAGAAATTATCTTCTCGGAGAGAATTTTTTGGTTTTCACCAACCACAAAAGTCTCAATTATATCTTCACTCAACGCGATATAAATTTTAGATAGCAAAGGTGGGTTGAGTACCTCCAGTACTTTGACTTTGAGCTTGCCTACATGCCTGGGAAAGGCAATATAGTGGCTGATGTGCAGAGAAGGAGTACTCAGATACAGGCAATTCAGGAGGCCAGTAGTGAGTGGAAACTTATGGCTCTGTTCTCTGAGATGCATTCAGAAGTTCAGAAAAACAGGGGAAGACTTCCCTTTCTTCTATAGCTGTTACCTCTAATCTACTTAATCAAGTGTGAATGAGGAAGCTATCATATTTAGAAGGCCTAGTACTACAAGAGAGTGTGTAAGGAGAGGACCCTATTCCTAGATGGATAGTAGGTGAGTATGGGATCTTTCATTTTCATTGGTGCTTATGGGTGTCAGCAGACATACACGAGGAGCTGATACGGGACTTTCATTCCTCAGTTTGGGCAGTTCATCATGGTGTCACCAAGATATATCAAGATCTGCACTATAAGTATTGGTGGTTGGGTATGAAGGGAGATGTTTCTATTTTTTTCATGAGGTGTTCCACCTGTTAGCATGTGAAGGCGGAGCATTAGAGACTAGCAAGGCTTTTATAATAGTTACCCATTCCTGAGTGGAAGTGGAACGATGTCATGATGGAATTCGTGACAGGTTTACCAAGGTCACCTCAAGGGAATGATGTAGTATGGGTTGTCATTGACAGATTCATGAAGGTTGCTCACTTCTTTCCGATCAAGGAGACCTTTTGTTTTGATGATCTGGGAAGGTTTTGAATCCAGGATATTGTACGTTTACATAGAGTTCCACACTCCATTGTTTCAGACATGGATGCTCATTTTACTTCTCGGGTCTGGAAGGGACTTCAGAGGGATTTGGGTATATAGGTACTTCTGAGTATAGCTTACAACCCCCAAACAGATGTCCAGTATGAGCATACAACTTAGGTTCTTGAGGACATGCTTCGAGCATGAATCCTTGATTTTAGAGGTTCTTGGGAGAAGCTCAAAACTCTTGTGGAGTTTTCCTACAATAATAGTTTTCAAGCAACTGTTCAGATGGAACCTTATGAGGCTTTGTATGGTAGGCCATACTGATCACCTTTATGCTGGATGGAGGTAGGAGAGGCAGTAATTCTGGGACCTCGTCTCATCCAGGAGACCATGGAGAAGATAGAGTTGATTCGGAAGAGGATGACTACTGCACAGTCACGATAGAAGTCTTATGCCAATTGATGGAGAAAACCTCTGGAGTTCGAGGTCAGATATCAGGGTTTTCTACATGTCACACCAAGGTTGGGACATAAGAGGATTAAGAGATAGGTTAAGCTTTCACCGAGATACATCGGGCCATTTGAGGTGTTTGGGAGAGTTGGGCCAGTTGCCTATCAGTTGTAGTTACCTCAGAGGTACCAGCCTATGCATGACGTCTTTTACGTTTCTCAGCTGTGGCATTACTTCTCAGACCCATCTCATGTTTTCCAACCTGAGGAGGTTGAGCTTGATGTGGACGCCTCATTCGAGGAGCATCTTATCTAGATTTTTGATCGAAGTGAAAATATTATCCTTGGTAGTCTGTTCCTCTGGTACGAGTGCTATGGAATCACGGGCGAGTATAGGACGAGACTTGGGAGAGGGAGGCCGATATACGATCACAGTGGCTGGAGTTGTTCAAGGATTCTTCTTCTAAACTGCCTTGCTATGGAAATTTGGGGATGAATTTATTTAAGGGGTGAAGTTTGTAAGGAACTAGGATCTTCTTTTCATGTATGTCTTTCTTTCTGGTTGTTTTTGGAGAAAAATAGGAGTTTCTGGAAATTTATAGAGTACACGACGTGTACTTATAAGTACACATCGTGTACTCAGTTGCCGCAGGTGACCATGTACTGATCATGTAACAGATGAGTACATGTCTGTGTGTGGTGACCTAGAGACCACCTAAAATGGAGGCTGGAAAATGAAAGTACACACCGTGTACTTTTAAAGAACATGTCGTGTAATTTTTTTTCATTAAATAGACTAGGGTCACGTCTAATGGAAAGAACCATCTTCTTCTTTTCCCATCTCATACAGGAGCGACTGTACGATGAAAATCTTCTATGAGCCCCTGAATTGTCATCCGTTCTCCAATTCTAAATCATTTGGTTGTGTTGGAATCGCATCAACGAGTTCTCATTTCTTATTGAATGCCATCTCTTGATTTCTGCTCTTTCAAGAGTTATCCTCAGTTGAACATTTTTAACATTTTTGTAGATCTATGGTGTTCTAGGGTGATTCAAGGTCTGAGGTTCACATATATCATCTGTACAACACCGAGTTAGGTGGTTTGTGCCTTTCCGTAGATAGTCTTTGAATTTTATGTGCAAAAGTGCCCAATACCCAAGAACAGGGTATTGCATGTTTATGGTTTTTAGCCCTGTTATTGCCTACTATGCCTTTTTTGTTTGGATAGAGGTTAATTGTTTGTGAATAGGGCTAACTTTTCCATGCTATGGATGTTTTTCCCATGATTTATTGTTTTGACCATTTGGTCTAGCTTGCCTATTAGGCTACTTGCTTTCCATGCCTAGTTTTGTTAGGATGGAGTAATTGTTAACTTACATGCTATGATATACTGTATATTGTTTAGCCAAGTAGTTATTGAGGTTTACTTTTTCTACCATATATCATTTGTGCATGACTGACTTACAGAGGGCCGTGATAACCTAGTGTTGTAGACCATAGGGAGAATGGATGTTGGGGGTTTCTCCAGAGTGTCTGTTTACTGTTATGTTGAAAGACCATAGGGGGGATAGATTTTGTGCTCCCTTAGAGTGTATGTATTTTCCTCAATATAGGTCATAAGGAAAATTGGAAGTTGAATGCTTCCTTAGAGTGCCTATTAGTTACCGATACGAGAACACAAGGAGAATTGACGGTGAGTGCTTCCTCATAGTGTCTTTGCTAAAACTGAACCAGAGGGGTTAGACTATGAGTACTTCCCAGAGGGTTACTTATGTTTGTTTTGGTTGAAACAGAGGGTTTAGGATATGATTACTTCTCAAAGGGTTACCTATTTGAGATTACTTTTTTAACTAATATATGAAATTGAATGCAATTGAACTTTAGGATTGTTACTATGTGTACTTCCTTGTTTACTACATTTTTTATTGCCTTCCATATATATTCACTAATTGTTAGGCATATGTCTTTGGGTGGTTGCCTACTGGGATTCATCTCACACCCTGTTTGGGTCATGCTTTTGGGCCCAAACAAATTATATTGCTACATGTATAGATAAGGGAAATCTCCCTTCTACTTCAAGTATTTGATTGCTGTGGAGCTAGGGAGCATGGGACCAAGCCGAGGCTTGAGATGTTGTGGAGCTATTTACTTGACTTTCTTTTTTACTTTGTTTTAATACTGTATTCCATTATTGTGATTTTTTTGGATTATTTACTAGACATATGTATCATGCATCATTTATATATGTGTGCTCCAGTTGTTTATTAATTCCACTGTTTATTTATGGAATGTTTTACTACTTCCACTATTGTTATATGTTTATTTCCACTGCGTTACTCTACCAATGAGGGTATAGTTTCCCAACTATCACACTCAAGGATCTTGCTTCTAGTCGGAAGCCTCTGGAATTTGGGGAAATGCACTTGAGTCCATGTGACCAAATGGGTATGGGGAATCTCTGGGTGGTTTCCAGAACCAGGACGTTACATCCTATTACAGTCCCATCAAATCATATATTTTAAAACATCACAAGATTTTCATATTTTACCTTGATAGCATAAGGGATACCAAACAAATGAAGATACTTTAAAATTTTAGTCTTCTTGTAATAAATCTCATAAGGGTACATATATGAATTCATAAGGTGTATTCTTTTTGAATGTGAATCAATACACCAATAGATTGAATCTATAAATATCATGATGTGTCATACTCAATTAACATTTTCTGAGTCATCTTAACCAAACATACATTCTTCCATTCATCCATACCATTTTTTTTTTGTCTGTATGGTGCATCAATTTCATGTTATATGCCATATTTATCCAAATAAGATTCAAAATTCCCATTCTAAAACTTATTTCCATTGGTTATCTAGTATTTCTTGATAGAAAACCACACTCTTTTTAATAAATTCTTTGAAAATTCTTAAACATTTTTA
Source organism: Viscum album (assembly GCA_963277665.1). Taxonomy (NCBI): domain Eukaryota; kingdom Viridiplantae; phylum Streptophyta; class Magnoliopsida; order Santalales; family Viscaceae; genus Viscum; species Viscum album. The sequence goes on from OY728137.1 coordinate 1,719,948,966, forward strand.
ATGCCTCAAACTTGTGTTTCATAAACAAAACATAAGTAATTCTAGTGAAGTCATCAATAAAAGTAATAAATTACTTATCTCTATTGGTTGATTTCTTCCTCATGGGCCTACATAAATATGAATGAATGTGCTCCAAAGGCTGAGTAGATTGAATATAAACCTTCACATGTAAATAATTAAAAATATTCCTCATTCTGAAATTTGAGAATATCAAATCTCTTTCTATTTTCATTAAAGTAATATCACGAACATTGTCTCCTCAAGTGATCTTATTAATATTATTTTGATAAAAATAACTAATCCTTTGATTCCATAATTAATTCTATTATTTCATGATTAGATAGTATGAATTTTCAACATTACCCACTTGAAATAAATTTCCTATAGTCCATTTTCCTCTTTTAACAACTCTTCTATCTTCACGGTTATTAACTAAAAATCCATCCATTTTAAAAACCACTTCATTTCCTTCATGAAAAAATTTGAGAAACACTTAACAGATTGTGTTTCGATCCATTAATATAAAGAGTGTTTTTGGATTTTATTTTTTCTTTAAAAATAAAATTTGAGACAACTCCTTTAACCTTCATAAACCCATCATTTCAAATATTAACATTCACCGTCCAAGATCTATGGACTTCCCCTTTGGATACTTTTAGTTCTACTTCTATAACTAAATATTCATATTTCCCTTTACTCTTGTCATCTGGAGTATTTTGAATAATAAAAATAAAATTTTTCTAGGATGTTATAATTGTGATGTATTAATTTTCATGTGGAATGGGTTGGTTACATATTCTACCAACTTCTTTAAGAGCTTCAAACTTATTCTGAGAAATCTATCCAAAATTTATAAACTGTTTTCATTGTTTACTCCTTTGAAGGGACTAAACCTCCCTAAAACCTTTCCTAATGAGACTTATAGTCAAGTTATATGATTTTTAACTGAACCAAAACATCTTATCCATATCCAAAAATCCACTACAGTATAATAAAAATCAATAAAAATCATATTTTTTTTGTATACAACATGTTGTCCAAGATATAGTAATTGTCTTTATTCAAAATTTGAGTCACCTATATTGGATCAATTTTATGAAATAAAATTATTTTAAACTCATAAAATATCATTATTCATATTATAATTATTATCATTCTTTTTTTATTCACTAATTGTAGTAATTTTTGACTTCAAATTGGTATTCCTAGATTTTTTATATTTTTGAATGTCACTAGATTTTGCTATAATTTTAGCCTTTGTGACTTGATTCTTATTATTCAACTCTTCTATAATATTTTTATATGTATTTAATTCCTTTGAGAAATATTTTTTTGTTTATATTAATAATCACTCTTCTTTGAACATTAACTAAATCATAAAAAAGAATTAGAAAATTTGGATCTACACTTATTAAATTATTCTTATATTTTAAAATTTTTTAATGAATAGGGCCCAAATAATTAACTTTATTCTTAAAAAATTATTCCATATTGATTTAAAGAGTCTTATCATTATCAAAAATATTCTTCAAATCATTAATCTTCTTTAGAAATAAAGAATCTTATTCTATAAATACAGATTTTGTGCCATTGGAGGACTAATTATTCTTCTTAATCTTTCTAATATATTTCTTCAGTTTAGAGATCATTAAGATCAATTATTTTAATTTTATATTTATTATAATCTATATTTTAGTCTCATATTATTCCCTTTTATAACTTCTTACATAACTTTTTTTTTATTTTTATCATCTAATTTTTTAATAAGTAGTTTTTTTCCATATTCATCATAAGATGACCAAACTTCATCTTCATATTCACCAGCTTCATTTTATTTAAGTAAGAAGTTTTGAATTTTGAATCTTGAGAACTCTATAAATTTATATTTTAAGGAAATATTTTATTTTTTTGATTCATTATTAGAGAATATTTTAGGATTTTCTTCTTCTTCTTCTTCTTCATCACTTTCTTCTTCAATATTTGATTTTGGGTAGTTTTTTATGAAATTACCAATAGATCCACACCTGAAACACTATAAAGTAATCATTAACTTGTATATTAATTTTACTCTTCCCATTTTTCTTGAGATAAGGTACATGGATTCATCAAAAATCCCATTCAAATCTTTATCCGAATCTGAATTTTTTTCATCTATTTTTACAAAATAATATTATTGAACTTATCAAGTTTTGAGGCTTTAAAAGTAAATTAATTTTTATTTTTTTCCTTATTCTTGAAAAAATATCTTTTATTACATCATAAGTTATTAAAATATTGTAAAATTCATAACATGGATATCACATAAATCTTTATCTTCCAAATACTGTAAAATTCATAAGTTATTATCTTTTAGTATTACTTTTCTTTTTATGCATGATTATGAGACTATTTATTATTTCTTTTTATGGTTCAACAAAGTTTTGATAAAAATTTTAGATACATAAGATATTTTTAACTATAAATAAATCTTATAATTTCTCACCAAATCCTTTTATGATTATCAAAACTTCATTGAACCATATGAAGAAATAATAAATAGTCTCATCATCATGCATAAAAATATCTTTATACTTATATCTCAAAACCTTTAGCTTTTCCCACTTCACTTTGATATTTTATTTTTAGATATTCTCAAGTTTATCCAAAATTCCTTTTACTATTTTTATTCTTTTTAATTTAAAAAATTTTCCCTGAAAAATTAATGAAAAATAGAATTTATAGAATGTCCATCATTCATCACATTCCTATTATCATCAGCTATTATAGAAAAACATTCAATATGTGGGGGAAATCCATCAGTTTCGGCTTCCAAAACATAATAACTGATATAAATAAGGTATATAAACATTCTATCATTTTATACATGATAAAATTTCCCATAAAATATAAGAATCACCATTATATTAACTAAATTTGAATTATCCGTTGAATATAGTTGAGATTAGTTAAAAATTATTCTATTTTGGAGAGACTTGAAACTCTAAAATTCAAAAATTCAATCACAAACAAATGGAACTTGTCTATGATAACACTTATAGAACCACTTTCATAATCTATAAAAGATTACTAGGGGTAAATAAGTGATATATATTATTTTTAATTTTCTATTAAAATAATATTTTCCACCAGTTAGATTATAATGATGTTTTATATCCTCACACCCAAATACACATCACTGAAAGGGAACACAACATATTTACGAGTTTCACCTATTAATATGATAAGTCTAGTCAATGGTGTGATATGGATTCCTCCAAGATCACACTACCCACGATAATAATACTATAGGTGAAATAGAGAGGGGTATAACCTTTAAAACCACATTTTCATGTCTCGTAAGTATTCTTTAGTGTATACCACAATTTAAAATGATAAAAAAATTTATGTTATAACTAACGTGTCTTCCTCCTGTTGACTATTATCAAGTTATTGGGCATGTTGGGTTTTTCATCTTCTTATATTATTATAAAATATCAATACTTATCTTCAATTTTCATTCACAATATTTCATGTAACAACTACTATCTAAAATTTCATTATGGGAATGGTTATTCAAAGATTCATGACACAACACCTTCACTTCTCTCTCTCTATGTCTCTCCTATGATCTTCATGATCAACTTGCCTGATCTTCTTCAAAATATTCTTGATAATATTTTATAGGATGTGTTAACCAGTTCATACAGACATACATTCTTCTTTTCCTTATCTAAATATTTTTTTAATGAATTGTGTGCATAATATTACCTCTATCTCTCATTATTTTTTTTGATATTACAGTTATAATAAAACAGTTACAAATATTTTGAATTTAAATCTCCAAAGACTCAAAATTCAAAATAATCGCATTTCTCTTCTTCATAACTTATCATAACTTCAAGATATCAAGTAGAACTATCGAGGTATTATTTCTCTACAAATATTGGAATTATTCCTCTTTCTATCCATAATGTCCACATGTATTTAAACTGCATAGAAGTATATGAATACATATGACAACCAAGATAGTGGAACTTGCTTCATGGGATGAAATAGTCCATGAATTCTTCTTCTTGTTCTTCTTCAAAACTACTAGAACCATGATAAACTATATTATGATATTTATTTCATTAAATATTGGGTAATTCAACACCATCAAATTTAATTATATTCTTTGTAATATTAAATTTTGGAAACTAAAATTTTAATTTTATGATATATTCTAATTTTCACCAAGGAATAATGTTTATACAGAGAAAATGATGGTTATATAAAATTATATGTATGTAAATGATGGTTATATAATGCCTGGAATGATAACTATGTAGATGATACTTTTTCTATTTTTTACTCACTTGGACTAGATGATGCTTATATACCATAAATGATTTTTATAAAGGGGGATAATGATGGTTACACAGGATTAAATGATGGTTAAAAAGATAAGGGATGATAATAATGTAGACTTGGAATGATGGTTATAGATAAGGGATGATGGTTATACAGAAAAGGAATTATGGTTACATAGCTCTCATGACTTAGTTATTTACGTCCATATTAATTCCAAACACTTCAAAAATTAATTCCAACATACATTAAAAACTTTTAATTATTGGAATTAACTTCACCTAAAATGAATTATCAAACATCACTTGAGGTTGAACATGATTTATGTGTTGAAACCAAAAAAACCCTACCATAATATTCACTTCAATAGTCACCAAAAATTATTCTCTAGATAATCACCACATTCTAGAGGAACTATTTTAATATCCTAATACAAAAAATTCATATCTAGTATTCTAAAACTTCTATAAATATTCAACTACTTATAAGCACATCTTATACTCAACAAATTTTCCAAGATCAACCTCCATATATCAAGGAGAGAAATAAGGAATAAGTAATAGAAGAAGGAGTGTGGATTCCCCTATCTTTAACCAATTCTAATAGTGGGGTTCCTTAATTTTTTTTTAAAAATAAAACTTTTAAATTAAGTAATTAAGTTAAAAAACATGCATAGTGATATGATGCGGTGTAACCATGCATGCCACAATGCAACACCCCATTATAATAAAACATGAAAAAACTCCCATCCAGCCATTATGGAATGATTATATACCTCACAGTGTAATTTAAAATTCCAAAGAAATACAAAATAAACATATACCCTTAATTATGGAGTTATTAGTGCCTTCAAAACACAACACCCTCTTGTTATAGTGTGACACTTACCCACGATCCTAGAATTTATTCTTACATAGTGCATTGTGGTGTGATTATATTCATCATAGTGTAATGATCTGGATAAGTTATTTATATGTATAAATAATGGATCCTCATCAAGAACCATGACCCCATTGTGGTTTTATTTTATACTACTTTAATAAAATAACAATAAATTCCTATAATAGACATAAACCATCAAAATACACATGCTTTAGAATTTTTTTAAAAAATTAATTCCTTGGAATATATGGGGTGTTACAGTATCTATTATTGAAGAGGTGATAGAGGTGATGCTAATGAATATTGGAACGATTGGTTTATTTAGTATTTATATTGGCATGTGGTAGTTTCTCATGGATACTATGGTTACTGAAATAATAATAACTAATGAAGGAATTAAAAAATGGAATGGGGATGTGTTGAGTTGAGAAATAATGTGTTTATTTTAATCAAAGACGTGTTAAAATAAGAAAAGTTATGAAATTAATATGTGTAAATTGAAATATCATTGTTTAAAAGTTTTAGTAGTTAAGAACTATAATGAATCACTAAAGGGAATAAGATGTGTGGTTGTGGTTTTGTTGTTGCATGGTCATTGTGGTGGGTTGTATTTAAAGGTGGCAATGGATGATGATGCATGGGTTGAGGAGGTGTTGTGGTAGGACTTGTCCATTAGTTGGGTTTTTGTAATTATTATATATTTTAATTTATGTTATTTATTATTAACCATAACCCGAGTTGGATAACATGGTCAACACCCATATGATTTTACATGTTCTAAGTGTTTTTCCCAACATCCAAGATACAGGTGATACAGATAGTTGAAAACTCATCCTGCCTCACCCTCTATTATAGATTTAGTTTTTATAGGTTATAATATCCTAGATTTATAGTATATTGTGATGTGGTGGTGATGTGATGATGAAGAAGAAATGTCTTGGTTATGATTTAGTGAGATTTTTAGAGTTGTTACCGTAGAACCAACATTGGTGTAATTTATGATTAACTATATTAATTGTTTTGAATATTAATAATTTTTTTACATCATGATTATTCTTATGTGTGATATAGTATGTGATAATTCCATAAGAGTAACTGTCACATTGAAAGGTCACCACCGTTCCCCGCTATGATGAGAACCTAGAAGTATCATGAAAATATTGTTAAATATATGATCTATAGGCATATGATATCATTTGAAAGAAAAAAAATGATAAATAGTATCAGTGGTTGATATTAATAGAAGTTTGAGGCACTTTCTCATGCTGCAAACTGTTATTAATTTCTAACATAGAATATTATAAGAACATGACTCACTGATAAGAAATCCAAATTTATATGTATCATTGGATATTCCTATCTTTTGACATGTGAATTGATACTTATAATTTAATATTATTATTAATGGATATAATTAGTCATGTAATTTTATTTATTGATAAAAAATGTGACATAATATGTTTGATATGAAGTAGAATACACTGGGTACATCATGAGTGATATTGCAATAATGAATAATGTGAGAAATGATTTGTCCCTTATTTTCTTTAACACAATTTGATATCTCAGTCCCTTTAATGGGAATATAATACCAAAATAAATACATGGATATGTTATTTTATGGGAAGGTTCAATTCAATAAAGTGAATGAAAGAGTTATCGAGTACATAGATTGGTGATACCAGTATGCAACCTACTTGATTAGAGATATCACAATAAATAGATTATATTACATAATGAGTGTTTGTATGAGGTTATATGTCATTATGAAATTCACTTATTTATATATGGATTACTTGATGTGTTATTACATGTTAACCTTTTAATTTATGAATTCTTCTTAATGCCACTAAGAAATGGGGCTAGAAGTCCATGCACAAAGTATGTCCTAAATATTAGTTAAATTCTATTTGAAATTAACAAGTTAAAATGAATATTATTCATACTTTCTGGATTAATAATTATTTGGTATTGGTTTATTGCTAATATTTAATCATGATTTATTTATAAGAATATATATATGATTTAAATAATTATAAATATTTATTTATAAGATTCAGAGAATATAATATTTATTAGTGAAGAATGCAATAATATTTATATATTAAATAAATATTAATTATTCAAGGTTTAGTAAATAATGACGAGGATTGGAAAAAAATATAATGATCTATTCAGAAGTGATATATTGAATGTTATTTAAATAAATATTCATTTATTTATTTAAAAAATGATATTTATTTATCTAAAGGTATTTTTACATGTCATGTAAATAATAATATTATTTATATTAGTAATATACATAGGGTATTATATAGAATAGTGGATTTTATTAGGTATTATGTTAAATTACCAACCCTATCCTAGATTTATAAATACCTGGTCATAACAATTTCTATGGTTAACTGATTTTTGTGAAAAAACCATAGATAGAATTATCTCCAACCCTATGAAAGAAACCTCTCTAGAACACTCTCAAGAACTAGATTGATTATCCTACTATTTTATCTCAATTAATCAAGGGAATGTAAATAATCATTCATTCATTAAGATGTTTATAATGCGATTAATGATGAATGATGAAAGCAATCCGAATCGTCTGTGTTGGCACCCATCAATTCTACGATTTTTTTTGATATTTTTTAGCATGTGTGGATTACTTCTAGAGGGATTGTACCCTTGGATCCTATGATTTAATGGAAATACATCGAGAGTGATATAACGATTCATAAATGAAAAAACAAGGCATGGTAATTCTCAAACTATCTGTAAATTAATTATAAATTATATGTCATTATCCCACCTTGTTGGTTCCTAGGTTCTTAAATTTAATTAATATTTGATTTAATTCCATTGGTAGTGATGTTATTTTTCACGTATATATCAGATTATTCATTTATTACAAAAAATGAGTTTTCTATGCCCAATAGGATATTCCACTTTACTTGTAACATGAAAGTGGTATCAGAGAAGTCACATAATTAATTTATAATTATTTATTAATCATTGATTCAAAAAGTGAATTTTTAATAGTTTTATTTCTTTACTATTCATTCTTTAAATAATAATGTTGAAATCCTCTCCCATACTTTTTTTTTATCACTAATATAACCAATAAAAGGTTAAATAAATACAAAGAACATCTGAAGACTCCATAAAGAGATACTGATGGTTCTGGTCATATAACACTAGAGTACATAGTGTATAACCTAAAGGTATATGCTTTGTACCAATTTTCAATGCACCAGGATGACTCACATTAAAAGTGGTTCATCATGTATTAATTATACATATAATTAATTTAATGAAAAACACATATATACTAATCTAGGTTGGAATTTGGTTTGAATAGGCTACTCACCGTGTAACTAGATTACACATCATATAGTCCAAGTTCTTTCCTAGTGAAAAACATAGTGAGTCTAATTAGTGTCATGTATTTAATACATGAAATGAGGACAAGAAAACCATGAGACTCTAAGGAAACACAACATTTTGTTGTTGTAAATTCTATGTACCTCATACACATCCGCAAATGAAAAACACACCCAGTCCTTAAGCTTGTGTCATGGAAATGGGAGGAAGTGACGACACACCGTGTATCCTAAGTACATGTCATGTAATCTACTATACCTCTATGAATAGTTTAATAAAGAGAGAAAAACCAATTATATAATTAAACCTATTCACCCGTGTTCTGTGGGTTATTTATTTTATAGTACATTCCATGAGATAAGATTATTAATTATATATTTAGTTAATTTTCATGTTAAATTCTAAACTAAAAGTTGTGTATAGTATTTACTTATAGTATAATTTGTGTGAGTTAATAGAATCACATGCCATATAATTTACATATGACTGTGCATTATTTATTGAGAAATTGATAACTTGTAATTATGGAACTTGTAATGTATACAGAATTCCATGTGAATACATAGTACAAGGACCATGATGAGTAGTTGGGACAGGTACATGGCATTGCCTCTAAGTACACTTTTAATTCTTTGATAAATTTAAATTAAATTAATTAATTTAATTTGTTTAAAATTATGTATGATGAAAATTTCCAGACAGTTTGGATAGAATTAATATAGATAGAATTAATTAATTAATTAGATTATTAATTGGATTAATTCAAGAAATTTATCTTAATTAAATAACAACTTTAATTAATTATTATCTAGATTGAAAATATATATTCATTAATTATATGTGGGTGATCATGAGCTTAGGTTAGACCTATTCATGTGATTAGTTTCCTTTAAATTTATTATTATTAAATTAAATTGATTTCAGGTATGTCATCACCTCCTCTCAATATGTAAGGTCCCATATGTTTGAGATTTATTTTATATAAAACCCATAAACCAATCCTTTCCCCCCTCATTTATATGTGAATAAAGCATATGTAATGCTCTGAGGAGAGTGGAGGTAGTTCATATTTAAAGCCATGGTTAAACCAATCTAGGAGGTTCCTAAGATCATAGGTGGAATGCTATATCTCTAACTAGTGTAGGTTCAAGGAGTTATTTAATTATGTCTAGAGTTGATTTATGATCCACTAGATAAACCAACTATTGGATGAAGATCATGATCATACCAATTTATTTATTTATTTTAATGGATTGGGTTCACATTAAATAAATGAATTAACAAATCATTCATGATATAATTAAATAACTATATTATGCAAAGATTTATCAAGACTTGGTTGTCACTTAAGTAAATCCCATTAATATTAACAAGAATGTAATAAATGTAAAATGGATTGTTCTTCATGAGGATAAAATTACTAAAATCAATATTAATTTGGCATAGCCTTCCACTACTTAAGTTAGAAAATGAACCATAGTTCAAATTGATTGACCAATATTCATTGGGGTGATTTATATAAAGACCCTATACTTATTCAACCCATAATTTAATTCTCTAAGAATAATTAATTTTATTATATTCCTAAATATATTTTTAGCCTTATATTTTTAGATAATTAGTTCACAACTCTTACATAATATACCCAAGCATTTCAAAGTAAACACTTCCATTCAGTGTCATTTTTTTCACCATACAATAGTTTTTAAAGGAAACAAATTTTCTTTTCATAAAAAATCTTTATGATTTTCAACATGAATTCATCATTGTTCCTACCCACACTTAAAACCACTGATTGTTTTTTGAAAATAGGGTATTAGAACAAAAATCTCATAAATGGACATAAATAAAGAAGAAAAGAAACCCTTTATTCCATTCCAAAACCACGATATCATATAAGAGAGTTTTCCTTTAACATAATCAACTTTAAGATCAAATAATCATTTACTTACATATGAAAAATACCCAATTTTTTTTCTTCATAAAACACTTTATAAGAAAACATCAAATAAAAATCAAAATCATGAGGGTTTCTTAGAAAACATGAGAACCTATGATTTGTTTTCTTAAAAACACATATTTTTATCATTAAAGGGAATAATCATTCCTTTTAACAAAATATCATTAAATTACCTTTTGAAATAAAAATATTTCCATGAAAACTCATTATAAATCCTAGAAAAGTCATGTAGGTTCCTTGGGACATAATATTCATAGAACCCTTACAAGAAACCTTATAATAACCCTTGAAAATGGAAGAAACTACTCGGTTAATTCCAACATAATTATTCGGAGAACATAATCATTAAAAAATGCATTATAGAGATATATCAGACTCACCCATCATCATAACAAATATAAAAGGACCATGAAATTCATAAAACACATATAATATTGCATTTCCATCATAAAATCTCATAAAATACTCTATTTAACATAGACATAGAAACACTTTCGGGCTTTACGTAAAAATAAGGATAAAAATATTTTTTATTTGAAAACTATTTAAACAAAAATTAAAAGAAGAACAAAGAATGTAATATTATTTTATAATTATAAGGTGAAATTATTAAATAATAATTATCATTATGGTATGAAATTAATCTCATATTATATTCATTAAAAAAATTACATTCACACTTCTATAAAAATGTCAAAATAATAAGTTCTGAAAACTTTTAAAAGACTTATTTTGAAACCATAATAAAGAAAGAAAAAAATAGTTTTAAAATGAATTTAGACATAAATTTCAGAATATTAATAACATACTTGAATAATTTTAAGTAACATAGATATGAAGTGAAAATATAGTAAAAAATTCTAAAATATTTCAAATATGGTTTTAAAGAAAAATACCTTACCTTGAGTTTGACCTTCCACATACATTATTTATCTTTCTAAATAATAAATTTATATAAATTATTTAATAAATTAATAATATTTTACAATTTAATTATATTTTTATTATTCCTTTTATTTCACTTGTTACCATGTCATACTTAATCACTTAATTGATTAAGTTTACATTGTATGTTTTGAGGATGTTTGGTTCACAAGCACAAAATGACTTTGGAAGGTTGACTATGGTCAAATGGATCATAATTATATCATTTAAAGAATATTAATCATGTTGTAATTATAATTTTTATACATTAATTATACTTTTATGACCAACTATATAAGGTGGTTATGAAAAATGAATTACATTACAACATGAAGACTGTAGTCCATATATACGCATGAGTAATGTTTACATTTTTCAAAGAACACGAGGTAAAGAAGGCAAGTATTATATTATATTTATAAAATTTTAATTATATAATATATATCATATTATTTCTTTAAATAAACCCATATATTTCATCTATGTGAGTTGTTTATGAAAAATAAAATACATCGGTTCATGAGGCGGTAGTCAACATGTACTCAAGAGTGATTTTTAATTTTTTATTAAACGGTAAAGAACGAATTAGAATATATATTTACTATTAAAGAATTAAATTTATATCTTATATATAATATTATTTCATTCAGATTCATAATTATGACAAACCATAAGTGTCGATGATGGAAAATGAAATACATCGTCTCGTTAGGCTATAGTCCGCACATATGCATGAAAGATGTTTTCATTTTATGTTAGGTGGATAAGTAGATAAAAAACTCTTATAACATAAAAATAATAATATTATAGTATATGAGAGATGATTATGTTATTATATGAAAATTGTTAAGATAGGTTTTAAGGAGGTAAAAGAAGAAATAAAAAGGAAACACTCTTTTAAGAACTATACATATTCTCTAGAAAACTTCCTTAGGTTTATACCTAAAGTTTTCATTGGATGGTATTATGATAAAAAAACCTCTTAAACATGGGGAGATAAGTTAGGAAAGGATATGGGTATATATTGGTTAATATAAAATAATCTTTAAGTATGGAGAAGAGAGGATATGGGTGTCCTTTTACAATTGAGGGAGAGGACACACATAGAATTTTTCAAAAGATTAAAATATAATAATGTATTACCTAATCCAAGTAGATTAAAAATGGATAATTTTCAAATAATATATAATAAAAGGTAAAAATATTACCATCAAATAGTATTTAGAAAAAATATTTGGTCATTTAACAATTATCATTTTAATTTGAACCCTTTTAACCCGTTTTAAATCTTACCGTGATAACTGAATTTTTTTTACCAAATTTACTATTCATAATGAAAAAAATTAGGTAGACCTATTTAATTTTTTTTACTCTTGATTAAAAATATTAAATCCATTTTAAGATTAAATATCTATATTTGGTAAAATTTACTTTGAAAACTAAAACATGTAACGCGATGAAAAACGATTTTGAATATAAATTCCTTTAAGTATAAAAATGTTTTTATACCAAAATACATTTCAATATTGATTAAAATGACATATATTGGAATATATTTGATAAAATAACTAATTAAAATTTAATACCATTTCAAAATAGAGTGAGAATATTTAAATAAATTAAGATAAAATAAAATTTTCTTAAAAATTAGTATTTTCAACTATACATCCAAAAATCAAATTTTTTAATAAAATTACAAAAAATTACTCTAAGATAATTTTGGATTTATTATTTAAAAAATTAAGTTCATTTTATCAAATAAATTTTTTAGAAATTTGAAATTAAGATTTTATGTAAAACCATATAATACATGTAAATGAATTTAATACGAACAAAACCATTATATTTTTGATTGAAAAAGTACTTAATATTATTATAGTGAATATAAATCTATAATATATAATTCATGAATATTAATAAATAATTAAATTGATTAATTATCAAAATTACCTAGGTTGTTACATTGTTACCCCTTTTAAAAATTGCGTCCTCACAATTTTATTCATTACTTAAGTAAGTGGGGATATTTTTCTTTCATAAAATTTTCAGATTCTCATGTTTCTTCTTCAATCATATGGTTTTTCACAAAACATTAACCTAGTGAATTACATTATTTTGTAACACCTACTCTCTTTAGTAAAGAATATGAATAGTTTATTACTCAAAAGAAATGATCCCTTCCAACTAAACTAATTTAGGACACAAAACATAAGATGCATCTAAAAAACATACTTCTTTAAAAATGAAACATGAAACACATAATATATCTGTGATAAACTTGGAGGAAAATCTAACTGATAAGTAATTGATCCAATATTCTAAAAAATTTTATATGGTTTAATGAACCATGGAATTAACTTTCCCTTATTACCAAAATGAATAACATTTTTATGGATATAATTTAATAAAAACATGGTCACCTATCTTACTCCTAATGGCCCGAAGGCCTTTTTTTATTTTTATTATAGATAATCCCCCTTTTAAGAGTTGAAGGAGAACCCGTACATGACCCGTAGGCCCAAGGCACAAGGCCCGACATGACCCGCAATACATGAACCGAAGGCCCAGAGGCATACCATGCCCAAACATGACTCTTAGGCCCATCCCTCTAGAACTGCCCCTCCCCAGCATCTTGCATCATTGACCGCATTAGCTCCCCACCTTGCATTACTGATCGGCTAGCATTTTCCCCGTACAAAGCTGCATGGTGCCTGGTCCCGATGGCGGCTTCCATACCCTCTCATTCTTCCAATTCGGTTAGCTCTGCATTTAGTGGCTGCTACTCTTACTACTCTGATCCTCTTCTGGGGCCTGTTCTGTGTGAACTGGGCTACTCTATGGTATACTAGAATGAAAACTATTATTATAATAAAATTAAACTAGTAAAATATGTTGATACCAACTTCCTTGGCAATCTAATGATAATTCTCAAAGGATATCCTCTAAATTATAAATCAGTCACTCTAAGATCCCATTATTTTGAAGATGAAAAGCTATACTGAAATTTAATTTTGTACCCAATGACTTCTGAAGTCTTTTCCAAAAATTATAGGTAAATATAATATCGCAATATGATATAAAAGAAATATGGACTCCATGATATCTAATTATCTATTTAAAATAATATATATAAATATTATCCAAATACATATTATCTTTAATAGGAATAAAATGTATAGATTTAGTAAAATGATCAATAATAAACCATGTCACACTTGATATATATTTTGTAATCCAACCATAAAATCCATAGATATATTTTCCCATTTTAATTCTGTCACATGAAAAGGATGAAGCATTCCATTTAGTAGTTTTAATTTTACTCTAACCTACTGAAAATTTAAACATTTCATGATAAAGTGTATAATATCTCTTTTTATTATATCCCACTAGAAATGTTCACAGAGGTTTCTATACATCTTAGTGCAGCCCAGATGAACAAAAAATAAAGCATTATGAGATTTCCCTAACAATTATTTATTAAAGTGTAAATGACAAGACACACATAATAATTTTTTTGAAACTAAAAATACATTATTTATCAGTGTTAAATTCAAGAAACTTACCTTTCCTGAACAATTTTACCTTTTCTTGTAAAACAAGATCCTCCTTATGAGATTTCTTAATTCTTCCTAAAAAATTTATCTGCAATGGCACCTGAAACAAAACCAAGTCCCCTCATAAACAATTTCTGGACCAAAATTCATTAAATAATTAACTAAAGGGTCATGTTCCATTCATGTAATAGTTACCTATGAATTATCTTTCCAAATTAAAGCATAAACTACTCTGTTTTCATTTCCTATATGGTAATAAATCATAAAACCACAATCATTAATTAGTTTATGCCATCTTCTCTATCTCATGTTTAATTATTTTAGAGTGAATATATAATTCAAAATTTTATGATAAATATATTTTTCACATTTTACTTCATATAAATGATGTCTAAATATTTAAAAAAACACTATAGTAACCAATTCATGGTCATGTGTAGGATAAATTATCTCACGAGGTTTCAATTATCATGACGCATAATAAATTATCCCATAATTCAACATCAAAGCCCGATCAAGTACTTTCAAAGAAGGAACATTGTAGATAAAAAAATCACCATTTTTGGATATCTGAGCTAAAATTAGAGAATTTACTAATGTTTTTTTTTCAATTCTTGGAAACATTCATGACATTATTTCATCTAGATGAATTTAACTCCTTTTGAAGTTAACATAGTTAGTGGTATAGATAACCTATAATTTTTTTAATATAATATCTGTAGTAACCTGATAATCTATGAAAAATAGAAATCTCTATGATATTTATAGGTTTTTTCAACTATTCAATCACATTATTTTTATCTGAATCAATATTTATTCCATATTTATTTATAATATATCCAAGGAAATAAAATTTTCACAACCAAAATTCAAATCTACTAAAATTTTCATATAAATTCTTTTCCTTTAAGGTTTGTAGAAGAAACCTAAAATGTTTCTCATGATCATCATAACTTTTAGAATACATTATAATTTCATCAGTAAACATAAAAAAAAATTTATCTAATAAATCATGGAAAAATCTATTTATAAGGTCTATAAATATAGTTGGAGTATTTTTCAAACCAAAGGGTATAACCAAAAAATTATATTTCCCATACCTTTTATGATATTATATATTTTTAATTCTATCCTCATTTACCTTTAGCTAATGATACCCAAACCTAAGACCAACATTTGAAAAATACCGATCTATTTGGAGCTTATCAAACAATTCATCTATATGAGGTAATATATGCTTATTCATAACCGGGATATTATCTAGTGATCTATAATTAATTAAAAGCTTCATGTAACTATATTAATTTTTAATAAACAAAATAGGATCACCCAATGGTGAAGTTATAGGATAAATTAATCCTTTATATAACAACTCTTGTAACTAATTTTTGAATTCCAAAAGTTCTACTTGAGTCATTAGATAAGGAGGTTTTGATATAGCTTAGAATTAGGAACTATGTAAATAGTAAATTTAATCTTCCTATTAGGTATAATACTAATAAATTAATTATAAAATACTTACAGATATTCCTTTACTATAGGAACATCACTAATTTGAATAGTTACCTTCTTCTCAGCTATATGAATAATATAACCTTTATTTCTATATTTAATCAATTTATCACATTTTTATATGTTTTCAATGGTATAGATTCATTCTTTTATATAAATTGAAAATCATTCTAAAAAAAATTCTTTAGCTCTATAATTCATCTTAGAATGATAAACATAAAGCCAATCTATACCTAGAATAACATTAAACTCTATAAGTGGTAGGAAAATAAGGTTTGTATTTAAATACTTTCCACAAACAATAACATTAATATTATTATACTTTTCCCCCTTAATACTACCCAATATGTTTTTACCAAAAGTTTTGGCTTCGTATCTTGAGGTGAAATTTACAATTTACCAAAAAATTCCTTAAAACAGAAGATTGTGTAGACCCTAAATCAAACAATACATTGATATAATATGAATAAAAAAGTAATGTATTTAACACCACATCACTAAATGGACCAAAATTTATAAAAGTAATGGAAAAATATTAAACCACACATTTCTTCTTGTGATCTTGAAGACTTACATCCTTTATTCCTATCTTCAGAAAAATACTCTCATAATGAACCATCCCATTTAAATTAAAACATCTTAATATTGAATTTTATTTATTTATTTGATCATTAATGTTATCCTTTTCTTTAAATTCATTAGACACATGTCCAAACTTACAACATCAAAAACACTTTATAGATTTTATAATTCATACACTAAGGTGACTTTTACCACACTTATCAAAAGATGGAAACTTGGTTTTATTACCTTTAGATTTTTTGATGGATTCTTCCTAATTGACTGCTAACTAGACCACTTTTTTTACATGTTTTAGAACACATGATTATTAGAAAAATCTATTTCTACCTTATCATCACTTCAAACAAGTTTTTTTTTATAACTTTTAAATTCACAAGAAGTTAATACCCTATGATATATTATATTTAATATAGAGTAAAACTAATTAATTTTACTATCATTCTAATCAGGTGAACTATGATTCTTAAATGGCCATTTAATATTCCTACTTCTATATAAATTCCAAGAACTAATTTTTTTTATTAAGTTGAATAGCCTTAGGAAAATATTTCTCAAGGGAAATATTATTAAATTTATCTCATTCCAAGGCATAAATATTTCTATTTTCCTAGAATTACTTACCATTAACTACCAATAATTGACTTAAACTTCAAAACAATACATATATAGAATTTAATTTTTATCCTATGAAAAACCCACTACTTAAAATATCTTTTCCAATACTTCAATCCATCCCTCATCAACCAATAGGTTAGTTGATCTACTAAATGATGTAGGGTGATGTTTTGTAAAATTTTCTAGTATAGAAATATTTCTATATAGTGAATATAGTTACTATATAACATGTATTACATCACTAACAATAGCCTACATCAACTATGCCATCACAATAACATACTACTCAATTCCAATTACAACCATTCCAAGTTACTCATTTTTAAAGGATATTTTCCTCTTGGTACTTTCCTACTTTAGATTCTTTCTTTCCTCTATGGAAAACATTATTAATAGACATATATTACATGAATTAATGTATTAATACTAAAAATATATCTCATTATAACCATAAATTATAATCTCTTAAGGGTACTTACTTATATTATCCCAACCTCTAAAATTATCTAAACCCTTCTCTGATATAAACTTAAAGGACTCGATCCATATTCAACCAATAATTTAATTCTTAAATAAGAATTAATTTTCTTGAATTAATAAAGATATTTTTAGGTTTATAATTTTATATAATTATGTAATAAATCTTACATAACAAACCCATGTATTAAAAATAAGACACTTCTACTTAGTGTCCATTTTTTGACAATATAGTACTTTTTAAATGAAAACCATTTTATTTTTAGGAAAAATATTCAAGATTTTCAACTTTAATTAATAATTTTTCCTAATCATAATTAAAACCTATGATTTTTTAAAAAAAATGTGGGATGAGAATAAAAAAATCAATAAAGGACATAAATAAATAAGAAAAGAAACCTGTTAGTCCATTTCAAAACCATGATCTCATATAGGAGTGTTTTTCTTTAATACAATAAAATTTGAGCTCAAATAATCAGCTACTTAAAAATCAAATTAGCATTACTACCAAAATTTTTATTTATAAAACACTTTATAAGAAAACATAAATGAAATATAATTATCATTATGTTTTCTTATAAACATGAGAACTCATGAAAAACATTTTCTTAAAAACATATATTTTTTACACTCAAGGGGTATAATCATTCCTTCAAACAAAACACTATCAGTTTAACTTATAAAATCAAAATATTTCCATGAAAAATCATTAGAAATTATAGAAAATTAATATAGGTTCCTTAGGAAATAATCTACATAGAACACTTATGAGAACCATTACAAATGGAATAACCTACTTGATTAATTCCAACACAATTCACCAGATAACATAATCATTACCCGATAAATTAGAGAGTTGTATCCGGATCACCCATCATCATAAATAGTGTAAAATTACCATAAAATAAATAAAACACATATATTATTTAATGTACATCATAAAAGATCATAAAATATTTTGTTTAACACATATACCAAAACACTTTCAGGATTTAAATAAAATTAGGGATAAATATCATTTTTCGTTGAAACATACTTTAAATAAAATTACCAAATGAAATGAAAATATGAATTTTTTATGAAAAAAAATAATTATTGAAGAATATATGTTCATTATTTTGGGAAATTCCTCTCATACCATATACTATAAAAGAAATTCCTTTCAAACTTTTATAAAAATATAAAAAATAACCTATTTGGAAATTTTTTAAAATAATTATTTTAAAAGATTCATAAATAAATTAAAAAATGGTTTAAAATTAAATTAAACATAAATTTAATAATATTAATAAAATATTGGAAACATTTTAAGGAACATGTATATGGTGTAAAAAGAGAATAATTTTTTTAAAACTTTTAAATTAAGGTTTTAAAGTGAAATCTATGACCTCGAGTCCAACTTGTCACATATGTTCATTATCTTCCATAATAATAGAGTTATGTTAATTATTTAATTTATTAAGAATATTTTGAAACTTTATTATCTTTTTTATTCATTTATTTCAATTATTTCCATGTCATCCTTAATAACTTAATTGATTAAGTTTACTTTGTATTTTTTGAGGGTTTTTGGTTCATAAGTTAAAAATGAATTCGGTAGGTTAATTATAGTTAAATGGATCATGATTATACCACTTCCAGAATATTAATAATGTTTTTATTATTATTTTTTACATTAATTATACTTTTATAACCAACTATGTAAGTTGGTTATGAAAAATTAATTATGTTACAATATGGAGATGGTAGTCCGTACACACGCATGAGTAACGTTTCCATTTTTTTAATAAGAATGATTTAAAGTAGGTAAATATTATATTATATTTGTATAATTATAATTATATCATAAATATAATCTTATTTTTTTAAATTAACCTATATATATCATCCATGTGAGGCGGTGATGAAAAATAAAATAAATCAGATCGTTAGGTGGGAGACCGCACGTACACATGAATGGTGTTTTTTATTTTTAATTGAATGGTTATTAAAGAATTAGAATATTTATTTACCATTAAAAAAATAAAGTTTATATAAAATATATTATATTATTTCATTTTATTCATCATTATTAAAAACCATAATATTTGATGATTAAAAATGAAATCAATTGTCTCGCGAGGCGGTAGTCCGCACGTACGCCTGAAATATGTTTTCAATTTCCATTAGATGAATAAGTAGATGAAAAATAGATATAAAATAAACCTAAAAAAATTAAAGTATGTGTTATATACTGATGTTATTATAAAAAAATGGTTAAGAGTGGTTTGAATGAAGTAAAATAAGAAATAAAAATAAAACAGTCTGTTAATAACTATTCCACTTACTTTGACAACCTCCTTAGGTTTATATCTAAAATCTTCCTAGGATCATATTATTATAGAAAAACCTTTAGGATGTGGAAAGGGATATTAAGAAAGGATTTGGATAGTTATTTTCTAATATAAGAGGATATTTAAGTGTGCATAGGAGAGGATAGGGTGTGTATTTTTATAAGTGAGTGTGAGGATACAATTGGATTTCTTCAAAAGATTAAAATATATTAAATTATTAACCAATAAAATTATTTCTAAAAGAACTTATTTTAAAATAATAGATAATATTGGTTTGAAATATGACTATAAAATCGGATTTAGAAAAGTTTTTAGGTCATTTTAATCCTTATCATTTTAGTTTTAACCCTTTTAACCCATTTTAACTCTTGCTATGGTAAAATTGTTTTCACCAAAGTTACTATTAATAATAAAAAATGAGGAAGAACTATTTAAAAAATTTGGTCCTTATGATTCCAAATAATAAATAAATTTATAAATATTAAATCTCTAATATTTTTAATAATTACTTTTAAAATCAAAACATGTAACACGATGAAAAACAATTTTCCAAAAAAATTATCTTTTAAGTATAAAAATGTTTTTATATAAAAATAAAGTGTAATTTTTATTATAGTGACATTTATTGGATTATATTAAATCAAAATGAACTAATTAAATTTTAAAATTAGTTCAAAATAGAATTTTACTTTGTAAATACATGAAAATAATATATTTTTAAAAAAGATATTTTCTACTATTCACCCAAAAACCATCTTTTTTTGAAAATTTCTAAAAAATAACTCTATGATAGTTTTGGATTGATGAATTTAAAAATAAAGTTAATTTTAAAATTTAAATTCCAAAATTTAGAAATTATGATTTTAAATAAAACCATATAATATACGTAAAAAAATTTAGAATGAATAAAAATATTTTATTTTTTGTTGAGAAATTACTTAATATTATTACAGAAAATATAAATACATAAAATATAATTCATTAATATTAAAAAGTAATTAAATTTATCTATTATCAATATTACCTTGGTTTTTACACTTTTAATTATCGAGGAATTTTAATATTTTGTTATGGGTTAACTTAACCTAGTTTGTATTAAGGGTTGATTGACTCCACGAGACTTGGTGCAACTAGTAGTAAAAGTGTTGAGGAAATAAAATTTAGGACTTATAGATTATAGAGTCTACTCAATCGATCATGGATTCATTATTTAATTCTGTTGAAAATTTATGTCTACCTAAATACCTTTGAATATCTTGCGAGACCTTCATCTTGGTTATGAGAAGAGACATATGGATCCTTACCACTATAATATCCATGAGGCAAGATATTTCGAAATCAATGGTGAGGGATATTATATTTCAAAAAAAAACATTATTGATGAATAAATTAATAATTTTAAAATTTATTAGTCTAATTTTATAATCTATTTAATGTACTAAAATTCCGCTCTTAATTATTGTAGAAATGGAATGTTACATGACTTAGACCATGTCACTGTAATCTATACTAGAGAAGGATAAAATTCTCACCATATCAAATTTCTAGGAAGTACCAGATGTTTCATATTATAATATTTAATGAAAAAATTATATGTTTAAGAAAACCCAATTCTTGAGTCTCTTGCTAAATAGGATAGTGAGGAAGAAGTATCTCTCTACCTAAAACACGTGAACGATGTTTTGGATGTCCAATGTTTCATGTTATCATCCATGCACAATTATATTTTAAAGAAAAACACGAAATTGATTTATATTTAAAAAACCTAGTTAATTATATAATAAATAATTTTCACATGAATTAGATAGTTATATTAGTTATAAAAATATTAAATAATTTTTAATCAAAATGGGAACAGTTTTAACTAAACTCTTTTCTTATAAGGTTTTATTTCAAATAATAATTTCAAAATTTTAAAATATAAAATATAAAATATTAATATCATTTTTTAACTTAGAATATAAAAATTTAATTTGGGTGAAATTTTGGGATTTTTCAAAAAATATTTATTTTTTAATGAATAGTTAAAAATACCAATTTTTTATAAAAAGTATTTTATTTTTAATAAATTATATTATTTAATAGTCACAATATGTTTTGAATATGTTTTAAAGCAACCTAATTATTATTTAGTTATTTTTAATCCACTTAATTACTTTTGAATCAACTTTATTTTGGTTTTTAGTATACATTTGTTTTTGGGTTTAAAAACGGGTTTTCTAAAAACTATTTTAAAATGTATAATGTTTGCCTTTTTAATTAATTAAAATAAACCTTAGTGAAGAAAGTTTTAAATGAAATTTATAGATTATATATCATTAAATATTAATTTATTTTCATGTAATTATTATTACTATTAATAGAGATTATATATAATTATCTTTTTCTAAAAAAATGCTCCTCTTAAAAACCTGATGTCTCGTAGCGTTTGTGGGATTAATATTAATGTAAAATTTTCTAACTATGTCAATTTAATTTGTAAAAATGGATTAAATATTTTGAATAATAATAATTTATAATTTATAATAAGGTAAAATTAATGTTTTACCAAATATATTAGTGAAAGTAATAAAAATTAATTACAATGATTAAGGTAAAAACAAGTTTACTTAGTGGTAAACTTTAAACTTAAGGGTCCAAATGACCTGTAAACTTGTTTAAACCCCATTTTATGGAAATATTTAGATTTTATACCATAAAATATGGATAATGAATCATTATTTTGACCTGGTGACATGAAAAAATGTGGGTGAAATTCTATCTTTAACAAGTTTACAAGTTTGCCACTCACCCAACATACAAAAGACTACCCCCTATCCTCCTATATTCACAACTTAAAACCATTTTATTTTTCGGAAAATACCTAAACAAATAAAATTTTAAACCCCCATAACATCATTTTATAGTCTTGAAAATGGGAATAAATCCATCCAAGGAAGGAATTTAGTGCAAACCAAAAGGAGTTACCTGAAGAAGATGTAACATTCATCAACGATCATTTTTGTTTTATTTATCTATCCAACCCTAAAATTATTATTATACCATGATAGTATGATAAAATCAATATATTCCATGTAATGATATTATTTTATGTTATGGATTCAGTCTAAAACTACACACAATTCCATCAAATGGGTTATGAAATCATTATTCATGTGTATGATGGAGTACTGCCTCGCGAAATGTTGTCATTATTTTTTCCATTACCACCTCTCATAGTGCGTATAATGATGGATATAAAGTTTATATATAATATTTATAACATATTTATACTTATGAAGTAATTATATATTATATTCCCTTTTTATATTCCAATATATAGGGGATATAATTACAATTCATTAAAGATAAATTTTAATTACCTTCTTTCCATAATGATCATTGAAAAATGGAAATGTTATTCATGAATACATATGACCTACCATCTCTATAATCGTAAAAATAGTTTATTTTTCATAACCATATTCCATGATTGGTTTTAAAAGTATGATTTATTTAAAAATATGATAATTATTTCATGATAATTATTCTTGATATTTTTAAATAGTGAACCCTTTGACAATATTTGACATAACAAAGTCATTTTTGACACATAAGTCGAATATGGTCAAAACATCCAACTTAAACTTAATTGATTACTTAATTGTATATAACTTGTTAATAAGTGAAATTAAATTATTAATAAACTTAAAAAAGGTTCTAAATCAAGTAAATAATTAACATACGTTTATTATTTAGAAATATAAATACACACATGACAAGTCAGACTCAAGGTAATATAGTTTGTCTTAATTTCCTTTTGTTGAGGCATTTTTTTGATGTTATGAACCTATATTCTTTAATTAGGTGTATATACAGACGTTTTAACATGATATATATTGAATTTATCTATTATCATGGTATTTAATTTTTTTAATGTTATTATTTCACAGGGCTTATGATTCAAATATTTTCAAAATGATAATGGAATTTTATTTTAATTTTTTAATTTTTCCTTCCAACTCTTTCTCTTACATGTACATGTTTTTAAAATGATTTTATTAATATTTCTATATGGACATAAAATATCCATGCTGTAAATTTTATATTTATTTTCTACTTTATTTTAATTTTTTTCAAAAGGAATATTTTTATGTGTTTTATAAAGAACATTTTGAAAAATGACATATGAAACAATCTATTCTTAACATACATGATGAAAATGATTTTTTCACCACCATGACCATTATTTGATTCCTAGATTCTTTGTAATATTTCACTTTTTTTCAATTAAAAACTATTTTTCATTTTATTTGGGTATTTTGGTATTGAAAATGGGTTTTCAAAAGAAAAGGCATTTTTATATTGAAAAAGGGGTTTTAAAAGAAAATGGTATTTTGATATCCAAAAGTGATTTGTTTACACGTTTAAAATAACTTTATAAATTTTTTATAATGTAAAAGTGAAAGTATAGTTTTTTATTCATGATATGGTACTTGATCATTATATGATAGGGAAATATAGATTGAACTGGGCGAGCTCATTATAGATTATTTGATGGGGTGACATAGATAGCCTTAGGTGATCCCATTATACCTTTTACGATGGGGCGGCCTAGATAGCGCTAGGTGAGCCCATTATATCTTAAAAAATGGGTGCACCCAGATAGTGATATAATGCATTATATAATTATTATATTGGAAGTCATTCATATGATTATTCTAATTAAATTTTTTTTGAAAGGGTTTTATGAATATAATACTCTAAGTCTCCAATAAGGTGTTTTAAATTGCTTTATATGTGTTTTAATGATTCTAATTGAGCAAAATGTATGTGTGTTTTTCAAGTTAAATTTTTTTATTTAATATGATAAAAAACTCTAAAGATAAAGGTAAAAATTATATAAGTTTAAATGGTTTAACTAGATTAATGGTTTCATTTATTTTATATACCTTACTGAGTTTTTTGTACTCATCCCATATTTTTAATTTTTTTCAAAGGATGTGTAAGGGAAAGGTTGAAGTCATTTTGAATGTGGTGAATATTTTTCATGAAGGAAATATTTTTTTTGTTTTAAATAGTTTTATATGGTGAAAAAATGGATACTAATTTGAAGTTTCCACTTTATATTATATGGTTTTGTATTTCATGAGTTACAGATTAATTATTTAAAACTCTAAACCTGAAAATATCCTCAAGGTGAAAGAAATTAAAATTTTAACTAAAACTAAAGATTATGTAATGTTTAAGTTCGCGTCCTTATAGTTGGTATTAGAGGTCAGTTTAGATAACTTTAGATGTTTACAGTAAAGTTAAAATGATATAGAATTTAAAGATTACCATGTTTCTTTTCCTAAACTATTTCTGTTCAGAGTGGTTTTCCATAGAGGAAACAAGGAATCTATAGTGGGAAGGAACAAAAAGGAAAATATAATTCCAAATAAACATACTTAGATGGTTGGAATTGGAATAGAATAGTTTGTTGTAGTCATGGATCGGTTGAAAAAATCTATAAATGGTGGTGGTATCCATTCTAGAGAGGAACCTGATCTTTTATGAAGGAACATGTCTATTGTGGAAAATTTTATGAGGAAACACCCCCATCGTTCAGTGTATCATATGACCCTATGGTAGCCGAAGGATGGATCAATTCTATAAAAAATATATTTGAAGTCATGTGATATTCTAAACATCAAAAGGTATCTATTTATACTTATCATTTTAAAGGTGAAGCTAATCGATGTTTGTAATTTGTTAATAATACCTAAGAAAAATATGATCTTAATTCCATGGAATGAGAAAAATTTAAGGATATTTTCCTTGATAAATATTTCCCTAATTATATTTGGATATGGATAGAAAAACAATAATTGAGGAATACAGATGAAGATTCTATAGTTTCATATGAAGAAAACTTCGCAAGATTATCCAGGAATGTGCCAAATTTTATTTAGGACAGTGATAAAAAAATTAATAGATTTTACTCAGGGTTAAAACCAATTTTATGAAGTGTATTGGTTTCATGATAATTTAAAAGTTTCAAGAAAGTTGTTCATTATGATAAGAAAGTTGAGATGGAGTTTTCTGACATGTATGTTCCTTAAGATCACAATAGTAAGAAAAGGTTGAGGTGGTAGGAAATAGAGAAACAACCATATAATAAGTATTTATGTAAGCCCCCAAAATGTTCTAAGTATGGAAAATTACATTTGAAGGAATTTTTGATTAGATCTAGGAAGTGTTTCTACTATGGTTAGTTTGGTCACTAGGCTCGTGATTATAAAGAAAAGAGTCCTGAATAACCAAAGAATGGGGTAGCCAATAACCATCCAATGGTGAGGTGTTTTAGTTTCAATGAGATAGTTCATTATACTAATACATGTCCAAATTTATTTTCACTGTATGGAAATCATCTTGATTGGAAACATAAAGTTATAGAAAATCCATTTTCTAATACTATAGTTGATGTTGGGCCATAAAATGAAGTGGTAACTGGTATATTACTTACGTTTTCAAATTATTATAATACACTATTTGACTATGGATCTTTAAATTATTTTATTTTTGATAAATTTTTAAGTAAATTGTTAATATTACCTAATGAAATTAAGATAAAACTTTTGGTGAAAAATCTGGGTGTAAGTATTAAAGAAGCCAAGATTTATAGGAATCTTCTTATTTTTATCATTGGGATGGTATTTACTAAAAATCTGGTTGAACTGGAAATATTAGAGTTTTATATCATTCTTGGTATGGATTGTATTTCAATTTATCTTTCTAAGATAGATCACAGTGCTGATAAATGTTTATTCACTGATTTCATACCTTTGATAACTTACCAAGAATCTGAGAAATTTATTAGAGATGGAATTAAAAGATACCTAGATCATATTTTTGATGTTGGAAAAAAATACCTCAAGGTAACATTGTGATGTTTTTGGGTTGATTATGTTTGTTGACAAAGTAGGTTAAAATAATTAGTTGTGGATTTTTAAAGAGATTGTTCAAAATCTATGTTGAGAAAGATCCAAGAGAAAACAATTTATTTGCAAATAAAATTTTAAACTTGTAAAGAAAACATCAAATAAATAAGGAATCATGAAATATTGAAAATATTATTATGTTGTATAAGTAAAAAAACATTTATTTTGTAAAAATATTTGTAACTTGAAGATATTATTTTTAAAAAGAAAACCCCTTACCTTATGTCCGAAGGCATATTTAAATTGTACTTAATGTCCTAAATAATCAAATTAGTTTAATTAATTACTTAATTATAAACCTCTTCAAAATATATTATATTTATTTCCATTTTATTAAGTTCATTTATAGCCATTTTGATGAGTTATAAATATTTGAATCGTTGTTCCATAATCATTCGTTTCATGGATTTATGGTCGGTTCCCTTGAGTATAATTATGGGAGTTCTTTTTCGAATGGAAGAAAAACTCTAGAAGTAGAAATAAATGGTATTAATATGTTTTTAGAAGTTTAAATTATCTGATATATCATTTCTTTTATGATATAAGGATTATTAATTAGATAAAATATTATTGATAAATGTTTAGTTTGTGTTTGGTGGTTTTTTTTCCGACCATCACAAACTAGTTTAATTTTATTTATTATTATGTATATATATTAGTTAAAAATAATTAAAAAAGTTATAATATACATATTAAAATATGGTTTAACCATAATAATGGTTTTATTACTAGCCTTGAAGGTGTTAAAGTAAAATAAAAACTCATCATCCATGAAGGCGGTGAATCAAAATGTCACAGATGATGTTTTCATTTTCGAGAATAAAAGGAGAAGAGAAGAGATTTGATGATGGATATTACATTAACATAAAACCATTATAGTATATTTATGATACTTGAGTTATAATGTCATTTTTTATAGGGGAGGTTATGATAATATATAAAGAAAGAAAGAAATAAATAAATAATTTTAAAGAGAAAGAATGAAGGATTTTACCTCTCGAATGTTGTCTCCTTGAGAAACTCCTTAAGGCACTTGGTTTTAGTATTTTGATGAGACCAGTAGGTCTTGGATATGGGGAAGATGATTATTAAAGTAATTGGTTATAATTTAGACAATATACAAGGATTTGGAGGTGTGAGGATAAGAGGTGGTGAGGGGTGGTATTTATAGGGAGAGGAGAGGGGTGTTCTTAATCATTTTATTCACTTGTTTATTATTTTGGATCATGAATATCAATAGTGTTGATTATCATGAATATATACAGTAAATAGTTCATGTGATTTCTAACTAAAGGGTTATTAACTCATCAATATACCATCCATGATTCAATAATTCATTTATTTAATTATACCATAAATTACTGTATTTTACTATTGAGAAAAAAATTCAACTATTTTAGAAAAATACAAAACAATTACCACAACCATTTTTCGATTTGTATAATTAAAAAATGGAATATAATTTTCGAAAATAAATTTCTAAATATTATAAAAAATAATTTTTAATTAAAATCACCATTTATTTGAAAAATAGCAATTTTAATATTATAACTGATTTTATGACACTTTGAAAAATTAATTAAGGACTCATAAAATTATATTTTAATTGAAATAAAAAAATATTAATTTATGAATCTATTTTATGAAAACAAATTTTCTTTTAAATAATTATTATAATTATAAAATTGTAAAAAAATATTTACATTTCACAAAAATACTAACACTTAATTTATCATTTTTAAAACATTTATTTACTTATACCATGATATAAATATATCATTTTTTCATTTATAAGATACATAAATTTTGTTTAAAATTTTATAGGTGAGGTTATTATTTTATTATTATAGATTCATTAATTTCTATAAATACCATTTATTTCATTATAAATTTGTAATGAATTTAACTATTTAATTCCAGAATGAAATCAAATTATTCTATAAGTACCTGGGTTATTAAATATATATATACATGAGATGTATCATTTTTATGAAAATAATTATTTACATGAAATGTTTTATCATTTCATGTGATCTTAGCCAATGTTATACACTTGATACATTCACACATGATTGGATTTCATTCAAGGAACGTTTTTCACAAGATGGAATGGTGATGAGAAGTTACTTTCATACATGATATACTTGAGTTGGAAAAATAATCATTTACTCATGTGTTATAAATGAATGAGTAAATGAAAAATCCCAAGGATCATCCTTGGGGATTATAGATAATACAACCATTTGATGGCCGTGGGTGTGGGTGATTGCTTCATGCCAAACCGAGACTCTTTCTCACCCAAAGATCTATTTATCTTTCTTATTTATGTTAGAGGCTCTAGAAGGATATAGAGGAAGGATGGATATCATCCATATAATGCATGATTCAAGCACAAACTAAGGATAAACTATGAAGAGGGGATTTCTTTTAGATACCTTTAGCGATCTTTATCTAACCCATGTGATTGTGTTTTAAGATATTTTATATGATCTTTGATGTATGGTATTCCATTTACAATAGTGTTATTCATTTTTATTTATATAAATTTTCATATTTCTTACTTGGATATCCTTAGACATGGGTTTTAATTACTTCTTATTCATTCAATAATCATTATTAGACTCTAAAAAAACACTTCAGTGGTGTCATAGGTAACCTATGATTTTGATATGTGAAATATTTCAACATATAAATCATGAAAAACATAGCATCACTTTTAAATTATACAAATCCTATTTGAACATAAAAATCAATTTAGCTTTACATAACTAGGTTACGTAATGGTAACCATGGCATTACCCTTTTGAAGAGTTGTAGGTATAAGGGTTGTATCACCTTACCTTTACATAGATTAGTTTTTGTAAGGGTCACCTCAACTTACCTTTACATGAATTTGTTAATAAAAGGGTATTTGATATATATACCTTTACGCGTAAAGGTAATCGAGGTGTTACCTATACGCGAGGAACTCACGTAGAGGTAGTATGTAAACTACCCTTATATGAAGAAGTTCATGTATGGGTAATATTGTGTGTACCTTTATGAATCATGTGATTCATATAAGTCATATAAATCTACCATTATATATATAGTTTTTATAAGGCTAGTGGGATTTTACCCTGATATAGAACATGGGTTTTATGTAAAAGTAAACAAAAAAGTCTTTATTTTTTTTAAATTCTTAAATGGTTTTAATGGTTTAAAAATTATTTATAAACCATATTAAAAGGTATTTTAGGAATATTTAATTTATAAGGAATTAATTAAATAATTGATTATTAAAGGTTTATAATTAGTTCTTTTATAAAGCATTTTTTCTAAATATTAAATTTTTATATTTGAAATAAAATTTAAACAACTTATATGGGGTAAATTATGATCTAGAAATAAAAGTGTTTATTTAGAAACCATAAGTGATAATTTATAAATGGTTATAAATTATGAAATAGGGATAAAATATAATATTTTTATATTTAAATTATGAATTGTTCATAATTAATTATTTTTAATTATTAAAAATAAGAAGGGGACATGTTTTTATATTATTTATGCCACATCAAAAAGTGATTTGATAAATGATATGATCATTGTTTAAATAATTATAAAGTGTATGATAGTTAGATTATTTAAAATGTTTACATAATAAAAATTGGATTATAAACAATATATAATTCATCTAATATCATATATTAAAATTTTATATAATAAATAATATGAAAGAGTTCATATTGGAGTAAATATAAATGTTTATATTCAAAATTATGTGATGTACATAATTTTAAAGATGAAATTATAAAAGGGTTTATAGTTAGATTTTTTTGTGAATTGTTCAGGAATGATTATCTCGTGTTCAAATATTTGAATTATTCTTTTATTTAAAAGGTTATTCCTTAATATTTTCTTGTTTTGTAATTTTTTTAAGAAATTTAAATATTGTGTATGATTTAGTTTAATTTTTAAACCACTTCTAGATCAAGACTTTCTTTATATGCTAGTATGATTACGAATTTAGTTTTTCATCTACCTTGACCTTAGTTTATAGTTTAAGTTATGAGCTTAAATTTAGTTTCTGAATATAGTTTTTTCATATTAGGTGTTAGAGTTATGATGAATTTGATTCTCTCTTGAGTAAAGCATCCTAAAGTAGATGAACTTGGGGTTGTACTACTTACTTACTTGCAGTCCTATGACTTGTCTAGAAAAGTGAATGAGGTTGTCTATCAATCTCTATAGGATTAGTCATGTAGAGATTTTTGATCTCATATAATTATAAACCTTTAGATGAAGATTTTATGTAACTTATGCATATGATTAATTCATATATGTATGAATATACCTAACTTATATTTTTGGGCGAGTAACACAAACTTGCAGGTTGTTTAAAGAGTTACACATAAATATGGTTTTAACATATTGGTTTGGTGGAGGGAATAATATTCTGAAATAAATTACAAGAAGAATACATGTGTAAAGTGAATAACATGAAACATGATTATGAGATTAAATCCACTTCAAATACTGAGTGTCAGATTCCTTCCAAAGTCTCACTTGTCAAGATATCCATTATTCAATAGGGTATTTTTGAGCTTAGTACGATTACCCCTGAGCTATATTGTATAAGGAAAGAAAGTTATAAATTAATTTTATTATCTTGATGGTATTATTTATATTAGCATGAGTATCTCTTGATTTCATTTTTTAGGTTATTGGCATTTGATTTGGGTTACATTTGAAACTATAACGGTTAGGATACTAGAGGTATAGAGTTGGGTATGTCCATATGATAGATTGGATAAAGAGTTTTCCACTCAACTATCCAAGAGTCATATATGATATGACTAATAATTTTTCTTTACCGAATATATTCATGGATTATTTATTTGATAACTAGTGAAAGATGATTTGAAATTAGGATCTTGGTATGATAATGAAAAATGACATTTTTTTAAAGGGATACCAGTTAATAAAATTCCTATTAAATGGTTAATAAAACATGACACTCATCTGATAAAATATTCTATTGTATGTGAATAACATCATCATCATCAAACTAAAATTGGAGATTAATAATTGAAAAGGATAGGTTTAATATAATCCAATCATAATACTATAAACTTAAGAAAATTTATTAATCAAGATTGGTGATTTAAGAAATGATCTTAAAGAAAAATTATATGTGTCAAAAACTATTCCTTCCAAAGTAACCAAGTGTTGAAATTGTTCAATAAGTGAATCTAGATGTTTATGGAAGCATCAAGTAATTAATTTAATGTTTTAAATAGAATATTAGTCTCCACTCATGTACTCAATATAATTGGGAATGCTAAATGATATTCAATATGATTGAATGTGTTCGGTGAGGCTAAAGGTTTTATTAAGACATTTTTAGTTATAGAAAACAACTATATTATTCCAATAGATATATGATATAAAATTTATGTTTTAAAAATTTATTGAAAATAATAAGAAGTTCATGAGATAAAAATAATTGATGCTTTAAATTCTCTTTCAAGTAATGAAGAAAATAATTTTCTATGATGATAAATTGGATACTTTAATCTTGGATAAAATTGTAATAAGATGTGTATTTTTATCTCATTTAGATATTAAAAAGATAATGTAAACATTAGTTTTTTTAAATTAAATTAGATAATTGTTTTTAATACATATGGTTATTGATTTGTTTAATTATATAACATTATTTAAAGGGAGACTAAAAATGGCTTATTATAGTTAGGGAATTCAACCTCCTTTCATTTATGGAAATGTTATAAAAAATGATTGAATTCAAGAAAATTTTACCCGATATTATCGATGTTTTGGGAATATACATGAACTAGGAATATGGAATCCGATATCTAAAGTACTATATAGAAAATACATATAAATAAAAGTTAAAACTAAAATAAGAAAAGTATGTTTAAAAGTTCAAAAATGTTTGTTCAAGAAGGTAGTTAATTAAAACCTATGGTTTTCAGGATAGATGTGTAACAATTCCATATGATGGGATTATCTAGAAAACCTAAAGGATTTTAGGGAACTCTTTAGAAGGTCCATTTTAGTTATATAGATGTTATAGAAAACAATTCTTCAATTTTTAAATGCATGTGATACCAAATGTATATTTAAAAAAGTGTTGTATATACCGGAGTTCAAAATCAAATGAATAATTGATTGATCTTGTAGTTTATATACATGTGATGAAGTAAATAGTTACTATATCAAGTATTTGAATGTAAAGGATTTTTCCAAGATAAGATAAATCCAAAAATATAAAGGATGTGTATATTTATTTCATTTCTCATATATGATAAGAGAATTTTTTTGATAAAAAATATTTTTTATGAACTAATATTAGACGATTAAATGCATACACATGGTTTGTGATTCGTCAATTTCTATAATATTTTTTTGAGAATAATACATGCATAAAGTGTTTATCTTGGATAAATTTTTTACCCAAATATTTATTAAAATACAATATAATGTGATTACCACCCATCATTGGTATATTTTAAAGAATAAATCTTATTTTCAAGACAGTACTTCAAATATATAAAAATACCGTATATGATATAGAAAAAATATTTTATTTGTTATATATTCACACTAAAAGGAAATAAGTGTTATTTATTAAAAAAAGTAGTTTTTGTTGAATCTTATCACAATATTCTAAAAAGAATATAGTTTCTAAGAGGCTAGTGGGAGTATATTTGGACTTAGATAAGTTGAAAGTTTTAAAATAAAATATTATACCAGCCAAAGTTTAAAGTGAATTTTACTTAATATCCTAAAAGATTTTAGGATATATTAGTAAAAAATAATGTAATTAGTTACATAATTTCAATGAATTTTTTTGATAGATTATGGTTGAAAGAATAATTATGATGAACTTACAAAGAGTTCTTAGTAGACAACAAAAGTTTGACATCCTAATATTTGAGGTTGTGAAGTGAAGAGGTTTGAATATGTTCAAGTTTTTGAACTATTAGGAATTTGATTCCTCAATCTCACCATTATTCAAAATACATTACTCTATAGATATTTTTAATTAAAGATATTAGTGGGAGGGTTATTTTATATTATCACATAAAGATGTGATAAGGATTATATATAATGTAATGTGGTAATAAAACTGAGAATGTATAGAAAACATAAGGCTAGTATGGTAGTTTATCATATATGATATGATAAAATAGTGATTATATTGGATTTATTAAATATTATTAAAGAGTTTAATAATATTAAAATGTATCATATTTGAGGCAATCTCCACTTTATCATTCTTTCACATTGATTTTATAAATTTATATATAGATATATAGTTCATGAATTGTAATGATAATTTACCTATCAAAGTTTGAATTTTAATTTATCCTTAATTGATGATCATTGTTTTATCAGGTTTTATGGTGTGGAATAGGTTTCTCTCATCACATTACCATTATCACTTTTCCCTGAAACTCCCAATGGTTACCCTATCCATAGCTGGGTACATACCTGATTTCAAAAGGCTAACAGTCACCTGGGTTTTTAGGCCCAACAACTCTTGGGGACTCACATTGTTCGAGAGGATGGGAGGTCAAGCTCATCACACCCTTTTGGGGGGAATTGTTTCTTACTCTGGGACTCTCCTATAGATTTAAAACATATTCATGAAATCCTTCCCAGAACCCAATACGTGATTGGTTACCCTAGTGTCAATGAATTGATTAGGAACATGTATCAATAGGGATTATAATGCACATATCACAGGTTATCTATACATCTATTATTTAATTATGATGCTTTGGACTATGGCCATGCTAGAGAAATCTGGAGTTTTTTGTCGTATAGGCGGATGGTTTCTATCTTGGAGATGGGATTGAACCCCTACGAGGCATACTACATATCCTGTGAGAATAGGAATCAAAACCCATGTAGTTTTTTTGACAAAGTTTAAGGTCATATGAATAGAACCATACATTTAGTTTAACTTCATATGGTAAGTATGTAAACATTGGGATCAGGCCTCAAGGAGGTGTCTTACGTATCCTATTTAATACAGGAATCAGATTCCACATGGTTCTTATAGCAGGAATCTATTTCATGAGCCTTGTGAGAAAATATAGAATTGTAAAGACCCATAAATTTCAAGGAATTTTTTTTCTTAAATTCTTTGGGATTTTACGAGTACGCTGTTTCTGACGGTACCTGATTTCGAGGCCCGGTGTGCCTAGAATCAATTTCCGAAGTTTAGCTCAGGTACGATCAGTGAATGAACGAGTGGGTTTTTCTATATTTTGAACCGGTGCTCGGAATTGAAATCCGAGGGCACCGATGGAACCGTAGTGCTGGTAATTGTTTAAGAGGACCTTTGCCGAAGATGAGTTTTCTTTGGAGGAGTTGTTAAAAATGTGGATTAAATAAAAAGTGAATAAAATTGTGTACAATTTTATTTATATTTATAAGGTGGTTTTATCCTACATGGGGGAGTTAGGGTGGCACCCACTAACATCCTAACTACCCATGTGAGGATAAATGTAAGTTGGGTCCCACACGATCCCCAACCCTTCACATTCCATTAAACCCATTTAAACCCCTTGTATTTAATTAAGTGACTCCTCCTCTCCCCACTCTCCCACATTAATTCATGCCAACACACACTTAATCAATTAATTGAATTAAGTGTTTAAATTTTGTAATTTTAATGCATGACATGTTTTAATAAAATAAGAGGAGCCTTATTTTATTTGTGGGTTGGCTTGTTGTGTTTAGAATTGGAGGAGAGAGCTCTAGTTCCTTTTGAATAACTTCTTCTTCAACGAAGAATGCCAACTCTCCGACGAAGAACGTCGACTCGGAGGCTCAGTTTCTCCATCCTCTTCTTCCTCTATGACAAGGGAGGAGACATCGATGACGACAGAAATGATGCCATCATCCGCGGTGCTTGAAAACCACAAACTTCCTTCGAGGTAGGGGTTAAGTTCAATTTTAATGAATTAAAATTGTACTTTGTTTTTTCATTGAGTAACTCGTATACTTTGGCCGAGTGTTATCATCGTAATGGGAGGAGATCAAACCACACAAACACGGCCGATTCTCCTCCCATTTTTCTTGTTGATCTTCGTTGATGATTGTGGCAAAGGCGGCGCGATGCCATTGCACCGCGTGGGGACAAAGAGGACCGTGACCAGATCGGGCCGCGACGGTGGTGCGCGATGTCGTCACGCCATGCCAGTGAGGCCAAAGGAGGCTGCGTCCAGGAGTGGGACGCGGTGGAGGGGCGCGGCACCATCACGCCGCGCTGGTCAGACAAGATCCGCGACCTAAGTCCGCGACAGACACCCAAGGGGCGGCCGGCTGTGCCGGCCACCGACGCCACCTGGAGGCAGAACCCATGGGGGTCCTACGGTTACACCAAGGCCCGCCATTACAGCTAGCCGTTTCGGAAAACTGGGGGGCAGGTGTAACCCCCCCGACAAATTTTTAGGGCAGACCCCACAGGGTCCGCCGTTTCAGAAATAAGGGGGCGACGCCCTCCTTTGCGCCCCGCTCGACCAGTGCCAAGCCGCTACCAGCCTCCGAGCCGGGCCGCAGGCCACACGGGCTGGGCCACGTCATCTGGGCCAAGCCGCACCAAATTGAGCCAGACCCGGACCTAGGTCAGGTCGCCCTGGTCGGGTCGCCCGGGTCGGGCCGACCCAAGGGCGTTGGGCCGGGTCGGACCGGGTCCAGACCCCCTATTTTCGGACCAGGTTCCTTCAAACGCCCATATCTTG
This sequence comes from Viscum album, assembly GCA_963277665.1. Lineage (NCBI taxonomy): Eukaryota > Viridiplantae > Streptophyta > Magnoliopsida > Santalales > Viscaceae > Viscum > Viscum album. The sequence continues at coordinate 1,719,986,232 of OY728137.1, forward strand.
GGCTACGGACCTCCGATCAACACACCATAAGTTGCGTAGGGCTCCTCGGATCAAGACGGTCGTTTCGGTATATTAAACTCTAGGTTTTGGCAAATTTTGGGTATGGCTGGGTTGGTTCGAACCCGAAACCAACCGGGCCCTTGGAGCGGAAACACTTATTACTTAAGGACCGGACGTCCGAATAACGTGCCGTCAATTAAGTTGAATTACTCTTTATGAGAAGGTTCTTTTGTATTACTCCAATCAAGTTTTGGATGCAGTTGGAGTACAGTCCGGTTGGTTTTAGCTTAAAAACCAACTGGCCCCCTGGGACGGAAAAGACAATAACTCTCAGACCGAATGCCCGATTGATGCGTCGTCTGTCACGTTGAGTTTCTATTGAGGAGATGGAACTTTGTGATACATCAAATCTGGAATTCATGATATTTTATGTATCTACCCTCTTGGATCGTGGAGCGGACCCTCCTGGAATCGAGCATGCTGTGTACGAGAACCCTGGAGCTGGCTGGGACTGCGATGACGATGGCCATTGTACTTGGATCCTACGTGGGTTCAGCAGTGAGGACGACTGTACTTGGATACTCCGTGGGTTTGGCAGTGATGACAATTGTAATTGGATCCTACGTGGGTTCGGCAGTTATGGTTACTGTACTAGGATCCTACGTGGGTTCGGCAATGATGACTTCTATACTTTGATCCTACGTGGGTTCGACAGAGGAGACGATTCAGAGGCTACATCTAATCATCTCCACCCCTCTTCATGAGTAATATACCTATGTGAGCAGAGTCTTGAATTTCAATCATTATCATCGATGTGATTGACTTACATTCCTATGTGGACTGGGTTTTGATTTCCTGTGTGGACTGGGTTGTACTTGGGCTCGTGAGTTGGCGCCAAACTGGATTTGATAACTTAGGTATATGTATGGGCATATACCTAAGTAGAGTTGGTTGATACTTCGTGTTTGTATCTTTACTTTTTGGTTTGTCCTTTGTGGATTCTGGGATACCTTCAGGGGTCTCGGGGTCCATACTGAGTATCATATACTCACCCCTGCACAGGCTATGCCAGTACTACATTGTGTTGGATGTAGACGATAGACAGTGCTAATCATGATTGAGTATTTTGGAGTGGGACGGTACCTGGAGGTGGACCACTTGGTGGGATGTACACGGAGTAGACGACCAGACCCGAGGAGCTGAGGAGACCATCTGTACCCACCCTTCAGGTGGGATAGCCGAGGACGACTCAGTGGTTGCTGATTTACTTTACTACAACTGTACTTTCTTTTCAGTTGTATTGTACTTTCAGTTGGGTTTGTATTCTGAACCATTTACGTTCCATCACTTACTTTTGTACTCAGTTTACTTAGTGTTTACTTTAGCTTCTATACTCTGTGGTGTTTGTTTTATTATATAAAGAAAATTGCTTCCCTTTTATCGGGATTTATGCCTTTGGTGCTAGTCACGAGCCCCTGTCCTATGGAAGGCGGGCTTGGGGTAGTCACGGAATGGGCCCCGAGGATGGGTCATGAAAAATTGGTATTAGAGGAGTCAGTTCTACCGCAGAACTTAGGAATCTGATAATTTCTTCTTTGTGAAGCAATAATGTTTAGAGTATTGAGTGTGGTTATCAGTCCAGGGAGTCCAGTGTTGGTGCGGTGGCCGACGTATCCGTACACCAGGACCCTGATTTCTGGTTTCTAACTCAGTGCTCAAAAACATTGATTGATTGTGTGTTTCAAATGTTTTCTTTGTGATTACTTTGTGTCAGCTCACCAGGTATACTGTATTAACCATGGCACACCTGTTTCTTTCAGGATGGACCCACGATGACAGCCAGCTAGGGTTCCAAGCTTTGTGCGAGATGGCAGCCCACCGAGCGACGAGGCCTCGGTGCTGGGCCCCATTATAGTAGAGGCACCGACAGTACCTATACCCGCCGAGCCACTGATGCCACCAGCCCTAGAAGCTGAGATTGCACGTCACCTGAGTGCACTGAATGAGTTTCAGTGTCAGAGGCCGCCCAGGTTCCGTGGAGAGATGGACCCTCAGGCAACCAAGGATTGGTTGGAGGGTGTTGTCCGAGTCTTCAGATTAGTAGGGACACCATCTGACCTCATGGTGATCCTTGCGGTGAGTCTCCTGCACGCATCAGCAGGTAGATGGTGGAGCCTGATGCTCCAAGTGAACGACGAGGCATCACTGCTATAGAAGGACTTCGAGAGTCTTTTCCACTCGGAGTTCATTCCAGCCACCCTCCGTGCAGTGCGCATCTAGGAGTTACTACAACTGCGGCAAGGAAACATGTCAGTAGCCCAGTACTCGGTGAGGTTTACCAACCTCTCGCGCTACTCCATGGACATAGTACGAGACCCATTCTTCCGGGCCTGGACCTTCAAGCAATGATTAAGGCATGAGATCAAAGCATAGATGATCTACCTCAGCATTCTGACGCAGGAAGGAGTACTGGAGAGAGCCCTACTTGTGGAGAGCTTCCTTGCTGAGCCTACGCCAGCAGCGAGACCTACCGCAGGGAGACATGTAGCGGATTCTTCTACAACCGGTAGTAGACAGATGTCGCAGAGGTCCAAACAGACCAGGCCATTAGGTGGGCGACCTCAGGATACTGGTGAAGAGGTGTGGGGCATGCACAGTAGAGCCAGTCATATGAGAAGCAGAAAATACTATGCATGCGGCGGGCAGAGCCACATGGATCAGGACTGCCCAACCCACCATGGAGAGGAGTAGCAGACGGTTGAGGGACCAACCAGGCAGAGGCAAAGGTTCAACCGTAGCGGTCCGCAGGGAGTAGGCAGACGATGTAGAGGAGATGGCCGAGCAGCAGGTGGTGGACGATGCTTCGGGGCTCTACCACCACCACCACTAGGAGGTCCACCCCTACCATAGGGAGCTGGCAGATAGAGGCAGGCTCAGCTTCAGGCAGTGGAGGCCTACGACCACGACGCACCTGAGATGATTCGAGGTACTATCTGTGTCTACACCACCCTTGCTGCAGTTCTTATAGACACAGGAGCAAGTCATTATTTCATTTCCGCTGCCCTTGTTCGGAGCTCGGAGATTTCGACGGAGCCGTTAGCTCGATCCTTATGGCTAGAGACTCCTACAGGAGCAGACTCGACGATTAATCACTGGTGCTGGCAGTGTGATCTTACTATAGGAGGTGAGAACTTCGATTGCTTCTTGTAAAGGCGTCGAGGCCTTACGACATCATCTTGGGCATGGATTGTTTGTCTATGGTCCATGCTCAGATCAACTATATTAGGCGTAAGGTACGGTGTGTCCACACAGATGGGAGAAGGTTCACCTTCACAGGAGAGAAGGGAGCCTTTGCAGCGTAGGACGGACTCACGCAGAGGAGAGGACAGCCGATCACTCATCAGTTGGCTAGTCTCATCCTAGGAGCAGTTGATGTGCGGAGTCCGAGTTTTCCTGTTGTGGTGGATCAGTATGTAGACTTTTTTCCTGATGATGTTCCAGGACTACCTCCTCGCAGAGAGGTAGATTTCTACATTGACCTGTACCCCGAGACAACCCCGATATCTACACCAGCATATTAGATGGCTCCTGATGAGCTTCGTGAGCTGTGGGTATAGCTGGAGGACTTTCAGGGTAAGGGATTTATCTGACCCAGTGTTTCACCCTGGGCTTCCCCGATTTTGTTCGCCAAGAAGGAAGATGGGAGCTTGAGACTGTGTGTTGACTACCGTCACCTGAATCAGGTGACCATGAGGAACAAGTATCAACTTCCGAGGATTGATGACTTCTTCGATCAGCTCAAGGGAGCATGCTGGTTCTCGAAGATAGACCTCAGGTCAGGCTATCATCAGCTCAGAGTTCGAGACGAGGATGTGCAGAAGACGACCTTCAGGTGTCGGTATGGCCACTATGAGTTCTTGGTTATGCCTTTCAGCATAACGAACACTCCATTAGTGTTCATGAGTCTCATGAAGAGAATTTTCTAGCCTTACCTCGATCGGTTTGTCGCGGTCTTCATCGATGACATACTGATTTACTCGAACACTGAGGAGGAGAACACCTACCACTTGCGGGTTGTACTGGATACACTCTATGATCACCTTCTTTATGGAAAGCTCTCAAAGTTCAAGTTCTGGATTCAGGAGGTCCACTTCTTGGGGCACGTCATCTCTGAGGTGAGAGTTGCGGTGGATCCTGTGAAGATCGAGGCAGTACTAGCTTGGGAGCCACCCAGAAGAATGACTGAGGTGCGAAGTTTCCTAGTTCTGGCTAGATACTATCAGAGATTTGTGCCAGACTTCTCCAGAGTTTCAGCACTGCTTTCAGCCTTGAATAAGAAGGGAAAACCCTTCGTGTGGTCATATAGATGTCAGCAGAGATTCCAGGAGTTGAGACAAAGATTGACCAGTGCATCCATCTTGAGGCTACCGGAGGAGGGAGTAGGGTACGTAGTTTACTGCGATGCATAAGGGACCGGACTCGGGTGTGTCTTGATACAGGAGTGGGCAATGATTGCCTATGGTTCCCAACAATTGAGGAAGCATGAGCAGAACTATGCTACCCATGACCTGGAGTTAGTAGACGTGGTCTTCGTCTTGAAGATGTGGTGGCACTATCTGATGGGTGAGCACTTTACAGTCTACTCTGATCACTAGAGTCTTAGGCACATCTTCTTGCAGAAGGAACTGAACCTGAGACAATGGCAATGGCTCGAGTTCCTCCAGGACTATGACTTTGAGATAGTCTATAATCATGGGAAGAGGAATGTAGTAGCTGATGCTCTCAGCAGTAGAATGGGTATTCAGCTACTTGGAGAGGCGACAGAGTAGCTAGCTGCATTGTAGATATCCTTCATGGATAGAGATGAAGCAGCCTTTCTACAGTCGCTCACAGTCACTCCTCCACTACTTCAGTGGGTCAGAGACACACAACATGAGGACGTTGACTGTGAGATGCGACATGCACATATTTCCACAAGGCAGGTGCCTGATGGATTTTCTGAAGGAGAGGAGCATGTCATCCTCTTCAGGGGACGTAACATGGTACTGGTTGCATTACAGGAGGAGGTGCTGAGGGAGTTTCACACTTCCCCTTTGGCGGTACATCTAGGAGTAGCGAAAATTTACCAGGATCTCAAACGACAACACTGGTGGCTAGGTATGTAGAAGGTTGTGGCTGAATTCGTTTCATGATGTCTCACCTGCCAGCAGGTGAAGGCAGAGCACCAGGTACCAGAAGGCTTGGTGCAGCCCTTAGAGGTCCTGGAGTGGAAGTGGGATGGGATATCCATGTATTCGTGATGGGACTTCCACGTACTTCCAGAGGACACGACTCCATCTGGGTGATCGTAGACCGACTCACCAAGTCGGCCCACTTCATATCGATCAGAGAGCAGGGCTCAGTGGAGATCTTGAGACACCTCTACGTTTAAGAGATCGTATGACTTAATGTTGTGCCATTATCTATCATCTCCAATCAAGACACTCGTTTACTTCCTGGCTCTGGAAGGGGTTGCAGGAGGCATTTGGGACGCAGCTACGCCTGAGCACCACCTTTCATCCTCAGACAGATGAACAGATAGAGAGGACCATTCAGACTCTCAAGGACATGCTCCGTGCATGTGTCCTAGACTTTGGTCATAGCTGGGAGGATCACCTACGTTTTTTGGAGTTTGCATACAACAATAGCTACCACTCCACCATCGGGATGGCACCAAATGAGGCATTGTATGACCGACCTTGCAGATCACCTCTGTGCTGGACTGACCCTGGGGAGTCGACACTAGTAGGACCGGAGATGGTTCAGGCTACAACAGAGAAGGCACAGATCATCCAGGAGCAGATGAGGACTACACAGAGCAGAAATAAGTCCTATGCTAATAGGAGGCGGAGACCACTGGAGTTCGAGGATGGCGGCCACATTTTCTTACGGGTCTCACCTCGACATGGACTACGGAGATTTGGCCGGGGTGGAAAGTTATCTCCGCGCTTCATTGGACCATTCTAGGTCCTCATCTGGGTAGGCGAGGTGGCTTATCACCTGGCTCTTCCACCTCAGTTACACTAGGTGCATGACTTATTTCATGTATCTCAGCTGAGGAGATACGTGCACGACCCGACACGTATCATTGATCACAGGGAGCTGTACATCGATGATGAGGTGACTTTTGCAGAGGTCCCAGTGGAGATCAAGGATTGAAAGGAGCGGGTCCTATGTGGATGGTCGATTCCTCTAGTGCGCATTCGTTGGAATCATGAGAACCTCCAGGAGAACACATGGGAGAGAGAGGCTCAGATGCATGCACATTACCCTCATTTGTTTCCCTAGTGTATGATGTAGCTTTATGGGGATGTAAATCCCTGAGGTGGGAGTAATTTAAAGACCCGTAAATTTCAAGGAATTTTTTTTCTTAAATTATTTGGGATTTTATGAGTATGCATTTTCTGAAAGAACCTGATTCTGAGGCCCGCTATGCCCGAAATCAATTTCTGAAGTTTAGCTCGGGTAGGTTCAGTGAACGAATGAGCAGGTTTTTCTATCTTTTGAACTGGTGCTCGAAATTGAAATCCGAGGGCACCGATGGAACCGCAGCGCCGGTAATTGTTTAAGAGGACCTTTACCGAAGATGTGTTTTCTTTGGAGGAGTTGTTAAAAATGTGGATTAAATAAAAAGTGAATAAAATTGTGTACAATTTTATCTATATTTCTAAGGTGGTTTTATCCTACATGGGGGAGTTAGGGTGGGACCCACTAACATCTTAACTACCCATGTGAGGATAAATTCAAGGTGGGTCCCACACGATCCCCAACCCTTCACATTCCCTGAAACCCATTTAAACCCCTTGTATTTAATTAAGTGACTCCTCCTCTCCCCATTCTCCCACATTAATTCATGCCAACACACACTTAATAAATTAATTGAATTAAGTGTTTAAATTTTTTAATTTGAATGCATGAAATGTTTTAATAAAATAAGAGTAGCCTATTTTATTTGTGGGTTGGCTTGTTGTGTTGAGAATTGGAGGAGAGAGCTCTAGTTCCTTTTGAAGAACTTCTTCTTCAACGAAGAATGCCAACTCTCCGACGAATAACGTTGACTCGGAGGCTAAATTTCTCCATCCTCTTCTTCCTCCGTGACAAGGGAGGAGACAATGACGATGACAGAAATGACGCCATAATTCATGGAGCTTGACAACTGCAAACTTCCTTAGAGGTAGGGGTTAAGTTCAATTTTAATGAATTAAAATTGTGCTTTGTTTTGTCATTGAGTAACTCGTATACTTTGGCCGAATCTTATTGTCGTAACGGGAGGAGATCAGACCGCACAAATATAGCCGATTTCTCCTCCCCGTTTTCTTGTTGATCTTCATTGATGATTGTGGCGAAGGTGGGGCGGTGCCATTGCACCGCGCAGGGACGAAGAGGATAGCGGCCAGAGTGGGCCACGACGGTGGTGCGCAGCGCCGTCGCGCCACGCCGGTGAGGCCAAAGTAGGCCGAAGCCAGGAGTGGGTGGTGGGGGAGGGGCGCATCACCATCGAACCGCTCCAGAGCTTCAAGGGGCCGCGACCGTGGTGGGCCACAGTGGAGGGGCGCTGTGTCGTCGCGCCGCGCCGGTCGGACAAGAGCTGCGGCCTAAGGCCACGGCGGACACCCAAGGGATAGCCGGCTGTGCTGGCCATCAAAGCCACCTGGAGGTGGGACCCAAGGGGGTCCCGCGGTTACACCAAGGCCAACCATTACGTCCGACCATTTTGGAAAACTGGGGGGGGGGGTGGTGTAACCCTCCCGACAGATTTTTAGGGCGAACCCCACAAGGTCCGCCATTTCAGAAAAAAGGGGGTGGCACCCCCCTTTGCACCCCAGTCGGCCAGTGCTGAGCCGTGACCGGCCAGCACCGAGCCACGACCGGCCTTCGAGCCGGGACGTGCCCAATCGGGCCGGACCCGGACCCGGGTCGGGTCGACCCAATTCGGGCCGACCCAGGGGGTATTGGGCCGGGTCGGACTGGGCCCAGACCCCTTATTTTCAGACTAGGTTCGTTCAAACGCCCATATCTTAGGCTATGGACCTTAGATCGATGCACCGTTAATTGAATAGGGATCCTTGTATTGAGACTGTCGTTTCGGTATATTACACTCGAGGTTTCGGCGAAGTTTGGGTACGGCCGGGTTGGTTCGAACTCGAAACCAACCGGGCCCTTGGAGCAGAAATGCTTATAACTTAAGCACCAGACGTCTGAATGACATGCCGTAGATTACATTGAATTCCTCTTGGTGAGATGGTTATTTTGGATTGCTCCACCTGAGGTTAGGACGCAGCTGGGGTACGGTCAGGTTGGTTTTATTTTAAAAACCAACAGGGCCCCTGAGACGGAAAATCCAATAACTCTCAGACCAGGTGTCCGATTGATGCGCCATTTGTCGCGTTGAGTTCCTATTGACAAGAGGGAACTTTGTGATACATAAACTCTGGACTTCGTGACAGTTGATGTATCGACCCTCTTGGCTTGTGGAGTGGACCCTTCTAGAATCGAGCATGCTGTGTGCGGGAACCCTAGAGCTGGCTGCGACTGCGACGACGAGGACGACTGTACTTGGATCCTACGTGGGTTCGGCAGTGAGGACGACTATAATTGGATCCTCCATGGGTTCGGCAACGATGACGACTGTACTTGGATCCTACATGGATTTGGCAGTGATGGTTACTGTTCTAGGATCTTATGTGGGTTCGATAGCGATGACTTATATACTTGGATCCTACGTGGGTTCGGCAGAGGAGATGATTCAGAGGCTACATCTAATCATCTCCACCCCTCTTCATGAGTATTATACCTGTGTGACCTGAGTCTTGACTTTCAATCATTATCATCGATGTGATTGACTTACTTTCCTGTGTGGGCTGGGTTGTGATATCCTGTGTGGACTGGGTTGTACTTGGGCTCGTGAGTTGGAGCTGAACTGGATTTGATAACTTTGGTATATGTATGGGCATATACCTAAGTAGAGTTGGTTGATACTTCGTGTTTGTATCTTTCCTTTTTGGTTTATCCTTTGTGGATTCTGGGAGACCTTTTGGGGTCTCGGGGTCCCTACTGAGTATCGTATACTCACCCCTGCACGGGCTGTGTCCGCACTAAGTTGTGTTGGATGCAGATGAAAGACAGTGCTGATCATGGTTGAGTCTTGTAAAGCGGGACTGTACCTGTAGGTGGACCACTTGGTGGGACGTACACGGAGCGGACGGCCAGACCCGAGGAGCTGAGGAGACCATCTGTACCCACCCTTCAGGTGGGATATCCGGGGACGACTCGGTGGTTGCTTATTTACTTTACTGCTGATGTACCTTATTTTCAGTTGTACTGTACTTTCAGTTGGGTTTGTATTCTGGCCCATTTACTTTCCAGCACTTACTTTTGTACTCAGTTTACTTAGTGTTTACTTCAGCTTCTGTAATATGTGGTGTTTTTTCTTATATAAAGAAAATTCCTTCCTTTTTATTGAGATTTACACCTTTGGTGCTAGTCGCCAGCCCCTGGCCTATGGAAGGCGGGCTTGGGGTAGTCACGACACGGGCCCTGAGGACGGGTCATGACAAGAATGTAATCAAGATTGTATACCAGATGTGAGAATCACATGTTGTGGGAATCCTCATAATGCCATTAGTACAATCATTTATGACTTATAAGGATATGTGATCCATACTCAGTGTGAGAAACAAGAGGTAACAGTAGATTGGACATGTTTCATGAGAGTATATCTTCATGGGGCTTACACATTAAAGTTTCCCTTTGGGAGGAATGATTACCCATCTTAAGAAAGATATGGTATGGAACTCATGATTTAAGGAGGCTTTTTATATATCCCGAATATGGAGGGAATCATAGTTTTTTTAGTTCATATCAACCTTAACCTATTTATAGGCTAAGTTAGGTGATCATGCTCAGAGACATTATGAAGATATCTTGGATGCTAGGGGATTATACCAAAATGGATTCTCTATCTATGGGGGAATATTATATCATGTTGATGACTGGGGATTACATTCTGGGGTTTCTCTTCATTGATTCACTCATTTCATGTCACTGGTTAAGGATTACACTCCGAGTCTTCCCAATTGGTATCATTTAATTGGTAGGGGTTTACACTCTAAGGTTTCCTAGTTGGTATCATATCATTGGTCGAGGATTACACTCTGAGGTTTCCTGATTGGTATCATGTCATCAGTTGGGGCTTACACTCTGAGGTTTCCCAAGATTGGTTCACTCACGCCATGTTGATGGTCGGGGCTTACATTCTAGGTCTGTCTGTTGGTACACTCATTGGTCAGGGCTTACACTCTAGGGTTGCCCGTTGGTGCACTCATTTGCAGGGGATTACACTCTAGGGCCTCCCATTGGTGCACTCATTGGTAAGAGATTACACTCTAGGCCTGCGCGTTGATGCACTCATTGGTCAGGTATTATACTCTAGGGCCACCCATTTGTGCACTCATTCTCTATCCTATAGAGGATTAGAGAGAGGTTTGTCTGAGAGTGTGACATTAATGGGGTTTCATGAATGCATGATCCTAACTCACCGGGGAAACTTTATTCATAGAAGGTTAATGTGGCTGAAGGTTCTCAGCCAGGGTTAACATGGAATGAGTTCGATTAGGCATGGCATACAAAGTGGACATGTCATATGGGCTTTGCTTGAAATGTCTTGGCCATCTATTGGGCAGGTCTTGATTTTTTCATCCAATATTTTGGGGCATCAATCTGGAATAGTAGACACATCTGAGGGTTGCTGACTGGTCCATTTTTGTGCTTTGGATGTCTTTTCATGGGCAAAGAAAACATGAATGATATTCTTCACACGACAAAAGTGGATAGGTCTGAGGTCTCACGCATGATCAAATGAATTGTATCAGGTGTCTTTGCCTGAGTGAATCAGTCATGTCAATGGTGTTTCTCTTGACTAGGTGGAAATGTTGGGGGTGATTCGCATGTTCATGTGGACATGTCAGAGATCTTTTCATGTCCAAGTAGATATGTCAAAGGTGATTCACATGTTTAAGTATACATATCCCAGGTGCATCACATGTTCAAGTAGACATGTCCCAGGTGTCATGCGTGACCAACTAGATTGTCCCAGATGACTTTTCTTAATCAAGGTGAACATGTTAGAGGTGTCACTCATGACTAGGCGGACATGTCAGGATGACTTTTCAGGAGGTCTTACAGAGCTTCACTAGGGGCATGTCACATGTCTTTTAGAGAATGAAAATACCACTTTCCTCCCTTCTTTAGATCTCCTTCTCTTTATTTTTTTAAGGTTTGGGTTCACACGACTTCATACGAGTGATGCATACAATTTTTAATCGATTTTCAAAGTTTCTTTGAATGACCAATATGGGTTACATAGAGAATACACAAGCATATCATGGACATGTCTATCTGATTGTCCTTAGGGAACCATGGGGTTTTCCAGGCATACCCAGGGATTTCCATGTAGCGAGGCAGACATGTATGTGGTCCTATCCTTGAGTCGCATCATGTTAATATGGAGGTGTTTTCAGATGATCTCATGATCATTATAACACATCGATGACTACTTTCCATGATCAAAGTGTGTTGTATTAGGAAGTCTTTGTGTGATCAAGGCATGCAGCTCTGAGGTACCTTGCATGACTCATACGACTTGTCCTTGGTTCATTGTATGACCATGATGACATATCAAAAAGGGGTGTCATGAGACCTACCCTAATTTTCCAAGGCTTGCCTTGTGATTCACATGGAATTTGTTTTAGGGAGTCATTTGACCATCGAAGGGTCTCGCAAGTGTTCTTGAGGTCTTTCACTTGTCAAATTATTTCAAGTGCATATCCAAAGGGATTATTCTTTAAGTTTCATAGGAGGAATATGTGCCTAAGTGACCATGTAAAAGGCGTACACCATAGGGTTTTTCTTTTGAGGGTAGGCCCTATCCGTGGGATCTTATGTGCAATAAGGGGATATTTGTATAAGATTGAGATGGGATCATGAAAGAGTTTGTGAATGTGCATAGAGGATTCCTAAAAATGCCACAGACATGGAAGGGAATTCCTTGGTCCATATGGGTAAGGGTTTTCCTATGCTTTCACATGATTTTCGTGTACTTCAAACCTGCATTACCTTCATGTAGTCATGTGATGAGATCTATAATCATGTACAAGGAGGCTGCATACCAAGGAATTCATGGATGATGGTGATTTCATGGCTAGGAGTGTGTGGCCTGCGGGTCACATATCCTCACTACATATATGAAAAGGATGTCTGTGGGGATCCTCCACTTCAGGGTGACCATCTCCAAGACTGCATTCAAATGTCACGGGCCACATGAGGCTACTTACATGATCATGGATGGGAGTCTTGTGATGGACTCCCTAACCTTGAATGGGTTTACCTGTGGAGTTTTCATGCACTTGAGGAGATGTACATGAAGAACCAAAGGAGGTCAGCAAGGCTGCATATCCAAGGGTGAATGATGGCATCACTGGTGTAGGAAATCCATATTGAGGGATGTATGTCTTTGTTATTGATGGCCAAGAATTGCTGACCTGTGAGATAGTGAAGCTCCCTCATTTAGGCACTTCTCATGTCTTCGATGAGGGATCTTGTGACCGTTTTCTCCATTGTGGTAAAGGCTTATGGGAGGTTCCTGCATACCCGGATCATCATGTCTAGGGCTGCATGTGATCGCTGTAAGATAGTGACACTTGTGGTATTCATGAGATCGGGATTCACACATCCACTGGTGAATATTCTTGGTCACCAGTATGGGTTCCCTATGTCACTACGTCGCATGAGGTTCCATTTCTCATGTGACCACATGATCTGATGGGAGGTCCTATAAGAGGTCCTACGATATTTCATAGGGGGATGGTGTGCGATCATGTGATCATATGGAGATCATGCGATCAGTCCTTCTGAAGGAATCCTATGGTGGAATCTTGTGAGAGGGATCCTTTTGATTACTTGGAGATAATATCTGATGGTGGTGGATGGTGGATCTTCCTTCAGTATTCCCTATTTTTTCTGGAGCTCTTCCCCCTTCTCTCTTGAAATGTATTTTTCGAGAGGTGAGGGGGTTTATATAGGATACATGAGGCCGAGGGTGGTGTTTATTTATATGGAATGAGGGAAATATTCACATGGTATCACATTTCTATGAAAAATCTGAAATAATTTGGATGAAAAACACATAGAGATGAAAAGGGTTCAAAATCATAAAATGAATCTTGAAAACCTATTGGTTACCTTCATCTTTTCATGATCAAGGGTGATCATGTGAAGGATTAAGGTTTTTCTAGAGGCACTCATGGAAGGATGTAAAGGCTCATGGCAACCTCTCCCTAGTTGCTGTAGTTTGGTCACATGATCAAGGAAGGATCATGAGACAGTCTCAGTTGCTGTCAGGGAGTCTCATGGGAGACCACTGGGGATCATGATTTGGTTCTTGCAGTGGATTTTATCCATTTTTCGTAGACTTGATTGAGTATCTGCAAGGTGTTTAAGAAATGTTAGTGACAATAAATGGGTGCCGAGTGTGATTTGGGATACCAAACTAGTGAGACGGGAGGTTGAAGATGACGATCATGCGATGCGCGAGATTCATATAGATTCGAATCTATGATATGTGGGACTGGGCAGATGGCCAAGATCAGTGAGGGAAAGACCAAACAGCCTAGATAAAACTAATCTTGGGTCCATGGCATGTGATATCTAAGCGGATGACCAAATCAACAGGAGGCACGATCGGACAATTCAGGTTTGATCCCGCAGAAAAATATATGTCCCACACCAAATTCTCATGACTTCCTTCATTTGGCTTATAATCCATTCGGTGGAGACTGCTAGTTCGAGATGACAACAATGTCAATACCCCTTCCATTCTCATCACCCTCCACCCATCAGGACTCATCCCAACTATGTGCGCATGTGTGCCTGTGGGCTTGCACACCTCGGGCCTTATACACAGGCCTGCCTTGATCATTGAGGGAGATATGCTTCCCTGATAGCCCATAGGTTGGCTTGGGATAACTCTCATGGGTATGGTTGACCTAGTCCCACATGGGCCTTGGTTGAGTTGGACCGAATGGCTGGTGGGATAGCTATATGTTTTTGCTAGGGGTGGTATCAAACTCTCAGCTAAGAAAATGAAATTATTAGTGGAATGTTGGGTCCAAGATATGTTTATTTAAACCATAGGTCTTTATGTGTGATCTCATCCATATATTAATTCATCATCTGGAATGACTCTTGGATCTTTGGAGGCAAAGTGAGACATGCACAAATACCGGTGCCAACAATCATCATGAAGTATTGTACATTTTTATGAAATTTTAAGGTTAGCATGAGTAATATTCTTGTATATAGATACATAATATGCTTAGGAGGCACAAAAAAAGAACATTATTATTTGTGTTCATTGCATGACCTACCAAATATACCACATGAAGTGTCATACAAATGTATTAAGTATGATAGGGGTTTATGGATCATATCTAAGACCCTATTTCCCAAGATTGGTGAGACACATAGCATGATAACATTCATACTTTTATACCCTACTTATGAAAGTATATATATTAAATTAGCCAATACATGGGTGGTTGGGTATGTTTCTGATCATGTAATTAGTTAGAGCTTAACCAAGATGATATTTTTCCTATCTTATGATGAGTATGACATCTAATCCCTCAATTAAGATAAAATTTGAGAGTGTTTGGTCACACATAAATGTTTTATATCTATTTATATATGGTACATGTGATGTTCTTATCCATAAGGATGAATTACATGTGATATATTAATCAATAAGATTGGTTTATACTCTGAGAATCAAGATCAGATGAGTTGACAATATGATATTTACATACTCCGTGTCCCATAGTCACTTGATGTCTTGGATAGTGGGAGAATATAAGGATTCATGTTTTCATATTATATAGACTAGTGGACATGGGTATAGAGATACATGTGTTTGATGAAGATCATGCTAGATCCCTTTATAGATTGAGTAGCATTGATGTGTTGATAGAGGACATTCTTTACTTACATGTATGAATCTAGATATTTATATTGTAACAAACCGTTACCATTTTATCAGGTACACCCTTAACCTCATTATGGGTTTCCCCTCCATTGATATTGGGAGGATACATATAATGGAGAATTCATAAATTTGTTGGACTTTAAACCTTAATAAGCATTTTTTAAGGATATAGAAGGATTTCATGCTGTGTAACTAGATTAAACACAGTGTAATTATTGCTGGGTAGAATCCATGAAAGGGGATTCACACTGTGAAAAATTTCACATTGTGAATGGTGGTTTTAAGTCATGAATGTTTTAAATAACATATTTTTAATCTGAGGGGATAGATTTTTTGGCATATTTTTATAACGTGGATTTCACGGTGTGTAACTATATTATACATCATGAAATGGCCCGTGATCATTTTTAAAACACGTGCACAATATTTAGGTCTCATTTTTTTCCTCTAGGCTTCTTTACCCTCAAACTAGAGCTCTCCTTAGGAATTTTTGAGAGACTCCCCCCCTAAATTAATCTGTTTGGTGTTGGATCTCCATTGTAGTTGCAGTGCATCTCTCCAGGTAAGTGATCCTTCCAATTCTTTGTTGAAATTGATCGTGGTAGTGACCTAAAATTTTAGGTATCAAATCTGTTGATCTAAGTTGGATGTTATTTCTTGTATTCTTCTAGATTCGTTGTGAGATCTTGTTCTAGAGCTCATTTATTGGTTAGTTGTGGTGTGTCAGACATCCACTCTTGAGGTATGTGGTGTTTTCCTTTTCTTTTGACCCCTTGTTTTCTAAATTACATAAATCATAAGATGTGGGAATTTGATTCTATGGCCTTCATTGACATTGTTAAGTTTCATTGATTTTGGATTCCATTACCAGCATGTGAAACATAAGTTTTTAGGTAGGATGTTTTGCCTCTAGCCTATGATAATGGATCTTGTTGTTTTTATTTACAAACTAATTCAAAATGAAAGATTGGTATGATTATTTTGTGTGTGTTGAGAAGAGTTTTCAATGAAAATTTTTCCCCTAGTTATTGATAAATGGAATGGAAAAGGGGTATTTTTGAAGCATTGAAATGAAATTTGAAATGTTTTTGAAATGATTTTCAAAGAATTTAAATGAATTTTGAAAAAGAGAACATGGGTTACCTTGGGTACTTATGTGGAAGGTTTAGCTTGGGGCCATCGTCCATTGTTTTGTGATTATCAAGGAGGTTTTTCTTGGGAATTTCCTCTATTTACTAGGCTTATTGTTCTAGGGGACCAATATTGACATTATTGGGGGGGGGGGGGTTAATATTGGGGTATTCCTATGATTCATAGGCGCTTTGTTCTAGAAACCAGTTTGTGGACTTGATTATTGTGGTATGAGTAGTTTGCTGCCTAGAACTGTAGTATTCTTGGGTGTTGTGATACCTGTTCTTCTGTTTTGTATTGCTTGGATTTCTAATTTAGCCTCAATACTCATGTTTATGCTTATGAAAAATGATATGGGAAATGTTCTTTGAAATTGATATACCTTATTTTGTTTAGAACTGTAGAAAAAGGGAAATGTTTACCATGTTTTCTATAAAACTTCTTTACTTCTTATAATTACATGTTTTTAATTAAAATGAGCGTACAAGAATTCTTATACAAAGGCTTGTTGTGGAACCCCTAAAAAGGATCCTACTAAGTCTGTTAGATCACACCCTGCACAACTCTTTGATGGTGTGTAGACCTTTGTTTGTATTCCAGTGCAGGGAGAGGAAAGGCACCACAATGAGGTGGTGATGTTCATGTCAGCTGGCTGGGTAGCTTCTGGTGATATGGTGGGAGTTTTTTCTTGCCATCATTTGGAGTAGCTGTTTGGTTTGGGTCCTTTTTCGTTGGACTTTTCCTTTGGAGTTTTTAGCTACTTTTGTTGTTGTCTTATTTCACTATTTACTTAGAGTTATGGAATATATATTCTATTTGTATTTCTTTATTACTTTTTATTTAGTATATATATGCCATGTTCATGTTCTGGTTGGGTTAAATCATTCCCTATGGTTCATTATTTGATGTCTGGGTGCTTGTCACCATCCCATGAGGATACAGAATTCCCTTCGAGTATGTGATAGATTGAGTTGTGTTCCAGGTTTGAGAGTACCCTGGGTTGGTTCATTACAATTTCTTATTAGAGGATGCTCTATCCTTTAGAGTCATTGTTTTGGGATGTCTATTAGATTTGATATATAATTGTCGAGACTTGAGAGGTATATTTTGATAAGTTCCTGGAAAGATCTTGTCATGATGAGATTCAAGTTTCCATGGGATGTTGGGATATGTGTCCCTAGTATTGGTTTTTGTTTTAAATATCAGCTTACACTTATGGGTTTTCTAGTTTAAAATGAGATTTGTTCTATTGTCTAATTTTTCTTATGTTTCAGTGTATAATAGTATGCCTCCAAGACATCTTCCATGAGTTCCCCAAGAAGATGCAATTGCTGCTCCTCAAGGGAACCCTCTGATAAATTGGAATCTTATTGATACCATTCTACGAGAAGTTCATGTTGTCGATCAGAATGTACCACAAGTTTAGAACACAGTTTGTAGGTACAACCAGAAGCTGGGGGAGAAATAGATCGATCATGGGAATTCTTGCGTGAGAATCCATCATCCTTTAAATATATGAATAAACCTCAAGAGTCCGAGGAATGTCTATACATGATCAATCAAATATTAAACTTTCTATAGAAACCTGAGAATATCAGGGTAAAGTGTATTACATTCAGGATTGAAGGTTCTGGTAAGCGATGATGGGATTCCATGGTCCAAGCAGATAGACATGTGGACTTAGATTGGAAGGGCTTTAAAACCCTTTTCTTTCAGCTATTTTTCCAGATTCCCTATTGTTAGAAAAGTATCTGGAGTTCATATACTTACAATAGTGAGAGAATTTAGTGTTTTCATACACCAATAATTTTGTTGAGCTTGTCCATTTTCCCTGGATGTGGTGAAGAATGACCAGCTGAATGCTCAGAAGTACCTATAGGGTTTGAGATCAGATATCAGATTGTAAGTGTTCATGATGAAAATTTCTACCTATGTGAAGATGATAGATAGATATATGATATTAGAAATGAATATGATAGGTAGGTTTGGATTTTCTAATTATTCTCTTCCATCAGGTGGTAGATTTAGTGGCACACATGGGAAGAATGGGAAGTGGTAAGATCATCACACGAGTAGTAGAGGTGGGTCTCAATAGTGAGACTCTTCTGCACTGTCTGTTCTAGTGGGTAATGTGTCTCTGAATTACCATTAGTGTGTAAATGTCGGAAAAATAGGTGTTCATTTATTATGATTGTGAAAACATGAAACAAATGTGGACATGTTGGTTATCTATAGTTCTTTTTTCAGGAAATGACTACACCTCATTATAGCCAGGGTTCGTCAGCTCCAAAGGCTACTACGGTGTTGTCAAAAACTTCAAAGATTAAAAGGCTCCATCCATAGTCCTCAAGAGTGAAGCATTTTCACGTTGTAGATGAGTTTCCAACAGAAGTCGATGCAGGTATGAAAATAGCGAGAGGTAATATACTTATTGAATATTCAATAGAAATTTATTTATTTGATACTGGTTCTTCCCACTCGCTTTTATCTTCACGTGTTTTTAATATCCTTAAACTTACAATGGAACTTATTTCCTTTTAATTAGAGTTAGTAACACCTATTAATAAGAGGAAAGAGAAGCGGTTTAGGTTTCCTTCTAGTTTTTTATTGATACATGATACAGAGTTGGTCTGAGATTTTCTCGCTCTTGATTTAGATATGTTTAACGCCATCATTATTATGGATTTGATTGTCGATCATCGAGATAAGGTTGATTTTTATCATTAGCATGTTTTTTTTCTTGCTTCTTATGGGAGATATCATGTGTTTTAGGGGGAGTGGGACCTGAGGTCTAGTTGCGTAGGACCTTCCAACCCAGAGCTCAAGAGTTTCTTGGTTTCTGTTTCATTTGAGTCTAATGATGTATCTTCTATTTCTGATCTTACCATTGTTGTTTGAGACTTTACCAATATTTTACCAGATGAATTATCTAGTATTCCTCTAGAGAGATAGGTAGAGTTTATGATTGATTTGGTTCCAGGTACTCAGACGATATCAATACCTTCTTATCGTATGGCACCAGCAGAGTTGAAGGAGCTGAAGATTCAGTTGGACAACCTATGGGGAAAATGGTTTGTTCACCCTAGTGTTTCAGCTTGGGAAACCCCAATTCTATTTTCTAACAAAGAAGATGGTTCTCTTTGGTGGTGTTTGGACTATCAAAATTTGATCCAAGTAATGATTAAGAAAAATTATCCTTTTCCTCACGTGGATGAATTGTTTGATATGTTAAATGGAGAAAAGTTGTTTCCAAGACTGATCTTCAGTTAGGTTATCATCATCTTAGAGTTTGGGAGTTTGATATGCCTAAGAAATCCTTTATAAGTAGGTATGGCCATTATGAATATCTTGTAATGCCTTTTGGTCTAACTAACGCTCCTATAGTTTTTATGGATTTGATGAATCATTCATTCTATCAATATCTTTACACTTTTATGGTAGTATTCATGGATGATATTCTAGTTTATTCAAAATCTGAGTGTGAGAATGAGCACCATATGAGTTTGGTTCTAGAAATTTTTAAAAGTCACCATTTGTATGGAAATCTTTCAAAAAAAAAAGTTTTTGGATTCAATAAGTGAAGTTCTTGGGGAACATAACTTTTGATCATGGATTATTAGTTTATATGGAGAAGGTAAAGGCTATTTTGTCATGGAAGGAACCACAAAATGTCTTTGAGATACAAATATTCCTTGGTCTTACTAGATACTACTAATAGTTGGTCGAGGAATTCTATAAGATGGCATCACCTTTGAATACTCTTACCAGGAAAGCAGTGAAATTTAGATGGGATGTGAAGTGTCAGTCTTATTTTGAAGAACTGAAAAGGATTCTGACATCAGCTCCAATTATAATCTTACCTAATATTTTTAAGAGGCATGTGGTGGGTTGTGATGCATCTGATGCTGGTTTGGGATGCATGCTTATGAAATATGACCATGTGGTATCTTAAGACCCTCATCATATTTGACCACATGAAAATAATTACCCCACTCATGATTTAAAGCTTACCGCAATCATTCATGCAATTAAATGTAGACAACACTATCTTTTTGGGGAAAGGTTCATGGTATTTTCTAATTATAAAAGTCTGAGCTATATCTTTTCTCATAAATACTTGAATATCATACATATAATATGGGTATAATACCTTCATACGTTTGATTTCGATATCACCTACACCCCAGGAAATGGAAATGTTGTTGGAGACGCTTTTAGTAGGAAAGTATCATCACAAGATGTTCTGGAATCGAAGGAGGAGTGGGAACCTTAGGGGACTTTTCACTCAATTTCACCTGATGATCAAGAGAATGTTTCAGGTATGGTTATGTTCAGTTTTTAGTTATCATCATCTATCATGGGGTCTATTTTTCATATTCAGTAGTAGGATTATGAGTTTCATAAGAACCAAGAAATACTTTATGGAAGGGAGACTGTTTTAGGTTTGTTTCTCACTTAAGATGTTATGCTTCACTTCAAGAAAAGTATTTTTTCCCAATATTTTTTTATATTTTAGTCTTGTTCTATTGTCATAGGTATTCATGGTACATTCATCCAAGAACTATGAAGATATATTATGACATGAGGCGACATTTATAGTGTCCGTTTATTAAGTGTGACATCGCAGAGTTTGTGTCTCATTGTTACATATCCTAATAGATAGAGGCATAGAACTTGAAACCATCTGCTTTACTTCAGCCACTTTCAGTGCCAATCTAGAAATGGGATGAAGTATCCATGGATTTTGTTGTTGTATTTCCATAGACTCCATGATAGATGAATGATATCTAGTTGGTTTTTGATCATTTGATGAAGTCTTCTCATTTTATTTTGATCAAAGACATCACTAATATTGAAGATATGGGTAATCTTTATGTGCATGAGATTTTGAGGTTACATGGGATCCATTATTCTATTATTTTGAATAGGTATCCTAGGTTTACCTCAAGGTCATTGAGGAGTCTTCAAGAGGAAATGGGAACTCAGGTAAAGTTAAGCATAGCTTACAATCCATAAAAAAATAGTTAAATAGAGCGAGTAATTTAGATCTTGGAAGATATGCTTCACACCTAGGTATTAGATTTTGGTGGATCATGGGATATCAATTTGGGATAGGTTGAGTTTGTTTATAACAACAGTTATCAATCATCAATCATAATTTCTCCCTTTGAGGCATCGTATGGCAGCCCGTGTAGATCACAACTTTATTGGGTGGAGGTGATCAAAGTATAGTTAGTTGGAAAAATTGTGGTTTAGGTGATGTCGATGAAGATTATAGATGTGTATCGATGTTTGGATACAACCCATAGTCGATAGAAATCATACACAGATCGACGATATCATTCTATAGAGTTTTATGTTGGTGACTAGGTTTTCTTGAATGTTTCTCCTCAGTTGTGTCACCGTTGACTTGGAAAAAAGGTAAATTTGTCTTTGAGATATGTTGGACAATTTGGGGTCACTGAGCGGCTCAGAAAAGTTGCTTATCAATTTTATTTTTTTGTTTAGTTGACAAGTATTCATGATGTCTTCCGTATGTCTCAACTCTAGAAAAACCATCCTAATCCCGCTCATGTTCTGAGTTGGGAAGAAATTGAGTTAAATCCAAATGTTTCTCCTTTAAAGAAACCAGTTGAGATTGTTAACTCAAAAGTGAAAGTCTTGCATGGTAATTAAATTTTGTTGGTAAAAGTTCTATGGAAATAAGGATCATATTCTCATGAGACTTGGGAGAACGAGTCATTGATGAGGGAGTAGTGGCCTCATTTTTTTCAGGGATTACATCTTCCATATGAATTCCCAGGGATGAAAAGTATTTATGGTGGGGATTTTGTAACATCTAGTTACCATTTTATCTGGTACGCCCTTAAACTCATCATGGTTTTCCCCTCCTTTGATATTGGTAGGATACCTATAGTGGTGAATTTAGAGATTTTTTGGAATTTCAACTTTAACCATCTTTTTCTGTAGGATGCAGAAGGATTTCACACCATGAAACTAGGTTACACGATGTGTAATTGTTTCTGGGTACAATTCGTTAAAGGGTATTCACGCTGTTAAATATTACATGCTCTGAATAGTGGTTTCACATCGTTAATCTTTTAAATAATGGATTTTTAATCCGAGGTGATGGATTTTTCATCATGTTTTTACACCGTGGATTTCATAGCCTGTAACTATATTACACGTCATGAAATGACCCATGTAAAGTGTTAAAACACATGCATAATATTTTTTTCTTAGTTATTTACTCCAGGGTTCTTCACCCTCAACCTAGAGCTCTACCCAAGCATTTTTAGAGACTTCTATCCTTCTAAATAAATCAATTTAGTGTTGGATATCCATTTCAGTTGCGGTGTGTCTCTCCAGGTAAGTTATCTTTCCACTTCTTCATTACAAGTGATCTCAATAGTGCCCTAGCATTATGGTTTCAAATCCATTGAACTAAGTTGGATTTTCCTTTTTATATTCTTTTAGATCCATTTTGAGATCTCCTTCTAGAGGCCGTTTCTTAGTTAGTTGTGGTTCAACAGACATTTGTTTTTGAGGTATGTGGTGTTTTCCTTTTCTTCAAACCCCTTGTTTTCTAAATTTCATCAATCCTAATATGTGGGGATTTTATTCTAGGTACTTCATTGATGTTTTTGGGTTTCATTAATTTTGGATGCCATTATAGGCATGTACGATTGGAGTTTTGAGGTAGGTGGTTCCATATCCAACCTATGATAATGGATCTTGTTTTTTATTTACAAAATGATTCAAAAGGAAATATTGACATGATTTTTTTGTTTGTTGAGAAAAATTTTCAATGAAAAATGATTTTTAACTAGTTATTAATAAATTGAATGTATAAGGGGTATTTTAGAAGCATTGAAATGAAGTTTGAAATGGTTTTCAAATCATTGAAATGAATTTTGAAAAAGAGAATATGGGTTACCTTGGGTACTTAGGTGGAAGGTCTATATTGGGGCCATAATCTATTGTTTTTTTATTATCCAAGATGTTTGTACTGGGGATTTACTCTGGTTCCTAGGCCTGTTTTACTATGGGACCAATATTGAAATTTTTGGGGGGTTTACTCATGGGGTATTCCCCTGCTTCCAAGGCCCGTTGTTCTAGGAATTGGTTTGTGCACTTGATTATTATGGTATGAGTAGTATGATACCCAGACCTATAGTATTCATTGGTGTTGTGATACTTGTGCTTCTATTTTGTATTTCTTGGATTTCTAAGTTAGCCTCAATATCCATGTTTATTCTTGTGAAAAATGATATGGAAAATGTAATTTGAAATTGATATACCTACTTTTGTTTAGAACTATGGAAAAAGGGAAATATTTACCATGTTTTCTATAAAACTACTTTAATACTTATCATTCCATGTTTTTACTTAAAATTAGAATACATGAATTTTTATACAGAGGCTTGTTGTGGAACACCTAGGTGGGATCTTACTAAGCCTATTAGCTCACACCCTACACACCTCTTCGGTGGTGAGTAGACCTTTGTTTCTCTTCCAGTGTAGGGAAATACAAGGGGCCACACTGAGACGATGAGGTTTGTGCCATCTAGCTGGGTAGATGGTGTTGAGATGGTGGGGGTTTTTCCATGACATAATTTGGAGTAGTGGTTTGGTTTGGGTCCTTTGTAGTTGGACATTTAATTTGGAGTTTTTAGCTAAATTTGTTGTTGTTTGATTCTGCTGTTAACTCACAGTTATAGCACATATATTCTGTTAATCTTCCATTGTTCCATTTTGTTTAGTATATATTTGTCATGTGTTTGTTCAGGTTGGGAGAAATCATTCCCTCTACTTTATTGTTTGATGCCTGGGTGCTTGTCACTAGCCCATGGGGATCGGGAATTCCCTTTGGGTATGTGACAGATAGGGTCAGGTTCTAGGTTTGAGGGTACCCTAGGTCAGTTTGTTACATATATTTTTCTTCAATGGTATAAAGTCTCATAGGGTGACACTTTGTGGTTGACTGAATGAGGATTGAGTTTGATTTATAGAGATACTCTAAAATAATTTTTGAGTTAATCCAAAAGTGTTTTGGATGGATATTCTTAAGTTATTGCATATTATGAGATAAAAGGAAGAGATAATGATAGATTTTAAATTGGAAGATATCCAAAATAATTTTTGGATATGATTCCATAAGTTATTGTATACAATACAATATAAGGTGAAATGAAACATAACCTGTTAACCTTTAGTGTAAGTGGGATATTGAATTAGATATGCCCTAAATCCATATTTATATATGATATATATATGATCTGTATCATTTTCATGAAAATTATGATTTACATGAAAGGTTGTATCATTTCATGTGATCTTAGCCAATACTGGACACTCAATATATTCAATTAGGATTGGATATCATTTAAGGATCTCTTTCATAAGATGAAACAATGAGGAGAAGTTACTTTTATGCATGTGATGTGTGAGTTGGATGAAGCATCATTTACTCATGCATTATAAACCCATGATTATATCCAACTTCCTAAGTATAATCCTTGAGTTTTATAAATAAAAACACCATTTGATGGTTGTTGGTGTGGGTGAATGATTCATGCCTGGCCGAGGCTCTTCCACACCCGATGCTCTCTTAATCTTTCTCCTATGTGTTAGAGGCTTTAGAAGGTCATGGAGGAAGGATGGATCTCATCCATATGGTGGATGATTCAGGCACAATATGTGGATATATTAGGGAGAGGGGATTAATTTTGGCTACCCTTTAACATCTTTATCAAACCTATTCAATGGTGTTTGAAGATTTAACAGACACTCTTTGGTGTAAAGTACACCATTTAAAATAATGTTCTTCATTTCTATTTATATATAGTTTCATATTTCTTACATGGAGATCCCCAAATAATGGTTTTAATCACTTTTACTTTATCTAATAATCATTATTATATTCTAAAAAAACCCTTTAGGTGCATCGCTACCTGAGTTTACAAAAAATGAATATCTAATCAGTAGTACACACTAGAACTAACCTTATGAATAACATGATATATTTCATAAATAGTCACATCCCAAAAATCTTAGTCTTACTAACCTAATCAATAAATATCCATAACTAACTTGTATATCAATCACATCCCTCAAATGAGCATAATACGCGATTTTTTTCTCTATATATAACCAATGAATACCTAACTTTCCTATACTAAATATTTAATCACACATAACCATGTTTCATTCCAATAACACATATAATCTCTTCTTATTTTCCTTAAAAAAGACATCCATGTGTTTGGTCTAACCCATATCTCTTGGGTTACCCTCACATGTTAGAAAGTATCTCAATGAATTACATGAAGGACATCCTATTATTCTAGTAAGTTACTCATCTAAATAATATCCCGAGTCATATCTCATTGATATTTGGTTTTTTCACCTAGTCCATGGGCTATATCCTATATGTATCATATCCCCCAGAATAAAATCCTATGATTTAGGCTCAAATATCTCCATGAAACTCATAATCCATCTCCCCATCCTAGGGATTTCCTCAATATTGGGTATCCCTATACCCATACCAACAACCCACTATAGGGTTATAATCCTCAATATGCACCAACATACAAAACTACCCCCTTTAGGATTGTTTTTATATCCATTTTTATATAAAAAATATGACCCTCAACAATTCATATCCAAGAATTCCCCACCAATTAGTTTAATTAAGTTGAAAAACACCAATACATTATTTGGGAAAACATAAAATAAGTTATTATGGATGATTTAAATTACCAAAACACATTTTTGAATCCAAAATCATAATCAAATATAAGTATTCTCATGCCATGTAAACCCACATGCCGAATATGATGCCTAAACACATGCCTCATTCCACCTTGGTCTAAAAGAAAAAATAATAAATCAATAACCCACAAATTATCCTTATAAAAATCTACTCAACTATTAGAAAACATTAATAAAATCATTAGAAATTCCTTAGAAACTATGAATTATTCTCATGAAATTGATAACTAGGTATAAAAATAGACTCAATCCCAAGTTTTGACCAATTTTATCTCCATCCACCATATCCCAACAACACTTTGTAACATCTCCAACCCAATTTAACCAAATGGATTCATGTTTTTAGAAGTCACATAAACTCAGGAACACCTCCTCATACGCTAGAGGCTATTTAATAATAGTAAGGGTTTGATAAACCATGTAGAGATACAATACCCATTAGTATCATTATAAGTAATAACAACCAATAACTAAAAAAACCATAATAGGAACCATATTAGAGCACAAAATATATAATTAAATAAGAAATAAAACCATAATAATGAAATAGCCATGCTATAAAAAATTGTACATGTAATTAATACATTAATACATAATAGGAAGATCAACCAATGGGATAATCATAAACATAGGAGGATAAACTAAAAATAAAATACACTGAGTCTAAACCACTATCCTCAACCTCACCTAAAATATATATCTAAACCTAGTTGATCTCCACTTGAAAATATACCTATACTAAGGTCATTTACCAAGATTTTATGTCAACCATAAGATCTTTAAGAGCACCAAAGTTCCTGTGTAGGGAGTGAGAATAAAACATAGTAGTCCACTACCAATGGTGTCCCTAATGAAAACTAATATATATATACATGCATGTATTTAGTGAAAAGAAATATACTAATATCACATGTAGTGAACCTATCATATTGAGAGTACTCAAAAAGAAACATTTATAGTCAAATCATATATACTTATCCAGTTTCATGTTTTGGTCTTTCAATGGTACTAACTTCATCAAGGATAGTTTTGTTATTGGAGTAACTCATATCAAACTACTGGTGGTAGTACATCCAACTAGGGAAAGTGCACCAGTACTCAGGGGAAAAAATTTCCCACCATAGGGGGAAGTACATACCTCATAATATACTCATCCATAGAGGGAATCCATCCTCACATGCTCATCTATGACTCTACCTCATACAAATAACTTTATATAATTCCATAATCTCACCCCAATACATCACTCTATGTGTGTTTCAATTACCAAACAAGACCTAACTTGGTCAATAGAGCCATAAATCAATGATAGTTGCCCATATTAGTTGAAATTTTAATTCTTTCTAGCCTCCCACAAAGGCAACATATACATCATTGAATATAAAGTTAACACATAATATTAAAGGAATCGTTACAAGTTTAACAAAACTATTTACCATCAAATAACATAAGGAAACCTACTCATAGTTAAATATCTAGTCCCTCACACTCTCACCCACACTTACAATCCATATAATATATGAAAAAACATATAAATATGTAATTTTGGGACCAACTACCTCAACAATAAAGTTTATCCCTCAAGTGATGCATGACCACCATCATCCAAGATTTCCTAATCCCATTTGTCCATAATCCAAATCTATGATTTCTGAGTAATGTATCCTACCAAAATGTTAATCAATAGGGTGAAATAAACTCACAACAACCACTCAGGACTCCAATGAAATTGCATAAAACCTCACATGTTCACCCCTACTAATCCTCCTTCAACCATTATGAGTGAAATACCCATTGTATTGACCCAATTCCACCATGATCTAGTGGAATTTATAACAAATACTTAATTTTCAATCATATGAAATTAGTGGGTAAGGAGAGGGGGAAAAAGAAATAAAGATATTAAGGAGAACTCAACTCCATCATTGATAATATGAAACCACCAGTAGGATCTATGAAAGATCACTAAGGGGGGGGGGGGGATGAAAAAGTGATCTATATTCCTTTTAAGTTTATATCTAAATAAAAATAACCACATGTTAGAGTATAGTGATGTTTACTATCCTCATACCCAAATACAGACCAACACAAGGAAACATAATATATTTATAAGGTTCACCTCTCAATGTGTGAAGACGAGTCCTTGGTGTGATATGGATTCCTCTAAGATCATACTACCCACTAGAACTGTAAAAACTTGGCCTCGCTGACAGCATAAAAACCCCTCCTTAACATGGCCATTGGGTCATGGTCCACTGGGTACCACCAGTTTCCCACTAGACACGTGGTCCCTACCCTAGGGTCCACCCAGGTGCCTGAACGGGTCATCTGACTAATGAAAGTCCCCACATTCCAACACATGTACTTTCCAGTATGCTTTTTCCTCACTCACACACACCTTGGGAAACTTCTCTGAAGGTCACCATCCCGATCACTACTTCAAGACAATCACACTTAAGCTTGGAGTTCTAATCAGGTAGGCTTCTAAAAAAGAAGGTGCACCCTGTTGACATGATTTATATCATTTATTCATTTAACCCATTATCGTTCTAGGGTGTTACATTCATCCCCCTTTAGAGCACAACGTCCTCATTGTGGGCCCTACATCTCAACCCAGGTAGTGCACCACACTTAAGGTTGATTTCCTCCTCTGATACCAAATGTAACAACTGGGTCCCAGTGACAGCACAAAAACCTCGCCTTAACATGGTCTTCGGGTCCTGGCCCTCTAAGTAAACCATGGGAAACGTTCCAAAAGGTCACCCA
The DNA here is from genome assembly GCA_963277665.1 of Viscum album. Lineage (NCBI taxonomy): Eukaryota > Viridiplantae > Streptophyta > Magnoliopsida > Santalales > Viscaceae > Viscum > Viscum album. The sequence goes on from OY728137.1 coordinate 1,720,014,982, forward strand.
TCATAATCACTACTCTCAGACAAGCACACTTAACTCTGGAATTCTAATCAGGTAGGCTTCCAAAAAGGAAGGTGCACCTTGTTGACATGAGTCATATCATTTAATCATTTAACCCTTTATCGTTCTATGGTGTTACATTCACCCCCCTTTAGAGCGCAAAGTCCTCATTGTAGTCCCTACATATCAACCCAAGCATTGCACCTCACTTAAGGCTGGGTTTATCCTATGATACCAAATGTAACAAATGGGTCCCAGTGACAACACAAACACACCAACTTAACATGGAAGTCAGGTATTGGCTTTCCAGGTACCACCAGTTGCCCTGCAGACATGTGGTCCCCACCCTAGGGCCCACCCATGTGCCTGAATAGGTCATCTAACTAATGACTGTCCTCACAGGCTAACACATCTCCTTTTTAGTGTGCTTTGTCCTCACTCACACATACCCTGGGAAACTTCCCAGAAGATCACCCATCCTGATCACTACTCCAGGCCAAGCATGCTTAACTGTGGAGTTCTAAATAGGCAGGGTCCTGAAAAGGAAGGTGGAACTTGTTGACATGAGTCATATCATTTATTCATTTAACCCTTTATCATTCTGAGGTGTTACATTCACCCCTCCTTTAGAGCACAACATCCTCATTGTGGGACCTACATCTCAACCCAAGCAATGCACCACAATTAAGGATAGGTACCACCTCTGATACCAAATGTAACAATTTGGACCCATTTACAGCACAGACACCCCACCTTAACATGGCCGTCAGGTCCTGGACTACTGGGTACCACCAGTTTCCCCACAGACACGCGGTCCCCACCCTGGGACCCACCCATGTGCCCAAACAGGTTATCTAACTAATGAAAGTCCCCATAGGTGAACACATGTCCTTTCCAGTGTGCTTTGTCCTCACTCACACACACCCTAGGAAACTTCCCAGATGGTAACCTATCCTGATCACTACTATAATCCAAGCACACTTAACTGTGGAGTTCTAATCAGGTAGAATCCCAAAAAGGAAGGTTCACCTTGTTGAAATGAGTCATATCATTTATTCATTTAACCCTTTATCATTCTGGGGTGTTATAAGAACAATCATGTAGGTACAAGTGAACATGGTATAACCTTGAAACTCCTATTTTCAAATCTCCTGGTTATGATTTGTTGTATCCCTCAATTTAAAACGATAAAACATTTAATTAAAAAATGATACATCTTTCTCCTATATACTTTTATCAAGTTTTAGGGTGTGTTGAGTTTTTCCCTTCTCCTGTTATTTCATAGTAGCAATACATATATTTAATTTTCACACAAAACACTGCAGATAATAACCATTTTCAATAAATTAATCATGGTAATGGTTCTCCAAAGATATATAGAAAAAACATCACTTCTCTCTATATATCTCTCTATCTTCTATGAACTTCACAACTAATTGACCTGATTTTATTCAAAATGTTCTTGATAATATTTTGTATGCTATGCTCAATAGTTCATACAAACACATTATTATTCCCTTTCTTTGAATATTTATCCACAAAATCATGTGAATAATATTCCCTCCATATCTCCTTATTTTTTTAACCCACCTATAATAAAATAGTTATCGATATTTTAAATTTAAATCTTTGAAGAATCAATATTCAAAATAATCATGTTGCACCACTTCATAAATGCTCTTAACTGCAAGTTTTCAAAAAATAAACCATCATGGTCTTCTTTATCCACAAGTCATGGAATTATTCTTCTTTTTATCCATGATTTCCACATGTATCTAAACTACATATAAATATATGTATGCATATGATAACCCAGACAGTGGCACCTACTTTTTGGCATAAATTCTTCATGAATTATTCTTCTTCAAAACCTAATAGAATCATAATAAACCACACCATGATATTTATTTCATTAAAAATATAATTACTTAGAATTTTTAGATTTAATTATATTCTTCAGAATATTAAATTATAGAAACTTGAATTTTCATGCTATTAAATATTCAAAATTTTAATACGGAATGATTTTTACACAAATAAAATGATGGTTATGTTAAATTATGCATATGAAGATAATGGTTATAAAGTGACTGAAATGATTCCTATGCAAACAAGATTTTTTCCATTTTCACTTAATTGTATTGGATGATGCTTATATACCATAAATGGTGTTTACATAGGGGGAAAATGATGGTTACATAGGAGTATATTATGGTTACATAGAAAAGGGATGATGGTTACATATACAAGGGATAATGGTTAGAAAAACAAGGGATAATAGTTATACAAACAAGTAATGATGGTTACATAGCTCTCATCACTTAGTCATTTAATTCCATATTAATTCCAAACACTTCCAAAACTAATTCCAACCAACTTCAAACACTTTTAAGTGTTGGAATGAACTTAAACTCAAATGAATCACAAAAAATAACTTGAGTTTGAACGTGATTTATGTATTTAAAACAAGAAGAAAACATAATCATTATATTCACTTCAACATTCACTGAAATTTTTTATCTATATAAACACCACATTCTAGAGGAACTTCTTAAATATCAAAACACAAAAACTTTATCTCGGGTATTCTATGACCTCTTTAATTTTTTTAACTTCTTCCAAACTCCTCTTATGCTCAATAATCTCCCCGTTTGGATTTTGTTGGAAACCAAGGAATATAAATCACTATCTAAATTAAAAAAATGTATAAATGAATCATCATACAATAATTATAATCATAATTGAGGTAGCTCAGTGTAGTAAAAAATAATATTGAATAACAATATGATGCTTTCCATAGAAATAATGATAAATGTTAAACCTTTTTAAACCTGATTCTCTTGATTCTCCTTGATGAAATGACACCACTTGATATAGAATCCAAGAGTCAAAAATTCTTTAATCAATAATTCATCATCACATAAAATCTATCAACAAGTTGATAGATCTACTAATGATGTCCTTTTCAGGAGGACAATAAAATATATATTTATAAGATCCAAGATATATCACAGTGGATAATTGAAAGGTCACTCTCAAAGAGGTAGTTTTGAGTTCCCTAGTTGAATTTCTAAAAATATTTTTGTATTTTTATATTTTGAATGAAGTAAAAAAAAGCATGAACAGTGTTGAAAAACATAGTGAAAGTGGTTAAATAGTGAATTAAATAGAAGACCAATAGAGGAACCAAAACAGTATGAATGATAAGAAATTAAAAAAAGATAAAGAAGAAATTTAGCAAGAAGAGGTCTAGACCAAGGTCAATCCACCCTAAACTCCCAATCATAAATCTGCTTCAGGATAAAATAAAAAATTCTCAAATCACTCATTTCATGGTTGATGGATCTATGTAGACACCTATATCTCCCAAAATATTGAGAACTCATGCGCAAAAATCACTTCCAACACACGAACACTCTCCCAAAGTAAAGAAATATCAGCATCAAATCACTCCAACCATTAATGTTTTCATGACTGAAGTGATCTTAAAAGGATAAAAAATCACACAAACTCACATAAAAACTTGATAGATCAAGTTAAGTGAATAAGGGGAACATGAAAAAGGGGAAAAGAGAAACAAACTGATCCAGTGAAAAAATGATCTCTCGCACACCCTAATTCACCTTCACAATCTCCTCATAGTGATGAATAGTAAATAATGATCGTAATGAAGTGTGGATATCCATAGGGTGCTGGGATTCACTTAATAAATATATCCCCAAAAATTAGTTTCCCATTTTTGGAGAATTAATATCACAACACTGGACAAAAAATAAAAAAAAACAATCAATCAAACCACACAATCAAATTCACAATACAAAAAAATTACATAATATAAGTAAAAATGAAAAAAACATGAAATAGAAGAGAATAAGGATTGAGGTGACCATATATAGTGTTGAAGAGAGTTCCTATGTCTGGGGTTATAGAACAATAGAGGAGGATAAGTCATCTTATTTGAGAAACTAACTGAAAATAAATGACAACCTAACAGATAGCCGATATCCACATGGCGTTCCTTGATGCAGTCATCACTCGATTACGATAAAGACCCAGTAAAAGTAGTTGGCCTCTTACAATTACCCTAATTCCATTCAAATTTTCCCATGACAATCTTCTAATATTGCTACCATATGATCACCTCCCAATTTTCCCGAAAAAATATAGGAATGAATAGCATGAGACAAGAGTGAAAATAAACTAACTGAATTTCATTTTTTTGTGCTTAGACATCGTTAGATGATGTATGAGCATTTTTTACATTTTTAATATAAATATATATAATTATAAATATGATTATATTATATAAGTTAATTAATTATAGTAGTATTAAATATAAGTACTTCATATTATTATATAAATACCTGTATAAAAATGTACTTATATTTAAATTCCTATTAATATTATATATATATAAATGCATGTTAATATTTATATATTAATATAATATTTATTATTATTATATATTGTTATATATATATAAAATATAAGAAAAAAGTGTGTGTGTGTGGGGGGGGGGGTTAAGAAGAGGGGGAAGGGGTCAGTTTGGTGTGGAGTAGGGGGTAGTTCGACATTCGATGATATCGAGAGGAAACACCCATGGTGGTGGTCTTTATATCTGGTGAGGCAGTGCTCGGGGATTAGGATTCCATTTATGAATAGAGGATTTGACAGAGGTGAGGGGGGATTGGGCCTAAAAAATTCTTGATTTCTTCTACAACAAGCTCCATAGGTATTTTTCAACAGGTGGTGGTGTTCCTAAATCATGACATCTACTTCTAGTTCATCAGTTCATCAGTAGTAGTATATATACTAAAGTATCGATCTTTATTCGGTTTGGTTATTGCGGGTAGTGAATTGGTATAATTATTAGTTTTTAGATTTGGGTGAATTCATTGATTTTGGGGTTTTTCTTCATCTCTTGTGGCCAGATGCAGATATGTGCTACCATATATTTTTTTGGTTGCTACTATTGATTGGATTTGGTTCCTGGCGATGGAAAGAGATGTTGCCCCCATTTTTTTTTCTTTCTACCGGTAAGTTGAGGTGTGATGGTGGGTGTGGTTCGGGCTAATAATGAATCAAGAAGCAGCGGAGGTGGATGACAGTGACTGCATAAGTTACCTTTGAATGATACCAATGATGGATTAGTTTCCACCTTTGAGTGGGTGCTAATAGTGGGTCACCGTTTGGATAGTAGTGGAGGCAGCGGTGGGTGAAATAGGAACAATGGATAAGGAGCCACTATTGGCATGGGTGTGGCGGTGGGTCACACTAATACCATTGAAGGATGTGCAATGACAACTCAGAGGAGTCACCATTGGCGGTGCCTTATGGTAACTCAAAGGAGTCACCACTCTTTGTTTTGTTACCGCCAGACTCTGGAAGTATCTTTATCCTATATTTTGGTGGTGGGTGAGGCAACAATAACACCTAAAAAAATTAATCAAAAAATTAAAAGAAAACAAATTATTGAAATTTAAATTTTTAAATAAAAATTTTTCAATTAAAAATTATTCAACAAATATAATAATTCAAATTATAATAATTACATATTAAAACATTTTAATAAAAAATAAATTAGTATACTTAAATTAATTAACTAAAAATGATAAATATTGAATTAAATTGTAATTAAATATGAATACATATAAAAATATTTTAAAGGAAAGAATTAAAATGTTAAAATAAACTAAATTATTTAAAGTATCAAAAAAAGTGAAATATATTTATTTTAAAATTAAAATGAAGAAAAAAAATGAATTAATGAATTAATTTTAAAATAAATAAAAATATAAGAAAGTAAATTACTATAAAAAAATGAAAATAAATTTAAATAGTTAAATAAAAAGAAATATAAAAAAAATAGATATATTATTAATTTGAAAACAATTGAATAAAGAATAAATAGAAAAAGAGAAATAATTAAAAGAATAAAAAAGAACAATTAAAATTTAAACAAAATCAAATATTTGAAAGTTAAATTTTAAAATTTAAAATTAATCAATTTAAATTATTCAAAATGACTAAATAAACACTAAATTACATAATTTTAACAAAAAATAAAAAATTTAACAATTTAATATACAAAAGACAAAAAAATTTAACTATTAAAAAATACATTATTTTAATAATTAAGAGATAATAAAAAGTAAAAAATGATGTGAAAAAAAGTAATGAAATAAAAACGACATCATATATCTAAGAAACCTTTAAATTTTTCCACCACTTGATAAATATGTCCATAAAACCTATTAAAGAACAAATTCATGCATGCACTTCAACAAAATTTTTAAAACAGTTCACACATGGAACATTATAAATTCAAATACTAACCATTTAAAAACTATCTATAAGTATATACTCCCATTAAAGGTAACACATATCAATATATACCACCTATATTAATATTCTCCATATTTTTGAAATACATAGATATTACCATAAATGAATATTTATGTTTCTTTTTCTCACCCTTTGAAAAAAAATATCCAAATACAAGACGAGATAGGGGTAAAAGACACCATACCATAGCCTTGATATTGGTTAGGTTTAACTCCCAACATTAACCTCAGATTCTAAAATGATTATTGAGGAAATGGTTTGGTGAACACATCTATAATTTTCTCCTTAGTATAAAAAAATAACAACTTTAATTCATTCCTCTAAACAAGATACTTGATGAAGTGATAATTTATATTAATGTTCCTTTTTATATAATGTTGAAAAAGATTCTTTGATAAATTTATAAAAATTTTATTATCACAAACCAAGAGAAAAGAAACTTAACATAAAATTTACGATCTTCTAACTATGTTCTCATCCACATTAATTGAGTTATATATTTAGTGGTAGCCACATAACAAGATTCAAAAGTGTTTAGAGCCAAAAAATTATTCTTTTTTGCAGGCCAACAAACACATATATAACCAAAGATAAAATATCTATTATATGTGATCCTTTGATCATCAACATAACCTAACTAGTTTACGTTTGTGTAACCGAATAGATATAGCTTCCCTTTTCTATCATGGTTCAATCCAGAACTGATTATACCTTTTATTTATCTAATAAATTTCTTCCTATCATTGAAATGGGACTCTTTTGGAGCACATTGATACTTGGTAAAATGTGTAAAAATATATACCAAATCCAAACATGGAACTATTAAGTACATAATACTTCCATAAAATTAATAAAATCCCATGGATAAACTTATTTTACTTATTTATCTTTAGATAACTTTGTTCTCATTGAAATTAGTGTGGAAACATGCTTTGAATTCTCCATTCTTATCCCTTTTAAAAGTTCTTTTTCATACTTCTCTTAATAATGAAAAATGTGATCTTTATCATAATAAATTTATAGGACACAAAAGTATCTCATCTCTCTAGGTGTGGAAATTTCAAAAAGCTTATTTATCTCCTTGTAAAACATCTAAAAAACTTATTTACAATTTTTAGAAAATATGATATCATCTATATAAAAAAACTAACATAGATACCTATTGGTTATCTCTAATATAGAGGTTACTATCAACTCTTACCAATTTGAAATTCAATATCTTTAGGTAAGTTTCTACATTATAATACCAATATATTAGGGATTTTTTCATCCCATATAAATCATTATTTAACTTGGAAACATAATTATCATCTTCTCTCAGAAATTGAACAGATGGTTTCTCAATGTAAACCTCCTCTATAACTCACCATTTAAGAAGACAGACTTATCGTCCATTTGGAATATCTTGTATTTTATTTTTACTATAATAAAAGGAATTATTATAATGGTTTAAATCATTTCATCTAGTGTAAATGTATTATCAAAATTAACTCCTTCAACTTGAGAATATCATTTATATATAAATATTATTTTTTTCTTACTAATTCATACATTTTATTCAATTTATTTCAGAAAACCCATTTTGTTCTAATGAAATTATTCTCTATAGGCTTGGGTACTAACTCCCAAGTGTTATTATTTACTATTTGTTCCAATTATTTATTCATATAATTAAACCACTCTTGATAATTCAAATATTATTCAATATATTTATGTTTAACTTGAGAGAAAAATGAAGTATAAGCTATTTCCATCACAGTTATTATAGTTTTTACCTATTATATCTGATCTCCAATGATATTTTGGACCTGAAATTTCCTTCTCAACTTTTGATGAGACACATGATATTGTTATTTAGCACTTGAAATGGATGAATATTCTTCTTAAACCTATTCATATTCAACAATTTCACCATATTCTGAAATTTTTTCACGCTGTTTAAGAAAAATAGCTTCATCATCACTTCAGTAACTCACCTCATCATGTAGAACTTATTTATTTGAATATTATAAGATATTCACATCTGTCGTATAAAATATCCTTCTACTTTCTTTGTTATAGTAGAAGAAAACTCTTTCATTTAGAGGATGTCCTAGGAAGGTCCCATCAAATAATATATTTTCAAACTTCCCAAGATTTTTACCTTTTACCTTGATTAGACAAGGGATTCCTTTCACATGAAGTTACTTTAAAATTGGAGTCTTCTTGTAATATATGTCATAAGGGTACATATATGAATTCATCATGTGTAAATAAATTGTTTGAATGTGAATAAATACAAAAATAGTTTGACTCTAAAAATATCATGACGTTTCATTCTTAATTAACATTTTATGAGCTATCTCCACCAAACATATATTCTTTCATTCATCCATAAGATTTTTTTGTAGTGTGTATGGTTCACTGAGTTCATGTCTTATGCCATGTTTATCTAGATAAGATTTTAAACTTCCCATTTTAAATATAAGTTCCATTGGCTATACAAATTTTCTTGAGATAAAAACCACACTCTTTTTAAGAACTTAATTAAAAAATCTTAAACATTTTTAAGGACTAAAAATTATGTTTCATAAACACAACAAAAGTAATTATAGTGAAGTCATCAATAAAAGTAATAAAGTACTTATCTCTATTGGTTTATTTATTACTAATGGACCTATATAAATATGAATGAATGAGATCCAAAATTTGACTAGATTGAATCTAAAACTTATCATGTAAATAAATAAAAATATACCTTTTTTGTAAAGTTTACCATATTGAGTCTCATTCTATTTTCAGTAAAGTAATATCATGAACATTGTCTCCTCAAGTGATTTTTTTAATATTCCTTTGGCCAACATATCCAATCATTTAATGCCATAATTAATTATCTTATTTCACGATTATATAGTATTAATTTTCAACATTACCCACTTGAAATAAATTTAATCTAGTATGTTTTCCTCTTTTAAAACTCTTCCATCTTTAGGGTTATTAACCAAGAATCCATCCATTATAAAAAATAATTCTTTTACTTCATCAAAAAATCTGAGAAACACTAAACAAACTGTGTTATAATCCATCAATATAAGGAGTGTTTTTGTAATTTATTTTTTCTTTCACAATAAAAATTTAGAAAACTACTTTAACCTTCAAAGACCCATAATTTACAATGGTAACATTAACCATCCAAGATCTCTGGGCTTTCCCCTTTGGATGCTTGAGTGTCACTTTTATAACTAAATATTTATATTTCTATTTACTCTTATCATCCCATGTATTTTGAATACTAAAACTAAAAATTTTCTAGGTTAGTATAATTATGATGCATTCATTTTCATGTTGACTAATTTGGTCAGATATTCTAAAAACTTCTTCAAGAGCTTTAAACTTATTCTGAGAATCTCTCCAAATTTTACAAGCTGTTTTTATTATTTACTCCTTTAAATGTACTAAACCTCCCTAAAACCTTTCCTCCTAAGACTCATAATAAAGTTATATGATTGTTAAACAAATAAATACATATTTTCCATATTCCAAAATCCTCTAAAATATATGAAAAATCAATAAAAATCATATATTATTTTGTATAAAACATGTTGTATAGGATATGGTAATTATCATTATTCAAACCTTGAGTCACCAATATTGGATCCTTTTTATGAAATAAATTTATTGTGAAATTTTGAAATATTATTCTTCATATTATAATTATTATAATTCTTTTTTTATTCACCATTTGTAGTTGTTTTTGACTTCAAATTAGTGTTCTTAGATTTTTTAGATTTTCAAATGTCACTTGATTTTGTTATAATTTTAGCCTTTATGACTTGATTCTTATTATTCAACTCTTAGATAATATTTTTAGACTTAATTCTTTTGAGAAATATTTTTTTGGTTCTATTAATACTAAATATTCTTTGAACATTCACTAACTCTTATAAAATAATTATGAAAGATGGATCTACACTTGTTAAATTATTCTTCTATTTTAAACATTTTTAATTAATAGGGTCAAAATACTTTGATTTATTCTTATAAAATTATTCCATATCTACATTAAGAGTTTTAACATCATCAAAAATCTTATTTAAATAATTAATTTTATTTATAAATAAATATTTTTCTTCTATAAATACAAATTCTATGCTATTTGAGGACTGATTATTCTTCTTAAACTTTTTGATATATTTCTCGAGTTTAGAGATCTTTGAGAGAAATTATTTTAAATTTGTCTTCATTATAATATATATTTTTTTCTCATATTATTAACTTTTAAAACTTCTCTCATCACTTGTTTTATTTTTATCATTTAATTTTCCAACAAGTATTTTTTCACCATCTTCATCATAAGATAACCAAACTTCATCTTCATATTAATTGCCTTTATTTTATTTAGATAATATTTTTTGAATTTTGAATATTGAAAAGTTTATAAATTTATCTTTTAAAGAAATATTTTATTTGTTTGATTCATTATTAGAGAATATTTTAGGTTTTTCTTCTTCTTCTTCTTCATCACTTTCTTCTTCAGTATTTTATTTTTGGGGAGTTTTCTATGAAATATCCAATAGATACACACCTAAAACACTTTAAAGGATTCATTCACTTGTATATTCCTTTCCCTATTCTCATTTTTATTGATATAAGGGACATGTATTAATAAAACCTCCTTTTCAAATATTTATCAGAATCTAAATGTTTTTCATCTTCTTTTTACACAATAATATCATTGAACTTCTCAAGTTTTGAGGCTTTAAAAGTAAATTTCTTTTCTGTATTTCTCTTATTCTTGAAAAAAGTTATATTTTCTTATCTTATAAGGTATTAAACTACTATACAAGTTATAATAGGGATATCACCTAGATATCTATCTTCCAAATTATGTACTTTAAAATAAAACTTATTAGTTTTGATACATAAGATATTTTCAACTACAAATGAATCTTATAAGTTATCACAAAAACCTTTAATGATGCTCACCACTTAATTGACCCCTATGAAGAAACAATAAATAAAATCATCATAATTACTACAAATATATTTATACATATTTCTCAAAAACATAAATTTTTCCCAATTTACTTTGGTATTTACTTTTGAGATATTCTCAATTTTATCTTAAATGAATTTTATTATTTTTATTATTTTAAATTTAAAAAAATTTCCTTGAAAAATTGAAGAAAAAATAAAATTTCTAGGATGGCCATCATTATTCATATTCCTATTATCATCCAATATTATGGAAACACATTCAATATGTGGGGAAAATCCATCATTTACAGCTTCCAAAACATCATAACTGATATAAGGAAGGTATATAAACATTATATCCTTCTATACATGATAAAATTTCCAATAGAATATATGAATCACCTTTATATTCACTGAATTTGAATTATCCATTAAAGATATTAGAGATTAGTTATAAATTATTCTTTTTTGGAGTGACTTAGAACTCTAAACTTAAAACACTCAATCATAATAAAATGTTACTTTTATCTGATAGAACTTTTGGAACCACTTTTAGAATTTATAGAAGATCACTGGGGGTAAATCAATGACATATATTATTTTTAATTTTCTATTGAAATAATAATTTTCACCAGTTAGAGTATAATGATGTTTTCTATACTCAAACCCAAATACACATCAGAAAAAGGGAACACAACATATTTACAATGTTTAACTATTAATGTGAGAAGGATAGTCATTGGTGTGATATGGATTCCTCCAAGATCACACTAACCACTTGAATAATCCTGTAGGTGCAACCGAATGAGGTATAACATTTAAAACCATATTTTCATGTCACCTAAATATTATTTCGTGTATCCCACACCTTATAATGATAAAAAATGTAGGTAATAATTAATGTGTATTCCACCTATTGACTATTATCAATTTATTGGGTGTATTCGGTTTTTCATATTCTTATATTATTATACAATAGAAAGACTTATCTTCAATTTTCATGCACAATACTGCATGTTACAACTGTTGTCTATAGTTTCATTATGGGAATGGTTCTTAAAACATATATGAAAGAACACTTTATATTCTCTCTCTTTCTCTCTCTTATGATATTCATGACTAAATTTCCTAATATTCTTCAAAATATTCTTGATAATATTTTGTAGGATGTGTTAACCAGTTCATACAAACATATATTATTATTTTTGTTATTTGAATATTTTTTAATAAACTGTGTGCATAATATTCCATCTATCTCTCATTATTTTTTGATATTATATATATAATAAAATAGTTACAATTTTTTTATTTTTAATCCCCAAAGACTCAACATTTAAAAGAATCCCATTTCTCTTCTTAACAAATTATCATAACTGGAATCTATCAAGTAGAAATATCAAGTTATTCTTTCTCTAAAAATATTGAAATTATTCCTCTTTCTGTCCATAATGTCCACATATATTTAAACTGCATAGAAATATATGCATACATGTGACAACCAAGATAGTGACACCTGCTTCATGGCATGAAATAGTTCACAGATTCTTTTTCTTCTAATTCTTCTTCAAAACTACTAGAATCATGATAGATATTTTTTTAATTTAAGATTGGGTAAGTCAACATCATCAAATTTAATTATATTATTCATAATACTAAATTTTGGAAACTCAAATTTTCATTCTATGATATATTCTAATTTTAACTAAGGAATAAGGTTTATATAGAGAAAATGATGGTTATATGAAATTATGTGTACATAAATGATGGTTATATAATGCCTGAAATGATGCCTATATAGATGAATTTTTTTCCATTTTCACAAAGTTTTAATAGAGGATTCTTACATACTATAGATGCTTTTAATGAAGGGGTAGAATGATAGTTACATAGGATCAGATGATGGTTACAAAGACAAGGGATGATACTTATATAGATTAAGAATTATTGTTATAGACAAGGGATGATGGTTACACAGAAAATGAATGATGGTTAAATAACTATCATGACTTAGTTATTTACTTCTAGATTAATTCAAAACACTTAAAAACTGATTCCACCAATATAAAACACATTTAATTATTGGAATGAACATCACCTCAAATGAATAGTAAACAACATTTGAGGTTGAACATGATTTATGTGTTTACAACCAAAATAAAACACTACCATCATATTCACTTTAATAGTCACCAAACATTATTCTCTAGATAATCACCAAATTCTAGAGTAACTCTTAAAATATCCTTAAAACAACTTCATATCAAGTATTCTAGAACCTCTATAAATATAAAACTGATTTTAAACACTTATTGTGCTGAATATATATACCAAGATTAACCTTTATAGATTAAGGAGATAAATAAGGAATAAGTAAAAGAAGAAGGGGTGTGGATTACCATGGCTTTAACCAATTACAATAGTGTGGTTCCTTCATTTTTATAAAAAATTAAAATATTTAAATTAAGTAATTAAGTTAAAAAATATGCATAGTGATATGTTGTAGCGTAACCATGCATGACACAATGCAACACCCCATTACAATGAAACCTAAAAAAATTCCATCTACCCATTATGGCATGATCATATACCTCACCATGTAATTTCACCTTACAAATAAATCCAAAATAATCATATCCTATTAATTATGGAGTGATTATGGCCTTCACGACACAAAACCCTCTTGTTACAGCATGAAACTTACCCATAATCCCAAAATTTATTCTTACACAATTCATTGTGGTGGGATTATATTAATTATGGTGTAATGACTAGAATAATATATTTATATGTTCAAATAATGGCTTCTCATAAAGAACCTTTCCCCCATTGTGGCTTTATTTTCTTTTACATTAATAAAATAACTATATATTCCTATAACAGACATAAACCATCCAAATATGCATTCTTTATAATTTTTTTTAAAAATTAATTCCTTAGTGTTAGTCTCCTCATGTTTTAATCATGTTTTAATGATCACAAATCCTATACATCCTGTAAATCTTTTTAATCCTGTTTAATCTATTTCAAGTCATGTGTAAAGATGGTTGGTTTCATTATGCTTTAAATAATTTTTCTCAAGATATTCTATAAATCATGGCCAATTTTTTGTAAACTATATTCAGATTGTTTATTTTATGAATTATTAAGTCTAATTCATAATGTGAATATTACTTCTTAAGTCTATATACAGATATTTGGCTAAGTTTGAGAAAACGTGAGTCTGCCACAGGTTCTGGTTTTCTGGAAAAGGACCCAGACACCGTGACCCAAAAACTATGACCCAAACACCGTCACCAGACATCGTGATTAGACACCATGACCCAAACACCGTGACCAGACACAATAACTAGTTTCAGATATTTTGAATTCTTTGACACTGATTCCTTGATAAGACACCGTTTAATGTTTGGAAAAGGACCAGACACTGTGATCCTAGCACCGCATCTGTGCTAACAGTTCATGATATCTATAAAACTATTCCATCATTACTGTCTCATGGATCAAAGGTAAAGAAGAATACATCGTTCTGTGATGACACCATTTCCAAGTAACACCATTTCTAGACAAGTTGTGACACCGTTATTTAATCTGTTTTTTCATTTTAAATTTAATTTCTAACAATTATATTTGAGTCTTTTAAATGAACTGACATAAATAGTATTTCTTTGTAGACATGTCACCTAATAGTATGAGGTATGAGGTGAAGAATACATGCATCCTGTTGGATCCAACACATGCAATCTAAGAATAAAAAGAAAAGTGTGGCCCTGAAACAAGAGGGTGGTAGAGCAGTAGACATGCAAAAAATTTCAAAAGAGAACTGATACCTACAACAAGAAACATCTTAAGAACACATGAAGTGTTCATGAATCCAAAAGTTGGGATTACATAGTTTATATTCAAGAACATCTTCACAATACAACATCCACAAAGAACACAATCTAGATCTAACTGGAAAAAAGAGCACCAGATTTGTGATACTCTATTTATCACAAGAGGACTCAATACTTGCATCTATTTCATCCTAGAAGTCCAGAGTTGCATAGAATAACCCTCAGATCACTTCAAACTTATCTCATTATCTTTGATCTGTTGTGTACTGTTTTTAGATTTCGAGTAGTGTGTGTGTGTCTGTATTAAAAACACACACTGTCTCCTACAATAAACTGAAGAATACAAGATATCTTTCCTCTCATATCTTTTTAAACTTGTTTACTCCTGTAGATAAGTGTAAAAGAGGTCCCTATGTGACCTAGTAGTTTTTACCCATGAAGAATTTTGGAAGAGTTCGTGTGGCCTGGATAATTATGTGCACTATTGTTTACCCCGATCCAGGTTGTGGATCAAGTTTATTAATATATACTGCTTAGTAGCAGGTGATCACCAAGTGGAGTGGATTAGGTCTCATATTGATACTGAACTACTTTTTTTATATTTGTTGTGTTGTTTAATTTAGTTTTCTCTGTTTTATTATATAATTTAGAAATCACTATATTTACTTTAATAGTTAATCTTGGACAAAATTTATAATTGTTTTTCCTTATTATAATAGCTTTAAAAGTAATATCAATAACTCATATTTATATTATTGAGAATTAATCAATATTCTAATAAGTTATTTAAATATTAAAACTTTCATAACCGTATTACCTTGATTATCTGGGTTGTATTTATTTTTATTGGGGAACCTTTTAAGAAAACTTTTCAAACATAAATTTTTATAGATACTCAATTCACCCCCTATTGAGTACTCTACTTTGGAAAACACTTGGAATATATGGGGTGTTACAGTAGCTATTATTGAAGAGGTGATATAGATGATGATGGTGGATATTAGCATGGTTGGTTGTTGTAGTATTTATATTGGAATGTGGTAGTTTCTTAGGGATACAATGGTTACTAAAATAATAATAATTAATGAAGGAATTGAAAAATGGAATAGGGATGGGTTGAGTTGAGAAATAATGTGTTTAGTTTAATTAAAGATATGTTAAAATAGAAAAAGTTATAAAATTAATATGTTGTAATTGAAATATAATTGATAAAAAGTGTTAGTAATTAAGAACTATAATGAATTACTAAAAAGAATAATATGTGTGGTTGTGGTTTTTTTTTGTTTTTGTGTGGTTATTGTGGTGGGTTGTGTTTAGAGGTGGAAGTGGTTGATGATGCATGGGTTGAGGAGGTGTTGTGGTAGGACTTGTCCCTATTTTTGGTTTTATATAATTATTATACATTTTAATTTATGTTATTTATTATGAACCACAACCCGAGTTGGATAACATGGTCAAAACCCATATTATTTTTTTGGGTTTTGAGTTTTTTCCCAATATACAAGATATAAGTGACATAGATAGTTGAAAACTCCTCCTCCCTCACTCTCTCTTTTAGATGTAGTTTTCTATAGGATATAATAGCCTTGATTTATGGTATATTGTGATGTGGTAGTTATTTGACGATGATGAGGAAATGGTGTAGTTATGATTTAGTAAGATTGTTAGAGTTGGTGCCATATAACCAAATTTGGTGTATTTTATGATTAGCTATATTAATTGTTTTAAATATTAATAAAATTATTATCACATCATGATTGTTCTTATATGTGATATAGTATGTGATAATTCCATAAGAGTAACTGTCGCATTGAAAGGTCACCATAGTTCTTCGCTATGATGAGAACCTAGAAATATCACAACAATATTATTAAATATATGTTATATAGATAGATGATATCATTCGAAAATAAAATAATTATACAGACTATCATTGGTGTATATTTATAGGACTTTGAGGCACTTTCTCATGGTGTACACCCTAATTTCTAATGTAGGATATTATAAGAACATGACTTGATGATAGGAAATTCAAATTTATATGTATCATTGGATATTACTATATTTAGATATGTGAATTGATCCTTAGAATTTTATATTATTATTAATGTATACAATCATTCATGCAATTTTATTTATTGATAAAAACTGTGACAACATATGTTTGAGATGAAGTATAATACACTGGGTGTATCAGGAGTGATATTGCATTAATGAATAATGCAAGAAATTATTTTTCCCTTTATTTTCTTTAACAAAAGATGATATATAATTACCTTTAATGGGAATATAATAAACTAAATAAATCCATGGACATGGTATTCTCTAGGAAATTTTAATTCAATAAAGTCAATGAATGATTTATCGAGTAAATAGATTGGTGATATCAGCATGCATCCTACTTGATTAGAGATATCATAATAAACAGATTATATTACCTAATGAGTGTTCATATAATGTTTTAAGTTATTATGAAATTTAATTATTTATATATGGGTTCCTTGATGTGTTACTAGATGTTAACTTTTTAGTTTAGTCATTTTTCTTAATGACACTAAGAAAGGGGCCTAGAGGGCCACACACTAAGTGTGTCCATAATCTCAATTAAATTATATCTGAATTTATAAATTTAGAATGAATATTTTTCCCACTTTTTGGATTAATAATTAGTTAGGACTAGTTTATTTCTATGATTTAATCATGAGTTATTCATAAGAATAAATATATGATTTAAATAATTATAAATATTTATTTATAATATTTAGAGAATATAATATTTATTATATTTATCAGTGAAAAATAGAGTAATATTTATTTATTAAATAAATTTTCATTTTTCAAGGTTGATTAAATAATGAGGAGGGTTGAAAAAAAATATAATTTTCCATCTAAATATGATAAATTGAATATTATTTAAATAAATAAATATTTATTTATTTAAAAAAATATTTATTTATTTAAATATATTTTTACATGTTAAGTAAATAATAATAATATTTATATTATTATTATACACAGGGTTTTCTATGGAAAAAGGGATTTTCTAAGGGACCATGTTAAATTACCAACCCTATCATAACTTTTTAAATACTTGGTTATACCAATTTTAAGGGTTAATTACTTATTGTGCAAAAAAACCCTAGAGAAAATTATCTCCATACCTAAGAGAGAAACCTCTCAAGAGTGCACTCAAGAACTAGAGAGATCATACTACTATTTTATCTCAATTCATTACAAGAATGTAAATAATAATTCATTCATTAAGATATTTATACTAAGATTAACATTGACTGATGAAAGAAATCAGAATCGACTATGATGGAACCCATTGATTCTATAATAATGTTTTAAGATTTTGAATAATGTGTGGATCACTACCTGAGGAATTATACCCTTGGATCCTATGATGCAATGGCGATACATCAATAGTGATTTACTGATTCATCAATGAAGAAAGAAGGAAAGGTAATTTTTGAAATATCTATAATAAATTATAAATTATATATAATGATCCCTCCTTCTTGGTTATTGTGTCCTTAAATTCAATTAATATTTAATTTAATTCCATTGGTCATGATATTTTTTTTCACATATATATATATCATATCATTCATTTATTACAATAAAAATTGAGTTGGTTTGGAACAATAGGATCTTCTACTTTATTTGGTACATGAAAGTGGAATCAGAGGGGTCACATAATTAATTTATAAATATTTATTAATTGTTGATTCAAAAAGTAAATTTTTTAGAGTTTTATTTCTTGACTATTAATTCTTTAAATCTGAACAACAAAATCCTATTTCAGACTTTTTTATAACTCATATAACCAAGAAAATTTTAAATTAACACAAATAACATCCAAAGAATCTATAAAGAGATATCGATGGTTCTCATCGGATAACACTAGTGTACATAGTGTATATCTCAAAGGCACATTCTCTATATCCATTTTAAATGCACCAATATGATTCACATTATATGTAGGTTTTCATGCATTAAATACACACAAAATTAATTTAATTCACACCACATATAGACTAGTACAAGTTTTCATATGGTTTGACTAGACTACTCACTGTGTAACTAGTATACACATCTTGTAGTCCAAGTTCTTTTCTAGTGACAAATATAGTGAGTCCAATTAGTATTGTGTATTTACTAAATGAAATGAGGATACAAAAACCATGAAACTTTGAGGACACACAACATGTAGTTATCATAAATTCTACGTACATCATACACATCCACACACGAAAAAAACACCTAGTACTTAAGCTTGTGTAACAGAAATGGGAAGAAGTGCTGATAGGCCATATGGCTTAAGTAAATATCATTTAATCTACTATAACTTGTTTCAATAGTTTAATACAGAGAGAAAAATTAATTATATAATTAAACCTATTAACATCTGTTATATGGGTTATTTATTTTATAGTATATTCCATGAGATAGGATTATTAATTATATATTAAATAAATTTTCATGTTAAATTCAAAACTAGAAGTTGTTTATAGTTTTTACTTATACAATACTTCATGTGTGTTAATAGAATCACATTTTACATAATTTATATATGATCATGCATCATTTATTGAACAATTTACACCTTGTAATTATGGTCCTTGTAATGTATTTTGAATTCCATGTGAATATATAGTATAAGGACCATGTTGAGTTGTTTGGACAGGTACATGGAATTTACTCTAAGTAAACTTGTGTTATTTTTTAAATTTAAATTTAATTAATTAATTTAATTCATTTAAAATTATGGATGATGAAAATTCCTGGAGGGTTTTGGATGGAATTAATATAAATTAAATTAATTAATTAATTAAATGATTAATTGGATTAATTCAAGGAATTTACCTTAATTAAAGAATGAATTGAAGTAATTATTAGCTATATTGAAAATAAATAGTCATTGCTTATATATAGGTGATCATGAGATTAGAATAGACCTATTCATGTGATTGGTTTTCTTTTAATTTATTATTATTAAATTAAATTATTGTCATGCATGTCATCACATACTCTTAATATGTAAGGGCACAAATTTTTGAGATTTATTTTATGTAAAACCCCTAAACCAATCCTTTCCCCCCATTTATGTGTGAATAAAGCATATTTAATAGATGGATATTGAAGGAGAGTGGAGGCAGTTCATATTTAAATCCAAGGTGAAACCAATTTAGGAGGTTCATAAGATCATAGGTGGGATGCTACAGCTCAAACCGGTGTAGGTTCAAGGAGTTATTCCATTAGGGCCAGATTTGGTTTATGATCCACTAGATAAACCAAATATTATATGAAGATCATGACCACAATCATACCATTTTATTTATTTATTTGAAAGGATTGTGTTCACATTAAATAAATGAATCAAAAAATCATACAATATAGAATTAAATATTTGTATTATGCATATATTTATCAAGACTTGGTTATCACTTAAGTAAATCCACTTAATATTAACAAGAATATAATAAATGTAAAATGGTTTATTTTTCATGAAGATAAAATTACTCAAATTAATAATAATTTGGTATATCTTTCCACTACTTAAGTTAGAAAATGAACCATAGTTTATAAATAATCAATCCTTATTCAAACCAAAATTTAATTATCTTATAATAATTCATTTTATTATATTCCAAAAGATATTTTTAGGCTTATAGTTTTATATAATTAGTTTATAACTCTTACATAAAAAACCCATTCATTTCAAAGTAAACACATCCATTCAGTTTCCATTTTTTCACCATAAAATAAATTTTAAATGAAACACATTTTATTTTCATGAAAAATCTTAATGATTTTAAACATGACTTCATCGTTGTTCCTACCAATCTTAAACCATCTTATTTTTTTGAAAACATGGGATGAGAAAAAAAATATTAGTAAGTGACATAAATAAAGAAGAAAATTAACCCTTTAGTACATTTCAAAACCATGAGATCATATAAGAGAGTATGCCTTTAACATAATCAACTTTGACTCAAATAATCATTTACTTACAAATTAAAACTACCCATTTTTTTCATAAAACATTTTATAATAAAACTTAAAATAAAAATCATAATCATGAGGGTTTCTTAAAAAACATTAGAACCCATGTTTTTCTTAAAAACATACATTTTTACCCTTAAATGGAATTATCATTCCTTTAAACAAAATATCATTATCTTACATTATAAAATAAAAATATTTCCGTGAAAATTCATTATAAATCATAAGAAAGTCATGTAGGTTCCTTAGGACATCATATTTATAGAACCCTTACAATAACTCTTATAATAACCCTTATAAGTGTAATAAACTACTCAGTTAATTCGATCATATTTCTTTAGAGAACATAATCATTAACCAATGCATTGTAGAGCTATATCAGACTCACCCACCATCATAAAAAATCTTCAAGTACCGTAACATTCATAAAACACATATAATCTTTCATTTACATAATAAAATAATGTAAAATATTATGTTTAACACAGATATAGAAATACTTTTGGGATTTACATAAAAATAAGTATAAAAATATTTTTTATTTGAAAACTATTTAAACAAACATTTACTGAAGAACATAAAATATGATATTATTTTATACTTATAAGGGAAACTTATTAAATAATAATGATCATGATGGTAGAAAATTATATCCATATTATATTTAAAAAAAATTAATTTCAAACTTTTATAAAAATTTCAAAAATAATATGTTCTGAAAGATTTTAAAAGACTTCTTTTGAAACCTTAATAAAGAAAGAAAAATGGTTTTAAAATGAATTTAGTGATAAATTTAAAAATATTAATAACATATTTATCATTTTAAGTAACATAGATATGGAGGAAAAATATAATAATTTTATTTAAATGATTCACTCTAATAGTACACCATATTGAAGATGAAAATCTATACCAAAATTTAATTCATTACCTAACGACTTCTGAAGGATTTTCCCAAAATTATAGGTAAATATGAGATCATGATCTGATATAAAAGAAAGAGGGAATCCATGATTTCAAATTATCTCTTTAACATAAGGTCTAAAAATATTTTACAAATAAATATTATCTTGAATAGGAAGAAAATGTATAGATTTATTAAAATGATCAACAATAAACCATATTGAACTTGATATGTATTTGTTAATACAACTATAAAATCCAATGATATATTCTCTGATTTTAATTTTTCCACTAGAAAATGTTGAAGCATCTTATTTAGTAATTTTCATTTTAATTTAACCTATTGAAAATTAAAACATTTCATGATAAAATATAAAATATATATTTTTATTCTATCCCACCAGAAATATTCACAAATGTTTCTATACATCTTAGTGATGACCGGATGAACAAATAATAGAGAGCTATAATCTTTCCCCAACAATTATTTATTAAAATTAGAATCACAATACACACATAATCTTTTTTTGAAACTAAAAATACCTTATTTATCAGTGTTAAATTTAGGAAACCTACCTTTCCTGAAATTTTTTAACTTTTCTTATAAAACACGATCCTCATTATAATCTTTCTTAATTATAACTGACAAATCCAAATGCACTGACACTAAAGTTCCTGCATAATTTTTTTTGGAATAAATTCATTAAATAATTAACCGATGGGTCATGTTACATTCATATCATAGTTATAAATGCATTATATTTTCAACTTAAAGCATAAAATACTATTTTTTTGTTTCCTATATGGTAATAAATCATAAAACTACAATCCCTAATTAGTTTCTTCCATCTTCTCTATCTCATGTTTAACTATTTTTGAGTGAATATATACTTCAAAATTTTATGATTAATATATATTTCAAATTTTAATTCATATAAATGATATATCAATATTTTTAAATCAAACACTGTAGTAACTAGTTCAAGGTCACGTGTATGATAAATTATCTCATGAGGTTTCAATTATCACAAAGCATAAGAAATTACCCGATCATTCAACATCAAAACACAACCAAGTCCCTTCATAGAAGCAATGCAATAGATAAAAAACTCCCCATTTCGGGATGGATGGACTAAAACTAGAGCATCTATTAATATTTTTTTTTCAATTCTTATAAGCATTCATCACATTATTTCATATAGATGAATTTAACTCATTTTAAAGTTAACATTGTTAGTGGTATAGAGAACCAAGAAAATTTTCCAATCAAATATCATCAATAACATGCTAATATATAAAAAATACAAATCTATATGATATTTATAGGTCTTGTCCACTATTCAATCATATTAGTTTTATCAGAATCAATATTTATTCCATATTTATTTATAATATATCCATGGAATAAAATCTGTAACAACCATAATTCACATTTACTAATTTTTTCATATAACTTATTTTCTTTTAAGGTTTTCAGAACAAAACTCAAATTTTTCTCTGGATCATCATACCTTTTAGAATATATCAGGATGTTATCTGTAAAACATAAACATAAATTTATCCAATAAATTGAGGAAAAATCTATTTATAAGGTCTATAAATATAGTTAGACCATTTTCAACCCAAAGGGTATAAACACAAACTCATATTTCCCATAATTTT
Source organism: Viscum album (assembly GCA_963277665.1). Taxonomy (NCBI): domain Eukaryota; kingdom Viridiplantae; phylum Streptophyta; class Magnoliopsida; order Santalales; family Viscaceae; genus Viscum; species Viscum album. The sequence goes on from OY728137.1 coordinate 1,720,038,687, forward strand.
TCTGAAATTCTCTATTTTGAATTCCATTCTACATCACCTTTAGCTAATTACACATAGATCTGAGACCTACCTTTGAAAAATACTGATCTCTTTGGAGCTAATCAAACAAGTCATATATATGAGTCAATATATGCTTATTCATAATAGGGGTGTTATCCAGTGATCTATAATTAAGTAAAACCTTTATGAAAACTTCTTTATTTTTAACAAAAAAAGATTACCCTATAGTGAAGTTCTAGGATAAATTAATCATTTATAAATAAACTCTTGTAACTAATTTTTGAATTACAAAAGTTATACTTGAGTCATTTGATAAGTAGGTTTTGATATAGCCTAACATAATAAACTAATTAAATAGTAAATTTAATCTTTATATCATATATAATACTAGGAAATTCATTAGAAAATACATAAAAATATTCCTTTAATGTATGAATATAACTAATTTGAATCGTTTCATTCTTCTCATTAATATGCATAATATATATTTTTTTTCTATATTTAATTAATTTCTCATATTTTTGATATTTTTTTATAGGTATGGATTCATTATTTCATATAAATTGAAACTCATTATAAAAAAATTCTTTAACTCTAAAATATATCTTAGCATGATAAAAATAAATCCAATCTATACATATAATAACATCATACTCTACCAGGGGTAGAAAAATAAGGTTTTCATTTAAATCCTTTACACAAACAATAACATTAAGATTATTATAATTTTTCCCTTAATACCACCCCATGTGTTTTTACCAAATTTATGGCTTTATTTATTGAAGTGAAATTTTCAATTTACCAAAAAATATCTTAAAACAAAAGAATGGGTAGACCCTAAATAAAATAAAAATTGATATAATCTAAATAAAAAAGTAATGAATTTAAAACCACATCACTAAATGGTCCATAATTTGGCCAAATTAGTCATAAATTATTTAACCACAACTTTCTTATTATGATCTTGAAGACTTGCATCCTTTATTCCTATCTTCTGATAAGTACTCACATAATGAACCATCTCATTACAATTAAAACATATTAATCCCGACTTTTCATTATATTTATAATCATTAATGTGGTCCCTTTACTTAAAGTCATGATACAAATATCCAAACTTACTACATAAAAATAACTTCCTATATTTTATATGGTATACACTAGGGTGATTTTTACCACACTTATCATAATATGGGAACTTGATTTTCTTACCTTTAGATTCTCTCGATGGATGCTTTTCTATTTACTACTACATAGACCAATTTTTTTTACCTTTCTTAGAACACAAGATCATTGGAAAAATACATTTATACCTTCTCATCACTTAAAATAAGTTTTTAATTACTTTTAAATTCACAAGAAGTTAATTCCCTATGATATATTATATTTAATCTAGAGTGAAACAAATTAATTTTACTATCAATATCCCAGATACAATTTGGTTTACACCTGGATATTCAGTTAAAGTATGCTTCTTACATGGCCATTGAATCTTCCTACTTCTATCTCAATTAGAAGAAATAATTTTCCATATTAAGTCAAATAGCCTTAGGAAAATATTTCTCAAGGGAAATATTTTTAAATTTATCCCATTCCAAGGCATAAATATCTTATATTTATCTAGAATTAGTTTCCATTGACTACCAATAATTGACTTAAACTTCAAAAAAATACATATATAGAATTAAATTTATATCATATGAATAACCCATGAATTCAAATATCTTTTCTAAAGATTCAATCCATCCCTCAACAACCACCAAGTAAGTTAACCTACTGAATGCTACTGGGGGATGTTTTATAAATTTTTATAGTATATAAATATTCTTATATATTGAATATGGTTGATATATAAAATGTATGAAATCACTAATAATATCCTAAATAAAATAATCTATCACAAAAATATACTACTCAATTCTAATTCCTACCATTCTAGGTTTCTATTTTTTAAATGATATTTTTTCTTGGTGCTTTCCCTCTGCAGCTTCTCTATTTCCTCTATGGAAAACTATTATTAATAGACATATATTAGATGAATAAATATAGTAATATTAAAAATATATCTCATGATAACCATAAATTATAATCACTTAAGGGTACTTAATTAAATTATCCAAACCTCTAACATTATCTAAAACCTACTCTAATGAAAACTGTAAGGACTTGATCCATATTGAACCTATAATTTAATTATTGAACAATAATTAATTTTCTTTCATTCATAAAGATATTTTTGGGTTTATAGTTGTATATAATTAGTTCATAAATATTACATAACAAACCAATTCATTGAAAATAAGACACTTCCATTAAATGTCCATTTTTTTACAATATAATACTTTTTAAATGAAACATGTTTTCTTTTCATGAAAAATATTCACAATTTTCAACTTGAATTCATCATTATTTATACTCATCCTTAAAAACTATTATTTTTTTAAAATATGTGATGATCATAGAAATATTAGTAAAGGACATAAATAAAGAAGAAAAAAACATGTTAGTCCATTTCAAAACCATGAGATTATATACGAGAGTTTGTATTTAACATAATAAACTTTGAGCTCCAATAATTGTTTAATTAAACATGAAATTAGCATTAATACCCAAAGTTTTATTTATAAAACAATTTATTATAATAAATAAAGGAAATATAATTATCATAAGTATTTCTTAGAAAACATGAGAACTCAAGAAAAACATTTTCTTAAAAACATAATTTTTTACCCTCAAGGGGTATAATCCTTCCTTAAAAAAACACTATTAGTTTACCTTATAAAATTAAGATATTTCCATGAAAAATAATTAGGAAACATATAAAATTCATATAGGTTCCTTAAGAAATAATCTACATATAATACTTATGAGAACCATTACAAATGGAATAACCTATTCGGTTAATTCCAACATAATTCACTAGAGAACATAATCATTACTCGATGTATTAGGGAGCTATATCGAGATTACCCATCATCATTAACAATGTAAACGAACCATGAAATATATAAAACATATATATCATTTAATTTACCTAATAAAATATAATAAAATATTCCGTCTAACACATATATATAAACACTTTGAGGCTTTACCTAAAAATATGGATAAAAATCATTTTTCTTTGAAAAATATTTTTAAAAAATTACCAAATGAATTGAAAATATAATATTATTTTGAAAAACCTGAATAATTATAGAGAAATTTATGGTCATGATTGTTTAAATTCCCATCATACCATATATTTTAAAAAATATTCATTTCACACTTTTATAAAAATATCAAAAATAACCTATTTGAAAAATGATTAAAATAATTATTTTAAAGTTTCATAAGTAAATTAAAACATGATTTAAAATTAATTTAAACATAAATTTAATAATATTATTAAAATATTTGAAACATTTTAAGGAACATGTATATGGTTTAAAAAGAGAATAAAAACTTTTAAAATAAGGTTTTAAAGTGAAATCCAATACCTAGAGTCCGACTTGTCACATATGTTCATTATATTACTGAATAATAAAGTTATGATAAATATTTAATTGATTAATAATATTTTTAAAGTTTATTGTATTTTTATTATTCCTTTATTTCAATTATTTCCATGTCATACTTAATAACTTAATTGATTAAGTTTACTTTGGATGTTTTGAGGATGTTTAGTTCATAAGTTAAAAATGACTTCATTAGGTTAACTATAGTTAAATAGATCATGATTATATAACTTAAAAAATATTAATAATGTTATAATTATAATTTTTTTAGATTAATTATACTTTTATAACCAACTATGTAAGGTGGTTATAAAAAAATGAATTATGTTACAATTTGGAGATGGTTGTCCATACACACGCATGAGTAACATTTCCATTTTTCAACAAGCATGATTGAAATTAGGTAAGTATTATATTATATTTGTATAATTATAATTATATCATAAATATTATATTATTTCTTTAAATTCACTTATATATATCATCCATGTGAGGTGGTGATGAAAAATAAAATACATCAGTTCGTGAAGTGGTAGTTCATACGTACACACGAGTGATGTTTTTTTAATCGAATGGTAATTAAAGAATTAGAATATTTATTTAAAAATAAAAAATAAAATTTATATAACATATATTATATTATTTCATTTTTATCCATCATTATAAAAATCCATAAGATTTGATGAGTAAAAATGAAATCCATTGTCTAGCAAGGCGGTAGTCCATATGTATCCATGAAAGATGTTTTCAATTTTCCTCAAATGAATAAGTAGATGAATAATAAATATAATATAAACATAATAAAATTATATTATATGACATATAATGATTTTATTATGATAAAATGTTTAAGAGAGGTTTGAAGGAGGTAAAATACAAAATAAAAATAAAACACTCGGTTAAGAACTATACCACTTATTTTGATAACCACCTTAGTTTTATATATAAAATATTCATAGGATCATATTATTATAAAAAAACCTCTAGGATGTGGTTATGAATTTTAGGAAATTATTTGGATAGTTATTTTATGGGATAAGAGGCTCTTGAAGTGTGTATAAGATAGGAGATGGTGTGTATTTTTATAAGTTAGGGTGACGACACAATTAGAATTTTTCAAAATATTAAAATATATTAATGTCTTACCCAATCCAAGTGTCTCCAAAAAGAATAATTGTCAAATAAGAGATAATATAGGGTTTAAATATTACTATAAAATAGGATTTAGACAATTTTTTAGGTTATTTTAACCGTTATCATTTTTGTTTTAACCCTTTTAACCCATTTTAACTCTTACTGTGGTAACATTTTTTTTAACAATGTTACTATTCATAATAAAAAATAACAAAGGCCTATTTAAAAAAATTCTGGCTTCTGATTCTAAATATTAAATCCATTTATCAATATTAAATCTCAATTTTTTTAATAATTACTTTTAAAATCAAAACACATAACGAGATGAAAAACAATTTTCCAAAAAAATGACCTTTTATGTATAAAAATGTTTTTATATGAAAATAAAACGTAATATTGATTATAGTGACATTTATTGGATTATAATGAATAAAAATTAAGTAATGAAATTTTAAAATTAGTTCAAAATTACTTTTTACATACATGAAAATATTTTTTTCAAAAAAATTTGGTATTTTCTACTATCCCACCAAAAATCAATATTTTTTTTTGAAAATTTACAAAAAGTAACACAAATAATTTTGTATTTATTATTTCAAAATTAAAGTTAATTTTTTCAAATTAAAATTATAAAATTTCAAAATTATGATTTTAAATAAAACCGTATAATATATGTAAACAATTTTATTACGAATACAAATATTTTATTTTTTTTGAAAATTACTTTATATTCTTATAGAAAATATAAATCTATAAAATATAATTCATGAATATTAAAAATTAATTAAATTTATCTATTTATTAGCTTGGTTTTTAAACATTCAATTATCGAGAAATTTCTATATTTTGGTACGGGTCAACTTAACCTAGTTTATATTAAGGGTTGATTGCCTTCACGAGACTTGGTACAACTTGTAGGAAAAGTGTTGAGTAAATAAAATTTAATATTTAATGATTATAGATTATACTCAATAGATTATGGATCCATGATTTAATTCAATTGAAAATTTATGCCTACTTAATTGCCTTTGAATATCTTTCTAGGCCTTCATCTTAGTTATGAGAAGAGACATATGGATCCTTGCCACTAAAATATTCAAGAGACAAGATATTTAGAAATCAATGGTGAGGAATATTATGTTTCAAAAAAATATGATAGATTACTAAATTAATATATTTAAAATTTATTGGTCTAATTTTATAATCTATTTAATTCACTAAAATTCCACTCTTAGTTATTATAGAAACAACAAGTCACATGACTTCGACTATGTCACTATAGTCTATACTAGAGAAGGATAACCTTCTCACCAGATAAAATTTCTCGAAATGTTATAGGAACTTTCATATTATACTATTCCTTGAAAAAAATTATATTATGCCAGAAACCCCACTTCTTGAGTCTCTTGCTAAATAGGATAGCGAGGAAGAGTTATCCCTCTACCTAAAACATGTGAACGATGTTATATATGCCCTATGTTTAATTTTATACTCCATGAACAGTTATATTTTAATGAAAAAAAATTAGATATTGATTTATATTTTAACACACTAGGTAATGATAGAATAAATCATTTTCATATGAATTATATAACTATATTAGTTATAAAAATATTAAGTCATTTTTAATCAAAAATGGAAATAGTTTTAAATAAACTCTATTCTTATAAGGTTTTATTTTAAATAATAATATATAAATTATATAATTTTATATTTAAAATATGAATATTTTTTTTAACACAGAATATCATAATTTACTTTGGGTGAAATTTTGGGATTTTTCATAAAATATTGATTTTTTATAGAATAGTGAAAAATACCATTTTTTTATAAAAAGTATTTTATTTTTAACAAATAATATAATTTAAGTGTCACAATATGTGTTGAATATGTTTTAAATTAACTTAAGTATTATTTATTTATATTTAATCCACTTAATTAATTTTTAATCAACTTTTTTTGGTTTTTAGTGTAAGTTTTGTTTTGGATTTAAAAATAGGTTTTCTAAAAACTATTTTAAAATACATAATGTTTTTCATTTTAGATTAATTAAAATAACACATAATGAAGAAAGTTTTAACGGAAATGTATATATTATATGTGTTTAATTATTAATTTAGTTTCATGTAATGATTATTATTAGTCTTGTATATTATATAGAATTATCTTTTTTGAAAAAAATACTCTTAATGAAAACCTTCTGTCTTGTAGCGTTTTTGGGATTAATATTAATGTAAAATTTTAAAATTTTATGAATTTAATTTGTAAAAATGAATTAAATATTTTTAATAAGAATAATTTATATTGTCTAATAAGTTAAAATTAATTTTCACCAAAGATATTAGTGAAAGTAATAAAAATTAATTACAACGATTAAGGTAAAACGAGTTTACTTAGTGGTTAAACTTTAAACTTAAGGGGCCAAATGACCTATAAAATTTTATAAAACCCATTTTATGGAAATATTTAGATCCTAAACCCTCTAATATAGATAATGTATCATTATTTTGTCCTATTGAGATAAAAACAATTTGTGTGTAATTCTCTCTCTAAAAAGTTTACCAGTTTTCCACACACCCCACTTATAAAAGGACACCCCCTCTCCTCTTCTATTCAAACCTTAAAAACATTTTGGTTCATACAATACTGATCCAAATAAAATTTTAAACCACCTTAACATCATCTTAGAATCCTAAACATGGGATTAAATCCAACAAATAAAGGGATTTGGTGCAAACTAAAAGGAGTTACCGGAAGAAGAGGTAACATTCATAAATAACCATTTTGGTTTTATTTCTATCTCAAAGACTATATTTATTATTATACCATGATAATATTATAAAATCAATATATTAAATATAATGATATTATTTTATATTAATGGTTAAATCTATAACCACACACAATTCCATCAAATGAGTTATGAAATCATCATTCGTGTGTACGATGGACTACCACCTCATGAAACGATGTCATTCATTTTTCTATTACCACCAAACATAGTTGGGTATAATGATGGATATAAAGTTTCTATATTATATTTATAACATAATTATACCTATGAATTATTTATATCATATATATCCTTTTTATATTACAACATGTAAGGGATATGATGACAACATTAGTGTGTATGGCGGACTACCGCCTCGCAAAGCGATGCGTTTTGTTTTTACTAATGGGTTACATTAAATGTAATAAGGGTAAATATAATGAATTTATGGGATATAAATGATAGATTTAATATATTAATGAAATATTTATCATTAATTAAGTACAATATATCATTTTCTTTCTTACATTTTCACTCACTAAAATAGTGATAACATCGTTCATGGATATGTGGACTACCGCCTCCTCGAAGTGATGTGATTCCTTTTTTCATCACCACATCATGATAATGATATATATAAGTATATATAATTAAATATTATGGTATTTATGACATAATTATCAATCTATAAAGATAAAATTTACTTACCTTCTTTCCATAATGATCATTAAAAAATAGAAATGTTACTCATACGTATATATGACCTACCATCTCTATGATCATAATGCTAGTTCATTTTTCATAACCATATTCCATGATTGGTTTTAAAATTATGATTTATTTAAAAATATAGTAATTATTTTCATGAATATTATTCTTGATATGTTTAAATAATGACCCCTTTGACTATATTCAACCTACCAAATTCATTTTTGACACATAAACTGAATATGGTCAAAACATCCAACTTAAACTCAATTGATTAAGTAATTTTATATAACTTTTTATTAAGTGAAATAAAATTAATAATAAACTTAAAAAATGTTCTCAATCAAGTAAATAATTAACACAATTTTATTATTTATAAAGATAAATGCACACCTGACAAGTCTAACTCAAGGTAAGGGAATTTGTATCAATTTCGTATCATTAAGGAATTTTTTTTGATATTATGCACCTATATTATTTAATTATTTGTATATATAGAACCTTTAACATGATATATCTTGAATTTATCTATTCTCATTATATTTAAAGTTTTTTTAATTTTATTATTTCATGGGGCTTATTATTAAAAAATTTCCAAAGTGATAATGGGTTTTTCTTTAAAAATATATTTTTTAAAGTTTTCCTTCCAGCAATTTCTCTTATAAGTACATGTTTTTAAAATTATTTTATTAATGTTTTTATATGGACATAAAAGATTCATGAATTCAATTATATATATATTTTTACTTTATTTTAATTTTTTTTCAAAAGGAATCTTTTTATGTGTTTTATATGGAACATTTTGAAAAATGACAAATGAAACATTCCATTCTTAACGTACATAACAAAAATGATTTTTAACCACCATAAACATTATTTTATGCCTAGATTTTTTAGTAATATTTCATGTTTTCCTTAAATTAAAAACAATTTTTCCTTTTATTTTGGTATTGAAAATGGGTTTTCAAAATAAAAAGTTGTTTTTATATTTAAAATGAGGTTTTAATAGAAAATGGTATTTTGATATCCAAAAGTGATTTTCTTTTGAGTTTAAAATATCTTTACAAATGTTTTATAATGGAAAAGTGAAATTATAATTTTTTTATTCATGATAAGGTACTTGATCATTATACTATAAGGAAACCTAGATAGCATTGGGTCAGCTCATTATAGCTTATATGATGTGGTGGCTCAGATATCGTCAGGTGAGCCCATTATAACTTATACAATAGGGTGTCCCAGATAGTACTGGGTGAGCCCATTATATCTTAAAGGATGGTTGTGCCTAGATAGTGCTCCAACACATTGGATAATTATTATATTGGAAGTCGTTCATATGGTTATTCTAATTAAAAGGGGTTTGAAAGGGTTTTATGAATGATATACTATAAGTCTCCAATAAGTGGTTTTTAATTGCTTTATATGGGTTTTAATGATTTTATTTGAGAAAAATGTATGTATTTTTTCCAAGTGAAAATGTTTTATTTCATATGCTCAAAGAATGTTAAAGATAAAGGTAAAAATTATATGAGTTTTAATGTTTTGAATAGACTAACAGTTTCATTTATTTTATACACCTTGTTGAGTTTTTTTGTGCTCCTCCCATATTTTTAAATGTTTTTCAAAGGATGTGTAAGGGATAATATGAAGTAATGTTTAATGTGGTGAATATTTTTCATTAAATAAATATATATTTTTTTAAATAGTTTTATATGGTGAAAAAATAGATACTGATTGGAAGTGTCCAATTTATATTATATGGTTTAGTAATGTATGAGTTATGGATTAATTCTATAAAACTACAAACCTGAAAATATATTAAAGGTGAAAAAATTAAATTCTTGACTAAAACTCAAGATTATGTAATGTTTAAGGATGGGTCCTTATAGTTGGTATCAGAGGTCAGTTTAGATTACTTTATAGGCTAGGATAATTATAATAGCATGCCCTTGAAGGATTTTACCTTATGGTAAAGTTAAAATGATATATAATTTAAGTATTACCATGTTACTTTTCCTAAAATATTTCTGTTTAGAGTGGTTTTCCATAGAGGAAACAGGTAAGCTGTAGTGGGAAGGAAATGAGAGAAAAATATCCTTCCAAATCAGAATCCCTAAATTCTTGTAATTGGAACAAAACGGTTTGTTGCAGCCATGTATCTATTGACAGAAGATATAAATTGTGGCAGTATCCATGCTAGAGAGGAGCCCAATACTCCATGAATGAACATTTCTATTGTGGGTCATTTCATGAGGAAACACCCCCATCCTTTAATGTTTCATATGACCCTACGGTAGATGAAGGATGGAATGATTATCTAAAAAAATATTTTAAGTAATGTGATGTTCTAAATGTCAAAAGGTAACTCTTTCCATTTATCATTTTGAAGGTGAATCTAATCGATGGTGGTTATTTATTAAGAATACTTGAAAAAAATATAATCTTTATTCCATGTAATGGAGAACATTCAAGGATATTTTCCTTGATAAATATTTCCCTAAGGCTGTTCATCTCCAGATGGAAAAACAAATCCTAAATTTTAGGTATAAAGATAAAGATTCTACAGTTTCATATGAAGAAAAATTTACAAGATTATCTAGGAATGTGGCAACTTTTATTCAGAACACTAATAGAAAAATTAATAGATTTTAATCCTGGTTGGAACCAAGTTTATGAAGAGAATTGGTCACCTGAGAATTTTATATTTTTGAGAAAGTGGTTCATTGTGATGAGAATGTTGAGATGGATTTTGTTGACATGTATGTTCCTTAATATGATAATAGTAATAAATGTTTGAGGTAGCAATAAATAGAAAAAAACATATAATAAGTCCACAGGTAAGCCCCAACAATGTTCCAAGTGTGGAAAATGAAATTTCAAATAATTTTTGTTAGGATTTGGGAAGTGTTTCTATTGTAGTAAGTTTATCCATTGGGCTCATGACTATAAAAAAATATTCTTAAATAACCAAAGAATGGGGTAGCCAATAACCATCCAATGGTGAGGTGTTTTAGTTTCAATGAGATGGGTCATTATGCTAATACATGTCCAAATTTATTTTCATAGTATGGAAATCATCTTGATCGGAAACATAAAGATATATAAAAGTCATTTTCTACTACTAAATTTGTTGTTGGGCCATCAAATGAAGTAGTAACATGTATGTTAATTGTGTATTTGAATTATTACAATAACCTATTTGACTCTGGATCTTCACATTCTTTCATTTTTGAAAAATTTTCAAGTAAAATATTAATATAAACTAATGAAAGTATGATATAACTTTTGGTGAAATTTTTTTGTGGAAGTGTTAAAGAAACCAAGATTTATAGGAAACTTTCTATTATTATTAGTGGGATGGTATTTCCTAAAAATCTAGTTAAACTGGCCATAGTAGAGTTTGATATCATTTATGCTATGAATTGGATATCAATTTATCTTGCTAAGGTAGATTTTAGTGATAATAAATTTTTATTCAATTATTTAATGCCTTTGATAACTTACCAAGAAGCTGAGAAATTGATTAGAGATGGAAGTGAAATTTACCTAGATCATACTATTGATGTTGGGAAAAAAATCCTCAAGGTAACATTGTGGTGTTTTTTGGTTGATTATGTTCATTGAAAAAGTATCTTTCTATAGTTAGTTGTGGAGTTATAGAGAGATTATTGAAAAGATATGTTGAGAAAGATCCATGAGAAAGGAATTGATGCCTTAGAGGCAGTACAAAAATATCATATATAATGTGGCAATGTTTCCCAGTGTTTTCCAAATTTTTAGGGTTCAAAATTAGAGAGTATAGAAAATGTGTTTCTGGAAAAGTATGTTGCGTGCAATATTGAAGGTGGTTTTGATAATTGAATGCAATACATGTTTTGGGATCACCACATAAAAATATGGAAATGGAAAAAAGTATGCGAAAGATTTGAATTTTTGTGAAAGATGAGTTTGCGCACCAAAGGTAGAGTTGCGCGTGCCAGTGAAATAAATATTAAGTGATCCACGTGAAAGAAAGTTATGTGCTCAATATAACAAAAAATATGGTTTTATGTGATTGTAGAAAATCTTACGCACATATAATAAGACACTTCATGACATTACATGTAGGGTTATACACACCTAAAAATTTATAGTTACCCCCTCATTTGAAGAGCACAACACTTAGAGAAAATAAAGTCTCTAAATTGTGTAATAATTGTGCACAAAGGGAGTTACACATAAGAATATAGTTGAATGTAAGAAGAGGTTTGCGAGAAGAACATAAAAGTTGCATGAAAGTTGGTTTTCTGTGACAAAGAAAAATGTTACATGCAAAGTGATAAAGTTGTGAACAAGGAATTAAAATGTTTCATGAAAGAAAGAAATTTCCTAGTAATACTGTTATAAAAGGATATTCATCAAGTGGATAAAAGTGGAACTTAATGATACACTAAATTAGGGGGTAAAACATATTTATTCAAGAGATCAAAGTTGATTCTTCTAAAGGAACAATGAATACACTTTAGTTGAGATATCATTAAGCTTTAAAATTGTGATTAGTTGTAGTCTAAGAAGGATAGTGAGTCACTACTAGAAACAGAGTTTTTCCCGAATGGTTTTATACCAACGGTTTGAAGAAACCGTTGGTATACTGTAAAAAGAGGTAGCATTTCCCAACAGTTTTTTCAAACTGTTGGGAATGTGTTATAATAATTAATATTTGCCAACAGTTTGAGTAAACCTTTGGGAAATATATAATTTATCTAATATATACCAATGGTTTTAATAAATCATTGGTAAATAGAATCTTTCCCAATGGTTTTTGAAAACTATTGGGAATGTTTCCCCCAAATACACAACATCCCAAATCCCACTCCGCCTGATTGCAGACCCTAATCTAAAGATCCTCTAGAAGGTCTCTATTTACCTTAGGCCGCCAAACTCCTTTCACACATAGATCCATATTCAATCAAGAAAATTTTTGTTTTGACACTTCAAATTAGTATTTGTTACCTTAGTTTTAATGTTCTGCATCTATTTTTTTATTTTATGTTTTGATTTGGGCTAAATTAGAGTTCCTACGGTCTGTGTCATATCAATCACTTTGTTTTGTTTTCTGGTTTTTTTCTACACCTCAAAGATGGTAAAGGGTTTGTTTAGTCATGGTTGGGGTAGTGGTGTAGGTGGTTTTCCATTTTTTTAGTGGGGGTGATATGGTAGTTTCTATGGAATTTAGTTTAGTTAAAAATTGGATTTGGATTTTGTATTTATAGTTTTTGTTCAAGGAATAATGGGAAGGGTATTGATATTGGGGATAGATTGGTTGTTGGTTGGTTGATGGATTGGAATTATGATGTTGGTTAGATTGGGTACAGGTAATTTTTAAGGTATTATATGGGTATTGGGGGTGGGATTTCTAGGTGGGGGGGGGGTGTCCAAGTTGGGTGGGGGGGATATCCATGTGGGGGGGATGTAGGGGTGTGGGGGGGGGGGGGGGTGCATGGGTGTGTGTGTGTGTGGGGGGGGGGATGTCCAGGGAGTGGGTTGGGTTTTACACTCTGATACTTTACAAAAAATAGGAATCACATATAACCAATTTATAGTTGCTTTCAGACGTTAATACTTTTCATAAAGTTCTATACCAACACTCACTCTTACCCTTTTAAGAAGAAGTGATCTCTGCAAAGAAATATCACTCAGGTTATTATCCACTATCCATATTGATATCATACAAATTTAACATTTTTACAAATCTATATCACCTAATGATATAACGAGGCTCATACTCCCATGAGTAGTGTTCCATCCAAACTCGGCTCATATTCCTAAACAATATACATAGGATCATATTTGACACACACACACACATAATTTTGTAAACATACACCTTGTATCAAATCCTAGAATTAGCTCTTATTTATCCTCCCAAGGCATCAATAAACCACATACTGAGATCAAAATTTAGAGGTGTGTTTACAATTAGGTGTGTTTTTTAGAATTCATGTATGATATTTAGAATGGAAGATAAAATATGAGCCACATATTTGGAGGTGTGTTTAAAATTAATTGTGTTGTGTTTTATATGTATGATATTTATGGTTTACACCAACAGTATTCTGGGTCATCTATAATAGTCTTGAAATCATGATAAAACTGGATAGATATTAAATTCTATGACCCTAGTTTGGGGATGGACACTACCACCCCTTGGACATCCCCCACCCCTAGACCCCCACCCCTGGAAACCCCACCCCCTAGACACCCCTCCACCCCCAAGGACAGCCCCCATCCCCATGGACAACCCCCCACCTCCCTAGACCCCCACCCCCTTAGACCCCCACCCCCTGGACACCCCCACCCCTAAAAACCCCACCACCTCCAAGTATAGCCCCCCATACCCCTAGATATCCCCCACCTCCCCTGAACACCCCACCCAACCCCTTCGACTACCCCCTAGACACCACCCCACCCCTGGACACCCCCGCCCACCTGGACACCCCACACCCTCACTGGGCAACCCCCACACCCTCTGGATAACCCCACCCCCTTGGATATCCCCCACCCCCATGGACAACCCCCACCCCCTGGACACCCCACCCCCTTTGACAGCCCCCATGGACACCACCCCACCCCTTGGACACCCCCACCCCCTTGGTTACCTCTCACCCCTGGATATCCCCCACCCCCTGAGGCAGCCCCAACCCCTATAACCCCTAGACACCCCACCCCCTTGGGTAGTGTATGTGATCCCTCAAATAATCTACTAAAATATAAAATTTCTTCAATCTAAAATTTACTCAACTCTTGAATAATTCTCCTCCATAAGTGTACATAATATTGTACACTCATTTATATTTATTTAAAGATATTTTTTTTATAAACATGGTATTTTTTTCTTTTATATTATGATTCTCATATAGAGTAGTGTGTCAGTTATGGTTTCATATAAAGTGAAAAATTATCATTTACTTAAATATATTTTCAATGAAACTTCAATCTTATTGAATTGGTTTTCACAAAATAACTTATAACAAAAAGAAATTATAGAACGTATAGAAGTTGGATGTATGCAACCGATCAGATATCAAGCGATTTTCAAAACAATTTGGAGATCTTTTTAGGTTTTTCATTTCACAATGCTTCAGATTGTAGTCACATACACTTCCCCTATTATAATTGTGTTGGAAGACCTTGTTTGAGCCGTGAAGAAGTCATCTACCACATAACCAAATATGGTTTTCAAGAAAAATACTCTGTGTGGTATCATAATGGGGAGAAAATGAAATATCAAATTGATGATTATCCCAATGAGAGGATTGGATTGAATAATTTGTTATATGTCCAGTTTCTGTTTATTTATCATCATGAAAAAGAAAGGATTCCAACCCAAGAAGATTTCTATATGAGCACACATGATGTGTCTTATAAAAATTATGATGTTGTCCTGGTGGAAGAATTAAATGATGCTGCCACAACTTCAGTATATTGAAAATGCAGTAAAATAAAAAATATAGAATATTTAATCCGATTGTTTCATGGGAAAACTATGTATGGGATTTCTAATACTGTCATTGATTAAATTCTTACCTTATGGAAGGAATTACATTTATATGATGCATATATTCCCTCAAACCAATATATGGCATGGAAGCTAGTTGAGGAACTTGGATTTTCAAGAAACAAAATTCATGCTTGCCCAAAAGATTGCAGTTTATTTTCGGAGGAAACGACTGAATGAAATGATTGTATAAAACATGGCACATCCCGCTATAATCCAAAAGCTGATGGAACACCATCCCATGTGCCACAGAAAGTAATGTGGCACTTTACATTGATCTACAGACTCTAGAATCATTTTAGGTCTGATGAAATATTAGTAAAAATGTGATGACATGATACCAAGAGAAAGAAGACTAATGATGAGTTGGTTCACCTAGCAGATGGATTTTCATGACAGAGATTTGATGCTTGATATCCTAATTTTGTAGCTGACATGCGTAATATGAGGCTAGGTCTTTCATGTGATGTTTTTAATCCGTTTGGGAAAATTCTTACTTCAAACAACATATGGCCAGTTTTTATACACATTTATAACCTTTCTCCATGGTTGTGTATGAAAAAACCTTTCACTTTTATGAGTATACTCAAATCTAGACCTTCTGATCTTGGAAATGATATAGACATATACATTCAACCTTTAAAAAAAGATTTGAAACTTCTTTGGGATGTGGGTGTTCACATATAAGATGCATATTTGAAAGGAATATTTCAGATGTGTGTTGCGCTTATGTGGCTGATCAATGATTTTCCTACTTATGCAATGATGTATGGATAGAGCACAAAGGGAAAACTATCATGTCTATTTTGTATGAAGAATACACGATCCAGAAGACTGAAACATCAATGTAGTTTAAATTTTATGGGACATCGATGATTCTTTCCAATGAACCTTACATATAGAAATAATCATCGAAGATTTGACCATACCATGGATACCGTTGATCCACCTTAATGTATGTCTAGAAATGATGTTCTTAATGAATTGAAAGATTTTAGTTTTTCATTCGGGAAGGGTCAAATGAAATCTGGAAAGAGAAAGAATGCTTCCACTGAAATGTGTTACAATTTGAAGAAGAGAAGTATCTTATTTGATTTGCCTTATTGGTCAACAAATTTTTTACGTCATTTCTTAGATGCAATTCACATTGAAAAAAATATATTTGAAATTTTTCTTTCGATTATTCTAAATGTTAAGGGAAATAAAAAAAGTGATTTTTGGTCTCGGCATGACTTGGTGGATTTGGGCATCAAACCATAATTGCATCCTGTGCATATTAGTGAAAATAAATGGAAAGTTCCATGTGATTCTTATGTGATGACACCTACAGAAAAAATAAATATCTGGAAGTACTAGAGACTATTATAATTACTAATGGTTATTCATGTAACATATCTAATTAGGTCAACAGAAGAGAGTGGAAGCTAAAATCTTTGAAGACTCGTGATTATCACATACTTCTACATGAGTTTATTCCAATAGAAATCCGTCATCTTTTTTCCAATAATGATAGTGTGGATATTATTCGGTTTTGCCATTTGTTTAGAGATCATTGTGCTAAGAAGTTATCCAAGTCATTATTGAAAAAAATGTTGGCATATCCCCCATTAATTTTGTGTGAGTTATAGAAAATATTTCCTAGATCATTTTTCACATGCATGGTGCATGTGACTATCCGTATTCCAACTGAAATAATTTTCATAGGACCTATTTCTTTTCTTTGTATGTATCCAACTGAGATAAATATGTACAAATTAAAGTCTTATGTTTGAAACAATAATCATCTTGAAGGTTCTATCATAAACAGTTACCTGGCTCAAGAATGTATGGATTTCTGCTCTATGTATTTGTCTGATCTTACTACAAGAATGAACAGACCAATGAGAAATGAAGAAGAATAGTATGAGAAAATTGAACCCAGTTTTCCATCACTTACTCAAATAGAAGGAATTCCTATATCATATACATTGACGACATTAAGCCTTGAAGAGCGAGAGACGGAACATCGCAAAGTTTTGTTCAACTGTGATTTTTTCGAGGACTACATCTCATATGTAAATTGAATATGTATATCTTATATATATATATATATCTGTTAAACTATTTCTATTTTTATCTACATGGAATATAAAGCGATGATAAATAGAAATCATCATTCTTTATCTTGGAGAAGGAGGGAGACTTTGCATAGCAAAGAGTTTTCTTCTTGGTTAAAATTGAAGGTAAAAATATTATTGTTTAAAATAATTAAAACAATATTTAATTAAGTTTAATATTTATTTATATTCCCGGTATAGAGTTTTCCTGCTGACTCTGTCTCTGAGGAAATAAAGGTTTTGGATTTTGTTCCAAATACCATGATTCATGATTGTAAATCAATTATTATCAATGGGCACAGATTTATTATCATTGAATGAGCAAATAACATGAGAAAACAACATTATGATGTTATAGTTATTGCCACAACAGACTGTTATACTAGTGAATCGGATAGTAGACCGCAATTTTAAAATTTTGGTTATTATGGAGTTGTTGAAAAAATAATCATATTGGATTATTACTCTCATAGACGAGTCACAATGATGAAATTCTAGTGGTTTGATTCGATGAAAAGGCATGGAACATTTATTTATGATTTTGGATTTCAAGTAACTGATATGAATCACAATTGCTACCGATGAACAATATATATTGTCATCAATGGAGAAACAAGTTTTTAATTTCAACGACCATATTCAACCTGAATTTGGTGTCATTATTGAAGTGATTCCAAGACATATTTTTGATGATGGTGATTGTTGAATTGACACCACCCCAACTGCCATTGGAAATGATCCATTTATTACTTTTGATGACTCAAATAGCTCAATTTTCAGAGCTGAATGTGAACCTAAAGTTGTGGTTGGAAATATATAGAATCATCCATCCATATTCTCAATTATTTTGGTTTTGCTCGACTTGGGTTATTAAGGTTGGCACTATTTAAATTGATTTAATATTTATTACAAATACGTTGTATCCAACCTGACCGTTATGTGATTTTCAATGTTTATTGGTTGCAATTTTATTTGAATTGAATTATTTTTATTTTGGAGTTGAATTATATTCAACCCTACGAAACCAAAATTTATAACTTAGTGAAAATTTAAATGATTTATTGACCATGTATAAAATTATTTTAACTCTAAGAACCTCCTTTTATATTTCAATAGATAATGAACATGATGGTTTTTCTTCTTCTGTAAAACATGTATAGAAACCTGCATCGTCTACCTGGGCTAAAGAAATTAAATTTTCCCTTAATTTTAACAAGTGTTTTACCCCTTATGAATCTAGTAGATATCTTATCATTGTTCATATATTTATATCATCATTTCCAACTATCTTAAGGGTTTAATAATTCATAATATATAGACAAATTACACTTAGTAAATAACCATCCTACTCAAAATTTATTTTTTTATTATATCTTGTACGATTTATTGAATTCATTATATATCCATTAAATACCACCTAAAACAATGGAGAGTTAAATTATCCATGAATGACCCTATTCCATCTCATATATTTTGTTTTTTTGGGATAAAAATTATTTAACCTTTTCTAATTACTTCCATATTTGTTTTCGAAAGCTGGAAATTAAACCAATTGAAGAGAGGTGATGGAAAAAAATGACGGAAAACAATCGTCACATGACTGATATGGGAATTCCACTACTAGTTCATGTAGTGAGTATTATATTTCAAATATATATATCTAAATAATATATAATTTCATGTGATTAATTTTGTTTTAAAATTTTTTATAGGGTCTACCTTTTAGGATAAAATTATTTGATGGGAAACCTAGTAGTGGTCCCAGTACTCAGGGTGTTCGTACGAGGGGGAGGGGGGTGGTACGAGAGCTAGCCGATCTGGTTGGCATACCCAAATTAGACCCTATCCCACCCACTGACATACCATCTATCTCACATTCTAATCCCTATGTGTTTTTTGGGAAACACATGATATTTTGGCCTCCCATGTTTTCACCACCTTTTACATTTGAGCCTCCTCAGCCATCTTTACCATATCCGATGATGATTCCCTCTCCACATCTAGTATTCAGCCAACCATCTGTGTCAGATTCTTTTACTTCTTCTTCCTTCTCTCCTAAATTTTATATTTCATCTTGTTTGACTCCTACTCTACTAGAGTATGTACCTACAGAGCATACATTAGGACCCACTCCACTTGTACAGGGTGTTCCTTTAGTTTTTGTGGTTCTAACGGTGCCCATCGACCAGACTACCGCAGGTATATTTATACAACCGTAACAAATTTTTATACAACTATTTAGCTTAATTATAACATGTATTGATAAAATATTTATTTTCCTTTCACAATAGAAACATATACTGATAGGAGGTAGGGGCAGGGGATTACACACATGCCTGTGGTGTGGAACCTCTGCACATAGTTGATGGTGGACTACACTGAAGATAGTCAAATGATTGAAGAAACATGGTAGCAATGTCGGAGTTTTTTTTTGCGACACTTTCCAAATACTCCAACATCATTCCTGTTAGCCCGCTCTCATGGAGAAAATTTCCAAATAAGTCAAGGATAATTCTTGGGCAGAGATATGGGTAAAAAATATGTTTTATTCAATTAAATATATTATTTTTTATATTTATACGAATTAGTATTTTGTTTTCAGCTTCAGTTAAATTTCCTCGATGGTGAGGGTGCATGACCAGCACGTCTAAAGGATTTAGGTGAGATTTGGAGAGCCTATAATCACAATTTGTATATTGTATGGCATACTAGAGTTGGCATGGAGTTAGAGGCGGCACCTTTCATTGATTATTGTCTGTTAGAATAGTATCGACAGATGATTACTCATTGGATGACTACCCAGTTTAACGTTATTAATCACATTTGAGGTATTTAAATGAAAATTTTCATGTTTTTCATTAATATTATATTTTTTATTATTGAATTTTTTTATGAATCATCCAGAAGAAATAAAAAAAACATTGATACTAAAAAATACCTCCACACATTGGGACGTACTACGATGCCAGATCATGAGAGGAAGCTAGTATGACAGTTGTTTATATAATTTTAGTTATGAAATTAATTATTGGTAAAATATTTTTAATTATGTTTTCCTACATTCAATGTAATTTTAGAGGAAAAAATTGAATATTGTAGGATGTGTGCCTCGAGAAAAGTATTTTTTCTTGAGTATAAGGAAGAAATATGTAAGTGCGGTTAATGAACCGACTCAGCAGCAGATTGTAAGCTTTACTTTGTTGAAATAAAATTTTAATATCTATTTTGTAACTTAATAATATATTTATATTTATAACATGATGATTTATAGGCCCTTGATGCCCAGGTACCTGACAATTTTAGTCCAAAAGATCATTTACATTAAGGGTTGGGAGATGAGCACCCTAGCAGAGTACGCTGCTGACCTGGGAAGAGTTTAATTCTGAAGAGGTATTGGACCTCCTCAGGTATGAGTAGTAGTGACATTGAGTTCTATAAGGTTAATGTACATGAAGAACATGATGAATAAATGGCTACAGAGATGGAAGAACAACCTGCTATGGAAAACACTGTATTTAAGAATCTGATGTAAGTTTTACGTCCAACACTTCTACCAGAGGCCAGCACAACTTGTGATGACTATATGTAATTGATGTGTTCTATATATGGTGAACCAGGTGGTAGTTCTAGCGGTATTAGAGACACTAGTGAGGAGGAGGTAGAGGCGGAGGAGGGGGAGGCCAAGGAGGAGGCCGAGTCAGAGGAGGAGGGTGAGGAGGAGGATGAGGGTGAGGAGGAGGCCGAGACATAGTACGAGGGAGAGGAAGAGGGCATTGAAGAGTGTGGGGATGATGATGAGGGCAATGATGATGACATGGGTTAGGCTGATGATGACGGTGATGATAGTGATGGTGATGAGGGAAAAATTGATCTGTTACATTTTTAACTGATATTATTAATATTTGATGTTTGATGACTATTGTTCCTAAATGTATGTGTGATTAGGTAGGCCACATTATCTTTATTTATTTATCTATAAATAATAAAACTTGAGTTTATGATTTTCTATGACTAATTCACCCCTCCCCTGGACACCCCCACCCCAACACCTCCACCCCTCTTGGACACCCCCACCCCCTTGGAAAGCCCCCACACTCCCTGGACAGACCCCCGACCCCCCTGGACACCCCCACCCCCTCAACACCCCATTCCCCCTTGGACAACCCCCAACCTCCCTGGATAACCCAACCCACTGGAAACCCCCTCACACCCCTAGACACCCATACCCCATGGACAACCCCCAACAACCCTGGATAGACACCATCCCCATGGACACCCCTCCACCCCTTGGACAACCCCTTAACCCCCTGGACAGCCCCCACCCCGTAGACACCACCCCATCCCTTGGACACCACCCCACCCCCTGGAAACCCCCACCCCCTGGACAACCCCCACCCCCTTGACAACCCCCACCCCCTTGGACATCCCCAAACCCCCGGTACAGCCCCCACCCCCCAGACACCCCTACCCCCTTGGACAGGCCCCAAACCCCCTAGATAGCCCATACCCCCTGGACACCCCCACCCCTGGACACCCCACCCCCAAGGACAACCCCCACCCCGTGGACGTCCTCCACCCCTGGACACCCCCACACCCCTGGACACTCCCTACACCCTTTGACATCCCCACACACCCGTGGATAGCTCGCCCACCCAACCTAGAGACCCCCAACCCTTGGACAACCCGACCCCCTGGACAACCCACACCCGCCTGCACAGCCCCCACACCCCCCTGGACACCACCCCACCCCCTGGACACCCCACCCCTGGACACCCCAACCCCCTGGACAATCCCCACCCCCTGGACAACCCCCACCCCCCGTAAACACCCTACCCCTTTTGATATCCCCCAACCCCTTGGATATCCGCTCCACCCCCTAGGCACCACCCCACCCCCTGGACACCCCCATCCTGATGGAAAACCCCCACCCACTGGACAACCCCCACCCCCTAGGAC
The DNA here is from genome assembly GCA_963277665.1 of Viscum album. Classification (NCBI taxonomy): domain Eukaryota; kingdom Viridiplantae; phylum Streptophyta; class Magnoliopsida; order Santalales; family Viscaceae; genus Viscum; species Viscum album. The sequence continues at coordinate 1,720,061,388 of OY728137.1, forward strand.
ACCCCACCCCCTAGACAACCCCCACCCCTGGAACCCTCCCAGACACCCCTATCCCCTTGGACATCCCCCCAACCCCCTGGACATCCCCTACACCCCCTGGCCACCACCCCACACCCTGGAAACCCCACCCCTGGACACCCCACCCCCATGGAACCCCCCTAGACAGCCCCAACCCCCTTGGATAGCCCCCCAAATCCCTGGATAACCCCCCACCTCGGACACCACCCCACCCCCTAACCACCCCCCGACACCCCCAATCTTGGGAAACCCCCACCCCTACCCCATTGGACAACCCATAACCCCCTGGAAAACCCCTCTACCCCCCTGGGCACCACCCCACCCCCTGGACACCCCCACCACCCCCTGGACACCCCCACTCCATGGACAGCCCCCACCCCCTAGACAGCCCTCCCCCACACCCTCAGACACCCCTACCCTCTTAGACTCCCCCAACCCCCTAGACAGCCCCCACCCCTAGACATAACCCCACTCCCTGGACCCCCTGGATATCCCCCCACCCCTACCCCCTAGTATATCCCCCACCCCCTGGACAACCCCTCCACCCCCCTAGACACCACCCCACCCCCTGGACACCCCCACCACCCCCTGACACCCCCATCCCCTGGACACCCCTACCCACTTGGAAAACCCCCAACCCCCTAGACAGTCTCCACCCCCCATGTCACATTACCCCTTACTACAACATGGCATACCACATTATCCAAAAAATCAAATCTCATCTGAATTCACCCATGCCTATGAACAACAATGCCATATTCAAAAATCTGAAACATGATTTTCTTATATAAGGGTTATTAAATTCTGAATTCTGAATTCAATTCTGTATGTGTGTTAGAGAATTCAATATTGTTTGAATTCAATTCAAAATTCTGTATTGCATAGGGTAATTGACTTCTAAATTCTGAATTGAATTGTGTATGTGTTAATTGTTAATTGACTTATGAATTATGAATTTTTTATGTGCGTAATTAAATAAATAATTGAAGGTATTGAGAATTATGTGTTGTATGAATTCATACATAATTTTATATTTATTCTGTAGGTATTGAGAATTCTGTATGAAGGCAGACCTGCTGGTGGAAGTGCTGTAGGTGCACATGGGGGAGTCAAAGACTATATGAATGGTTGTAAACCATTGGCATATGTGTCTAAATTGAACATATACCAATGGTTTCATGTAAACCATTGGAAAAAGTATATAACAAAAGTTTAAAAACTGTTTGTATAATAAAATTTACTTCACTTTTACCAACAATTTGTGGAGAACCGTTGGAAAAAGTCTATACCGACTCTTTGAAAACCATTGGTATAGACATTATGTTTGATATTTCCAACGGTTTAAAACCATTGGTAAAGATTTATACCAATGGTTACATGAAACTATTGGTATATAATCCATTTTCCTTCCATATCCCAATAGTTTTCATAGAATCGTTGGGATATATCTATCCCTATAGCTCCACAACCAACGGTTTGGTCTGCCATCGGTATAGTTTATACCATCGATTTTCCAGCCTTTACCAATGGTTTGAAACCATTGGTAATGGATAAGTTTCCATTAGTGAGTCCATTATAAACATTGTAAAGGTAGTGAGCCTTGGAATAGAAGTGATCTAGCCTAAACCTATTTTTGGTTGTGTGCCTTACTGTATTTGGTACATTGACACATTGTCATTGTTTTGTCCATGGAAATAGCCCTATGAAGGTGAACCAAGTAAAATTACTATGTATCATGCATTCTTTCATTTCTGTTCATACATTTCTATGGGAAATAGAGAGGAAAATTTTGTTTAAAGATGAAACAAGATCCAAAAAGGGTAGTTGTTTTAATCTGTCATACCCTAATTCACCCCCTCGTAGGGTATTTAACCTAGCTAGTCTAATGATTGGTATCATAACTATGTTAATTTCAGTGTTTCTCTCTAAGGGATTTCAATGGATGTTTTCAATCATAACGAGATTACGATCCTCGATGGAAAAAAATTTCAATTATAGAAGAATCATATGCAACACTATTTTTGATCCTTAGAAATGGATGTCTATTTAGTAGCAACACATGGTATTTCAGCCATTGTGAACAATGGTTCTTTATCAAAAGCTGACAGAAGGGAACAAAATACTGATGCCAGAGGAATCAATTCATTAGTAGGAGACTTATCTAATGTAATATATACAGTGGTGATGTCATATAATTGAACTCATTACATGTGGTAAAATTTGTTAAATATATATGAAGGTGACACAAAATTTAGAGAAGAAAAACTGCAAGTTATGTGGAACAAATATGACGATATGAGAATGAACTCCAATGAGTGTGTCAATGTGTTCTTTGATCTGGTGAATGTTTATGTGAAATACATGCAATGGTCTTGGAGAATTTATTGAAGATATAAATATTGTTAAGAGCATCTTGATAATACTTCCACCTCAGTTCAGTCTGAAAGTTTCTATGTTAGAGGATAATGATCCAAAGGAGTTGACATTGGATAGCTTGTATAGTAATCTTGTCACATATGAGATGATAAATGAAGAAATTAAGTACTTGGAAAAATGTAATTACAAAGAGGTGGAATTCAAGGCCATGAAGAAGATCACCATTTAATATTTTTAGGGAGAATAAGAGATAGATGAAGTGATGTCGTTCTTTTCTTTAAATCTATAAAGAGGAAAAGTAATGTCCAAAGGAAAACTTCCACTAGCTTTCTTTCGATGTTTAAAGTTTGGCCATCTTGTAGAAAGGTGCCCCCAAGAAGTTTGGAGATGGTGATGAGGATGAATCAAAATTCCCATGAAGAAGTATACAACCTATGTGAAAAATAAGAAAATGTTTAATAGAAATTTATTCAATAAGAAGAATTATTTTTCATAAGAATGTAATAGTTCAGATGAATCTGAGTAGATGGAAAACTTTAAAGATCATAGAGAAAATGGTATGGTGACAATTGTCAGTAGTGACCTAGAAAAGGAATAAAATGACATAGATGAAGAATAATTTGAAGGAAGAGTTGATTTTCAAGCTGAATTAGAAACTGATATTGAAGAGATATATGTTTGAAGAAACAAAATGAAGAAATACAAAAAGGTGGTTCATGATACCAAAATCTATATATAGAGGTAGGAAGAAGAGAAGTATGAGATAATTAAAGAAATTGAGAATCTCAAGATTTCATTTCTAGAGGACTCATAAATAGTTAGTGAGTATAAAATCAAAATTGAAGAATAGAAAATGATGATTGATGGTTTGAACAACATAGCGAAAGAACAAATCAAACACATTGAATAACTTGAAGTGCAAGTCATCGGTCTGCGACAAAAAGAAAAGGATTAAAAAAAACTACTGAATCTTGGTATGTTATCTATAACTATTATTACTCATGTGATAGAAAAGACAGAATTGGAACATAGAGGTCCAAAAGAAAAGAAAAAATAGTCAATTTAAAATGATAATATTGATATGGGGATGAAAAAAAACAAAAAGTTGTCACAATTGATGTCTGGCCATAAGCACCCACTTTGATATTGAAGACTGATTTGGGTAAGAAGAAAAACCATAATACTCAAAGAACCCATAGGAAAAATAGTGGTGTAGAAGTGACACATATTAATGCACCCCGTATCAAGTGTTATTATTGTGGAAAGATAGGAAAGTCACAAAATATGTGTTCCATACGAAGAGATATCAAAGGGAACAAGTATAAAAATGGTAGTAAAATAGAGATCAATACTCTAGAATATATTTCTAGGGTCATTGTTTTTGGTGTAGAGGATTTGGACACATGGGTAGATATTGTACATCAATAATGTAGAGGAATATGTTTAAGAAAAACCAAATTTTTCATAAAAAGAAACTCAATGAATCATCAGGTGAGCTGAAAATGTAAAATTGATTTTTATCTTTGAAAGATGAAGCTGGTCCATCATACTCCAAGGAAGATCAATATTTTCAATCTATAACAATTATGGATTCGAAAACATGGATCAAAAAGAAAATATTTGAGAAGGTAGTGGTTGTGGAAATTTACCTTAAAGAATCAGATCATTCTGGTGTATGGATACTTGATAGTGGATGCACATCCCATATGATAGGAAATAAGATTATTTTTATTGGAATAAAATATGAAAAGGAAGGTGTTGTGAAATTTGGAAATGATGAAGAACAGAAGATAATTGGACTGGGAAAACCCATGTTTGGGGGAAAATAAATGAGGTATGGTGATGTATTATTTGTTAGAGTCCTTAGTCACAACTTACTTAATGTCAGTCAACTATGTGACTCGGGGCATGCTATAAGACTTAATATGAATATGTGTCTTATCAAAGAAAGAGATGGTGCAGTTTTTCTATAAGGAAAAAGAATAAAGGGGAATCTCTGCCTTTTAAGTGGAGAAGAAGATATGTGATTTTTTATCTAGAGAGGAAGAAAATAGGTTGTTGTATAAATTAATTGGCCATATATACCAACCATGCTCTAAATATCTAGTCAAATGTGATGCTGATTAAGATCTCTCAAAGCTATCATGTGATTGTATTCATACATGATATACTTGTCAATAAGGGAAGATAATAAGAAAGATGTACAAGGTAAAAGAACATAAGTCAACCAGAGTGCTCAAATTGGTACGTAAAGATGTATATAGACCTATCTCACTAAGATCCATTGATGAAAATAGGTACTAAGTTTTTTTCATTGATGATTTCAGCAGTATGGAATGGGTATTTATGATTTCCCAAAAGTCTGATGTGTTTAGTTTCATAAAATAATATCAGAGTGAATCTGAAAGGATTCTTGGACAGAAGATTTTGAAGTTTCATACTGATAATGTTACGGAATTCAAAAATAGTTAGGTGGAATATTATCTTGAGAAACAGAGGATAAGTCATGAAGTTTTAGAAGTGATAACTCCTTAAAAAATGGATTTGTTGAGAGGAGAAATTGGATCATTAAAAATATGGATTGAATAATGCTTATTGAAAAGGACATACTGGAGAAATTCTGGATGAAGTGGTCTTGACATTGGTCTATATATCAAATAGGGATCTATTTTGTCTTAAATAAGAAAATAATCCATTTGATATGTGGTATGGAAAGAATCCAACATTGAATTACTTTCAAATATTTGTAAGTAAATGTTTTATTCTCAATAAGGAGAAACACATGAAATTTGAATCATGTAGAGATGAGGGGATATTCCTTAGCTAATCAAAAATATCAAGGCATATAAATACTTTAACAAGAGTCTTCTAAAGGTATTTGAAAGTAATTATGTCACTATAGTTGAGAATGAACATAACATTAAACAATACAGTGAATAGTTCCCTGATGAAAGTGATGAGGAGGTAAGCACCTCAAGGAGAACTGAAGTGGAAAATTCTGATTCAGAAGATGATACTGATGATGAACAAGAGGAAGTAAAATCTATATCTTCATAAAAAATGAATAGTCAAGATGAAATTGATAGACAAAACATCATTAGTGATCAGACAACACCAGTTCAGACATAAAGAATGAAGTCATTATAGCTGGTATCCTTCCTATATCATGTAGATCCAAAATGTTTTGATGAAGCAACCAATGATGAGAACTGGGATCTAGGATATAAATGAATAGATTGACCAAATTTAGAAGAATCAAACAAGAGATATTATTTCAATTCCAATAGATAAGAATATCATTGAGACCAAATGGGTCTTTCAAAATAAGATGAATGTAGATTGTACTGTGATTCTAAAAAAGGCACGACTCATGTGTAAAGGGTACTCCTAGATAGAGGGTATCAATTTTGATGAAAATTTTTCACCTATTGCAAGGATAGAGAGAATCATATTATTTTTCTTATCCATAATTGTTTAAAGAAAGTCTAGATTTTTCCAAATGGATTTCAATTCATCATTTCTGAATGGGGTTCTGAAATAAGAAGTGTATATTTTGAAACCAGATGGTTTTCTCATTCATGAAGATGAGAACATAGTTTTTCAATAAAGAAAATAATTGTATGGGTTGAAGAAAGAATCAAGGGAATTATATTCAAGACTTAATAAGTTTTTAAAGAAACTAAATTTTCAGCATGGTGGAGTTTATTACAATCTCTATGTCAACAATGACAGTAATAAAAGGATGATGGTGCTGGTGTATGTCAATGAAATAATATTTGGTGGATTAGATGAAGCTCAGTGCAAATAGTTCTCATAATTCATTTAAATTGAATTCTAAATATCAATTAATGGTGAGCTAACATTCTTTCCTTGGTTTACAGGTGACAAAAGGAAAGAGTAGCATATTAATTAATTAATCTAAATATGAAAAGGAGGTTTTGAGAATATTTTGAATGGATAATTACAAGGAGATGAAAACTTTAGTGGATACTTGGATGAAACTGTCATGGGATGATGAAGGTAAAGTGGTTAGTGTTAAAAAATACAAGAAAATCATTGGAAGTTTGTTATAATTAATGGCTACATGACTAGATATTGTTTTTTCCACATGCTAAGAAGCATGGTATCAATTAATTCCCAAGGAAATCCACTTGACTGAAGTAAAAATGATACTTAGGTATATCAAGATCATAGTGGATTTTGGTTTATTGTACAATAAAAAATATCATCAAGTGTTATTTGGATATACAGATGCCGATTGGTTTTGATTAGTTGATGATAGAAAATCAACGTCAGGTGGTGCATTCTATCTTAGTGTATTGTATATTTCTTGGCTAATAAAGAAATAATATTAAATTTAATTAAGTACCATAGAATCTTGATATATTATGTCTACTCAAGAATGCACACAGTTATTGTGGATGGATAAACATATTGATTGTATAGGGTTTGAAGTAAAGTCTAAGATCAAAATCCATTGAGATAATTCAATTTCTATAAATCTGAGAAAAGATCTAGTCAATAACATGAGAAAAAATAACATTGAAATCAGATATCATTTTATCAAGGAGAAGGTGAAGAAAGGACTTATGAAGTTAGAGTATATTCCTAAAAAACTATAGTTGACAAATATTCTTACAAATCATCAACCCAAATAAGTTTTTGAACAACATCGAATGGATCTTAGAGTTCATTCAACTTCCCATACTTGAAAAAGTGTCCTTTTGGGGATCCCTCTCCCCGATTCATGTTGTGTTTTTCCCTAATGTATTGATATATATTATTTACCCTGTTATAGACCAAAATGAAGTGACCTTCAGTTTAATTAATAAAGGGGGAGAAATTGTGGCTATTTAATGGGATAAAATGTCTTAATCAAGATAGGGGAGAAGATGACAGGGGGAGCTGTGATGTAGGGAGATTTACCAGAGCTTTTCTTAGATATCTTTAAGCATTCCAAGGCATAGATATTAGAGATGAGGTTATACATATTTAAGCATGAAAAGGCATAAGAACCAAAGTAGTTAAATATAGGGAGTTTTAAAATCTGATGATGCTAACATTGATCGATCAAAGTTTTTATATCATGACAGATGGAGATCTTGATGAAAGCAGTTGAGAGGTTTTTTGGATTAAGTGATTCATTGATGAAATTTTCATGCTAATCATGTTTCTCACACTAAGCATTGTTCATTTAGGCATATAGTGTGTGTTGAGTAAGTATTTGATCTGTATACGAATAAAATTAAGCAAATGGTGGTAGAAGATGGAAAAAGATTTAATGAGATATCAAAATGTGAAGAGTTTTCAACAAACACAAAGGGGGGGATTGTTGGGAAAAAATCCCTCAAGGTAACATTGCAGTGTTTTGGGGTTGAATGTGTTTGTTAATAAAGTGGGTTTCCATAGTTCGTTGTGGAGTTATAGAGATATTTTTTACATGATATGTTGAGAAAGATCCAAGATAAAGGAATGGATTCTTTGGATGTGGTATAAAACATATTGTATACAAGATGGAGCTGTTTCCTAGTGTTTTCCAAATTTTTTGGGGTCCAAAATTGGAGAGTGGAGAAATTGTGTTTTTAGAAAAGGAAGTTTCACTCAAGATTGAAGGTGGTTTGGATATTTGTTCTCAAGGAATGTTTTAGGATCACCACATAAAAATATGGAAAAAAATCACGTGAAAGATTTGAATTTTCATGAAAGATGAGTTTGCATGCCAAAGGTAGAGTTGCACGTGATAGTGAAACAAAGATGAAGTGATCATCAAGAAAGAAAGTCACACACTTAATGCAATATAAAATATGGTTTTACATGATCAAATAAAATATTACCTGCATAGAGAAAGATGCATAAGGATCTTACCCGCAGGGTCAGCCGAGCCTATAAATATGCATCCACCCCCCCTCATTTGAGAATATTAATACTTCTAGAAAATTAGGGATCTGAATCATGTAAGAATTATACACAAATAGAGTTTCATATAAGAAGAGAGTTGTGAATAAGAATTGGTTTGCATTCAAAACATAAATATTGTGTACAATTTGGTTTCTCACGAAAAAGAAAAATGTTGCACGCAAAGTTATAATGTTGCACGCAAGGCATTCAAAGGTTGCACAAAAGATATAATTTTTCCAATAATAATTTGGTAAATGGGTATTCATCAAGTTGATGAAAGTGTAACTTAACGATACACTAAATTATTTGTAAAACATACTAATTCAATATATAAAAGTGGATTCTCCTAAAGGATCAGTGAGAACATTTCAGTTGAGATAGTAACAAGCTTTCAAATTAAGATTGGTTGTAAACTAGGTGGGACAGTGAGTTTGCTCCAAATATTGTGAAGGGATTGATCCTGATCATAAAATTGATCTAGCCCGAACAAATTTTTGGTAGTGAACCTTAGTGGATTTGGTACATTGACACATTGCTGTTGTATGCTCCATGGAAGTAGCCCAATGAGGGTGAACCAAGTAAAATTGATGTGTCTCGTGCATGATTTCATTTCTGTTCATATATTTATATGGGAATGATAGAGAAGAGAGTATTCTTTAACAATGAAAGAAGATCCAAAACGGGTAGTTTTTTAATCCTTCATACCTTGATTCACCCCCTATCAGGTTATTTAACCTAGTTGGGATAATAGTTTAAAATATAGAAAATTTACAAATTAGTGATGTGTATATAGTAAATGAATACAAGTTTTTTTTCTAGATTATTTTCTTGGTGTTATTCTAGACCAGGATGTTGATTTTACTATTGACTTAGTACCTGATGTTAAGTCTATTTATAAAACCCCTTATCAAATGGATCAAGTGTAACTTTTAGAATTGAAAAAACAATTACATGATTTATTAGATAATGGTTTCATATGAACTAGCACTTCACCATGGGGTGCTCCTATTTTGTTTTTTAAAAAGATATATGGTTTAATGAGACTTTTCATTTATTATAGAGACTTGAATAACATCACTATTAAGAAAAATTATCCTTTTAATCATATTAATTATTTTTTATCAAATACAGGGTGATCAATATTTTTTGAAGGTTAACTTGAGTTCAAGGTACCATTAGTTTAATGTGAAGGAAACATAGATTTCAAGGACTGTTTTTTAGAGTAGATATGGAAACTATGAGTTTTCAGTTATTCCATTTGTGTTATCTATTGAACCTTCTGTATTTATGGACCTTATGAATATAATTTTTCATGTGTTATTAGATATGTTTTTGGTTGTTCTTATTGATGAAATTTTGGTATATTATAAAAGTCACAAGGAACATGAGAGACACATAAGGGCTTTTTTGTAAACCTTAAAAGAAAATAATCTATATGATAAATTTATCAAGTGTGAATTTTGGTTTCAATAACTTTATTTACTTGGAAATATTATTTCTAAAGATGGAATAACTATTGAACCTTTTAAAATAGAAGTTTTTTAAGAATAGAAAATATACACAAATGTCATAGATATTTAAAGTTTTTTTAGATCAATAGGTTTCTATTGACGGGTTTTTGAAAACTTTTCACTGTTTTCTAGACCAATAACTAAGTTAACATGAAAAAAGTTAAATTCATCTAAATAAAATAATGTGATGATTGTTTTTAGGTACTAAAAAATGATTTGTGAACGATCTTGTTTTGGACCTACCTTCTATAAATGGTGAATTTTTCATCTAAAGTGATGATTCGTTGAAAGGACTTGGTTGTTTCCCAATGTAGAATGATCATGTAATTCTCTATGATTCATGTTAGTTGAACCCTCATGATTTAAATTACCTTTCACATGATTTGTAATTATTAGATATTGTTTTTTCTTTAAAAATTTGGAGGAATCATTTGTATGGAGTAAAGTGTGAAATATATACTAATGAAAAAAGTTTGAAGTATATGTTCACTTAAAAATAATTTAACATGAGATATAAAATATTGTTGTAATTAATCAAGAATTACGATGACATAATTCCTTACCATCTTGGAAAATAAAATAAAGTGGAAGATTATTTGAGTAGAAAAAGTAATGATACATAAACAATATTAATTTTTGGAAAGTGAACATTTGTTTAATGATTGGATAAATTTTTTCCTAGAGGTTGTGGATGTAGGGAAATCCTCTATTTTGTTTCAGTTTTTCAGTGCAATTGAATTTGTTCAAAATAATTAAGAGAGGTTAGAAAGAGGATCAATATTTGTAGGAAATGGTATTATATATTAAGAAGAGTAATTTTATTGATTTTAATATTGATGAAGAAGGTGATTTATGATTTTGAAAAAGTATATGTGTGCCTTGTGATTCTCAATTAAGGAGAGAGTTATTGAGTGAAGTTCCTAGTTTTCCATTTTCCATTCATCTGGGTAATAATAACATGTAAAAATTCCTTTAGGAGTATTTCTAGTGAGATGGAATGAGAATAAATATTTTTGAATTCATTATGAAGAGTTTGGCTTATTAGCAGGTTAAAGAAGAATGATAGTTACCAAAGGGGATGCTTCAACCTTTTTTAGTGATAGAGTGAAAATGGGTAAAAATATCTATGGATTTCATGGTGGGATTTCTAAGGACATTAGGAGGTAACAATGTGATTTGGGATATTGTTGATAAATTAAATAAATCTACACATTTCCTTCCCATTTGAGATAAAATATCTTTAGATCAACTTTATCAACTATATATGAAGGCTATTGTTAGGTTACATGGAGTGCCTCTCTCTATTGTCTCACACTATGATCCCAGGTACACATCTAATTTTTTAAAATTACTTCAGAAGTTGTTTGGTACTGAATTAAATTTCAATAAAAATTTTCATCTTCAATATGATAGGTATTCTAAGAATATAATTTAGATCATAGAATATATTAATCAATATTTTTTAATGGATTACCAAGTACGTTGAGATCAACATCTTTATTTGGTTTAATTTTCTTATAATAACAGTTTTCATTCTTGTATACAGATGGAACCATTTGGGAAATTATATGGAAATCAGTCTCAAACAATATATTTTTTAGGATAAAGTAGGATAAAATAAGTTTATGGGACCAGATTTGGTAGTTTAAATGAATAATAAGGCTCATTTAATCTAGAAACATGTGAGGAAAACATAGAGGAGGAAAAAAAGTTATGTGGGTAATTAGAGGAATGACCTCTTTTTGAGGTAAGTGATCATATATTTCTCAAAGTTTCTCTATGGAAGAGTGTTCTCAATTTTGGTAAAAAGGTAAATATAAGTGTTTGTTTCATTGGATTGTATTAAGTCTTGGATAAATTTGGATCAATTTACTTCTAAGAGTACTTACCTCTGATTTTATCTCAGGTACACAACATATTTCATGAGTCAATGTTAAAGAAATATGTGTCAGATTTATATTATGTGTTGATACCTGAAGTAGTTATATTGGAATAAAATATTTCTTATAAGAAATATAAAGTTTATATTCTTTAACATAGAGAATAATTATGGTAGAAAAATGTGATTCATGAGGTTATGGTTTTATAAAAAAACCATATGGTTGAAGAGAAAACATGGGAATTTGAAAATACTGCGAGGGAAAGATATCACCACTTGTTTAATAAGTGAACAAAATTGTGAGGATGAAATTTATAAAATGGTTAAGGATGTAAAAACCCAAATAATTATATAATAAATAATTTTCATAAGAGTTATATAGTTATATTAGTTATAAAAATATGAAGTAATTTTTAATCAAAACAGAAATAGTTTTAACTAAAATATTTTCTAATCAGGTTTTATTTAAAATATTATTTTCTAATATTTAGAATTTAAAATTTAAAATATGAATATAAGTTTTTAAATTAAAATATAAAAATTTACTTTGGGTGAAATTTTGGGATTTTTAAAAAAATATTGTTTTTTACTGAATAGTGAAAATACTTATTTTTTTAAAAATATTTTATTTTTAATAAATTATGTAATTTAATATTCCAAATATGTTTTTAATATGTATTTAATAAACTTAATTTTTATTTATTTATATTTAAACCACTTAATTTCTTTTTAATCAATTTTATTTTGGTTTTTAGTGTAAGTTTGTTTTTGGGTTTAAAAATTGGTTTTCTAAAAAATATTTTAAAATGAATAATTTATATCCTTTTTAATTAATTAAAATAATACCTAATTAATTTTTTAAATTAAATTTATATATTATAAATCATTAAATATTAATTTAGTTCCATTTAATTATTATTATTAGTCATTGAATTCATATGGAATAATTTTTTTCTGAAAAATACTATTCTAAAAAAACCTGCTATCTTGGCGCATCTGTGGGATTAATATTAATTTAAATATGGCCACTTATGTGAATTTAATTTTTAAAAATGGATTCCATATTTAAAAGAAGTATAATTTATTATTTCTGTCAAGTCTTGTGTTTTTGAACTGGGCTAAAATACAAATTTTTTTGAACCTTTTCATTTTATAGACGAGTCAATTTTAAAACCAAGATTCGGGATGAAGTTTTGTGAGTTGGGACCATTTAAATTGTTGATACCAGGACTGGGAAAAAGGCTTAAGGAGTTTCACGGGTGTATCGAGGGGTTTGGGAGCACCAGACTCGGAAACATAGGTTTTAAAGGGGTTTTAGAGGGCACACGGTTTGTCTAGAAATCATACGTCCCATAATAGTGAATAACATGCTACTGGTGAGGCAGAGTCATTCACATGGGTTGTACATGGTTAGTTAAACCGTGTGGGTCAGCTATTCAAGATACCGCAAGTATCTAGTAGCAGATACATGGGTTGCACACGGTCTGCCAGACAGTGTGAGTCATACCGTGCGATTTACCCATTTTAAAAATTATGGTTTTCATTTAATTAAATTTAATGTGATAAATAATTTAAATAAATAATTTTGAAATAGATAATTTATTTAATTAAATTGAGTTAAAAATAATTTAATTAAATTATTTGAAATGGGGGATTTATTTAATTAAATTAATATGAAAATAATTTAATTAAATGATGATTAAATAGGGAGTTTGGGGTTTATAAAAGAAGTGTTTTATTAAATGATAATAATAATAATAATAATATAATTGTTATTATTATTATTATTATTATTATTATTATATTAATTAGTATAATATTATTAGGGTTTATTTTATTATTAGAGAGGACCAAAGAGGGAGGCACAACCCCTCTTACTCCCTATATGGTGAATCATGATGTACGCCCCCTACTCTCCGATGGTGCAGTGTATGCTACCCCCTCCTTCGGATCCCTCTTCGTGCACTTTTATCCTCCTAGTTTCTTCATGGAACTCGTCTGTCTCGACGAGGTAAGACCTTTTCCATGTTTTTCCTTCTTTGTATTAGCCGTTTCAGCTTTCTGTCACCAAGTTTCTGTCTGGCCAAAACCCTAGGTTTGGGTTTAATTTGGTTTCTTTGATTCATATAGTTCTAAGTGGTGGAGAAGATGTCTCAGGACCTTTGGGTCTTTATTCCAATGATTTTCGCCAAAGGAAAAGTGGTTCGTCTTGATTTGGTTCACCGCCTTCAAATTTGGGTAAGGTTATACACCTATTATATGGTTTCTCACCCTTTAATCTAGGTTCTCTTTGGTTATATGAGTCTTTGGTATTTAATTGGATGTGCATTGGTCCTCAACGTACTAATTTTGGGTGTTAGATATTGATATAGGGTGTTGCGATCAATTACTAGTGTGTAGGTGCATTCTTGTTGAAATGCATGTATGCGAGCAGATTGTTGTTTGAGTTAGAAAGAATTGTCTTGACCAATTCTTTGAGGTAGGGTCCTCAACCATTATTTAATTGAAAAAATGCAGTTTTTTATTTACTACTTTGATAAATTTGACTTCAATATTGGAAAAAATTGTTTATTGGTGTTAAATGATTTTTTATATTACAAAATCGCATTTTTGTAAAAAAAATCCACCAACAGAGGTGCATTGTATTCAAGATAAAAACATAGTGATTAGATTTATATGTTTTCTTAACTTATTGATATGTGATTCCTTATGCTCTCATAGTTAGAGGAAGCTGTTTAAATTATAGTAATATGGTTTTCTTAACTAGGATATGTATTGCCTCCTTTACATGTTGACTCACTTGGGTTAATTGGTTCTTATGAATTATATATGGATTAAATGGGTGGGTAAACCAATTTGAAATGAAATAATGTGAATGATATTAAATGGGAAGTTAGGACATGTGATAAGAATGGATGTGAAATACAACAATGAGTGGGTGTACTTCTGGGTTGCATGGGTTGTGAATGGGGATATTGATTATGAGACCAAGGGATTGTGTTGTGAGACCTTGAATGGGAAATTGAGACAATTAATCAGGGGGTTAATTATGAGTATTTAGTGGGATAAGTTGAGTTAATTAATTGTGAATTAATTATGTGCTTTGATATTATAATATAGATAATTAATCGGGGGATTACTTATGAGATATTGATTTGGCTAAGTGGATATAATTATTTGTGAATCTATTTTGTGCCTTTTTTTAATATGATCTAGATAATTAATTGTGGGATTAAATTTAGAAAGTTGATATTATAATGAGATAATTAATTATAAAAAATTAATTATGGAATATGAATTTTGATAGTGATTAATTAATTTATGAATTAATTAAGGGTTCATACCACTTAATAAATTGTTGAGTTAACTAATGGAATGGATGTGTTTAACTAATTCTTGAATTAGTAATGGGATTGGGGTGGATAATTAATTAGTAAATTAATTATGTGATAAAGAATGGGAACATGGTCATTCTAAAATTGATAAGTACAAATAGTAACATGGTCATCATAATTATGAGTAAAGAGAATGAGAACATGGTCATTATAAATTGAGAAGTACAAATGGTAACTTGGTCATCATACTTATGAGTAAATATAATGGGAACATGGTCATTATAAATTTAGAAGTATACATGGTAACATGGTCATTATACTTATGAGTAAAGAGAATGGGAACATGGACATTCTATTGAGAAGTAAGCATGGTAACATGGTCATCTTACTTACATCTATGATAATGGTAACATTGTAATTAATATGGGAATTTAAAGAATGAAAACAATGGTAATCCGAGATATGACCTCACTAGAGAATATTTAGATCTATAGAATGAGTCAAAATAGTTATGGAGATATGATATCATCTTTGAATACTTCATACTCTCGCATGATCTGAAGAAGTAATTAAGATATAATATCATCTTTACATACTTCAGACTCAGGCATGAGCTGAAGCAGGTATTGAGATATGATATCTCTTTCAATATTTTAGACTCTAGCAGGAGCTGAAGCAGGTATTAAGATATCATATTACCTAGGGAATCATTTAGGCTATGGTAGGAGAATAAGTTAGTATTGAGGTATGGGTATCCACGGGAACCCTAGAACTAAGAAATGAGTAATTAAATAATATTAAATAATGTGATAAGTAGTTCATTATACATTATATATATATATAGTCCCTGTACAGACTCTTATTCCAACCACGAGTCGAAGAAGATATCTCTGTAAGGTGTCCCTTTGGAACCTGGATGGGTTATTGGTTATTTATTCAATTATGTTATTTCTTCAATATACCTGCACACTGTTTAATTATATTACATTGTATAGATTTATCTAGACACCAGTGGTACAAGATTACTGAGATTTATATCTCACACCCTATTTAGTCTGCCATTTCATAGGAGTACCTGAATATACTTTCTTTTTCTCAAGACCTTGGATCTTTCTATTGTGGTTTGCTGTACCTAGGAGTTAGGAGAAAAGGATCGAGTGGAAGCTCAGGATGCTTGTAGAGATCACCCTTAGGAATTTGAGTCTTTTATTTATTTCAGTAATGAGACGTAAATCATGCTGTTTTTTTACTACTTTCAGATATGTATCACTATGACATGCATGCATTGTATAAATTAGCATTAACCATTTTATTTGTTGAATTGATATTGGAATTGCCTTCTGCTATTTTGATTACATCTTTATATATTCTTTTTCTATCTTCATTTATTTATATATGATTATAATGATATGAAAACTTTAATATGAGGGTATAGTCTCTCCACTGACTATCCTTACACCATCATTACTAGTCTCCAACCTCTAACATATGGGTAGGATCTCTTGACATCACGTGGCGACCAGTCTGGCTATCGGTTCAATGTTAAACTAGGATAAGATGTTACAAAGTGGTACCAGAGGTTCAGTTTTATTTATTTTATCCTTTTTCTTTCTATTTTGGGTTGGTAGATAGGAGACAAGGAAATTATCGACACTCAGTTAATAGTTGTTCCTAAGACCCATCCCCCCACATATGGGAAATGACCAAGTGGCTAGGGTTGGGAATTGATGTTTATGCTACTTGATTTTAAATTTGATGTGATTTCAACTTGGGTGACTGGTGTATTTTCCACTGGTTATTGATTTTGATTTTTTTGGAAATTTTCCTTGGCCTGATATGGAAATAAAGTTTCATTACATGCATCATATGGACACTTATAAATTCACATTATATGCATATGACTTTCCATGTAGTTCCATTAGTATAATGCATGCTAAATGGATTGTGTGCCTTGTGTGGAATGCATGTTTTGATATTATTTATCATGTATGGTTGTATAACATGTTTATATGATTATATGCCATGCTGCCTCTATTATTAGCATATTTTTCTCTTATGCCATGATTCTGTGTTATAGCATGTCTCTGTGTTACTTCTTATAAAAATATGCTAGAGGTTTTTTGATTTGTAAATAACTACATGGGTGGAAAATTGTTGATTGTGTTTATTACAGGAGCTAGTTTCAGTCATAAGGTGTATGTGCACCTTATAATTGGGAAAAATGGTAACCCGAGTATTTGAACAATTGAAAAAGTGGATGATGAAGTTAAAATTCTAAATAGAATTTGATTTGATTAAGTGGGAGCCAAATTCCACCCATAAAGTGTATGGGAACTTTATGGATTGGTAGATAGCCACCCATAAAACTTATGGGATTACTTTTTGAAGAAACTAGATTGAATAAATGGGACCCTCGGAGGTCACCCTTTTTGGTTAAAAGGAATTTAGATGTTAAATTGGATGTTTATGATGAATTGACAGTGAATGTTAAATTTTTAAATAGGAATTTTGATATATCTTGCATGTTTTTCCTATGAGGCATTGATTGAAAAACAAGTGCCTTGTTTTGAATTAGTACTTGTGGGTTTGTTAAAATTATTTCAAACGTTTAAAGGTTGAAATGAATTAATGAAATGGATAAATTAAGAGAGGATTTTGAGCCTAGTGAAATTCTCATTTCATGACCAGGAGATAGGGTTGACACTTATGCTTTGTAAGGGACTATCCAACTATAGGTAGCACCCTTAGATCTTGAGATTCCTTATTTTCATTGCAAACTATTGACATTGGTGCTATTTGGGTGCCACTTTCTCTAGTATAACTTTTGGGTTTTAAAAGACACCCTTGTTCAGATGGGTGGTCATTGTATCTTGACTCTTGTTATGGGAATAATCATTTAGTAATTATTGGTTCAATAGGTTATATGAATCAGTTTGTATTCATCCGAGTTACGATTGATTGAGATGATGTGATATTGGTTTTTGTGAACTCAGGGTAGTATGTGTTGACATACATGGTACCTTCAAGTGTTTTGTGATTTAATGAACTGGTTGAGTTCAGTGTGATCATGGAATATTGTTATGTTAAGGACATTATTAGATTAACTCTGGAGTAGAGTGATTGGGGTTTTGGGGGTAATTTCATCTCACTACTCAGGAGGAATTTTTGGGACTTTGGTGTTTTGACATGTCAGTTAGTTTAAATTTTCGGCATTCATGTTAGATGTGTTGACGTGGTGATCATGGTTCGTGGAACGTCACATGTGTGTCTAAGGTGTTTCTGAAATACTATTCTTATGATCAACTGGTCTTTTATTTAGACAACCTGGACACTCCTATGGTGGGTAGTGTCACATCGGTTTTGGTGCACGTGTCAGTGATTTCTTGGAAGAAAGAATTCAATAAAGTTGGTGGTATATGCAAACCTTTGGAAAATCTGTGAGTTTTTGGAAGATTTTTAGTCTTATGATTTGAAACAACACAGATTCCTTAGGTGGTATAGGGATCTAGGTTTGGTTGATGGAACGTCGGTAGGTGAAGAAATTTTTTTTGAAAGGATTCGACTGGTAATAGTTTGATTGATCTTTTTGGTGAGTTGGATTTACTCTTAGTGTGATCTTATGAATGAGATGAGCATGTCCCATATCTTGAACTCATCCTGGAGACACTAAGATAACTTCGTTCTTATTCTATGCTTAATTTTTAAAATTCATTGGGATTGATGAGGGGTTTTTATCTAGGTTGTACATGGGAATGCATGGTTCTTTAGGTTACACCTTTGTTTGTGCTGGGGTACGACAGTTTTAAAATAGCCTAGTGATAGATTAACTCAAGAATGTCATCGGAGGTCCAGTAAGGACTTTTGTGTGCATGTAGTTGGTGATGGAGTCATTTTAAAGGCACGTCATTAGTTTAAGGGTGAGTGTGGATTTATGGGTTGGATATTTCCTTCAGGGAAAGAGGCATGTTTTGTGAATTTTAAATTAAATGATTAGACCACTGGTGGAAACCACTAATGAGAAGTTGGTTGTGGATATGATAAAGGGATTGTGTCTCTGGTTACAGGAGTTCAGTTAACCACCACTTTGATGTTTGGGTTGGATTTCTAGCCTTGTATCGGGTGTTAAAGGCTAAATTCGCTGGGCTTATGAAATGGTTAAGGGTACATTTAGCATTTAGAAATGCAACATGATCATTAAAATGAAACTTCACGACCTTGGTGGATTGTGTGGTGTTGTCTTAGTTCCCAATGAATTCTTAGGGATGATAAATTTAAAGGTTGGTAGATTGTAGAGTCCCGTGTTTTTGAACCAAGATAAAATATGAAAGTTTTTGAACTTTTTTGTTTACTGGACGAGTCAGTTTTAAAACCAAGCTTTTGGATAAAGTTCTATGAGTTGGGACCATTTAAAGTGTTGATATCAGGCTTGTGTAAAGGATCTAGGAGATTCCTGTGTGGCTCAAGGTGTTTGGGGAGCATCAGACTCAGAAAATCAAGTTTTAAAGGGGTTAGAGAGGGTCCATGGTTTGTCTGGAAACAATGCGGCCCATAGTATCGAACATGCATCTTGCTACTGGTAAGGTAAAGTAATTCGCACGGGCTGCGTACGATTAGTTAAACCATGTGAGATACCCCATATATCCAATAGTGTATGCACAAACAGTGCATGATCTATTAGACAGTGCAGTCAAACCGCGCGGCTTACCTAGTTTTAAAATTGGGGTTTTCATTTAATTAAATTTAAAGTTAAAAATAATTTAATTTAATAATTTTGAAATGAATAATTTATTTAATTAAATTGAGTTGAAAAGAATTAATTAAATGATGTAAAATGAGAGATTTATTTAATTAAATTACGTTGAAAATAATTTAATTAAATGACGATTAAATGAGAAGTTTGGGGTTTATCAAAGAAGTGTTTTATTAAATGATAATAATAATATAATTGTAATGATTATTATCATTATATTAATTAGTATACTATTATTAGGGTTTATTTTATTATTAGAGAGGACAAAAGAGGGAGGCGCACCCCTATTCCTCCTTGAATGATGAATCATGACGCATGCCCCATGCTCTCTGATGGTACAACACATGCCACCCCCTCCTTTAGATACCTCTTCAAATACCCAACTCCTCCCAATTTCTTCATGGAACTTGTCCGTCTCGGCAAGGTAAGGCCTTCTCCATGCATTTACTTCTTCACATCGGCCATTTTTCCTCTCCTTCACCCTATTTATGTTAGTCCAAAATACTAGTTTTCTGTTTAATTCCTTTTCTTCGATTATTCAGGTTCTTAGTGGTGCAGAAGATGTCTCAAGACCTGTTGGTTTGTATTCCGATGATCACTACCGAAGTCTAAGTGCTTTGACTTGATTTGGTTCACTGCTGTAAAATTTGGGTAAGTTTATACACCCATTATATGGTTTCTCACCCTTTAATCTAGGTTTTCTTAGAGTATATGAGTCTCTGGTATTTAATTGGATGTGCGTTGGTCCTCACCGCACTAATTTTGGGTGCCAGATATTGTTATATAGTGTTGCGATCAATTCCATGAAAATTCATGCATTTTTGTTGAAGTGCATGTACACGAGTAGATTTTTGTTTGAGTTAGAAAACATTATATTGGAAAATTCTTGGAGGTAGGGTCCTCAACCTTTATTCAATTGAAAAAATGCAGTTTTTGTTGATTTACTGATTTTGATAAATTTGACTTCAATGTTGGAACAAATTGTTTATTGGTGTTAAATGATTTTTCAGATTACAAAATCACATTTTTGTAATAGAACCCCTCCAACAGACTTGTGCCACCTTCAAGATAAAATCATAGTGATTAGATTGATATGTTTTCTTAGCTTGCTGATATGTGTTTTCTTTTTCTTTCCTAGTTAGAGGAATCTTTTTAAATTATAGTAATATGGTTTTCTTAGCTAGAATATGTATTGCATCCTTTACATGTTGATGCACTTGGGTTAATTGGTTCTTATGAATTAGAGGGGGATTAAATGGGTGGGTAAACCCATGTGAAATGAAATAATGTGAATGGTATTAAATGGGTGGGTAGGCCATGTGATAGGAATGGATGTGAACTGCAACAACAAGTGGGTATAAATCTGGTTTGCACGGGTTATGAATGGGGTGATTGATTATGAGACCAAAGGATTATATTGTGAGTCCTTGAATGGTAAATTGAGATAATTAATTATGGAGTTAATTAGAAGTATTCAGTGGGAGAAGTTGTGTTAATTAATTGTGAATTAATTATGTGCTTTAAGATTGTAATATAGATAATTAATTGGGTGATTACTTATGAGATATTGATTTAGAAAAGTTGAGATAATTATTTGTGACTATATTTTTTTCCTTTGATAATATGATGTAGATAGTTAATTGTGGGATTAATTATGGAAAGTTGAGATTATAATGAGATAAATAATTATGAAAAATTAATTAAAGAATTTTAATTGTGATATTGATTAATTAATTAATTAATTAATTAATGGTTTAGAGCACTTAGTTAATTGTTTGGTTAACTAATGAAATGGATGTGTTTAAATAATTTTTGAATTAGTAATGGGATTTGGGTGGATAATTAAATCATATATTAATTATGTAATAAATAATGGTAACATGGTCATTCTAAAATTAAGAAGTACAAATGGTAACATTGTCATCATACTTATGAGTAAAGATAATGGGAAAATGGTAATTCTAAATTGAGAAGTACAAATGGTAACATGTTCATAATACTTATGAGTAAAGTGAATGGGAATATGGTCATTATAAATTGGGAAGTTTAAATGGTAATATGGTCTTTATACTTACGAGTAAATAGAATGGGAACATGGTTATTCTATTGATGAGTAAGCTTGGTAACATGGTCATATTACATATATTTTTAATAATCGTAACTTTGGATTTAATGTCTGAATTTAAAGAATGAAAATAAAGGTACTCAAAGATACATACTCACTTGAGAATATTTCGATCTCCGGAATGAGTCGAAATAAGTATTGATATTTGATATCACCTTTGAATACTTTGGACTTTGGCATGAGCTGAATAAGGCATTAAAATATAATATCATCTATACATACTTTGGACCTAGGAATGAGCTAAAGGAGGTATTGAGATATGATATTGTAACACCCTAAGGTTTTATAAAAATAAATTGAAATTCAAGAAACATTTTTTTAAATATATAATAATAACTAGCCTTTAAACATAATTTTACTACTTATATGTTTTGAATTTTAAAAAATAGCCATCTACAATTGTGATCAGTATGTTATTTAGAGTCTGATGAAACCAACTTGTTTTTTTGGTTAATAGTAACATACCCTTATGAATAGTAACATGAATAGTAATATGAACCTAATGAATATTAAATTGTATTATTATTTTATTTTCTTAAGGATTTAAGATAATGACATCCTGGTTAAGTTTTCAATGTGATATAAAAGCAGTTATAGAATAATTTTTTTTTTAATTTTTGAGTTAAGTATGATTTTATTTAAAAATTAAATTAATAATATTTAGAAAATTATTTTCAAAAAAATGTATTACATTTTTGAATTATACACGTTAAAAAATGTTAATGGTAAATTTTTGGGATTTTTCTAAAACAGTTGATTTTTCTATGAATAGTAAAGATACAGTTTTGAGTTTCGGTGTGTTTAATGACATCATTAATGATGTAATAATGATTTAATAATTATGTTAGACTTATGTAAAATAGAATAAGTTATGAGGTGTCCCAAGTGGATAATACCATGGGCAAGCCCATGGTGTTTCAAATACCACTAATGATGTGTCCTTTGGAAATTATTAAATATTCCCTCACTTTTTCTATAAATACCAACCCATTACTTCATTAAATTCATTAAAAATTCTTCATCAACGTAGATATGGCTTTCTTACCTCCCTATTAGTCCTCCCAAGGTTTCCTAAAGCCCATCAAGGTCCCAACCTTCAAGTTCTAGGAGTTACTCTACAAGGTAAGAGAATTCTCAACTTCTTTTTTTCCATTCAAGTTCTCTTTTATGTGGCATAGCTTTCAAGTTTCCCAACCATGTTTTTATTTAATTTTATTTCTTGGTCTATTCTATATTGTTATTCATTTATGTATGGGTTAACCATGTCCCCTATTTTTTTAATGTTTTCTAAAACTATGTTGTATAGCCGTTAGGCTGCCGAATTTTTGTAAGGGATTTCTCAACTATTCTTTTATGTTGAGTTCCTTTCTTTTATTGTTATTCCATCATCTTGTCTTACCCATGAGGAATGAAATCTCCAAAAATAATTTATATTCTGGATATTCTCATTCTCATGGAAAATTCATCATCATTCTCCTCCTCTCCCACTTATTCAAGGAAAAAATACATCGTTCGTGATGTGTCGAATTACCGACATTTTGGAAGATGTGATTTCAATGTACATCAATTATTTAAAGTATGGTCATGAAACCATTTTTATGGTTGAACTAGGTTATAATATATATATTATTTCTCATCCATTTTTCTGGAATTATTTTTTACACATGGTTTTAAGTTATCAAACAAAATGAGGTCATTATTATCAAAGAACCACCAAAATGATATAAACAAACATCATTAATGTTTTAACTTATGAATCATCCTAATACCAAACATAAAAATGATAAATGGTATAATTTATGGTTCTTTAAATATGTAAACACCATTACATTAAAATTATTTAGTTTCCATTCCAATCGACAAAAAAATCCATCATGAACCGGTCATGGAAATCATGTAAAGAACGCTCCCAACACAATGGAAGGAACAAAATACTAACAATTAGAGGGAGAAATGATGTTATAAAATGATCATATAAGATTTTATAAATATAAATATGTTTTTTAATATAATAATAACAATATTTTAACCATTATATAGTAGGTTTAAAGTAGTTGAAGTAAGACAAACCCGAGGTAAGGGAATTCTTAACCCGATTTCTATTCTTTAGGATAACTTTATACTTCGTTATTTGTGTTGTATTAAAAATGTTTGTGTGTTTAATTATATTTATATTAATTTGATTTATATTTATTTATAGTGTATATACATATTCCATCCACTCAATTCATTCTCACTTGAATTATATGATATTTATAAGGGAATTTTCTTTTACAATCCTCTTTTAAAAATCTATTTTACAAAATTCAAAAGTAATGCTTTTATGAAATTATTAATGTTGTATGATTATGTTATGGTTCTTGGTAATTTTTTATGATTAAGGTTGGTACCTATATATTCCTCCAATGCATTGGGTATGTGTAATTTGGAGGTCAGACATATGGTTACTCCATGTGTAACTGCGATGGTTAAAATAATTGTAAGGTATCCATGAGGGTTACAAATTATAAGGTAGCCATGAGGGTTACAATATTATGTAAGTAATGAACCAAGATAACCTTGTGTTTCCATTTATGTTCTTATATTTTGTGAGGATCTTGTGGAAATCTTAGGTTTCACAAAGTAAGTTTATATGGGTGACAAGTATGTCTTTTGAAAATGATTTCACACGTTACAAGTATTCATGGACTAATGTGTTATTTCCTTATTTTTATATCCCTTACTCAGATTTTTATGCTCATCCCATGTTTTTAAAATATTTTCACAGGTTATAAGGATGTGTAAGACAAAGAAGTAATCCAAGTTAAATGTTTGAAGATTTTTCAAAGAAATCATGTTTTGTACTTTTATGTTTTATATTTTTGAAAAAAATAGAAACTATTTTTAGTAGTATCCTCTTGTATGAATGTGGAATGTTATGTATGTAAGGTATCCTAATTATCTAAAACTCTAAACTCAAAAAGATCCTCAATGTGTAATAATGTATATTCTTGACTAAAATTCAAGATTAAGTAATGTTATAAGGATGATTCCTTATAGTTGGCATCAGATTATGGTTTAGATAACTTTAGAGGTTACGATAAAGTTAATATATTAAAATAAATGTTTTTTACTATATGGTCAATTTGAAATGATATAGAATTTAAATATTACCATGTTGCTTCGACTAAGATATGTTTATTTAGAATGGTTATCCGCAGAAGAAACAGGGAAGCTCAAGATGAGAGGCACCGACGAAACGACATTCTTTCGAATCTGCAACTCAGAATGGTAGGGATTGGAACCGAGTGGTTTGTGATAGTAATGGATCAGCTAACGTAGGAAATAAATGGTGGTGGCATCCATGCAAGAGAAAAACAAGAGGTACCACAACATAACATGATACTAGTGGAAAACTTTATGAGTCAACACCCTCTTGCTTTTAATGGATCTTCTAAACTAGTAGCAAATTAAGGATAGATTAAATCTCTTGAAAAGATATTCGATGTTATAGGATTTTCAGATAATCAAAAGTCAAGTCTTTACATTTATCGTTTTGAAGGTGAAGTTGATCAGTAGTGATCAATGGTAAATAATATTAGGGATAGAGAGGATATTAATGCTTGAGATTGGGTTAAATTTAAAAGTCTTTTCCTTGAAAAATATTTTCCTAAGGTGGTGAGACTTAGGATGGAGAAGAAATTACTTGAATTGAAGCAAAACAAGGAAGATTTAGTGGCTGTGTATGAAGAGAACTTCACTCGACTGGCGAGTTATGCTCCAAATCTTATTCTAGATCTTGATAAAAAAATCAATCGATTTTACTCAGTATTAAAGCTAAGGTATCGAAGGGCGTTGGCCTCCCTTGAATTCAAAAGTTATGAGAAACTTTTCCAATGTGCTGAGAGGGTAGACATGGAGTTTGCTGATGATCATGTGCATTTTGGAAACAAAGAGAAGAAGAGGTCCATATATAAAGTGATAGGTAAGAATAAATAAAGAAATCTGATGGTATGAAAATCCAGTTTTCTGTATGTGAAAAGTGTGGAAAGAAGCACCCTGGGGAATGTATTACTAAAACTAGGAACTATTTTCCATATAGTAAGTTTGGAAATATGGCCCAAGATTTTAATGAAAATGATCTTAAGACTAATCCTAAAAAGAAAAATGTTAAGTGTTTTAAATATGGTGAGATGGATCATTATGAAAATGCTTTACCAAAGAGAGATCCGAATGATGCAAAGAATCCAGACTATAAGTAAAAAGGTCATGTGAGATCCTTTGAGACTATGTCAGTAGATTTTGTTCCATCCAACGAAGAGGTATTAGGTACTCTATTCTTTTACTCATATTTTGCTAAAGTTCCGTTCGATACGGGGTTTACACATTCTTTCATCTCTGAGAAATTTTCTAGTAAATTGGAAATATCACCTCAACAAATGAGACTAGGACTTGTTGTTAAAACATTGGGGGAAAGTATTATAAATAAGTGTAATTATAAGAATCTTTATATTGTGGTATGTGGAAAGACTTTACCTAAAAACCTTGTTGTTTTTCCCTTAGTCGAGTTTTATGTTATTCTGGGAATGGATTGGATTTCTGTTTATCATGCTAAGATTGACTGTAGAGCTAAAGAAGTTGTTTCTCAAAAAGAGTTTTAGTTTTTATACAAGAATGAACCCATACAATTGATAACATATTAGGAAGCTGAGAGACTATTAAAATATTGAAATGAAATTTATCTTTCTCATATTGTTGAAAACAAGGTAAATGTTCAGATTAATGATGTCTTATTGGTAAATGAATACCTTAATGTTTTTCCTGATGAGTTACCTGGTGTCATACCTGATCGGGAAGTCTAATTCACAATTGACTTAGTTCCTGATGCTAATCCAATTTCAAAAACCCCATATCTTATAGCTCAAATAGAACTTATTTAATTGAAAAATCAGTTGCAAGATTTTCTTGATAAAGGATTCATTCATCCTAGAACAAAACCATAGGGAACTACTATTTTGATCATTAAAAAGAAAGATGGTGACATGAAACTTTGCATTGATTATAGAGCTTTGAATAACATCCCTGTTAAAAACAAGTATCCTCTTCCTCACATTGATGACTTGTTTGATCAGCTCTAGGGAGCTCAGTACTTTTCCAAGATTGAATTGAGATTAGGATATCATCAGCTGAAGGTGAAGGAGGATGACATCCTGAAAATAGCCTTTCATACTAGATATGGGAATTATGAATTTTTTGTTATGCCATTTGAGTTAAATAATGCACCTGCTATATTCATGGATCTTATGAATAGAATATTTCATGATTTCTTGGATAAGTTTGTAGTTGTGTTTATTGATGAACTTCTGGTATTTTCTAAGAGTAAAGAAGAGCATGAAATACATCTTAGGGTTGTTTTACAAACCTTAAAGGAAAAGAAACTATAAATTTTTTTAGAAAGTGTGATTTTTGGTTACAAAATATTTCTTTTCTTGGTCACATTATAAATAATAATGGAATAACAGTTGATCCTACCAAAATAAGAGTGGTTGATGAATGGCCAAGACCCACAAATGTTATAGAGATTCATATTTTTATTGGATTAACAGGTTATTATCGACGGTTTGTTAAAAAATATTCATGGTTATCCATCCTGCTAACCAAGTTAATGCGAAAAGGGGTTAAATTTATTTGGACAGAAGAATGTGATGTTTGTTTTTAGGAATTGAAGGAGAGATTGGTGAATGCTCCATTTTGGGACTTGCCTTCCCGAAATCTTGAGTTTTTCATCTACAATGATGATTCATTGAAGGGACTTGGTTTTGTTCTATTGTAGAATGATTAAGGAATTTTATATTCTTCAAGACAACTAAAATGTCATGATTTAAATTATCCCACACATGATTTATAATTGGAAGCTGTGGTTTTTTGCTTTGAAAATTTGGCGGCATCATTTAGACATAGACAAATGTAAAATATATACTTACCATAAAAGTCTAAAGTATATATTAAATCAGAAGGAATTAAAAATGAGGAAGAGAAGATGGCTTGAACTGATATAGGATTATGATTTCATGATCAATTACCATCTGGGAAAATCAAACAAACTGGAATATGCCTTGAGTCGAAAACATCATGTATCATTAACCATGTTACCTTTAGAACATGATCCTTTGATTAATGATTTAATGAATTTTGGCTTAGAAGTTGTTTTTGCCGAAAATAAATCTAATTTGTTTCAGGTTTCAGTGCAATCATCATTATCAGATAGGATTAAGTGACCACAAAAGGAAGACCGTGAGCTACAGAAAAAGGTATAATTGGTTAAAATGGGAAATCTTCCAGAATTTAACCATGATAAAGATTGTGTTTTAAGATTGGAAAAAAGGTTTTGTGTTCCTTGTGATTCTAAGTTGAAGAAATATTTATTATGTGAAGCCCATAGTTCTCCATTTTCTATTCATCCTAGAAGTAATAATATGTATAGAGGCCTTTGGGAGTATTACTAGTGGGATATAATGAAAAGAGATATTACAGAATTTATTGTGAAATGTTTGACTTTTCAATAGGTTAAAGTGGAGTGGCAGTTACCGAAGGGGATTCTATAGCCTTTTCCAATGAAAATGTGGAAATGGGAGAATATATCCATGCAACTCGTAGTGACAATAACAAATACTTCTAGAGGTAACAATTTGATTTGGGTTATTGTTGATCAAATGTCAAAATCTTCATGTTTTCTTTCTATTCGAGATACAATGTCTTTAGACCAGCTTTCTTGACTGTACCTCAATGATATTGTTAGGTTACATGGAGTTCCTTGTAAGAACCTGGTTCTTATTCTTGAGGTATAGGCTTCTTCTTTTCTCTTTTCCTTAAGTGTTTTTGAGAAAATAAGGAAAATGGGGAAAATCCTAAATTTTGGGACTACACACCGTGTACTTTTTTACACGTCGTGTACTGTGACCATGTGGGATAAGTACACAGGGTGTGTAGGCCGGTCGACGATGAAGGGTGTAAAATACAACTACATGCCGTGTAGTGGGTATTTACATTCTATGTAGTCAGTCAGCATGCGAATAGTAAGGTGGTGTCCAGCTGAGTGGCAGTACACGCCATGTACTCAATTAATACACGTCGTGTACTCATGTCGATAGATGAACAGTGCCATGCTGGCGAGAACCCATCAGAGGAACAGTTAAAAAAGGAAAGTACACGCCGTGTACTCAAGTAGTACACACCGTGTAGTTTGTTTTTTTCACTTAAAATGGGCTGTAGCCTCCCCTGTTCACATGGAAGGCTTAGAACTGGGGAGGAGTTGGGAGAGAGGTCCGAACTTCAAGGAGCTCCAGATCGCACACTGGGAATCCGTTTCCGCCTCTGACGATCTCGTTAGAATCGTACAGGTAAGCCTCTCCTTCTCCTTAAGCCGTTCTTACCAATTCTTTCCTGAGGGAATGTTATTTACGTTTGAACGGGATTTATTTCACCTCAGATCTTCATCGATATTGGACATTTTGAGGAGCGTCGTTCACGTATACCGATCAGGGGTGATTGAGGTAGGTGGCTTAGTGTTTAAATTCCAACTGCTGTGCGTTTTTGTGTACCTTTGAGCTACGAACCCATGTTAGGGTGTCATGAGGCTGAGGCCTTGGCTGTTTTAAATACCTATAATTGTATAGTTAGTTAACTGTGATAATAAACTATTATTTGGGATCGCTGCTTGGAACCAGGACCACCCCGGGGGTGTGTTCCTCTATTTATCCATTTGGCCAGGATACCCGAGGGTATTCCATTGTAATAACGTTTATTAAATTTCCTTGAGATGAATTTTATATGAATTTCTTATTTACATGTTGGGCATGGCCCGGTTACTTGCGCCTGAGGGCAGTGTTATTTTTAGCCTGAGGGCGTTGTTTATTTAGCCTGAGGGTAAGGTACTGCTTATCCTGAGGGAAACGTTCTATTTCACCTGAGGGAAACTTTTAGTTTTCCTACAGGCAGTGAATTCTATGCCTGAGGGCAACACTTCGTACGCCTGGGGGAAATATCTGTTATTCATGAGGGAAATGCCTGAGGGAAAGATTCTGTTTACCTGAGGGTAAGTGTTTGCATGTCTGAGGACACTGACTATTTACTTAGAATATTCATTGTTGTGATATCCTAAATTGAATGATTAAATGAATATTAATAATGGAAATATAACTGATAAATTTAGTTACTTTTGAGTACTTCTTAATTCATTGCATTTACTACTGCACACAGTTGTTTCATATTTTTACATAGTTGGCCACGAGCCTTTGGTGGGTGACTACTGTGATATATTTCTCAAACCCTGTTGGGGGTCATGTATTTGGCCCCAAACAGATTACATTTCTGTAGGTATAGATAAGGGAAAGGGTCCCTATATAGGTACTTGATTGTTGCTGAGGTGTAGGGGAGCATGGGACCGAGCTCAGGCTCGTGATGCCATTGGTTGTTTTGTTTTATTGTACCCGTACATTCCATTTTATCATATTGTACTACTGTGTAACATGTTCTGGATATTTTCATAGCATAGTTACATACATATATATATGACTACTGGTTTTTGTTACTTCAGTTGTTCATTTCAGTTATGTATGTTTTACTTCTTCTGCTGCCATTGTATGTTTTATCTTGTATTCCGCTGC
The DNA here is from genome assembly GCA_963277665.1 of Viscum album. Classification (NCBI taxonomy): domain Eukaryota; kingdom Viridiplantae; phylum Streptophyta; class Magnoliopsida; order Santalales; family Viscaceae; genus Viscum; species Viscum album. The sequence goes on from OY728137.1 coordinate 1,720,091,925, forward strand.
GCTACACTTTGACAAATGAGGGCATAGTTTCACCACTATCAGACCTGGGCCCTCGCTTCTAGTCGGCAGCCTCTGGTGTTTGGGGAAATGCACTTGAGGTCATGTGACCAACCGGGTTCGGGGAACCTGTGGAGTGGTACCCAGATCCGGGACATTACAAAGTGGTATCAGAGGGGTTCATTTATTTGACTTACTATTTGGAGCCTTAGTCAGGGATAGGACGGAAACGGTAGTTGGTAATAAGTTGTGCCCGGGAGTAGCTGACCCGTGTACAGGGAAAATCCAGTCTACCTCAGTTATTATAATTTTTCTGATTTTGCAATTTTACAGTTGATTTGATTTTCACTGTTGGGTGACACACTTGTGATTGTGCTGTTTATATTTTATCCATGGGTTTTATTTAGTTTCAACCAGATTAGATGAGGGTATTCCTTCTCATGCATCATTTAGGCACGCGCTAGAAATCACATGTCATGCATAGTTCCAAGCCATGTAGGCGCATTATAAATTGCATGATGTTATGATAGTCATTATGCTAGAAAAACATGATGTTGTGATACCTGCTTTGATAAATACCTGCTATGTGAGAGGGTATTTTTGTTTTAGCATGTTGAAAGGATGGACACAAACATTTGGTCGTTGGGTAGTATGATCCCTCAATAACTGGAATTTGGTGGATCATTGACTTTTTTATTTGAGTACATCATGTATAAGCTATCAAACTTTGATTCGCGGGGAGTATGGGCCCTCACGGATCAGAATTTGGAACTTATGTGTTGTTTTTAAGTATTTTATGGGATCTGGAGTAGTTTCAGAGGCTTAATGTCTGGAAAACCCAGGATACATGTCGTGTGGTTCCTTGGACACACGCTATGTGTTCTTCTGTTCGGGAAGAAAAGAAAACTTTTAAGGTACACGTCGTGTACCCTCAGTACATGCCGTGTAGAGTCTTCCCGTGTCATAGACGGTGTGGGTGGGACACGGGGAAGGGAAATACTTGGGGTGAACACGCCGTGTACCTAATGTACACACTGTGTAGTGTTGACCCAGAGTTCGGCCGTGTAACTAACAACACGGGTCGGTGGAATCTTTTTTTACACACTGTATCAATGATGAACACACCGTGTAGTATGACCTGGGGACCCGGCCGTGTAACGAACAAACATGCGTTGGTGTTACCTCTTCTTGAACACGTCGTGTACCTGAGGGACACACTGTGTAGTCTTGACTGGTGAGAGACCGTGTGGACTTAGCCATGTGGCTGAGGAAATGGGGTGGTGTACACGCCGTGTGCGGGTATAACACGCCATGTGGTATCAATCCGAGTAGTTGTCCGTGTCACAAATGAAACAGGCAGTTGGAAAATGACACCATACACCACATGTAGTTAATATACACGCCATGTAGTTTTTTTCAATGAAATCCGTGTGGCTTAGCCGTGTAGAAGGACCCGGACAGGGGAAGAGAAGTCAGGTACATGTCATGTAGTCAGTTTACACACTGTGTAGTCGTGTTGTGCAATCTTGAATACCTTCTTCCTCCTGTTCCCCTTTTGGTCCCTTCATTTTCAGTATTTGATAATCTTGATCTAAGGTGTGTGTTTGACCTTGTAGAGTCATTCCACCAAGACGACCATGCATTGTTTTCCAGGAGAGTAAAAACAATTATACTCCAGAGATGGTGGGCCATGGGCTACCAGTGGATCCTTTAGTAGAGCCAGATGTGATTCCAGCCGTTATATCAGACACAGGTGCGGATGCACAGTTCTGTGAAGGATTTATGTGGTTCATGAAGACCTTTCAGGGAACACCGCCGGCTGCCACATCAATGGCTGAGATGTCTCATATCTTCCAGCAGCAGCATCCGCCCACGTTTTCAGGGGATGGTGGACCACAAGCTGCGAAGTCTTGGCTGGGGTCTATGTCGACTATTTTCAAGCATCTTGAGATGCCTCCAGGGAGGAGGGTCAAGCTCGTGACTTATATGCTGCATGATTCTGCCAAGAGATGGTGGGATATTACCACTCAGACAAAGCATCATAGAAACATGGCATGGGAAGATTTTCAGATAGCCTTCTATGACTTCTTCTTCACAGATACGCTGAGGGAAGATAGAGCTCGAGAGTTCCTGAATCTGCAGCAGGGTGCTATGTCGGTGATGGATTATTCTTCTTGTTTCACCTAGATTCAGCGTTTTTCACCCATTCTGGTGGGTTATGAAACGTTGAGGGATAGATGCTTTGAGGATGGTCTTCGATATGACATCTGAGCACTAGTGAATGTTTTCAGGTTTCCTACAGTACATGATATTGTGAACCAGGCGCTGATTATAGAGAGGAACCTTTGAGAAGCTAGTGGTGCAGACCAGGGCAGTTCAACACCAGTTTTTGGTACTATTTCTACCGGTAAGAGGAAGCAACAGATGAGTTTCTCTCACAGTGGCAGTACTAGCCAGGATATTACTTCAGGTGGCTTGGTTAGGTGCTACCAGTGTGGTAAAGAGGGGCACAAGATACAGCAGTGTCCATGTGACCCAGTGGAGTGCCGAGCTTGTGGAAAAATGGGCCATCTGCAGTGCTTTTGCAGGGCGTAACCATCAGTGGCTAGTGAGAGGGGTTCTGTAAAGACTCTGTGTGCAGGAGCAGGACCAGCATCTTTTTACCAGTCATGAAACTAGAATATGTCAGGGCATGCAGGCCAAGATGGTGGGCGTGGTCGTGGTAGCCAGACACCAGGATCTCAGAGGCAGCAGGGTGGGATAGCTCAGGGTAGCCAGACTGTGTCGCAGGGCCACGACACTGGGCATACATATGCAGTGCAACAGACCCAACAAGAGCAAGATCCCAGACCTTATACTATCAGAGGTACTATTCTAGTAGCTTCTGTTTTATCTTAATCCCCTTTCGATACGGGTGTTACACATAGCTTTATATCTATGCCCATTGTGGAGAGCCTTGGGCTCTGTGTTTATTCTTCTTTTGATGTTATGATGCTAGACACTCTGTTGGGGACTATAACGGCTGGTGTGCATCAGTGTAAGGAGTGCCCCCTTGAGGTTGGTGTGTGTCACTTCCTTTAGTACCTCTATGTCTTAGAGATGAATAGATATGATTTCATTCTCAGGAAGGACTGGTTGGTTCCCTTTCGAGCCTTTGTAGACTGCTATCGTCACAGGGTGCGTTTCGCGTCACCAGAGGGCGGAGAGTTTCTATACAAGGGCGAATGGGATGTTCAGGTGCTTCAAGCTGGACCCAAGCATCGTGGGCGAGGTGGAGTCATAGCCCAGATTGTGAATTTGTATCTAAATGATCAGGGGACTTGTTAGAAGTATTTCCATATAGTGGTTGATAATTTCAGGGATGTCTTCCTAGATGACTTTTCAGGTCTACCGACGGAGTGAGATGTGGATTTCTCTATTGAGCTTGTTCCAGGAGAGACACAGATATCCATTACTCCTTATAGGATGGTGACACCTGAGTTAAAGGATATCAAGATATAGTTATAGGAGTTACAATAAAAGGGTTTTATCTGACCCAATACTTATCCTTGGGGTTCTCTGTTCCTTTTTGCGAAGAAGGCGGACAGTACCCTCAGACTCTGTGTGGATTATCGGAAGCTGAACCAGTTGACGGTCAAGAACTGATATCCCTTACCAAGGATTGATGATCTTTTTGATCAACTTGGAGGTGCACGATAGTCAGGGGAAGACCTATCTTTCTTCTTTAGGTGTGAATTCTACCCTCCTAGATAGAGTGAGGATGATACACCTATCTGATTCAGAAGGCCTAGTTCTACGGGAGTCAGTGGCAAGTGAGGACCCTCCTCCTGGATGGACGATAGGCAATGTAGAGGTATTGTGTTTCCATGGACGAGTGTGGGTTCCAGGGGATATATGTGAGGATCTAATGCGGGAGTTTCATGCCTCATATTGTAGAGTTTATCCCAAAGTTACCAAAATGTACCGTGACTTGAGACGTCAGTACTGGTGGCTGGGTATGAAGAGGGAAGTAGCTGGTTTTGTTACGAGATGTTCCACCTGTCAGCAGGTGAAGGTGGAGCATCAGAGGCCAGCCAGACTGTTACAGTAGTTACCCATTCCAGAGTGGAAATGGGATGATGTCGCGATGGACTTCGTGAATGGGTTTCCAAGGTCACATCGAGGCAATGATGTCGTGTGGGTCGTTGTGGAAAGACTTACGGAGGTAGCTCACTTTTTGTCAATCAAGGAGACCTTCGGTGTTGACGAGCTCAAGAATCTGTATATCCGAGAGGTCTTACGTCTTCATGGGGTCCCTCGTTCTATCATTTCAGATAGGGATGCCCATTTTACATCTCATTTTTGGTGGAGTTTTCAAAGGGCACTGGGTACGCAGGTGCTTCTGAGCACAACTTAACACCCTCAGACCGATGGTCAGTCAGAGCGTACGATACAAGTGCTAGAGGACATGCTGCGCGCATGCATCCTAGAATTTAGGGGCTTCTGGGAAAAGCATATACCCCTAGTTGAGTTTTCCTATAATAACAGCTTTCAAGAAACTATTAAGATGGAACCTTACGAGGATTTATATGGTAGGCCATTTTGATCATCTTTGTGCTGGATGGAGGCAGGTGAGGCAGTTTTACTGGGACCAAAGCTCATGCAGGAGACTTCTAAGCAGGTCTAGTTGATTCAGAAGTGGATGGATACTGTGAAGTCTCGTCAGAAATCTTATGATGATCGCTGTAGATGACCCTTGGAGTTTGTGGTTGGGGATCAGGTTTTCTTGCGTGTTACACTGAGGTTGGGACACATGAAGATCAGGATACAGGGTAAACTTTCACTGAGGTATGTGGGGCCATTTGAGATTTTGGAGAGAATCGGGCTAGTTGCCTATCAGTTTCAGTTACCACAGAGGTACCAGGCCATGCACGACGTCTTCCATGTATCTCAGTTACGCCACTATCATTCAAATCCATATCACATCTTTTATATAGAGGAGGTTGAGCTTGAGGTAGATACGTCCTTTGAGGAGCATCCGATTCGTATCGTGGATAGGAGCACGAAGGTTCTCCGAGGCTGGTCAGTTCCTCTCGTATGAGTGCTATGGCAGCATGGCCGAGTGCAGGACGAAACCTGGGAGCGGGAGACTGATTTACATGCTCAGTGGCCAAAGTTGTTCTGAGCTTTATCTTTGCCACCCTTGGAAGGGAAATTCGGGGACAAATTTCTTTAGGGGGGGATGTTTGTAAGAACCCGGTTCTTATTATTGAGGTACGAGAGTCTTCTTTTCTCTTTTCCTTAAGTGTTTTTTAGAAAATAAGGAAAATGGGGAAAATCCTAAATTTTGGGACTACACACTGTGTACTTTTTCACACGCCATGTACTCTGATCGTGTGAGATGAGTACACAAGGTGTGTAGGCCAGTCGATGATGAAGGGTGTAAAAACAGACTACACGCCGTGTAGTGGGTATTTACACGCTGTGTAGTTAGTCGGCAGTTGAATAGTAAGGCGGTGGCCAGCTAAGCGGCGGTACATGCCGTGTACTCAGTTAATACACACCATGTACTCATGTCGACAGATGAACAATTCCACGCTAGCGAGAAGCCGTCAGGGGAACAATTTAAAATGGAAAGTACACGCCGTGTACTCAAGTAGTACATGCCATTTACTCAAGTAGTACATGTCGTGTAGTTTTTTGTTTTTGCTTAAAATGGGCAGTAGCCTCCCCCATTCATAGGGAAGGCTTAGAAACGGAGGAGGAGCCGGGAGAGAGGGCTGGACCTTCTAGGAGCTCCAGATCGCACGCTGGGAATCCGTTTCCGCCTCTGACGGTCTCGTTGGAATCGTACAGGTAAGGCCCTCCTTCTCCTTAAGTCGTTCTTACCAATTCCTTCCCGAGGGAAATTTATTTACGTTTTAATGGGATTTCTTTCACCTCATATCTTCGTCATTCTTGGACGTTTCAAGGAGCCGCGTTCACGTATATCGACCATGGGTGATCGAGGTAGGTGTCTTAGTGTTTAAATTCTAACTATTGTGTGTTTTTGTGTACTGTTGAGCTACAAACCCATGTTGGGGTGTCGTGAGGCTGATGCCTTGGCTATTTTAAATACCTAGAACTGTATAGGTAGTTAAATATGATAATAAACTATTTTTTGGGATCACTTCTTGGATTCAGGACCACCACGGGGGTGCGTTCCTCTGTTTAGCCGTTTGGCCAGGATACCCGATGGTATGCCATTGTAATAATTTTTATTAAATTTACTTGAGAGGAATTGTATGTGAATTGCTTATTTAAATGTTGGGCATGGCCGGGTTACTTTCACCTGAGGGCCGTGTTCTTTTCAGACTGATGGCATTGTTTGTTTAGCCTGAGGGAAAGGTACTGCTTAGACTGAGGGAAACGTTCTATTTCGCCTGAGGGAAACTTTTAGTATGCCTGAGGGCAGTGAATTCTATTCCTGAGGGAAACACTTCGTACGCCTGAGGGAAATATCTGTTATGCCTGAGGGCAATGCCTGTGGGAAAGATTCTGTTTACCTGAGGGTAAGTGTTTTCATGTCTGAGGACACTGACTGTTTACTTATAATATTCACTGTTGTGATATCCTAAATTTAATGATTAAATGAGTATTAATAATGGAAATATAACTGATAAAGTTAGTTACTTTTTAGTACTTCTTAGTTCATTGCATTTACTACTGCACACTGTTGTTGCATATTTTCACACAGTTGGGCACGAGCCTTTGGTGGGTGCCAACTGGGATTTATTTCACACACCATGTTTGGGGTCATGTCTTCGGCCCCAAACAGATTAAGTTTTTGAAGGTATGGATAAGGGAAGGGTCCCTATACAGGTACTTGATTATTGCTGAGGTGTAGGGGAGCATGGGACTAAGCTCATGCTCATGATGCCACCGGCTTTTTTGTTTTTTTGTACCTATACTTTCCATTTTATCGTATTGTACTGCTGTGTAACATGTTCTAGCTGTTTTCATAGCATAGTGACATACATATATATATGACTATTGGTTGTTGTTACTTCAGTTGTTCATTTCCGTTATGTATGTTTTCCTTCTTCCGTTGCTGTTGTATGTTTTATCTTGTATTCCACTGCGCTACACTTTGACAAATGAGGGAATAGTTTCCCCACTATCAGACATGGGCCCTCCCTGCTAGTTGGCAGCCTCTGGCATTTGGGGAAATGCGCTTGAGGTCATGTGACCAACCGGGTTCGGGGAACCCGTGGAGTGGTACCCTGATCCGAGACGTTACATTCCTCTTTCCAATATATCTAATTGAGATCTTAGGTTCACATATAACTTTTAGAAGGTCCTTTAGAAGTCGTTAGGAACATAATTAAATTTCAGTATAGCTTTTCGTCCTCAATCAGATGGGTTGGTAGAACGAACAATTCAGACTTTGGAGGATATGCTTTGATATTGTTCAATGGACTACCAGGGAAGTTGGGATCATCACATTTATTTAGTTTAGTTTTCTTATAACAATAGTTTTCATTCCAGTATTTAGATGGCACATTTTGAGGCATTTTATGGGAAGTGGTTTCAGACTCCAGTGTTTTGGGATGAAGTTGGTGAATGAAAGTTGATAGGGCTGGAATTATTAGAAGAAGTCATAGATAAAGTGAAGATGATTCAGCAACACATGTGGACATCTTAGAGTAGGCAGAGAAGTTATGCAGATAATAGAAGGAAGACTTATCATTCGAGGTAGGTGAAAATGTTTTCCTTAAAATATCTCCTTGGAAAAGTGTGATGCATTTTGCTAAGAAAGGGAAGCTAAGCCTAAATTTCATCGTTCCTTTTAAAATCCTAGATAAAGTTTTACCAGTTGCATATTGAGTATATTTTCCTTTGAGTTTGTCTCAGGTACAAAATGTTTTTCATGTTTCAATGTTGAGAAAGTATGTTCCAGATTCAACTCATGTTTTGAGCCTAGAAGTAGTTCAGATGGAAGAGAACCTTTCTTATGAAGAGAAAACAGTTCAGATTCTTGATCGAAGGGAACATTTATTGTAGAATAAGGTAATCCACTAGGTAAATTTTTTGTGGAGAAACCACATGGTAGAAGAAGCAACTTGGGAGTCTAAAAATTTTATGAGGTAAAGGTACCCTCACTTATTTAATAAGTAAATAAAATTGCGAGGACACAATTTCAAGAAGGTTGGGAGAATGTAACACCCCAAGGTTTTCTAAAAATAAATTAAAATGCCTGAAACTTTGTTTTAAATAGATAATTATAACAAGCCTTTAAACATAATTTTACTACTTCTATATTTTGAATTTTGGAAAACGATCATCTAAAATTGTGATCAGTAAGTTATTTGGAGTCTGATAAAACCAACTTGTTTTTTTGGTGAATAGTAACAAACCATTATGAATAGTAATATGACCCTAATGAATAGTAAATTGTATTATTATTTTATTTTATTAAGGATTTAAGATAATGACATCCTGGTTAATTTTTCAATGTGATATAAAAGAAGTTATGGAATAAAAATATTTAGTTTTTGAATTAAGTATGATTTTATTTAAAAATTAAATTAATAATATTTAGAAAATTATTTTCAAAAAATGGAGTTCATTTTTTAATTCTACATTTTGAAAAATGGTAAGGGTAAATTTTTGGTATTTTTCTCAAACAGTTGATTTTTTAGGGAGTAGTAAAAATACAGGTTTGAGTTTCGGTGTGTTTAATGACATCATTAATGGTGTAATAATGATGTAATAATTCTTGTTGACTTATGTATAGTAGAATAAATTATGAGGTGTCCAAAGTGGCTAATACCTTGAGCAAGCCCATGGTTTTTCAAATACCACTAATGAGGCGTCCCTTGGAAATTATTAAATATCCCTTCACTTTTTCTATAAATAGCAAAACCATTCCTTCCTTAAATTCATTCCAAATTACTCATCAATGAAGATCTGGCCTCCTTAACTCCCTATTAGTCTTCCCAAGGTTTCCTAAATCCCACATGGTTGAAACCTTCATCTTTTAAGAGTTACTCTACAAGGTAAGAGAATTCTCAACTTCTTTTTTTTCCATTCATATTCTCTTTTATGTGGTATAACTTTCAAGTTTCCATACCATGTTCTTATTTCATTTTATTTCTTGCTCTATTCTATATTATGATTCATTTCTAGATTGGTGACCCTTATCCCATCTTTTTTTAATGATTTCTAAAACAATGTTGCATAGCCGTTAGGCTGCTGAATATTTGTATGGGATTTCTAAACTATTATTTTATGTTGAGTTCCTTTCTTTTCTTATTATTTACTCATCTCCTCTTACCCAATAAGCATGAAAGTTACAGAAATCATGTATATTCTAGATTTTATCAAGTTCATGGAAAATTCATCATCATTATTTTCCTCCTCTCCCACTTATTCAAGGAATAAAAACATGGTCCGTGATGTGTCGAATTACCAACATCGTGGACGATGTGATTTCAATTTACATTAATTATTTCAAGTCTGGTTATGAAACAATTTTTATGGTTTAACCAGGTTATAATATATTTATTATGTCTCATCCATGGTTCTATAATTCTTTTTTACACATGGTTTTAATTTATCAAACAAAATGAGGTCGTTATTATCAAAGAACCACTAAAATGATATAAACAAACATCATTAATGTTCTAACTTATGAATCATCCTCATATAAAAATTCAAAATGATAAATGGTATAATTTATGGTTATATAAATATTTAAATACCACTCCCTTCCAATTCTTGAGTTTCACTTCCAATCGATAAGAATATCCATCATGAACAGATCATGGAAATCATGTAAAGAACGCTCCCAAAACAATAGAAGGAATAAAATACTAACAATTAAAGTATTAAATGATGTTATAAAATGATCATATAAGATGTTATAAATATAAATATGTTTATGTAAGATAATAATAACACTCTTATAACCATTATAAAAGAGGTTTAAATGATTTTAAGTAAGACAAACCTGAGGTAAGTGAATTCTTTACCCGATTTCCATTCCTTAAGTTAACTTTCTACTTTGTTATTTGTGTTTTATTAAAAATGTTTGTGTGATTAATTCTATTTATATTAAGTTTATTTATATTTATTTATAGTGTATATACATATTCCATCCACTCAATTCATTCTCACTTTAATTATATGATATTTATAAGGGGATTTTCTTTTACAATCCTCTTTTTAAAATTCTATTTTACAAAATTCAAAAGCAATGTTTTTATAAAATTATTCATACTGTATGATTATGTTATGGATATTGGGAATTTTTTATGATGAAGGGTGGTACCTATATATCCCTCCAATACATAGGGTATGTGTAACTTAGAGGTCGGCCATATGGTTACTCCATGTGTAACTGCAATGGTTAAAAAAATTGTAAGGTAGACGTGAGGGTTACAAATTATATGGTAGCCGTGAGGGTTACAATATTATGTAAGTAATGACCTAAGATAACTTTGTGTTTAATTTATTTTCTTATGTTTTGTGAGAATCTTATAGAAATATCATTTTTCACAAAGTAAGTTTATATGGGTGAAAAGTATGTCTTTTGAAAATGATTTCACACGTCACAAGTATTCATGGAATAATGTGTTCTTTACTTCTTTTTTATACCCCTTACTGAGATTTTTGTGATCATCCCATGTTTTTATATGATTTTCATTGGTTATAAGGATGTGTAAGACAATTAAGGAAGATAAGTTAAATGTTTTAATATTTTTCAAATAAATCATGTTTTAGGCTTTAATGTTTTATATTTTGAAAAAAAATGGAAACTGTTTTTAGTAGTATCCTCTTGTATGAATGTGGAATGTTATGTATGTAATGTATTATAATTCTCTAAATCTATAAACTCAAAAATACCCTCAATGTGTAATAATGTATACTCTTGACTAAAATACAAGATTAGGTAATGTTATAAGGCCAAGATCTTATAGACATCACCTTCAATATTTCAGACTCTAGAAGGAGCTGAAGTAGGTATTAATATATAATATTACCTAGGGAACACTTCAGTCTTTGGTATGAGAAGAAGTTAGTATTGAGGAATGGGCATCCACAGGAACCCTGTAGTTAAGAAATGAGTAAATAAATAATTTTAAATAATGTGAAAAATAGTTCATTATACATTATTTATATGTATATAGTGTTGTAACCATGGCTATTCTATTAATGAATTAGAGTATGGTTTGTGTTTGTTGTCAATCCTCAGTGCAAGTTCATAATGTGTTCCAGTAAAGTGATCACACAGTTTAAGAAAACAACAGTATTGAAGGTGGCTCTGTTTCTAATTGTTTTCCAAATTTTTGGGCCTCAAAATTGGAAGATGAAGACATGGATTGTTTGTAAAAGGATGTGCGTGCAAAGAGGAAGTGGTGCACAAAAAAGGGTGGTTGTGTGCGAAATATTTTAGTTGTGCATGAAAAATAGCATGGTGCGTGAAATAGTGGAGCGAGTTTTTTCACGCAAATAGTGTTTTGGAATCAGAATGTCAAAAAATGGAAAAGGAATGGGCTACGTAAAAAATCTAGAGATGTGCGTGAAAAACAATACCTGTGCGGAATATTATGCGCCAAATGCGAGGTTTTTCACGCCACATGGGGTTTTACACGTGGGGGTCTAAAACACCTATAAATAATAGGTGACCTCCCTCTTTCCGTACGGTTGAAGACTCAAAGAAGATCCAAGGTCTGATATGTGTAAAAGGTTCATGTAAAGGTGGTTGTGCAAAAAAATGTGGCTTGCATGAACGATTCTGGCTTGCGTGGAAAAAATTCAGAGTTGCGCGAAATATTCCGACTTGCGTGAAAAAAAAATCAAAGTTTCGTGAAATATTCCAGCTTGCGTGAAAAATTCCATGTTGTGCCAAAAATTCCGTCTTACATGAAAAAGGTGAGGTTGCGCAAAAAACTTGTGGTAGCATGTAAAACTTGGCGTTGCATGAAATTTTCAGTAAAACTTGTTTACGCGTTTCTGATTATCCGGTTCAGTGATCCAGTACATTCAAGTGCATCATTACTAGTCTTCGATGTAATTAGAGTCTTGTGCTAAGAAGAGGGAAAGACTTCAATGCAAATCTATTGAAGAAACCCTCACATCTATAAACTGACTGGGACTTCACCAAAGTCAATGAGCCAGGGGGAGTCAATGGGAGTGACCTGAGGGACGCAGTGATCTATCTATGAACTTTTATAAAGGCAGTTTGCCTGGGAGAGAGTGACTATACCTGAACATTGTAATCTTCAACTAGTGAAGTTTAGTGGAATTAGGTACGACTGAAAACCTGTCGGCGTATTCTCCTTGGATGTATCCCTTTGTGGTGAACCAAGTAAAAGTTCTGTGTCAAATTCATAATTTCATTTGTTTTACAGGTTTAACAAGTTCCTACCAACTTGGGAACAATATCCACAACTTTAAAAAGAAAAAGTTAACACCCTGATTCACCCCTCCCCTCTCAGGGTGTTCCGAGGTCCTTCATATAGTCCTTGTATAGAATCTTAATATAGGAACGAGCCGAACCAGGTATCATCGTCAGGTGTCCCTTTGGAACCTGTATGGATTGTTGGTTATTTATTGAATTCATTTATTTCTTCGATATACCTGAAAATTGTTTAATTATATTACATTATCTATTTTGATTGAGATAATGATGGTCCCAGCCTACTGATATTTATATCTCACACCCTATTCAGGACATCATTGCACTGGGGTACCTGAGTATACTTTCTTGTTCTCAGAACCCTGGACCTTGTTGTTGTGGTTTGTTGTACCTAGGAGTTAGGAGAAAAGGACCAAGTAGAAGTTCGAGAGGATTGTGGAGACTGACCTTAGGACTTTGAGTCTTTTCTTTATTTTTGTATTGAGACATAAAGCGTGCTGTTTTTTTACTGATTTTAGATATGTAACACCATTAAATGCATGCATTGTATAAAATGACATTGGAAATTTTCTTTATTCAGTTGATATTGAGATTTTATTCCACTATTTGATTATTTATTTATATCTTCTTACACTGTCTTCATCTATTTATAAATGGTTATACTACTGTAAAGACTCTAATATGAGGGTATAGTCTCCCCACTGACTATGATTACACCCTCTTTGCTAGTTAGCAACATCTAGTGTACGGGGAGGCACACTTGAGGTCATGTGGGGATCGGTCTGGATACCAGTTCGACGTTAAAGCAGGCTAAGATGTTAAAATTTATAATAAGGTAAACTTTTTTTATCAAAGATATTAATGAAGGGAATTAAAATTAATTACAGTGATTAAGGTAAAAAGAAGTTTACTTAGTGCATAAACATTAAACTTAAGGGGCCAAATGACATAAAAACTTGTAAAAACCCAATTTTATGACCATATTTCGACCATATCCCTTATATTATCGACAATAGAACATTATTGGGGCCTGTTTATATGAAACAATGTGGGTGGAATTCTCAATTTATAAAACTTTACTAGTTTTCCACTCACCCTACTCATAAAAGGAAACCCCTCCCCTCCTCTATTGATAACTTCAAACCACTATTTTCAGCCAATACCTGACCAAATAACTTCCCAAATCCACAAAAATTGTAACACCCCGAGATTTTATGAAAAATATTCTTTTTAATTTCATTAATGTCTTGTGTTGTACACTACACCAAAAGGAGCTTACTCAACACGCATCCTTAACTTGCCTTGTATTACACGCAATCGCAACCTTCCTCGATAGCGTGTGTAGTACGCAATACTGAGTTTCACTAAACAACGATATGCTATTAAAATATTATTAAAAATAGCCATTATGAATAGTAATAAACACCTTTTAAAATTTTAGAAATTTTATCTCTCAAAATGGACTTCATTTTTGCATTCGGAGTATCGAATTTAGCCTAAGGTGAAATTTTGGTACTTTTCGGATAACTTTCATATTCTGATGAATAGTGAAAATTACTAAATTTTAATTAAAAAAAACTTTTTTAATCGAAATAATTAATAGTGATAAATTTTTAATTTGAGTGGTTTTAAAGTATATTTATAATATATTTTTACAATTTAATACAATGTTGGTCATTGGATGTAATTCTACATTTAAACCAGTTATAAACAAGTTTCAATCTTTTGATAGTTATTATCTCTTAAAAACACGCTATATGTTTTGACGACGGGAATTAATTTCTAAATTATTTAATGGAACTAATATGTTTTGAATTTGGTAAAATAGACATCAATTTTCAGATCATAATATCAAATACAGCTTATTCCTAATTTTTGGTATTTTTCTGAAAACTTTCAATTTTTGATGAATAGTGAAACCACTAAGTGGTAGTTAAAAAAACTGAATTGTTCATAAAACTTAATTTTACTGCTTCTGTGAGTGGAATTTCAAAAATCCGAGAGACATGGTCGATGTCAGTAAGTAAAATGTGGTTCAATGAGATGAAAATAATTTTTGGTGAATAGTAACTTTTTACTTTTATTTACCACGGTTAAAAGTAAATAAGGTAATTAAGGGTAAAAATGATATTATTATTACCCTAACACATGTCATAATTCTATTGGATAAGTTTAATTCGACCAAAAACAAACTTAGGAATAAAATATGACCATTTAGGCCCACTTGAATTAGATTAGGACATTTATTATTATTTAATTCAAAGAAGAGTTAAAAGAGTTAAAATCAAAGTTTATTTAATAAAACATTTTTAATATAGGGTAATACATAAGATAAATTCTACTATAAATATTCATTAGAAAGCTAAAAAGGGTTCCTATATAATGGTATTTTATTTGTAATTTTTAGACATTAAATAATTTAATTTATTTATGACACAACGATGATGAAGTAATTATCTTATTAATGAAATATTGACATAATTGATGTTATAAATACCAAAATAAATATAATTTGAGACTTTTTATGAATTACACTAATTTTCTAGGTTAATATGACATGTTAGTATTTATTTAATTAACTTTTTTAGAACTTATCATTTTTCTATGATTTTCACAAAAATCAATTACTAAATAGTGTCAAAATTGAAATAAAATAGTTTTAAAAATAAATATTATATTATTAATTGTTATTTTATTCATAAAAATATAAAGTTTGGCAAAATGACTTAGATAACGTTATATATATTAATAATAAACAATTTGGGGTTATTTTTGCTTCTTATAGTAAGTTTATTAACCTTATAGTGTAAGAACACAAGAAGACACGGTAAAAGTAAAATTATTTAACTTAATGTTAAATCTAAATGATAAGGTTAAAATAGGAACCTAAACTTGTCTAAATTATATTGGATGAGATGATTTCTACCCATACCCACCTTAGGCTCGAAATAAATTAATTTTGAGCTATTTAAAACCGAACTTGACTTTATAATAAAATAATATTTTTAGTTATTCCAAAGGTGACCCTCTCCTCCCTTATAAAAGGGCATCTCCTCCCTCTCTTCCTCACACAACTTTGAGCCTTCAAGCTCGGCCAACCCATGAAAAATTCTCTTCTCCACTTCCCTAGAAACATACTAGAGGTTCTGGTCTTCCTCAAAGACCAATTTTAGTGCCCTAAGAGGAGGTCTCAAAGAGGCGCTTCAAAGAAGAGGTAATTTCTGTTACCGATTATTTCACCTTTATTTATTCTTCCACTTCTTCTTCTTAGGTTTTTTCATTATGAAGTAATAACATCAGTATCACTAATATAGTGATATGTTATTATAAGTATGAAACAATCCTATTTCACCATTTATCCATCCTACGGAAAACGAAATCACCGCGCATGCGTACGTACGGAATACTGTCTCCACGCCGTGGTGAAATATATTTTCCACCACCACCTTACTTGGATGGGTATAATGGTGTAAATAATAACTATATATTATTATTTTAAAGTGATATTTATTCTTAAATAGTATACATACACTCCAATACAGTCCCACGATCATGAGAACGATATCATCGCTCGTGCGTACGTACGGACTACAGACTCCACGACACGATGAGATTCATTCTCCACATTAACCATTCATGAATGATTATAAAGTATATATAATGAATAATAATGAAATATATGACATGATAAATCTACTAGATTTATGTATATATATATATATATATATATGTATGTCATCTACTTACTTCCATTCAAGACAATAAGGAAATGAAAACAGCGTTCATGCTTACGTATGGACTACCGTTTCCATGAACGATGTGTTTCATTTCATTTATCTATCTATTATATATATATATATACTGAATATATATGATATATAAATCATGTTTTATATTATGGAAGTAAGTAAATCATGATATAAGTAATAATAATGTCAATAACAACAAGTCCAAACACCTACGATAAATGAAACGATTTTACCCAAAACGCTTCTTTAACATGGAATTTACAAAAGAACGGGTAATATAAAGTCATAAGTGAACCATATATGAAATAATAACAATGAATATGATTCTGTAATAAGTTAATGACATTATTTAAATCATTATACAGGAGGTTCAGATACATACAAAGCATATCGGATATAAGGTAAGGAAAATATCACAATCTCATTTTTTTCTGAGATTGTTTATACTTTGGCATTTACTGGGGTGTATTTTATCATCCACATCCATGTTTCCTCAATATGTAATATTATTTCCATCCACCTACAATTTTTTAAATCCAATTTTACCCTTCGGTGAGTTTTTAGTAAAGGATATGAAAGGAATCTTTTGTCGTTTTTCGTACGAGGTACTTTTTGACTTTTCTGACAAAAGTACGAAGAATGTTTTTTTAACTTATACGACATGAATGGATTTTTAAAACATTATTTCCAAGAATCTTCTTTTACAAGTTTTCAAGTTTATTTTTAATCAACTTATTTTAGTTTATAATTGTACGACATGTTAAGAAAAGAAAAGTGTTTTTGAAGCAGAAAGGATATTTTCCTCAAGAATGGAGTTCAAGTGTTTTATCAAAATTATTTTCCATCTAAGATAATAAAGGGTTATGTTTTTATCACTATTATTACATTGATTTGATTATGTTATGATGGAATTATATTTTTATGAATTCCTTTATCATATATGAATTGTTTTATGATGTCACGATATTTAAGATTCCCATTTCTATTACATGGGTTATGCTATGATGTATGATTTTCTGATTTTGTGGCACACATAAGAATGGTATCATTATGAGATGGGTGGGACCTATATCTCCCTCCAATGTATTGGGTAAAGATTTCATATCTCATGAGATAGACATGGCTGGAATGGTAGGTTATACCGGTTCAGTGAAACAGGACTAAAACGAGGGTGACTCGGTTCAGAAAGGGACTTTGTCCACTAAGATAGTCTTGGCAATGAGTCTTGACTAACATGAAATGAATCTCTATGATTATGTGTGCATGCCAAAAAGTTTAATGTTTTAAGTTATGATTATTGTGATTACATTTCACTGCCATGAGTTATCCCAGGTTATGAAATTATGATCTCTTTTACAGGTTAAGATTTCCAAAAGTTATGTGCTTATGTATATGATGTGATTGATATTTATTTTGTTTACCCTTACTGAGCATTTGAGCTAACCCTTTTATGTTTACTTTTCCCCAGGATATAAAGAAAGGTTTTAGGTCTAAAAAAAGGAAGATCTTTATGGGAGATGTTGAAGATCTATCACCAGGATTAGAAGATTATATTCTGAGTTTCCATAGACACTAAACTATTACGATCCTTCTGTGTGTGTTTTTGTTATGTACTAAGTATTACGAAAATGTAATGTAATGTCAATGTACATCAAGCTTCGGGTCTCTACAGTTGGTATCAGAGGAAAGTTTTAGTTAACCTTTGGAAACTAGGATGCAAAAACATTAGTGAGATCCCTAGAGATATTTCTAAGGTATGTCTAGGGATGTCCCTAAGGTTAAGTATACGTATAGGTTATAGTACTAGAATTACGCTAACGATCATAGAATTAAACCTAAGATGTTAGATATTGAAGGTACTTCCCCTTTATTATGTTGTTTTCCCTAGCATGATTTTTGCCTCTCACACTATTCTTTTTGGGTTTTAGACGATGGCTGGAACACAAAGGAACCGTGTTGATCAATGCAATGGACAATGCAATGATTTTCCTCCTGAACTAACAAATGTTATGGGAGATGGAGTGAAAAATATTATTGCTATACTTACACAAGCTATGAATCATTCTGGACTTCCAAATGAGCAGAGAAGGGAACAATATTCTATTGAGTCCTTCATGAGGCAACGTCCACCTTCTTTCAGTGGGACTTCTGATGCACTTGTTGCTGAACAATGGATCAGTACCACTGAAAAGATATTTTCAGTTCTTCAATGTTCTGAACATGATAAAGTCATCTTAGTAGTATATCGTTTGGTAGGTGAAGCTGATCAATGGTGGAATCTTATCAAGAATACGAGGCCAAGAGATGAAATTGAGTCCATGGAATGGGACGAGTTCAAGAACTTGTTTTTCAGTAAGTACTTCCCTCATATTCTTCGAACAAATATGGAAAAGGAGTTTCTTGAGCTGAAGTAGAAGGATGATGAATCTGTTGGTATATACGAAGCAAATTTTACAAGACTTGCAAGGTATGCATCTGGCATTATCATCCAACCTGAAAGTAAAGTTAATCAATTTTCCAGTGGCTTAAAACCAAGTCTTCGAAGGGCATTAGCTATAAGAGACTTCAGTAGCTATGAAGAAATTGTGCGTTGTGCTATCAAGGTAGAAATGGAAGTTGGTGTTACATATCCATCTCATGGTTTTGACAAGAAACAAAAGATGGAGTTCAAGGAGAAATCTAAGAATAATGGTGAAAAGAAGATGAATGTTTCCTTATGCACAAAGTGTGGAAAGAAGCATGGTGTAGATTGTCTTAAAGGGACTAGAAAATGTTTTAAGTGTGGAAAAGAAGGTCATCGAGCAGCTGAGTGTCGAAGTAATGGAAAAAGGGTTCCTAATGATGTGAATAAAGAAAACACTACAGAGAATGCACCACCAACACTTCAATGCTTCAAGTGCAAGGAAATGGGGCATTATACTAATAAATGCCCAAATCCTAGGGTTAGTGATGATCAACATGAGAAACCACTTAAGGAAAAGGACAAAGGAAAGTCACATGCGATCACTATTGGCGATGTTGAATAGGACAATGATGTGGTGGAATGATTAAGTGTTTATGTATTGGGATTCCAAAATAATGTTGTATCATAAAGTATTGGAATATTTTATGTGTTGGTCTAAGTGGTATTCAAAGTGATTGAGATATTTTTGGAAATAATATGATATGCGCATAATGAAGGGAAAACGAGAAAATGAAATGTTTAACAGTATTCATGAGCTCATGATTGATATAAGGACTAAGTGATATCATGGTTTGAGTATATAGAATTTTGAGGATTTTGGTATGTGGAAAGTGTTAACTTTTAACTGCATTCATGTTTTCACTAAGGTTCAATGGGTATTCATTCTTCAAGAAAATACATGATTAAGGTATTTACATGTTTGTAATTTAACCAATAAGATATATCTTATGATATATGGGGGATAAATGATGTCATTCACATGATTGTTCTGTGACATTTCAAGTAATCTTTTTCTTTATACTATGAGCTTGGACCGTAGTATTTTAGATAAGCCTAAATATTAGAATGGATTATGTTGGAAATAAGTTAGGATAAAATGTTTTTTGATATTATTGATGGGATGTTATAGTAATATAGCTTTAGAAAAAGGACAACTTGTAGGACGGGCGATAGCCCATCGCGTCGGACAAGGCTGTGGGAATCGAACCCACAACCGAAGTGCGACTGGCCTTTATCGCCTACCACTGGCCTACAGAAAGTCCCTGTTTAGTAGAAACTAGTTTTATTATATTAAGCAGTATGATATATGAAGTATAAAGTCCATTTTAGGAACCATATATGATTAATCTCACTATAGATGGACTTATGTATTTTTTGATAACTTTCCTAACCTTTTGTTTGAGACAGATGGAATGACCCATCATTCTATCACATGATCTGCTAACACATCATGAATGACAAATTCAACTTCATTTCTTTAAGAGATGAAGTGGAAATTGTCAAAAGAACGACAAACAGTGAGACTATACCAAAATCACGAAAGTATTTCTTCTAATTCCAATTTCATCAACTTTAGGGAAATGATTTTGAAAACCAAAAATGTTGTCCTAGTGCTCTTATATCTAATGGATCAGATGGTACCTTAGATCATCACAAATTTATGGCTTTGTGATTGCTGGCTTTTCCATAGCCATGTTCTCTACCAATCTCCATCAGAACATGATGGTTAGATTTTTCTTCCATATCCATATTTTCACCTATGTAGAAACCCAATGATTAGTTTATTTGAGTAACTGTTACATTTCATACTTTTGTTTTTAAAGAATGGTTTTGGTATTCCTTTTTACGATGTGGGTTTCGATTAAAAAAACTTTCGAATAGTAAACCATTTATAACCCCGATGAATTTCGAGGGCGAAATTCATTTTAAGGGGGGTAGAATGTAACACCCCGGGATTTTATAAAAAATATTCTTTTTAATTTCATTAATGTCTTGTGTTGTATGATACACCGAAAGGAGCTTGCTCAACACACATCCTTGACTTGCCTTGTATTACACGCAATCACGACCTTCCTCGATAGCGTGTGTAGTACGCAATACCGAGTTTCACTAAACAATGATATACTATTAAAATATTATTAAAACTAGAAGTTATGAACAGTAATAACCACCTTTTAAAATTTTAGAAATTTTATCTCTCAAAATGGACTTCATTTTTAGATTCGGAGTATCGAATTTAGCCTAAGGTGAAATTTTGGTACTTTTTGGATAACTTTCATATTCTGATGAAGAGTGAAAATTAATAAATTTTAATTAAAAACAAATTTTTTAATCAAAATAATTAATAGTGATAAATTGTTAATTTGAGTGGTTTTAAAGTATATTTAGAATATATTTGTACAATTTAATACAATTTTGGTCATTGGATGTAATTCTACATTTAAACCAGTTATAAACAAGTTTCAATATTTTGATAGTTATTATCTCTTAAAAACACGCTATTTGTTTTGACGACGGGAATTAATTTTTAAATTAGTTAATGAAACTGATATGTTTTGAATTTGGTAAAATAGACATCATTTCTGAGTTCATAATATCAAATATGGCTTAGGCCTAATTTTTTGTATTTTTCTGAAAACTTTCAATTTTTGATTAATAGTGAAACCATTAAGTTGTAGTTAAAAAAACCGAATTGTTCATAAAACTTAATTTTACTGCTTCTGTGAGTGGAATTTTAAAAATCCTAGAGACACGGTTGATGTTAGTAAGTAAAATGTGGTTCAATGAGATGAAAATAATTTTTGGTGAATAGTAACTTTTTACTTTTATTTACCACGGTTAAAAGTAAATAGGGTAATTAAGGGTAAAAATGACATTATTATTACCCTAACACATGTCCTAATTCTATTGGATAAGTGTAATTCGACCAAAAACAAACTTAGGAATAAAATATGACCATTTAGGCCCACTTGAATTAGATTAGGACATTTATTATTATTTAATTCAAAGAAGAGTTAAAAGAGTTAAAATCAAAGTTTATTTAATAAAACATTTTTAATATAGGGTTATACATAAGATAAATTCGACTATAAATGTTCATTAGAAAGATAAAACGATTTCCTAAAAAATGGTATTTTATTTGTAATTTTTAGACATTAAATAATTTAATTTATTTATGACACAACGATGATGCAGTAATTATCTTATTAATGAAATATTGACATAATTGATGTTATAAATACCCAAATAAATATAATTTGAGACTTTTTAGGAATTAAACTAATTTTCTAGGTTAATATGACATTTTTGTATTGATTTAATTAACTTTGTTCGAACTTATCATTCTGTTATGATTTTCACAAAAATCAATTACTAAATAGTGTCAAAATTGACATAAAATAGTTTTTAAAACAAATATTATATTATTAATTGTTATTTTATTCCTATAAATATAAGGTTAGGAAAAATGACTTAGATAAGGTTATATATATTAATAATAAACAATTTGGGGTTCATTTGGCTTCTTATTGTAAGTTTATTAACCTTATAGTGTAAGAACACAAGAAGACACGGTAAAAGTAAAATTATTTAACTTAATGTTAAATCTAAATGATAAGGTTAAAATAGGAACCTAAACTTGTCTAAATTCTATAGTATGAGAGGATTTCGACCCCTCACCACCTTATCCTAGAAATAAATTAATTTGGAGCTATTTAAAACCGAACTTGACTTTATAATAAAATAATATTTTTAGTTATTCCAAAGGTGCCCCTCTCCTCCCTTATAAAAGGGCACCTCCTCCCTCTCTTCCTCACACAAATTTGAGCCTTACAACTCGGCCAACCCCTACCAAATTCTCTTATAAACTTCCCTATAAACATCCTATAGGTTCTGGTCTTCCTCAAAGACCAATTTTAGTGCCCTAAGAGGAGGTCTCAAAGAGGCGCTTCAAAGAAGAGGTAATTTCCGTTACCGATTCTTTCACCTTTATTTCTTCTTCCACTTCTTCTTATTAGGTTGTTTCATTATGAAGTAATAACATAAGTATCACTCATATACTGATATGTTATTATTAGTATGAAACAATCATATTGCACCATCTATCCATCCTACGGAAAATGAAATCCCCACGCGTGCGTACGTACGGAATACCGTCTCCACGCCGTGGTGAAATCTATTTTCCACCACCACCTTACTTGGATGGGTATAATGGTGTAAATAATAACTATATATTATTATTTTAAATTGATATTGATTCTGAAATAATATACATACACTCCAATACAGTCCCACGATCATGAGAACGATATCATCGCTCGTGCGTACGTACGGATTATCGTCTCCACGACGCGATGAGATTCATTCTCCACATTAACCATTCATGAATGATTATAAAGTATATATAATGAATAATAATGAAATATATCACATGTTAAATCTACTGGATTTATGTATTTATATATATGTATGTCATCTACTTACTTCCATTCAAGACAATAAGGAAAATAAAACAGCGTTCATGCGTACGTACGGACTACCGTCTCCATGAACGGTGTGTTTCATTTCATTTATCTATCTATTATATATATATATATATATATATATATACTGAATATATATGATATGTAAATCATGTTTTATATTCTGGAAGTAATTAAATCATGATATAAGTAATAATAATGTCAATAACAACAAGTCCAAACACCTACGATAAATGAAACGATTTTACCCAAAATGCTTCTTTAACATGGAATTTACAAAAGAAAGGGTAATATAAAGTCATAAGTGAACCATATATGATATCATAACAATGAATATGATTCTGTAATAAGTTAATGACATTATTTAAATCATTATACATGAGGTTCAGATACATACAAAGCATATTGGACATAAGGTAAGGGAAATATCACAATCTCATTTTTTTTCCGAGATTGTTTATACTTTGGCATTTACTGGGGTGTATTTTATCATCCACATCCATGTTTCCTCAATATGTAATATTATTTCCATCCACCTAAAATTGTTTAAATCCAATTTTACCCTTCGGTGAGTTTTTAGTAAAGGATATGAAATGAATCTTTTGTCGTTTTTCGTACGAGGTACTTTTTGACTTTTCCGACAAAAGTACAAAGAATGTTTTTTAACTTATACGACATGAATGGATTTTTAAAAAATTATTTCCAAGAAGCTTCTTTTAAAAGTTTTCAAGTTTATTTTTAATCAACTACTTTTAGTTTATAATTGTACGACATGTTAAGAAAAGAAAAGTGTTTTTGAAGCAGAAAGGATATTTTCCTCAAGAATGGAGTTCAAGTGTTTTATCAAAATTATTTTCCATCTAAGATAATAAAGGGTTATGTTTTTATCCCTATTATTACATTGATTTGATTATGTTATGATGGAATTATATTTTTATGAATTCCTTTATCTTATATGAATTTTTTTATGATGTCACGATGTTTAAGATTCCCATTTTTATTACATGGGTTATGCTATGATGTATGATTTTCTGATTTTGTGGCACACATAAGAATGGTATCATTATGATATGGGTGGGACCTATATCTCCCTCCAATGAATTGGGTAAAGATTTTATATCTCATGAGATAGACATGGCTGGAATGGGAGGTTATACCGGTTCAGTGAAACAAGACTTAAACGAGGGTGACTCGGTTCAGAAAGGGACTTTGTCCACAAAGATAGTCTTGGAAATGAGTCTTGACTAACATGAAATGATTATCTATGATTATGTGTGCATGACACAAAGTTTAATGTTTTAAGTTATGATTATTGTGATTACATTTCACTGCCATGAGTTATCCCAGGTTATGAAATTATGATCTCTTTTACAGGTTAAGATTTCAAAAAGTTATGTGCTTATGTATATGATGTGATTGATATTTCTTTTGTTTACCCTTACTGAGCATTTGAGCTCACGCTTTTATGTTTACTTTTCCCCAGGATATAAAGAAAGGTTTTAGGTATCAAAAAAGGAAGATCTTTATGGGAGATGTTGAAGATCTATCACCAGGATTAGAAGATTATATTCCGAGTTTCCAAAGACACTAAAATATTACGATCCTTGTGTGTGTGTTTTTGTTATGTACTAAGTATTATGCAAATGTAATGTAATGTCAATGTACATCAAGCTTCGGGTCTCTACAGTTGGTATCAGAGGAAAGGTTTAGTCAACCTTTGGAAACTAGGATGCGAAAACATTAGTGAGATCCCTAGAGATATTTCTAAGGTATGTCTAGGGATGTCCCTAAGGTTAAGTATACGTATAGGTTATAGTACTAGAATTACGCTAACGATCATAGAATTAAACCTAAGATGTTAGATATTGAAGGTACTTACCCTTTATTTTGTTGTTTTCCCTAGCATGATTTTTGCCTCTCACACTATTCTTTTTGGGTTTTAGACGATGGATGGAACCTGAAGGAACCCTGTTGATCAATGCAATGGACAATGCAATGATTTTCCTCCTGAACAAACAAATGTTATGGGAGATGGTGTGAAAAATCTTATTGCTATATTTACACAATCTATGAATCATTCTGGACTTCCAAATGAGCAGAGAAGGGAACAATATTCTATTGAGTCCTTCATGAGGCAACGTCCACCTTCTTTCAGTGGGACTTCCGATCCACTTTTTGCTGAATAATGGATCAGTACCACTGAAAATATATTTTCAGTTCTTCAATGTTCTGAACATAATAAAGTCATCTTAGCAGTATATCGTTTGGAAGGTGAAGCTGATCAATGGTGGAATCTTATCAAGAATACGAGGCCAAGAGATGAAATTGAGTCCATGGAATGGGACGAGTTCAAGAACTTGTTTTTCAGTAAGTACTTCCCTCGTATTCTTCGAACAAAGATGGAAAAGGTGTTTCTTGAGCTGAAGCAGAAGGATGATGAATCTGTTGGTATATACGAAGCAAATTTTACAAGACTTGCAAGGTATGCATCTGGCATTATCATCCAACCTAAAAGTAAAGTTGAACGATTTTTCAGTGGCTTAAAACCAAGTCTTCGAAGGGCATTAGCTATAAGAGACTTCAGTAGCTATGAAGAAATTGTGCATTATGCTATCAAGGTAGAAATGGAAGTTGGTGTTACATATCCATCTCATGGTTTTGACAAGAAACGAAAGATGGAGTTCAAGGAGAAATATCAGAATAATGGTGAAAAGAAGATGAATGTTTCCTTATGCACAAAGTGTGGAAAGAAGTATGGTGGAGATTGTGATAAAGGGACTAGAAAATGTTTTAAGTGTGGAAAATAAGGTCATCGAGCATCTGAGTGTCGAAGTAATGGAAAAAGGGTTTCTAATGATGTGAATAAAGAAAACACTACAGAGAACGCACCACCAACACTTCAATGCTTCAAGTGCAAGGAAATGGGGAATTATGCTAATAAATGCCCTAATGCAAGGGTTAGTGATGATCAACATGAGCAACCACTTAAGGCAAAGGACAAAGGGAAGTCACATGCGATCACTATTGGCGATGCTGAATATGACAACGATGTGGTGGAATGATTAAGTGTTTATGTAATGGGATTCCAAAATAATGTTGTATCATAAAGTATTGGAATATTTATGTGTTGGTCTAAGTGGTATTCAAAGTGATTGAGATATTTTTGGAAATAAGATTATATGCACATAATGAAGGGAAAAAGAGAAAATTAAATGTTTAACAGTATTCATGAGCTCATGATTGATATAAGGACTAAGTGATATCATGGTTTGAGTATATAGAATTTTGAGGATTTTGGTATGTGGAAAGTGTTAACTTTTAACTGCATTCATGTTTTCACTAAGGTTCAATGGGTATTCATTCTTCAAGAAAATACATGATTAAGGTATTTACATGTTTGTAATTTGACCAACAAGATATATCTTATGATATATGGGGGATAAATGATGGCATTCACGTGATTGTTCTGTGACATTTCAAGTAATCATTTTCTTTATACTATGAGCTTGGACCGAAGCATTTTAGATAAGCCTAAAGATTAGAATGGATTATGTTGTACATAAGTTAGGATAAAAAGTTTTTCGATATTATTGATGGGATGTTATAGTAATATAGCTTTAGAAAAAGGACAACCTGCAGGACGGGCGATAGCCCATCTCGTCGGACAAGGCTGTGGGAATCGAACCCACAACCGAAGTGCGACTGGCCTTTATCGCCTACCACTGGCCTACAGGAAGTCCCTGTTTAGTAGAAACTAGTTTTATTATATTAAGCAGTATGATATATGAAGTATAAAGTCCATTTTAGGAACCATATATGATTAATCTCACTATAGATGGACTTATGTATTTTTTGATAACTTTTCTAACCTTTTGTTTGAGACAGATGGAATGACCCATCATTCTATCACATGATCTGCTAACACATCACGAATTATAAATTCAACTTCATTTCTTTAAGAGATGAAGTGTAAATTGTCCAAAGAACGACAAACAGTGAGACTATACCAAAATCACGAAAGTATTTCTTCTAATTCCAATTTCATCAACTTTAGGGAAATGATCTTGAAAACCAAAAATGTTGTCCTCGTGCTCTTATATCTAATGAATCAGATGGTACCTTAGATCGTCACAAATTTATGGCTTTGTGATTGCTGGATTTTCCATAGCCATGTTCTCTACCACTCTCCATCAGAACATGATGGTTAGATTTCTCTTCCATATCCATATTTTCACCTATGTGGAAACCCAGTGATTAGTTTATTTGAGTAACCGTTACATTTCAAACTTTTGTTTTTAAAGATTGGTTTTGGTATTCCTTTTTACGATGTGGGTTTCGATTAAAGAAACTTTTGAATAGTAAACCATTTATAACCCTGACGAATTTTGAGGGAGAAATTCATTTTAAGGGGGGTAGAATGTAACACCCCGAGATTTTATAAAAAATATTTTTTTTAATTTCATTAATGTCTTGTGTTGTACGCTACACCAAAAGGATCTTGCTCAACACGCATCCTTGACTTGCCTTGTATTACACGCAATCACGACCTTCCTCGATAGCGTGTGTAGTACGCAATACCGAGTTTCACTAAACAACGACATGCTATTAAAATATTATTAAAACTAGCCGTTATGAATAGTAATAACCACCTTTTAAAATTTTAGAAATTTTAACTCTCAAAATGAACTTCATTTTTGGATTCGGAGTATCGAATTTAGCCTAAGGTGAAATTTTCGTACTTTTCGGATAACTTTCATATTCTGATGAATAGTGAAAATTACTAAATTTTAATTAAAAACAACTTTTTTAATCGAAATAATTAATAGTGATAAATTGTTAATTTGAGTGGTTTTAAAGTATATTTAGAATATATTTTTACAATTTAATACAATTTTGGTCATTGGATGTAATTCTACATTTAAACCAGTTATAAACAAGTTTCAATCTTTTGATAGTTATTATCTCTTAAAAACACGCTATTTGTTTTGACGATGGGAATTAATTTTTAAATTAGTTAATGCAACTAATATGTTTTGAATTTGGTAAAATAGACATCATTTTTGAGTTCATAATATCAAATATAGCTTAGGCCTAATTTTTGGTATTTTTCTGAAAACTTTCAATTTTTGATGAATAGTGAAACCGCTAAGTGGTAGTTAAAAAAACTGAATTGTTCATAAAACTTAATTTTACCGCTTCTGTGAGTGGAATTTCAAAAATCATAGAGACACGGTTGATGTCAGTAAGTAAAATCTGGTTCAATGAGATGAAAATAATTTTTGGTGAATAGTAACTTTTTACTTTTATTTACCACAGTTAAAAGTAAATAGGGTAATTAAGGGTAAAAATGATATTATTATTACCCTAACACATGTCCTAATTCTATTGGATAAGTTTAATTCGACCAAAAACATACTTAGGAATAATATATGACCATTTAGGCCCACTTGAATTAGATTAGGACATTTATTATTATTTAATTCAAAGAAGAGTTAAAAGAGTTAAAATCAAAGTTTATTTAATAAAACATTTTTAATATAGGGTTATACATAAGATAAATTCGACTATAAATATTCATTAGAAATATAAACAGATTTTCTACACAATTGTATTTTATTTGTAATTTTTAGACATTAAATAATTTAATTTATTTATGACACAATGATGATGCAGTAATTATCTTATTAATGAAATATTGACATAATTGATGTTATAAATACCCAAATAAATATAATATGAGACTTTTTATGAATTCAACTAATTTTCTAGGTTAATATGACATGTTATTATTGATGTAATTAACTTTTTTAGAACCTATCATTCTGTTATGATTTTCACAAAAATAAATTACTAAATAGTGTCAAAATTGACATAAAATAGTTTTTAAAACAAATATTATATTATTAATTGTTATCTTATTCCTAAAAATCTATGGTTCGGCCAAAAGACTTATATAAGGTTATATATATTAATAATAAACAATTTGGGGTTCTTTTGGCTTTTTATAGTAAGTTTATTAACCTTATAGTGTAAGAACACAAGAAGACACGGTAAAAGTAAAATTATTTAACTTAATGTTAAATCTAAATGATAAGGTTAAAATTGGAAAGTAAACTTGTATAAATTCTATTGGATGAGAGGATTTCGACCCATCCCCACCTTATCCTAGAAATAAATTAATTTGGAGCTATTTAAAACCTAACTTGACTTTATAATAAAATAATATTTTTAGTTATTCCAAAGGTGCCCCTCTCCTCCCTTATAAAAGGGCACCTCCTCCCTCTCTTCCTCACACAACTTTGAGCCTTCAAGCTCGGCCAAACCCTGACAAATTATCTTCTCCACTTCCCTAGAAACATCCTAGAGGTTCTGGTATTCCTCAAAGACCAATTTTAGTGCCCTAAGAGGAGGTCTCAAAGAGGTGCTTCAAAGAAGAGGTAATTTTTGTTACCGATTCTTTCACCTTTATTTCTTCTTCCACTTCTTCTTATTAGGTTGTTTCATTATGAAGTAATAACATAAGTATCACTCATATACTGATATATTATTATAAGTATGAAACAATCCTATTTCACCATCTATCCATCCTACGGAAAATGAAATCACCGCGCGTGCGTACGTACGGAATACCGTCTCCACGCCGTGGTGAAATCTATTTTCCACCACCACCTTACTTGGATGGGTATAATGGTGTAAATAATAACTATATATTATTATTTTAAAGTGATATTGATTCTAAAATAGTATACATACACTCCAATACAGTCCCACGATCATGAGAACGATATCATCGCTCATGCGTACGTACGGACTACCATCTCCACTACGCGATGTGATTCATTCTCCACATTAACAATTCATGAATGATTATAAAGTATATATAATGAATAATAATGAAATATATGAAATGTTAAATATACTGGATTTATGTATATATATATATATATATATATATATGTATTTCATCTACTTACTTCCATTCAAGACAATAAGGAAAGGAAAACAGCGTTCATGCGTACGTATGGACTACCGTCTCCATGAACGGTGTGTTTCATTTCATTTATCTATCTATTATATATATATATATACTTAATATATATGATATATAAATAATGTTTTATATTCTGGAAGTAAGTAAATCATGATATAAGTAATAATAATGTCAAGAACAACAAGTCCAAACACCTACGATAAATGAAACGATTTTACCCAAAACGCTTCTTTAACATGGCATTTACAAAAGAACGGGTAATATAAAGTCATAAGTGAACCATATATGATAACATAACAATGAATATGATTCTGTAATAAGTTAATGAAATTATTTAAATCATTATACAGGAGGTTCAGATACACACAAAGCATATCGGACATAAGGTAAGGGAAATATCACAATCTCATTTTTTTTCTGATATTGTTTATACTTTGGCATTTAATGGGGTGTATTTTATCATCCACATTCATGTTTACTCAATATTTAATATTATTTCCATCTACCTACAATTGTTTAAATCCAATTTTACCCTTCGGTGAGTTTTTAGTAAAGGATATGAAAGGAATCTTTTGTTGTTTTTCGTACGAGGTACTTTTTGACTTTTCCGAAAAAAGTACGAAGAATGTTTTTTTAACTTATACGGCATGAATGGATTTTTAAAACATTATTTCCAAGAAGCTTCTTTTAAAAGTTTTAAATTTTATTATTAATTAACTTCTTTTAGTTTATAATTGTACGACATGTTAAGAAAGGAAAAGTGTTTTTGAAGCAGAAAGGATATTTTCCTCAAGAATGGAGTTCAACTGTTTTATCAAAATTATTTTCCATCTAAGATAATAAAGGGTTATGTTTTTATCCCTATTATTAAATTGATTTGATTATGTTATGATGGAATTATATTTTTATGAATTCCTTTATCTTATATGAATTGTTTTATGATGTCACGATGTTTAAGATTCCCATTTTTATTACATGGGTTATGCTATGATGTATGATTTTCTGATTTTGTGGCACACATAAGAATGGTATCATTATGAGATGGGTGGGACCTATATCTCCCTCCAATTCATTGGGTAAAGATTTTATATCTCATGAGATAGACATGGATGGAATGGTAGGTTATACCGGTTCAGTGAAACAGGACTGAAACGAGGCTGACTCGGTTCAGAAAGGGACTTTGTCCACTAAGATAGTCTTGGAAATGAGTCTTGACTAACATGAAATGATTCTCTATGATTATGTGTGCATGCCACAAAGTTTAATGTTTTTAGTTATGATTATTTTGATTACATTTCACTGCCATTAGTTATCCCAGGTTATGAAATTATGATCTCTTTTACAGGTTAAGATTTCCAAAAGTTATGTGCTTATGTATATGATGTGATTGATATTTCTTTTGTTTACCCTTAATGAGCATTTGAGCTCACCCTTTTATGTTTACTTTTCCCCAGGATATAAAGAAAGGATTTAGGTATAAAAAAAAGTAATATCTTTATGGGAGATGTTGAAGATCTATCACCAGGATTAGAAGATTATATTCCGAGTTTCCAAAGACACTAAATTATTACGATCCTTGTGTGTGTGTTTTTGTTATGTACTAAGTATTAAACAAATGTAATGTAATGTAAATGTACGTCAAGCTTTGGGTCTCTACAAAAATCATATTAAAATCCTTACTTTTGGCATAAATCCATCCAAGGAAGGCCTTTGGTTCAAACCGAAAGGAGTTACCCTAGAAAGAGGTAACGTTCATCATTAAGAATTTTTGTTTTATTTATATATCCACCCATTAAATTATTCTTATACCATGATAATATAATAACATCAATATCTGAAATATATCGAGATGTTTTTATTTTAAGGTTTAAACCTAAAACCACACTAAATTCCATCGAATGAGTTATGAATTCATCATTTGTGTGTACGGTGGACTACCGCCTCAGGAAATGATGTCATTTGTTTTTCTATTAGCACCTATCATGGTTGGGTATTATGATGGATATAAAGTTTATATATATGAAATTTATAAAATAATTATACCTCTAGATTCATTATATCATATATACCATTTTTATATTCCAATACATAAGGGATACAATAACGTCATTCATGTGTACGATGGAATATCGCCTCGCGAAGCGATGTGATTCATTTTTACTAACATGTTACATCAAAGGTAATAAGGGTAAGGATAATGAATTTATGTGATATAAATGAAATAATTATTATATTAATTAAATATTTATCATTATTTAACTATAACATATCATTTTATTTCTTACCTTTTCATTCACTGAAAAAGTGATAACATTGTTTTTGGATGTATAGACTACCGCCACCTCAAAGTGATGTGATTCATTTTTTCATCAATAAATCATAATAATGATATATATAAGAATATATAATTAAATATCATTATATTTATGATATAATTATAATTTTTTAAATATAAATTTTACTTAACTTCTTTTCATAATGATCATTGAAAAATGGAAAAGTTACTCATGCGTACGTATGACCTACTGTCTCGATGAGAATAGCGTTAGTTAAATTTTCATATCCATATTACATTATTGGTCTTAAAAGTATAATTTATTTATAAATATGATAATTATTTATTTATTATTATTCTAGATATGTTTAAATAATTACCCCTTTTACCATATTCAACCTACTAAAGTCGTTTTTGACACATAAGCCAAATATGGTCAAAATATCCAACTTAAACTTAATAAATTAAGTATTTTTATATATCTTGTTAATAAGTGAAATTAAAGTAATAATTAAATTTAAAAAAATTATCAATCAAGTAAATAATGAACATAAGTTTATTATTCCAGAATATAAAGACACATGTCACAATTCAAACTCAAGGTAAGGGACTTCATCACAATTTCCTTTCATTGAGTCATGTTTTTGATGTTATGAAACTATATTATTTAATTAGGTGTATATACCAACTCTTTGACATTACGTATAATGAATTTATCTATTATAATTATATTTAAAGTTTTGTTTAATTTTATTCTTTCATGGGGATTATCATTCAAAATTTTTCCAATGTGATAAAGGAATTTTATTTAAAAATATTCCTTTTTAATTTTTTCCTTCCAACTATATCACTTCCATGTATATGTTTTTAAAATCATTTTATTAATGTTTTTATATAGAATGTTTTTGAATTATTTTTTATACATAAATTTTTGAAAAATTACCAAATAAATCTTTTATTCTTAACATACATGGAGATAATGACTTTTCCACTACCATAACAATTATTTTATTCCAAGATTCCTTTGCAGGATTTATTGTTTTAATTCAATAAAATATGGTTTTTACTTTTATTTGGGTATTTGGGTATTGAAAATTTTTTTTTAAAGGAAAAATGTATTTTTATATTGAAATTGGGTTTATAAAAGATAAGGGTATTTTGATATCCAAAAGTTATTTTTTTACAAGTTTAAAAGAGTTTTCAAAATGATTTATAATGGAAAAGTGAAAAAATAAAAATATTTTATTCATTAAATGGTAGTCTAGAATTTTAAAATGGGGTGGCCCAGATAACATCAGGTGAGCATGTTACAACTTATACGATGGGGTGTCCTAGATTGCACTGGGCAAGCCCATTACAACTTATATGATGGGGCTGACCATATAGTATTGGGTGAACCTATTATAACATAAATGATGAGTGCAACCAGATAACACTATAATTCATTGGGTAATGATTATATTTTAATTTATCTATATGGTTATTCCAATTAATTTTTTTTGAAAGGTTTTTGTGAATATAATTCTCTAATTCACTAATAAGGGGGTTTTAATTGATTATTATGGGTTTTAATGATTTTCTTTAAGAAAAATGTATTTTTGTTTTCAAGTGGAAATGTTTTATTTCATATACTCAAAGACATTGAAGTTAAAGGTAAAAGTTATATATGTTTTATGTTTTCATTAGACTAATAGTTTACTTTATTTTATATCCCTCAATGAGGTTTTTGTTCTCATCCCATGTTTTTAAATGTTTTTCATAGGATGAGTATGAGAAATAATGAAGTCATGTTGAAAGTAATGAAGAGTTTTTGTGAAATAAATAATGTTTTCTTTTAAATAGTTTCATATGGTGAAAAATATATATTGATCAAAAGTGTCCAATTTGAATTATATGTTTTTTATTGTATAATTTATGGCCTAATTTTCTAAAACTCTTAACCAAGAAATATTCTAAAAGTGAAAGAAATTAAATTCCTGACTAAAAATCAATATTATTTAATGTTTAAGGCCGATTCATTATATATATATATATATATTATCATGTCTTTCCTTTATTATATTTATAAATATAATACAAGAAAAGATAGATATGGGATACTCAATACACTATTCACATGCAATCTTGGAGATTCAATATTAGTTGGGACTCATGCTGTCAAGATTATTTGATAAATAAAGTGCTTATATATCATGGTCTTTTAGATACCTGATGAGCTGTGCCGGGATCTCATTCTATCCTCACTACCTAAAGTTATATCTAGTTTCTTTTTGATCTATAAAATTAGAAATAATGAGAATACTCTTTTGAAACTTCTTACTTTAATTCTCCAAGTTGACAAAGACATGAGGTGTGAAAATCCTATGGTCCTTATAGTGAATAAGAAAATAAATAAAAAGGTAAAGGGCCCCAATACTCACTTCATATCTAAGGATTATAAGCACTATCCTTCCAAGAATAGAAATATCCATCAATAAGAAAAGGAAAAAAATTTAGCATGTTTTTCATGTGGAAAGATATTTCATTAGAAGAAGAAAGATACCTAGAATAAGAATGGAGAATATTTAGGTATGTTTTTTTATTGAGTAAAATCTTTGCATATCTAAAATTTGGGTATTAGATACAACTTTTGGTGCTCATATATTTATTCAAATATAGGAACCAAGTAAATTCTGAAAAAAAATTCAGAGGATAGGTGTATATTTGAGTATCCAATGAAGGGTGTCTTACTGATATTACTATAGGAGATTACTATATTTTGTTGATAAAATGTGTGATTTTTGTTTCAAAATATTATTATTATGTTCTAATTGTTACCATGAACATAATTTCTGTATCCTGTTTAAATACAAGTGGGTTTATTCTCATGTTTTGAAATAAGATTTGTTTATTTTAAAAAGACAACATACATTATGGAATGAATAATTTAAATATCAGTCTTTATGAATTAAATTATGAGAACCAAATTTTTGAAATTAATATTGAATCATGTTTTCAAAGCTCATTTAACACCTAATTATGACATCACCATCTTGGTTACATAAATGAGAAGCATCCAACAAATCTCTATCAAGATGGTTATTTTGAATATTATAAGCTAAAACCTCTTGAAATATGTCATGCTTGTTGATAAGGAAATATGACTAAACTACCTTTTTTGTATAGGGTGAAAGGGAAACAAAACTTCTATAATTGGTACAAATTGAGTTATGTGGACCTTTTCTAATAGAAGCTAGATGCAGAATTTTTTACTTTATAATTTTTACTAAAGAATTTAATAGCTATGTATATATTTACTTGATAAGGTATAAGTCTATGTACTTAAATAAATTAAAATAATTCAAGGATGAATTATAGAATCAAATTAGAAATAAGATAAATAATATTTGATATTATTGATATGGTGAATATCTTAACCAAGATTTTATCAAATTTATATAGGATTTTGGGATCTTATATAAACTCACTCCACCTTAAACACCGTAGTGAAATGGTGAAAATGAAATGAGGAATCATACCTTTCTTGACATAGTAATTTGGATTTTGAGTCATGTTAATTTTACATTATCTTTTTAGGGATATTCATTACACACTACAACACACATTCTAAAATGAGTTACAAATACAGTGATAAGTGGAATACCATATGAATTAATGTAAGGAAAGAAATTTGTTTTGTAATATACTCATGAATATGGATAAAAATCTTTTTTATGTCCCAATTAGTAAAAAAACTAACACCCTAAGGCATGAAGTGTATCTTTAGAGGTAATCCAAAATAAATATGAGGATACTATTTATAAAGCCCCTAGATAAGAAGGCGACCATTAAAAGAAAATCCCTTTTTATTAATAGGGAGCACAACCTCACGAAGGATTGTGGGATTCAGATCAACTTTGATAAAGTTGATTCTCAAGATACACAAGATTTTGTATAGAAATAGATTCCATAGGTCCCTATGGAATTTTTTTTCTAAAACACTAGTACTGTATTGGAGCACCAAAGATGTCAGAGAACATGAAATATGTGGTTTATAGTCACCAAGGATGGGGAGTCATTATCGGTGGAATATAATGATTCTATTTACTACAAGAAGGTATTAGGTAGATAAAAAGTAGCAAGATGGAAATAAGAAATGAATTCTAATATAGATTCCATATATTATAACTATGTTTGTATTTTAGTTGATATTCCAATTTATGTTAAACCGTTTGGGTGGAAAAAATTATTCAAGAAAAATCTAGACATGAAAGGTAAAGTGAATACCTATAAATCCAGGATAACAACGATGAAACATTTTCTCTATTTTCCATGTTTAAACCCATTATAATTATTTATTATATAAAAAATTTCCATGACTATGAGATTTGGAAAATGGATTTCAAAACAACCTTCCTTAATGGTAACCTTCAATAAGATGTCTATATGAAACAACTAGAAGGGTTTTTTTACTAAATGTAATACCAAAAGGGTATAAAAGTTGGATAAATCCATTTATGGATTTATGTAAGAATCCAAGTCATAGAAAATTTGATTCGATGAAGCTATAAAATAATTTTGTTTCATTAAGAAATAACACAAGCTATGAAATTAAAAGTGATTCAACAGGATTGTTGTTATTATCATAATAGTATATATTGATGATATATTACTTATTAGAAACAACATACTAGTCTTAAAGTTAGTTAAGGACTGGTTGAACAAGTTCTTCTCTATAATGTACTTAGGTAAAGAATAATGTATTCTAGGGATCAAGATCATTCATGATAGATCCAAGAGGCTTCTTGGAATAATTAAAAGTTTATAAATTGACCATATTCTAAAGAGATTTATTATAGAAAAATACAAGAGGGGATTGATTCTAATATGAGATAGTATACATATTTATAATAAAATGTTCCTCAAACACAATATGAAAGAGAGA
Organism: Viscum album; assembly: GCA_963277665.1. NCBI lineage: Eukaryota > Viridiplantae > Streptophyta > Magnoliopsida > Santalales > Viscaceae > Viscum > Viscum album. The sequence continues at coordinate 1,720,129,188 of OY728137.1, forward strand.
GAACAAGTAACATCTCATATGATTATTATATAAGATAAATCACGTATTTAAAATTGTGTTCTATTCTTGATGTTGCCTATACCTTGATAATGGGAGTTAGATTTTAAGATGATCTAGGTGAGAGATATTGGTCTTCTGTTTATGTTATCCATAAGTATCATAGTAGAACTAAGAATATATTTCTGGTATATGGAGGATATGGGGAGATAGTCATCATGGGTTATAATAATGCATGATTTCAGATAAATTAAAATGATCTAAAGTTGTATCCAAGATATAAATTATGTATCAATGAAAGAGTTATGTGATAAAATATATCAAAGAAACAAGTTATCACCGATTCTAAATTAGAGTCTCAATATATAGAAACTTCTAGTGAAACTAAATAAGTTGTTTGGATATAATTTTTTTTCTATGATCTTGATGTGGTGATTATAAGTAAAGGCCCTATCACATTATATTGTGATAATACTATAGTGGTGTCCCTGAAAAAGGATCAAATATTACACAAAACAAAAAAATTTGATACATCAGAAGTTTCACCTCTTGATGGATTTTACTCAAAGGGGTGAATTTACAGTGAATAGATTTTCCATGGATGAAAACATGGTATACCCCTTGAATAAAGCCTTATCTCAGTATAATTGTGAATATAATGTGAGATCTAGAGGAATGAAGGTTTTTATAAGTTGTATCTTGTTTTAGTAGGCTTTTTTGGTAGTTGGTTCCCTGAAACCAAATTTAGTGTGCTATATGATTACTTTTATTCATTATTTTGGATATTAATAAAATTTTTACCACATAATTATTTTTCTCCTATGTGACATAGTATGTGATAATTTCTTAAGAGTAACTATTGTAAAAAAGGTTATAAAAGTTCCCCGCTATGATGAGAAACTAGAAGTGTCATGAAAATTTTCCTAAACATATGTTTTATGTCTAAATGATACTATATTATAGGACATAAATGATACAGACTATCTTGGGAAGTGGATCATAGGAATTTGAGGCACTTTATCATGGCTTTCACCCTTGTAAATTTTCAATACAAGAAATTATGAGAATACAAATTTCTAGCAGGAAATACATATTTATAAGTGTCATTGGATTTTTTTATCTTCATACATGCGTATTGAACCTTAGAATTTAAGATTATTAATAATGGATATCATTAGTCATGTACTTTTATGTATTAATGAAAACTGTGATGACGTATGTTCACTAAAATGTATGATATGTTGGGGGCATTATGAGTGATACTGCATTAATGAATAATTCAAGAAATGATTTTTTTGTTCTATTCATTATCAAAAGTTAAAATATTTCGAACTTTTATGAGAATGGAATAAACTAAATAAATTTATGGATATAGTATTCTATGGTTAGGTTCAATTCTTGAAAGTCAAAGAAATATGTATCAATAACATTAGATGATGACATCATCATGAAAGTTGATTGATTAGAGATATCATGATAAATATATTATATTATATAATAAGAATTTATATGAGGTTTTTTGTCATTAATATTTTTACATATTTCACTATGGGTGCCTTGATGTGTTTCTATACTCAAACCTTGGAATTTACAGGTTCTTCCTAATGCCACTAATAAAGGGGCCTAAAGGGCCACACACTATTTTTTTTGAAATCTCATTTAAATTATATTTAAATTTAATATGTTAGAATTAATATTGTTACCGATTTATAGATTAATAATTATTCAAGTTTTCCTAGTTATAAATATTTAATCATGAGTTATTTAGAGGAATAAATATGAGAGTTAAATAATAACAAATATTTATTTACAATATTTTAGGAATATAATATTTACTATATTTATTAGTGAATAATTCAGTAATATTTATTTATTAAATAAATAGTCATTATTAAAGGTTTGGTAAATAATAATTTGGATCGATAGACCGAAATGATATATTAAATATTAATTTATTTATTTAACAAATGATATTTATTTATTTGTGGGTATTTTAGATGTCAAGTGAATAAAAATATTATTTATATTGTTATTAGACATGGGTTCTCTAGGGAATAAGGGATTGTCTTAGGGCATATGTGTAATTATCGACCCTACCCAAGCTTTCTAATTTCTCAATTATATTACTTTCTAAGGTTAGCTGCTTATTCTGCTTAACAAACCCAGATATAATTCTATATATCCCTAAGAGAGAAGACTATCAAGAACATGCTCAAGAACTAGAGTGCTTATCCTAATTATTTCTCTCAATCCTTCAAGATAATGTAATAAATCTTCCATTCATGAAGAAATTTCTACTGCGATCAATTATGAATGACACAAGTGATCAGAATTGATTACGCTAGAACCCAATGATTCTATGATGATGTTCTTAGATTTTAGATCACGTGTGAATTACTGTTAGAGGGATTATACCCTTAGATATTGTGATCCAATGAAAGTTTAGTGAGAGTGGTCTGTTAATTAATGAATGATGAAATAATTACAAGATAAGGTAATTCTAAAACTACCTATAAATTAATTATAAATTATATATGATGATCCTTCCTTCTTGGTTCTAGAATTGTTAAATTGAATTAATCTTCAACTTAATTCCATTGTTCATGAAATTATTTATCATGTTCATATCATATTATCCATCGATTATGATATAAATCCAAGTTGTCTATTCCAAATAAGTGCTTATACTTCATTTATAACCTATTAAGATGTGGTTTGTGATTTAGTAGTGATGTGGTGATGGTATATGGTGTGTGTATATGGTATAGAATGATGAGGTTTTGGTTATGTGGATGTATCCAATATATATCTATATGGCATGTGGTTATGTAGAAATCAATGTTTTGAGAACACTAAGATTCATATTGATGGATTATGAGGATGATTTATTCAATGGGGAAGTGTACGTTGGGTACATTATAATATATAAATTTTAATGATTATTATATTTATTTTACATTTTTTTTTGATTTGGTGAGTGGGCCTTGGGGAGGTTAGGTAGTAGTTGACCTAATTATGTAATGAGTTTGTTTCATTATTTATTCATGGAGGATTTAGTATGCTTCTTCCCAATTTTTACAAGTTATTTTAGGGTGGATCCAATTAATTATTCTTTTAATATCACCCACATGTTATATATCCTGTTTTTAAATATTTAAAGGAGGGAGTTTGTGGTTGAGTTGAACATTACTAGCTCTTGGAGTTCATTATTGGTGTTGAAGTTATTTATATATGATATATTCTTTTGTTATTTATTTAAATGAATTTTTTATGTATGACACTACATAAATTGATAATAAATGAGAATTATTTTATATTACCTCATTATATTTTATTGGTGGTTTATTTATTATCACTCATGGTATTTATAAAAGTAATGCATTATATATGTGTATTTTATACCCTCACTACTAGAATCCAACTCATGCCTTATTAAGGGAAGGATTCATGGGTTACAATATGATTCACTACATCTTAGGAGGGGTTTTAGAAAGGATAATTTGTGACAAAGTGGTTTCAGAGTTTTGATTGAGGGTTAGGGTGGAGTTTGGAGTTAGGCACTAATGAGGACTCTATTGGCTTGTTAGAGAGACTTCTAGTTACCTTAGTGTGGAATACATGGGTTAAAGTTTAGTCTAGTTTGTTTGAGGTGTGTCAGGGTTGTGAGATAATGATAAGGAAACATCATTTAATGAACGAATTATTCTTATTATAGATACAAACATACTATATTATCATTTTCAAGGATTAATTATATTCATTGTTTCATATTATAGAATTCTATATGGGGATATTTTTTCTCTAATACATATGGTGATTATATTATGTTTGTTGGTGAGGTGGATCATTAGATGGATTATAATCATTTTAATTCCATTTATTGTTAGTTGGAAGAGTTTATGTTGAGTTCAATGAAAGATCAATGAATGTTGTTTTTGTGATTTTTTGATGAGTTCTTTGTTATTTTTCCTAATTAATTTGGGAAACTTCACCCTTGAAATGATAATAAGTTTAGGATAGAGTTACATATAGGAGCATCACATATCTTTGTGTCATCTTATATGATAACGCCTTCTGAGGTATGAGTGTTTTATACTTAGATCAATGATCTATTGTATAGGGGTTTAATTCAACCAAGTGTGTCACCTTGGGGAGATCTAGTGTAGTTCTCAAAGAATGTGGATGGTAGTTTATGTTTGTGAATCCATTACCCTCAGTTTAATTAGGTGACATTGAAAAACCACTATCAAATCCCTAATATTTATAATTTATTTTATTAATTTAATGGAGTTATCTCGTTTTTGAAGATCAATATACAGTCTTGGTATTATCAGAAAAGAGTGAAGGATGAATAAATCCCAAATTCTTATTTTAAATGTCGGTATGGATACATTAAGTTAATGGTGATTCCTTTTGGTTCCATGAATGCACTAACTATTTTCATAGTACTAATGAACGTAATGTTTCATGACTTCCTGGATCAGTTTTTGGTTGTATCAATTGATGGAATTCTCATGTATTTATGATGATATGAGGATCATAATAAGAATTTTAGGTCTATTTTGGAGGTTATTTGATAAAATAAATTATATGGGAACCTATCCAAGTATAATTTTTGTAATTTTGCGGTAGATTTACTTGGGTATTTCCTATCTCAATAGGGAGTAGTTTTCAATCCTATGAATGTTGTAGTGGTTGTTTCTTAGGTGTCTCCTAAGAATATTGAAAAGATGTATAGTTTCTATGGTACTATAGACTTTTAAAAGAGGTTCATTTTTTATTTTCCTTTGATCATGTATCCTTTAATATCCCTTAAAATTAAATATTAGACCTTTGTATATAAATATTAGTGTTAGGTGACATTTTAGTACTTGGATTAGAAACAAATTAGTTCTCATGTAATTTATCTTCCTAAAGTGAGAGTCATGTTTAAGGTATTCGATGATATTTCTCATCTTAGTCTAGATTCTGTACTGATAAAAAATAGGGTAGTGATTTTCTAAATGTTTTAGAAGTTAAATCCTTCTAAATGTAACTATGTCACCCATGTTCTCAATATTTAAGTAGTTTTTATTTTTCAGAATTTGTGATGGAATTATAATGTCAGTGAAAAAGTTATGGTCTTCTTGGATCACAAGATCTTAAACTATATCTTCTCTCATTGGAATTTAAATTTTAATAAGTGTATATGGATAGATTTCCTTTAGGATTATGAATTTAAGATATATTATAGTTCATATAAAGGGAATTTTGTATTTGATGCACTGATTAAGAAGTATCATAGTTTTTTTGAGATGCTAAATATGAGTGGAAGATAATAGAGGATATTACAACATTACATCTAGATATAGAGAAAGTGGATGGTGGAGTTTTCTTGTACCAGGTGAAAGTGAATTATTATTTTTTATATTAGATGGATTGGTCTCATCTGGGTGATCTTGAGGTAGAGGTGTTAGGAGATTGTGTCATCTATAGAGATAATCCTAGGGGATGGTAAGAGGATGATGCCCATAAGATGTTGTTTTGAGTGGAAATGTTTTTTTTCTTTGGTGATATAAGAGGTACTACTGTATGAGTTTCATATCTCACAATATTATAGTACACTTTATTATTACTAATATGTATCATTACTTAAGAGATCAGTTTTTATAGAAAGAGATGAAGAATTTGGTAGTAGAGTTTGAGTCTTGATGATTGGTCTGTTATTGGATGGAGTTTAATAATTGAGTTCTATAAGGTCTATTGTATCCATTGTATATTAATATATGGAAGTGGAAGGATATTTTTATGTAATTAATCATCATTTTTCCTCACACATAAGGAATATGTGATTCCATCAAGGTTATTGTGGGATGATTTATGAGGACTGATCATTTATTAGTGACCAAAGAGTCAATAATTGTGAATTATTTAGCTAGAATATATATATATGGGTTGGTGAGACTTCATGGTGTTCTAAGGATGATCATATTTGGTAGAGAACCTCATCTTACCTCAAGTGTGTCTAATAGTTTTCATTATATGTTTTTCTCTTAATTATTATTTTTAATTTATTTTTATTCACAGTTAGATGACCAGATCAAGAAAACAATGAAAACGCTAGAGAACATGTTGTTCACATGTGTCCTTGATTTTGTAAGATTATGGGTGAATAATTTTCCTTTAGTTTATTTTTATAATAATAATATTTATCACTATTATATTATTATGGCTCAATTTGGGGTGTTTTATGGAAAATATTGGGGATCTTTATTGTGTTATACTGAGGTTGGATAGTTAGAGACTCTTAGCCTATATTTTGTATGGATTATGATGAAGAAATTACAGATAATTCATGAGTGGATAAATACTAATCAGGATTATTATAAGTATTATATTGATTAAGGGAGAGACTTGTGATCATTTCTTCTTGAAGGTTTATCCACATCATGGGTGGTTCAGGTTCGATTAAGGGATTAAGAATTCTCTTTGTTTTATCAGACCTTTTGATGTGTTGGAGTGAGTTAGTGAGGTGGTGTATAATTTATAATTTTCTATATAGATGGATTTTATTCATGAAATTTTTTATGTGTTATAGCTTCATTGGTATCATAATTATTAATCCCACGTTATTCATTTGGTTTATTTGGATGTTGAGGAGGATAAAATATTTGTGGAGAGGCATGTTGAAATTTATGATCACCAAGATAAGGCACCACATGGGCATGCCATTCTTTTTGTTCATGTCTTATGAAGGAATAGTGGCTTGGATGAGTTTATTTGGGGGAATGATTCACATATGTGATTTTAATATCCTAATTTATTTTTATATTTTTATTTTTTTAATATATTGAGATTGATTTTATGATAATATGATTAATTTTTTTTTGTTTCTCTGGTCTTGAAATAAGTTTTTGTGGTGGTGAAATTATTGTTTGATAGGTATCTTATGTAGTGTTTTGTTTGAGGATTTCTTGTTTTATTTATCAATTTTATTTTTATTCTTGAAGATAATAATTTTTTGATAGGTATATAATTTATAATGATATGGTTTCCTAATTCTCTACTTTGTGATTTTGGGGAATTGAATGTTTTGGAAGGAGGTTCGGAGGTGGATAAAAGATTAAATGTTGGGAAAATGTGTTTTTTGGATCAAAATGGTCATGTAGAGTATCCAATATTCCATGGAAGAGTATTAAAGTATTCATGGTTCAACTGTGGGTGTTGTGTCAAAGCTATTTTTTTAGGTTTGTGGAGTTGAGGCTAAAAACAATTGTTTTGGGAATGTTTATGTTGTGGTGATAGTTAAAGGTTTGGATATATCGACCCAAGATAAACATGAAATAAATAATACATTAATCTCAAGATATAAATAGTACATATCATAAATATTTTCAAACCCCAAGGACCTAAATTTTTAGTGTTTTATAGATTATATACATAAAAGACTTATTATAAAACAATTTATCTATAATAAAACTCCTCTAGACTCCCTTTTAGACTTTCCACACACTATACTTATCCTCATAACCTAGGGAAATTAAAGTATAAGAAAGGGGTGAGATAAAATCCTCATTAAGGGAAAACTTATCAACATGTAATCAAGAGATATATTATAATAATATGAGAAAACATTGGAAGGGGATACATTTATAATTAAAAAGAACATGGAAGAATAAGAGTTTTCCATAAGTCATGATAAAAGGACATGTAATCTCAAATTAATAAACATATACCATGGAAAATTTGTGCGGAATCCTGAGTCGTTAAGCATGAGTCAAGGATCATAATCATAGAAACAATATTATAGCATAATATTGTGGCATAAACATAAGAATAGAAACTATATTTCAAGGATTCCCACTAAGTCATTCAATACATAATAGGCTTGGGATAACCCCCTATATAACTTATTCGAATTGGCATAATCCTCCCATGTATCCTTTGGATTGTAATAAAACCTAAAATGTACCCCTCACCATATAGCCTTAGGATTTGTATAAAAACTCTAGTGTAACCATTTGGCTTGGGACCAATCCTTTTATATACCCCTTTAACTTGGGATAAATCCTCCTATGTACCCTTTGGTTTTCGATAAATCCTCCCATGTACCGTGTAGCTTGGGATATATCCTATAGTGTACCCTTTTGATATCACAAAACATAAAATTAAAACAACTCAATTGAGGTAGATAAAGTAACCCAACCATAATCATACTCACATATGTGTTCCACTTAAAATCAATCACAAACATATATTAATGAACCGATGCCAAAAGAATAGATTTATTAAATTTTCCAAAAACACCACACAACATAAACATAAAAGATCATATGATATAAAAAATAATAATTTTACAAAAAGAATCATATCATAATAAAACATAAAGGATGATTAAAACATCACTTCATGAGAGATAAACCTTGGCGAAAAATAAAAGTTAAAATACAATTTTTTTTCACAAAACCTTTTAGACTTTGTCATAAAAGGTGAAGTGTAAATTAATTTCAAAACAAAATTGATAATGAAAAGAGAATAATTTTAAAAAACTTATTATAAATAGTTACAAATAAAATATACTTTAAAGGACATAAATTTTATAAAAAAATGTGGAGTAAAATATAAATAATTTTATTTTGAAATAATGAAAAACCTTTTTTAAAAAAATTAATTGGAAATAACATTTTTTGAAAACCCAAATCATAAAAAAGATAACAAAAACTTTTTTTTAAAATGAATAAAATGGTATAAAATTATCATTGGAATTTAAAAAAATTATTTTTTACTTGCTAAATGAGGTCATTGGTGGAAAGTAAAAACATATATATGGATGAAAAATCTACTAAAATAAATATGAACTATTCTTAATAAAATTTAATTTTCACAAAAAATAGATTTATCAAGGAAGAATAATTTCGTTTAAAAAATTATTTCTACATAAAATACTATAGAAATAAAATATAACATCATAATAGGTTATAATAGATCAATATTGAAAGATAATAGTCAAATATTAGTGATTATGACCCAAGGAAAATATTTGAGTCATGAAAACCCCTTAAAATCCTTGAAACTTTTAAATCAAAACCCAATTGAGAGGTAGAAATTTAAATAAAAAATTTTATATCAGGAGATATAAGATAATAATGATAAAAAATAAAATTGGTAAATATTCACACCATCGAAAAGAAAACATGGTGTATAACATAAACATGGCTCAAGGGATTGAAGGAGACAAAGAACCCCTTACAACTTAAAGAGAATTTAAATAAAATCATTGTGAAAGAGTTATCTTGAAATTGAAATTAAATTACAATGAATAAAAGGTAATTCATGATATAATATCTCATATATCTAGTATATACACCACATAAGTTGAATTAAATGTATAATACAAAACCTATCTCTAAGAGAAGAATTTGAGACTAAAAACCCTTAAATTTATTACCGCTTAGTTGAATATTATATAAAAATCTTAAAAAAACATTAACTATGTTAATATAATATTACATAAATTTATTCATATACATTAAAATTTTATTTAATTCCATTATTATCATTTATTTTGAATATATTAGTTAGTTATAGCTTTTTTGTACCATCAGGTGTTAGAACATTTTGTTGTTTATTTCATAAACAATTTATGGAGGTGTGATCGATTATAATTAAGTGGTTTCCTAGTTAATATAATAAATAATAATATATATTTTTTTCGATTATTAATTAATTCCAATTTTCATTAGGTGAAAGACATGAATACAACTTGTGAAAATGGAAATCACGATTAACTAGTTTTTGACATGTTTAACTATAAAAGGTGATATATTAATAAAAATTTTAAATATTAACAACAAATTTACTAAATAATTAAAAAATATTAAATATATCATTATTAAATGATATTATCATTATATAAAATCCCAAAATCATTTAGGACATAATTATTATAACATAATTTACATAGTCGATTAAATCATCCCAAATGGTAATGTGTTATAATAATTTAATGAGTAAGGGGACGTATTTAGATAATGATAATGTGAAATATAAATAAGATTAAAAATTTTATAAAAATAATAAATACTTATTAAATCTATTCTATAAACCATAAATGATGGGTGGTGATGAAAAATGAATTTCATTTCTTATGGAGGTGGTAGTCGGCACGTATGGACGAATATCGATTTTGTTTCTCTTAATGGATGATTTATTGGGATAGAAAATGATAATAACCTTAATAAAATAACATTAAAGTATATAAATTATACTAACATAATTATATTAGTGTCTCTAGAATAAATTTGAATGGATATAATTAAGAAGAAAAGCTAAGTAGTTGATAATACTCACGCCAATGTGAATTTTCCATAGAATTTTCATTGGAAATAAAGGCCTTATTCTAAGTAATGGTGACCAAAATATTTTTAACATGAAAGAGAGTTATAGAAGGATTAATTTTGTGTAGTTTAAATATCAAATTAAAAGTATAGGTGAGTATTGAAGGGGTGTAAGTGTTACCCTTTTATAAGTGAAGGGAAGGATAATTTTGGAAATAACAATAACATTTTCCATAATGTAACTACTCAAAGGTTAATGGATAAAAAATGGGAAAAAGTGGAGGGTAAGTGTGTTTGGGTTTATATTATCCTAATAAACTCATTTTAGAGATAACCTATAGTTTTTTAGGATTTTTTATTTTAACCTTTTAACTTTTACCATAATCTATTTTTACCTTGGTAATAAATTTTTAACATTAGTAATTAATATTAATAAAAAACATTAAGATTGAAAACTTTGATTAATTTGAACCTTTTTATTTAAAAATTATAAATAATTATACAAAATAAAAACTTTAAGGGTTTTAAATGATAATTTTAAAATAAATTCACATAACATGTAAAAACAATTTTTTTTAGGAAAAGTAAGTTATTAAGTTTAAAAATTTATGTACAATATAATATTATCATATATACTAAATTTTACGATATAAATTGGTTTCTTATAAAAAATAAAAGGTAAGTGGATTTCAAAGTAATCCAAAAATTAATTTTACTAGAAAAACACTTAATTAGAAGAAAAGTCCAGATATATTTTTTATTAAAGTAATATTTTTATTTATTTCTGGAAATTTCATAGATAGGATTTATAATTTCAAATAATATTTTAAAATGCATAATTTTATTTTAAAATACACATTTTATTAATTAAATGGTTCTGTAATATTATAGTACACAATTATATTATCACACACACACACACAGATATATATATATATATATATATATATATATATATATATATTAGGTACTTAGGGGTAAAATAACAATGAAATAAACACACACATGCTTTCAAACATGATGGGAAAGTCATAACCCCACCATGGGATAACCCACCCATTGACAGCCTAAATACCCTTAAAAATTATGCCTCAAAATGCCCATGATAACAATCAATAATCATTATTTTTTCTGATTTGTCCTTGTATCCTGGGCATCACCACTTGTATGAGACTCCCCTACAAATCAATGTTGGAAAACCCCATCATCTCACTAGATGTTGTGTCAGTAACAGAGAAAACCATTAGACCACCACCCCCATCATTGATCGGGGGTTCAACAATATCATTCACCCTTAGACTCACTTTCATTTGGGACCACCATAACTCTTTTTATCATGATTTCATCCATGTTGTGCCTTCATCATCATCAATGATCTCCCACCATCGAGATCATCCTCCGAGAGGACAATCAGCCTATCCGGATGACATCAATAGCACTACCCAACAACACTTCAGATACAATACATCCATATCCTATGAATCACCATACTTATGTTACCACAACCTAATTTTTCTACCACTAATTATGTACCCTCCAACTTCATTCAACATCAATCCGTTTCTTGGACTCACCGTCAACCCTGTCTGCCCAACGCAAGCCATCAATTCCTACCAATGGAGGTCACACCATCTGAAATCAACCCATCATATAAATTATTCGTCGTCTCTGTCTTCCCTATGGAATCTAGTGCTTTCCATCAGCATAGGACACCCCATCCACCCCTATCATCACTCTTACTCAAAGACGGGTGCAACGCCTCCCCACATCTTCTACAGGAGACCCACCCCAAATATTTTTGGGAGTAAATGTGATGCCGATAAGGGTTTAACACATGACCTATATCCAGTTTAGATACCACTGGTATGTTTAGGTTACCAACTAACTTTATCCCCATTGGAAAACACTTATATAATCATAAAAATTAGAATTTTTGGAAAATTGATTTTTTCAACTAAAAGAAAATATTTTCATAAAAAACTCAAACATTTATACTATGAAATATTATGACTTACTAAATAAAAAATAAGAAGTTATTTTTATCTAATTTATATTATAAAATTTATAAATTTTTTTTTTAAATGAGAAAAATATAAATATAAATTTCTTTTATTAAAAAAATGACATTTTTTAAACATTAAGCATTCCTAATATGAATTTAATATTAATTTATAATTTAAGATATGTTAATATATTAGTTTATATATAATAATATTTTAATTATTCAATTTAATCCATTAATTTAAAATATATAATACTTAAAAATGATTATTTGAAAAGAAATATTAATTTTATATTGAATATTATTTAATAAATACTTTTAAAATAATTTTTTTATATTCTAAATATAATTTTACTACTCCATTGATATTGAAATATTTATTTTAATTTTATATACATTATATTTTATTTTAATAATAATAATAATATTATTTATACATAACAAATAAATAAATAAATATATTTATAACATTTTAATATCATATTTTTATTTCATTACGAGTTATATTATTTTAATTTTACTACTTAATGATACATGAATTTAATATACTTATTGGATATATGTACAATGTCCTTATCTTATATGACCATATTGTAATGACCATATTTTTAATTACCACATTTTCAATGGCCAATTTTTTTCTTTATATATAACCTTACTAAACTTATTCCATTCACACTTCCCATTTCCATATTTTCCATTTTATATCTCATAACATGCTTTATCCTTTCATGGTATTCATTACCATTATAGGTTTTTTATACTAATGGTGATTTTTAAAGGTGATGGTGGTCCAAGGAGTTTATTGTTCTAAAGATAGTATTCTTTTCAATTTATTATCCCATTTTAATTTTTGTAGTTTTAATGAGTGTAATCATACATGATGTTTAATAATCCATATATGAGATACATGGTTTCATACACCTTAGTTTTAATGTTCCATTATAGTTTAATAAAGTTTCATTAGATTCATTCATATCTTGTATGATGTAATCTCTAATCAAGTATTATTTCTTTTTAAATAATTGAATAAAAACATAATGCATCCTAAAACCTAGGGTATTATATTGGATGTGTTCTTTTTGGTAGGAAAGGTATTTAGTGAATTCCCTATATGATTTAGGGAGTGTGGAAATAATAATTCCAGGCATTATGGTTAATTTATGGTGTGTTCAAGAGATCGTATGTCGTAATTTGTCATACAGGCAGGATATAAACAATGAGTCCAAGGTGAGTATATTGTGGTTGTCTGATGGTTTGATAAAAGTATAAGAATTAAATGGCCATAGTGATTTCCACTATACCATGGAAATCGTCAATTCCAAATCCCTATAATGAAATGACTAACAATTTGAGAGGAATTTTTCCATTTTAAATGATGAAAATTCATATCTTTTTTAACAGATCCTATTTATGTCATGGTGTGGCCCTCAATAAACTATGGTGTTTTCCTTCATATATTAATTATAAATTCAAGGTTTACCTCCCTCTTGGTATGATTTTCTTGTTTTTAATGAACCTCAGGTGCCCTATGGTTTATTTTGAGTTCTCTTGGTAAGGCCTTGGTGGATCATAATCCATGGTTTCATACTTCATGATTTAAGGTTATCTTTATCTTATATTATTATATTTTTTATTATTATTTTCTTTTAAGGAGGTTATAAGGGAGGGTTTTCTTCAGTTTTTTGGTTTTTGGTAGAATTATAGAATGGGAATTTATGTATATAGGTTCTTTAGGGAGTTATTTTGAATTTGGTGGTGTTTTATCATCAGTTTATTATCATTCTTATGCTATGGTTGTTGAAACTTAAATTGAGATAATATATTAAGAATATCTATATTTAATTATTATGTTCACGTGGAACTAACATGGTTAAGTTATCATTGGGTAATGGGTTAATTTTGAACTAATTAAGATAATAAAATTATTTAATGGAATTAAATGTGGAAAGTTTATCGCATGTTCTTTATATTATTTATATGATATTAACTATGTGTTATTACTTATTTTCTTTATAAAAATGTTATTTTTATTTTATTTTTGTTATTAAGGTACCGAAAGATGTTCATAATTGAGAGAGCAATCTTAAGATAATAATTGAATAAATAGATGGAAAAAATTAATTATTACTATTGTTAATATGTTATGAATGAATTGATAACTAAATGGAAGAGTATGAAAGGATAATTGTTTATTGGCTGTTGCGATTTTTTCAAGCTTTTTTTTCATTATTACATTGTTGTTTTACTGTGGTTGTGATGATATATTAGTGAGGTTCAATTAGAATAATGTGGCTTCTATTTAAGAGGTGATAAAAATGATGTTGTGAGTTGTTTTCATGGATAGATGATGTTTTTGTTGTTTTTGTGTAGTATTTTCCTAGGGATATCAATATTTCTGAAATAATAATAACTAATGAAGGAATTGAAGAGTTGAATGAGAATGGGTTGTGTCCATGATGTGTTGAATTTAATCAAATAAGTGTTATAAATAAAATAAGTGGTGAGATTTATATGTGGTGATTGATATATATAATTGTTAAAAAGTGTAAGTGGTTATGTGATGATATAATGTATATAAATTAGCATAATAAATTAAATAATAAATTAAAAATGGTAATGCATTATGAAAGGGAAGAAGATTTGTGGACGTGGTGTTGTTTTTTATGGTTATAGTGGTATATTGTGTTTAGAGGTGGCAGTTGATAATGCATGATGACATGGATACGGAGGTATTGGGGTAGTATTTGACCATAGGTTGGGTTTTTGTGATTATTATATATTTTAATTTTTTTTATTACTTAAAAACCACCACCCAATTAATGAAATGTGACTAAAAACCATATGCAGTTTTTGGGTTTTGGGTGTTTTTTTCCAATATCCAATATATGGGTGATATAGATGGTCGAATCTTCCTCCTAATCCAATCTCTATTTCATACATAGTGTGTTATCAACTATTTTGGCCTAAGGTTATGGTATATTATGATGTGGTAGTGACATGATGATGGAGATTCAATGGCTTGGTATGTGGTAGTGAGATGTATTATGTGATACGGTAGTGATGGTATGTAGTATGTGGTTGAGGTATGTAATGAAGAGGTTATGTTTATGTGGTTATAACTGATATGTGGTTATATGGTATATGAATATGTGGGTATATAGGGAGTGGGACCACTAAGAAATATGTCATTGGGGAATGAGGGTGATTAATTTAGTGGGGAAGTAGATGTGGGGTACCTTATGATATATATTTTTTCATATTATTATATTATTTTATTTGTGTGAAGATTTGGTTAATGAGACGTAGTGAGGTTGTATGATATTTTACTTGATTAGGAATCGATTTGGGATCATTTTTTATTCATGGAGGATTTAGTATACTTCTTCTATATTTTCATGAGAGGTTTTGGGAAGGATCCTACAAAGTATACTTGTATGATCAACCTAATATTCTATATCCCTTTTTATAGGTTTGAAAGTAGGGGTAAGTAGTTGAGCTGGACATTATTAGATCACTAAATTTTTTCTATTTGTTGGATCCATTTTCATATGAACTTTTATTTTTGTATTTATTTCATAAATATTTTTATGCGTAACATGAAATGCATTTTTAGTATATGAGTTTTAGTTAATATTATTTAGTTGGAGTTGATTAGTGATTCATTTATTATTG
The DNA here is from genome assembly GCA_963277665.1 of Viscum album. Taxonomy (NCBI): domain Eukaryota; kingdom Viridiplantae; phylum Streptophyta; class Magnoliopsida; order Santalales; family Viscaceae; genus Viscum; species Viscum album. The sequence goes on from OY728137.1 coordinate 1,720,145,178, forward strand.
TTCTTGGGATTTGTAAGGGAATTTCCTTCCATATGTGGGTTTTACACCCTCTTATCAAGTTGTTAACCCACTACCTATTAGATGTATGATTCGAAGGCCACACTCAAAATTTCTATTGAATCGGGAAGGGTTCTAGTGAGGATGGGTCGTGACATACTTCCTTGATACAATTGTTTGTTTCTCCTTCTATCTTTATACTAAATAGTCTATAAACATTTTATTTATCATAATAGTTATTGAGTATAATATAAGTTATAATTTACATAACACTTTTTTATCAGGTGTGTTAATAAGAGTGATTGGCCATACTATGAATGTTCTAACAGCCTGTTCAACCATTCAAACATGAACATCATAAATGGAAATTATAATCTCAGATTTTTTCTCATGATCTACATGAATCTACACTCTCACATTACCTACCGGTAATGGTGTATTATGAAGGGTATCACTTTGAATATTGTATACCACACATCTAGATTTTTTTTTTGGGTTTTGATAGATATAATTCACAAAGAGTTTCATACAAAAATATTTTAAAACAATTAAATAATCAATACTTGTTTGATTCATGAATATTATAAAACATTTTTAAAAATATGAGTACATTCGGTATGTTGGAATCATGAGGGGGAAAACTACACTTAAAACTTACTGTTTACGGCTCCAACTATGGAGTTCGGTTCACTGATTGCTATTATTTCATTAATATCATGTTTTTAATGAGTAATTTATTTTATAAAAATTTTACTTTATTTTTTTCCAAATATTATTTTATAATTATTCATATTCTTGTTCTGTATTCTTATGTTCTTATCCTTTATTAAATTAGTCTCTTGGTGAGACTTTAAAACACACCCCTCTAACCCATCCACATTGCTTTGGATGATGATAAACTATCAAAATCAGTTCCTTAGATGAATAATCGTGTGTCTAAGATAGATATTTAAAAAATTACTATATATTATTTTGATTAAAAATATAACATAACAATAAATTTCATTTCATTCAAACTCACACTCACATCACATACTTTTTTCATTTTTTTCAACAAGTTGTCCCTTCTTATTAACTTATTAATCATTCCACAGAAAATGAAATGATAATTAATTAGTGGGGGTATTTGATTTACAAAGATATATATTGGAATAGATACACCAATAATTTTTTTGTATTAACTAGTTTATTATAAAATTAAAGTACATTCCAATTGTTTTTTACTTGCTTCATACCTCTATTAGGTTCATACATTTGAAAAATATTTTCTATCCAAGTATTGGAACTTATGGAATGAGAGATTATGAAAGCCTAATCTCACAAACCAGATGAAGATGGTGGAGCTTTGAGATCAATTCCTAGAAGACCAGAAGATGTTTAGTAGAAAGTAGATCAATTAGAAGCTACCTTGATGAGTTTAAAAGGAATAAGTGTGAATATACAAAGGACTTGCATAAGGTTTAACTTTTAGAATATATAAGAGCCAATTTGGAAGTTACATAAGGGTTATAAACATGCATGAGGGATGCATAAGGGGTTTTAATAAGGTTACATAAGAGAAAACACACATATTTTCAAAATGATCACACTGTTCACCACAAGGAGAAGTTAAGACAATGAATGAATCTAGACAAGATAATGGATTCCCATGATGATTGAATTCAATAGGTATTCTCTTAGTGATGAGTAGAAGGCAGTGGAATTAGTTTCACTAAGTAAGTCCTAATTTAAATTTATTAGGTGGGATCACTAATAGAAACTTATCCTTTACCAATGGTTTCAAACTGTTCATAAAGGCTAAACAACCGTTGGTATAAACTATACAAACGCTTGTCCAAACTGTTGGCTATAGAGACGTGGGTATAGATATATCCCAACGGTTATATGAAAACTATTGGGATAGGGTAGGAAAATGGATTATATATCAACGGTTTCATGTAACTGTTAGTATAAATATTTACCAATGGTTTTAAACTGTTAGAAATATCAAACATAATGTGTATACCAATGGTTTTCAAACTGTTGGTTTAGACTTTTACCAATGGTGACCCACAAACCATTGGTAAAATTGAAGTAAAATGTTCTATACCAATGGTTTGTAAACTGTTGGTATATAATTTTTCCAATATTTTACATGAAACCATTGGTATATGTTATGTTTAGACACATATTCCAACACTTTACAACCGTTGGTATAGGCTTTGCCTCCCCCATGTACACCTGCATCACTTCTACCAGCAGGTCTTCCTTCATACATAATTGTCAATAATAGTAGAATAAATACACAATTCTGTATGAATTCATACAGAATTCATACAATACATAATTCTCAATACCTCTAATTTTGTATTTAATTACACACATACAGAATTAATAATTCACAAGTTAATTAACAATTAACACATACACAATTCAATTTAGAATTCAGAACTTAATTACCATATGCAATACATAATTATGAATTGAATTCATACAATATTGAATTCTCTATAACACATAGAAAATTGAATTCAGAATTTAGAATGTAATAAACCCTATATAAGAAAATCATGTTTCGGGTTTTTGAATATGGCATTATTGTTCATAGGCATGGGTGAATTCAAATGAGATTTGAATTGTTGGAAAATGTGGTATTCCATGTTGTAGTAAGGGGTAATGTGACATGGGGGCGGGGGGCTGTCCAGGGGGTTGGGGGGGGGGGTTGTCCAAGGGGGTAGGGGTGTCAAAGGGGTGGGGGTTGTCCAGGGGTGGGGGGGGGATGTCCATGGGGGTGGGGGTGTCAGGGGGTGGTGGTGGTGGGGGTGGGGGTGTCCATGGGGTGGGGTGGTGTCCAGGGGGTGGAGGGGCTATCTAGGGGGTTGGGGGGGATATCTAAGGGGGTAGGGTGGGGGGGGGGGGTTCCAGGGGGTGGGGTGGTGTCCAGGAGGGGTGGGGGGGGGGTCCGAGGGGGGTGGGGGGTTTCCAAAGGGGTAGGGGTGTCTGGGGGGGGGGGTGACCAGGGGGGAGTCCATGGGGGTGGGGTGTCCAGGGGATGAGGTGGTGCCCAAGGTGGATAGAGGGGATGTCCAGGGGGTTGGGGGGGGGGGGGCTATCTAGGGGTGGGGGTTTCCAGGGTGGTGGTGGGGGTTCTAGCAGTGGGGTGGTGTCCAGGGGGGAGGGGGCTGTCGAGGGGGTTGGGGGGGGGGTGTCTAAGAGAGTAGGGGGTGTCTGAGGGGGGGGGGGGTGTCCATGGGGGTGGGGGTTTCCAGGGGATGGTGGGGGGTGTCTAAGGGGTGGGGTGGTGCCCAGGGGGGTGGAGGGGCTGTCCAGGGGGTTTGGGAGGGGTGTCTAAGGGGGTAGGGGGTATCTGAGGGGGGGGGGTGGGGATATCCCTAGGGGGATGTCTATATGGATTAGGGTGTCCAGGGGGGTGGGGGATGTCTAGGGGGTGAGGGAGCTGTACATGGGGGTGGGTGTCCAGGGGGTGGGGTGGTGCCTAGGAGGGATGGAGGGTCTATCCAAGGGGTTGGGGGGTGTCCAGGGGGATTTGGGGGCTGTCCATGGGGGTGGGGGTGTCTAGGGGGTGGGGTGGTGTCCAAGGGGGATGGGGGGGAGGCTGTCCAGGGGGTCGGGGGTGTCCAGGGGGTGGGGGTGTCCAGGTGGGGAGGCCAGGCTGTTCATGGGGGTGTGGGGATGTCGAATGGGGAAGGGGGTGTCTAGTGGGGTGGGGTGGGGTGGGGGGTGTCCAGGGGGTAGGGGGGTTGTCCAGAGGGTGGAGGGCTTTCTATGGGGGTGAGGGTGTCCATGAGGGTGGGGGTGTCTAGGGGGTAGGGGTCTATCCAGGGGGTGGGGGCTGTCCAAGGGGGTAGTGGGTGTCCGGGGGTGGGGGGGGGGCTGTACAGGGGGTTTGGAGCTGTTAAAGGGGATAGGGGGTTTCTGGGGGGTGTCTAGGGGTGGAGGCCTATCCAGGGGTGGGGGTGTCCAAGGGGTGGGGTGGTGTCCAAGGGGTGGGGTGGAGTCCAGGGGGGTGGGGGTGTTCAGGGGGTTGGGGGGCTGTTCAAGTGGGAAGGGGGTGTCCAGGGGGTGGGGGTGGGGGGAGGGGTGTCCAGGGTGGTGGTGGTGGGGGGGGGGGGGTGCTGTCCATGGGGTAAGGGGTGTCCAGGGGGTAGGAGGGGGGCTGTTCGGGGAGGTGGGGGTGTCTAGGGGGGTTGGGGGGCTGTCCAAGGGGGTGGGGTGTCAAGGATGTGTGGGGGTGTTGGGGATGGGGGTTGTTCTGGGGAGGGGTGAATTAGTCACATCAAATCATCAAGTAAATTTTTATTATTTATCGATAAAGAAATAAAGACAATGTGACCTACCTAATCACACATACATTCAAGTATAACAATAATCAAACATCAAAAGTCAGTAATATCAGTAAAAAATGTAACAGATCAATCTATCCCTCATCACTATCACTATCATCACTATCACCATCAGCCTCACCCCCATCCTCATTTTCATCCTCATCATTATCCTTGCCCTCCTCAACGGCCTCCTCCTCACCCTCATACTTCTCCTAAGCGTCCTCCTCATTCTCTCCCTCCTCCTCCACCCTAGCCTCATCCTCACCCTCCTCCTCCTCCTCCACCTCACTCTCCTCCTCACCATTGACTAGACCACTGCTAGAACTACCACTAGGTGCACCATATATAGAATGCACCGACAACATATATTCATCACAAGCTGTGATGGAATCTTGTGGAAGTGTTGGACGTAAAACTTTCATCAGTTTCATAAATGCAGTGTTTTCCCTAGAAGACTGTTCTACCGTCTCTGTGGCCCTTTCTTCAGCCTGTTCTGCCTGTTCCTTAACCTACTGGAACACATTGGAACTACAACTAGTACCTGAGGAGGGCCAATACCTTTTCATAACTATACTCTTCCCAGGTCATCAGCATACTCTTCCAGGGTGCTCATATCCCAACACTTGGCGTAATTGATCATTTGGCCAAAAATTGTTAGGTTCCTGGGAATCAAGGGCCTCTAGTGCAGCCTATTAGAAATATAAATAGATTATTAAGTTAGAAAATAGATATTAAAAGTTTAAATCAATAAAGTAAAACTTTAAATCTGCTGTTGAGTCGGTTCATTAACCACACTTCCATCTTTCTTCCTTCTACTCGAGGAAAATAGTTTTTTTTTGAGGAACACATCCTTAAATATTAAATGTTTCCCTCTACAATGACATTGAATGTAGGAAACCATAATTTGAAATAGGTTACCAATAATTAATTTCATAACTAAAATTATACAAATATCTTTCATACCCACTTCCTCTCATGATCTGGCATCGTAGTACGTCCCAATGTGTGAAGGTATTTTTAACATCAATGTTTTTTTATTTCTTCTGAATGATTCATAAATAAAATTAAATAATAAAAAAATAGTATTAATGAAAAACATTAATATTTTAATTTAAGTTCCTCAAATGTGATTAATAACTTAAACTATGTAGTCATCCAATGAGTAATCATCTACCGATACTGTTCTAACGGACAATTATCAATGATAGGGACCGACTCTAACTCTGTGAAAACTCTAGAACGCCATCCAATATACAACTCATGCTTATAGGCTCTCCAAATATTACCTAAATTCTTTAGACGTGCTGGCCGTGCACCCTCACCATCGGAAAAATTAAACCGAATGTGACACCAAAATATCAATTCATATAAAAAAATATATTTTATTAAATACAACAGATTTTTTTACCCATATCTCTTGTCAAGTATTATCATTGACTTCATTTGGAAACTGTATCCTTTAGAGTGGGCTGACAGGAATGATGTCGGAGTATTTGGAAAGCATCGCCAAAAAACTCCGACATTGCTACCCTGTTTTTTCAATCATTTTATTGTCTTCATTATAGTTCACCATAAACTGTGTGCGGAGATTCCACACTGCACATATTCTTGTATTCCCCTGCCCTATCCTCCCATCATTAGATTTTTCTGTTAAGAAATAAAAACAAATATTTTATCAATACATGTTATAATGAAAATTAATAATGGTATAAAAACTTTTTAGAGTTGTATAAATACACTTGTGTAGTATGATCGAAGGGCACTGCTAGATCTGATGAAACTAAAGAAAAACCCTGTATAGGTGGAGTGGGTCCCAATTTATGCTCCATAGGGATAAAATTTTAATTTTGAGTAGGATTCTAATTTACAAAGTGTCATCAGTATATATATTATGAATGATTAAAACTTTAAGATAGTTGGAAATGATGATATAAACATATAAACAAGGATAAGATATCTACCATATTCATAAGGGGTAAAACAATTGTCGAAACTAAGGAAAAATTTAACTTCTTTAGCCTAGGTAGATGATACAGGTTTCTATACATGTTTTGCAGAAGAAGGAAAACCATCATGCTCATTATCTGGTGAAGTGTTAAAAGAGGGTCTTAGAGTTATACTAATTTTATACACGGTCAATAAATCAATGAAATGTTCACCAAGTTAGAAATATTGGTTTTGTAGGGTTGAATATAGTTCAATTCCAAAAAAAAAATAATGTAATTCAAAAAAAATTGAAACCAATAAACATTAAAAAATTACATAATGGTCTGGTTGGATACAAAATATTTGTAATAAATATTAAATCCATTTGAATAGTACCAACCTTAACAATCCAAGTTATAGCAAAACCAAAAGAATTGAGAACATGGAAGGATGATTCTATATATTTCCGACCACAACTTCAGGTTCACAGTCAACTCTGAAAATTGAGCTATTTGAGTCATCAAAAGTAATAAATGGATCGTTTCCAATGGAATTAAGGATAGTGTCAATTCCATCATCACCATCATCAAAAATATGTATTGGAATTACTTCAATAATGACACCAAATTTAGGTTGAAGATGATCTTTGACATAAAAATCTTGTTTCTCCATTGATGCTAATATATATGGTTCATCGGTATTAAGAGTGCGAGTCATATCAATTACTAAAAATCCACAATCATCAATAAATGTGACCTACCTCTTAATTGAATCAAACCACTTGAATTTCATCATAGTGACTCATCCATGAGAGTAATAATCCAATATTATTTTTCAATGACTCTATAATAACCTACATTTCGAATAGCAGTCTACTATCTGATGCACTAGAATAACGGTCTGTTGTGGTAGTAACCATAAAACCGTCATGTCATGTTCCTGTGTTCTTTTCTTATTCAGCATTAATAAATCTGTACCTACTGATAAAAATTGATTTACAGTCACAAAACATGGTATTAGGACCAAAATCCAAAGCTCTTATTTCCTCAGAGATAGAGTCAACATGAAAACTCAATACCTAAAATATAAATGAATATTAAACTTAATTAAATATTTTTTTAATTATTTTAAATAGTAATATTATTACCTTCAAATTTAACCAAGAAGAAAACTCTTTTCTATGAAAAGCCTCCCTCCTTCTCAAAGACAAAGAATGATACTTTCTATTTATCATCGTTTTATCTTCCCTGTAGATAAAAATAGGAATAGTTTAACATATATATATATATAATATAAATATTCAATTTACTTATGAGATTTAGTCATCGATCAAAGCATAGTTGAACAAAATTGGGCGATGTTCCATCTCCCGCTCTTCAAGGCTTAATTTCGTCAATGTATATGATCCAGGAATTCCTTCTATTTGAGGAAGTGATATAAACCTGGGTTCAATTTTCTCATACTGTTCTTCTTTGTTTCTCATTGGTATATTCATTCTTGTAATAAGATTAGACAAATACAAAGATCATAAATCCATACATTCTTGACCCAAGTAACCATTCATGATAGAACATTCACGATGATTACTGTTTATGACATACAAATTTAATGTGTACATATTTATTTCAGTTGGATACATCTAACGAAAAGAAGTAGGTCCTATGAAAAGTATTTCAGTTCGAATATGGATAGTCAGTGTCATGAACCAGATCTGTTCTCCACCAAAACTGGCATGAAACCCGGCCCACGACATGGCCCAAAGGGCATTCCTGATCCCCACGGGTTGGCACAAGTGCCCGAGTATCAGAAACATGATAATTGGGAATGATTTACCTGAGTTTATAAAATTAAAACAACAAATGAATCCAATAAAATGAATCTAAAATTTTCAAACCAAAAAATCTTTTACAAAAATTTAGAACTGAATTATATAGTAAAAAAAAACTCACAAAGACTATAAAAAAGATAAAAAACCAAAATGAAATAGCCCAAGAACCCTCATGGCAAGGGGGGAACCGCCTTCATGCCATCTCCATAAGACTTCACCACCAAGTATTTTCTAGAAACCCAAACCACTAGCAATAAAAACTGTACCCATCCAACGATAACAAAAATAACCAAGTATACTTACACCAAAGGTTGTAAGTAGGGTGTGAGCCAATGCCTAGTATGATACCACCGCTAAGAGATTCCATGTGATAAACATTCAAAGACTAAAATCTTGCAAGTTTTTATAAATAGGAACTGCTAGTTAAAATTTCTAAAAGATGCAACTTAAGAATTAAAACATTTTTTCAAGTGGGATATCATTAAGAATCAACACTTTTAAAAATAATTTCAACACTACTAAATTTTCTAGCCAACCATACCATATGCCGATAGTAAGCACAAAGTAACTAATGAGCACAAGCAATAGGAAATAACCCCTAGGCACTAGCTCGTTGTGCGTCCCAGGTACCTCGTATCTCGGTGAGAGTAACCATAACAATATTCATTCTCATGCATGAGCCACTAGTAGGGAACATACGCATAACCTAGTGGTCCCCAATCATCACCATCATAATGTAGTTAGTTTTGTAATAGTCAATCTTGCTACTTGAAACTGAGGCCAAACCCCATGGATTCACTAGCGTACTAGTACACATCCATCCACCTAGATACCTGGGTTTTCCCTTGTGCTCAAAAAAGTTCCACAAGTTAGGAAATGTACTTTTCACATTAAAATTTTATTTACACATCACAAGTTCACCAAAAATCCCACATGTACATCACACATGTATAAAAATCCACTATTTCATTTAAATGCATTTTGAAATCATACTCACACCAAAAATAGCCCACAACACATTTTGCACATCTTTTACAATTCAACAAATCTGTTAACAATTTTATAAAATCTTTCCTAAAATTCTAAACATCACATAACAACACACTCACATGTTACATAATACACTTTTTATAAAAAAAGTCCATTTTTCACATCACACTCACACAAAACAGCCTGAAAACATGTTTCGCACCCATATCACAATTTCATCAATCACCTCAACAAATTACAAAACATTACCAAAATGTTTGAAAACATAACTGAACACATTATGTTTCAAAAAACCATTTTAAGAACATACTATCACCAAAACAGTAGATAATAAACCATTTCACACTTTGTGTAACTCATTAAATCATTTACAATTTTCATAAAACCAACCCAATAGGTATAACCATGGTTTGCATACAAAGACCATTTAAAAACCATCATTCAAGACCGAAACCATACCAATAACAATCCAAAACATAATTGGAAACCCTAAAAACATTTATTAAACCACCCCCAAGTGTTATACAAATACCTCAAACAATACCACAAAAGGTACACATGAAAAACATATGTTTTCACAAATCATGTTCAAGAAGTACAACATGGTTTCACACATTAAACCCATTAAAAAAACACCTTACAAGGCCCACATGACATTAATACATTAACAAACCAGAATTTTCATCCCCTTTCAACATGAATAAATCAATTTCATATGTTATAAAATACACCCAAACATTTCCCCAAGAGCCACGCATGAAAGGAACCCAATTCCAAGCAAAAATGAAACTACAAGATTAAACACTTAACCAAATCTATCAAAAATATCTTTTTAACAACACACAACATATTTGAAACATACTAAATTAATAAACCAATCAAGCTAACTCATCATAAAATGGTTATACATGGAATCACCTACCTTTTGAGTCAAAACCCTTAAATCTTGGTGTGAAACCTCAACCGCACCTCCGCCGCACCAAAAGGTAGTGAAAATCAACCCTTAACCATACGATTTCACCAGAAATACCCCAAATAAAACTCTATGTATAAAACCTAACTTCTGGAAACTCTATAAATTTATGAAAGAGGGAGGAAACCCTAATGAGAAGGACAAAATTTTAGAGAGAAACACTTACCCAAAACAATCTTGAATAAAATGACCCAACATCCACGAGTATATGAATTTTAAAATATCTAAAAATGTAAGAGAGGTTTTAATAAGGATTGGGATATCATTTAGGAACTAGAATAGGGGGAAAAGAGTAAAAATATATGGAGTTATGAAAAGATCAATTTACCTCTCCTAATCTAGGAAATTTTTGAAATCTAGAGACGTTTCACCCAATTTCACGATACTATTGAGATCTAAATTGATGTAGGAGAGAATGGGGGAGCGCCTTAGGTATGTGGGCTCGGGTGAGAGTTGGAATCACCAAAAAAACTTAAAAATTGAATGAGTTATTAAAGAATTCAAAAATCTTTTTAATGAAGGAAATGGGATTTCGGGTAGGCCCAATCCCTTAAATAAAAAAATCAAATTAACTATGATTATAGATTTCTAAATGGTCCAAATTACATTGGAAGTATTCATAGGTCAGGGGATGCCAATTAGGAATTGGATGTATGAAAAATGTTGAAAATTAAGAATTTATAAATGAATCAAAATTTATTTTTAAATCTAGAATTGGGCTCACGGTTTGGCCCAAATCATGAAAACTCACATATTTGTCAAAAAATGCTTAAGAAACCCCCAAAACAAAGAAATAATGGAAATTAAATTAAAAACGCCTTTAAATTAATTTATTTATGTGACAATTCTCCCCACCATGAACCCTAGAAAGTCACAGCAAGGCCAAAACAACAACCAAACCCAACTGAGAAACCAAGAAGTACTCCCTTTCCAGGTTTCACCTCCAAAGACTAAAACACCTCCAGTGATCAATTAAAGAAGGAATGATCTAACAAACCAAAATTACACCACTTTCATGAAAAAATCAAGTATATTCATATTTTTTCCCAAAATAAAACTTCTCAAACACTATCCAAACAGGGTTCCAGTAATTTACCCAAACAAACAACAATAATGAACATGGTTACACTTAACTTGCGTTAACCAGACCATTGGGTGTTCTCCACTCCCAACGTTTACCCAAGGAAGGTGTAGGTAGTTAGATAGTGCCAAATAAGACTACCTACTGCCAATCCAAGACCAAGGAACAATCTGAGTTACTAGTATGGGGAGACACGAATGGGCTCCCCACCATAAGAGACAACTCAAAATTTTCCAAGACAGAATCGGGACACTAACAGGGGGAGGCCTGAATGGAATCCTGGTACAAGGGGGTATACTTCCATTATACATTTCCAAAATAATAAACCTGAGACTCATAGTTGGTATCCCAACCATAAGAGTATCCATCTTAACAACCAGCATGGGCAGGCATAGAAAGACCCCAAAATATAAAAAGCTGGGTCGGTCGCACGGTTAGTATGCATGGTTCGGGAAACCATGCACTAACCATGGGGATCATTCTTTCTGCATGGATTCCTAGAACATGACCACTACTAATCATGCAAAAACTATGTGCTTAACCATGAAGACACCAGAGGTTTGAACTATTCCCATATTTCATACTAAGGATAGGACTTTGTACAAGATTTTAAATGACCCTGGGATTTCCCCTGACTACGCACCAACTTTACTCTGAGACCTATGGCTGGAGCTCAAAGGATTGAAGCATTTTTTGGCCTCATAGTTAGGCCTTGGGAAACTCCTAAACATAACTTTATCTTCTAGTGATACAAATAACCACACCACAAACCTAGATGGGTTTACCAAGAAAACACACAATCCAAAACTCACTTTACCCTAACCCGAAATTTCACTAAAGAAAGTGATTCGAAGATGCACGCACATCACCCCTTGTTTCCTTAGATGAGAAACTGAAAGAGGAAAGGATATATAGAAACACATTCCTCCAAAAAAAGGATGTCAAGATCTCCTGAAAGAAGACACACTTATGACAAAATGAAGAATCACAAAAGATTTTACAACTTCACCTTTACAATCAAACGACCATGCGACATAACAACGCGTCACTGAACATGAAAAATGTGATTTATAGAAACAATACACTTAGGGGGACTTTATACAACATCCCCAAACTAGTGGTTGAACATGACCGTATTTCCCACACTAGTGGTTGAACATGAACTCCTACTTTGAAGAGACTACGAAGGACCCAAATGCTCTCTTAGGCACTATCCAGGCACTCATCCACACTAATAACCCCAGACCACTTCCACCTTTGATGAATCAAGTAGATTAAGAAACTAAGGCCTCTTTCAACCTTCCATGAGCACTCATCTACAATAAGAGGATTAGAAAAACCAAGAAAGGCAAAGGTGTAGACTCAATCTATAGATCTTGAAAAAAAAGATTCTTTATATTGATCAACCAAAGGATTTTCCAATGGCAAAACAATTTAGGTTGCACTTCAGTTGTGAACTAACCCTTAATGGGGGCGTACCTTATCTAAGGAGAGAACCCAAGGACCCAAAAGAGCTGGTCCACTGGTCAAAAAATTCCACAAACCAAATCCAAACACATGAAGGGAACCACCGTAATGGTGTCCCGGAACATATCTCGGAAGAGACTACTAACCGTTCCTTTAACCCAACTTACCGACTAAACAGAATCCCAAAACACAGTTCGAACATGAAGGGTTTTGGACTCAAAACATCCCACAACATCAGCACTTTCCAAAAACACATAATATACACCATCCCAAACAATTCATCAAGACATCATATTTTTCTTTAAAAACATTTCTTTGAAAACAAACGGTTCAGCGGTAAGTGATCCACTAATGGTACCCCATGGGCCTCACACATGCATGTTTTTGTGCCACACTGGCCACCCTCCTCATATTCGTCCCAACATTCATCTAATCATTGCATCAACCATCCATCATCACATATAACCCCATGCATGTGATTGCACACGAAAATAAAAAAGGTTAAAACAAAAATTCTTTCCACTTTTGAAAATCAAAATGGTCAACCAACAGATCCTTTTTTTTTCTCAAAACCGCTAACCAAGATATCAAAATCCAAATTCACATCTTACTAAAATTTTCAGAAAGACACAACCATTTAGATAATAAATCACTTTCATGTTATTCACATCAATTTCATAACATCTCATTTCATTAAAACACTATTTGATAGATTAGAAAACTCTATTGAAAAAACTTTTTCAAAACCGACATCAGTATAGTTTCTGCTTTCAAAAGGAGTGTAAGCACACCACTCTCCATTTCAAAAAAAATCTGAAAATTCAGTTCCACCATTTCATAAATCAAACCATTCCATATTTATTTGAAAATTATTTCACAAAAACTTTACACTTCTTAAAACGAAGTCACTTTAAAACCAAAGTTCTAAGATTTCAAAACTAAAGAACACAAGATAATGTGAGGGGAAACTAGTTTCAGTGGGTGATTTGGACATATGGTTGGAGGCCATATTTCAATAACTTCATCATCACAGAGAGTGTTCTAGGGAATATCCCCAGCTCCACATGGCTTTCCAGGCCCTGTGAGCTCACTGAGACAATTAACCCAACTCTCTTTTCATTTCCCCTGATCATCATCAAACGAAGAAAACCAAAGGAATTTGATAAGTCCCAAATTCCCTTGGTGAATTGAATCCTTTCATGAGGTGTGATGATCAAGAACACTACCCGTAACCAGAATACCAAGTATTGAAAATCCTAAATATATACTATTCTGATTGTTCCCCAAATAACGTGACCCAAAGAGTTAACCTGAACCTCTTATAATACCAGTTTGTCCCGAACCAGATCTGGTCACCACCAAAACCTACACCTAACCCATCCTAAGACATGGCCCGAAGGGTGTTCCCGATCCCCATGGGTTGGCACAAGTGCCTGAGTATCAGAAAAATTATAATTGGGAACAATTTACCCAAGTTTATAAACATAAAACAAAAAATGAATCCAATAAAACAAATCTGGATTTGTCAAACGAAACAATCTTCTACAAAAAATTAGAACTAAATTAAATAGTTAAAAACAACTCAAAAAGACTATAAATAAGATAACAATACAAAATGAAATAGCCCAATAACCCTCATTCCAAAGGGGCACCGCCCTCAAGCCATCTCCATAAAACTTCACCACCAAGGACCTGCTAGAAACCCGAACCACTGGAAATAAAAAATGTACCCAACCTGCGACAACAAAAATAACCAAGTATACTTACACCCAAGGGTGTAAGTAGGGTGTGATCCAATGCACAGTAGGATACCACCAATAATAGATTACTTGGGATAAACATTCAAAGATGAAAATCTTGCATGTTTTCATAAACATGAAATGTTAGTTAAAATTTATAAAACATGCAACTTAAAAATTAAAACAGTTTTCAAGTGGGATATTATTAAGAATCAAAAATTTTAAAAATAATTTCAACACTAATGAATTTTCCAGACAACCATATCATATGACGATGGTAAGCACAAAGTAACTAATGAGCACAACCAATAGGAAATAACCCCTAGGCACTAGCTCGTTGTGGGTCCCAGGTACCTCGTATCTCAGTGAGAGTAACCATCACAATATTCATTCTCATGAACGATCCACTAGTAGGGAAAATAACCATAACCTAGTGGTCCCCAATCCTCATCATCATAGTTTAGTTAGTGTTGTAAGCATCAATCTTTCTATGTGAAAATGAGGCCAAACCCCACAGATTCACTAGCGTACTAGTACACGTCCATCCACCTAGATACCCAAGTTTTCCCTTGTGCTCAAACAAGTTCAACAAGTTAAGAAATATACTTTTCACACTCAAAGGTCATTTAAACACCATAAGTTCACCAAAAATCCCACATATACATCAAAAAAGTCTAAAAATCCAATTTTTCATTCAAATGCATTTTGAAATCATACTCACACCCAAAATATCTCACAACACATTTTTCACATCTTTCACAATTCAATAAATCCGTTAACAATTTTATAAAATCTTTCGCAAAATTATAAACATCATATAACGGCCCAATCACATGTTACATAATACCCTTTTCATAGACAAAGTCCATTTTTCACATCACACTCACAAAAAACAGCCTGAAAACATTTTTCACACCCACATCACAATTTCATTAATCATCTCGACAAATTACAAAACATTACCAAAATGTTTGAAAAAATAAATAAACACTTTATGGTTCAAAAAATCATTTTAATAACATAATATCACCAAAACAGTAGATAAGAAACCATTTCACACTTGGTGTAACTCATTAAATCATTTACAATTTTTATAAAACCAACACAATGGGTATAACCATGGTTTGCATAGAAAGCCCATTTAAAAACCCTCATTAAAGACTAAAACCATACCAATAACAGTCCAAAATAGAATTTTCAACCCTAACAACATTAATTAAACCACCCCCAAGTGTTATACAAATACCTTAAACAATACCACAAAAGGTACACACAAAAAACACATGTTTTCACAAATCACGTTCAAGAAGTACAACATGGTTTCACACATTAAAACCATTCAAAACCCCCCCTAAAAGGCCCACATGACATTAAGAAATTAACACACCAGAATTTTATGCCCCTTTCAACATGAATAAATCAATTTCATATGTTATAAAATACACTCATACATTTCCCCAAGAGCCACGCATGAAAAACACACAATTCCAAGAAAAAATGAAACTACAAAATTAAACACATAACCACATCTATCAAAAATATGTTTTCACCACAAAAAATAGATTTTAAACATAATAAATTAATAAACCAAACAAGATAACTCATCATAAAATGGTTATACATGGAATCACCTACCTTTTGATTCAAAACCCTTAAATCTTGGTGCGAAACCACAATCACACCTCCGCTGCACCAAAGGGAAGTGAACACGAACCCTAAACCATAATATTTCACCAAAAGTACCCCAAATAAAACCCTATGTACAAACCCTAACTTCTAGACACTCTATAAATGTATAAAATAGGGAGGAAACGCTAAGTAGAAGGAAATAATTGAAGAGGGAAACACTTACCCAAAATAATCTTGGAGACAATGACCTAAAATACACCAGTATATGAATTTTAAAATAGCTAAAAATTTAATATAGGTTCTAATAAGGATTATTAAATAATTTAGGAACTTGAATTGGAGAAAAAGAGTAAAAAGCCAAGGATTTATGAAAGGATCAATTTACCTCTTCAAATCTGGGTGATTTTTGAAATCCAAAGAATTTTCAACCAATTTCGTGATTCTATTGACCTCAAAATTCACGTAGGATAGAATGGGGGTGCGAATTAGGTAAGTGGGATCTGGTGAGAGTTGGAATCACCAAAAAAACATAAAAATTGAATGAGTTATTAAATAATTAATAAATATTTTTAATGCAAGAAATGGGATTTCGGGCATGCCCAATCCCTTAAATAAAAACTCAAATTAACCATGATTACAGATTTCTAAATGGTCCAAATTATTTTTTTGGTATTAATAGGTCAGGGGATGCCAATTAGAAATTTTAATGGATGAAAATTTTTGAAAAATGAAGAGGTTATAAAGGAATCAAAATTTATTTTTAAATCTGGAATTGGGCTCACGGTTTGGCCCAAATCATGAAAACTCACCCATTTGTCAAAAAATGCATAGAAAACCCCCAAAACAAAGAAATAATGGAAATTAAATTAAAAATACCTTTAAAGTAATTTATTTTTGTGACAGTTAGATATAGCATGAATGTGAAAAATTATGGAGGAAATATTTTCCCTAACTCACCGAAAATTAATGGGGCATTTGCCAACATTTTTTACAAGAGAAACTTGGATAGTTTTTTAGTACAAAGATATCTAAAAAATGGCACAAATGAGTAATATCCACCCTTATATTATTGGATAAAATTTGACAGATTTTTATTGGAATCAACTCATGTAGAAAGATGTGATAATCATGAGTCTTTAAATATTTTAGCTTCAACTCTATTCTGCTGACCCGTTTTGATATGTTGCTTGAATAGTAATCAAGAACTCTAATAATCACTAGTACTTCCTGAAATTTATTTTTTTCTACAGGTGTCATCACATAAGAAGCACATGTAACTTTACATTTATTTTCACCGATATGAAATGAGGCAATTCTAGTCTGATTCCCCAATCCACCAAGTCACACCGAGATCGTAAATCTTCTTTTGTCTTCCCCTTAACATTTAGAAGAATCAAAATAAAAATTTCACATATATTTTTTTCAATGTGCATTACGTCTAAGAAATGATGTAAAAAATTTGTTGACCAATAAGGAAAATTAAAGAATATACTTCTCTTCTTCCAATTTTAATAGGTTTCAGTGGAAAAATTCTTTCTCTTTCTAGATTTTATTTGACCCTTCCCGAATGAAAAATTGAAAATTTTCAATTCATTAAGCACATCAATTCCAGACATATGCTGAGGTGGATAATCAGTCTCCATGGTATTATCACATCATCTAAGATTATTTCTATATTGATGGTCCATTGGAAATAATTGTCGATGTCCCATAAAACTAAAACTATAACGATGTTTCAGTCTTCTAGATCATGTATTCTTTATACAAATAAGACATGATAGTTTTCCCTTTGTGCTCCATCCATAAATCATTACATAAGAAGAAAAATCATTGATCATCCACATAAGTGCAACATGCATATGAAATATATCTTTTGAATATGCATTGTATGTGTGCGCACCCACATCCCAAAGAAGTTTCAACTCTTTTATTAAAGGTTGCATGTATATGTCTATATCATTTCCAGGATCAGAAGGGCCAGATATGAGTATACTCATTAAAGTGAAATGTTTTTTCTTACACAACCATGGGGGAAGGTTATAAATGTGTATAAAAACTGGCCATGTGCTGTGCGAAGTAAGCATTTTCCCAAATGGATTAAAACCATCACATGAAAGACCCAGACTCACATTACGCATGTCATCTGCAAAATCAGGATATCAACCATCAAATATTATCCATGAAAATCCATCTACTGGGTGAACCAACTCATCATTAGTCATATTTATCTTGGTATCATGCCATCACATTTTTATTGATATTTCATCAAACATAAAAATATTCTCGAGTCTGGGGATCAACAGAAAGTGCCAAATTACTTTCCGTGGAACACGGGATGGAATTCCATCATATTTTGGTTTCCAGCGGGATGTGCCAAATTTTATACAATCATTTCATTTATCCTTTTCCTACTAGAAGAAACTGTAATCTTTCAGGAAAGTATGAATTTTGTTTCTTGAAAATCCAAGTTCCTCAACTAACTTCCATGCCATATAGTGGTTTGAGGGAATATCTACATCATCTAGAAGTAAGTCATTCAAGAAGGTAAGAGTGTAATCGATGGTAGTATTAGAAATCCCATACATAGTTTTCCCATGAAAAAATCAGATTAAAAATTACATCTTTTTTATTTTACCGCATTTTTGATATACTGGAGTCTTGGCAGCATCATTCAATTTTTTCACCCTAACAACATCATAATTTTCATTAGACTCATCATGTGTGCTCATATCTATGTCTTCTTGAGTCGGAATCCTTTATTTTTTATGATGAAAAATAAATGTAAGATGTTCATATAAAAAATTATTCAATCCAGTCCTCTAATTTGGATCATCAACAATTTGAGATTTCATTTTCCCCATTGTGATACTATACAGAATAGTTTTCTTGAATACCATTTTTGGTTATGTGGTAGCTGACTTCTTCATGGCTCAACCAAGGTATTCCAACAAAATTATAGCAGGGGTAGTGTATGTGACCACTATCTGAAGCATTGTGAAATGAAAAAACTAAAGAGCACTCAAAATTGTTTTGAAAATCTCTTGAGATCCGATCGGTTTCATACATCTAACTTCTCTTCATTCTATAATTTTTTTACAAGTCATTTCTTCATAACCAATTCAATAATATTGAAGTTCGATCGAAAATATATTTAAGTAAAAAATAATTGTTCACTTTATATGAAACCATAATTGACACACTACTCTATATGATAATCATAATATAAAACACAAAAAATACTATATTTATAACAAAATATCTTTGTAGAACTATACATGAGTGTAAAAGATCATGTACACTTGTGGAGGATAATTATTCAGGAGTTGAGTAAATTTTATATGGAATACATTTTATATTTTAGTACATTATTTAAGTGATCACACACACTTTCCAAGGGGGTGGCGGTGTCCAGGGGGGTCCAGGGGGTGGGGGGCTATCTAGGGGGTGGGGGTGTTTAGGGGGTGGGGGTGTCTATGGGTGGGGTGGTGTCCAGGGGGGGTTGTCCAAGGGGGTGGGGGTGTCCATGGGGGTTAGGGGGCTGCCCAGGGGGGTGTTAAAGGGGGTCAGGCTGTCCGGGGGTGGGGTGATGCCTGGCAGGGGGGGTGTTTAGGGGGGGGGGGGTTCAGGGGGTGGGGTGGTGTCTAAGGGGGTTGTCCAAGGGGGTGGGTGGGGGTTTCCAAGGGAGGTGGAAGCTATCCAGGTGATGAGGGGATATCTTTGGGGGTGGCGGGGTGTATAGGGGTTGGGGATGGGGGGTCCAGGGAGGTGGGGGCTGTCCAGGGGGATGGGGTGCTATCCTTGGTGGTGGTGAGGTGTCCAGGGGGGGTGTCCGGGGGGGGGGGGGCTGTCAAGGGGGTGGCGGTCTCCACCCCAAAACTAGGTTTGTAGAATCCAATCTCTATCCAATTGTAGCATGATTTCAAGCCTATTATGGATGACCTAGAAGACTGTTTGTGTAAACCATTACTATCATACATATAAATCACAACATACCTAAT
Organism: Viscum album; assembly: GCA_963277665.1. Taxonomy (NCBI): domain Eukaryota; kingdom Viridiplantae; phylum Streptophyta; class Magnoliopsida; order Santalales; family Viscaceae; genus Viscum; species Viscum album. The sequence goes on from OY728137.1 coordinate 1,720,165,131, forward strand.
TGTAAACACACCTCAAAATATGTGGATATGATTTTATCATTCACTCTAAATATCATACATGAATTCTAAAAAAACACATAATTGTAAACACACCTCCAAATTTTGATCTAAGTATGTGGATTATTGATTCCTTGAGAGGATATCTAAGAGCTAATTCCAGGTTTTCATACAAGGTGTATGTTTACAAAATTTTTTATGTGTGTCAAATATGACCCTTTGTATGTTGTTTATGCATATGAGCTAAGTTTCTATGGGACATTACTCATGGGAGTATGAGCCATGTTATATCATTAGGTGATATGGATTTGTATGAATGTTAAATTTGTATGAGATCAATATGGATAGTGGATAAGAACCTGAGTGATATTTCTATATAGAGATCACTTCTTCTTGGAAGGGTAAGAGTGAGTGTTGGTATGGAACTTCAAAAAAGTCTTAACGTGTGAAAGAAATTATACATTGGTTATATGTGATTCCTATTTTTTTGTAGATTATCAGAGTGGACAACCCACCCACTCCCTAGAAAAACCACACCCCCACACCCCTGAAGCCCCCCAGACCCTTGAAGCCCCCTACCCCCCTACAACCCTCACCTGGATAGCCCCCACCCCACCTAGACAACCCACCCCCTCCTCCATGGACAACCCACACCCCCTACCCCACCTAGAGACCCCACCCCCACCATGTTAGGCATCCCACCCCATTGAAAAAGCATAACCCCTCCCCCACCTAGATAGCCCACCCACCACCCCTCCTCCCTGGACAACCCACACCCCCTCCCATGCAGCCCTTCTACCCCCTTGTAGCCCCCCTGGACAACCCCCACCTGGACAACCCTCCCACCTGGACATCCCCTCCCCCCCACACCCCACCCCCAAATGGACAACCCCCACCCCACCTGGAGAGCCCACCCCTACCACCCCCAGTAGGACATCCCCCCCTCCCCCACCTAGACAGCCCACCCCACCCCCACCTGGACAACCCCCGGACAGCCCACACCCCTCCCCCACCTCGATAGCCAACCACCATACCCAAATGGACAGCCACCACCCCCCACCTGGACATCCCACTCCCACCCCACCCCCACCTGGACAGCTCACTCCCCCTTTAGACAGCCCACACCCCCTCTCCCACCTCGACAACCCACCCCCAATACCCATATAATACCTTAAAACTACCTAAACCCTCATCAATAATACTCTATTTAAGAGTAAATAATGGTTATTTTTATAGTAAACAAATTCCTATATTTTATATTCTTCACTTTTATATTGATTATTTTATTATAGATAATTAATTTTATGGGATTTATTCTACTACAAATTTTATTAGATAAAACTCCAAAACACATCACTCCATTGGTTGAAAAACAAAAAATCATCTTATCTCTTAAATAGACCCCCACCTGGACAACCCACCTCCACCCCCACCTAGACAACCCCCCCAGATAGCCCACACCCCTCCCCCACCTAGACAACCCACCCCCATACTCAAATGGATTACCCCCCACCCCCACCTAAATAGCCCACCCCACCCCCACCTAGATAGCCCCAGGACATCCCCCACCCCCTCCCCCACCTGGATAACCTACCCCCAATACCCATATAATACCTTAAAAATTACCTGTACCCAATCCAACCAATATCACAATTCCAATCCATCACCCAACCAATAGCCAACTCATCCTCAATTTTAATACCCTTACCATTATTCTTTGAACAAAAACTATAAATACCAAATACAAAACCAATTTTCAACTAAACTAAAGTCCATAGAAACAACCATATCACCCCACTAAAAAATGGAAAACCACATACACCACTACCCCAAACATGACTAAACAAACCCTTTACCATCTTCGAAGTGTAGAAAAAAAATCGAAAACATTCCAAAGTGATCGGTATTCCACAGACCATAAGAACTCTGATTTAGCCCAAATAAAAATAGAAAACAAAACAAAATAGATGCCGAACATTAAAACTAAGGAAAAAATTACTAATTTTAAGTGTATACAAAAATTTTCTTGACTGAAGACGGATCTGTGGGTGAAAGGATTTTAGAAACATAGGGTAAAAATAGACCTTCTGGAGGAGCTTTGGATTAGGGCCTGCAATCAGGCAGAGTGGGAGTTGGGTTGCTGTGTATTTGGGGGAAAACTTTCCCAACAGTATTTAAATTTTTTTGGGAAAGCTTCTCTTTACCAATGTTTTATTAAAACCATTGGTATATATTAGATAGATTATATATTTCCCAATAGTTTACTCAAACCATTGGGAAATATTAATTATTATAACACATTCCCGATGGTTTGAACAAACCATTGGGAAATGCTACCTCCTTTTACAATATACCAAAAGTTTCTTCAAACCATTAGTAGAAAACCATTGGAAAAAACTATATTTCCAGTAGTGGATCAATTTTTCAAAAAGGACATGATTATTAAACATTGTAATCATCTTCCATATCTAAAATAAAAATGTTTACAATATTTCTCCCACAGAGTAAGAATTAGTTTGAACCATGTAAATAATTGTGTTGTTCTTTGTCTTTGTTTCTTTCTGTCATTTACATATAGAAGTTTATATTTGGTTTGTACATTTTTATAAGAGTGAGTGCATGGGGTGCTTGTCTTTATAGTTCTGGGAACATAGTATACACAAGTTCAATATGATTACGGTTAGTTATGGACTTTGTTTCCACTATGTATAAGTTCTAGAGGATTAATTCTGGTTGGGAAGTTCCATACCAAACAAGTGTTATTAAATATTTATTGTATAGATCGATACAACCAGACCCCATCCAAGGTATTTTAGAGCTCATTTTGGTGGAATCATTCTTCTCTTAGCCTTGTAGGATAATTTTGGAAAGTAGTTCATGGTCTATCATATGTAGTTCATATTTAGTTGGAGTTAATTTATTTATAAAGGATGTAATTGTATGAAGGTATGTTTTTTATGGAAAGTTTTTATAGGATAGATTGTGGATTTTGAAAAATGAAAATAGAGGATTGTCTTCTATAGAAGGATCTTGATATCCATTGTCAAGAAGAAAATTGTAAGCGATGTAGATGGGAGAATGTGAAAGGATGAATATAATATTAATACGATTGATTCATATGTCACTATATTGGAACATGTACTCTAACACACTTGAAGTGAACATGGCTTCAAAACGCATGAATACCCTTACCGATATATACAATAAACCTAAAACAATGAGAAATGTGTTTCCTTTGTAGAGGCTATTTGGAATGAAAATATGAAAAGGTAAGATATTGGATGATCACATCAATGACTTCAAGATTAATTTTGAATTAGAAATGGTAAAGTTCATGGATCCATAGTGGGCATTGTTGTTTTTTCATCACTCGTAAAATCACATAATGTGATGGTTACCATGATAAGTAACATAAGTGGTAAAGATGAATTAGTGTTTGAAGATGTCGAAGATCTAATTTTGAATGAGGATATTTATCAAAAGAAGATACAACAATTTAATATAAATTCCTTTATTATAGAATGTAGACTACATTACACTATAGATAAGATTCAAAAGAAAGGAAAAAAGAAAAATAAGTATAAGTTGTAGTAGTTTGGCTAAAGATGATCCCATATGTTGGTAGTGTTGTAAGAAAGGATATACTAAGAAGTATTATAGTGAGTGAAGAGTTAATTCTAGAATATATTCATGTATATGTTCATCCACAAATCTCATTTCAAAATATATGAGTGTTCTTATAAAAAGTTCCACTAATCCACTTGATCCTTAGATTATAGAATATGAGGATTAATTTATCTTTATATCTGAGAGAGAAGTTATGAGAAATTATAATTCCCTAAGTTATAGTAATTTACATCATGTGATTATACGGTTATGTCTAAAGAAGTGAAAGATAGAGCATTGTTCAAAACAAATTCTTTTAAAGGTGTAGTGCATGTTAGAAAAATAGTTTTTATAAAGTTATGGCATGAAAATCATGTTATATTAATGATAAAGTAATAAAAATACTAGATTATAAATGAATTCTAAATATTGGAAGCATGGAGTTTGATACATGTGAAGATTTCATCCTCCGAATGTAGAGAAAGGTGTCATTCTAAATGGAAGGTAATACACCCAAGGATTGTATGTTAAATTTGGTTCATATAGACATATGGGGATTGGTTATATTCTATTCTCATAGAGGTTCATTGTACTGTGTTATCTTCATCAATAATGGGACACAAAAAGTGTGGATGTTACTTCTCAAGAACAGGTTTGAATATTTTGAAAACTTCATTTGGTGGATATCCATATTGGAAAAGGACATCAAGAAAAAACTCAAATGCTTGAGGTATAATAACAATGGGGAATACAAAAGTAGTGAGATTTTAAGGTTCTATTAGTGAAAAGGTATATGGTTTTAGAAGGAATTATAAGGTACTTTAGATCAAAATGGAGTCATAGAGAAGATGAATTGGACTTCATTAGATAATAAAAGAAGCACAACGATTCACTTTGGTTTTACAAAGTAGTTTTAGGTGGAAGTCAAGAATTGAGTTTCCTACTTGGTGGAAAACATTATATCATCACTATTTGGTTAAGAACTTTGGGAAGTATGTTGGTCTAGAATCAATATTTAAATTTACCATATAAAATTCCTTGTTTTACTTTCCTACGACTATGTTACTACCATTGAAATGGATAAGTTAGATACTAATTCCCAAACATGTTTCTTTGTAGGTTCTGGTGATAAATGAATTTTATTTAAGCTATGGGATAATAACTCAAGGAAGGTTCTAATAATTAAAAATGTTATATTAAATCAAGAGTTCGTGTGAAAATTTTAGATCCAATTAAATGTTATATATGAGAATAATGATTCATCAAAATTTGAGTTTTGACTAACATGGATGTCTAAAAGTTACATATTTTCTGGAAAGTTTAGGGAGTATTGAATTTATAGAATCAAAAGAATATCTAAAAGGAGTTTCATATTATAGTCATCTTACAATGGTGTTACAAAGGGGTTAAGTACTTAAAATATTATAGAATATAGAATCTTGAAGAATATATCTAAAGGGTAAAGTTCCAAAAGTAGTGGTTCTAGAAGGATCCAATCCATAAAGTCAGTTATGGAGATCTACTAGGATTCTGTTCCAAGAATAGAGATATAGAAGTAAATTGAACTAATTTCTTCTCATAGGAAAATAGAGAAATTAAAATATCAGAAGAGGTTATATGTATAAAAGAATCAAATTAGTGGGAATAAAAAGTGTAGGATGAAATGAATTCCTTAAATGTTCCCAGAACATAGGATCTAATATAAAGACCTACTATGATCAGAGTACGTTAAAAAATGGATTTTTCTGCTGAAGGAATAAGTGGATCATAGAAAGAGGTACAAAGTGAGGATTATTATGAAGGGTTTTTAGGAAATAAAAGGTGTAGTTTTTTATAATATATTTTCTTCAGTTGTAAAACACACAACTATTATTATGGTTCTCAGTATGGTTTCTATAGAAGGGTTACATCTAGAGTAGTTAAATGTGAAATATGTATATCTTCATGGAGACTAAGATGAATAGATTTATATAGATAAGTCAAAAGTTTTGTGGATAAATTAAACAATGATCTTTCATAAATGCTGAAATAAATCCTTTATAGTTTGAATCAATCACCAAGGTGGTGGAATGAAAAGATCAATTCCATTATAGAATAAAAATAGTTTATCTAGAGTAGCACAAATCATTTCTATTAATAAAAGCTGTGTGGTGATGGGAGTTTCATCATCCTACTTATCCATATGGAGATAATCCTTATTTTAAGATTGGAAAAGGAAAGGATTAACAATATGAATTATGAGTTGTCTAGATTTTTTAGATGAATTATCTTAGTCCAATTAAATGGATTTTGGGGATTTATATTATAATGGACATAAAAATATAGAACTTTATTTCTAACTCAGTTTGACTACATATAGAATGTAGTGGAACTTTTTTGAGTGAGTGAAGTGAAAATGGTCACCAATCACCTATTCAGACACTTTAATATGATAAAATAGAAGAAAAATTGAATAAATTTAAGGGATGAGTACATGGAAAACGTTTCTGTTTCATTAATAATTATATTCTTGATGTATTACATTATTTTTTTCATACCCACCATGTCACTATGGATTTTATTTTATATTATTTTATGGTTTTGAGGATTACTTTAAGTTTCCATGGGTTGTTATCATAAAAATTTGAAAATTTTTAGGCTTTATTACTATGAAATTTTAAGGTTCATGGTTAGAAGGAAACCATATGAGTATTAGGAGGAACTGTACAATTCCATAGTGAGTTTTTATTAAGGCACAAAAATTAAGCACAGTTAGCTAAAAAATGTGGAAAGTATGCAGATCGACTCTGTAAATCAGTAGTACCATTTGGAATGGTTGGAGAATGGCTTATCCAATCATGAAGTTAATTGGAGAAACTGTATGAAGATGGGTTTTGGATAGGTAGTTCCTTTCACACGGTTGGTGCATGGTTAAGAAAATAGTGCAACCTGCCTAGTTTTTTAAAATGATTTGTTTTTAAATTTATTTATATTTTAATCCCCTTAAAATTAAAATCCTTCACTCCCTTACCCCTCTCCCTCATGAAATATCCCTAACTAGGACACGATACTCTCATGAAACTCCCCTGGGAGAAGACCCTTGCATGCACACACCTCCTCCTACTATACCTCCTCCTTCCTCCGGCTTCAAGTATCTTTCCTTGAGATATTCAAGAGGTATATGTTATTTCCTATCACTCATTTATTATCCCTTTTATTTTCAACCATTTGTTTGAACCTTAATCACTTTTGGGTCATATATAGAGTTATGCGTGGTTTTAAAACCCCGTTTTGGATGTTTAGTGTTCATAGGGACTCTCCCTTGTATGTCGAGGCCTTGTACTTCAAAATATACATGTTTTGACTCACCACAACTCACTTAAATCTCATTTTCTATTTGTTTGATGTAGTTGTTTCTTTTATGTCACTTTCTAATACATGAATTTAATTTCATGATGCTTTATTTTTTATATATTTTAAATTATACATACATGTATGAACCATAATGGCTAATTTGTTATAAAAGTGATTTTAAACCTTGAAATTAGATGTGAATCCATGCCAAGTGTTTGTGAAAATTTATGATTAGCCTTTAAAGAATGATTTTGGTTTTTAAAGATGTGGTGAGAACTATCTTGTTGTTTTAAAAAGTTTTCATGAATTAAAGTGGATTTTAAACCATGTTTTTCATGTTTTGAAAGTATTTAAATGTTTAAAAGTGGGTTTTGTGATTTTAAACGGGTGAGAAAACCCGTGTGGAATTTATTTTGAAACTCATTATGGATTTGAGTATTTTCTAATGAGTTTTTTTAAAAATGGAAGTATTAGTTCCCATTTTAGTTTCAAAAGTGTTTTGACGAAACGTTTTGGAATTTCAAGCATGTTTTTAAGCGATATATTATTTTTCATTTTATGGAAATGAGTTTTCATAAATGGTGTGAGACCCTCTTGACCCCCTTTGTGATTCTTGTGGACCATAGTGGCATGTGAACTTTTTTAGTAAGGCATTTTCGAAAAATGGATTTATTTTTCTAACCCACTGTCACAATGTTTTTAGAGAAAGTTTTATCAAAAAAATTAATGAAGTCCTTCAACTTATCAATTATTTATTCATCTATTAATGAATAAGTTGTAAAAACATATTTTGAGTTCCCATTAATGGTTTTCATTGATGATTGATATTGATGTCATCTAGGTAAAAACCTTCAATGTCCAAGGAACACAATTTTCATACTATGTTTCAACCTAAGTGATCATGTACCTTATTCACACACAAGACACCCCAAAATTCCATTATTGTTTTACCCCAAAAAATTTCTCTAAGTAGGAAAGTTATTTATCACACAAAACATTTTAGATCTTAACAAAAATTAGTTTTTTCTTATATTTATCACCCATCCTTACACCTAGATCCCTCCCAATTTCATATATTTTATTAGTAGATCCAATAAAGTTTCAATATCATTACCAATCCATTTCAGTCTTAAAATAATCAATGATAACATAATATAGATTCAATTCATTCATAAGAAATGTAGTAAATTATAATTTAAAAACACAATCGACCAAGTGATGTGAGTGATAATATATAAACCTTAGGGATTAATGTAATCTATAGATAATATAAGATTAAATTATTATGACAAATTATAAAATTCAAGAAACTCATTGCTAATTTTCTTTCATTGAGAAGAATCCACTAGTTATTGTATTTTACCATCCCCAATTATTATATCTCTATTCCATGTAAACTAACATGAAGTATTTAAACATCCATACAATCATAAAAATATAGGAATGACTAGAAATCAACACACAATTTTTGAAAGACTTGATTTATTTTTCTTATATCAAGATGAATTGAGCTTGAGAAATTTTTATAGAGTTTTTTTACTCTTTTTGAAATATTATGTAGTCATTAATGTAGTAATTTTTTTCATAATTCATAACCATAGATCATAACATTCACTTAGTTTCATAAGTTTTACAAAGAATATCAATATTATTTGTAATCATATCTTTTAATAGATAAAGAAACTATATGAAACTAGAATCACTCCATCTGTTTCTAAATTTTAGGTAATATAGTTTTAGTACTATTGATAATAGTATATATTTCATAAAACCATAAAATTAATCACATATCTACATATTTAATAAATTTCTCAATTTTTTTGTATAATATGTAAGTTCAAATTCAACCAAAATTTTCTTTTCCTCAATATGATCTATATTATCACATACACTTATACCAATATTAGATGAATCATAAAATGAATTATCATTCTACTTTCTAGTAAAATTTATTTATTCTCATTGTTTTCTCCAAAATTTATAAATCTCATGAATTCTATAATGAACAAATATACTTCTATTTGCAATGGAAAAAATCACTTTGAATAACAGTATTATAGGCATGAATTTGTGATTTGAGAGGGGTAATTCATATTTTATATTGAAAATTTGATAAAATATTTGGCTTTTTTTATGGGATCTATGACCATGTTATGATGATTCCTAGATCTGTTGTGTAATTTTATACTAGAGGCTGGTTCTTGTGTTGGTTGTGGTGAATCACATGAGTTTCTTAAGGCATGTGTTGATCTAACTTTTGTGCTGGCAATTTTGTTTAAGGAACTCAATTCTAAGATGTGATAATTTATGATAGGTCATCAATTTATTTCTTTTGTGTTCTATTTATGCCTTTTATGTGTTGATATGGTTGTGGTTAGTGTGAAAACTAAGTTTGATGTAGGTAGTTCCATCTCTGGACTATGTAATTTGAACCATTATTTCTCTTAGTTTTATAATTTTTTTAAAATGAATTGACATGATTCGAGAGTTGTTAGATTTTTGCACGTTAATGGGTTTTTAATAAAATATGGGTTTTCCTCTTGTTTTGATAAATGAAAACAAATTTTCAAATAATTTTTAAATGGATTTTGAAATTGGTTTTTTAAAAATGTTTTTGATGAAATAAAGGGTTGTTTGAATTTATTTTGAAATATGATCAGCCCTTTGAAACATATTTTAATTGTGTTGTGCATGGGAGACTTGGTTACTTTGGTATAAGTTGTTGTGTTAGACCTCATACATCTATTTTGAAAGGGGTTCACTTTCTGAGGTGTTTCACTATTTACAGGTTGTAGATTCATAGGAATAAAAAATTGATTGAAATTTTAGGTGGTTCACTTTTTGGGGTATCCTTCTATTACCTATACCTTGATGAATTGGTTCAAGGTACTTGTAGTTTTCACTAGTCATTGATTGAGGAATGAGTGGTGTAACTATCTTAAATTATGTGATACTTGTCATTATTATTATTTATGTGTTAGATTTGGTCCACATGTATTGATATAAAATTATGCATTATTTGACTAATAAAACTCCTTATTTGAAATATGATTTGAAACTGTTCTACCTGTCTTTGTTTGAGAAATGTGGTAAATGGGAACTATTTATCATACTTTTGATATAAAACCGTTTAACTTCATATCATGAATTATTTTCAATAAATTTAGTATATTGGAATTATTATATACCTGAATATCCCAAAGGCCTTATTTTTTATTTTATTATGGATAATCCCCCTTTTAAGGGTTGAAGGGGAACCCATACATGACTTATAGGCTTAATGCACATGGCCCGAAAAATCCGCAATACATGACCCGAAGGCCCAGAGGCATACCATGCCCAATATATGACTCGTAGATACTTGATATAGAACACTTGGGTAGGATACCACTAAGCCTATTTAGTTCACACCCCACACATTCCCTCAATAATGTGCATACCTTATATTAATTTTTAATACATAAAAGGGTAATTTGACACATTGAGGGTGCAAGGTTTATGTCAACTGGGTACGAGTAGCTAGTGGTGAGATTGTGGGATATTTCCCACATTTTTTATGGTGTATTTGTTTCCTGGTTTAGTTTTCCTTTTTAGTCTATGGACATGTACCTTGGGGTCTATCTTGCTATTTTTGGGTTATATCGATGCCTTTTTTTCTCTTCGGTTATGGAATATATCTTTCTAGTTGTTATTATTTATGATTATTTTTTCTATTTATATATATTCTATTTATCTTATCTTAGGTTGGGAGAAATAATTTCCCTTATCTTTTGTTTGATGCTTGGGTGTTTTTTCCCAGCATATGGGGATTGAGAATGCCCTTCAGTTCAATGGAGAATTAGTTGTAGCACCATTTTAGAGGGTAACCCAGGATAGTTCATTATAATTGGTATTAGAGGGAGGTTTTTCCTCAAGTTTCATAGTCTTGGGATGTTTGGTAGACTGGATATAGTATTTTTAATACTTGAGAGGTTGGTTGTGGTGATTTCTTATCCAATACTTTTCATGATGAGCCTCAATTTACCATGTGATGTTCTGACGTGTGTATCTACTATGATGATTTTTGATCTTATTCCAAGTTCCTGCATACGATCTTCTAGTTTAAACTAACATTATACTATTATTTGATCATTTCCTTCTTTTTTAGGCTTATAGAAAACATGTCTCCTAGATGTATTCCATGAGTTTCTCAGAAGGGTGTAATAAGAGATTCTTCTTAAGGGAATATTAATTTGGTTTAGAATATTTTTGAGGTTATCATATGGGAATTTTGTGCTAAGTAATAGAATATACCACAAGTTTAGAACCCACCTGTTTAGTTTTAACTGAAATTTGGAGGGGACATGGATCAATATTGGGAGTTCCTAAATGAGAAGTATCCATCCTTTAAGGGTATGAATAATCCCCAAGAGGCAGGGGTATGGCTATAAAAGATCTATCATGACTTTAACTCCTAGATACAATTGAGGTTATCAAAGTGAAGTATAAAATGTTCATTCTTGAGGGTCCCAACAATAGATAGTGGGATTATTTGGTACAAGAAAACCAGTATGTGGGTTTGGAATGGAATGGTTTCAAGACCCTCTTTTTTCCACAGTTACAAATAGAGTATCTAATGATAGTGAAGCATATAGAGTTACACTCCTTGTAGTAGGGTGATCAATTAGTGTTAGAGTATACTGATCATTCTATAGAGTTGGTTAATTTTTCTCTAGAGGTTATGATGAATGATCAATTAAATGTTCAGAAATACTTGTATTGTTTGTGACCAATTATTTGATCACATGTATATAAGATGAATCTTTCCACCCATGATAACATAGTTGATAGTGTGATGATGTAAGAAACAAATATGATATTCAATCTTGGATTTTATAGCTTTTATATTCCACCCAATAGTTTTTTTAGTGGTGTGTAGTGAAATAAGATAAAAGGCATGATAATCACAAGGGTGGTGGAGCTAGTTCTCAACAATGGATCTACTTTACACCATCAAAAATAGCTAGTTGTGAAAGCCTTAATTTATATTAGTGTGGTAAGGTAGGTAACACTCAATCAACTTATCTCACACCCGTGAAGACTCACAGTTCTTTTGGTCACTAAGGACATCTATAGAGGTTCGACTAGGTCAAGTATATTCCCTATTATAGTCAGAGATCCTTAACTCCATAGTAAAATATAGTGTAGTAAGAAGCTTCAAATTCCAAAGGGATACAACCATAGGCCTTAATAGTGAATCACCTTTACATAGTGTATGAGTTTTTGATATAGTTTGATGTGGGAAATGACTATAGTGAGAGGTACCATTTTTGTTTCATCTTTTATATCAACTACTCTATTTGATACAGGTGCGCTGAACTCATTTATATCTTACCAAATTATTGATATGATAAAACTTCCAATGAAGGTCATTTCATTTGTTATGGAGTTAGAAACACCTATTGGAAAGATGAATATGTAGGGGTTTCATTGTACAATGTGTTCTCTATCAATAGCTAACAAAAATTTAGTCTGAAATTTTTTGGTTCATGATCTAGATTTGTTCGACATCGTCATCGAGATATATTATCTTGTCAATCATCATGTTGAGATTGATTTTTTTCATCAGTTTGTTTCATTATTTGTTATTTATGGGAGATATTAGGTGTTTTGGGGAGAGTGGGACCTGAGATCTGGTCATGTAGGACCTTACCGTCCAGAGCTCAAGAGTTTTTTTTCTTCCATCATAGTTAAAACTAATAAAATTTCCTCTATTGTTAATCTTACCATGGTTTCTTGAAACTTCAATGATATCTTCATAGATGACTTCTCTATCCTTCCTCTAGAGATATAGGGAGAGTTTTCAATTGATTTCTTACTAGGTATGTAGCTGATCTCAATACCCACTTATCACATGGCACCTGCTAAGATAAAGTAGACCTAGGTTCAGTTGGATGATTCTATTGAGAAAGGATTTATTCATCTCACTATTTCACCATGGGAATCCCCTACACTCTTTTCCAAAAAGGAAGATGGTTCACTTATTATATTCATAGAATATCATAAGTTGAATTGGGTGATTGTTAATAATAACTATCCTTTACCCTGTGTGAATGACCCGTTTGATCAATTAAATTAGGAGATGTGGTTTTAAGAAATCAATATTTGGTCGAGATATCACCAGCTCAGGGTTTGATAGTTTGATATTCTGAAGACCCCTTTCAAGAGAAGTTATACCCTTTAGGAATAGCTTGTGGTGACTTTTGATCTAACTAAAATTATAGAAGTTTTTATTTATTTGACGAATAATATATTCCCTCAGTATCTTGACACCATTTTTGTGGAATTCATGGAAAATATTATGGATTATTAGAGATCAAATCACGAGAATGATCACCATTTAAATATAGTTTTGGAAATCCTAAAGAGCCAATGCCTATATATGAATCTATCAATATTCAATTTCTTGATCCAGTTAGTGAAGTTATTGGGACACATGATTTTGAAACATGGAATTTTAGTCAATCCTAAGATAGTGAAGAATGTCATGGGAAAAACCATAGAATGTATTCAAGATACAGAGATTCCTAGGTCTTTCCAGATATTATCTGCTATTTGTCAAGGATTTCTCAAAGTTATCATCACCATTAACTTCTCATACCAATAAAGGGGTGAAATTCACCTAATGTGCTAAATTTCAAACTTATTTTGATGAATTGAAATGGCTTTTGACATGAACTCCTATTTTGATATTGAATGAGCTTGGTAAGGGGTATATGGTACACTGTAATGCTTCTGGTGATGGTCTATGTTGTGTTCTTATTCAAGACAATTAATTTCTGTCCTATAGATCTAATTAGATTTGGCCATGTGAGAAAAAATCCCTCACTCATGATTTGGAGCTTTCCAGAGTTATGAAAGTGATTAAATGTTGGTGAAACTATCTTTTTGGAGAGATATTAATGGTATTTTATAATCATAAGAGTTTTAGCTATATATTTTCTCAGAAGGAATTAAATATTAGACAGATATAGTGGGTTTATTATCTAAAAATGTTCAACTTTGACATCGCTAACACCCCAGGGAAGAAGAATATTATATCTAATGCTCTCAGTCAGATAGTCCCCCCACATGATATCTTGGAATCAATGTAAAAGTGGATCGTTATGTGGTTTTCACTCAGTTGCATATGGATGAATAATATGATGATTTAGGTGAGGTTTTGAACAGTTTTCAGTTATAATCATCTCTCCTTGAGTCTATTCTACAGTTCTAGTAGCAGGAAGATGATTTTAGAGGAATCAAGGAAACCATATCTAGTGGGGAGACCATTTATGGTTAGTATCTTCCTTATGATGGTCTTCTCTACTTCATGGATTAGTTTTTCATCCTTTCATCCATGATGAATTTAGTGTTTCTTAATTTTCATAGTTATTCATGGTTTGTTCACCCTATAACTATGAAGATGTATTATAATATGAGATGGTGTTTCTAGTGGCTAGGCATGAAGTGAAAAATTACTAATTATGTGCCCATATCTTATAACTTCTAGTAGGTAAATACAGAGAACCTGAATACTTCTGGTATACTCCATTCTCTTTTAGTTATAGTTTGGAAATGTTAATAGGTTTCTATAGACATTTTTTTGATTACCTCGAACTCCAATAAAAAATAATTCTATCTTGGTGGTGATTGATTGGTTGAAGAAATTATCTCATTTAATTCCAATAAAATAAACCACACGGTTGAATATATAAGTATGTTTTAAATTTAGAAGATCATGAGGATTCATGGGGTTACCTTGGTTATTATTTGATATAGGGATCCCATGATTAATTCTTGTTTTTGGAAGAGTTTCCATGAGGTGATGGAAACTCAAGTCAAATTAAGTTTAGTTTACCATAGATATAAGAACTATCAGAAGGAGTGTTCTATTTGGATCTTATAGGATATGCTTCATGACTATGTCTTGGATTTTGGTGGATAATGGGATATCCATTTTGGACTATTCGAGTTTGTGTATAAAAACAGTTACCAGTAATCAATCAGAATGAATCCATTTGAGTCCTATATGGTTGACAGTGAAAGTCACCTATTTATTGGTTGGAGGTGGATGATACCTATATTGTGGGACTTATCAATGCTTGGATACAACCTAGAGTTGGTATAAATCACATGAAGATCTTCTGTTTCATCCTTTGGTGTTTTATATTGGTGACATTGTCTTTTTGAATGTTTATCCTTGATTGGGTCATTGTAGGCATGGGAAACAGAGGAAGCTAGCTTCGTGATATGTTATACTATTTGAGATCAATGAGTGGATTAGATATGTTACTTATCAATTGATATTTCTAGATCATTTGATAGGTATACATGATGTTTTTCATATATCTCATCTCAAAAAGTACCACCATTATCCTTACCATGTTCTGAGTTGGGGGAGATTGAGTTGGAGCCAGATGTTTTCGTGTGTGGATAAAATAGTAAAGATAATTTATTCTTAGATTAAATTATTACAAGTGAAATATATTCCATTAGTTAAAGTGTTTTGTTAATACAAATTATATTCTCATGAGACATAGAAGCACGAATCACCGGTGAGGGAGTAATGACCTCACCTCTTTAGGGAGAACCCATTTTTCATGTAACCTTTTTAGGGATAATTGTGACATCCTAGTTAAGGTAAAATCTATTTTTTGTTTAATGGGATGTTTTTTGGTTTTGGAGGTTGTTGGATTTAGACTGGGATTTTTTATAGGGCATTTGCTAGATGCTGGTTGAAGAACAAGTTCACACCATGAGATGGATTCATGAAATGAATTTTTTTTATGATTAGAAGATGCAAAATTAGTTCATGACATGAACATAATTCATGAAATTAATATTATTCTCATTGTGAATTAGTCTCTTGAGTTTTTTAATCTGAGTTATTGATTTTTTTTGAATATATGAAATATAATAGATTCACATCATGAATCAACGATTCATGATGTAAAACATTTCTATCCAAGAGGTTTTTATGTGCTATATGATTTAATATGTTCTCATTTGATAGGACCCATATCCCTCAAACACTTAGACTGGCCCATGAAGTTGAAAAATAAATTTTTTTTATTAAAGAAACACTTTTAAGGAAAAAGTGAGAGACCAAGAAACATGATTTCATCAACAAAAAACATAAAACCGGGCCCAATGGTCCAAAATCCAAAAAAAAAAAACAGATTCAACAAAAAATAATATCTCCTCCCCAATATATTCACCATTTCAGTGCGTCATAACAATCAATCCCATACAAAGACAGGCTGGTACCAATGGCTAAGGCCATACCCTCTCAAACACCCAATACCGAATTGCAAGTCTGGTGAAAACTTACAGCTCAACCTCATCTGAAGTAGTCTTTAAAGCTCATCTAGAATTAAGAACCTTGAAGACCAGGCCACAGACCAACACCATTCATAGGTGAACACCATTCACAGGGAGGAGAAGGATTACCCAGTTCATTCATTCCCGTGGCTCGAATTCAAAACCAACTTATCATCATCAAAACAAAAAACTTCAAAGATAGGTTGCTGGTCATCCGCCAACTGCTTTTAGTAGCATCAAAAAACAACAAAACAAACATAAATGCATTCCAAAATCAAAATCAACATCAACCATCGAACAATCAACCCTTCTCTAATGCTCCTCCATCGCTGACAGTGCCTCGGTCACTAGAACCAAGGTCAGAAGAACCCTACGCCATATATGAGACCTCCACCAACATCAGTCATGGAAGGAACCCAAAGAGGAAAGTATACCAAGAATCATGAATCTGAACCACCATTACCCAGGATTGGGAGGCCGACCACCGTTCCTTGGTAGCCTCGCCGACGAGGATATCCAAGCCATCTGACCTAGAAACACCGCCTTGGTTTATACGGTTCTGTCTATAAACATTGTCATTTGAACCATAATTTATTTTGGTTTTATAAATTGTTTTATAAATTAATTGGAATGATTTTTTAGTTTATAGAACTTTCTAAAAAAAATTGTTTTTGAGAAAAGGTTTTTTTTCTACTTATTTTGGTAAAATAAAATTTATTTAGATATAATGAATAATGGATTGTGAAATGAGTTTATAAATAACTTATTTGATGAAATTAAGGGTTGTTTTGATTTGTTATGAAATGTGATAAGCCCTTTGAAACTGATTTAAAATGTTCCTCACATGGGATCCTTGGGAACTTAAGTGGAAGGTGTAGTATTAGGCCTCTTCAATTTTTTTGGTTAGTGGGTTCACTTTCCAAGGTGTTACTCTATTCTAGTTCTATATATTCATAGGCTATAGGACTTGATTAATATTGTAGGGGGTTAAATTTCTATTGTGTTCCTCTATTTTATAGACTTTGATTCATGGGTTATATGGACTTTTAGTGCACACAAATCATTGATTGAGGAACTAGTGGTCTAATTAGCCTAACTTATATAATTTGGTGTGTTTATTATTTGTGTGTTGTATTTGGTCTATATAGTTTTATATAAAATGACACATGTTTTTACTAATAAAACTAATTATTTGAAATATTATTTGGAACTATTTTACATGGATTTATTTGAGAACTATAGGAAAAGGGGAAATATTTATCATTATTTTGATATAATTTTTTTTAACTTATTATCATGAATTATTTTCGGTAAATTTAGTATTTTAGGATTATTATATATAGACTTGATATATAACATCTAGGTTGTATCCTACCAAGATTTCTTAGGTCACAACCTACACATTATCTCAGGAATGTGTAGACATTATATTGTCTATTGCTGTAGGAAAAGTCATGGAACTATAGTGAGGTGATGAGATTTATGTCAGGTGGGTATGGGTAGCAGGTAGTGAGATGGTGGGACATTTCCCACATATCACAAAAATAATTTTTTTCTTGGTATAAATGACTTTTTTGGTTGTTGGACATGTACCTTGGGTTTTATCTTCCTATTTCTGGGTTGTATTACTATTGCTGTTTTTCTTTGGTTATGGAATATATCTTATTTGTTAATCTTTTTTCTATTTATATACACCATTTATATATATTCCATGTGTCTTTTTTAGGTAGGGTGAAATAATTCCACTTATCTTTTTATTGATGCTTTAGTTCTTGTCACCAACTTGTAAGGATCGAGAAATCCCTTTGGGACAATGTTAAATCGGTTCAGGAACCAGTTTAAAGGGTAAAATAGGTTGGTTTTTTATAGTTAAACTTTCAAAAATCACCAAATTGGGGGGGGGGGGTCTATGGAATTATATAAGACACCATATAATACAAGTACTATAGTAGGTGATAAAGTAGGTAGGTACTATACAAGACTGAGTATTGTAGTAGTATTACTATTCATCAAGATAAGCCTTTGGGGAACCGTTCAAGGGCCTTAAAGACACATGAGACTCTAACCTCATTGAAGATTAGGGTGTTTTGGCCAATCCATCAAAAAGGGGTCTTTGGTATATCCAAATATTTTAAAAAGGTCCCAATGGGAGTTTGTCAATCCTTATAGAGAAGGATGTGGCTTGACCCACATGGGTGCCTAGGGCATTTTTGTATTTGTGGTTTGTAATCCCTTATACCTAAATAAAGTAATTATTAATTATTAATAATTTATTATAATGATATATGATATATGATTAATAATTAATAATTATTTATTATTTATAATTATTACTTATTAACTATTTATAATTAATTAAAAATTACGTTGTTGGCGGATTACTTGAGTTGTAAAGCCACCCCATAATCCTACATGACACTAAATTTAAAATCTATGTGGTTGTGAATTAATATAGTACTAAAAAAAATACTATAGTGGTGTAGGAATTATAGAATGGGTTCCTTAGTATTGGTATTATTTACTATAGATGAACTTTTAGGATTTGAAATTGATCCTTTGGACTATAAGGCCTCTAGGATATAAAATTTGGTCTTATTGGTAGACGTCATCAAAAATGCATCATGACCTTTGGTGGGTGGGTGAAGTGAACATGATGACCCAATACTACAAAATCAACATTTTATATAGCTAATGTAAACATGTCAAGCATCTGAAACTGTATGTATAAGGTGGTGGACAAATGAAGTGAACATACTAGGCAGTCGTTACCGCATGAATGATATAAAGACCTCATCCCCAGTAGCCTAGAGTTGGTGGTTACTTTATTACATTAGTAGTAAGTATAATAAATCACATCTCAAATGAAAAAATATTTACTAGGTTTGGAAAAATAAATACAAATATAAGTATTAAATTACAACTTGAAATGAAATACAACATAGTAACTCCATTGGAGACACCCCTATTCTCCTAGATTATCCCTGCATGTCAATCATAATATACATCTTGGAATCCTATAGAAAAATAAAACAGAAGAAAGGGGTGGTCTCAAATTCCTATTAAGTGTATGAATACAATTTAATCTATCATAAATAAACATAAACAATAAGTAAAGTTTAGTAACTAAAAATACATGCCATTAAAACATAATCTGGAGCATAATATGACATGAATAAAAGATGATCAAATAATGCCATATTAATAATCACATACGAATGAAACTTAACCATAGATATTATACTGGTAGAATAATTAAATGGATTATTAATAAATAATCTCATAATGAGGGAATGAATAATGAAGGACATCATAAATATACCATCAAGGATTCAACCAAGACACCATGTATAATCGGGTAAGACACCTACCACTACCCATACTAGTTTATCTCATGAGACCTACTGATGTATCTAGGTTCTATAAAGGGGCCCTATAGTCACTTAATAAGTCCAATGTGTTCCTCAAATGAAAGGGGTATAATATAATCAACATATACATTCATATTGAAACTTGAATATTAAATGTTAATAACTTTCACCAAACAATAAACATAATCATAAAACATCTAGTGTAATATGATGAATCGTATCAAAATAGAATATCCACAATAAAAATGATCATTAAAAATTCAATAAAATATGATAGGTGGTATAATAAGATATCAACCTCAATTAAGCATAAGATCTAACAAAGGGTGATGACATAGATGAAAATACTATAATAAAATTCTTGAGAAATTCCTAAGAGAAATTCCATTTTAATTTGAAATAATTTATTTTAAGAGATGCACAATTATAAAATAAAACATTTTATTTGAAAATAACATTGTAAACTTGTAAATTATTCCACAATACATTAAGTTTTAATGAAATCGGGAAAATATGCTCATACCATATAAATTAACAAAATATTCCTTTTAAATGTTGAAAAAGAAATATTTAAAAGTTGATTTTTTAAAAAAGTGTGAGTGTTAAACAAATGAATAAATTATTTATATCAGTTTTAAATCCAAAATAAACAAGTGTAAATATGACACAAGATAATAAAAACCCATTTCAAACATAATAATATCCCAACATAATGAATGGAGTAGAAGTTTGACCCAAATAATGGAAATTGGGTTAAGAATTCCCTTACCACTTTTTAAACAGTTGAACTGTATGCCCCATAAAATTAGTGATCAGAAAATGAAACGTTGAATACTATGAGGAAAAATATATTTGTGTTATGATGTATTAAATTGAATTATGTACACAACACATAAGAAATAAGGGAAGAATAAGGAATATATCTCACAGAATTAAAAGTGATATGAGAAACCCTTACCTTATGTCCAAAAGTATTCTTCACTTATACTTAATGTCATGGATAATAAAATTAGATTTATTAAATAATTTATTAAGAACATATTAATCATTTATTTTATTTATTATAATTTTGTTAAGTTAATTTATGGCCATTTCTATGAGTTATAATGTTTAATTTTTTTGTTCTGGGAGCGTTCGTTTCATGGTTTTATGGTCGGTTCCCTTGAGTATAAATATAGGAGTTTTTATAATTTGGGAATAAATTCCACAAAATGGAAATTAATTAGTATTAATGAAGTTTCAAAATTATAAATGTTTTTGTATATAATTTGTCTATATGATTTGAGGATGATTGATTATATAAAATGTTGATGAAAATGTCTTAATTTATTTTGGCGGTTTTTACGATAATCATGAACTTATGTCATTTTATTTAATATTATGTCTATATATATTGGTTCTAGAATGTTATATAAATTATAATATTTGTATTAATATATTATTTAACATTAATAATGGTTTAATTACTATACTTGAAGGAGGTAATGGAAAATGAAAACTCATCATCAGTGATGGTGGTGAAACGACACATCTTGGATGATGTTTTCATTTTTAAAATAAAAGTAGAGGGGAATGGATTTTATAATGAATAATCCATTATAAAAATAAAATTACATAATATATATGATAGTTTAGTTACTATGACTATTTGGACAGGGGAGGTGAGGAGAGGATAAGAAAAATAAAGAAATTAAAAGAGAAAGAAGGAGGATTTTACCTCTTGAATATAGTCTCCTTGGGAACCTCCTTAGGTCACTTGGATTTGGTAATTTGGTAAGACCAGTTGGTCTTCAACATAAGTAAGAATATTTTTAAGTTAATTGGGAAGAATTTAGACAATATTCAAGGCTTAGAAGGTGTGATGATAAGGGGTGGTATTTATTAGGGATGAGAGGGGGTGTTTTTTGATTATTTTATTTATTTATATATTATTTTGGTGCAAGACTATCAATAGTATTGATTATTGTGACTAAGTACAGTAAATAGTGCATGTGAGTATGAAATAATGGATTTTTACATCAGTAATGACTAAAAAATTCATGTATTTAACTTATAATGTTAAATACCATAAAATAACCTATTTCATTATTCTTCAAAAATTCAAATATTTTATAAAATTTTTAAAAATTCACCTTTTTTTTTAATTTATATTTAGAAAATGAACTAAATTTTATGAAAATAATTTTCTAAATATGGTAAATTTAACTTTTAAATAAAATACTCAATAATTCAAAAAATACAAATTTTAATATTATCTCCGATTTTACTGCACTTTTAAAAATTAATTATGGTCTCATAAAATTATTTTAGAATTATAATGAAAAAAATAAAAATTTATAAATATATTTTAAGAAAATAAATTTTCTTTTAAATCATTATATTAATTACAAAAAATTGTAAATAATCATTTACGCTTCACAAAAATACCAATACTTAATTTATCATGTTTAAAACTTTTATTTACTTATTCCATGATATAAATATATCATATTTTTATTTATGAGATATCTAAATTTTATTTATAATTTCATAGGTGAGGTTATTATTCTAATGGCCAAATTACTATTCCTAATGGTCACATTAATATTCCAACGATCATGTTAATATTTAATAGTATACCACAGTTTATTTAAACTCAGTGTTGTGTGTAATGTATGCTATCAAATAAATTTAATTTAGTTAAGAATATACATACCATAAAATATTAGGGTATTATATTCTTCCCTTCTTTAAAAAATATCATCCTCGAAATTTTCATGAGTATTAACTTCTAAACAGATTAGGGTGGTTCTTCATTATAGCATCCTGAGGTTCCCACATTGCTTCTTCAATTTTATGGTTTGTACAAAGAAATTTTACCAGTTGTGTCATCATATTTCTCAGTACTTGCTCTCTAGTGTCAAGAATCATGACAGTCTCTTCATAGTAAGACAAATTAGGATCCAGTTCTATTTTTACATAGGTGAGTACATGTGTTGGGTTTGTCATGTACTTCCTTAAAAAAGAGATGTAGAACTCATCTTGTACTTTGGAAAGGTTAAGTGGAATCACAAAATGATAAGACACAACTACAATTATTTCTAAAATTTCAATTTGTACTATGTAAATGGGGCTTAGTTTCCCTTTATTATCAAACCTTATGACACCATTTCATAGAGATACTTTAAAAAAGACATGATCTCACACTTGAAACTCCAAATCATTTCACTGGTTGTCAGCATAACTCTGTTTCCTACTTTGAGCTTCTTTAATATGATCCTAAATAGTATTTAACTTTGTAATTTTATCTTCAATAAGTTATGAGACTATATGTTTCCTATCACCAAATTCATCTCAACAGGTTTAAGTATGACATAACATTCTATATAATGCTTTATATGGGGCCATTTGAATATTAGAATGAAAACTATTATTGTTAAAAAACTATACCAAATATAAATATTGTTCTCACATACCTTGAAGTCAAATGAGAATGATCTCAACATGTCTTATAATATTTGAATAGTCCTTTAAGAATTTTCATTGGGTTGAGGGTTATAATAAGTAACCAAATGAAGCTCAGTATCCAAATCCTTCTAAAGACTCTTCCAAAATTCTGATATAAAATGATGATCTCAATCAAATACGATCAATAGAGGTGCACCATGAAGTCTTAAAACATCATTAATATAGATTTTTTCCAGGTTATCCAAAGGAAATTTTTTCCTTATAGCAAGTAAATGTGCATATTTGTTAAGTTGATCAAGAATTACCCATATTGAATCATTCTTTCTTGGAGTATTTGGTAATCTAGTGACAAAATCCCTAGTAATGTCATCTAATTTCTATGTAGGAATAGGTAGAGGTTGAATGAATCCTCTAGGATGTTGTTTTTAATCATTAACCTATTAAAAAACTAAACATCTTGATACATAATCAGAAATTTCACACTTCATATTATCCAAAAAAAAATGTTCCTTAAAATCCCTATAAATCTTAGTGCTACCAGTGTGTATAGAGAAATTAGAGCTTTGAGAATCATCCAATAATTCTATTTTTTGGCCGGATATAGAGGTAACAAAAATCCTCCTACAAAATTTCAAAATTCCATCTTCATGTATGAACTCTACCAATTTACCATCATTCACAACTTTAATTTTATTTTGAAAATTCTTATCTTCAGACTAAGAACTTTTTATCTTTTCCAATAATGATGTTTTGGAAACTATTTTAAAAAGTAGTGATGTTTCACCTTCCTTGATACTTACCATATCCATATTTACTAGACCCATATACATAGGATCCCTATCAATCCTCATTTTTTTTTAAAACTCCATGATCCTTCCCACTAAATGCATATGCTACCTTATTCCCCTTCCCTGGGTGGTAGTGTATTGAAAAATCATAATCCTTTGGTAGCTCGAGCCATCTCCATAACCTCATGTTTAGTTATTTTTGGGAGAAGATATATTTAAAACTCTTTCAATCAATATATATCTGACATATTTCACTATAGAGATTGTGTATCCATATCTTCAGAGAAAATATTATAGATTCTTAATCAAAATCATGAGTTGGATAGTTATATTTCTGAGTTTTTAACTACCTTGATGCATAATCAATAATGATATCGTTCTGCATAAGGACACAACCAAGTCCTCTATTTGACACATCAATATAAATAAAAAATCCACCATTCCTTGATGGAAGATTAAATATTTTAGGATTCACTAATCTCCACTTAATTCTTAAAATAATTATTCACATTCCATTTTCCGAAATAAACTTAACACCTTTATGATTAAGCTTGGTTAATAAATTAGATAATTGGGAAAAATTGTAAATGAAATGATAATAGTAACCTACTAAACCAGTTAATCCATGTACCTTGGTTTTTATCGTTGGTCCAGGCCATTCCTGGAATGCCTTTGTTTTCATAGGATCAACTGATATTACATCCTTGGAGACAAAATGGCCAATAAAATAAACTGTTTAAAGCCAAAATTCACACTTTCTAAACATCCTAGATAAATTTTTTTTATAAGAGTCTCCAAAATAATTCACAATTAGTTATTTTTATCCAATTATCTTTTTTAGTACATCAAGAAATCATCAATAAATACCACAAAAATATTATCAAGATATAATTTGAATACTCGTTTCATTATATCCATAAAAATATAGGGTGCGTTAGTTAGTTGAAATGGTATTACTATAAACTCGTAATGTAACACCTGAGACTTTTATGAGAAATATTTTGTTTTTATGTTATATAAAACATCAAAATAATCTTTCACTACACACAACACTATCTTGGCTTGCTTTACACGTAATCGCGACCTTCCTCGATTGCATGCGTCGTACGCAATACCGAGTTTCACTAAACAACGATATGATATTAAAATATTATTAAAACTAGCCGTTATGAATAGTAATAAACACTTTTTGAAATTTTGTAAATTTTATTTTTCAAAATGGAATTCATTTTTGGATTCGGAATATTGAAATTAGCCTAGGGTGAAATTTTGGTATTTTTCAGGAAACTTTCAATTTTTGATGAATAGTGAAAACACTGGGTTACTATTTAAAAACCGACTTTTTATTTAAATAATTATTTATTTTATTTAAATTTATTTTAGGTAAAAATTGATACATAATACCTATATAAGTTGAATGTAATTCATTGGAGTAATTTTATAATAATTTTAGATATATAAAAATTTTATTGAACTTTTCACCGTCTTTTACCCACCTCCTAGGAGAATTTGCAAATTTACATAAAACTTAATTTTACTGCTTCGGTGAGAGGAATTTCAAAAATCCAAGAGACACGGTTGATGTCAGTAAGTAAAATGTGGTTCAATGAGATGAAAATAATATTTGGTGAATAGTAACTTTTTACTTTTATTTACCATGGTTAAAAGTAAATAGGGTAATTAAGGGTAAAAATGATATTATTATTACACTAACACATGTCCTAATTCTATTGGATAAGTTTAATTCGAACAAAAACAACCTTAGGAATAAAATATGACCATTTAGGCCCACATGGATTAGATTAGGACATTTATTATTAATTTATTTAAAGAAGGGTTAAAATAGTTAAAATCAAAGTTTAATAAGTAAATAATTTTTAATATAGGGTTATAAATAAGATAAATTCTACTATAAATATTAATTAGAAAGATAAAAAGATTTCCTATATAATGGTATTTTATTTGTAATTTTTAGACATTAAATAATTTAACTATTTATGACACAAAGATGATGCAATAATTATCTTATTAATGACATATTGACATAATTGATGTTATAAATACCCAAATAAATGTAATTTGAGACTTTTTATGAATTAAACTAATTTTATAGGTTAATATGAAATGTTATTATTGATTTAATTAACTTTTTTCGAACTAATCATTCTGTTATGATTTTAACAAAAATCAATAAATAAATAGTGTCAAAATTAACATAAAATAGTTTTTAAAACAAATATTATATTATTAATTGTCATTTTATTCCAAAAAATATACGGTTCACCCAAATGACTTAGATATGGTTATATATATTAATAATAAACAACTTGGGGTTCGTTTGGCTTGTTATAGTAAGTTTATTAACCTTATAGTGTAAGAACACAAAAAGACACGGTAAAAGTAAAATTAACTAACTTAAAGTTAAATCTAAATTATAAGGTTAAAATAGTAAACTAAACTTGTACAAATTTTATTGTATGAGAGGATTTCTACCCATACCCACATTAGCTTCAAAATAAATCAATTTTTAGATATTTAAACCCGAATATGACTTTATAATAAAATAATTTTCTTTGTTTTTCCAAAGGTGCCCCTCTCCTCCCTTATAAAAGGGCACCTCCTCCCTCTCTTCCTCACACCACTTTGAGCCTTCAAGATCGGCCAAAACCTACCAATTTATTCTCTCCACTTCCCTAGAAACATCCTAGAGGTCCTGGTATTCTTCAAAGACCAATTTTAGTGCCCTAAAAGTAGGTCTCAAAGAAGCGCTTCAAAGAAGAGGTAATATCCGTTACCGATTCTTTCAACTTTATTTCTTCTTCCACTTATTCTTATTTAGTTGTTTCATTATGAATTAATAAAATCAGTATCACTAATATACTGATATGTTATTATAATTATGAAACAACCCTATTTCACCATCTATCCATCCTACGGAAAACAAAATCACCACGCGTGCGTACGTACGGAATACCGTCTCCACGCCGTGGTGTAATCTATTTTCCACCACCACCTTACTTGGATGGGTATAATGGTGTAAATAATGAATATATATGATTATTGTAAAGTGATATTGATTATGAAATAGTATACATACAGTCCAATACAATTCCACGATCATGGGAACTATATCATCGCTCGTGCGTACATACGGAATACCATCTCCACGTTGTGATGCGACTCGTTCTACATGATTTTCATTGTATAATGATTACATAAATGAATTTAGTGAATAAATATGATATATATTACACTAATACCATTCTGTAAATGAGCTATCCATAACCTAAAAAGAAGAATAAGAATTTATTCGACAAAACACGCATAAGAACAAAAATTAATAAACACCCGAATAGCAAGTATCCATGAAATATTGTTAATAATAAGCTAATAATATTAACATATATGATATCATAACAATGAGTATGATTCTGGAATAAGTCAATGACATTATTTAAATCATTATACAGGAGGTTCCGACACTTACGAAGCAAATCAGACCTAAGGTAAGGGAAATATCACAATATCATTTTTATCCGAGATTGTTTATACTTTGGAATTTACCGGGGTATATTTTATCATCCACATCCATGTTTCCTCAATATGTAAAAATGTTTCCATCCACCTACAATTTTTTAAATCCAATTTTACCCTTCGGTGAGTTTTTAGTAAAAGATATGAAAGGAATCTTTTGTCATTTTTCGTACGAGGTACTTTTTGACTTTTCCGAGAAAAGTACGAGAAGAATGTTTTTTTAACTTATACAGCATGAATGGATTTTTAAAAAATT
This sequence comes from Viscum album, assembly GCA_963277665.1. Lineage (NCBI taxonomy): Eukaryota > Viridiplantae > Streptophyta > Magnoliopsida > Santalales > Viscaceae > Viscum > Viscum album. The sequence continues at coordinate 1,720,192,802 of OY728137.1, forward strand.
ATTTCCAAGAATATTACTTTACAAGTTTTCAAGTTTATTTTTAATCAACTTCTTTTATTTTAGAATTGTATGACATTTTAAGAAAGGAAAAGTGTTTTTAAAGTAGAAAGGATATTTTCCTCTAGAATGGAGTTCAAGTGTTTTATCAAAATTATTTTCCATCTAAGATAATAAAGGGTTATGTTTATATCCCTATTATTAAATTGATTTGATTATGTTGTGATGGAATTATTTTTATGAATTCCTTTATTTTATATGAATTGTTTTATGATGTCATGATGTTTAAGAATCCCATTTTTTTACATGGGTTATGCTATGATGTATGGTTTATGATTTTGTGGCACACATAAGAATGGTATCATTATGAGATGGGTGGGACCTATATCTCCCTCCAATGCATTGGGTAAATATTTTATATCTCATGAGATAGACATGGATGGAACGACAGGTTAAACCCGTTCAATGAAATAGGACTGAAATGAGGAATGAACTTGGTTCAGAAATGGACTTTGTCCACTAAGATAGTCTTGGCAATGAGTCTTGACTAATAAGAAATTATTCTCTATGATTATGTGTGTATGACACAAGGATTCATGTATTATTTTATAATTATTGTGATTACATTTCACTTCCATGATTTATCCCATGGTATGAAATTTTGATCTCTTTTGCAGGGTAAGATTTCCAAAATGTTATGTTCTTATGAATATGATGTGATTGATATTTCTTTTGTTTACCCTTACTGAGCATTTGAGATCACCATTTTGTATGTTTTTCCCCAGGTCAGGAAGAAGGTTATTAAGTAAGATATGCCAAAAGGGACTATAGATCTGATGAAATAAATGGGAGACAGTGTAGATTCTTTATGAACCAGTTGTTTATGTTTCCCAGTTTCTAAAGAAACTATACCTATACGATCCTTTCATGGTTTTGTTATATGTTGTAATAAGTGTACTTCAATTTTGAAGTACTATAAATGTATGTAAAGTATGGGTCGTTATAGTTGGTATCAGAGGAAAGGTATAGTCAACCTTTGGAAACTAGGATGTGAAAGCCTTAGTAAGAATCCTAAGGATAAGTCTAAGCATAGAACACAATCTTAGTGTTTTAGAAATGTCCATGAATAACCTAGGATAATACCTTAAGTGTGAAATTTTATTCTTGATTATGTGGTTTTCCTATTATAATTAGTGTTTCTCACACTATTATTCTTGGTTTTAGTCAATGGCTGGAACCCGAAGGAACCGTGTTAATGTGGAATGCGATGGGCAATGCAATGATTGTCCCCCTGAGCAACCAAACGTTATGGGAGCTGGAATGAATAATCTTGTAGCCATGCTCACACAACTTTCTCAAGCTATGAATCATGCAGGACTTCCAAACGAGCAAAGGAAGGAGCAACATTCTGTTGAATCCTTCACGAGACAGCGTCCACCTCCATTCAGCGGGTCTACTGATCCATTTGTTGCTGAACAATGGATCAGTACTACTGAAAAGATATTTTCAGTTCTTCAATGTTCTGAACATGATAAAGTCATATTAGCAGTGTATCGTTTGGAAGGTGATGCTGATCAATGGTGGAATCTTATCAAGAATATGAGGCCAAAAGATGAAATTGAGTCCATGGAATGGGACGAGTTCAAGAAATTATTTTTTAATAAGTACTTCCCTCGTATTCTCCGAACAAAGATGGAGAAGGAGTTTCTTGAAATAAAGCAAAAGGATGATGAATCTGTTGGTACCTATGAAACAAATTTTACAAGACTTGCATGGTACGCTTCTAGTATTATTATCCAACCCGAGAGTAAGATCGATCGATTCTTTAATGGCTTAAAACCAAGTCTTCGAAGGGAGTTATCCATAAGGGACTTAGATAGCTATGAGGAAATCATTCGATGTGCACTCAAAGTAGAGATGGAGATTGGAGTAACCCATCAGTAATATGGGTTTGATAAGAAGAGGAAAATGGAATTCAAAGAAAAATCTAAAGAGCACACTGAAAAGAATATGAGTTTTCCCTTATGCTCAAAGTGTGGAAAGAAACATGAAGGGAGTTGTCTTAATGGGAAAATTAAATGTTTCAAATGTGGAAAGGAAGGTCATCGGGCATTTGAATGCCACAATGATGGGAAGAAGATGTCTAGTGATGCGAACAATGAAAAGTCTACACAGAGTGCACCTCCTACACTTTAATGTTACAAGTGCAAGGAAATGGGGAATTATGCCAATCAATGCCCTAATCTAAGGGTTGTGGATGATGATCGACATCAAAAAACTCTTAAGGATAAAGACAAAGGAAATTCACATGAAATTTCTATCTGTGATGTGGAGTACGATAACGATGTGGTGAAAGGTACACTTACCATCCACTCTAAAGTAGAAAATGTTTTATTTTATTATGGATCCACCCACTCCTTTATTTCTGAAGAATTTTCTATGGGTATCACCATATTACCTCAACAATTAGATGTTGAGTTAGCTGTGACAACCCCTAATGGCACAACAGTCGCATCAAAAGTTTATAATTCTTCTCCGGTTGAAGTTTGTGTGAAAGTGCTTCCTTCAAATCTTGTGATCCTCCATATAGTGGAATTTTATGTGATTCTTTGCATGGATTGGCATTCTCTATATGGAGCTCATATAAATTTCCAAAAAAGGGAAGTCACATTTCATATTCCATATCAATCTATGATCGTTTATCGATGCAAGGATGAACATAACCTTCCAGTGGAAATTTCTTCCATCTTATGGGTCTTGATTCCACTAAATGAAGGTTATTTATCTCAAATGGTTGGTGAGAAACTCACGATTAAGAATATCCCCATTTTATAGGAGTTTTATGATGTCTTTCTGGAGGAATTTCCAGGTCTTCCACCAAATCGTGAAGTTGAGTTTTCAATAGAACTCATACCGGGTGCTTTTCCTATTTCAAAGACACCTTAAAGAATGGCCCTAATTGAGTTGCAGGAATTGAAGAAGAAACTCCAAGAGAATCTTTATAAGGGATTCATATGCCCTAGTGTGTCACCTTGGGGAGCACCTGTTCTGTTTGTTAAGAAGAAATATGGATCAAAGAGACTCTGTATTGATTATCGAGAACTTAACAAGATCACTATCAAGAAAAAATATCCTCTCCTGCGCATTGATGACTTATTTTACCAACTACGTAGAGCTCAATACTTTTCCAAGATTGATCTTCATTTAGGGTATCATCAATTAAGGGTCAAAAGAGAGGATATACCAAAGACGGCTTTCCGTAAAAGGTATGGACACTATGAATTTATAGTGATGCCATTTGGTCTTACTAATTCCCCTGCTATCTTCATGGATATGATGAATAGAGTCTTTAGAGACTATCTTGATCAGTTTGTGGTAGTCTTTATAGATGATATTCTTGTATATTCAAAGAGCAAGGAAGAACATGAAGATCACTTGAGAATTATATTGAAGACCATGAGAAAGGAGAAGCTTTATGCCAAATTTACCAAGTGTGAATTTTGGCTTCAAAAAGATGCATTTTTGGGTCACATAATCTCAAAATAGGGGATATCTGTGGATCCAACAAAAACAGAGGTTATCGAAAGATAGTCGAGACCAACAAAAGTAACTGAGATCCAAAGTTTTCTTGGTTTGGATGGATATTATCGACGTTTTGTGAAAGATTTTTCATGATTATCTAATCCAATCACCAGGTTGACTCAGAAAGGAGTTAAGTTTGTTTGGATGGAGGAATGTGAAGAGAATTTCAAGGAGTTTAAAAGAAGGTTATCTAGTGAACCTGTGCTCACACTTCCTTGTAGTGGAGAAAGGTTTGTGATCTACAGTGATGCATCCAAGAAGGGATTGGGGTGTGTTCTTATGTAAAATGATATGGTGATAGCTTATGCCTCAGGACAGTTGAAAATCCATGAGCAAAATTACCCAACTCATGATTTGGAGTTAGCTGCGGTAATCTTTGCATTAAAAATTTGGAGGAATTATCTTTATGGAGAAAGGTGTGACATTTATACTGATCATAAAAGTTTAAAGTATATTTTCACACAAAAGGAGCTGAATATACACCAAAGAAGATGGTTAGAGCTGATTAAGGATTATGACTAATCAATTCATTACCACCCTGGGAAAGCAAACAAGGTGGCAGATGCATTAATTCGACAAGACCATGCCATTTTATCCATGATGAGGATCATAAAAGATCCAATATATATGGATTTACAAAGGATGGATCTTGGAATTATATTGAAAGGGGAAAAATCGTATCTTTCTCAAATTACTGTTCAACCATCTATACATGTTAAGATTAAAGAGGCACAGAAAGAAGATGTAGAGTTACAGAAGAAGGTGAGAAATTTTCCTGAATTCAACCTTGATTATGATGGGATAATAAAGTTTAGGAATTGGGTTTGTGTTCCTCCCATCCCCGAATTAAAGAAGGAGCTGCTGGATGAGGCTCATAGTTCTTCATTATCTATTCATCCTAGAAGCACGAATATGTATAGGGACCTGAAAGAGTACTTCTGGTGGGATGTCATGAAAAGAGATGTTGCTTAATATGTCTCTCGATGCTTGGTTTGTCAGCAAGTTAAAGATGACAGACAGAAGTCTAAGGGGATGTTACAACCATTACCCATACCCGAATGGAAATGGGAAAACATCACTATGGACTTTGTCACAGGACTTTCTAAAACATCCAAAGGAAATAATGCTATCTGGGTCACAGTTGATCGTCTTACAAAGTCGGCACACTTTATTGCTATTAGAGAGGATTTCTCTATAGATCAGCTTGATAGGATATATGTGAAGGAAGTGGTAAGATTTAATGGAGTACCACTTTCTATTATATCTGATTGGGATCCTAGGTTTACCTCAAAGTTATGGCGAAGTCTTCAGCATACTATGGATACAGAGTTGAGTTTTAGCACTGCTTATCATCCTTAGACAGACAGTCAGTCTGAGAGGACAATTCAAACTCTAGAAGATATGTTGAGAGATTGCACTATGGATTTCAAAGGTGGTTGGGATCAACACCTACCTTTGGTGGAATTTTATTATAATAATAGCTTTCACTCCAGTATTCAGATGGCTCCTTATGAAGCTCTCTATGGAAAGAAATGCATGACTCCAACTTGCTGGGATGAAGTTGGGGAAAGAAAGCAATTAGGACCTGATCTTGTTGATGAGATGGTAGAAAAGGTTCGATCTATTCAACAACACATAAGAGCAGCTCAGAGTCGATAAAAAAGTTATGCCAACAACTGAAGAAAAGACTTAGAGTTTGAAGTGGTTGATAAAGTGTTCTTACGAATATCTCCTTGGAAGAGAGTAATGAGATTTGTAAAGAAGGGAAAGATGAGCCCTAGGTATATCAGTCCTTTTGAAATACTAGATCGTGTTGGGAAGGTAGCTTACCAATTGGCGCTTCCACCGAATCTCTCTCATGTTCACGATGTGTTCCATGTATCTCTCTTAAGAAAGTACATACCTGATCCTTCACATGTACTCAGCTCAGAAGTTGTACCGCTGGAACAAGATCTTTCTTATGAAGAACAGCCGATAGCGATTCTCGATCGTAGTGAAAAAGTTCTACGGAACAAGACCACTCTCTTGGTGAAAGTTTTATGGAGGAACAACCAATTATAAGAAGCTACATGAGAGCTTGAATATATGATGAGGGAGAGGTATCCTCATCTGTTTGTTACAAGTGACAAATTCTGATGACGAAATTCATTTTAAGGGGGGTAGAATGTAACACCCAAGACTTTTATGAGAAATATTTTGTTTTTATGTTATATAAATCATCAAAGGAATCTTTCAATACACAAAAAACTAGCTTGGCTTTCTTTACACGCAATCACGACCTTCCTAGATAGCTTGCATCGTACGCAATACCGAGTTTCACTAAACAACGATATGCTATTAAAATAATATTAAAACTAGCCGTTATGAATAGTAATAACCACTTTTTGAAATTTTGTAAATTTTATTTTTCAAAATGGACTTCATTTTTGGATTCGGAATATTGAGATTAGCCTAGGGTGAAATTTTGGTATTTTTCTGGAATCTTTCAATTTTTGATGAGTAGTGAAAACACTGGGTTACTATTTAAAAACCGACTTTTTATTTAAGGATTTATTTATTTTATTTAAATTTATTTTGGGTCAAAATTTATACATAATACCTATATAAGTTCAATGTAATTCGTTGGAGTAATTTTATAATAATTTTAGATATATAAACATTTTATTGAACTTTTCACCGTCTTTTACCCACCTCCTAGGAGAATTTGCAAATTTACTTAAAACTTAATTTTACCACTTTTGTGAGTGGAATTTAAAAAATACGAGAGACACAGTTGATGTTAGTAAGTAAAATGTGGTTCAATGAGATGAAAATAATTTTTTGTGAATAGTAACTTTTTACTTTTATTTACCACGGTTAAAAGTAAATAGGGTAATTAAGGGTAAAAATGATATTATTATTAACCTAACACATGTCCTAATTCTATTGGATAAGTGTAATTCGACCAAAAACAACCTTAGGAATAAAATATGACCATTTAGGCCCACATGGATTAGATTAGGACATTTATTATTAATTTATTTAAAGAAGGGTTAAAATAGTTAAAATCAAAGTTTAATAAGTAAATAATTTTTAATATAGGGTTATACATAAGATAAATTCGACTATAAATATTAATTAGAAAGATAAAAATATTTCCTACATAATGGTATTTTATTTTTAATTTTTAGACATTATATAATTTAATTTATTTATGACAAAAAGATGATGCAGTAATTATCTTATTAATGAAATATTGACATAATTGTTGTTATAAATACCCAAATAAATTTAATATGAGACTTTTTATGAATCCCACTAATTTTATAGGTTAATATGACATGTTATTATTTATTTAATTAACTTTTTTAGAACTAATAATTCTGTTATGATTTTCACAAAAATCAATTACTAAATAGTGTCAAATTTGACATAAAATAGTTTTTTAAAAACATATTATATTATTAATTGTTATTTTATTCCTAAAAATCTAAGGTTTGGCAAAATGGATTATATAAGGTTATATATATTAATAATAAACAAATTGGGGTTCGTTTGGTATGTTATAATATGTTTATTAACCTTATAGTGTAAGAACACAAAAGACATGGTAAAAGTAAAATTATCTAACTTAAAGTTAAATCTAAATGATAAGGTCCAAATAGTAAACTAAACTTGTCCAAATTCTATTTGATGAGAGGATTTCGACCCATCCACATATTATCGTCTAAATAAACCAATTTGGAGGTATTTAAAACCGAATATGACTTTATAATAAAATAATATTTTTAGTTTTTCCAAAGGTGCCCCTCTCCTCCCTTATAAAATGGAACCTACTCCCTTTCTTCCTCACACCACTTTGAGCCTTCAAGATAGGACAACCCCTGCCAATTTCTTCTCTCCACTTCCCTAGAAACATCCTAGAGGTCCTGGTCTTCTTCAAAGATGAATTTATTTTCCCTAAAATGAGGTCTCAAAGAAGCGCTTCAAAGAAGAGGTAATGTCCGTTACTAATCCATTAAACTTTATTTCTTCTTCCAATTCTTATTCTTTAGTTTTTTACTTATGAATTAATAAAATAAGTATCAATCATATATTGATATGTTATTATAAGTATGAAACAACCCTATTTCACCATCTATCCATCCTACGAAAAATGAAATCACCACGCGTGTGTACGTATGGAATACCGTCTCCACGCCGTGGTGTAATCTATTTTCCACCACCACCTTACTTGGATGTGTATAATGGTGTAAATAATGAATATATATGATTATTGTAATGTGGTATTGATTTTGAAATAGTATACATACACTCCAATACAATTCCACGATCATGGGAACTATATCATCGCTCGTGCGTACATACGGAATACCGTCTCCACGATGTGATGCGACTCGTTCTACATGCTTTTCATTGAATAATGATTACATAAATGAATTGAGTGAATAAATATGATATATATTACACTAATAATATTCTGGAAATGAGGTATCCATAAACTAAAAAGAAGAATAAGAATTTATTCGACAAAACATGCATAAGAACAAAAATTAATAAACACCCGTATAACAAGTAGCAATGAAATATTACTAATAATAAGCTAAGAATATGACCATATATGATATAATAACAATGATTATGATTCTGGAATAATTCAATGAAATTATTTAAATCATTATACAAGAGGTTAGGAAACTTGCGAAGCAAATCGGACCTAAGGTAAGGGAAATATCACAATCTCATTTTTATCCATGATTGTTTATACTTTGGAATTTACTAGGGTATATTTTATCATCCACATCTATTTTTACTCAATATTTAATATTTTTTCAATCCACCTACAATTGTTTAAATCCAATTTTACCCTTTGGTGAGTTTTTAGTAAAAGATATGAAAGGAATCTTTTGTCGTTTTTCGTACGAGGTACTTTTTTACTTTTCCGACAAAAGTACGAGAAGAATGTATTTTAACTTATACGACATGAATGGATTTTGAAAACATTATTTCCAAGAAGCTTATTTTATAAGTTTTCAAGTTTATTTTTAATCAACTTCTTTTAGTTCAGAATTGTATGACATGTTAAGAAAGGAAAAGTGTTTTTGAATTAGAAAGGATATTTTCCTAAAGAATATAGTTCATTTTATCAAAATTATTTTCCATATAAGATAATAAAGGGTTATGTTTCTATCCCTATTATTACATTGATTTGATTATGTTGTGATGGAATTATTTTTATGAATTCCTTTATCTTATATGAATTGTTTTATGATGTCACGATGTTTAAGAATCCCATTTTTTTTACATGGGTTTTGCTATGATGTATGGTTTATGATTTTGTGGCACACATAATAATGGTATCATTATGAGATGGGTGGGACCTATATATCCCTCCAATGATTTGGGTAAAGATTTTATATCTTATGATATAGACATGGCTGGAACGGCAGGTTAAACTGGTTCAGTGAAACAGGACTGAAATGAGGAATGAACTTAGTTCAGAAATGGACTTTGTCCACTAAGATAGTTTTGGAAATGTGTCTTGACTATTAATAAATGATTATCTATGATTACATGTGTATGCCACAAAGCTTCATGTTTTAAGTTATGATTATTGTGATTACATTTCACTTCCATGATTTATCTGATGTTATGAAATTCTGATCGCTTTTGCAGGGTAAGATTTCCAAAATGTTATGTTCTTATGAATATGATGTGATTGATATTTATTTTTTTTACCCTTATTGAGCATTTGAGCTCACCCTTTTGTACGTTTTCCCCAGGCCAGGAAGAAGGTTATTAAGTAAGATATGCCAAAAGGTACTATAGATATGATGAAATAAATGGGAGACAATGTAGATGCTTTATGAACCAGTTGTTTATGTTTCCCAGTTTCTAAAGACACTATACCTATACGATCCTTTCATGGTTTTGTTATATGTTGTAATAAGTGTGATTCAATTTTGAAGTACTAACAATGTATGTAAAGTATGAGTCGTTATACGTAATGTCCATACCTTGTTCAAAACAATTTCTTTGGAATATATTTTTTCTTTACATGAAATTGATGATATCTAGAATGATGATAAATATTTGAATTTTTTTGATCTATATGGAGTTGGTCAAATAAGTCCTCAATGCGAGGTAGAGGATACATTTTTTATCGTAATAGCATTGATCTTCCTATAGTAAATGAATAAACTCATAGATCCATCTTTATTCTTAACGTAAACAACAAGATCTTCCCAATGTGAAACACTAGCTCATATAAGTCCCTTACCACAAAATTTATTTAGTTTTTTATTTAACTCTATTAACTCCACCATGCCAATTCTATAGGGATTCTTTGATATAGCTCTTGCATTATGGATTAAATCAATAGAAAAACTAGCATCACAATCTAGAGGATGTCCATGTAATTAATCTGTAAATACATTAATGTATTTCTGTACAATAGGTACATACTCAATTTTAATATAACATTTTTTATTATTAGGTTTTATCTGCTCTTCTTCTCCAAGAATATCATTTAGAAGAGATACTGGAGGTGTATCCAGGTATGACTCAGATGATTAATTCTCCCCTATAAAGATGAAAAATTCAAAATATCTACCATGAATCATAATTTCCTTCTCTTTATAGTAAAATTTTTCATTATATTTTGAAATCCATTCAATACCAAGGATTATATAAAAATCAACCATAGGTATGATAATAAAATCATCAATTAGAGCACGTTCATGTGTCATAATGAGGACTTATGGAAACATACTTATTTCAATAAAGTTTCCCCTATTAGTTTTAATTGAAAACATGCTTGTTAAGGTGAATTAGAGATATATAATTTTTATAGAAAATTAGAAACATATAAAATAATACGATGATCCAAAATCAAATAGTGATTTAGTTAAATTTGAGAAGATGATTAAATTTCATGCTAAAACATCATTAGGAACATTAACCTCAGATATTGTTACTACATAAGGATGGCCTTATTCCATTGTCTTTTATGGGGAAAGTTTCATTAATATCTAGGAAAATCATTTTCATACTTTCCCATATCCTTACAGATGAATTATTTAACATTTACGAATTCTTTGTTGCCCTTGAAATCATGGGCCTGGTGGCCTTTTTCATAACACCTATAACAAACTACCATTCTTAATTGGCATGCTCTATGATGTTTATTTCCACATATTTTTCATGTTTGAAATTATATTATTCCCCTCTTCTTTATTTCATTTTCCATATTACTCAGTATCCCTCTTCTTGTCTTGATTCCCTTCGAATCCATATGGCTTGGAAAATTATTTCTCCATCTTGATGAAACATGATACCATCTCTTAAAATGATGAGATTTTTTGGGATACTATTTCCCTTTGTATAATTGGATTAAGACCATCAAATAAATGGACAAAATTTCTCTTTGGATTATGTATGTAGTATTTATAATTCCTTGATAACCTTGTAATGTTGGGTTCATACTTAGAAATTTTTTCATCTTATTTTTGCGTCAGACTCAAGAATTGTCTCTCGAAATCCTCACATTGTTCGAAAGGGAAATATATTTCTAAGAGTTTTTCCTTAATATTATTCCACTAAATATTTTTAATTTCTTCCTCATCATTTTTTTTGAATTAATGACCACCATTGACCGACATCTCATGAGAGATGAAAAACTACCATGATAACCTTCTCCCTTTCGTTACTTCCCAAAGCGATAAATATCTTCTCTAAGGAACTTATCCATTTATTAGGAACAAATGGGTTTGTAGTCCCATTTAACGATAGAGGTTGTTGTCACATGAAGTGTTCTAACATTATTTAACCACATTTTGGATTGAGTTGCTCCATGAGAGTAAGTTTATTTCTCATAACCAGTGTTAGTTATCCCATTATAATTTTAATTTTTTAATCTCTCGTTGTAGCTCCACCTCCAAAATCATTATCTTACATAGGAGGAAAATACATAAATGGAATAATTTCATTGATATATTTTTCATTCCTTCCCCTAGGCATAATTTCTAAACAATTTCATACACTAGATTAGATTATGAAATTTTACAAATAGTGAAGCATTAAAAAAATTATGTATAATTAATCACAAAATCATAAGCTTTGTTAAATTGGGAATATTATCAAAGTTAGTTATAGGGTTATATTTCACTAATATATGTTTTCCTAAATCTAGTTTCCAAAGTTTCTACTCAACTTCCTCTGATACCAACTGTAAAGACCCCAACCCCAGTAGTCAAGAGTTGACAGTTACTTTATTACATTGGTACCAAGTACAAGTGATCTCATCCAAAAAGACCGAATAGTTTCATATATTTTGAAAATTAGATACAAACATAAGTATTAAATTACAACTTAAAATTTAATAAAACATATTAACTCTATTAGAAACACCCCCCTTATCTTAGATTATCCCTACATGTTAATAATAATACACATCTTGGAATCCTAAGAAAAAATAAAACATAATAAAGGGGTGAGATTAGATTCTTAGTAAAATTAAGAATACAGTGGAAGTTATCATGAATAAACATAAACAATAAGGAAAGGTGAATAACTAAAAAAACATGCCATTGAAACATAATCTTGAGCATAATATGGTAGGAATAAAATCTGATCAAATAATTCCATATTAATTATTACATGAGAATGAAAATTAACCATGGATATTCTACTAGTAAAATAATCAAATGGATTATCAAAAACTTATATCATAATGGGGGAATATATAATGAGGGACATAATAAATATACCATCAAGGATTCATCCAATATACCATACATAATTAGGTAAGACACATACCACTACCCAAACTAGTTTATCTCATGAGACCTAACGATGCATCGAGGTGCTATAGAGGGACCCACCCATCAATTAATTAGTCCAATACATTCCTAAATGAAAGGGGCTAAATATAATCAACATATTTATTAATATTTAAACTATAATATGAAATGTTAATAACTTTTCCCAAATAATAAACATAATCATAAACCATCCACTATAGTATTATGAATGGTATAAAAATAGCTCATCCACAGTCAAAATGATTCTAAAAATTTCAATTAAATATGGTAGATGTTGTAATATGAGATAAAACTAAATTAGTCATAAGATACAAAAAAGGTTTATGACATAGATGAAAATACTCTAATAAAATCATCGATAAATTCTTGAGAGAAATACCACTTTACTTTGAAATATTTCATTTGAAAAGACGTTCAATTATAAAAGAAAATATTTTTCTTTGAAAATAACCTTGTAAAGTTTTAAAGGATTTTTCAATATATTAAGGATTCATTAATGTGGTAAAGTCCACTCATTCCCTATAAATTTTAAAAAAAACATTCCTTTCAAATTTTGAATAATAAACAATTAAAGGAGTATTTTTAAAAGAAAGTGTGACCATTAACCAAATTAATAGATTATATATATTAGATATAAATATATATAAAACACATGGAAATAGAACATAAGATAATAAAAATTCTTTTATCACATAATCATATCATTACATAATCAATAGAGTATAATTTTAATCCAATGACTGGAAATTGGGTTTAAAATTCCCTTACCACTTTGTAAATAGTCGAACCGTATTCCCCATAAAATTAATGATCATTAAATGAAACCTTAAATGACCTTAAGATAAATAGATTCATGATATGATATAATAATGGTCATTATATACACTACAAACAAAAAATAAGTTTTGAATAAAGAATATATCAAACAGAAGTAAAAGTGAGATAAAAAACACTTACCTTATGTCTGAAAGTGTTTTTCACTTATACTCAATATATTAGATAATAAAATTAGATTAATTAATTACTTAATTCAGAACCTATTAAACATATATTATATTTATTATAATTTTATAAAGTTAATTTATAGACATTTAAATGAGTTTTAATGTTTAATTTAATTTTTCTGAGAGTGTTCATTTTAGGGTTTTATGGTTTGTTCCCTTGGCTATAAATATGGAAGTTCTTGTAAAATGGGAATAAATTCTCAAAAATTAAAATTATATAGTATTAATGAACTTAAAAATGTTTAAATGGTTTCATATATCATGTGGTTATATGATTTTTTTATAATTAATTAGATAAAATATTGATGAAAATTTCTTAATTTATTTTGTTGTTTTTATGACCACCAGGAATTTGTGTAATTTTATTTAATATTATATTTATATATATTGGTTCTAGAACATGATATAACTTATAATAGGTATATTTAAATCTAATTTAACTATAATAATAATTTTACAACCAGTCTTGAAGGATATAATAGAAAAAAAACTCATTGTCCGTGAATGTGGTGAATTGACGCATCATGGATGATGTTTTCATTTTTAAAATAAAAGGATAGTGGAAGGGATTTGATGATGGATAATCCATTTTCACAATAACTGTAACAACCTAGGTAATGATAGAATAATTATTCTTTATATTTATTAATATTTATGAATTAGGTAGTAATTTTACCTTAAAAGGGACACTACTTCCAATAGCATATCTGACATGCAACAATGGGTTTCTTGGAAATCTTGCATTGTATGCAAGACTGAGTTATATCGAACAATAATAATACTATTAATATTATTATTTTATGTGGTAGTTATCGCCTAACCATTTATTATTGGATATGAATATAACTAACAATATTATTTTTATTTTTATTTATAATTTTTTTACATTCATACAATAAATTTTATAAGCATCAAATAAGAATAAATTCAATTTTAAGCATAAAAACTGTATATTTTAAAAAGTAGTTTTTCTGACTTTTAATGACACACCTATTTTAAATAATTTTTTTGATACGTTTATTATTTTTATATAAAAAAATAAACTTCATTTTTCAAAAAGAAATATGAAATTTAATTTGGCTAAATACTTTCTATTTTTTTGAGAACATTCATATTTTGATAAATAGTGAATAATACTAAATTTTGGTTCAAAACTGAATTTTCGTCCAATTTATTTATATAGTAAAATAATTTTTCAATAGGTTTAAAAGTATAATTAGATAAATGTAATATTATATAAACAAATTTAGGTAATTGGAAACAATTTAACCTTGAATTAATACATAAAAAATTAGAAAACCTTTAAATATTTTACCTGAAAACCCAATATTGTCGTCCTGTCTACGAGAGTAATTTTAAATTAATTTATTTAAATTTTTATTATTAGAGTTTGAAAAAATAGATTCCATTTTTGGAATAAAAATAATTTATAATTTATAAGAAGTTTCACTTGTTTTTTCCCAAAATTATTACTGAAATTAATTAAAATTAATTACAGTAATTAAGGAAAAACGAGCTTAATTAATGACTAAAATTAGAAAATAAGGTGTTAAAATGACCCTAAAATTGTCTAAAAATTATTTTTGAGGAATATTTAAATCATTCCACCTTTAAGGATCTATAATGGTCAATTTTCAACCCTTTGGGGACAATTAAAATACGGGGAGCACCAAATCTGTTCAAGAATACCCAATATGTCATTTTCTCCTCTTATAAAAGAAATCCCCTCTTCCTCACTTATTCACACCTAAAAATCACCTTTTTCTCATCAAAAAACTTCCCAAATAATCTAAAAAAATCACTATATTAACCATAGATTCCTCAATTTGGGAAAAAATCTAACCAAGGAAGCCCTTTGGTGCAAACCAAAAGAAGTTATCCAAAAAAGAGGTAACATTATTCAACATCCATTTATATTTTATTTCATTCTCTACCCATTAATTTCTTATTATTACATTATTATATAAAAAATAAGTATAATTAATATAATTATATGTTTTTATATTATGGTTATACCTACAACTACACACACTTCCATAGAATGGGTAACTGAATTACAATTCGTGTACGGAGAACTACTACCTCATAAAATAATGTCTTTCATTTTTCCTTTACTACCACTCATGGTTGGACATTATGATCTAAATGATATTTTTATATGATATATATGTGTGTGTGATATTAATTTTTTTCTTCATGCTTATATAATTTTTATATTACACATACCTTCAGGCGTTCCATTTTTTGTAAATATGATAACATCATTTGTGGACATGTGGACTGCCGCCACCTCAAAGCGATGTGATACATTCACACATTACATGGAATTAAATAAGGATGAGTTTAATTAAAAATATGTGACATAAATGAAATATATATTATGTTCATGTAATAATTAAATTTCTTGAAATATAATATATCATTTTTTTTATTACGCCTTCACACACTAAAAAAGTGATAACGTCGTTCCTGGATTTGTTGAATACCGCCTTCTTGACGTGATGTGATTCCTTTTATATAAAAATAATTCTACATATAAGTATATATTATTACAAAATGGAATTTATTATATAATTTCCAATCTAAAAATATAAATCTTACTTACCTTCTTTCTATAAAGATTGTTGAAAAATGGGAATGTTACTCATGCATATGTACAACCTACCTTCTCCATGATCAAAACATTGGTTCATTTTTAATAACCATCTATCATGATTGGTTTTAAATTTATAATTTATGTATAAATATGATAGTAATTTCAGGATTATTATTCTATATATTTTTATATAATGAACCCTTTAGCCATAGTTGACCTACCGAGGTTGTTTTTGACACATAAACTGAAAATGTGGAAAACACCCATTGTAAACCTAATTCTTTAAGTAGTTGTTTAAAAAATTTTAATAAGTGAAATAAAGTAATGATAAAAATGAAAAAGTTTCTCAATCATGTAAATAATTAACATAGGTTTATTATTCAGGAAGATAAAGACACACATGACAAGTCATACAAAAGGTAAGGGATTTTCCACTCATTTTTTACACCATTAAGATAAATTTCATAGATAAAACTAATTATTATTTTGGGAGTATATACTGACACTATTGATATATTATATCATGAATTATTTTATATTAATTAAATTTAAATATTTCATTTTATGATTATTACTTAATGTGTTTTCGATTCAAATGTTACCACCGTTCTAAGGGATTTTGTCTCGATATCATTTCATTAAGGAATTTCTTGATGATATGAACCTTTATTCTTTTATAAGGAGTATATACAGATCCTTTGACATTATATATAAATGTTTTATATTTTCTAAATTTATTTAATTTTTTAAAAATTGTATTCTTTCATGGGCCATTTGATTTAAATGATGAAAGTGGTATAAGAGACTTTGAATGTTTAAAGATTTAATTTTAATATATTTTAATCCATTTCAATATTCATGATATTATTTTATATGTTTATTTGGATAAATGTATTATAAAGAAAATTTTAACTATATTTTGATTTTCATTCCAATGTTTTTAAAATGAATATTTTTTTATATTTCATATGGAACATTTTGACAAAAAAAAAATCTATTATTAATGTACATGGTGGCAATGAATTATCTACCACCATATGAAATATTTTGTTTTGGGATTCCTTTTCAAGGTTTAATATTTAATTAAATGGAAAAAATTATTTATTTATTTGGGTATTCTAGGATTGAAAATGGTTTTTTCATATAAAGGTGTATTTTGTTTTGAAAATTGGATTTTTGAAAAAAAAAGTATTTTAACATCTAAATGTGATTTTCATACGAGATTATAAGATTTTATCAAATGATGAAATTTTTTATTTCATGTTTTGGTTCTTGGACATTATAAATTATGGGTGTGCCCAGATAGCATAGGGTGATCCCATTATAGCTTAAATGATGGGTTCACCTAGATTACATTCCAATGCATTGGGTAATGATTATATTATCTACATAATTATATTCTATATTTTCCATATGGTTATTCCAAACTATAAGGGTTATATAAGGGTTTAATGTGATGATGTCCCAAGGTACTTATATGATTTTCTATGTTTTCTAATGAGTTTTCATGGAAATAATTTGTTATAAAAGGGTAAAATAAATTATATTTATTAAATAATGGTATTTAAATCTTTGGGTATAATGTTATGTAAAAAAATGGGGATTTTCATAAGTTATAGTGTTTATCGATGGACTATTGAGTTCCTTATTTTTTTATCCCTTACCAAATTTTTTATGCTTATCCCATGTTTTAAAAAAAATTAACTAGATTTAATGACGAGTAATTGATTGGAAAAATTAATTTTGAAAGTCATGAAGAGTTTTCATAAGAGTGATCATGATTTATTTTTAAAAGTTTTATGTGGTGTAAAAAATGGATACTAATCAAAAGTATCCACATTTTATTTTATGGTTTTGTTATGTATGAGTTATGAACTAATTATATAAGACTACAAACCTAAAAGAAACAAAATTTGAATTAAATTAAATTCTTAACTAAAACTCTATATTATGTAATATTTAAGGTTGGGTCCATATAGTTGTTATCAAAGGTCAGTTTAGATTACTTTAGAGGATATGGTAATAGTAATAACTTTCCCTTGAAAGATTTTACTTTATGGACAAGTTAAAATGTTATAAAATTTGAATATTACAATATTGATTAATCTAAAATATGTTTGTTCAGAATGATTTTTCATAGAGGAAATAGGTAAGTGGTAGGGGAAGGAATTGGGAGGAATATATCTTTCCAAATCAGCATCCCTATATAGATGGAATAGGAACTGGGTAGCTTGTTGTAGTGATTTCATAGTTGAAACATGCAATAAATGGTGGTGGTGTCCATGAAAGAAAGTGACCAGATCTACCAAAAGGAAAAATTAATATGGTGGATCATTTTATGATAAAATATCCCCCATTATTTAGAGGATCATCTGACCCTATTCAAGGTGAATTGTCGATTAAATCCCTAAAAAAGATATTCGATGTCATGAGATGTTTAGAATGAAAAAAAGAAACCCTTATTAATTATCATTTTGTATATGAATACAATTAGTGTTGTTCAATGGTAAATAATACCTAAGAAAGTGAAGATATTGATGCCTTAGAATGGGATTAATTTAATAATAGTTTTCCCAAGAAATATTTTCCTAAGGTTGTTCGACTTAGGATGGAAAAAACATTCTTGAATTGGGTTTTGGTTATGTTTATAGATGATATTTTGGTATATTCTAAAAACCATGAGTAACATGAAAGGAAATTAAGGTTTTTTTAATTTTAAAACAAAATAAACTTTATGGAAGGTTTGGTATGAGTGAATTTGGGTTGGAAAAATTTTATTCCCTAGATATATTATTTATAAAGATGGAATAACTATTGAACTTACTAAAATAAAAGTTATTAAAGAGTGTAAAAGAACTACCATTGTCACTGAGATTCATAGTTTTCTTGGATTTGTAGTTTATTAAGGATGGTTTATTAAAACTTTTCTCAGATATCTATCCCACTAACTAATTTAACATTAAAGGGAGTTAGGTTTATTTAGACATGAGAATGTGATGATTTTTAGGAACTGAATAGAAGACTAGTCAATACTTCTTATAGAAATGGTAATTTTACCATCTATAGTGGTGGTTCATTGAAAGAGATTAGTTATATCTTGATACATAATGATAAGGTAATTGCCTATGCTTCACATCAGTTTAAAATTCTTGAGTTAAATTACCTTACAAATGATTTGGAATTAGCTTCTGTTATTTTTAATTTAAAAATTAAGAGGCATAATTTGTGCGAAGTAAAGTGTGAAATATATAATGATCAAAAAAAGTTTAAAGTATATATTTACATAGAAATAATTGAATATGAGATAGATAAGATGGTTGAAACTAATCAAGCATTATGATTTCATGATTCATTATCATCCTGGAAAAGAAAACAAATTTACTAATTCTTTGAGTCAAAAAAATAATGCAACATTATCTATATTATGTTTGGAATGTGACCATTAGGTTAATTATTTCATGATTTTTGGCCTAAAAGTTTTGGATGTAGGGACATCCTTTGTTTTGTTTTAGGTTTCAGTGTAATAAAATTTTTCATAAATAATTAAGAGATCTCGAAAGGTGGATCAATATTTAAAATAAAATGTATAATCTATTAATAATGGTAATTTTCATGATTTTAAAATTTATTAATAATGTGTTTTATGATTTGGAAAAATATTATGTGTACATTATGATTCATAGTTAAGGAAAGAGTTACTAACTAAATCTAATAATTCATCATTATCTAATTATACTTGTTTCACCAAGATATACAGAGACCTTTTGAAGTATTACTGGTGGGATGGAATGAAAAGAAATATTGAATACTTTACCATGAAGTGTTTGACTTATCAGTAGGTTAATAAAAAATGATAGTTACCAAATGGGGCGCTTTAACTATTTCTAGTGCTGGAGTAGAAGTCAGAAAATATACCAACGTATTTTTTGGCAGGATTTACAAATACTTCTCATGGTAATAATGCTATTTGAGTTATTGTTGATCCATCCATCTAAATACATTTTTTAGTATTTTCTAAAGGAAACTTTAAGGTTTGGTGGTAACCAGAAATTTAAAATTTCAAAATACTTGATTCAAAAATCAACAAACATCCCCCAGGATCAAAATTTAAATTCAACCTTAAATTTGAAACATGTAAAAAACACATCGATTCATGCACCACAAAACCTCCTCGGTTTGTGAGATACCGAACCATGTGCCACTTTTATCCCTCACTAGTAAGAATCTACTGGCTTTTGTTCCATGTAAGAAATACCCACATCACCAACAAACAACATCAGCATAAAACATGCCATTTATATCATCACATAGAATCACCATCCATCGATGTTAGATAAAGATAATCTCCATACCATCAATTGCCATCGTCGTCGTCACCACATCTTCCAAAAACAACAAACCCCAGTATTTCCTCGATAGGATCCAGAATTTCCATCATAGACTTGTGAAAATCTCAAACAAAAACACGACATGATTCATAATCAAATACAAAAAAGAACCATTACCAAAAAACCCTAGGAACAGGAAAATACCACCACATGATGTGCCTCCTATAACACCCCATTACTCCCACAAAAAAACACCAAAATATTATTCGAATCTATAATGACCCATACTTTACATACATTGTTATTACTTTAAAATTGAAGCAAACTTATTACTACATATAACAAAACCACAATAGGACCGTATAGGTATAGTGTCTTTAGAAACTGGGATACATAAACAAATGGTTCATAAAGCATTAACATTGTCTCCCATTTATTTCGTCATATCTAGAGTCTCTTTTGGAATATACTACTTAATAACCTTCTTCCTGACCTATGGAAAGAAAACATACAAAAGTGTGAGCTCAAATGCTCAGTAAGGGTAAACAAAGGAAATATTATATTCATAAGAACATAGCATTTTTAAAATCTTAACCTGCAAAAGAGATCATAATATCATAACATGGGATAAATCATAATAGTGAAATGTAATCCCAATAATCATAACATAAAACATGAATTTTTTTGGCATGCACACATAATCATATAAAATCATTTATTATTAGTCAAGACTCATTTCCAAGACTATCTTAGCAGACAAAGTCCATTTCTGAACCGAGTTCACTCCTCGTTTCAGTCCTGTTTCACTGAACCAGATTATCCTGCCATTACAGCCATGTCTATCTCATGAGATATAAATCCTTACCCAATGCATTGGAGGGAGATATAGGTCCCACCCATCTCATAATGATACCATTCTTATGTGTGCCACAATATCATAAATCATACATCATAGCATAACCTATGTAATAAAAATGGGATTCATAAACATCATGTCATCATAACATAATCCATATAAGTTAAAAGGACATCATAAAAATATTTCCATCATAACATAAACAAATATATTTAAAAATAGGGATATAAACAGAACCCCATATTATCTTAGATGGAAAATAATTTTGATAAAACACTTGAACTACATTCTTGAGAAAAGTATCCTTTCTACTTCAATAACATTTTTCCTTTCTTAAAATTTCATAAAATTTTAAACTAAAATAAGTTTATTAAAAATAATCTTGAAATCTTTTAAGGAATATTTATGGAAATAATGTTCTAAAAGTCCATTCAGGCCGTATAAGTTAAAATAAACATTCTTCTCGTACTTTGGCCGAAAAAGTCAAAAAGTATCTCGTACTTAAAACGACAAAATATTCCATTCATATCTTTTACTAAAAACTCACCGAAGGTTAAAAATGGTTTTAAATAATTGTATGAGGATAGAAATAATATTACATATTGAGGAAACATGTATTTGGATGATAAATACACCTCAATAAATACCAAAGTATAAACAATCTCACATTAAAATGAGATTGTGAGATTTTCCCTTACCTTAGGTATGATTTGCTTTGTACGCGTCTGAAACTCCTGTATAAAAATTTAAATAATGTTATTGACTTATTCCATAATCGTAATCATTGTTATGATATCATATAAGGTCATATTCTTAGCTTCGTATTAGTGATATTTCATTTCTACTTGTTATTCGTGTGTTTATTGCTTTTTGTTCTTATGCATATTTTGTCGAATAAATTCTTCTTCTTCTTCTTAGTTCATAGAAAAATCATTTACATAATGGTATTAGTGTAATATTTATCATATTTATTCATTCAATTCATTTATATAATTATTATTCATTGAATATCATGTAGAATGAGTCGCATCACATCGTGGAGACGGTAGGCCGTACGTACGCACGGGCGATGATATCATTCCCATGATTGTGGAATTATATTGAAGTGTATGTATACTATTTCATAATCAAAATAATTTTACAGTAATCATATATAGTTATTTTTTACACCATTATACCCATCAAAGTAAGGTGGTGGTGGAAAACAGATTACACCACAGCGTGGAGACGGTATTCCGTACTTATGCACGCACAGTGATTTCATTTTCTGTAGGATGGATAAAAGGTGAAATAGGGTTGTTTCATATTTATAATGAAATATGAATATATGAGTGATACTTATGTTATTACTTCATAATGAAACAACTAAATAAGAATAAGTAGAAGAAGAAATAAAGTTGAAAGAATCGGTAACGGACATTACCTCTTCTTTGAAGTGCCTCTTCTTAACCTCCGCTTAGGGCACTAAAGATGGTATTTTAAAAAGACCAGGACCTCTAGGATGTTTCTTGGGAAGTGAAGAAGAGAAATTTTTAGGGGTTGGCCGAGCTTGATGGCTCAAAGTGGTGTGAGGAGGAGAGGGAGGAGGTTCCCTTTTATAAGGGAGGAGAGGGGCACCTTTAAAAAAATTAAAAATATTATTTTATTATAAAGTCATATTCAGTTTTTAATAGCTCCAAATTGATTTATTTCAAAGATAAGGTGGGGATGGGTCAAAATAATATCATCCAATATAATTTAGACAAGTTTAGGTTTATATTTTAACCTTATCATTTAGATTTAACTTTAAGTTAAATAATTTTACTTTTACAGTGTCTTCTTGTTTTCTTACACTATAAGGTTAATAAACTTACTATAACAAGGCAAACGAACCCAAAGTTTCTCATTATTAATATATATAACCTTATACAAGTCATTTTACCGAACCTTATATTTTTAGGAATTAAATTACAATTAATAATATAATATTTGTTTTAAAAACTATTTTATGTCAATTTTGACACTATTTAGTAATTGATTTTTGTGAAAATCATAAAAAAATTATTAGTTCGAATAAAGTTAATTAAATCAATAATAATATGTTATATTAACCTATAAAATTAGTTTAATTCTTATAAAGTCTCAAATTACATTTATTTAGGTATTTATAATATCAATTATGTTAATATTTCCTTAATAAGGTAATTACTGCGTCATCATTTTGTCATAAATAAATTAAATTATTTAAAGTATAAATTTTTTAAATAAAATAAAATTATTTAGGAAATAATTTTATATTTCTAATGAATAATTATAGTCTAATTTATATTATTTATAAGCCTATATTATAAATGTTTTATTTATTAAACTTTGATTTTAACTATTTTAATTATTCTTTAAATAAAATAATAATAAATGCCCTAATCTAATCCAAGTGGACCTAAAGGGTAATATTTTATCCCTAAGGTTTTTTTTGGTTGAACTAAACTTATCAAATAGAATTAGGACACCTGTTAGGGTAATAATAATATCATTTTTACCCTTAATTACCCTATTTACATTTAACCGTGGTAAATAAAAGTAAAAAGTTACCATTCACCAAAAATTATTTTCATCTCATTGAACAAAATTTTACTTACTGACATCAACCGTGTATCTCAGATTTTTGAAATTCCATTCATAGAATCTGTAAAATTATGTTTTATGTAAATTTGCAAATTCTCATAGGAGGTGGGTAAAAGACGGAGAAAAGTTCAATAAAATTTTTATATATCTAAAATTATTATAAAATGACTCCAATGAATTACTTTGAACTTATATAGGTATTATGTATTAATTTTTACCTAAAATAAATTTAAATAAAATAAATAATTATTTAAATAAAAAGTCGGTTTTTAAATGGTAACCTAGTGTTTTCACTATTCATCAAAAATTGAAAGTTTTCAGAAAAATACCAAAATTTCACCCTAGGCTAATTTTGATATTCCGAATCCAAAAATGAAGTCCATTTTGAAATATAAAATTTATAAAATTTCAAAAAGTTGGTACTACTATTCATAATGGCTAGTTTTAATAATATTTTAATAGCATATCACTGTTTAGTGAAACTCGGTATTACGTACAACACAAGCTATCGAGGAAGGCCGCGATTGCGTGTAAAGCAAGGAAAGATAGTGTTGTGTGTAGTGAAAGATTCCTTTGATGATGTATATAACATAAAAACAAAATATTTCTCATAAAAATCTCAAGTGTTACATTCTACCCCATTTAAAATGAATTTCACCCTCGAAATTCGTCACATTTTTTAACAAACATATGAGGATACCTCTCTTTCCTAATATCCTAAAGCCCCCATTTAGCATCTTCTAATTGGTGGTTCCTCCATAAAACTTTCACCAAGAAAGTGGTCTTGTTCTGTAGGACTTTTTTTCTACGATCCATAATCTCTATCGGTTGTTCCTCATAAGAAAGATCTTGCTCCAGCGGTAAAACTTCTGAGCTGAGTACATGTGAAGGATCAGGTATGTACTTTCTTAGGAGAGATACATAGAACACATCATGAACTTGAGAGAGATTCGATGTAAGCACCAATTGATAAGCTACCTTACGATCGAGTATTTAAAAAGGACCGATATACCTAGGGCTCAGCTTGCCCTTCTTTCCAAATCTCATTAATCTTTTCCAAGGAGCTATTCGTAAGAGCACTTTATCACCCACTTAAAACTCTAGGTCTTTTCTTCGATTGTCAGCATAACTTTTTTGTTGACTCTGAGCTGCTTTTATGTGTTGTTGAATAGATCAGACCTTTTCTACCATTTCAACAACAAGATCAGGTCCTAATGGCTTTCTTTCCCCAACTTCATCCCAGTAAGTTGGAGTTCGGAATTTATTTCCATAGAGAGCTTCATAAGGAGATATCTGAATACTAGAGTGAAAGATATTATTATAATAAAATTCCACCAAAGGTAGGTGTTTATCCCAACCACCTTTGAAATCCATAGAGCATGCTCTTAACATATCTTCTAGAGTTTGAATTGTTCTCTCAGACTGACTGTATGTCTGAGGATGATAAGCAGTGATGAAACTAAACTCTGTATCTAGAGTATGCTGAAGACTTTGCCAGAACTTCTAGGTAAACCTCAGATCCTGATCATATATAATGGAAAGTGGTACTCCATGCAATCTTACAACTTCCTTTACATATATCCTGGTAAGATGATCAAGAGAGAAATCCTCCCTAATAGAAATGAAGTGTGCCGACTTTGTAAGATGATCAACTATAACCAAGATAACATTATTGCCTTTGGATGTTTTAGGAAGTCTAGTGAAAAAGTCCATAGTGATGTTTTCCCATTTCCATTCGGGTATGGGTAATGGTTGTAACATCCCCTTAGACTTCTGTCTCTCAGCTTTAACTTGCTGACAAACCAAGCATCGAGAGAACTATTCAGCAACATCTCTTTTCATGCCATCCAACCAGAAGTACTCTTTCAGGTCTCTATACATCTTCGTGCTTTGAGGATGAATAGAGAATGAAGAACTATTAGCCTCATCCAGAAACTCCTTCTTTAATTCTGGGATGGGAGGAACACAAACCCGATTCCTGAAACTTATTATCCCATCAAAATTAAGGTTGAATTCAGGAACATTTCTCACCTTATTTTGTAACTCTATATCTTCTTTTTGTGCCACTTTAATCTTCACATGTATATATGGTTGAATATTCATTTGAGAAAGATAAGATTTTTCCCCTTCCATTATAATTCCAAGATCCATCCTTTGTAAATACATAAATATTGGATCTTTTGTGATCCTAATCATGGATAATCTAGCGTGGTCTTGTCGACTTAATGCATATTCCACCTTGTTTGCTTTCCCAGGGTGGTAATGAATTGAGTAGTCGTAATCCTTAATCAGCTCCAACCATATTCTTTGGTGGATATTCAGCTCCTTTTGTGTGAAAATATACTTTAAAATTTTATGATCAGTATAAATATCACACCTTTCTCCATAAAGATAATTCCTCCAAATCTTTAATGCAAATATTACCACAGCTAACTCCATATCATGAGTTGGGTAATTTTGCTAATGGATTTTAAACTGTCGTGAGGCATAAACTATCACCATATCATTTTTCATGAGAACACACCGCAATCCCTTTTTGGATGCATCACTGTAGATCACAAACCTTTCTCCACTACAAGGCAGTGTGAGAACATGGGCACTGGATAACCTTATTTTTAACTCCTTGAAATTCTCTTCACATTCCTCTGTCCAAACAAACTTAACTCATTTCCGATTCAATTTGGTGAGTGGGTTAGATAATCTTGAAAAATCTTTCACAAAACGTTGATAATATCCATCCAAACCAAGAAAACATTGAATCTCAGTTAATGTTGTTGGTCTCGACTATCTTTAGATATCCTCTATTTTTGCTGGTTCCACAGATATCCCCTCTTTTGAGATTATGTGACCCAAAAATGTAACTTTTTAAAGCCAAAATTCACACTTGGTAAATTTGGCATAAAGATTATCCTTTCTCAGGGTCTTCAATACAATTCTCAAGTGATCTTCATGTTCTTCCTTTCTCTTTGAATAGACAAGAATATCGTCTAAAAAGACTACCACAAAATGATCAAGATAGTATCTAAAGACTCTATTCATTAGATATATGAAGATAGAAGGGGCATTAGTAAGACCAAATGGCATCACTATAAATTCATAGTGTCCATACCTTGTACAGAAAGTTGTCTTTATTATATCCTCCCTTTTGAACGTTAATTGATGATACCCTAAATAAAGATCAATTTTGGAAAAGTATTAAGCTCCGTGTAGTTGGACAAATAAGTCATTAATGCATGGGAGAGGATATTTGATCTAGATAGTGATCTTGTTAAGTTCTCGATAATCAATGCAGAGTCTCGTTGATCCATATTTCTTCTTAACAAACAGAACAGGTGCTCCCCAAGGTGATGCACTAGGGAGTATGAATCCCTTATCAAGATTCTCTTGGATTTGCTTCTCCAATTACTGCAACTCAATTGGGGCCATTCTATAAGTTGTCTTTGAAATGGGCATAACACTCGGTATGAGTTCAATTTAAAACTCAACTTCACGATTTGGTGGAAGACCTGGAAATTCCTCCAGAAAGACATCATCAAACCCCCGTACAATGGGCATATTCTTAATCATGAGTTTCTCACCAACCATTTGAGATAAATAACCTTTATTTAGGGTAATCAAGACCCATAAGAAGGAAGAAATTTCCACTGGAAGGTTATGTTCATCCTTGCATTGATAGACGATCATAGATTGATCTGGAATATGAAATGTGACTGCTTTTCTTTGGAAATTGATATGATATCCATATAAAGAAAGCCAATCCATGACATGAATCACATAAAATTCCACTATAGGAAGGATCACAAGATTTGCAGGAAGCACTTTCCCACAAACTTCAACCGGAGAAGAATTATAAACTTTTGATGCGACTGTTGTGCCATTAGGGGTTGTCACAGCTAACTCAACATCTAATTGTTGAGGTAATATGACAATACCCTTAGAAAATTATTCAGAAATAAAAGAGTGGGTGGATCCAGAATCAAATAAAACATTTTATACTTTAGAGTGGATAGTAAGTATACCTTTCAACACTTCATTATCATACTCCACATCGTTGATAGAAATTGTACGTTACATTACTTTGTGTTTAGCCTTAAGAGTTTGTTGATGTCGATCATCATCAACAACCCTTGGATTAGGGCATTGATTAGCATAATGCCCCATTTCCTTGCAATTTTAACATTGAAGTGTAAGAGTTGCACTCTGTGTAGCCTTTTATTTGTTCACATCACGAGACATCTTCTTCCCATCATTGCGGCATTCAAATGCCCGATGACCTTCCTTTCCACATTTGAAACATTTACTTGTCCCTTTAAGACAACTCCCTCCATGTTTCTTTCCATACTTTGAGCAGAAGGGAAAAATCATCTTCTTTTCAGTTTTCTCTTTATATTTTCCTTTGAATTCCATTTTCCTCTTCTTATCAAACGCATATGACTGATGGGTTACTCCAATCTCCATCTCAACCTTGAGATAACATCGAAAGATTTCCTCATAGCTATTGAAGTCCCTTATGGCTAACGCCCTTCGAAGACTTGGTTTTAAGCCACTAAATAATTGATCGATCTTACTCTCAAGTTGGATAACAATTCGGAAAGCGTACCTTGCAAGTCTCGTAAAATTTTCTTTGTAGGTACCAATAGATTCATCATCCTTTTGCTTCAGTTCAAGAAACTCCTTCTCAATCTTTGTTCGAAGAATACTAGGGAAGTAATTATTGAAAAATAAGTTCTTGAACTCATCCCATTCCATGGACTCAATTTCATCTCTTGGCCTCATATTCTTGATAAGATTCCACCATTGATCAGCTTTGCCTTCCAAATGATATACTGCTAAGATGAATTTATCAAGCTCATAAAATTGAAGAACTGAAAATATCTTTTCATTGGTACTAATCCATTATTCATCCACTAATGGATCAGTAGACCCACTGAATGAAGGTGGATTCTGCCTCATGAAGGATTAAACAGAATGTTGCTCCTTCCTTTGCTCCTTTGGAAGTCCTGAATGATTAATAGCTTGAGAAAGTTGTGTGAGCATGGCTATAAGATTTTTCATTCCATCTCCCATAACGTTTGGTTGCTCAGGGGGACAATAATTGCATTTCCCGTCGCATTCCACATTAACACGGTTCCTTCGGGTTCTAGCCATTGACTAAAACCAAGAATAATAGTGTGATAAACACTAATTATAATAGGAAAACCACATAATCATGAATAAAATTTCACACTTAAGGTATTATAATAGGTTGTTCATGGCCATTTATAAAACACTAAGATTGTGTTCTATGCTTAGATATATCCTTAGGGTTCTTACTAAGGCTTTCACATCCTAGTTTCCAAAGATTGACTGTACCTTTCCTTTGATACCAACTATAATGACCCATACTTTACATACATTGTTATTACTTAAAAATTGAAGCACACTTATTAAAACATATAACAAAACCATAATAGGACTGTATAGGTATATTGTTTTTAGAAACTGGGAAACATAAACAACTGGTTCATAAATCATCTACATTGTCTCCTATTTATTTCATCATATTTGGAGTCCCTTTTGGCATATCCCACTTAGTAACCTTCATCTTGATCCAGGGAAAGAAAACATACAAAAGGGTGAGCTCAAATGCTCAGTAAGGGTAAAGAAACAAAATATCATATTCATAAGAACATGGCATTTTGAAAATCTTAACCTGCAAAAGAGATCATAATATCATAACATGGGATAAATCATAGGAGTGAAATGTAATCCCAATAATCATAACATAAAACATGAAATTTGTGGAATACACACATACTCATAGAAAATCATTTCTTATTATTCAAGACTCATTTCTAAGACTATCTTAGCAGACAAAGTCCATTTCTGAACCAAGTTCACTCCTCATTTCAGTCCTGTTTCACTGAACCAGATTAACCTGCCGTTCCAGCCATGTCTATCTCATGAGATATAAATATTTACCCAATGCATTGGAGGGAGATATAGGTCCCACACATCTCATAATGATACCATTATTATGTGTTCCACAAGATCATAAATCATACATCATAGCATAACCCAAGTAATAAAAATGGGATTCTTAAACATCATGTCATCATAACATAATCCATATAAGATAAAAGCGCATCATAAATATAATTCCATCATAACATAAACCAATCAATGTAAAAATAGATATATAAACAGAACCTCATATTATCTTAGATGGAAAATAATTTTGATAAAACACTTGAACTCCATTCTTGAGGAAAATATCTTTTCTACTTCAAAAACATTTTTCCTTTCTTAAAATGTCATACAATTTTAAACTAAAAGAAGTCGATAAAAAATAAACTTGAAAACTTGTAAAGGAAGATTTATGTAAATAATGTTCTAAAAGTCCATGCAGGCCGTATAAGTTAAAAAACATTCTTCTCGTACTTTGGACGAAAATGTCAAAAAGTATCTCGTACTTAAAACGACAAAAGATTCCTTTAATATCTTTTACTGAAAACTAACCGTAGGGTAAAATTGGTTTTAAACAATTGTAGGAAGATAGAAATAATATTACATATTGAGGAATCATGGATGTGGATGATAAATACACCCTAGTAAATACCAAAGTATAAACAATCTCGGATAAAAATGAGATTGTAAGATTTTCCCTTACATTAGATCCGATTTGCATCGTACGTGTCCAAACCTCCTGTATAATGATTTAAATAATGTTATTTACATATTCCAGAATCTTACTCATTGTTATGATATTATATATGTTCATATTCTTAGCTTCGTATTAGTAATATTTCATTGCTACTTGTCATTCGAGTGTTTATTGCTTTTTGTTCTTATGCGTGTTTTGTCGAATAAATTCTTATTATTATTTTTAGGTTATAGATACCTCATTTAAAGAATGTTATTAGTGTAATATATATCATATTTATTCATTCAATTCATTTATATAATCATCATTCATTGAAGATCATGTAGAATGAGTCGCATCATATCGTGGAGACGGTAGACCGTATGTACGCACGAGTGATGATATCATTCCCATGATCATGGAATTGTATTGAAGTGTATGTATACTATTTCAGAATCAAAATAATTTTACAATGATCATATATAGTTATTAATTACACCATTATACCAATCCAAGTAAGGTGGTGGTGGAAAACAGATTACACCATGGCGTGGAGAGGGGCCCCTTTAGAAAAACATAAAATACTATTTTATTATAAAGTCATATTCGGTTTTTAATAGCTCCAAATTGATTTATTTCAGAGATAAGGTGGGGATGGGTCTAAATAATCTCATAAAATAGAATTTAGACAAGTTTAGGTTTCTATTTTAACCTTATTACTTAGATTTAACTTTATGTTAAATAATTTCACTTTTACCATGTCTTCTTGTTTTCTTACACTATAAGGTTAATAAACTTACTATAACAAGCCAAATTAACCCCAAGTTGTTCATTATTAATATATATAACATTATCTAAGTAATTTGACTGAAACTTAGATTTTTTGGAATAAAATAATAATTAATAATATAATATTTGTTTTAGAAACTATTTTATGTCAATTTTGACACTATTTGGTAATTGATTTTTGTGAAAATCATAACAGCATTATTAGTTCGAAAAAAGTTATTTAAATCAATTATAATATGTCATATTAACCTATAAAATTAGTTTAATTCTTAAAAAGTCTCAAATTAAATTTATTTGGGTATTTATAATATCAATTATGTTAATATTTCTTTAATAAGGTAATTACTGCATCATCATTGTGTCATAAATAAATTAAATTATTTGAAGTCTAAAAATTATAAATAAAATACCATTTTTTTAAAGGTTGGGGTCGAAGCCTAAATTTATTATTTATCTTTCTAATGAATATTGATAGTCGAATTTATCTTATTTATTACTCTATATTAAAAATGTTTTAGTTATTAAACTTTGATTTTAACTATTTTAATTCTTCTTTAAATAAAATAATAATAAATGTCCTAATCTAATAAAAGTAGACCTAAAGGGTAATATTTTATCCCTAAGGTTGTTTTTGGTCGAACTACACTTATCAAATAGAATTAGGACATTTGTTAGGGTAATAATAATATCATTTTTACCCTTAGTTACCCTATTTACTTTTAACCGTGGTAAATAAAACTAAAAAGTGACTATTCACCAAAAATTATTTTCATCTCATTGAACCACATTTTACTTACTGACATCAACCGTGTCTCTAGTGTTTTTGAAATTCCATTCACAGAAGCTGTAAAATTATGTTCTATGTAAATTTTCAAATTCTCATAGGTGGTGGATAAAAGACGGTGAAAAGTTCAATAAAATTTTTATTTATCTAAAATTATTATAAAATGACTCCAATTAATTACATTGAACTTATATAGGTATTATGTATGAATTTTGACCTAAAATAAATTTAAATAAAATAAAAAATTATTTAATAAAAAGTCGGTTTTTAAATAGTAACCTAGTGTTTTCACTATTCATAAAAAATTGAAAGTTTTCAGAAAAATACCAAAATTTCACCCTAGGATAATTTTGATATTTCAAATCAAAAAATGAAGTCCATTTTGAAATATAAAATTTATAAAATTTCAAAAAGTGGGTATTACTATTCATAACAGCTAGTTTTAATAATATTTTAATAGCATGTCGTTGTTTAGTGAAACTCAGTATTGCATACAACGTAAGGTATCGAGGAAGGCCGCGATTGCGTGTAAAGCAAGCCAAGATAGTGTTGTGTGTAGTTAAATATTCCTTTGATGATGTATATAACATAAAAACCTCAGGTGTTACAGAATACAGTGCATCCGTCCATATGGAGAGTGAGAAAAGGACCTGGAAGCCCGATTAACAAAATAAAAAATGGGATCACCAATTGAGTGCCATTATTCATTCCAGATAGCATCATCTTTAAGCATTAACTAAAAAGATAGAGAGCAGTGTGATAAAAAGATAAAAGAAGAAAAAACAAGAACATCGTGAGAGATGGAATCGAAGAATATGACCGAGAGAATCCAATATGGAAGGAAGAAGGACGTGAAGAGAGGAAAACCTAGGTCACATACTGAGAGTACCATCTGAGAAGGAAACTCAAGATTAAGAAACCTGGAAGAAAATGAATATGAAGGTAAGGGGGAGAAATAATATCAACAAAAAACGATGAATATGGAGATGGGGATGTCATGAGTTGTAGGGGTGAGAGAAGGTATAAAGCCTAAACTGTCAAGAGAGACTATAACAGAGGGGAAAGAAGGAGTGCCACAAATGATGATAAAGAAAAAAATGGAGAAAAAATGACCATCGAGAAAAATCATAATAGATAAGGAGAGCATGAGGAGATATAAAACCTAGATGCCAAGAGCTCAATTTGAAAAGGCGACCATCCCCCGAAACAGAGTCGAGTCTGATTAGGTTATTATTGATCAATTAACTAAATCTACACATTTTATTCCCATTCAAAATAAAATTTCTCTAAATCAAATTTCTATAATGTATTTAAAGGATATCGTTATGTTATATGGAGTTCCTATGCCCATTGTATTAGATCATGATCTCAGGTTCACATCTATTTTTTGGAAATGACATCTGAAGTCGTTCGGTACTGAATTAAATTTCAGAATAGTTTTTTGTCCTAAATTTTATGGGAATTTTGAGCGGATGATTCATACCTTGGAAGATATGATTCATTATTTCTTAATTTATTACTAGGTAAGTTGTTATTGACATATTTTGTTGGTTGACTTTTCTAATAACAATAGTTTTAATTTCAGTATATGGATGGCACTATTTGAGGCATTATATGGAAAGAGGTGTTAGACACCTCCATTTTAGGATGATGTAGGAGAAATAAAGTTGATGGGACTAGAGTAATAGAAAAAATGCTAGAGAAAGCTCAATTTAATTAGAGATGCATTATGAAAACTTAAAGTAGATAGAAAATTTTTGTAGATAACTAGAAGAAATATATTTATTTTGAGGTAGATGATCATGTATTTCTTAAAGTTTCTACATGGAAAAGTGTAATGCATTTTGGTAATAAAGGGAAGTTAAGTCCTTGGTTCATTAGATCATGTGAAATCCTTGATAAAGTTGGATTGGTTTCTTACCAAGTAGATTTACTTATGAATTTATCCTAAGTACACAACATATTTCATGTTTCAATGTTAAGGACATATGTATAAGATTCATCTCATGTTTTGAGCCCTAAAGTAGATCAGATGGAAGAGAATCATTTTTATGAGGAACAACTAGTTCATGTTATTAACCATATAGAGAAAGTGTGGTGGAATAAGTTTGTTCATAAGGTTAAGGTGTTATAGAAAAACCTTATGGTTGGGAGGGAAATTGAGAATCTAAAAACAATTTGAGGGAAAAATATCTCCACTTATTTGACAAGTGAATAAAATTCTGATAAAGAAATTTCCAAAATGGGGAAAGGATGTAACAACCCATACAATGATAAAATAATTAATTTTATTTTTTATTAATATTTATGAATTAGATAGTAATTTTACCTTAAAAGGGACTCTATATTCAATATCGTACCTGACACAAAATAATGAGTTTCTCAAAAATTATGTGTTGCATTCAAGACTTAGTTATATGAAACAATAATAATACTATAAATATTAACATTTTAAGTGGAAACTATTACGTAGTATTTATATTATATAATGTGAATAAAAATAACTATTTTATGTTTACACATGTTTATAATTTTTAATATATTCATCCAATAAATTTTATGGGCATAAAATAAGAATAAATCCAATTTTAAGCATCAAGCTGTATATTTCTAAAATATAGTTTTTATACCTTTTAATGAAACACCTATTTTAAATAAAAAAGTTAAAACATTTAAATTTTTTTATCAAAAAATAAACTTAATTATTGAAATATAAATATCAAAATATACTCTGGGTAAAATTTGGGTATTTTTCTGAGAACTTTCATATTTTGAGGAATAACCAATAATACTGAATTTTAGTTGAAACTACATTTTCATCTAATTTATTTATATAGTTAAATAATGTTTTTTTGATTTTAAAGTATAATAATTTAAATTTTGTATCAGTTAAACCAATTTAGGTTATTTTAAATAATTTTACATTGAATTTTGATATAAAAACATAGCACACTTTTTAACATTTTACTTGAAAAACCTGTATTGTCATCCCCTCTGTGGGATTAATTTTTATTTAATTTCCACCGCATATGTGAATGGAATTTAAAAAGGTAGATTAAATATTTTGAATAAATATAATTTATAATATATAATAATTTTAACTTAGTTTTTGACCAAAATTACTAGTGAAATTAATTAAAATTAATTACAGTGATTAAGAAAAAACGAGATTAGTTAATGAAGAAACAAGGAAAATAAGGTTTAAAAATGACCCTAAACATATCTAAAAATTATTTTATTGATATATTTGGACCACTAAACCTCTAAATATCTATAATTTTCAACTTATAAAGCTTTTTGGTAAATTAAAACGTGGGGAGGGCTCAAATATTTTCAAGAATACCCAATGTGTCCTTCTCCCCACTTATTAAAGACCTCCTCTCTTCCTCACTTCTTAAAAACTCTAAATACCTTATGAATCATCCAAACTATACCCAAATAATATCCCAATATCAGTATACTCAGCATAGAGTCATCACTTTTTTCAGAAACCTAACCAACGAAGCACTTTGGTGAAAACCAAAAGGATTTACCTGAAAAAGAGGTGACATTCTTCAATGTCTATTTATGTTTTATTTCTTTTATAAACCCATTAATTTATTATTATTACATGATTATATAGAAAATATGTATCCTAAATATATTGACAAGTTTTTATATTATGTTTTATACCTAAAACTACACACACTTCCACCAAATGGGTAACGAAATTACCGTTCGTGTACGACGAACTACCAACTTAAGAAATGATGTCATTTGTTTTTTCAAAACCCTTTGGGTGCAGGTTACTGTAGCAGTACTATAAAGGTACTGTAGCAGCAATGTTACTGTTGAACAGTGAGTACTGTAGTGGTGGCAGGGCACTGTAGCAGTGGCAGGTACTGTAGTAGAAGGGTTACTATTCACAGAATGGGTCTTTAGCCAAAAAATTCAGCCTATGGGCTATGTAATGTGCTACATGCCCACTGGGCCTTCGGGCTATGTAATGGGTCTCCCTCTACCCAGTTAAAAAATAGGTCTTTGATTTTCTTTAATAATAAAATTATGCTTCGACCCCAACCTTTAAAAAAATTATAAAAAAAATACTTATTTATTTTTTATATAACAAATACCTTCAGGATTTATATTTTTTTTAAATACGATAACATCGTTTGTGGATGTTTGTACTACCACCTACTTAAAGTGATGTGATACGTTCAAAAATTACATGAAATGTAATAAATATGAGTTTAATTAGAAATATGTGACATAAATGAAATATATATTATATTAATGACATAATTACTTTTATAGAAATATAATATATCATTTTCTTTTTTACCCTTTCACACACTGAAAAAGTGATAACGTCATTCGTGGATGTGTGGAATACCACCTCCTCGACTCAATTTGAATACTTTTACATAAAAATAATTTTATATATAAGTATATATGATTAAATAAAATGGTATTTATGATATAATTAACATTTTTTAAAGATAAATTTTACTTACCTTCTTTCCATAATGATTGTTGAAAAATGGGAACGTTACTTAGGCGTACGTACGGCCTACCATCTCCACATTGGTTCATCTTTCATAGACATATTCCATGATTGGTTTTAAAATTATAAATGATGCATAAATATTATAATTGTTTCATGATTATTATTCTGTATATGTTTATATAATGATCCCTTTGATCGTAGTTGACCTACCAAAACCATTTTTTACGCAAAAATCGAACATGGTCAAAACAACCAATGTAAACTGAAGTGTTTATGTAGTTGTTTACATCATTGTATTATTTTTAATAAAAGTAATTATAAAAATTAAAAAGGTTATTAATCAAATAAATTATTAACAGAATTTTATTATTTAGGAAGATAAATACATATGTGACAAGTGAGACTCAAGGTAAGAGATTTTCCTCTCACTTTTTACATCTTTGATATAAATGTCACATGCACCAATAATTTTGTGTGACATATCTAATAACCCTATTGATATATCATATAATGAATTATTTTATATTCATGGTATTTAAATGTTTAATTTTATGATTATTACTTATGGGGTTTTTGATTTAAATGTAACCACAGTTGTAAGAGATTTCGTCTCAATCTCCTTTCATTGAGACATTTCTTGATGATATGCACCTTTATTGTTTTTATGGTGTATATACAGCCCCTTTAACATTCTATATCCAAATTTTATCTTTTCTCATGTTATTTAATGTTTTTAAAAATTTTATTCTTTCGTAGGGATTTTGGTTTAAATATTC
This sequence comes from Viscum album, assembly GCA_963277665.1. Lineage (NCBI taxonomy): Eukaryota > Viridiplantae > Streptophyta > Magnoliopsida > Santalales > Viscaceae > Viscum > Viscum album. Next base: position 1,720,230,027 of record OY728137.1, read on the forward strand.
AAAGTGGTATAGGGCACTTTGAATGTTTAAAGATCTACTTTTTAAATATTTTCTTCATTTTAATATTCTTGATATTATTTTTTATGATTATTTATAAAAATTTATTATAAAGGAACTTTTATGTATATTTTTAATTTCATTCTATTTTTTTCAAAAGGAATATTTTTATGTGTTTTATACAGAATGTTTTGACAAATGATATAAAAATGTTCTACTCTTAACATATATGAGGAAAATTAATTTTATACCACTATGGATATTATTTTATTTTTGTATTCCTTAGAAAATATTTTTTGTTTTATTAAATGAAAAAACTTATTTCATTTTTTTGGTATTTTGGTATTAAAAATGGCGTTTTCAATGAAATGTATACTTTATTTCGAAAATGGGATTTTTTGAAAGAAAATAGTATTTTAATATCTGAAAGTGATTTTAGTATGAGTTTAAAAGAGTTTATCAAATGATGAAATGTTTTATTTCATGTTACAGTTCTTAGACATTAGAAATTATTTGTGCACCTAGATATCTCTTAGTGATCCTTTTATATCTTAAATGATGGGTGCATACAGATAGCGCTTCAATGCATTGGGTAATAATTATGTTTTATGGAGAATTATATTGAAATTTTTTCGTATATTTAATCCAATATATAAGGGTTATTTAAGGGTTCAATGTGATGATGTATCAAGACACCTATATGAATTTTCTATTTTTTCTAATGTGTTTTTTTGAGAAATCATTTGTTTTCAAAAGGTAAAATAAATGATATTTATTAAAGAATGATATTTCCCTCATTGGGTAAAATTTTATGTTTTCAACAAAGGGTTTTTTTCTGAGTTTTAATGTTTATTAATAGACTAATAGTTTCCTTCATATTATATCCCTTACTGATATTTTTATGAATATCCCATATTTTTAGATGTTTTTTCAAAGGATTTTATGATGAGTAAGGGATTGAAAGAATTCATATTGAAATTAATGAAGATTTTTTAAAAATAGTGAACATGGTTTATTTTTAAAAAAATTAATTGGTGGAAAAAATGGATGCTGATTGGATGTTTCCAGTTTTTATTTTATGGTTTTTATTTATAATGGGCTAATTCTCTAAAACTCTAAACATGAAAATATTTTCAATGTGAAAGAAAGTAATTTATTGAATATATGTCAAGATTATATAATGTTTATGTATGTATATTTATAATAAAATTATAGTATATATATATTACTGGAGTTATCATGCCACTTTGGATAGGGTAGGTGAGGAGAGGATAAAAAAGAAAATAAATTAAAAGAGAAAGAAAGGGGATTTTACCACTTGAATATCTTTTCCTTGGGAACCTCCTTAAGAAACTTTGATTAGATATTTTGGTAATAATAGAAGGTCTTAGACATGGGAAGAGTATTAAGAAGTTAATTGAGAATAATTTATTCAAGATTCATAGCTTAGAAGGTGATAGGAGAAGGGGTGGAATTTATAGGGCAAGAGAGAGGCGTTTTTTTATTATTTTATTCATTTATTTATTATTTTGGATCAAGTCTATCAATATTTTTGATTATTGGGACTAAGTAAAATAAATAGTGCATCTGAGTTTGAAATAATGGGTTCTTACATCAGATATGGATAAAAAATTCATGTATTTAACTTATAATATTAAATACTGTAGATTACCGTATTTCACTATTTATAAAAAATCAACTATTTTAGAAAAATGCAAAAAATTAATCATAATAATTTTTTGATGTTTAGATTTAAAAAATATAATTCATTTTATTAAAATATGTTTATAAATATTATAAATTTATTTTCTAAATAAAGTTATCATTTATTCGAAAAATATTGATTTTAATATTATAACCGATTTTACGACACATTGAAAAATTAATTACGGACTCATAAAATAATATTATAATTATAATCTAACAAAATATTAATTTAGAAATCAATTTTATGAAAATAAATTTTATTTTATATCATTATATTAATTATAAAATTTTAAAGAAACATTTACAGTTCACAAAAATACCAACACTTAATTTATCATTCTTAAAATATTTATTTACTTATATTTTGATGTAAATATATCAAATTTTCATTTATGAGAAACCTAAATTATATATATACTTTTATAGGTGAGGTTATTATTCTAATGGATAGATTACTATTTTTAACGGTCACATTAATTTTCCAACAATTATGTTTGTATTTAATAGTATATCATGGTTTTTAATCTCAGTGTTGCATGAAATGTAAGATATCAAATAATATTGAATTCATTTAATATGATACAAACTATAATATATTAGGGTGTTATAACTAAGGTGGTCTTAAGAAGGTGAACAAAGGTGTAGGCTGGTGTGTTAGGATCATCAAGGTCACCATGGGCACTTGAATCACATTCATGGGACTTTTTGGGTTATTAGGGCCTTTGGGTCACAACCTCAAGGCCTTTAGGATACCAACAATGGGCCTCCAAGGCAAAACATGTAATTAAATAGGTATAGTGGGAGCATGTAATTCCTTATGGGGAGGGATGAGACTTGACCCATTGGGGTTCTTGGGTGTGTGAGTTGTTGGTTGTTTGTAATCCCCTTACCGAATAAACATTAATTACTAGTAACTATTAATTAATGATTAATTATTAATAATATAATTTTAATTATTTTTAATTAATAATTATTTATAATTAATGAGATTTTTATTATTGATTAATTAATAATTAATAAGTATTAATTAATAATTATTATATAAATATTTAATTACAAATTATTTATTATGGATTATGAATTATTATTATTTAATAGTTATTATTACTTATTAATTATCGTTTAATATGAAAAAATATTAGTTATTAGTTATTAATATTAACTGTAATTTAATATTTCATAATTATAAATTATAATTTATTAAGTATTACTTTTTTATTAGACATTACAATTGAATTTTTATTTAATAATATTATTAAATAACCAATAATTAAATATCAATTATCGTTTTTTACCAATTAAAAATTCAAATTCAAATTTAACAATGTTTAATTAATAATAATTAATTATTATTTATGAATTTAAAACTAGTAATTGATAAATATTATTTTTAAATTATTAATTATTAATTACTCTTTAGTTTAAAATTTCCAGCTATTTATTAGTTATTAATTATAGAATAATTAATTAATTAGTTAATTATTAGTGTTATTAATTTTTTAATAATACCTAATTATAAATTATAATTTTTTTGAAAATATTTTTATTTAATAATTATTAGATTTAAACTATTAATTATTAATTATTCAATATTTATTACTATGTAATAAATGATATTTAATACTTAACTATGATTAAATTAAACTTTAAACTTAATAACTAATAATTAATAAATTATATTAATTAATAATAAATTAAGAATTTAAAATTTTATTCATTACTTATTTATATATGGTATTTTATTTGTGAATTCGGTTAAATAATATATATTAACTTATTATTATATAACTATTCATTTGATGGAATTGTTAGTACTTAGAGAGTTGATAAAAATTCAGTGAGTGGTGTAAGCATTGGTGATATCCTAATAAGCTGTCATGTCATATATAAAAAAAGAAACAAGTAGTAAATAAATAACAAAAGATAAAAATTATATTTAAAATAATTACTAATTAATTTTTATTGATTAATAATTAACAAATAAAAAATAAAAAATAAATTTTAATATGCAATTTACATTATTTTTTTAAATTTTTTCATAGGCACCAGCAACCATGGTCATCAACCGTAGCTGTAGACCCACCACCTTAACAAAATCAACCATGGGTGCATTAACCATGACCATAGTTGATGACTATAGTCAAGGAGACCATTACCATGATTTTGGCCCATGACAATAGGCTATTTTTTTAGTAGTGCGTATATACACACACACGTGTGTGTGTGTGTGTTATGTAAACACACACACACAAACAAAAATACAATGCACACACACACACACACACATATATATTTAAAACATAATATATATATATATATATAGCCCACGGTTCGAAGGCCTTAATTTTTTTTATTTTATCACAAGACTTCTTTTTAACTTGGTTAAGAGAGAACCCTTAAAGGAATCAAAGGCCTAGAGGCACATAGTCCTTGGAGGACACATGGACAAAAGGCCTAAACTATGGTCCTAATACATACATAGAAGCTTAAAGACCCACACTACAATAGTCCCTTCATATCTTCCTTCTTACTCTCTATGCCAGTATATCACACTTGATATCGTGTTTGTAGTTCAACATCACCACCCCGCACAGAGGCCCTATCGGGCTAATCTTGAACATTGATGATTAGAGACTTAGTTCCACTATCTGAATCTACCAGTGATCATTATTACCCCCATATTTCATTCCACTAGTGGGAAGCTCCTCCAATACGGGCCCAAAGGTTGAGGTTGACTCAATGGTCTAGAGGCATAAAGGCTTAAGATGGTCTAGAGGCCTCAGTTGTTTGAAGGCCCAGATACAAATCCCAATATTCCATTTCAGATGAATAGTAATAATTCTATAGTACCTCGTTATAATACCTACTATAGTATCGTACTACTAAAATACTACAGTACTGCTAAAATACAACAGTAATTCACTTATTCTCAGGTTTGAACCCGAGTGTATTTTGCAGTATTATAGGATGCTTACCACTAAACTAAACCCCAAATACAAAATATACACATATATAATATATATAAAAATTATATATAAATAATATATATACATAAAAACTATGAACACACACACAGAGTATAAAACAGACACACAAATTATAAAACATATGTATATATATATATGTATTGTCTATAAACATAAGCATACATACATTATAACCACAATATATAATTATATACATATATATATCAAACATTAATATATTATATAGATAATATTTACATGTAAAAAATATGAACATCTATATATATATAAATATATATATTTATAAATAGTATAAAACATATTCATATATATCATATGAATTGAAAATAAATATCATACATAGAAAAATAAATTAAAAAATCGTATAAACACATATGTATAAATCTAAATACATGTATGTGTGTGTGGTCGACCACAATGAAGAACATCAATGAAAATTGTGAATAATAAAGAAAAATATAAAGGTCTATTAACAGTTTAATAAAAAACTCATTACTATAATTAATAAACAAATGTGAATCACACACCAAAACATTTATATTGATATTATGATTTACATCAAATATTATGAAGGTATAAATTAGCTTATATCATTGAAAATAGTATAGTAAGAAGAGTTATCATGAGCCTCCTTCCACCCCACATGATCTTAGATTGAATTAGTAGGGGGATTTGATTGACCAATCTATATATTAACATCAATACACTAATGAATTTTTTTGATTAACTAATTATCATAAAATAAAAGTATGTTCCATTTATTTTTTAAATGAATCATACCTTTGTTAGTTTTAACCATGTGAAAAAAATTTCCTACCTAGGTATTGGAACTTACAGAAGGAGTTATTCTGAAAGTCTTTTTTTTAAACTAGATGAAGATGGTGGAGTGGTGTAACCAATGGCTAGAATGCTGATATTAACATAGTTGTAAGCAGATCAATCAGAAGATACATTGACGATTCTGAAAATAGGAAGTGTTTAGATATAAAGGACATTCAAAAGGGTCAACTCTAAAAATATACAATGTTAACTTCTCATGTTATGTAGGACCCAAAAAATTCTAAAAGAGTAACTTTTATTCAATAACATGTATGAAACACAACAAAAAATGTAGAAAGGAATATAACCACTTGAGACTTTTTGGTATATTTAATTTTTTAAATAATGTTAATATATTCTATATCTTTCAATTCATTCAATACTGAGTTAGATTACGTCACACACAACAAAGACTTTCTTTGATATCTTGTGCTACACACATGATTGAGTTTTACTGAACAATAATATATTATTAAATTATTATTATTTAATATAATAAGATATAAAATTTATTTTAAATTAGTATTTATGAAAATTATTAACTAAATTATGAAAATATATGGTTTATAATAATATAAAATGAATTCATAGGTTACCAATTAATTAAAAACGAAAATAAAAACTAATTGATTATAAAGGAATGGTTTTTATGCTCACAAAAGTGTTTTATCATAAAAAATTAAATTAATTAATATTATTGAATTATATTAAGGAAATATATATTTTATATATTCAATAAAATATTTTATACATTCATCTAATATATTTTCTATGAAGTTTCATTTTTTGATGAATAGTGAAAAAGTTGAGTTTTAATTGAAAACTACTTTTTCATATAATTTATTATAAGGTTAAATTATATTTTGGATTAGTTTTGAAAAATAATTTGATAAATTTTATATCAATTAATAAAATTTAGGTAATAAGAACCAATTTTACATTTAAATTGGATATAAAAACTTAGCAAACTTTTGAATATTTTTACTTTAAAAAACCGCTTTCTCATTTTGTCTCGAGGATTAATTTTAAAGTAATTTATACCAATTATATACCTAGAATTTATAAAAATGGATTCCATATTTGGAATTATAAAAAATTATAATTTTTAAATAGGAAAAATTATTTTTTGACCAAATATATTAGTGAAAGGGATTAAAATTAATTACCGCGATCAAAATAAAAAATTTCTTAACAAAGGGATAAACATTAAAATTAAGGCCCAAAATGACCTAGAAAGTTGTCCAAAATCCATTTTATGTTTATATTTAGGACTTATCCTCTATTTTATATAATTTTTTCATTATTGGATCTACTTTCCATGGTAAAAACATGGTTGGAATTATCTTCTCAAAAATTTACAAGAATTCCACTCATCCACTATAAAAAGGCACTCACCCCTCCCACTTATTCACAGCTCTCAAGACCATTTTATCATCCAAAATATGCATAAATAAGATCCTAAATTATCTCCCCTCATCTTATAAGCCTCATTCGGGGAATGAATCCTATCAATAAAGTCTGTTGGTATAAACTAAAAGGAGTTACCAAATAACAAGGTAACATTCTTCAATGATCACTTTAATTTTATTTATTTTTCAGACCATTAAATTATTCTTATTCCATGATTATGTAAAAAAATCAGTATCTTAAATATATTTAGTTTTTTTATTCTAATAGTTTGACCTACACTATCACACACATCCATAAAATGGGATACACAGTCATTGTTTGTGTGTGCGACATACAATCACCTTGCGAACTAATGTTGTTCGTTCTTCCATTTACCACCTTTAAATGTTATAAATAAAGATGTATTTATAGTTTATATATGAAATATATAGTATTTATAACATATTTACTCTTATATAATTTTTTTTATACAAGCATAACATCATGCCTTCCATTTTTTGGGAATATGATAACTTTTGTTTTTGGATGTGGAGACTATCGCCTCCTCAAGGCAATGTGATTCATTCACGCTATATATGGAATGTATTAAGAATGGTTTTAATAAAAATATTTAAAATATATGAAATAAATATGATAATTTAAATATAATATAAATATATGTCATTTATTTTTCATTCTTTTAAATATGACAAAGAAATAGAAGTAGCATTCTTGCAAACGTACAAACTACCATCTTCATGAACAATGCGTTTCATTTTCTATCTCTAAATATTATTTATTACTATAAATAAATATATATTAAATATATATAAAATTTAAATCAAGGTTTAAATTATTTATATTATTAAATCACGATCTAATTAATAGGAATAAAAATAACAAGTTAAAAGATACTCAACAAACTGGACAATTAACACCTAAAATAGTGAAAAATAATGAAATATTATTAACAAATAAGTAATAAGATATTATAAGAAGTTAATATATGATATTATAAATATTATTATGTTTTTGGTATAAGTTATTGACATGTTTAAAACCATTATACATGAATTTAAAGTACTTTTCACCCCATAGAAAACAAAAGGTAAGAGATTCTTGTCTTAATTTTCTTTTCGTGAGGCAAAGACCATTTTCACCACTTAATTCACTTGTGTGGTGTATATAATACCCCCATTTTGTTTTATGTAATGAATAAATTTATATTCATGGTGGTTATAGTTTAATTTGAAATCATTTCTTTTATGAGGATTATAATTCAAAAGTTACCAAGTAGTAAGGGACTTTGTCACAATTTCCATTCTTTGAGGAATGATTTATTTTTGTGCACCTAATTTATTATATATGGTGTGAATAGTGCCAATTTTACTTTTAATACAATTATTCATTCTTTATTCATGATATTTTGAGTTATAATTATAATTATTTCATCTAAGGGGATTTATACGTAAAGTTAAACAATTGGGAAATAAATTTTATAACCCAATTCCTTTTCATTGGGTTATATTACTTACTCCTTATTGTTAATATTATATTATTATGTTTATAATGAATTTTAATATCTATTGATGTATTTACACTTCTTGTATTTATATTTACAATAGATACACATAATTGATTCATTGATTAATTCTCATTTTAATGTTATGACCATTTTAAGGGTTTAATTCACAATCTCATTCTAATCGAGATTACTTATTCTTGAGATTACATTAAAGAAATTAATATGACCATTATTTAATAAAACCATTGATTTTAATCTCCTCTATTTATTCATGACATTTTTCAAGTAATAGTACCATTTTCTACTCTTTAGGACTCAAAATGTTTTAGAAAATATTTTTAAGAAAACCTAACTTAATTTATCACTTTTATTAGAGAACCTATTTTTTCTATAAAAACCATGTTTTATTTAAAAAAATTCAGAAATGTTTTTATCCCTTTCAAAATAATTTTATAAAAACATTTTTACCCCTTTTCTATTTTCCAAATATTTTCAATGGAATATTATTCTCTCTTTCTGAACAAGGAATTTTATTAACCTTTTTACAATGAAAAATGATTGTTATTTCTACCTTGTAGGACATGTACAAATTTAACCACCTTAATTTCATTAAATCTTAATTTCAACTTTAAAAGCTTACTTTTTAAATACTTATCTTTCAAAATTTATTTTCATGAAAATTATTTTAAAATTATTTTTCAAAATAAAAAGGATTATATCCTTAATTGTTTTTAAAAAATATATTTTTATCATATTTCTATTCATAAAAAACAATAACCTTTTATTTTTAATCAACTTGGAATATATTTTATTGATACCATCCTTATTATTCCTCTATATGATTTATGATTGATTTGGAAAAGTATTCTATTGGTATTCAATTATTTTATTCCTTTACTAGTACCCTTTAAGTATTCAATTTATTATTATCATTACACATTTAATTTCTTCTAATTATCTATATCATTTATCAGGGATATTTTTATTGCCTAAACCTTAAATTTTTTTTACATATGGTGTTTACTATGATAGTTAATTGATTCTATGGGGAAATATTAACAAATATATATCCTTTATTCAATATGGATATTTGATAAGGCATATTGTTTATTAATTTAATTGATTATTTGATATGAGAAATAATTTAGATAAGTAGTGATGGGTGGGGCCTGGACTTTATATAGCCCCTTGATTTATTGAAAGGTTATCATGAGACAAATTAGTTTCTCAAATTAAATATGTTTCTATCTATAGTTTTAAACCATCATGTGAAAGGACTTGATTGTATAGGTATTCATGTGCCTCAAAAATGACATCCAATAATTAAGAATTGCCTTCGTTTGGATTCATTATTTATTATCCATGAGATTTTAACTATAAAAAAGTCTATGGATGAATTCTATTTTCAGTTTATTGATTAAATGGAATGTGTTTTCATTTTATTATCATTCATATTGATTATTAATTATCCATTTATTTAAATGGTATGTGTTTTTAGTTATTTTCCTTGCCATATTTTTTAGATAGTTACTTATCAATTTATTGACTGTGTGAAACATGTGTTTAGATATTTACCATGCCAAAATTATTATTCTCATTGATTCATTATTTATTTCATTGTAATTTCTATTACTGAGCATTTGATTTAAAATTTATTAATTTACCTTTCCCTAGGAATCCAAGAAGTGTAGTAAGAAATATACGTAAGGATATGCTAAGTGGAAATAAATTTGTCCTTGAAAAAAATTATGTTACAATTAGTGAATTAATTTGTAATACAAGACTCATATATTTATCTGGATTACCAAAACTGTAACCCCTTCGATCCTTTTAGATTTGATTCCTTGTAATCATGACAATGTAATGGAATTATATAATGGATCTAGGATAACTAGGGTTGGGTCACTAAAATTGGTGTCAAAGGGAGGTTTAATAGAAAAATTGCGAACTAGATTTAAGAAAACATAGATTAGGGAATATAACCCTAAGATAATATTTGAGGATAAGTATAGAATAAAATCCTAAAGTTTCAGTTAGATAGAGATTATGTGGGTTTAATAGAAATACATCCTTGTCTAGATACTAGAAGTGGATGTGGTTCTAGAACAGATGTACCTAGGGGTAACAACTCTAAAAAGGTTCATCAGGCCTGACTCAAGTATAATTTGGTACTCAACAATGGGCCTTACTGAGCGCCTGGTTTGACACTCTTGAGGGATATGATTATTATAGTTTAGATCTTCTTTAAAAACCATTGTAAATTATTTGAATAGATAATGAAAATGAATTACCTAGGTCAAACTTGAGGAGTATTAGATAAAAAATATTTTTTCAAGATTTAGACACCCTAAAAATGATTATTTGGTTTTTCCACTATTATTATTGTAACTCAAACTATGATTTTTGTTTTAGTCAATGGATGGATCCTGAAATAATCGTGTAGACATTGAAAATGAAGGACAAGGTGGTGCCAATGAGCTAACATACTATATTTTTATAGGACTAAAAGATATCATGAGAATTCCTAATCAGTTTTCCTAAAATATTATTAACAACATATACATTAACCGACTCCCAAACTCACCAAAGAATATAAGGATAGAGGTTACTAAGAGCTCTATTAGTAGATACCATATAGAAAATAAATCTCAATTTATATCATGAAAGAAATGTGGAAGCAGTTACCCTAGAAGGTGTCTCAATGGGTCGGGAAAATTCTTTATGTTGGGGAAAGAAGAGTATAGAGAAAAAAGTTTCTAATAAAAAATTAAGAGTATGATTGAAGGAAATGAAACTCATCATAAGGATATATTTATTGTTTGTTACCATAAATATGTGGAACCTAGGAATTAACCCAGACAATTCCATCTTCTATAGCATAAACTATATACCAAGGACGGACCTGTTTGGAAATAAATGGAAGAAGTATTTATGTATTGGGGTTGTATTGAAAAACATAATTAAAAGGCTATTTAGTGATTAACCTTATTTCATGGATGTAAACTGTATTTATTTTAGAAATTATATTAATATGGTTTTATAAAAGGAATAACTATTTTCTGGGTGATAATCCATCAAGTTGAGTAAGACCACAAGACTTGAACCGATGATCGAAGGATGATAATTGTTTCATTCCTACCACTTTCCTATGTGATGTACAAGTTAATGTGTAATTATTTTTAGTTAGACACTATGAAGAATAAATATTAATAATGAATAAGTAGTGTTACTATTTTAGTTTATAGATTAATGTATTAACAAAATTATTTTTAGAAAATAGTTAGAAACAAATATAAAGACTTTTTTTATGGATCTTATGGTCCATTAAAGGAAAATTTTAGTGTTTCCTGAATGAAAAGGGTTCTATTATAGGATATATATTTCATGGATTAAGGGAAGAATTATAATTTGATCGAAGATCCACCAAAATATAAAATTTTTCTTATGATATTTAAATGTATCAAGTTAGTATATTTCTATATATACTTAGGTAGTGAAATAATTACACAAAATTTGGAAAATGATCTTGAAATTAAATGTTATCCTAATACCTAAATTTTTGTTGAATAGATTTTCTTTTAAATCATTAAAGATTTATGGCTTTGAGGCCCTCAAATTTTTTTTGACCATTCACTTGTTTTTGATTTATGACCTCAATCACTCCCTATAAATATTTATGTTTTTCTCCATGTATGTATCTCCACTTTCCTTTAATGTTCTCCTACATAGATTCCTAGTTATATGTTATTCTATGTGACCTTTGTACTTGTTATTATCTCTTATGAAGATTATATTTTATTAAATATCTTAAGAAGTGGGGTTTTTAACAAGGGAATTTTCAAATATAAAACCCAAAATTATTGATATCAAATTTAAATTCTAATTATTTAATTTATTTTAATGTGGGGAGAATGTAACACCTCAATAATTCTAAAATAGAAACTTTTATTTGATAGTGTGTAGGACACACAACACCAAATGTTGAAAGGAATATAAAATATTGAAAATTTATGGTATATTTAATATTTTTAAAAAAATTAATTTAATAAATATCTTTCATTGCAATAAATACTATGTTAGTTTGCATCGTACGCAACAAATACTTTCTTTGATAGCTCGTGCTATATGCAAGATCGAGTTTTACCGAACAACAATATATTATTAAAATATTATTATTTAATATAATAAGATATAACATAGACATTAAATTATAAATTATGAATATTATTAACTAGATTATTAAAATATATGGTTTATAAAAATATAAAATTAATTCATAGTTTACCAATTAATTAGAAAGGAATATGAAAACCATTTGAATATAAATGAAATTTTATTATGATAATAAAGGTGTTTTATCCTAATAAATTACATTAATTACTATTATTGAATGATATTAATGAAATATATATGTTATATATTCAATATAATATTTTTTATATTCATCCAATAGATTTTGTAGACATAAAATAAGAACAAAACCAATTTTATGTATATGAAGAAATATTTTTATAAAGACAATTTTTTAGCTTTTGATGGAGAACATCATTTAAAACTAAATTTTGAACATTTTGTAAAATTTTTATGTCAAAATAATCTTAAATTTTTAAATAAAAACATAAAAATTATCTTAGGGTAATTTTTTATATGATATTTAATTTTTTGATAAATTGTGAAAAATACAGAATTTTAATTGAAACATCATTATTGTATAATTTATTTATAAAGTAAAATTATATTTTTTATTAGATTTAAAAATTAATTAGATAACTTTTATATAAATTAATTCATTTTAGTTCATTTTAATCAATTTTATATTGAAATATGATATAAAAACTTAGCAAACATTTGAACATTTTTACTTTGAAAACCCTCTTTCTCATTCCATCTACGGGATTAATTTTAAATTAATTTATACCAATTTTGTGATAAGAATTTTGAAAAATAGATTCAATATTTTGAATCATAATAATTTATAATTTATAATAAGTTCAACTTATTTTTTTTACCAAAAATATTAGTGAAACTGATTAAAATTAATTATAATGATTATGTAAAAAAATTAGCTTAAAAAAGGAATAAACCTTTAACATAAGGCCCAAAATGACCTCTAAAATTGTCCAAAATCCTTTTTATGTACATATTTAGACCCTATACTCCCTTTAAGTCAATTAGGTTCATTATTGGATCCACTTGACATGGAAACAATATGGGTGGAATTCTCTTTTAAAAAACTTACAATAATGCCACTCCTCTTCCATTATAAAAGGCACTCGGTCCTCCCACTTATTGACACATATCAAGCCATTTTTATCACCAAAACTCTGAAAAAATAAGTTCTCAAACTCTCTCACCTCACATTATAAGACTCAATTTCGTAATAAATCCAACCAATTAAGTATTTTGGTACAAACACAAAGGAGTTACCTAAAAAGAGGTAACATTCTTCAATGAGAACTTTAATTTTATTTATTTATCAAATGATTAAATTATTATTATTCATTATTTATATAAAAACATAATTATATTAAATACATTGAGATATTTTTATGATAATATTTATACCTATACTCTTATACACATCCATCAAATGGGATACACAATCATCGTTCGTGTTTATGCCAGACAACAGCCTCACGAACCAATATCATTCATTCTTCCATATACCATATTTCAAGGTTGGAAATAAGGTTGGATTCATATTTTATATATTATATATAGAGTATTTATAATTTATTTATTCTTCTTTAAGTTTTTATATAACCATAACTTCATGCATTATATTTTTGGGGAATATGATAACATCGTTTGTGGATATGTGGACTACTACCTCCTCAAAGCGATGTGATTCGTTCACACTATACATAGAGTGTATTATGAATAGTTTTAATAAAAATATGCGACTTATATGAAATAAATATAAAAATTTAATTATAATATACATATATATAATTTAATATTTATTCTTTTAAATAAGACAAAGAAATGGAAGTAGAGTTCATGCGTACATATAACCCACCGTCTCCATGAATGGTGCATTTCATTTCCAATATACAAATTTTATAGATTACTATAAGTACATATATAATAAATATATAAAAAATTTAAATCATGTTATAAATTATGGAGATGACTAAATCTTGATCTAAGTAATTGGACCAAAAATAACAAGTTAAAACATACTCGACAAACTAGGCAATTAACATCTGAAATAGTAAAAAATAAAAGAATATTAACAAACGTGTAATAAGATATTATAAGAAGTTAATACATGATATTATAAATATGAGTATGGTTTTTTTATAAGTTATTGACACGTTTAAAACCGTTATACAGGATGTTAAAAGACATTCAATTGAAGGGGAATACAAGGTAAGAGATTTTTATCTCACTTGTCTTTTCATGAGGCATACACCATTTTCATCACTTAATTATTTTTTTGGTGTATACACTTCCAAAATTATATTTTATATCATGAATAAATTTATCTTCATGGTAATTATAGTTTCATTTTAAATTATTTATTTAATGTGGATTATAATTAAAAATTGACCAAGTAATAAGGGACATCGTCTCAATTTCCATTATTTGATGTATGATTTATTGTTATACACCTAATTTCTTATATATGGTGTAGATACTGAAAATTTTAAATTTAATATCATGATTAATTCATTATTTATGAAATTTTAATTTATAATTTGAATTATTTAATCTAAGGGGATTTACCCTTAAAGTTACCCAAATGGTAAAGAAACTTCATAAAAAAATTCTTCTTTATTAGGTTATATTTCTTCCTCATTATCATTAATATTATATGATTATGTTTATAATGAATTTTAATGTGTATTTATGTATTTATGTTTCATTTATGTGGATTTATAGTTGATATAAATAATCAATTCATTGATTAATTCTCACTTCAATGTCATGTTCATTTTAAGGGTTTAGTTTACAATCTCATTCTAATCAAGATTTATTATTCTTGAAATTACATTAATAGAATTTATATGACCACTATTCAATAAAGCCTTTAATTTTCTTATCCTATGGTTATTCATTAATGTTTTCAAGTAATAGTTCCATTTTACCACTATTTGGTACTCAAAATGTTTTAAAAAATGTTTTTAAGAAAACCCAACTTCACTTCTCTATTTATTTGGAGAACCTGTTTTCTTATAAAAACCATGTTTTATTAAAATGTTTTAAAAAATGTCTTTAACCTTTTGAAAATGGTTTATTAGATAAATTTTTACCCCTTTAGTCATTTACAAATTTTTTTGAAGGAATATTCTTTTCTCTTTCTGAACAAGGAATTTTCCTAACCTTTTTACCCTATAAAAGGAATGTTATTTTTACCTTCTATGATATTTATATATGTAAAGACCCGTAAAAATTCAAGGAATTTTTTTTAGTTTTCTTTGGAATTTTAAAAGAATGCTGTTTCTGACGGCACCTGATTCTGAGGCCCGGTGTGCCCGGAATCATTTTCCGAAGTTTGGCTCGGGTACGTTTAGTGAACGAGCGAGCGGGATTTTCTAACTTTTAAACCGGTGCTCGGAATCAAATTCCGAGGGCACCGATGGAATCGAAGCGCCAATATTTTCTTAGAAACTCTTTTTCCGGAGTTGTGTTTTCTCGGGTGTGGTTTTTAATTTTTGGGGTTAAGTTAAGAAATAAAATAAAGTTCTGTGACAACTTTATTTTATTTCACTTAAAGCCACTTAAAGCCACTTAAGCTAAGTTATGCAGATAGTGTGGAACACAAAATATCCTACCCAATTGTTAGGATATTTGTGAGGTGGGGCCCACATGAGCCCCACCGTTTCATTCCTCCTAAGTAACGCACCCGCAACCCCCTCTAAATTGAAAGTCAACCGTGCGTTTTTATTGTTAAGAAACACCCCAATTAATTGGGCAGTTAAGTCGTTACCATTATTTCATCGAATTCATGGTTTGTTACTTAACTTTGATTTTCTAATTGTTGGGATGAGAATAAAATAAGACCAATACTTGTTTCACTTGAGGGTTACTTGTTGAGAGGATTTGGAGAAGCTCTCAAGCTTGAAGATCTTCATCCTTCTTCGTGAAGAACGCGAAGAAAGCGAATAACACGATGAACGCCGAACCCTCAGAGATCGACGCCCACGATTCTCCTTCCGTGACATTTCTTCCGTGAAGTTCCTTCCCCATGAGAATCTTTGATCAACAACCGATTGAATTTGACTACGCGACGCCGTGTACCGAGAAGACAGCGACGCCCCTTCCACGACGTGACGATCGTCTTCTTCCATGACGGTCAATTCCGCGACGAACTCACTTTTGACGAAAACATTAAGGTAGGGGTTTGATTCATTTAAATATTGTGATTTATACCGGCGGAGTATGATTAAATATTTGTTGTGAGACTTTTAAAACCGCAAAAGCGGTGGGTGCGGACCAAAGAAAAAGTCCGAACCCACCGCCCTTTTCGTTCATGGTGTGAGGAACGGCGGACGACGACAAAGTAAGCCGCATGAGCGATGTGAGGTCCTCGCAGTGAAGGACGGACCCCGGGAGGGCCTTTGGCAAAGACAACATGAATTTCTGACCTCTGGAACTCATCCGGTGGTCCGCGGAGCAGCCCGCCTGGGGCGCCTCACCGACACAGCGGCAGGTGGCAGCGGCGCCCGGCGTGCCGCCGGGAGGAGCCGTCACGACTGAAGCCGCGTCGGCAAGGTGTGGTCCCACGACCACGCGAGACCAGAGGGGGACGGGACACGGCCGGCTGCCGCATCCGCTGGCAAGGGCGGCCCAACGCGGGGCCGCAGCTTCTTCACGCGGGGGCAGCGCGCCCCCCGCCCGCTGCTCCGCCGTAACAGCCGAGCCGACCCGCTGGCCAACCGGCCAGTGCCAGCCGGGTTGCGCCCAGGCCGGGTCGGGCCAGGCCGCGCTGGACGGGTCGGACCCGGACCCGGGTCGGGTCAACCCAGTTCAGGCCGACCCAGGGGGGTTGGGCCGGGTCGGTCCGGGTCCAGACCCCCCGTTTCCAGACCCTTTTTGGTCTTTTGCTCATATCTTGGGGTAAAGACCTCCGATAGAGGCACCGTCAGTGGTGATGTGATCCTTGGATCGAGACGGTCGTCTTGAAATATTACACTCAAGGTTTCGGAATACTTTGGCTTTGGTCGGGTCGGTTCGTACACAAAACCAACCGGGCCCTCGGAGCGGAAACACTTATATCTTGAGCTCCGGACGTCCGATTTACGTACCGTCGACTTTGATAGATTCATCTAAGTGAGACGGATCTTTTGGATTACTCTGCCTGAGGTTTGAATGCAGGTGGAGTATGGTCGGGTTGGTTTTGACTTAAAAACCAACCGGGCCCCTCGGACGAAAAAACCAATAACTCTCAGTCCGGGCGTCCGATTGACGCACCGTCTGCGACTTTGAGTTCCTGTTGACGATACGGAACTTTTGGATGCATCAAATATGGACTATGTGTTAGTTGATGTATCAGACTCTCAGATCGTGGAGCGGACCCTCCCGAACGAGTTTTCTGTGTGCGGGAACCCTTGTGCTGGCTGCGACTGTGACAACAACGACGACTGTGCAGAGATCCTCAGTGGATTCGATGGCGACAACTACAGCACTCAGCGATCCTGCACGGATCAGTGCTACATATCCTTTGTGGGTCCGATCCTGTGTGGGTCAGCGCTCAACGGTCCTGTGTAGGCCAGTGGCTATAGATCCTGTGTGGGTCCAATCCTATGTGGGTCATTGCGGGGGTTAGTTACCTATCGATCCTGTGTGGGTCCGATCCTTTGTGGGTCATTGCGGGGGTTAGTATCTATCGATCCTTTGTGGGTCTGACGACTTAGATGAATCAGTGGCAATATCTGATCTTCTCTATCGTCATTCGAAGAAGTATACCTGTGTGAGATGAATCCTGTTTTGCTTTCCTATGTGGATTGTGTTGTGCTATCTTGTGTGGATTTACCTTTTGCTTTCCTGTGTGTAATAGGTTGTACTTGAGCTCGGGTGTTGGAGCCGAACGAGAATTGATGACTTAGGTATATGTATGGGCATATACCTAAGCAGTGTTGGATGTTACTTCGTGATTGTGTCTTTCCTTTGTGGATTATCCTTTGTGGATTCTGGGAGACCTTCGGGGGTCTCGGGGTCCCTACTGAGTAGCTTATACTCACCCCTGTATAGGCTACGCCCGCACTATGTTGTGTTGGTTGCAGACGACGGACAACGCTAATCGTGGTTGAGGGTTTCGGAGCAGGACGGTACCTGGAGGTGGACCACTGGGCGGGATGTACTCGGATTGGACAGTTGGACCCGAGGAGCTGTGGAGGCTATCTGTACCCACCCTTCAGGTGGGAGTCTCAGTGGACGGATCGAGGCTGCGACTTTACTTTTTAGTTGTTGTTTTTCCTTTCGGGTTGTACTTTACTTTTAGTTTGGATTTGTATTCTGGCCCACTTACTTTTCTGCACTTACTGTTGTACTCAGTTTTTACTCAGTGTTTACTTCTACTGCTTTCTTGCTCTGTGGTGTTTATTTACTTTACAAAGGCAATGCCTTCCCTTTTTACCGGTATTTATGCCTTGGTGCTTGTCGCCCACCCCTGGCCTATGGAAGGCAGTCTTGGGGTAGTCACAGCACAGGCCCCGAGGACGGGTCGTGACAAATTGGTATCAGAGGAGTTTGGTTCTACCGCAGACTCTGATCTTTCTTCTATGTGAAGCAATATTGTTAAGCGTATTGGGTGTGGTTATCAGTCCAGGGAGTCCAGTGTTGGTGCAGTAGCTGACGTATCTGTACACCAGGACCCTGACTTCTGATTTTCGACTTAATGCACGAAAACAATTATTGCTTGTGTGTTTCATGTTTTCTTTGTTATTACTATATGTTAGCTCACCAGGTATACTGTTTGACCATGGCGCACCTGTTTCTTTTCATGATGGCCCCACGACGGCAGCCAGCTAGGGTTCCGAGAGTTGAGCGTGAAGACAGCCCACCGAGCGACGAGGTCTCGGTGCAGGCCCCTTTGACAACAGAGGCACTGGCGGTACGTCTACCTGCCGAGCCACCGATGCTACCAGCCCAAGCCGCTGACGATGCACATCGCCTTAGTGCACTAAAAGAGTTTCAGCACCAGCGAACACCGAGGTTCCGTGGGGAGACAGACCCCCAGGCAGCCGAGGACTGGCTGGAGGTAGTTGTACATGTTTTTAGGTTAGTGAGGGCACCGGCAGACCTCATGGGGATCCTCGCAGCGAGCCTATTGAATGCGGCAGCAGGCAGATGGTGGAGCTTGATGCTCGAGGTGCACAATGAGGCATCTCTTCTTTGGTCAGACTTTGAGAGCCTCTTCTGCTCGAAGTTCGTCCTAGCCACCCTCCGTGCGGTGCGCATCTAGGAGCTTTTTCAGCTGCGGTAGGGCAGCTTGACGGTCGCCCAGTACTCAGCGAGATTTACCGATCTCTCGCACTACTCGACAGACATGGTACAGGACCCATTATTCCGGACCCGGACCTTTGAGAAGGGATTGAGGCATGAGATCAGGGAATTGCTGATCTCCCCCAGCATTCGGACTTAGGCAGGAGTACTGGAGTGAGCCCTTTTGATCAAAAGCTTCCTTGCTGAGCCTTCTTCAGCAGCGAGACCTACCGCGGGGCGGCACGTAACAAAGTCTTCTGCAACAGGAAGCCAACGGATGACTCATGGGTCCAGGCAGACTAGACCTTCAGGCAGACGACCTCAGGACACTGGCTCAGCTGTGCGGGGCACACAACACGGGGCCAGTCTTTCGAGAGGCAGGCAGTTCTACGTATGCGGCGGGCAGGGCCACATTGCTCGTGACTGCCCGACCCGCCATGCCGAGGAGTAGCAGACAGTTGAGGGGCCATCCAGGAAGAGGCAGAGGGTCGACCGTGGCGGTCCGTAGGGAGCAGTCAGATGATTTAGAGGAGATGGCTGAGCAGCAGGTGGTGGGCGACGCATTGTGGCTCTACCACCACCACCACCAGGAGGTCCACCCCGACCACAGGGAGCTGGCGGGCAAAGACATGCACAACTCCAGGCAGTGGAGGCCTACGTCCACGGCGCACCTGAGATGACTCGAGGTACTATCTGTGTCTATTCCACCCTTGCTGCAGTTCTTATAGACACAGGAGTGAGTCACTCTTTCATAGCTGCTGCCCTTGTTTGGAGCTCGGAGATTCCGACGGAGCCGTTGGCTCGATCCTTACGGCTAGAGACTTCTACGGGAGTAGACTCGACGATTACACACTGGTGCTGGCAGTGTGAGCTTACTCTAGGAGGCAAGAGCTTCAGATGGGATCTTCTTGTAGCAGCGTCGAGGCCTTACGAAGTCATCTTGGGCATGGATTGGTTATCTACAGTCCATGCTCAGATTGACTGTACTAGGCGCAAGGTGCGATGTGTACGCACCGACGGGAGCAGGTTCACCTTCACCGGCGAGAAGGGAGCCTTTGCAGAACATGATGGACTTCTGAAGAGGAGAGAACAACCCATCACACATCAGTTGGCTAGCCTCATCCTAGGAGCAGTTGACGTGCGGAGTCCTATTTTTTCTTGTAGTGGTGGATCAGTATGCAGATGTCTTTCCCGATGACGTTCCAGGACTACCTCCTCGCAGAGAGGTAGACTTTTATATTGACCTGTACCCCGGGACAACCCCGATATTGACTCCAGCATATTGGATGGCCCCCACTAAGCTTCGAGAGATACAGGTACAGTTGGAGGACTTGCAGGTCAAGGGATTTATCTGACCCAGTGTTTCACCCTGGGCTTCCCCGATATTGTTCGCCAAGAAGGCGGGTGGGAGCTTGCGACTATGTGTCGACTATCGTCACCTGAACCAGGTGACAGTGAGGAACAAGTATCCGCTAATGAGGATTGATGACCTCTTCGATCAGCTCAAGGGAGCAAGGTGGTTCTCTAAGATAGACATCAGGTCAGGCTATCATCAGCTCATAGTTATGGATGAGGACGTGCAGAATACGACCTTTAGATGTCGATATGGCCACTATGAGTTCTTGGTTATGCCATTCGGCGTAACCAATGCTCTTACAGTGTTCATAGGCCTCCTGAACAGGATATTTCATCCATACCTCGATCGATTTGTTGTGGTCTTCATCGAAGACATTTTGATATACTCGACCACTAAGGAGGAGCACGCCTGCCACTTGCGGGTTGTACTGGACACACTCCGAGAGCACCAGCTTTATGGAAATATCTCGAAGTGTCAGTTTTGGTTACGCGAGGTCCAATTCTTAGGACACATCATTTCTGAGGCAGGAGTTGCAGTGGATCCTGCGAAGATCGAGGCAGTGCTAGCTTGGGAGCCACCCAGCAGGGTGACGAAGGTGCAGAATTTCTTGGGACTAGCTGGATACTATCGGAGGTTTGTGCCAAACTTCTCCAGAGTTGCGGCACCACTCTCAGCTTTGACAAAGAAGGGGAAACCATTTGTGTGGTCAGACAGATGTCAGTAGAGCTTCCAGGAGCTGATATAGAGATTCACCAGCACACCTATCTTGAGGTTGCCGGAGGAGGGGATAGGGTACGTAGTCTACTACGATGCATCAGGGATCGGACTCAGATGTGTCCTGATGCAAGAGCGGGCAATGATCGCCTATGGATCACATCATTTGAGGCCGCATGAGCAGAACTACGCCACCCATGACCTGGAGTTAGCAGCAGTGGTCTTCGCTCTGAAGATATGGCGACACTATCTGATGGGCGAGCGCTTTACAGTCTTTTCTGACCATCAGAGTCTCAGGTACATATTCTCTCAGAAGGACCTGAACCTAGGACAATGACGATGGCTCGAGTTCCTCCAGGACTATGACTTTGAGATAGTCTATACTCATGGGAAGGGGAACGTAGTAGCCGATGCTCTCAACAGGAGGAAGGGCATTCAGCTGCTTGAGGAGGCGACAGAGCAGCTAGCCGCTTTGCAGATATCCTTCATGGATAGAGATGGAGGAGCCTTCCTCCAGTCACTCACAGTCACTCCTCCACTACTGTTGTAGGTCAGAGAGGCATAATGTGGGGACGCCGACTGTGAGACGTGGCGTGCACAGATATCCTCAGGACAGGCACCTGATGGTTTCTCCTTTGGAGAATAGCATGACGTCCTTTTCAGAGGACGTACCTTGGTACCAGTTGCATTACGGGAGGAGGTGCTAAGAGAGTTTCACACTTCCCCCTTGGCGGTACATCCTGGAGTGGCGAAGATATACCAGGACCTCAAATGACAGCACTGGTGGCTGGGCATGAAAAAGGATGTGGCAGAGTTCGTTTCTTGATGCCTCACCTGCCAGCAGGTGAAGGCAGAGCATCAAGTACTAGCAGGCTTGGTACATCCCTTGGAGGTCCCAGAGTGGAAGTGGGACGACATATCAATGGACTTCGTGACTGGACTTCCGCGCACTTCCAGAGGTCACGACTCCATCTGGGTGATAGTCAACCGACTCACCAAGTCGTCTCACTTCTGACCCATCAGAGAGCAGAGCTTAGTGGAGAGATTGGGGCGTCTCTACGTTCAGAAGATTATACGGCTTCATTGTGTGCCATCATCTATCATCTCCGATCGAGATTCTCGCTTTACTTCCCAGCTTTGGAAGGGGTTGCAGGAGGCATTCGGGATGCAACTACATCTGAGCACTGCCTTTCACCCTCAGACGGATGGTCAGACGGAGAGGACTATTTAGACTCTCGAGGACATGATCCGCGCATGTGTCCCCGACTTTGGTTGCAGCTAGGAGGACCACCTAACCTTGGTTGAATTCGAGTACAACAACAGCTACCACTCCACCATCCGGATGGCACTATACGAGGCGTTGTATGGCCGACCTTGCAGATCTCCATTGTGCTGGATAGACCCTGGGGAGTCAGCACTCGTGGGACCGGAGATGGTCCAGGCCACGACAGAGAAGGTCTAGATCATCCAAGAGTAGATGAGGACAGCTCAGAGCCAGCAGAAGTCCTATGATGACAGGAGGCGGAGGCCACTAGTGTTCGAGGATGGTGACCACATCTTCTTGCATGTGTCACCTCGACGTGGATTACGGAGATTTGGCCGAGGCGGAAAGTTGTATCCACGCTTCATCGGACCATTTCAGGTCCTCTTCAGGATTGGAGAGGTGGCTTATCGCCTGGCTGTACCACCTCAGTTGCACCGGGTGCACGACGTCTTCCATGTATCTCAGCTGAGGAGATACGTGCACGACCTGACACATATAATTGACCATGGGGAGCTGGACGTTGATGATGGGGTGACTTTTGCGGAGGTTTCAGTGGAGATCGAGGATCGACAGGAGTGAGTACTATGTGGGAGATCGACCCCTCTAGTGCACATTAGATGGCAGCACATGAACCTCCAGGAGAGCACTTGGGAGCGGGAGGCTCAGATGCGTGCTCAGTACCCACATTTGTTTCCCTAGTTTATGATATATCATTATGGGGACGTAAATCCCTGAGGTGGGAGTGATGTAAAGACCCATAAAAATTCAAGGAAACTTTTTTTAATTTTCTTTGAATTTTACATGAACACAGTTTCTGACGGCACCTGATTCCGAGGCCCGGTGTGCCCGAAATCATTTTACGAAGTTTGGCTCTGGTACGTTCAGTGAACGAACGAGCGTGATTTTATAACTTTTGAACCGGTGCTCGGAATCAAATTTCGAGGGCACCAATGGAATCACAGTGCCGGTATTTGCTTAGAAATGCCTTTTTCGGAGTTGCATTTTCTCGGGTGTGGTTTTTAATTTTTGGGGTTAAGTTAAGAAATAAAATAAAGTGGTGCGACAACTTTATTTTATTTCACTTAAAGCCACTTAAATCCACCTAAGCTAAGTTAAGCGGATAGGGTGGAACCCAAAATATCCTACCCACTTGGTAGGATATTTGTGAGGTGGGGCCCGCACAAGCCCCACCGTTTCTTTCCTCCTAAGTAACGCACCCGCAACCCCCTCTTAATTAAAATTCAACCGTGCGTTTTTATGGTTAAGAAACTTCCCAATTAATTGGGCAGTAAAGTCGTTACCATTAATTAATCGAATTAATGGTTCGTTACTTAACTTTGATTTTCTAATTGTTGGCTTGAGAATAAAATAAGACCAATACTTTTTTCACTTGAGGGTTTCTTGTTGAGAGGATTGGGAGAAGCTCTCAAGCTTGAAGATCTTCATCCTTCTTCGCGAAGAAAGCGAAGAATGCGAAGAACGCGAAGAATCTCGAACCCTCGGAGATCGACACTGACGATTCTCCTTCCGCGACATTTATTCTGTGACGTTCCATCCCCGTGTCAATCTTTGATCAACAACCGATTGAGTTTGACTACGTGACGCCGTGTACCGCGACGACAACGACGCCCCTTCCGTGACGCGACGATCCTCTTCTTCCGTGACGGTCAATTCCGCGACGAACTCACGTTCGACAACAACATTGAGGTAGGGGTTTGATTCATTTAAATCTTGTGATTTATACCGGCGGTGTATGATTAAATATTTGTTGTGAGACTTTTAAAACCGCTAACATGGTGGGTGCAGACCAACGAACAAGTTCGAACCCACCGCCCTTTTTGTTCTTGTTGTGCGGAACGGCGGACGACGAAAAAGTAAGACGCACGGGCGATGTGAGGTCCTCACAGTGAAGGACGGACCCCGGGAGGGCCTTTGGCAAAGACGGCGTGCATTTTTGACCACCGGAACTCGTCTGGTGGTCTGCGGAGTAGCCTACCGGCGCGCCTCGCCGCGGGGAAGAGCCACCGCGACTGAAGCTGCAGCGGCAACGCACGGTCCCATGACCGCGCGGGACCGGAGGGGGATGGGACGTGGCCGGCTTCCGTGTCCACTGGCAAGGGCAGCCCCACGCGGGGCTGCAGCTTCTTCACACGGGGGCAGCGCGCCCCCTGCCCGCGGCTCGGCTGTAACAGCCGAGCCGACCCGCTGGCCAACCGGCCAGCGCCAGCCGGGTTACGCCCAGGCTGGGCCGGGCCGGGCCGCGCCAGCCGGGGTGGCTGACGCCCAGCTGGGTCAGGCCTAGACCCGGTTCGGGTTGACCCAGTTCGGGCCAACCTAGGGGGGTTGGGCCGGGACGGTCCAGGCCCAGACCCCCCGTTTCCGGACCCGTTTCCGGACGCTTTTCGGTCTTTTGCCCATATCCTAGGCTACGGACCTCCGATCGAAGCAACGTTAGTGGCGAGGTGATCCTTGGATCGAGACAGTCGTTTTGATATATTACACTCAAGGTTTCGAAATACTTTTGGTTCGTCTGGGTTGGTTCGTACATGAAACCAACATGGCCCTCGGAGCGGAAATGCTTATATCCTGAGCTCCAGACGTCCGATTTACGTGCCATCGAATTTGATGGATTCCTCTAAGTGAGACGGATCTTTTGGCTTACTCTGCCCAAGGATTGGATGCAGGTGGAGTACGGTCGGGTTGGTTTTGACATAAAAACCAACCGGGCCCCTAGGACGAAAAAGCCAATAACTCTCAGACCGGGCGTCCGATTGACGCACCGTCTGCGACGTTGAGTTCTGTTGACGATACGGAACTTTTGGATGCATCAACTCTAGACTATGTATCAGTTGATGTATCAGCCTCTTGGCTCATGGAGCGGACCCTCTTGAACGAGCTTTCTTTGTGCGGGAACCCTAGTGCTGGCTGCGACTGCGACAATGACGATGACTGTGCAGAGATCCTCAGTGGATTCGACGGCGACGACTACAACACTCAACGATCCTGCATGGATCGGTGCTACATATCCTATGTGGGTCCGATCCTGTGTGGGTCAGCGCTCAGCGGTCCTGTGTGGGCCAGCGCCTACAGATCCTGTGTGGGTCTGATCCTGTGTGGGTCATTGTGGGGGTTAGTTACCTATCGATCCTATGTGG
Source organism: Viscum album (assembly GCA_963277665.1). Taxonomy (NCBI): domain Eukaryota; kingdom Viridiplantae; phylum Streptophyta; class Magnoliopsida; order Santalales; family Viscaceae; genus Viscum; species Viscum album. Next base: position 1,720,256,371 of record OY728137.1, read on the forward strand.
GTTAGATCCTTTGTGGGTCATTGCGGGGGTTAGTACCTATCGATCCTTTGTGGGTCCGACGACTTAGATGAATTAGTGGAAATATCTTATCATCTCTATCGTCATTTGAATAAGTATACCTGTGTGAGCTGAATCCTGTTTTTCTTTCCTATGTGGATTGTGTTGTGCTATCCTGCGTGGATTTATGTTTTGCTTTCCTGTGTGGACTGGGTTGTACTAGATCTTGGGTGTTGGAGCCAAATGAGAATTGATTACTTAGGTATATGTATGGGCATATACCTAAGCAGTGTCAGATGTTACTTCGTGATTGTAACTTTCCTTTGTGGATTATCCTTTGTGGATTTTGGGAGACCTTCGGGGGTCTCGAGGTCCATACTGAGTAGCTTATAATCACCCCTACACGGGCTATGTCCGTACTACGTTGTGTTGGTTGCAGACGACGGACATCACTGATCGTGGTTGAGGCTTGCGGAGCAGGATGGTACCTGGAGGTGGACCACTGGGCGGGACGTACTCGGAGTGGACGGTTGGACCCGAGGAGCTGTGGAGGCTATTTGTACTCACCCTTCAGGTGGGAGTCCCAGTGGACGGATCGAGGCTGCGGCTTTACTTTTCAGTTGTTGTTTTCCCTTTCGGGTTGTACTTTAATTTCAGTTTGGGTTTGTATTATGGCCCACTTACTTTTCCGCACTTACTGTTGTACTCAGTTTTTACTTAGTGTTTACTTCTACTGCTTGCTTGCTCTGTGGTGTTTGTTTACTTTAGAAAGGCAATGCCTTCCTATAACACCCTGAGATTTTATGAAAAATATTCTTTTTAATTTCATTAATATCTTATGTTGTACGCTACACCAAAAGGATCTTGCACAACACGCATCCTTTACTTGCCTTGCATTACACGCAATCGCGACCTTCCTCAATAGCGTGTGTAGTACGCAATAACGAGTTTCACTAAACAACAATATGCTATTAAAATATTATTAAAACTAGCTGTTATGAATAGTAATAACCACTTTTTGAAATTTTGTAAATTTTATTTTTCAAAATAGACTTTATTTTTGGATTCGTAATATCGAAATTAACTTAGGGTGAAATTTTGGTACTTTTCGGATAACTTTCATTTTCTGATGAATAGTGAAAATTACTAAATTTTAATTAAAAACAACTTTTTTAATCAAAATAATTAATAGTGATAAATTATTAATTTGAGTGGTTTTAAAGTATATTTAGAATATATTTTTACAATTTAATACAATGTTGGTCATTGGATGTAATTTCACATTTAAACCAGACATAAACAAGTGTCAATCTTTTGATAGATATTGTTTCTTAAAAACACGCTATTTGTTTTAACAGCGGGATTTAATTATAAAAATTAATTAATGCAACTTCTATGTAATGAATTTGGTAAAATAGACTTCATTTTTGAATTCGGAATATGAAATATAGCTTAGGATTAAATTTTGGCATTGTTCTGAAAAACATAAATTTTTGATGAATAGTGAAACTACTAAGTGGTAGTTAAAAAACTAATTTTTTCATAAATCTTAATTTTACCGCTTCTGTGATTGGAATTTCAAAAATCCGAGAGACACGGTTAATGTCAGTAAGTAAAATGTGGTTCAATGAGATGAAAATAATTTTTGGTGAATAGTAACTTTTTACTTTTATTTACCACGGTTAAAAGTAAATAGGGTAATTAAGGGTAAGAATGATATTAATATTACCCTAACACATGTCCTAATCCTATTGAACAAGTGTATCTCGACCAAAAACAACCTTAAGTGTAAAATATTATCATTTAGGCCCACTTGGATTAGATTAGGACATTTATTATTATTTAATTCCAAGAAGAGTTAAAAGAGTTAAAATCAAAGTTTATTTACTAAAACATTTTTAATATAGGGTTATACATAATATAATTTCGACTATAAATATTCATTAGAAATATAAAAAGATTTCCTACATAATGGTGTTTATTTGTAATTGTTAGACATTAAATAATATAATTTCAGTATGACACAAAGATGATGTAGTAATTATCTTATTAATGAAATATTGATATAATTGATGTTATAAACACCAAAATAAATGTAATTTGACACTTTTTATGACTTACACTAATTTTATAGCTTAATATTACATGTTATTGTTGATTTACGTAACTTTGTTTGAACTTATCATTCTGTTAGAAATTTCATAAAAATCATGTACCAAATAGTGTCAAAATTGACATAAATTAGTTTTTAAAACAAATATTATATTATTAATTGTTATTTACTTCCTAAAAATCTAAGGATCAGCCAAATGACTTAGATAAGGATAGATATATTAATAATAAACAACTTGGGGTTCGTTTGGCTTCATATAGTAAGTTTATTAACCATATAGTGTAAGAAAACAAAATGACACGGTAAAAGTTAAATTATTTAACTTAGAGTTAAATCTAATTGATAAGGTTAAAATAATAACCTAAACTTGTCTAATTCCTATTGGATGAGAGTATTTCGACCCATACCCACTTTATCTTCGAAATAAGACCATTTGGAACCATTATAAACCGAATTTGACCTTAATATAAAATAATATTTTGAGATTTTCCTAAGATGCCCCTCTCCTCCCTTATAAAAGGGCACCTCCTCCCTCTCCTCCTCACACCAATTTGAGCATTCAATCTCGTCCAAACCCTGCCAAAATCTATTCTCCAATTCCCTAGTATCATACTAGAGGTCCTGGTCTTCTTAAAAGACCAATTTTAGTACCCTAAAAGGAGGTCTCAAAGAAGCACTTCAAAGAAAAGGTAATATCCATTACCGATCCTTTCCAATTTTTTTCTTCTTCAACTTCTTCTTCTTTAGTTGTTTCATTATGAAGTAATAAAATCAGTATCAATCATATACTGATATGTTATTATAAGTATTAAACAACCCTATTTAACCATCTATCCATCCTACGAAAAATGAAATCACCGCGCGTGCGTACGTACGGAATACCGTCTCCACGCCGTGGTGTAAGCTATTTTCCGCCACCACCTTAATAGGATGGGTATAATGGTGTAATGATTAACTATATATGATTATTATAAAGTGATATTGATACTGAAATAGTATACATACACTTTAACACAATTCCACGACCATGGGAACGATATCATCACTCGTGCGTACGTACGGACTACCGTCTCCACGACGCGATGAGATTCATTATCCATGTTAACCATTCCAGAATGATTATAAAGTATATATAATTAATAATAATGGAATATATGACATGGTAAATATACTGGATTTATTTATATATATATATATATGTCATCTACTTACTTCCATTCAAGACAATAAGGAAAGGAAAGCAGCGTTCATGCGTACGTACGGACTACCGTCTCCATGAACGGTGTGTTTCATTTCATTTATCTATCTATTATATATGTATATATATACTGAATATATACGATATATAAATCATAATTTATATTCTGGAAGTAAGTAAATCATGATATAATTAATAATAATGTCAAGAACAACAAGTCCAAACACCTACGATAAATGAAACGATTTTACCCAAAACACTTCTTTAACATAGAATTTACAAAAGAACGGGTAATATAAAGTCATAAGTGAACCATATATGATATCATAACAATGAATATTATTCTTTAATAAGTCAATAACATTATTTAAATCATTATACAGGAGGTTCGGACACTTACAAAGCAAGTCGGACCTAAGGTAAGGGAAATATCACAATCTCATTTTTTATCCGAGATTGTTTATACTTTAGTATTTACTGGGGTGTATTTTATCATCCAAATCCATGTTTCCTCAATATGTAATATTATTTCCATCCACCTAAAATTGTTTAAATCAAATTTTACCCTTCGTTGAGTTTTTAGTAAAGGATATGAAAGGAATATTTTGTCGTTTTTCGTACGAGATACTTTTTGACTTTTCCGAAAAAATTACGAGAAGAATATTTTTTTTAACTTATACGGCATGATTGGATTTTTAAAACATTATTTTCAAGAAGCTTACTTTACAAGTTTTAATGTTTTTTTAATAAACTTCTTATAGATTAAAAGTTTATGACATGTTAAGAAAGGAAAAATGTTTTTGAAGTAGAAAGGATATTTTACTCAAGAATGGAGTTCAAGTGTTTTATCAAAATTATTTTCCATCTATGATAATAAAGGGTTCTGTTTTTATCCCTATTATTACATTGATTTGATTATGTTGTGATGGAATTATATTTTTATGAATTCCTTTATCTTATATGAATTGTTTTATGATGTCACGATGTTTAAGATTCCCATTTTTATTACATGGGTTATGCAATGATTTATGATTTTGTGGAACACATAAGAATGGTTTCGTTATGAGATGGGTGGGACCTATATCTCCCTCCAATGCATTGGGTAAAGATTTTATATCTCATGAGATAGACATGGATGGAACGGTAGGTTATACCGATTCAGTGAAACAGGACTGGAACGAGGGTGACTCGGTTCAGAAAGGGACTTTGTCCACTAAGATAGTCTTGGCAATGAGTCTTGACTAACAAGAAATGATTCTCTATGATTATGTGTGTATGCCACAAAGTTTCATGTTTTAAGTTATGATTATTGGGATTACATTTCACTTCTATGATTTATCCCATGTTATGACATTATGAGCTCTTTTGCAGGTTAAGATTTCAAAAAGTTATGTTCTTATGTATATGATGTGATTGATATTTCTTTTGTTTACCCTTACTGAGCATTTGAGATCACCCTTTTATGTTTTATTTTCCCCAGGATATAAAGAAAGGTTTTAGGTATAAAAAAAGGAAGATCTTTATGGGAGATGTTGAAGATCTTTCACCACGATTAGAAGATTATATTCCGAGTTTCCAAAGACACTAAACTATTACGGTCCTTGTGTGTGTATTTTGTTATGTACTAAGTATTCCACAAAAGTAATGTAATATCTATGTACGTTAAGCTTCGGTTCTCTACAGTTGGTATCAGAGGAAAGGTTTAGTCTACCTTTGGAAACTAGGATGCAAGAACTTTAGTGAGATCCCTAGAGATATTTATAAGGTATGTTTAGGGATGTCCCTAAGGATAAGTATACGTATAGGATATAGTCCTAGAACTACGGTAACGATCATAGAATTTAAAATAAGATGTTAGATATTGAGGATACTCTGCCTTTATTATGTTTTTTTCCCTAGCATGATTTTTGCCTCTCACACTATTCTTTTTGGGTTTTAGAAAATGGCTGGAAACAAGATGATTCAGGATAATGGAGGATATGATGGAAAATGGAATGATATTATTCATAATGAAATGGGATTTGGAATTCCAAACATCATTATTATGCCGAATCAGCAATCTCATAATATGATCAATAAAGTAAAATTTTGTAATTTTCCTGACTCGGCTAATAAGAGAAAGATGGAGTTTCATGATGATCATAGAGGAAAGAAAGTTCAATTTCCCCTATGTAAATCATGTGGGAAGAGGCAATAAGGAGAATGTTTCAAAGGAACTGGAATATGCTTTGGGTGTGGAAAAGAAGAACACAAAGCAAGTAAGTGCTAAGGAAAAGGTTCAGTTAACACCATGGATGAGGATAATGGTATTGCTACGACATCAACAATGGTTAAATTTTATAAATGTGGAATGTACGGGAATTATGCAAACCAATGCCCTAAGGGAAAGTCTCATGAAGAGAATCAGTATGGTCGTATGGGAAGTATTTATGTTGATGATGATGAAGAGACTACAAATGATATGTGAGATGAAAGAATTGTTGAAGCTCGGTCAATGGTTTAAGAATGTAGTGGAATGATGACATGTTTATCATGTGTAATGTTGTATAAGTAATCTCATGGTACTATGGAATAAAGAGACATCTAAGGATTGTTACACTGTTGTCTTTCCTTGAGTTTTGAAGGTGTATGATTAATAGTACCAGTATCCATGAAAGTTTATTCAGATATTTTTGGAATGTAGATGATATGCGCATAATGAAGGGATAAGATGATAATGAGATGTTTGATTGTATTCATGAGCTCATGATTGATATAAAGACTAAGTGATATAATGGTTTGAGTATAAATAATTTTGAGGATTTTGGTTTGTGGAAAGTGTTAACTTTTAACTGCATTCATGTTTTCACTAAGGTTCAATGGGTATTCAAGAGAATACATGATTAAGGCCTTTGAATGTTTGGAATGTGACCAACAAGACATATCTTATGATATATGGGGATCAACGACAGTATTAAATCTCTGGTAATCATTTTCACTATATTATGAGAATGGACTGCAGTATTATGGATAAGCCTAAAGATTAGAATGGATTATGTTGGACATAAGTTAGTATTGTTTAAGGATAGAAGATTTTCGATATTATTGATGGGATGTTATAGTAATGTAGTTTTAGAAAAAGGACAACCTGCAGGACGGGCGATAGCCCATCGCGTCAGACAAGGCTGTGGGAATCGAACCCACAACCGAAGTGCGACTGGCCTTTATCTCCTACCACTGGCCTACAGGAAGTCCCTATTTAGTAGAAACTAGTTTTATTATATTAAGCAGTATGATATATGAAGTATAATTCCATTTTAGAAACCATATATGATTAATCTCACTATAGAATGACTTATGTATATTTAATAACTTTTGCTAACCTTTTGTTTGAGACAGATGGAATGACCCGTCATTCTATCACATGATCTGATAATGCTTCACGAATAACAAATTCAACTTTATTTCTTTATGATATGAAGTGGAAACTGTTTAATTCACGAACAATTTTGAGATTGTACCAAAATCATGTAAGTATTTCTTTTAATTCATCAACTTTAGGGAAATGATCTTGAAAACCAAAAATGTTGTCCTAGTGATCTTATATCCGATGAATCAGATGGTACATTAGATCGTCACAAATTTATGGCTTTGTGATTGCTGGCTTTTCCATAGCCATGTTCTCTACCACTCTCCATCAGAACATGATGGTTAGATTTTTCTTCCATATCCATATTTTCACCTATGTGGAAACCCAGTGATTAGTTTATTTGGGTAACCGTTACATTTCATACTTTTGTTTTTAAATATTGGTTTTGGTATTCCTTTTTACGATGTGGGTTTCTATTAAAGAAACTTTCAAGTAGTAAACCATTTATAACACCGACGAATTTCGAAGGCGAAATTCATTTTAAGGGGGGTAGAATGTAACACCCTGAGATTTTATGAAAAATATTATTTTTAATTTCATTAATATCTTGTGTTGTACGCTACACCAAAAGGAGCTTGCACAACACGCATCCTTGACTTGCCTTGCATTAGACGAAATCGCGACCTTCCTCGATAGTGTGTGTAGTACGCAATAACGAGTTTCACTAAACAACAATATGCTATTAAAATATTATTAAAACTAGCTGTTACGAATAGTAATAACCACTTTTTGAAATTTTTTAAATTTTATTTTTCAAAATAGACTTTATTTTTGGATTCGTAATCTCGAAATTATCTTAGGGTGAAATTTTGGTACTTTTCGGATAACTTGCATTTTCTGATGAATAGTGAAAATTACTAAATTTTAATTAAAAACAAGTTTTTTAATCGAAATAATTGATAGTGATAAATTATTAATTTGAGTGGTTTTAAAGTATATTTAGAATATATTTTTACAATTTAATACAATGTTGGTCATTGGATGTAATTTCACATTTAAACCAGACATAAACAAGTGTCAATCTTTTGATAGATATTGTTTCTTAAAAACACGCTATTTGTTTTAACAGTGGGATTTAATTATAAAAATTAATTAATGAAACTTATATGTTATGAATTTGGTAAAATAGACTTCATTTTTGAATTTGGAATATGAAATATATCTTAGGATGAAATTTTGGCATTGTTCTGAAAAACATAAATTTTTGATGAATAGTGAAACTACTAAGTGGTAGTTAAAAAACTAATTTTGTCATAAATCTTAATTTTACCGCTTCTGTGATTAGAATTTCAAAAATCTGAGAGACATGGTTAATGTCAGTAGGTAAAATTTGGTTCAATGAGATGAAAATAATTTTTGGTGAATAGTAACTTTTTACTTTTATTTACCACGGTTAAAAGTAAATAAGGTAATTAAGGGTAAGAATGATATTAATATTACCCTAAAACATGTCCTAATCTTATTGGACAAGTGTATCTCAACCAAAAACAACCTTAAGTGTAAAATATTATCATTTAGGCCCACTTGGATTAGATTAGGACATTTATTATTATTTAATTCCAAGAAGAGTTAAAAGAGTTAAAATCAAAGTTTATTTACTAAAACATTTTTAATATAGGGTTATACATAATATAATTTCGACTATAAATATTCATTAGAAAGATAAAAAGATTTCCTACATAATGGTATTTTATTTTTAATTTTTAGACATTAAATAATTCAATTTAATTATGACACAATGATGATGTAGTAATTATCTTATTAATGAAATATTGACATAATTGATGTTATAAACACCAAAATAAATGTAATTTGATACTTTTTATGACTTAAACTAATTTTCTAGCTTAATATCACATGTTATTTTTGATTTAAGTATCTTGGTTTGAACTTATCATTCTGTTAGAAATTTCATAAAAATCATGTACCAAATAGTGTCAAAATTGACATAAATTAGTTTTTAAAACAAATATTATATTATAAATTGTTATTTAATTCCTAAAAATCTAAGGTTCGGCCAAATTACTTAGATAATGATATATATATTAATAATAAACAACTTGGGGTTCTTTTGGCTTCATATAGTAAGTTTATTAACCATATAGTGTAAGAAAACAAAAAGACACGGTAAAAGTTAAATTATTTAACTTAGAGTTAAATCTAATTGATAAGGTTAAAATAATAACCTAAACTTGTCTAACTCCTATTGGATGAGAGGATTTAGACCCATCCCCACTTTATATTCTAAATAAGACCATTTGGAACCATTATAAACCGAATTTGACCTTAATATAAAATAATATTTTGAGATTTTCCTAAGATGCCCCTCTCCTCCCTTATAAAAGGGCACCTCCTCCCTCTCCTCCTCACACCAATTTGAGCATTCAAGCTCGGCCAAACCCTGCCAAAATCTCTTCTCCAATTCCCTAGTATCATCCTATATGTCCTGGTCTTCTTAAAAGACCAATTTTAGTACCCTAAAAGGAGGTCTCAAAGAAGCACTTCAAAGAAGAGGTAATATCCATTACCGATCCTTTCCAATTTCTTTCTTCTTCAACTTCTTATTCTTTAGTTGTTTCATTATTAAGTAATAACATCAGTATAACTCATATACTGATATGTTATTATAAGTATGAAACAACCCTATTTAACCATCTATCCATCCTACGGAAAATGAAATCACCGCGCGTGCGTACGTACGGAATACCGTCTCCACGCCGTGGTGTAAGCTATTTTCCGCCACCTCCTTAATAGGATGGGTATAATGGTGTAATGAATAACTATATATGATTATTATAAAGTTATATTGATAATGAAATAGTATACATACACTTTAACACAATTCCACGACCATGGGAATGATATCATCGCTTGTGCGTACGTACGGACTACCGTCTCCACGACGCGATGAGATTCATTATCCATGTTAACCATTCCAGAATGATTATAAAGTATATATAATTAATAATAATTGAATATATGACATGGTAAATCTACTGGATTTATGTATATATATATATATGTCATCTACTTACTTCAATTCAAGACAATAAGGAAAGGAAAGCAGCGTTCATGCGTACGTACGGACTACCGTCTCCATGAACGGTGTGTTTAATTTCATTTATCTATCTATTATATATATATATATATATACTGAATATATATGATATATAAATCATACTTTATATTCTGGAAATAAGTAAATCATGATATAAGTAATAATAATGTCAAGAACAAGAAGTCAAAACACCTACGATAAATGAAACGATTTTACCCAAAATGCTTCTTTAACATGGAATTTACAAAAGAACGGGTAATATAAAGTCATAAGTGAACCATATATGATATCATAACAATGAATATTATTCTGTAATAAGTCAATAACATATTTTAAATCATTATACAGGAGGTTCGGACACTTACAAAGCAAGTCAGACCTAAGGTAAGGGAAATATCACAATCTCATTTTTTATCCTAGATTGTTTATACTTTAGTATTTACTGGGGTGTATTTTATCATCCAAATCCATGTTTCCTCAATATGTAATATTATTTCCATCCACCTAAAATTGTTTAAATCAAATTTTACCCTTCGTTGAGTTTTTAGTAAAGGATATGAAAGGAATCTTTTGTCGTTTTTCGTACGAGATACTTTTTGACTTTTCCGAAAAAAGTACGAGAAGAATGTTTTTTTTAACTTATACGGAATGATTGGATTTTTAAAACATTATTTCAAAGAAGCTTACATTAAAAGTTTTAAAGTTTTTTTTAATAAACTTCTTATAGTTTAAAATTTTATGACATGTTAAGAAAGGAAAAATGTTTTTGAAGTAGAAAGGATATTTTACTCAAGAATGGAGTTCAAGTGTTTTATCAAAATTATTTTCCATCTATGATAATAAAGGGTTCTGTTTTTATCCTTATTATTACATTGATTTGATTATGTTGTGATGGAATTATATTTTTATGAATTACTTTATCTTATATGAATTGTTTTATGATGTCACGATGTTTAAGATTCCCATTTTTATTACATGGGTTATGCAATGCTTTATGATTTTGTGGCACACATAAGAATGGTTTCGTTATGAGATGGGTGGGACCTATATCTCCCTCCAATGCATTGGGTAAAGATTTTATATCTCATGAGATAGACATGGCTGGAATTGTAGGTTATACCGGTTCAGTGAAACAGGACTGGAACGAGGGTGACTCGGTTCAGAAAGGGACTTTGTCCACTAAGATAGTCTTGGCAATGAGTCTTGACTAACAAGAAATGATTCTCTATGATTATGTGTGTATGCCACAAAGTTTCATGTTTTAAGTTATGATTATTGGGATTACATTTCACTTCTATGATTTATCCCATGTTATGATATTATGAGCACTTTTGCAGGTTAAGATTTCCAAAAGCTATGTTCTTATGTATATGATGTGATTGATATTTCTTTTGTTTACCCTTACTGAGCATTTGAGCTCACCCTTTTATGTTTTCTTTTCCCCAGGATATAAATAAAGGTTTTAGGTATAAAAAAAAGAATATCCTTATGGGAGATGTTGAAGATCTTTCACCACGATTAGGAGATTATATTCCGAGTTTCCAAAGACACTAAACTATTACAGTCCTTGTGTGTGTGTTTTGTTATGTACTAAGTATTCCGCAAAAGTAATGTAATATCTATGTACGTTAAGCTTCGGGTCTCTACACTTCCCTTTTTATTAGGATTTACACCTTTGTGCTAGTCACCTGCCCCTGGCCTATGGAAGGCGGGCTTGGGGTAGTCACGGCATGGGCCCTGAGGATGGGTCGTGACAATATATTTACCCACTAACATTTCTTTGAAGATTCCTATGAATGTTTAGAAGTTTAATTTTTAAATAAAATTATTTCAAAATTTATTTTCCTGAAAATGTTTTTCAAAATGTATTTTAAAATAAAAAGGATATTTTCCTCAAAAATTATTTTAAAAAAGATTTTTTATAGTATTTTTATTCATCAATGACAAAAACCCTTTATTTTTACTCCACTTGAAATATGTTGTATTGATGAAATCATTACTCTACCTCTAGACATTTTATTATTTATTTGGACAGGTATAGTATTGAAATTCACTTCCTTTATTGATTTTGTAGTCCCATTGAAATATTTAATTTCCTTGGATTATTAGACATTGAATTTACCCAAATTATCCATATCATTTTTCATGGACATGTTTATTACCTAAACTGTATATCATTTTTACATGAAGTGTTTAATTTTTTATTTTATTTTATGGGGAACTATTGATAAATCCTTATCATTTATTCAATATGGATATTTTATAAGGCATATTTTTTATTAATTGAATCATGTATTTGATATGAGTAATGCTTCGGAAAATCAGTGAAGGGTGGGGCCTAGAATTTATATAGCCCCTCGATTCATCAAAAGGTTCTCATGAGAAAAATTAGTCACACAAATTAAATAGGTTTCAACCTGTACTTAGAAACGATCTTGTGAAAGGTCTTGACAGTATAGGTTTTCGTGTGCCTTAGCAAAGGCTTCCAATAATTAAGCACTTCCTTAATTTTTGACTCATTATTTATTATCCATGATATTTTCTATATTAAAAAGTCTATGGATTCATTTAATTCTTAGTTTATTGGTTAAATGGTATGTATTTTTAGTTTATTAAATTTTCATATTAATTATTCCTTATCCAGTTATTTAAACTGAATGTGTTATTAGTTATTTTCCTTTCCATATTGTTTACACACTTCCTTCTTAGTTTATTGATTAAATGGAATTTGTTTTAATATATTTAACATTCCATAATTATTATGCTCATTGATTCAATATTTCTTCCACTATACTTACCCTTACTGATAATTTGAGCTCACCCCTATTTGTTTCCTTTCCCTAGGAATCCAAAAAGTTTACTAAGAAATATATTCAAGGATATTCTAAGTGGGAATAAATTATCCTAAAAAAATTATATTTTAATTAGTGTATGAATTTTTAATACAAGACTCATGTATGTATCTAGTTTACCAAGACTACTAAAATCTTTGATCCTTTGGTATTTTATTCCATGTAATCATGACAATGTAATAGTTGTTGACAGTGACTCTAGGATTATCGGGATCACGTTTCTATAAGTTATGTAAGGGTTCTAAACATTCATGAAGGATATATAAGGGTTCATCATATGGTTATATAAGCATAAAATCAAGGATTTTATAGATTAAATAATTACTCACCGAAAGGATAAGTTAAGGTAATGAATGTCTATGACTAAAAAGAGGAGTGTTTGTGATGATCAGATACAATGGGAGTGATCTCTACAAAAACTAGAAGGAGGAAGAATTAGTTTCTCCAACTGAGACCAAGTTTAAATTTATAGGTTGGGATCATTTTTTCAAAGATCGGATTTGAGTGTTTTATAATGTAATTATCTTTCATTTATTTAAGAAAAGAGTTTGTGGTGTTTTTCTTGTGGATTGAGACGTAGTCCAAAACATTTAAATACTTGAGCTTTTATTTTTATTTTTATTTTCTAATTTTATTTTAAAAGTTATTTTCTTATTTTTATGTGTGTTTTATAGTGATTAGGTTGGGTTCTTGTCTTCCCAATTTCAGTAATATCATATATATAGGTTTGGTCTAATAGATATAAGTTCCAAACATTGTTTTTTTCTATACATAAATTTCAAAGGATAATTTATGGTCATGATTTTCTAGACCTAAAAAGTGGTAGTCAATCTTGGAAACAAAATTTTGTTTTATTAGATCCTATCTATGGTGTTCTAGATCTCAGTTCAATAACATCATTATACCATTATCCTTGTTGGAGAATTTTGGTAAGAAGTTACTGATATCTCTTCTATTCTTTATATTTAGAGGTGGGGGTTCTTTGATTTTAAAAATATTTTATTGGATGAGGGTAAATTATATATGGAAATATTTGACATGATGGGTTTTGGATTTCTAAATTTATAGATAGATGATTTTCATATAAAAAAGTATCTTGATGTTTTGTTGATTGGAACCAAACCAGAATCAATGGAGAATGGGGAATGTGAAAGGATAAATATAAAAGCATTGGGTTTATCTAGATATCACTAGCTTGGAATGTGGATTATAACATCCATGAAGTGAATATTGATCTGGAACTTATGAATAATCTCAATAATATATATGATAAGATCACTAAAATGAATGGATTGCTTCTTTTATTTTGGCTATTTTTTATAAGAACGTCGAAAAGTAAGCTAACGCCATATCACATCAATGAATTCAACATGATTTAGAGTTAGTTGGAATTAGTAATGGTAAATTTTATTATTCCAAATTTTGTGTTTCTGTTTCTATCATTAGTATTTAAATCATGGGATGTGATGATTACTACAGTAAATAACTCACGTATTAAGTTTAACTTAATGTTTTTATATATTAGGGATCGAATTATGAATGAGCATATTTGTTATAAAGAGATCCAAGAATCTACCAAAAATTCCTAGTGTATAATTTAGAGGGAATTTTGTTGCATGGAATAGTCATAGGAAAGGAAAATGAAGAAGAAATAGAATCAAATGTTGTTTGGTTGAAGGTATTACCACATATTAGTAGTGCGGTAAAAACAATAACACTTATAAATATTTTATTTGTAGGAGAGTTAATTATAAAAGATATGATTCTATAAGTTCATCTACAAATCCGATTTTGGAAAATATGACTCGAATTATAATATGTGTCACTAGTTCATTTTAGTATTGGATTATAAACTTCAACGCTTTATTTCACTCTATATCTAAGATAATGGACATGATAAATTATACTTCTAGAAGATACGATAAGGTAAATCTTATGGATGATGAAACAATTAAGATAGTGAGAAATGGGAATGTTTCCATCCAAGAAAGTAACGAAATATTACTTGAATTTAATGGATTGTAAGACATACTAAGGTTAAAAAATAACATAATTTTGGAAGTATGGTTAGATGATTTAGGTTTTAAAATATTTTTTGGAAGGATCATGGAAACTTACATGTGGTTAAATGGTGGTGAAAAAATTAGTGGATATTTTTATTATTATTTTTATTTTCTAAAGAAATATATTTTATCCTAAATTATACATTTTTTTGAAAAAAGTATAAATTGAATTATCCCATTATAATAAATTCATACTCTCAAGGTTCTCTAATTCTCTCACATCTCCCTCTTCCCTTATAGGGTTTTTTGTATGATCCTTTAGATGTGATTTCCCTTATTCTTATTGCTCAGCCTCAATACATAATTATTCATCTTAGTACATGTTATTATTATTCATTTCCACCATTATGAGTGTTTTTCTCTTCCATTTCAGGCTCTACCCTTTGTTTCATACATTTTTTCTTGATGATTTTCTTTGTCTGGAGAACTATTTGGTGTCACTACTTCTCTTTATTGTAGTTTTGGATTGCCAAACCCTAGTATTGTTCAAGTGCATTGGTATTCATAGTGGTTTAGTATGATGAAGGTGGAAACATCTATTATACCTATTTTATTCTATTATTTTCATTTTAAGTGGCTATTAGGTCTCCTATTATCAACATTTCTTTCCAATGCTCCTCTCATGCCCTTATTTCCTAACCCACTCTCCAAGGCCCCAATTTTGGTCAATTATGATCAGGATTTTTAGGGACATTTAGGATGGTGATAATGGTTGGTATGGTGGATAACCCTCTATAATTTTCATTTTTATCTAATTTTTATTAAATGTTTGGGGATTTACCTTGAATGTTTGTAGTATAGTCTATGTACTTCGGTTCATTTACATTTACTAATCATTGTGCTATGATTTTTGGTTTCATATAAACATGGATATTTATGTTTTTTGTTATGTGTTATATGTTCTATAGTGAAGTTAGATTATGGTTTTGTATGGTGATTGAGTTTTTTTGGAGGTTGATCGATTCATTCTAATTCAAGAAAACATTTATGAATTTCATTTTGGTGATTTAGTGGTTGTTGTTTATCTATTTCAAATGTACTGGTTATATGGATTTTATTATTGGTTATTTCTTGATGATGATTATTAATTTTCAATATAGTTGGTACATGTATATTTTTTCCATTCCCACCAGTGGTGGGTTTTCGACAATAGTGGATTCATCAATGGAAAGATGTGGTGGAAGATGTAACTTTAGGTGATGAAAACTTGATTAATGTGAGGTGAAAGGATCAAGTCATTCACATATGTCATGTAATTATCATTCCATAAAATGGATATTCATTCATTGAAATTTTAGTGTTTTTAAATTCTAAATTTTGGGTCAGAATAAGCCTTTTAATCCGTGGATGTTTGATTTTGTTTTGGATGGTTTGTAATAGTGTATATAGTGTTCCCACTTAACCAAAAAAATAGTATTTATCCTAAAATAAAAAATTGTATCATAAATAAGTGGAAAAAGGAGTGTAAGAGAAAACATTATACCTAATATAAGTTTTATATGGTGCAACACATACCAAACAAATAAATTCTATAAATTTATGGCATGAAATTCTTAGTCACTTAAGTGAGAATGGGATAGAAATCCAAGTTACTGAAGAAATGATGATGAAAAAAAATTATAGATCATGGAATATATTATGGCTGAATCCCTAGGATGAAATGAAATATTTTATTCCAAATGGAAGGTATGATGACCAAGGATCATAAGTTAGATCTAGTTCAAATGGATGCACATGGGCCAACATTGGTCTATTCTCATGGAGGTTCAATTTAATATACTGACTTAATTGATGATGAAACATGAAAGGTGAAGGTGTTAATTCTGAATCATAAGTTCAAATTTTTTAGAACCTTAATTCAATGTAGTTCCATGTTGGAAAATAAGATTGAAAGAAAAATAAAATGTTTGAGTTCTGAAAATAGTGGGTACACAGAAGTATGGATTATTAGAGATTATATTATATGAAAGGAATATAGTTTGAGAAGATCATACTAGGAACTCTAGAATAAATGGATTAATGGAGAAGATTAATTATAATTTAGTGTATAAATAAATATTAATGAGGATTCACACTAGTTTTTCAAAGGAGTTTTGGGTGAAATTCATGAACTGTGCTTCATATATGGTGAACAAAAGTCCATAAACTCCATTAGAGGAAGAACTTCTAGAAGTATATTAATGAGGAAGGAAGGTTACAGTTCCCATATCAATTTTTTAGTTAACTTTTCTAAATACTAATTTATCCTATAGAAAGCGTCCATTTAGAGGCTATGTCTTGATCATGTTTCTTTTTAGGGTATGGAGATGGAGACTTTGGATTTCGGATCTGGGATAATAACTTACAAAAGGTTATCTGAATCGGGGATGTTATTTTAAAGAACACAACCCTAGTATCCTAGAGGTAGTGCTTAATTTATTACATTAGTATTAGATACAAATAATCACATCCCAAAGGACCAAATAATTTACTAGTATTGAAAACTTGATACATACTTGAATTTTATATTAAAATTGAAATTATAAAATACAACATATTATTAATTTTCAGGACCCATTATTGTCTTAGATTATCCCTATATATAAATCATAATATACTTCTTTCCATATTGTAAAAAAATAAACATTAGAAAAAGGGTGATCATAGATGCTCAGTAAGGGTAAGTGTACAAAAAAATCTAAATATGGCATGAATAAAATGGCAGGAAAGAAATGGAAGTCAAATAATACTGTAATCACATGAGCTAAAAACTTATCCATGGATATCATAAATAATAAAATAATCACAATAAAATATATAACTAATATCATAATTAGTTTAATTAATAATTTTGTACATCATAATCATACCATCAAGGCTTTATGCCAAGATATTTTACATAAATGGGTAAGGCCTCTGCCAATACCCAAGCTAGTTTGTCTCATGAGACCCATCGATGCATCGAGGGGCTATAAAAAACCACACCATCACTCACTCAGTCAAATTCATTCCTCATATTAAATGGGTGAAATATAAAAAACATAAACATTCATATTGAAACTGTAATGTGAAGTGTTTATAATTTCCTCAATCAATAAACATAATCATAAACCATCTAGAGTAATATGGTGAATAGTGTCAAAATTGTATATCCCCAGTCAAAGTAATCATAAAAAATTCAATAAAATATGGTAGATGGAATCGTAAGATATCAACCCTAATAAATCATAATATTCAACAAATGAAATTGAAATATATTAAAATAATCTAATAATATCATTGAGAAATTCTTGAGGGAAATACTCTTTTTCACTTTGAAATCACTTATTTTTAAAAAGATGCACAATTAAAAAAGAGAAAATTTCCTTTGAAAATAAGATTGTAAAATTTGAAATTAATATTCAAATAATATATGCATCCTTATGGTGGGAAAATAAACTCATTCCATATTAGTTAAAAAACATTCCTTCTATATTTTTGTCAAAAAAGTAAAAAAAACCCCTCATTTTGGAAACAAAATATAAGATAACTTTTAAAATGAGTTGTAAAAATTAAAACATGGGTAGAAATGAAATTAAAAATCATAGGATAATCGTAAAAAAAAATTTGATTTTTTAAAGAATCATTGATATGGAAGAGAGATATTTCTCAGTATAAACTTAAACATAAACAATCCTAAATAATGACAAGATTACGAAATAAACCCTCACCTCAAGCCCTCTTTTTCTTCATATATGTTAAAAAATCTCTCATAATAAATATATATTTATTATAAATCTATTATATAACCAAAATAATATATATTACACCATTTATTACATACTTATAGTCTTTTATCATTCATTTCATAATAATTCTTTGTTAAAAAACATTGTTTTGGGTAATAATTGCTTCATTTTTCATGTATGTTTTGGTTGATTAGTTTTTGTATTTATAATATGATAAATGTTAATAATATATATAATTTTAATAATGATATAAATATAATATAAATCCATTATTTATTTAATTTAATTAATCCTTTAAAGGTAGAAATAGAAAATTATATTACACTGTTCATGGAGATGATAAGATGTATGTACGCATGAACGCTAATTTCATTAGCCTATGGATGAAAAAAAAGAAATATAAATAATAATTATCAATTATTAAATAATTATTGTATCATATTAATCAAATATATTCATCAAATCTATCATTATTACCATCTAAGGAAAATAGAAATGAAAAATGAATCAAATCACTTTGTGGAGCTAGTCGACCACATATATGCACAATCGACATTATCGTTTACCAGTGGGTTGTAAGTTAATAAGGTAGATAAGATATTATAATGTAATAAGTATAATCATTTTATAAATATCATATATAAATATTAAACCAATCATAATTCCCATTGATAAAATATGTTAATGACAAATGAATTATATCACTACGTGGTGATGCTAAGTCATACATAAGCACGAGTGATACTTTAAATTCCCATTTGATAGGAAATGGGTGGGTAATTATGGTTTCATAATTATAATAAAATTTATGTATATTGAGGATAATTAAGTTATTATTCTATGATAACTTCCATATATTTATAATGGGTAAAAGAAGGAATAAATTGAAAGAGGGTGGGTAAGAAAATTACCTCTTCTTTGGGAGACTTTCTATAAATACTTTATTAAGGGACATACGGTTGGTGTTTTAGGGAGAAAATAATCCCCATAACTTAGATAATTATGTTGAGAATTTTTTTTCAAGGATTGGTTGTGATAGATGACTCACCGTGCTGTGATGAAGTGAGGGAGGAGGTTCCTTTTTAAAATTGAGGTGATGAACACTTTTGGAATTTCTCAATAGATTAAATTATAATAAATTATTTATCCTAATAAATAAATCCAAGTGGAAACGTATATGAATATAAGGTAGGATAAGGTTGTAATACCATAAAAAAATATAATTTAAACAAGTTTGGATGTTATTTTAAACATTATCATTTTGATTTACCCCTTGGTTAATTATTTTTTATTGTAACCATAATGACCACCATTTTAATAATAAAGGGTTTATAATGTTAATATAATTGAAAAAATGACTCATAAATGGACCAAATATTATTTATTTAACTATATTACATTAAAATTACTGAAAATAATGTTTTTGTTAATTTTAAATAATTTAAAAAATTATTATTTTGATAAATTATCATTAATATCAAATAAGACACTATTCATTTAATTTGACTTTAAATACATTAATAAAAAGGTGAAATTAGAGTAAAATTATTTTAAACCCTTCTAATATATCATATAGATCTATAAAATTCATTGTAAACATTAAATCATTCAAATTATATGGAAAGTTTTATTTTTAAAATCAATTATTTTATTTTTCTGTTAATTAAATAAATATTGTATTAGAATTGCACAAAAAATCAAGGTAAATATATTATTTCCAAAAATTTAAAATAAATTTATAAAATAAAAATTATTTCATTAATATAAAGATGGATGTTTAATTTCATTCATATCTTGATTTTTCCCTACATGTACACATAAGAGATATTAAAAACCAAGGGAGTGACATTTTGTAACTATCTTCGATTTAAATAATATATAATTTATTTTCATGGAAAAGTGTCCATTACACAACTCAAATTTATATATAATGTTTTAGGAGACTAAATAAATTCATCAAATAAGAATTAGGATAAAACATTATAGCCTTATCACTTATTTTAAACCTAGGTTAACCCAATTTACCCTTTATTAGGGTGATAAAATTTACTATGGTCACTATTCATAGTGTATAAAAAAGGGACCTATTTACTAAATTTGTGAATATTTATTCCAAAAATTTAATCCATTTAATGAAATGAAATACCTATAAGTATTATAAATTAATTTTAAACTAAGTGCAAAAAATGTGATAAAAACAATATTTTTTAAAATGTAGTTTTTAAGAAGAAAACCGTATTTCTTCCTAACCCATGTAATATAAAAATATATTATGAAGGTTAAAATTTTATAGAATATATAATATATAAATTTCATTAAAATTATTCTCCAATAGTGACTAATTAAATTCATTATAAATATATTTCACGTACAAAAATATTTTTTTTCATAAAAACACTTCTTTTAATTTAATTTTTATTTTTATTTACAATCAATTGATAAAAAAATTATTCTATAAATGTATAAAATATATATTTTTCAAAATTTTTTATTCTTATTTATACCCGGAAATTTAATTTATATGTTATAACAATCACATATTAATAGATTACAGTTCATTAGAACTTGGTGTTGCGTGCAACACAAACTATCATAAAGATTAAATTTATTTCAAAAGAGAAATACCATAAAATCTTGGGGTGTTATAGTTATCTTCAATGTAGAGATTTTTTGTAAAGATGAAAAAAAATTGAAGTCTCATAGGATATCAAATAGTCATCAAAAGTTGAGGTTCAACTAAATTTACTTATGTAAGTTATGAATGTTCTAGAAATTTTAGGGAGTATGATAGTTCTAGAAAAAAATAACTATTCAGAATGAATTTTGAATGATAGTAAAGTTACAACGATGTTTCATATGTTGTAATTAAAAAAATATCAGAGACCTTTGAAGCTTAGAGAATATCTTCAGATGGGGAAGTTTTAGTAGTAATGGTTTCGAAAGGAGCTGATCCACATAATCAGTTATATAGATTTACCTAGATTCAGTTCAAGTTAAATAAATATAGATGTAACATCCACTAATTACTTCTCAAAAAATAAGAAGAACAGATAATCTTGAAAGAGTTTGAAAGTATTAAATTCACGAATCATTGGGAGTTAGTGATGAGGGGTGAAATGATTTTATTATATGTTTTGAAAACTTGAGAGCTAATGAAATGTGTTACTCAAAGGAGATAACTTTAGAACAAATGTGTTTATCGGTTAAAGTCGAAAGAAAATAGTAAAAATAGGTACAAGTCAAGGCTTTCATGGAAATATTTTCAATAATAGAAGATATAATTTTTTGTGATATTTTCCCTAGTTTCTAAACACATAACTATTTGGATGGTCTCAGTATGTTTTCCATGGAAGGGTTACATATAGAACAATTAGATTTGAAAACTTAATTTCTTAAAAAAGACATTGATAAAGAGATATGCATAGATAATCTTGAAGGTTTCCTAGATAAACAAAATAAGGATATTTTTTAAGGATAAAATAAATTATTTATAGGTTCAAGAAAGCACCAAGGTAGTGTAATCAAAAGTTCAATTCCTTTATGGGGAAAAATAAGTTTATATAAATCAATGAATATCATTTATATTATCAGAATACATATGGTGATAAGAGTTTCATCATCTTTCTTCCCCATGTGAATGACATGTTTATTGCTAGAATGGTAAAGGAAAAGACCAATGAGATGAAGGATTAGTTGTTTGGAAGCTTCGAGATGTAAGATATCAGTCTAGAAAGATATATTTATGGGTGTATATTGTATGGGATTTAAAATTAGAAAATTTATCCTGGAATCAATATGAATATATCCATAAGTTTTTGGAACATTTCTGAATGAGTGTGGAAAAACAAATCACCACTCCCATGGCCTGACACTTTAAGATGAGAAAAGATAAGGAACCTAGAATGGAATGAGAGGATGAGTACATAGTAAAGGTTATTTTTTTCATAAAGAGTTAAAATCTTGATGTGTTTCAACATTTTTACATGGTAGAACATTACACATGAATTCATAGTTATTAGTATGTTTATAGAAAATCTTGGAAGATAACACAAGGTAGCAGTAAACTAGATCCTATGATATCTTAAAGGTTCTGAAATATTATCTCATTCTTTTATAATGTTTGAATCATTGGAGGAATTGATATTTTATGTTTTTAGGGGATATAAAGATAATCTAATAAGCACTACTAGATATATATTTACTTATAGAGGCATAACTATGAGTTGGATGTTGAGACATCAACTGTTATTTCCACTTTCAATAATGGAAGGTGATCACATTGCATTAGTGAGAGCTGAGAAGGAGTTGATTTAAATGAAGGGGATATTAGAGGATCTTATAATAAAGTCATAAGTTAAAGATATATTATTTTATTCACAAATATAGATATCATTTTCCAACAATAGAATGTTTAATTATTGGAAAAATTATTTTCAGATGAAGTATTACTTCATCCAAAAATTGTTGGAAAAAACATCTATGGATCAACTGAAGGTGGATGGAGTTTGGAATCTGAAAGATATGTCGACCTAGGTTGTATTAATGGATATGTTGAAGTGGTGTTATTATGTAGTGATTTTGGGAAAACTAAAATCATATCGGGGAAACCATGCGTCTGAAAATGAATATTGAGAGTGTAAGAGGTTTTGTGGATGCTAATAGGGGACTTGGTGGTGAATCTTGAAATGGATTCTCATGTGATAGACTGTTAGGTTAAAAAAAGTGAAAATATTTTTTATCCATGTATTGGAACATAAAATAGGAGTGATTTTAAAAGTATATTTTTTGAACCAATAAAAGATGGGGGAGTGGTGTAACCAACTTCCAAAAGACTAGAAGCATTGCAGTTAGAAACAAATCAATCAGAAGACACATTGATGAGTTTGAAATGTGGTATTGTGGATATGAAAAGGACTTACTTATGGGTTAACGTTAAGAATATAAAAGTTACAATTCTGAATCAACATAAGGGTTCTTTACATGAATGAGGGATACATAAAGGTTCTTAAAAAGGTTATATAAGAGTAAAGTCTTGGAGTTTTTGGATGAAAACAATGTTCACTAGAAGAAGGATTTAATATGGTGAATGTCACTAACCAAGTGAAGGAGTGATCATAATAATTAGATCCATATGGAATTCTCTCTATAAGATTAGAAGGAATTGGAACTAGTTTCATTGGATGATTCCTACCTTAAATTTATTGGGTGGGATAATTTGTTCAAATTCAAGACAAAATTATTTGACATTGTAATCATATTTTATTTACTTAATAAAATAGATTTTCATAATTACAACCATAGAGCAAGATTTAGTCTAAATCATATAAATAATTGTTCTATTCTTTGTATTTTTTTCCTCATTGTATTTTGGAAGTTATTATCTGGTTTGTACATGTGTGTTGTGGTGAGTGGATTGGGTGCTTGTCGTCCCAATTCTAGGAACATAATATATGTGGGTTTGATATGATAGTGGTATGTTTTAGACTCTATTTCCATTAAAAATAGGTTCTAGAGGATAAATTTTAGTGATCAGATTTTGGTGGACCCAATAACTTCATCCTTGATTTAAAACACGAGTATCTCATTTTTGTTACATATTGTTTGTTATATGCACTCAATTTCCTTTTTTATAAAATAACATTTATGAATATAAAATATCAAGTCAGAGAAATTAAAATAATTTATATTTTACTTTAAAACTATCCTCGTCACATTGAAAAAATAAATGATTCCATGATTCTTGGGAGATGAATTTTCCATATAACGATGGTGTGTGAGGAATAAAATTTCCATAAACATATCTGTTGTACCTAGTGAACAATATTATATACAAAGCTCTATGATCCTTTCTATAAATTTTCATAAAGAAAACCTCTATTATTAAGTTTATAAATGAACTCTTCAAAATAAAAAAACCATCAATATTTCAAGTCTTAATATAAACATAAAAGAGTAGAATGTGTAACAATATGTTACGTAATGTCCTCCATAGTAATGAACTTCATTACAAGTACAACACCATGTCAACTATCTATGTTAATTACCAAATTCAATTTTGTACTGACACTTATTTAATTAATTAATATTTTTTGTAGTTATTGGGTTGACCATGTTCATTTCATCTATTCTAAAATCTTATACTATTATTCTAATATGAGCTACTTTTGTCAAAACCTTCCTATGATGATGCTCATGTTTTTCCATTCATGATTAAGAATAAATTGTTCCTAACCTCTAGGATCATTTAAATATTTCTCATCGGGTTGAGTGACATCATTAGGTAGAGAATAAATTACTCTTAGCACACATTAGACAAATAAAAAAGAAAACTTAAGGTTTTTATTAAAAAAAATATCTTATAAATAAAAAAGATATTATATATAAAAAATCCAAGTGATAGGGAATGGTATTTTATAATATTTTATTTTAATAATTGGTAAAGTGTTCCCTCATTATATATTATCCAAATTCCCTATCTATGGCCACCTCTAACACACATGGCATCATATCTATTAGTTCTATCATGAAATACTTGTGACATACCAAAGAAAGTATCATCCTATAATGAAGTGGCACACAATTATTCATTTTATTTTATGAACCAATTTTCATTTTTCAAGATAACATGTTTAAAAAATTTATACTTCTTGGGATTTATTTATAAATGTATCATCATTATATCCTTACACACAAAAATTCACATTTAAAAATCCTAATTCATCAACTTTTACCACAATTCTACAATCAACCCATATATATCAGAAAAATGGCACATGAAATTTCATATGGTATAACTCTAAAATTTTTATCGATGATCCTATAGTAATAAATATTCAGGTAAATTTTATTTTTATCCTTGGCACTCTATACACAAATTAATTCATCCAAAATAGTGATTCAACTATTTTCACCATATTACATTCATCATGTTCTTTTTTATAGAATTTTCCACACCCCAACCTCAGATACTATGTTATTTTGTTCTTTTTATAGTCTTGGGTCCTTTGGTTGAGGTTTGGGTTGATACCTAGTCGAAACTTTTGGGTTTTAAAAAAAATACAAGATGTTTTTTCTAGGTGTTGCATGGTTACCATGAGGTTAGTAGAAACCGTGCAGCCCGACCATGTAGCTGGTGAAAGTTGGAAAAAACCAACTGTATTTCTAATGCACGACCATATGATAGGTCCCAGGTAACCATGCATGTAACACCCCAATCATCCACGGTACGCTTCTCATTGATTAATACAGTAGCATGTGTTGTAAGCAACTTCATGTTCTAACACACACCACAACTAATAAAACTAGCTGTTATGAATAGTAATACCCACTTTTTAAAATTTTATACATTTTATCATTCAAGATGGAATTCATTTTTGGATTCGGAATATTGAAATTATCCTAGGATGAAATTTTGTTACTTTTCGGTTATCTTTCATATTTGATGAATAGTGAAAATTATTAAATTTTAATTTAAAAAAACTTTTTTAATCAAAATAATTAATAGTGATAAATTATGAATTTGAGTGGTTTTAAAGTATATTTATAATATATTTTTACCATTTAATAAAATTTTGGTCATTTGACATAATTTCACATTAAAACCAGACATAAATAAGTGTAAATATTTTGATAGTTATTATCTCTTAAAAACACGCTTTTTGTTTTGACAGCGGGAATTAATCTATAATTAATTTCTGCCAATTCTGTGTTTTGAATTTGTAAAAATGGAATACATATTTGGAATCATGATTTCCAAATTGTGTAAATAGGCAAATTTTATTTTTATACATTTTGAATAATTACTTCGGTAAATATTTTATTTACCATGGTTAAAGGGTAAATCCGGTAAATAAGGGAAACAAAATAATATTACAATAATAATAAATTACCCTAAAACCTGTCTTAACCCTATTTTTTGATACATGTCCTACCATGGTCATATTTGGGTCGATTTTGGGACCCCATGAATCCACTTGTAAGTGAAAATGACACTTTATATTAATTAAGTTAAAGTAAATACAAAAATAACAAAAGCCTATATCTTTTAGAAAAAATTTTACATTGAGATATATATGTTATATTTTTGACTATAAATATTAATTATAAGGATAAAAATATTTCCTAAATAATGGTATATTATTTATAATTTTTAGACATTAAATAATTTAATTTATTTATGAAAAAATGATTATGCAGTAATTACCTTATTAGTGAAATATTAAAATAATTGATATTATAAATACCGAAATAAATATAATTTGAGAATTTTAATGAATTAAAATAATTTTATAGGTTACTATGACATGTTATTATTTATTTAATTAACTTTTTTTGAAGTAATAATGCTGTCATAATTTTCACAAAAATCAAATACCAAATAGTGTCAAAATTGACATAAAAGAGTTTTTAAAGAAAATATTATATTATTAATTGATATTAAATTCCTAAAAGTCTAATGATCGGCCAAAGGACTTTTATCATGATAGGTGTATCACTAATGGAACACTTTGTGGTTTCTTGGAGGTATATAGTAAGTTTATTAACTATATAATATAAAAATACAAAGTGACATGGTAAGTGTCAAAAAAATTAACCAAGAGTTAAAACTAAAAGATAAGGTTAATATAATGACCCAAACCTATCTTAAATCAATTATTTGAAAGGATTTAGACCCATACCCATCTTAGTCTTTGAATAATTAACTTTGGAGCCATTTTAAACCAAATATGAATTTATTATAAAATAATAATTTAAGTTTTTCCTAAAGAGCCCCTCCTCCCCCTTATAAAAGGACACCACTTCTAACCAGTTATTCACACCTTCAAAGCCTTTTTTCTCTGCCAAACTCTACCCAAATATCCTAACAACTTCTCGTAATTAAACCTAGAGGCCTTAGTTTGATCATAAATCCATCCTAAGGAGTCCTTTTGATCAAATCAAAAGGAAGAAGCCGAATAAGAGGTAATGTTTTCACCACCCTCTTTCAAGTTCCTTTCTTCTTCAACTTATTATTTCTTTATTATTTATATTCTAAAATAATAACTCCAGTATCTTATATATACTATGATTTTATTATAAATATGTAACAAAAAAATTCATTATTCCATCCATCCCTTGAATGACATGTCACCATATGTGCATACGTACGGCCTACCGTCTCCACGTTGTGGTATAATTGTTATTCAATATATTATTATTTAGAAGGGTATAATAATGATGTTTAATTCATGTAAATAATAAATATAACATGATAATGATTCTTTATACATGATATACCATCCAATTATATATTATTTTAATATCAAAATAATGATATTGTTGCTCGTGCATACGTACGGATTACCGTCTCCACGAACGCGATGAGATTCATTCCCCATCATATCCATTCAAGACTAAATTTCATTTGATGAATAAAAATATTTTTTAGAGACATGATATCATTATGGATATGAATAAGATACATCCCATCCATAAAAAATATGGCTCACATAACAAATAATATAAATGAAAATAAATCTGTTAACACTCAAAACGACGATAATACTAAGATATTATTAACAAATCTATGTTAAAAGATCATATATGATATCATATTAATGTAAATGATTTTTGTATAATTATATAACAATTATTTCACTGTTATACAAGAGGTTAACCTACCATCGACCAAGGAAAAAGTACAAATTAAGGGGTTTCTTATCTCACTTTTAATTTCGTGAGATTTCCATTGTTCACCACTTTTTTGTTGCATGTGGTGTGTGTACTGCCCATTTTTGTATTCATTGTGTAATATAATTTAATTTATGGATATTTAAATCATCATTGTCTTATCCTTATTTCATGGGTGTATGTTTCGTAAGTTACCAAATCGATAAGGGAATTTGAAATTTCAATTTCCACTCATTTGGCTTTACGCATACTTCATTGATTATTTTACTCCAAGATTATGTGTGGAATCACTATTAGTTTTCTTATGTAATAATTTCCACTCCCCTTTCTGTGGATATAATTTTGATACACATAATCACTCCATTGATAAATTCTCATGTCGTCGATATGAACTTGATAAGAGTAATTTTAAGTCAATCTCCATTTATTGAGTTAAATATCCAATTCATTGGTGTTGTTTTTACAAGAATATGTGTGAATGTCCTCTGATTGATTTACACTGAATATCCAATCATATTGAGTGTATTTATATTTTTCACACATAATTATGTCATTGATTTATCCTTAACCTAAGGATACAGACTTTATAAGAGACTTAATCTCAATTTACACCCCATTGAGACTTCTTTGTTGTTATACACCAAATCAATTTTATATGGTGTATATAATGTACTTTGAAATAGTATATCATTAATCCCTTTATTCTCATGATATTATAAACTTTTTATTACCTCAATTATCTGTATTCAAGTGTCTCTATTTTGGTTAGGAACTCTAACTAAAATATCATTTTAAATGTTTTAATGATTTATTATTCTAAATATTTCTCATTAATTTCCATTTTTACTAATGTTTTTAAGCATTTATATATATGGAAATTAATGTTTTAAAATTAAAATTCCTTTTAAAAGTTTCAAAGTGGTATGGGACACTTTGATTCAAAAATGTATTTTTAAATGGCTTCTTGACAAATAGTGTGACTTTTAAATGTTTTCAAGAAAAAGGGGGATATTTATCTATCCTTCATTATTCTCGATTGAGGTTAATTTGATACAATAAAATCTTCCATATTGTATCGAATGAGTTATGTTTGACTTTGGATGTGCTATTTTTATACCATTCATGGTTTGTGGATAATGTATTGACATTCCGTATGCTAGTTTTAATACGAATGTTTATATTATGTTTAAAACTGTACATATGAGGAATGAATTGGACTTAGTAAGTGATGGGTGGAGCCCGCTATAGGTCCTCGAGGCATCGGTAGGTCTCATGAGACAAACTAGTGTCTTGGCACGAGGCCTTGAAAAAATCTTATTTTTAGTCTCAGCACGAGGCCTTGGCTACATGGTTATGATAGTCTGACATTATTCATTCCATCATTATGAAAGTGGTTATTGATATTTCATATGATTATTAGACTAGGAGAATATCCATGTGAATAAGTAAATGGCATTATTTCATTTTATCTTTGCCATTTTATGCTGAAGTTCAAGTTTAAAAGGCTTTTGTTTTAGTTATACATTGCCTTAAGTGTTTATGTTTATCTATGAAAGATTCTGCTATATTTTTATCCTTACTGAGCATCTGATCTTACCCCTTTCAATGTTTTATTTTTCCTAGGATGTGAAGAAGTAATTTATGAATGACCTGCAGGGATAGTATGAGGGGATATAAAGAGAAGATGTTGTTGTAGTTTTTTTACCATATGATGTAATGTCAGACTTATGAATATATCTAGTGTTTCCAAGACTACTAAACTAATCGGTCTTCTGAGACTTTATCCTTTGTGATAATGCCAATGTTATGTAATAATGAACTGACTCTGGGTAACAGGGGTCAGGCCGTTACAGTTGGTTTCAGAGAAATTTTAGTACAAACCTTGGGAGCTAGATTTAGATAAACTCTGATTTGAGAACCTAGACCTAAGACAGACTTTGAGGATTAGTATAGAAGAACTTCCTAGAATTTTGGTATTATAGAGATTTTGTGAGTTTTCTGATCAATACATCCCTGTCTGGATACGAGCAGGTAGAGGCAGATCTGACACAGATGTACCTAGGGGTAAAACCCGAAAACACCGCTTTGATCTAGACTTGAATGGGAATAGGTGCATGACAACGGGTCTTGTTGCACTCTTGGTTACGACACTCCTGAGGGATATGATTTGGATAATTTACATTTTCTTTACAAACAGATTTGAAGTATTATATATAAGATGAGAGTGAATGACCTTGGTTAATCCTAATGTGTTTCAAATTGAGAATATGGGGACATGATATTCTCTAAATGATTTTATGACTACTGTTACTCACACAATGCTTTCTGGTTTTAGTCAATGGATGGATTCCAAGGAAGTCATAGTAACTTTGAGAATGATGTAAAAGGTGGGAATGGTGATGGAAATGAGAAACAAAATGGAATTTGGATAGGCTTAAAATATATCATCTTCATGCCAAATCAATTTTCTAAAAATATGATAAAAAATATATATATTAACCAATTCCCAGACTCAACAAAGAAGAGAAAGGTGATGAATGATAAGTGCTCCAGTAGTGTAGACCATAGAGAAAGGAATCCTCAATTTCCATCATGTAGGAAATGTGGAAGGAGACACCAAAGAAAGTGTGTCAATGGGACAAAGAAATGATTTATGTGTGGGAAGGAAAGACATAAAGTGAAGAATTACTGAAGAAAAATGAAGAGTTCTATGGAAGAATATAAAAATAGTCCCAAGAATCCATTTACATTCATTTTCCTTAAATTTAGGGGACTTGGCCATTACCCAAGTGAATTACCTATTCTATAGGATATTTTCTTGGTCAAAGAAGAATCTATGTGGAAGTAAATGGTTGGAGAAATGTTTAAAAAGTATTAGTGCTCCTTGTTGATGGGTTTACTTTGGAATAATTTTTTCTTGTATTTTTAACCCTACAGTTTTCCATGTGAGAATGATATTTGAGGAAGAATTATCTGTTCTCTTGTGGATATATTTATAAATAACCATTTGGTTTTATATGATCATTGGGTTTGAGGAAATTACAAGTTATTATAATTTGAGATGAAAATGCAAGGTATGAGATAAAATTTGTGGATAAATTATATTATGGTTATTTTGAGGAATTTATCTCATTTTGGTAATGTTATAAAATATAGTTTTTGAAAAAGGACAACACGCAGACCGTGTGACAACCCATCACATTGGAAAAAGTCGTGATAATCAAACCCACAACCAAAGTGCGATTGGGATTTATCGCCTACCACTGGACTACGTGAAGTCCCTGGTTAGTATGACTATTATTTTTAGTTAAATGATTTTATTGATCAATAATAATTTGATTTGGGATCTTATTTCTTATCAAATGAATACCCTTAGTATAGGAAAATGATTTGGTGATTAAGTGATAAATGTTATTTTGGAAGATGTTCGCTTGGTTGGGAACATTATATGCCCAACGAAAATATAATAGTATGGGATTTCATTTGAGGAGTAATGGTGGATTTTTATCTATGTTTTTATTGTGGATTTATAGTGATTTGGGTTATTAATGGAAATGATTAACCTATAATAGAGAATATGTGATTAGGTTAATTAATTTTAAGTATGTTTCTTTAAGAGTAATTGATGCCATTTGGAGATACCATTTAACGTGGAAGACTACATAACCAATTTCTTCTATGTTTTGAGTTTCAATATGATTTTTAATTTTATTAAAAGATTTTAAGGACAATTATTTATTGAATTCTATTTATTTAACTTTGGGGTATTGTTGGATTAATTTTAGAAATTAAGATTAGTGTTTCTTTCTCTAATGAAATAACCTTTCAGGGGATCATCAGATCTTATACTAACCGTTTTGGTTTTGATTAATCTCTAAAGACAAGGTAAATATATAGTTTATTCTTTGTGGATCATGTAATTCTATAAGAATTTTATTGTAGCTCTTCTAGTGTGACCAAGTCTTCTAGAATACTCATCGTTTAAAAATGGGTTAGTAGTAGAAATTTATTAAATAATGAAACTTTACATAAAAATTAAGTATATCTCTTTATGTTCTTAGTCAATATCAAAAATTAATTCCTCATCTTTATGTAATGTAACTTAAAAAAAATAATAAAAATGTTGTCTGTTTAATTTTCCTACTGGGAAACTAATGACCGTTTGTCCCATCACAAGTTTTTGGTTTTCTTATTGTTAAAATTCTTCTAATCATGTTTTCTATCCCTCTCCATTAGAACTTTACACTTAGTTTATCATCCATATCCATGTTTTTATACATGGAATCCTAGTATAGGTTATCTCGGGTGACCTTTGTACTTCTCTTTCATTCTTTTAAAGTGATAGTTTTATTGGCTCTTTTTCTGATGTGGGACTTTCTACTACATTCCCAAGCCCAATTTTAAAAATTACGAGGACCCAATTTATTGAAGGAGGGAAGAATGTAACACCCCAAGCTTCCACAGTATGCTTCTCACTAAATAATACAGTAGCGTGTGTTGTACACAACTTTATGTTCTAACACAAACCACAACTAATAAAACTAACTGTAATGAATATTAATTCCCACTTTTTAAAATTTTATACATTTTATCGTTCAAAATAGACTTCATTTTTGGATTCAAAATACCAAAATTAGCCTAGGGTGAAATTTTGGTACTTTTCGGATAACTTTCATAGTTTGATGAATAGTGAAAATTACTAAATTTTAATTAAAAACAACTTTTTTAATAGAAATAATTAACAGTGATAAATTATGAATTTCAGTGGTTTTAAAGTATATTTATAATATATTTTAACCATTTAATAAAATGTTGGTCATTGTACATAATTTCACATTTAAACCATACATAAACAAGTGTCAATCTTTTGATAGTTATTATCTCTTAAAAACACGCTTTTTGTTTTGACAACAGGAATTAATTTTAAATTAATTTATGCCACTTCTATGTTTTGAATTTGGAAAAATGGACTCCATATTTGGAATCATGATTTACAAATTGTGTAAATAGGTAACTTTTATTTTTAGACAATTTGAATAATTACTTCGGTAAATATTTTATTTACCATGGTTAAAGGGTAAATCCGGTAAATAAGGATAAAAAAATAATATTATAATAATAATAAATTACCCTAAAATGTGTATTAACCCTATTGGTTGATACATGTCCTATCATGGGAATATTTGGGTCGATTTTGGGATCCCATGGATCCACTTGTAAGTGATAATGACACTTTATATTAATTAAGTTAAAGTAAATACAAAAATGACATAAGCCTATATATTTTAGAAAAACAATTTTTACATAAGGTTTTATATGTTATATTTTCGAATATAAATATTAATTAGAAATACAAAAGTATTTCATACATAATGGTATTTTATTTATAATTTTTAGACATTAAATAATTTAATTTAGTTATGCCACAATGATGATGCAGTAATTACCTTATTAGTGAAATATTAAAATAATTGATATTGTAAATACCCAAATAAAAATAATTTGAGACTTTTAATGAATTACAAAAGTTTTATATGTTAATATGACATGTTAGTATTTATTTAATTAACTTTTTTCGAAGTAATCATGTTGTTATAATTTTCACAAAAATCAAATACCAAATAGTGTCAAAATTGACATAAAAGAGTTTTTAAAAAAATATATTATATTATTAAATGATATTAAATTCCTAAAAAGTTATGGTTCTGCCAAAGGACATGTATCATGATATGTGTATAATTAATGGACCACTTGGTGGTCTATTCGAGGTATATAGTATGTTTATTAACTATATAATATAAAAATACAAAGTGACATGGTAAGTGTCAAACTAATTAACCAAGAGTTAAAACTAAAAGATAAGGTTAATATAATGATACAAAACTATCTAAAATCTATTGATTGAAATAATTTAGACCCATACCTACCTTAGGCTTTTAATAATACACTTTTGAGCCATTATAAACCGAATATGAATTTATTATAAAATAATAATTTATGTTTTTCCTAAAGAGCCCCTCCTCCCCCTTATAAAAGGACACCACTTATAACCAATTCTTTCCACCTTCAAAGCCTTTTGGATCGGAAAAACTCAACAAAAATATCCTCCCAACTTCCCTCACTTCAACCTAGATTCCTTAGTTTGACCATAAATCCATCCTAAGGAGCCCTTTTGATCAAATCAAAAGGAAGAACCCGAAGAAGAGGTAATGTTTTCACCACCCTTTTTCTAGTTTCTTTCTTCTTCAACTTCTTATTTCTTTGTTATTTCTATTCTAAAATAATAACTCCAGTATATTCTATATAATTTAATGCCATTATAGATATTTAACAAACAAATTCATTATTCTATCTATCCCTTGAATGACATGTCATTATACGTGCGTACGTACGACCTGCCGTCTCCACGTTGTAGTGTAATTGTTATTCAATATATTATTATTTAGATTGGTATAATAATGATGTTTAACTCATGTAAATAATAAATATAACATTATAATTATTCTTTATTTATGATATACCATCTAATTATATATTATTTTAATATCAAAATAATGATATTGTCGCTCGTGCGTACGTACGGATTACTGTCTCCACGAACGCGATGAGATTCATTCCCCATCATATCCATTCAAGACTAAATTTCATTTGATGAAAAAAATAATTTGTAGAGACATGATATCATTCTGGATATGAATTAGATACATCCCATCCATAACAAATACGGCTCACATAACAAATAATATAAAGGAAAATGAATCTATTAACACTCGAAACGACGATAATACTAAGATATTATTAAAAAATCAATGTTAAAAGATCATATATGATATCATATTAATGTAAATGATTTTTTTATAATTAAATAAAAATTATTTCACCATTATACACGAGTTTAACGTACCGTCGACCAAGTAAAAAGTACAAGGTAAGGGGTTTCTTATCTCACTTTTAATTTCGTGAGATTTCCATTGTTCACCACTTATTTATTGCATGTGGTGTGTGTACTACCCATTTTTGTATTCGTTGTGTAATATAATTTAATTTATGGATATTTACATAATCATTGTGTTATCCTTTTTTCATGGGTGTATGTTTCGTAAGTTACCAAATCGATAAGGGAATTTGAAATTTCAATTTCCACTCATTTGGATTTACGCATACTTCATTGATTATTTTACTCCAAGATTATGTGTGGAATCACTATTAATTTGGTTAAGTCATAATTTCCACTCCCCTTTCTGTGGATATAATTTTTATACACATAATCACTCCACTGATAAATTCTCAAGTCATCAATATGAACTTGATAAGAGTAATTTTAACTCAATCTCCATTTATTGAGTTAAACATCCAATTAATTGGTGTTGTTTTTACAAGAATATGTGTGAATTTCCTATGATTGATTTAAAATAAATATCCAATCATATTGAGTGTATTTATATTTTTCACAAATTATTATGTCATTGATTTATCCTTAACCTAAGGATACAGTCTTTATAAGAGACTTAATCTCAATTTACATCCCATTGAGACTTCTTTGTTGTTATACACCAAATCACTTTTATATGATGTATATAATGTACTTTGACATATTATATCATGAATC
This sequence comes from Viscum album, assembly GCA_963277665.1. Classification (NCBI taxonomy): domain Eukaryota; kingdom Viridiplantae; phylum Streptophyta; class Magnoliopsida; order Santalales; family Viscaceae; genus Viscum; species Viscum album. The sequence goes on from OY728137.1 coordinate 1,720,292,046, forward strand.
CATTTATTCTCATGATATTATAAAGTTTTTATTACCTCAATTATTTTTATTCAAGTGTCTCTATTTTGGTTAGGAACTCTAACTAAAATATCATTTTAAATATTTTAATGATTTATTATTATAAATAATTCTAATTAAAGTCCATGTTTTGAAAATGTTTTTAAGGATTTATATATATGGGCATTAATGTTTTAAAATTAAAATTCCTTTTAAAAGTTTCAAAGTGGTATGGGACACTTTGATTCAAAAATCTATTTTTAAATGGCTTCTTGACAAATAGTGTGACCTTTAAATGTTTTCAAGAAAAAGGGGGGATATTTCTCTCTAATAGTTTTGATGATTATTTTCATCTATCCTTCATTATTCTAGATTGAGGTTAATTTAATACAATAAAATCTTCCATATTGTATCGAATGAGTTATGTTCGACTGTGTATGTGCTATTTTTATACCATTCATGGTTTGTGGATAAAGTATTGACATTTCGTATGCTAGTTTTAATACAAATATTTACATTATGTTTAAACCTGTTCATATGTGGAATTAATTAGACATAGTAAGTGATGGGTGGAGCCCAATATAGCTCCTCGATGCATCGGTAGGTCTCATGAGACAAACTAGTGTCTTGACACGAGGCCCTGACAAAATCTTATTTGTAGTCTCGGCACAAGGCCTTGGCTACGTGGTTATGATAGTCTGGCATTATGCATTCTATCATTATGAAAGTGGTTATTGATATTCCATGTGATTATTCAACTAGTAGAATATCCATGTGAATAAGTAAATGGCATTATTTCATTTTATCTTTCTCATTTTATTCTGAATTTCAAGTTTAAAAGGCTTTTGTTTTAGTTATACTTTGCCTTAAGTGTTTATGCTTATCTATGAAAGCATCTGCAATATTGTTATCCTTACTGAGTATCTGAGCTCACCCCTTTCAATGTTTTATTTTTCCCAGTATGTGAAGAAGTAATTTATGAATGACCTATAGGGATAGTATGAGGGGATATGAAGACAAGATGTTTTTATAGTTTTTTCCCTTATGATGTAATTTAAGACTTATGAATATATCTAGTGTTTCCAAGACTACTAAACTAATCAGTCTTCCTAGGATTGATCCTTTGTGATCATGCCAATGTTATGTAATAATGCATTGACTCTGAGTCACTAGGGTCGGGCCGTTACAATGCACTATTCCTTCATTAGGCATAGGGGTCTGCACAGTTACTGTATGGTTTGGAAAACCGTGCAGCCAAACCATACAGATGTTCCATGTCATTAAAAATTAGTTTCTTTCTTTTCTATCTCTCCTAACAATAACCCTAAATTGGGCCTCCTCCTTCCTCTTCATTTTTGGTGCACCAAGGGGGTCCCAAGACCCCTTCTCCCTTTGCTATCTTTCCTCCATGGTGCTTCCTCATTGATTCCAATGTATGATTTTGGGGTTTTTGTCCATTTCTCCTATATTTATCCTCTCCTCTCACTATTTATTTGTTTTTTGGTTATACCTATATTGTAAGGACCCTAATGTTATGGTTTGTATTTTTTATTGTGTTTATTGGATTCTAGGGTTGGCAGTTTGTTCTTAGAGGATTAATATTCTGTCTTCAAGAGTTTCATTGCTTTCTCACTTTATCAGGAGGTGTTTCCATGCATTTTATTAAATTTAAATCCATGATATTATTATATTTTATTAATTAATTCTTAAATCATGTTCTACACCATTATTATTTTCAAATTTTATTAATGGTAGTGTTTTCTTTTTGGAAGGGTTTTCTAAAAATTGGTTTTTAGATGTTTTTATATTTATGACCATGTGTATGCCTAGACAATTGGGTTTAATCAAATGTATCTTACTTTAAAATGGTTGTGTTGGATGTTTTGGGTGGTATTTTCCTATAGAAATTTTTTTGTATGATTTTGGATTGTGTTGGGGTTGTTTTATGAATCTTGGTGTTCTTGATGAGATGGTTTCTTGTGTTAGTGGAAGGTGTGTGTGATTTAAACTAAAATGGATGGGAAAAGACCACTTGTGATATGAAATTGGATGTGAGAAAATTCATGACTGCATGGAGTGCACACATGTATGAGCCTTCAAATGATTATGAAATTGGAAGTGGTCCCTTTCTCGAACCTTGTTTTTCAAAAAAAGAACTGTTATATCCTCTTTCTCCCTCATTTTGATAAATGGTTTTATGTTTTCCAAAATGTATTTGAGTGGTTTCAAAATTGTGTGGAATGTTTGACATGTTTGGTGTTTGAAAAAAAGGAAATTGATTCTTAAAGTGATTTAAATCTTGTTTTGAATATTTAAGTACATTAAGCATGTTTTCAACTCAATTTTTGTGTTTAAGTGGATTTGAAATAGAATCCCATTTGGAAATTGTGATGTGCTTGGGTGTGATATTGAAACTTAAAGGTGACATGGAAAATACATAGTGAAAATACAATTTCTTCATGTTAGGAATGGTTATTGAGGTGTCTTCCTTTTTATAAATTTACCATAGATGGGAAAAACTAAAGTCCCATTTGGAATTTTGAATTTTCTTTTGAAAAACGTTTCCTAGGTTGGGTTTCTTTCCTTGTTGGTATGCCATGAGATGGGAGGGTCCTCATTATAGGACGTCACTTGTTTAATAAATGTTTGATCGAAAGGGAACACCCTTGATATGGCTTGGATGGTGCCTTTTGGGTGATGTGGTTATAACATGTTTGTTACTAGTTATTTGAATTGTATGGACCACACCCTTGGGAAACTTAACATGGGAACCTATCATCAAAAAGAGGATTATTTAAAATGTTTACTGCACTATTCTAGGTTATTGTACTAGCTAGTGTCCCATAAAAGTTAGATACTTTGGATTATTTCTATGGGATCAGGCCCCTCAACTAGGCCAGGTAGGGAAACAGTCAGGCGTTCAAGAGTTATGACATCATTGAATAAGGAATGCCTTCAGGATAAGTCACATGTATAGTATATTCTGGTTCTCCTCTAAGTCCCTAGGATTTATCATCTTCTTCCATTATGAGTATTACTAGATTTGTTTCCCTCTCTCTGTGGAATCTTTTCTTTGTACCTAGTTTTGTTTTTTAAAAACTATTAATGTGTGGTTGGTTTAAAAAATAATTCCAAAGTAGATTATTTGAAAGAGAAAGTGAAACTCTCATTTTTCCTTCTTATGTCTTGTTTTAAATTATAAGGTAAATGGATCCTATTGTTTTTTTAAAAATGAAAAGTGTGTATGAATATATATTTATATAAATGTATTTCAAATAGCTATTAATAGATTTTTTGGGGAAAGGAATGACATAGATTATTTGGTGGTTTCTTACTGAGCTGTTATCTCACACCCTACCTATACTACTTAGTGTCGGTAGACACAAGCTATGTTTCAGGTTCATCTTTTGTTTAGGCTTCCTAGTAGATGCTCTCTATTGGATCATGGCTGGTCATTTGGTTGGAGGTGACCAAGAGGTCACATTAAGATTGTGTGGTGGCAGTTTAGTGTGTTCATTTTAGTTTCAATTCTCTATTTTAGTTTTTAGTATACTGAGTTGTATCTTTTAACTGAATATGTTTATTGTTATTTGAGATTCAATTGTTAGTTTTACAAAATTTTCAGTTTGTTATATTGATTTATTTGATATTGGTTATTATTTGGGCTGAAAAGTTTCCGACATGGATTTCATTTGATGCCCGATACTAGTTTCCAACCTGTGGGGATCACAAACGCCCATCAACCCATGCTGTGCGCCAGGTTGGGTGTTGGGATGGATGACATCCCAGGTTGGTTCATGATAGAATGTATAATAATTAATTATGTAACAATTGTATGATACTATATGAAAACATATCCCTTTATCCAACCATCACAATTTTCCATATATGGATTTTGGATTTGTTGATAACTCTTTATAAATGTTGTCACAAAACCAATTAATAATGTATTGGTTATGCATATTTGATATTTAACCTCCAGAACATGTTGGATTTAAATTACTAAGAATGCACTTATGAGTTTAAATGTATAGCACAACATTTTCACTATTATAAAAAATATACAGTTTAGTCCATTATCAGTCTATTATGGATGTTGTAACAACATCTATTTCTAAAAATCTTGCATCTTTGATGCATCCATTTTGGTGAGATTTTGGATGAATAAATATATTCATATCAGTTAGGTATTCATTATAGAATCCAATAACATATTCCATAATATACCACTCCATAATGTAATATTTTGTTTAGATTTAACTTTTTTACATACCCTTTTAATATCTTCATATAACATTCATTAGAGTACATCCATCTAAAATGCGTGAGACTAAAAAGTTAGATCACCCTTACCAAATAAATCATCAATTGAACTATACTTTTAAATAATGATGGTGCATAGAATATTTCTAGTTCACATAAACTGGAAACAATAAACTTTTCTATTATTGATAACATTTTCAGTTCAATAACATAATTAGATATTTATTTGAAAAAGAAACATAGGTAAATTAACACATGTTAGGAATTTATTAAGAATATGCATTATACTACCATAAGCACAAAATAGTGAATCAAAAAATGAAAATATTTTTATTTTAATCCTTTTAAATTAAGTTCATTCACAGATACAACATTGTTTATATTTTATGAATACCCCTATAAGAACATTATACCATTTGAGAATTTACAAAACAAAAATAACTATTTACTAGGAAGAGTATGATCCATTGGAGGTAGAAAATTTCATTTCCCCACATCTATTGGTTATAAATATACCTAGACTATAATTTTAATCATACATAACCTTACCTTGATGACTTATTTGGTCTTCCCTTGGGTATTTAGTAACATGTTGATTACACTGTCACATATATTTTTCTTGATATGGATGAAATCTAAAAAATCTATTACATAAAAACTTTTATAGTTAGAAATTTTAAAAAAGGATATGTTTTCTAACCCACCATTAGAAATTTTTTAGATAAATTTTTACAAAAAAAATTAATGATATCCTTCACATTATCATGTATTTCTTAAAATATTAATGGAGAAGGTTATAAATATTCTTTTGAGTTCCCCTTGAATGTTTTCATCTATGATCAATATCAATTATTTCCATGCAAAATATTCAATGTTCAAGGAACCTAAATTTCATAATATGTTTCAACCTAAGTTAGTGTGTACCTTATTCACACATAATATACCCTAACCACCCTTTAATGTTATACCATGATACATTACTACAAAAAGGAAAGTTTTTTTACCAAATAATGTAGATATTAAATAGAATTTTTATTTGTTTTATGAATCATACTCTATAAAACCTTTATCCCACAACAATTTAAAATCCTCAATATGTAGAGAGAAATAAATTTTAATACTTTTACTGTATCATTTCAATCCTAAAATAAGAAAGAAAATATAATTTTACTTCACTTAATGTATAACTAAGGAGTTAAATTATAATTTACAAAAAATAATCGACTAATAATTGTGGGTGATTATCTATACACCTTAGAGATTAATTTCATCCATTGAAAATACATGATTAAAGTTTCAAGACGTATTCCCAAATTTAAGACAATCAATGTCAATTTTATTTCATTGAGGAATTTATAATGGTTTTCATAGTTTACCATCTTCAATTATTCTATCTACATGCCATGCCAATTTAATTGTAGTCTTCAAACTTCCACACAATCATCAAAATATTGGAATGTACTATAATCCTTGTGATGGAATTGATTTTTTTTGTGTTAAGATGCATCACACTTTGTAAATTTCTATATATATTTATACTCTCTTGAAAATAATATGCATTCATTAGTGTAAGAATATATATGTTTTATTGCTTATACCTATGGAGTATAACATTCGTATAGCTTCATATGTTTCATAAGGAATATCATTGTTATCTGGAAGTATATAATTCAATAGATAAAGTAACATTATTCAACTAGAATCACTTTATCAATTTCTTACTTTTGAGTTATATAGTTCTTGTGATACTGATAAAATCTTATATTTCATAAAACCATAAAATAATGATATCTATACACATTTTTCAATTTCTCAAACATTTTTAGATATTCTATAAGATCATATTCAACAATTTTTTTATTTCCTCAGTATAATATACATAATAATATACACTTATACCTATATAATATGATTCATAAAATTTATTTTCATTCCACTTTATATATACATTTACTTCTTCTCAGTGTTTGGTCCAACATTTATAACTCCGATCAATTTCATAACAGAACAAATATTCTTCGAATTCAGCTCGTCTAATTCACTTTGAATAAAAAAATATAGACACAAAAATTTATTTGATAATGGTTATTTATATAGTCCATTGAAAATTTAATGAACTATTTGAAACATCTTTCACACTCTTTGGTCATATGATTAACATCCATCTATTTTCAATTCATATGCATCCTGTTTTATTTAATAGAGGATAAAATTTATATATATTATAAAAAATGTATATATATATAAACACACAAAAAAATTTATTTAGATATAATATTTGTAAAAATATGACATAAATAATATATATATATATCTGTGTGTGTGTGTGTGTAAACACCACACACACACCCAATAAAATATATCACAAAAAGAAAAACAAACTATGATCATGGTTTTTTTTCAGGGAAAAAATTGACTATGGTCGTGGGTGCCTATAGTTATGGTTAGAGTTTACTATGGATATAAGTCAATAATAGTGTAAAACCCCATGATTTTACATTATACATTACTTATATATTATTATAATGTGTTAGATAGCTTTTTTCACATGCATCATCCAAATAAAACAGACCATATGACAACCCATATTTTTATACACTTTATTTAATGAATTATTACATATAGATTAACTTAATAGTACCCCATAATATTATGAGGCCTAGTTTATTTGAGTAATTGGGTACATAAATTAGCAACAAGAAACATAAATACAACAAAAATATTAAAAAACTCTATAACATGAACTAATATTCCATGGTTCTTCTAAAACTACATGGGATAACCTAAGGTTGTGTACAAGAAAGGGGTGAGATAAAAATAATATTAAAGGAATAAGAAAAGGAATAACATATTGTAAAATAGTACATGTGATCCAAGAAGAATATAAAGGTAACACAAGAGAGGTGATAATAATAATATTGAACAATGAGGCATGATATAACATGATAACATAAAAGTAACATAGGAATGTTGCAACAACATAAAACATGAAATCATAAACATAAGATAGGGATAACCACTGATAAAACATAATATAGTGTGCTTCGTATAACCTCCCATGCACCATATGTGTCGTATCATGAGATAAAAACATCACCCAATGCATTGGAGGGCTATATAATTTCGAGTCCACCTGTCACTTTCATATGATGTACATGCATAAGTGTGCTACATAAATCATACAACATAAGGATATATTTTATTAATTTTAACCCAAAGATTAAGGAGTACGGGTTAAATAAATTTAAATACCTAATAGATTAAGGATATTTAAAACTATGGGAGTACCCTTGAGTTCAAATGGACATGGGTATTCACTTTACAAATGTTTATCATGGAGAACTAATGGATAATATTGACAACATAAATGTTGTACATAATGGTTTATATAAGGGGTTAGTGAGAGAAAAATGGGTCTCTAATTACTTAGTAATCATTAGTATAGTAATAGGGATGTGTAAAAAGACATTTCAACTTTAAAAATTAGAAATTAAAATGCATGACATAAAGATGGTGCTTGAATAAAGAGGTGAAGGAGATGATCCCTTACATTGAAAGGGTGCTTCTAAATGATCAGGATGGGATTCTTAAGATCTTGTATGCACATTAGTAGGGATATAGAGAGTTAAGGGCATAGTAAATTCATGATCTAAGAATTTTCATTGAAGAGTAATGGGAGGATGGATGAGTTTATATAGAAAAAGAGAGGTTAATTCTTTATTAATTTCCAAACATAGGTTATGGCCTCTATATTATAAAGTAATGAAAAACGAAAACATTCCAATATTTTTTGCCTATGGTTTTAATAAAATCAGAACTATTTTCATTATTTTATAATTCTAACAACCACACATAGTAAAATAACCCCTAGATGATTTGGAAGTGATTCATGTTTATAAAGAATTGTTTTTAAAACCTTAAAGTATAATATAGGTTTTAGAGGATTCATTAAGGGTTTACAAATTTAACAAAATAAATCAAAAAATTATTTTAAAGGGTAAAAATAATTTTGGTCATGGATAATCTTCATAATATTTATTAAAACACTTTTGGTCTTTAATGATGTCATAATATATGTTATATAATTATACCATATTTAATTTTTAACAAAAAAAAATTGGTTGTGTGAGAAAATTATTTAAAAATAACTAGTGGATGATTTCAATGTTCTAATTTAAAAAATAATATTTATTTTATCAAAATAATTCACTAAATATGATAATTTACACTTAAAAAAGTCCCAATTTATTTAAAAATAATATTTTTTTACAATAATACTTTTCTAACCCATATAAAAATTATACTTGAATTCATAAAATTTTATTATTATTTATATTTAAAAAATATTATTTAATCTTATTATTTTATAAAAATATCATTTATTTTAAAAGTTCATGAAATAATCAAAAATAGTGTATTGATTGAAACTATACATATCCTAATAATAAAATTTGTGTTTCATCATATCAAAATCCAACTTTTATCAAACTTATTATTTAATAATTATAAATGTAATAATAAAAAATAATAAATATAATCATTACTTTATTAAAATAATATATATTAATTTTTACTTTTAGGGATTAGATACAAGACTCTATTTCACCAGTGAATCACCTAATGGTAACATCTGTGATAGTGATATTTTCTTTCGGTGGTTTAGTGAACATGGTTAGGGATGTGATCTCAATGAGATTTAACTTCTTCCATAAACAGTTTCATTCATTCTATAGATGATAAATCTTGGTTTGTGTTTGGCCAAGTAAAAATACCATTGATGTTATCTCTCTAAGGAGCTCTGATAAATGGGATTCATAGAGTATGATCCTACTGGCCGAGGCTATGGATTACGTTTTCTATGTCAAATAGACTTTATCATATTCCTTAATATACTAATGTTAATGATCACTGTACAACAACTATATTATCAAAGGTTTTGATGCTCAATGGTATTTTAAATTTTATATAGCATGTAATGGTCAATGTAGTTCATGTGATTTCTATAACTTATTTTCTTAATAATTAATTTATTCATTCAAAGGGATAATTTCAATTATACAAGTTTGGGTCATTACATTATTATTCCCTTCATAAATTTTGCCCTTGAAATTTCATTTTTACACTAAAATAGATGAGGGTACTTTTTTTTCATTTCCTCTTCTGGTTCCCATGTCACATCCTCAAACCTATTGTTCTTCCATACTAGTTTGACCAAGTGAGTTGTCTTTTATCATAGAATGTTTCTCCATGCTTTAAGATATTTACCGGATACTCCTCATGTGAAAGATCATTCTACAATGGTACCACATATGGATTAAATAAATGTGAGGGGTTTGGTATGTACTTCTTCTGGAGGGATACATGGAACACATCATGTTCTGGAGATATGTTAGATGAGACTGTTAGTCAATAGAACAACACTCCAATGTGATCAAGGATGTCAAAGGAGTAAATGCATCTCAGACTAAGCTTTCTCTTATTAAAAAAACTCATGACTTTATTTTGTGGTGATATTTGAAGGAACACTTTATGTAGAACTCAAACTAGAGGTTCCATTGATGGCTATTTGTATAACTTTCATGTCAACTTTTTATGGATTTTATATGATGATAAATGGTTTGAGTTCTCTATCATCTCTTAGATATGATTAGGTCCCATCGGCTTTCGCTCTCCAACTTCATCCCTGCATGTCAGAGTCAGACACCACTTTCCATGCAGAGCCTCATAAGGATATATTTGGATGCTAGAATGGAAAATATTGTTATATTATAACTCTACTAGGGGAATTTTTTGATCCCAAAATCCTTGGAAATCCATTGAACATGATCTCAGCATGTCCTACAAATTTTGAATCGTCCTTTTAGATTTAGTATCCATCTAAGGGTTATAATAAATGTTGAAACTTATTTCTATATACAATTCTTGTCGATGGATTCTATAAAACCTCGAGGCAAACCCAGGATATTGATAAAATCAAATAGAGAGTGTAAATTCAGGAAGTATTACCACAACCATTATGTATATATTGGAGAGTTATTCAAGAGATAAATCAATTTTGATAAGAATGAAATTTGTTGACTTGTTAAGAAGGTCATCTACCACCTAGATAGAATTATTACCTTTAGGTTTCTTATGGAATCCTATGATGAAATCCATTGTTTTGTTTTTCCATTTCCATACTAGTATAGGAAATGATTTCATCATTCCCTTAAACTTATGTCATTCCACATTAACTTATTTGGATACCAATCATCAAGATACAAACTCCACAATCACCTTATTCATGTTATCCCACCATAATATTTCTTTCAAATATCTGTACATCTTAGTGACTCCAAGATGAAAAAATAAGGATGAGTAATGAACATCATTTGAAAGTTCCCTATTTAGTTCTAGTTTTTACGAGACACATATCAAATATCCAAACCTTATAATTCCATTTTTGGAAAATTTTAACTCTAGAATATTCAATACCCTCTTTTATAGAAACTAATCATCCTTATGAGCCCACTTGATCTTCTCAAGAATGGATGATTTAGTATTTATTTGAGAAAAGTAATATAAATATCCTTTTATTATTCCCATTTCCATCCTTTTCATGTCTAAGAATATTGGATCCCTTTAAATCTTCATCATGGTTAGGGTTGCGAGATCCTTTCTACTCAGAGAATTAGCAACTTTGTTTAATTTTCTTGGATGGTAATGGAAATAAAAATCATAATCCTTGATAAAAAATAACCACCCCATTGGAACATATTTAAATCCTTTTGTGTGAATATATACTTGAGGATTTTATGATTCATATATATGTCACACTTCTCCATGTATAGATAATGTCACCAAATATTTAATGCGAAGAACACTATTATCAATTATAGATCATGAGTTGGGTAGTTCTTCTCATGGATAATTAATTTGAAAGAGGTATAGGCTATGAATTTGTTATTGTATATTAGTACAAAACCAATCCATTTTCACATACATCACTATAGATTAAAATTCTTCACCACGGGTGAGTAATTTTGAGTATAGCTGTAGTGATTAGCCTGTTCTTCAACCCTTTAAATCTCTATTCACATTCATCAGTACAAAAAAAAATTGAATCCATTTTGATGTATCCTGATTAGTATGCTAAAAAATCATGATAATTTTATCACAAATTGATGATAGTACCTAGATAATACAAGGAAAATATGGCTTTCCATCACAAATATTGATCTTGGCCATCATTCAATTGACACAGTTTTTGAATGACCCATAAATATCTATTTTCTAGCTCTGAAATTCCCTAGGAAGGTTAATTTATCTATCATAAACTCACATTTACTTTAATTTTCAAATAAATTTTCCTTTTAAAAATACTTGATCATAAAATTAAAATACTCCTCACTTTTCTTCTTACTTTTGTGGTAGATAGAAATATCATCTAGAAAGACTACCATGAATATTTCAAGGTAATATATAAAGAATCTATTAATCATTTCCATTAATATTATTGGATAATCAATGATTTAAAATTAAATCACTATGAACTCATAGTTCCAAGAAATTTTACAATAATTTTTCTTGGGGATATCCTCATTCATCACCTTTACATGGTAATATCCCAAATGAAGACCCACCATGGAGAAGTATTGGGATCCGTGTAGCTAATCAAAAAAGTAACCAATATGTGGAAGAGGATAATTTTTCTCTATAATGATCTTATTGATATCATGATAATCAATTTATAGGTGCATTGGTCTATCATTATACTTCATAAAAATAACCAATTCACCCAATGGTGAAGCACTTACACAATAAACCCTTTTCTAGATTCTCCTATAATTGATTATTTAGATCCTAAAGTAAAAAAGAGAACATTATATATAAAGTCTTGGATATGGGAAAATATTTCCATATGATATCAATTGAGAACTCATCCTCACAACAAGGAGGTAGAACATACAATTATTTAGGAAACACATTAGAAAATTACCTTACAATTTGAATGTCATGATGGATAATCTTTTCTTTAGTATAAATCATTTAATATAGACACACTTTCTCAAAAGTAAATAATATATATTCTTGAGATGTTTGTACCAAAGAACATTCATTATATTTATTTCAATTGTATATATTTGGAGGGAAATTTTTGTTATGAATGGTGTTTTTCTTCTCTCAGAAATTTATGTTGCCTCTGTACAAGTAAATCCAATCAATGCCCAGAATATCATTGAATTATTCTAATGGGAGTATCACATTGTTTTTTGGAAATTAATCCCAATTTTTTTTATAAGGGATGTGTTATATACTTGGGATGAAACAATTTACCCATTTTATATCTTCACTGATAGCTCAACTTTCTTGTTATGAGGTGGTGTTTGAATAGTTTTACTAAACTTATATGATATAAATGAATCTGTAGAACCAAAATCAAATAGTATATTTTGTATCCTTGAATGAATAACTAGAATACCTATCAACACTTCATTATCAGAATCCAACTCAGTAGGTGTGATTTCATATGACCACCATTTCTCTCTAGGCCTTGGAGGTTAGTTTAATCAGTTATCATCAACAACCCTTGAATTAGGTTATGGATTCATATAGTGTACCTATTCCTTGTAGTTGAAACATTAGATGATTGGCTGATAGATGACTGGAGAATTCATTTCTTTAAACACATTTGTGGGTTTCTCCCATCGACAATTTCTATCTAGAGGTCTTTCTTTCCCAAACCTAAATAATTTCATTGCCCCCTTCAAGAAATTTCTAGGATGCTTCTTTATGTACTTTTGACAACTGGGATGATCAAATTTCTTAACCCATGATATTTCTCCATCACACCATCCACTTATCATATCTTTTCCTAAGAGAACCTTGATATTTTCCAATATCCATTTATAATTTGAGATAACATCAGAAATTGTTTTCATAATCGTCAAAGTCTCAAATAGCCAAAATTTTTTAATATATTCTACTTTATCCCATTAAATAAGTGGTCAAATTTAATTTTGGGGGTAATGAAAAAGACGAAGGTGTATCATGCTAGTCTGGTAAAGTTTTTATCGTATGACATAATGGGTTAATCATCCTTTTTTCTTGAGGATAAGTAAATTCTTATCTATTTTAAGTTAAAGAGTGTGAGGAAAATAATTATTGAATTTTTTTTTCAGAATTCATTCTACTCTGTTACATAAATCTCTTCCTTGAGCTTAATATTTTTTATCAATGTCCACCACTGATTAAATTATCCATGCATATAATAAATAAATAGAAAGGAATTATCTTACCAAAATATTTTAAGGATGGAGAATATATTTTCAATTTAGTTTATCCACTGCTCCATGATTAAGGGATATTAATATCCACTGATAGTTGGAGGATTTTGTCACATAAAGGTCTCAATTTCAACTTTCTATTTCATAGGGGTATTTGGGTATTCTTCTTGAATCGAGATTTGATTCAAAACTTTAGTTAACAAAGAAATTATTTTCATAAAGCTCTTGATTACTTCTTCCATTAGGTTGGGCATCTCATTTTGGCCCTCATCACATCTCCCATTACATTGGTTGTTGGTTTGGTTTCTCCTATATCCATCCATTGAATAAAAATAAAGGGAAGATTAGGGTGAGTATTTTTAAACTATTAAACACATAAATGTAAAATAATTAACATTAAATGGATAACTCATAAATGAAATATATTTTTTAACCTATGAATTTTTAGGATTCAATATTTTTTATCCATGATATATTTCCTAATATAAAATCTTATGGGCATTTTTTCAGTTAATAATGGTTCTTAATGTGCTTAAGAGTTTACAAAATAATATACTCAAAGTGTTTTATACTAGGCATGTAGCAAGACCCATTGTTATGCACTAGGTGATGATTGAGTCCAGATCAATGTGACCTTTTAAGGGTTATTAGCCTTAGGTACCTCTATTATAGAGCCAAATCCACTTTTAGTATCCAAATACAGATGTATTTTCTTGTAAACCAATTACTCTGTACTTTTAAAAAATAGGGATGTTTTCCTATGTTTTGACTTACCAAAAAGGATTTTACTAGAGTATTATATCCCTAATCCCAAAATAACTAGAATTTTCTCTGATAAAATCTTTGAAAACCCATATTTTAATACACTTTATTTTTTGTATTATTATATAGAGATACACTTAATATATCCCTATAAGATCACGAGGCATGTTTTTTGGGTAATTAGGTAAATAACATAAATACTTGAAATGTAAATATAATTAAATTATTTAAAAACTCTATAACATGTGCTTATATTACCTGTATCCTCTAAAACTGCATGGGATAACATGGGGACGTACATAAGAAATGGGTGAACTAAAAGGTATAGTAAGAGAATAAATAAAGAATAACATAAGGTAAATCAGTATATGTGACCCCAGATGCATATTAAGGTAATATAAGAGGGACGAGAATCATAATATTTAATAATGAGACATGATATAAAATGATAACATAAAGGCAATATAGGAATGTGGAAACAACATAAAATACTACAAAATATGTCTTTAATAGTGATAAAAATGTCCTTTATCAGTTCTAGAGAAGCATTGACTACCAGATTGAGATTAAAATCTCTTGGATTTTTCAGTGCTAAAAAAGATCTGAAAACAGAGACTTTATCGGTGATTATACAAGCACTACTAAAGGAGAATGCTGCAATTTGATGTTACTGTACACTACAAAACTAGTGCACTGTGCTATAATAGCACACTAAAAAACCAGAAATACCACAACAAATAAGAAAAATCAGTTAACAATACATAATTAAAATGAAATAAAAATTTCAACCCAAATACAATAAAAAATACTATATTATATAAATTTCAAACATTGGTTTATACAATTAGAAAAGTATAAATTATTACATACATTAAAAAACATTAATGTTCCTTTTTATTTTGTTTCTAACCTAAACTCAAGATATTTTTGAAGAAACCACCCATGATCGAGGAAAATAATGCACTTGTATAAGAAAAAATTCTCATTTTTGTAATAATATAAAGAAATAAATTAATGGAAAGTGTTAATTTTAAACTAAACTTTTAGTCATACAAGGAGCACTGTGTATCAGATTTAGTGGCAGTTAATTTTTGCACGTCACACAATTTCATGTTCATCTTCATGAATTATCTATATGGAAATTAACTAAATAATTATAAGACAAAAATGATAAGTAAATTTATTAATTAATACAATATAGTATTATAATAAAACAATCTAGGTTCATTTTCTCATATTTGGATATGTGATGTGTTGGATCGAATATGTAGATGTATATGTATATTAGATGGAACAATAAAAGAGGGGGGTGAAATGTATGTTTAAGAAACTTTGTATTTAAACACAAGAAATTAGTTTTAATGAACTTAAACTAATACAATTAACAAAAAGAACAAACAACCACAATTGTATTGAATATAAAGGTATGATATGATGTAATACTATAAGAAAAGTAAAGTAATTGTATTCAAGATGAATATAATAATCAGAGTAAAAAAATAGTGAAGGATTCTACCATAAAGCGTATAGAATCAATCGATACAATATTTAACAGTATGATTGTAATTGAAACAATTACAAATGAATATGAAATGAAGAAAGGAAAACAATACAATTCCCTTTCTTAAAACAAACAGTGGAAATGTAAAAGTATTACAATTATTTTGAACCGAAGAGAAGTGTTATCCTTTCACCTTGGATAATAGGTCTGTCATACCAACACCTTGGTAAGCCCTCAATACGATGATCGATACGTCTGTCTTGCTATCCCTGCAAGCCCTCGATATGATGATCAGTACGTCTGTATTACTATCCCTATAAGCCCTTGATTTTGTAGGTAATCAGCACCTCTATCTTTCAATCACTTGAAATCCCTCGATACAATGATTGGTAGCACCGTCTGCCTATCCCCGGCAGCCCTCGATCGTTATCACTTGATCGGACGCACAAAGTAAAACAATGCACTTTTAGAAATACAAAAACTAAGAATAAGCCGTTCACGTTTTGAAATCTCAAGGCTTTCACACGAAGAAAGAGATAAGTCACAACATCTCTCTCTAGAACTTGATATAATCAAAGGCTTACACACGCATATATATTCTTGACTTCAAATGACCTCCTATTTATAGGCCTTAGGTTCAAACGGTCATATTTCCTCCAACGGTCATATTTCTCAGAAAAACTCAGAGGGACTTGGACACCTGGAAATATAACGGTCATATTGAAACAGAAAACATGACATCGTTTTGATTAGTTTATAACTAAATCCACGAAATCATTTTGATTAAAACAAAAGATATATGAGGATGATATACATGAGTGCGATTAATAGATTAAATACAATTTCTAGTCAGTTGAAAATTATAGTCAGTAAGATCTGCATGGTCAGTACGATCAGCATGGTCAGTACGATCAGCATGGTCAGTACGATCAACATGGTCAGTACGATCAACATGGTCACTACAATCAGCATGGTCAGTATGATCAGCATGGTCAGTACGATCATCATGGTCAGTACGATAAGCATGATCAGTACGATCAGCATGGTCAGTACGATTAGCATGGTAAAAGAAATTTATGATTTCCAAAAAAAGATATAAGTCAAAAGAGAACTTTTGACTCAACAATCTCCCCCTTTTTGGAAAGTAGAAAACACAAAGTAAAAAACAATAAGAAAAACATATCTCCCCCTGAGTTATTGGAAACTCTTATGAATATGAAATTGAATACAACTAACTCCCCCTTAGGTATATACTTTTCTAAGGATTGTATTCGTAGATTTTTCTTGATTTAGAAGTGTTTTATTTAACACACTCCTCCTTTATAAAACATTCTCCCCCTTTGTAAAACATTCTCCCCCTTTGTGATTTACAAAAAAATGGGGTAATATTTAGTTTCCTGAAAGAGTTAGAGAAAAGAAATGCAGGACAAGGGAAATGGTAACCTAAAACTCATTACAAAAACAACAGCTTATAGGTTTTACGAAAAGAAAAACAAATACAACAGTCATTTGTTTTCTCTTTCCTTTTCATTTTTTTATCAATTCATGAAGAAAAACATTCATCTTTTTGATTTCTTTCTTGTCTTTGGATATTGAATCACCCTATGATCTGAGAATCTCTTGTTGATCGGAAAAAAGCTGATCCTGATTCTTGATGGTTTTCTCTTGGACTCTGATTACTTCTTCAAGAGTATCAATTCTATTTTGAAAATTCTTGTTGTCTTTGTATAACACAGAATTTTGTTTCTTCAATAAAACGATTTCATTTTTAAATGAAGAAACCTTCGAGAATTCAGACTGAAAAGCATTCATTCTCTCTTGAAATTATTTTACTGAAGGAATATCGACTCCATGAGTTACCTAATTCAGTCTTTCAACATTTTCTTTGTCAAGTTTATTGAAAGAAATCACAAGATCATTTGATAACATCATTATATCTTCAATTGCTATCTCATGGTCATTCACTGAGCTCTCTGTTTTGTATGAACACTTGGTCATCCTGTTGCAAGCCTTCTTATGAGCGGCCGAAATTTCAGATAGAACTTTCAAATCAGCTTCAACTGTCAAAAGTTTCTTTCTCAATTCTCTTACAGAGCCGAACTTCTTTCTCTGATTATCAGTGATAAAATAAATTTTCCCTTCCAGCATGGGGAAACAACGAATAGTCTTTTCAACCCTTATTAAAACATGAATAATGTAATCACTCCTCTTGAGAGAGATTGTTTGTTCTGAATTAGTATATTCATCAAACAAATCCAGTTCATTTGATCATCTTGAGTCAAAAACATGTTGTTTTCCTTTTTCTTTTTCTTTCTCTTTTCTTTCTTCTTCTATTTTATCACTGATGACAATAAATATTTCAGTATGAGAAGATTGAGCACCTTGCTTTGCTTGAGAAGAAATTTTTTCCAGAGTTTCAAAAGATTCAATAGGTGGTTGATCGTCATGAGGAGATTTTTGTATAACGTCACTCTGATTTTGGTATGATTCTTCTCTACACTTTTTCAAACTTTGAAGGAATTATAAAAGAATATCTCCTTCCACTTCTTCAACTTACTGTATTTCTTCCAACATCTGTTTCCCTTTTTTTTCTCTAGAAGACTCTGTACGATAGGTTCATGATGTACTTTTTCTGTTAGTTGAGCACTAGAATCCTCAACCATTTTCAGGACTTTAGAGATATCAAAGTCTTGAGCCTTTCTTTTCAAAATAGTTTCATTTTTCTTTTCATCTTGAAGAGTTTCCTCTACCCTTATTATTTCTGTAAAAGCTTCAGTTGGGTCAAGACCGAACTTCGGTTCACCTTCTTTTCTCTATTCTCTATCCTTTCTCCACTTGCACACAACCTCCTTACTGTACTTTGGTTTCTTCTTAGGCTTTAAACTGGTTTGATGATCTGACTTTTGAGGAGCACCAATAGAAGATTGTCTTTGACAGGCATAGGTGCTGATTGATTCTGAGCTGAATCAGCTTCTAAATCCATTACAAAAATCTTTGAATTCTGGTCAAAACAAACATTCAAATTTTTCAATGTACTCTTACTAATCCAGGATGGCTTCAGATCTACCAAATTTCCATTCAGAGGAATATTACAAAACTTCATGCTCTCCAGAATGAAATTTGTAAGAATACGTGGATACATAATCAAATGGGATTTGATTGCTCCTGAATTGACATTCTTAATTGTTTCAAATATGTATCCTATGAGATTTATTTTTCTCATGTTGACAAGATAGTCCAACATGAAAATATCAGAAACCTTCAAAGTCTCTCTATCCCCTTTCCTTAGGATAAGAAAACTTTACATCCACAACTTCACAAATATGTTATTTAGAGAAAGATGAGCCACTTTCCTCTTTTCTTCATTTATAATAAAAAAAGACTTTTCATCACTTTCTTTGTTAAACGTACCAACTTCCTCTGGTAGTTTATGAGATGGACAGAAGGAATCACCTTCTATTTGAACATTTAGAAAATGAGATGCTTGCCTCACAGACATTGAAATATTTCTATCGTACACAGCAAAAGTGATAGTCATGTTTTTTTCGAAAGACACAGTCTTGTAGAACTGACTGACTTCATCAATAAGAACCAGATCATGAGAAACAGGTTTTTCAACACATAAATGCTCCCAGTCTTGAAACAAAATGATTCTTCTGATTGTAGAATCATATGAATCAAAAAATTCCTGAGAAACTAACCTTTCTCTGAAAAAGTCTTTCTCTGAAAAAGTCTTTGAAGGAATTTTAGCAGGAGTATTAGCAAAGGACTGAGACATATAAGTAAAGCCGATGGAATATTGTACGGAGTCTTAAAACAGGGAGGCAGACCTTTTCCA
Organism: Viscum album; assembly: GCA_963277665.1. Classification (NCBI taxonomy): domain Eukaryota; kingdom Viridiplantae; phylum Streptophyta; class Magnoliopsida; order Santalales; family Viscaceae; genus Viscum; species Viscum album. The sequence goes on from OY728137.1 coordinate 1,720,311,673, forward strand.
CAAAATTTGAAAAACCGGTGTGGGTTTCGGGAGTGGGGGGGGGGGGGGTCTATTTTTAGGCAGCAAAATAATGACCGTTGGTCTTCTACGGTTGATCTTTAGAAAAAAATAAATCAACCGATAGGATTAAAATGAGGGAAAAAAATTAATTTTTTTTTGAAAGAATGTACCTATCGAAGATCGTAAGGTAATTGTTGGTTTAGATAGTATTAATAGTGAAAGAAAACACAAGAGTATGAAGAAAAATAATACCATCAATCATCATCCCGATGGAAAACAAATTTGTTACCATGAACTGACAAGCTGATGGAAAACAAAATTGTTACCATGAATGGACGTGCCGATGGAAAAGAAATTCATTACCATGAACTGACGTTCCAATGGAAAATAAATTCATTACCATAAACAGACATGCTAATGGAAAATAAATTCATTACCATGAACAGGCGTGCTGATGGAAAAGAAAATCATTACTATGGACTGACATGTCGATTGAAATGAAATTCATTACCATGAACTGACGTGCTGATGGAAAAGAAAATCATTACCATGAATGGAAGTACTGATGGAAAAGAAATTCATTTCCATGAACAGACGTGCCGATAGAAAAGAAAAGATAAAAACTGTAACTAATCAATAAATTCGATAAATAGAAAAGTTAAAAACAGTCCATACGATAAACAGAAAATAAAAACTGTCAATACGATAAACATAAAAGTAAAAACAGTCAATACGATAAATTGAAAAGTAAAAAACACAAACCAGAAGAATATACAGATAAAAATAATATCAAGTAAAAAAACATTTCTCCCTTTAAGATGAGTTTTTTGATATAAGGAGAGGTAGAAAACATAAAGTATTCATGAATGATTATTTTAAAGTAATCATTCCTAGCATTGGATTTATAAAGTCAAATCTATCGAAAGGTAAAAGTTTTGTAAAAATGTCAGCAAGTTGTTCTTGTGTTCCTATGAATTGTAAAATAATATCTCTTTTTTGTGTGTGATCCCTAAGAAAGTGATGCCTAATATCTATGTGTTTTTCACAAGAGTGATGTGCTGGATTTTTACTAAGAGATATGGCACTAGTGTTATCACATAGAATTTGAGATTTGGAAAAACTCAATCCATAGTCAGTGAGTGTGTGTTGCATCCACAAGACTTGATCACAACAACTTCCAACTGCTACATATTCAGCTTCAGCAGTGGAAAGTGCTACTGAGTGTTGTTTCTTGCTGGACCAAGGAACTACAGAATATCCTAAGAAATGACATGTTCCAAATGTTCTTTTTCTATCCATTCTATAACCACCAAAGTCAGCATCTAAAATTTTTTTTAAAACAAAATCATTTCCAGAAGAGTAAAAGAGTCCTAAATACACAGTTCCTTTTAAATACAGAAAGATTCTCTTTATGTCTTTTAAATGAGACTCTTTTGGATTAGATTGGTATCTTTCACATAAGCATACAGAAAACATTAAGTCTGGTCGACTAGCTGTCAAGTATAGAAATCTTCCTATCATACCTCTAAAAATTGTTTGATATACTGGTTTCCCAGTTTCATCAAGATCAATTGTATTTGAGGTACCAATTGGAGTGCTAATACTTTTAGTATTGTCATAACCATACTTTTTGAGTAAATATTTAATATAATTATGTTGAGATATATATGTTCCTTCTGGTTTTTGAGGAATTTAAAAACCTAAGAAGAATGTTAACTCACCCATCATACTCATTTCAAACACATATTTCATTAAATTTGCAAAAGAATCAGTTAAACATTGGTGAGTTGATCCAAATATGATGTCATCAACATAAATTTGAACAATCAAAACATTTTTATTTTCTATTTTTATAAAAAGGGTTGGATCCGCTGTACCTTTTGCATAATGTTTTTAAGAGAAATCCTGTAGGTCTATCATACCATGCTCTAGGGGCTTGTTTAAGGCCATATAAAGCCTTGGTAAGTTTAAAAACATGAATAGGATGTTTTGGGTCTAGAAAACCAGGAGGTTGTTTCGACAAAAACTTCTTCTTGAACAAAACCATTTAAAAAAGCACATTTGACATCCATTTGAAATAGTTTGAAATTAAAGTATGCTGCAAAGGCTAATAGAATATGAGTAGATTCAAGTATAGCTACCAGAGCATATTTATCTTCATAGTCTACTCTTTCTTGTTGATTATATCCCTTATCAAAAAGTCTTTCTTTATTTCATACAATGATTCCATTTTCATCACATTTGTTTCTGAAAACCCATTTTTCACCAATTACAGTTGTTTCTTTAGGTCTTTCAACTAAAGTCCATACTTGATTCCTTTCAAATTCATTTAGTTCATCTTGCATTGCTTTAATCCAATCTTCATCACCTAAGGCCTCACTTGGACTTTTAGGTTCGTATTGAGAAAGAAAAGCAAGATGTTCTATTTCATTTATTAAGGAATTTATGGTCCTTACAGGTTGATTTACATCACCAGTGATGTTATCACTGGGATGATTCCTAAGAAACAATTGATTTGGGTTTTTTAGAACCTCTTCATTAACATATGGTAGAAATTCTTTTGGGGTAAAAGTTTCAGAAACTCTTTCTTGAACATTTTCCCTTTCAGAAGAATCTTTTAACAGAGGTTGATGAACATTTTTAGAAAACACATCCAAGGATGTGGGTTGGGGTTGGTTGAAAACAAAAGGATTAGTTTAATCAAATTTAACATGCACTGTTTCTTCAAAAGTAAAAGTGTTTTTATTGAAAACTCTATAAGCCTTAGAAGTTGTACAATAGCCTAGAAAGATTCCCTCATCAGATTTTAGTGTGAATTTGTGATGATTCTATTTAGTATTCAAAAAGAATACTTTTCACCCAAAAACATTGAAGTATGAAACTTTAGGTTTTCAGACAGTCCACAATTCATAAGGTTTTTTATTAAGAAAAGGTCTGGTTAAAACACAATTTATATTATAACAAGCAGTACCTACTGCTTCAGCCCAAAAGTGCTTAGCAATTGAGTATTCACTCAACATAGTTCTTTTCATTTCATGAAGAATATGATTTCTTCTCTCAACAACACCATTTTACTGAGGAGTTCTTGGAGTTGAGAAATTGGGAGTAATACCTTACTTACTACAAAAAGTTTCAAATTCAGAATTTTGAAATTCACCACCATGATCACTATAAATAGTTATCAATGGTAGGTTTTTCTCATTTTTAACTTGGGCTCTAAAAGATTTGAAATGGGAAAAGGCTTCAGATTTCTTTGTTAGAAAATATATCCATGTAAATCTATTAAAGTCATCAACTAAAATAAATACATAGTATTTTCCTCCAATGCTTCTAGTTTGTGAAGGACCAAAAATATCCATATGCACTAGTTGTAATGCATTAGAAGTTAAAACTTCACTAATTGATTTAAATCTAGTTTTGATGTTGCTTGAAAAATTGACAAGATTCACAGACTTTTGAAGAATCATATCTAAGATCCAGTAGTCCCTTTACAAGTATTTTCTTTGATATTTTACAAAGGTTTCTTAGTTTACAGTGTCCTAGTATTCTATGACATATCCATGATTGGTCTTCTATTACACTTAATCAGGGTAAATTTTGGCTCCTAAGGTCTTCTAGGTTAATAGTGTATACATTCTCTTTCCTATGGGCAGATAGAATGAACTCATCCTTGGAATTGTGAACTAAACATTTATCATTCCTAAAATTCACAAGGTATCCTTCATCACATAATTATCTTATGCAGATGAGATTTTTCCTAAGACCTTCAACAAACAAAACATTTGAGATAATAAATTTTCCAAGAAAAACAATATTACTTATCCAAGCAATCTTTCCTTGAGAATTATCTCTAAAGGTAACCATTCCACCTTTTGTTTTGATAATCTTTTTAAAGAAATCTTTGTTTCTGGTCATGTGTCGAGAACAACCACTATCCATGTACCAAATATTCTTGTTGGTACACTTCTCAATTTCCTAAAAAAGAAACAATTAGTTTTTCGGAACCCAAACTTGTTTTGATCTAGAAAGGTTAGATAAAATAATTTTAGGAATCCATATTTGTTTTGCAAAATGGGCTTTATGAAATCCTAAAGACTGGATTCTATTAAGAGAACAATCTCTTTTCTAGTGTCCACCACATTGACACTAAGAGAAAAAAAAGTATTTTGAGGAACAAAATATTTATTACTAAAAATTGGCTTATAATGAGTATAACCAATACTAGAATGATTCCTCAAAGGTCTAATTTGATAATACATTTTATCAATGTTTTCCTTACCATAAGTAAAGTTTGACAAACACTTTTTCAAGGAAAAAATTTCTGACTTTAATTTTAAAACTATGTTTTTATCCTCCAAAACATTTGATTTTGAACTAGAGTTAGACTCTAAAACATTTTTCTTAGAAATTACATTTTCAAGATCCTTAGAAAGTTTATCCTTATCAGATTTGTCTTTATCAAGGTTTTATTAAAATACTTTCAAAATCAGAAGTTTTCATATCAAGATCCTTAGAAAGATCTGATACTTATTTAGTTAAAATCGAAATTCTAAAATTTTCTTTATCATGCTTTTTCTTGAGTTTAGAATTTTCATTCTCTAGTAATTTTGCAAACCTAGATACTTCTTCAAAAGAAGGTAATGTATTATCTTCTAATGATGAAGACTCATCATTTGAAGATTCATAATAATTATTATCAGTATAATTTGCATTCAAAGAAACATTTTTAATAGCTTCAGCATTGTGTACCTTAGACATGAGACAATGATCTTCAAATGGTAATCTGTCTATAAGTCTAATATTCCTTTGTCCCGAGGATTCATATTCTAAAGAATTATCTAATGAATCGCTACCACTTGCACTCAAAGTATCATTTTCCTTCAAGACTTTGTTTGTCTTTTTCTTGTAGTACCTTTTCTTATTTCCTTCATAATGTTTCTCCTTTCTGTCTTTTCTCTTTAGTAAAGGACAATCATGCCTTATATGACCTACTTTCTTACATTCATAACAAGTTACCTCTAAATCATTCTTATCCTTCCTATCTTTCTTTTTGAATATGTATTGGAAGTATTTCTTTCCCACAATCTTGTTCATCCTTCGAGCAAGATTGGATAACTCATTATCTGAAAGATCACAATCACTTGAACCATACATAACAACTTTCTTAGCTTTGGTTCTTGTTATCCTTTCAGGTGTTTTATCTTTAGAAGTAGTTGTAAAAGCTACACTTCCATATCCATTTTTCTTCCTATTGAAATATGAATCTCTCTTCATTCTTGTCTTATGATGTAGAAGAGTTCCAAAGAGTTCATCAAGTGTAATCTGGGAAACATTTCTATTTTCATAAATAGCTGTCCTTTTTGACTCTCATTCATTCGACATTATATCAATAATTTTGTCAACAAGAGCTTCATCATCAAGACCTTTTTCTCCCATAGATTGTAAACTGTTGAAAATTTTCATAAATCTTTGTTGCATTTTACATACCGGCTCTCCATAAGGAAAAATAAATCCATGATATTCTGCTCGAAGCATTGCTCTTCTTGTTTCTATAATGTTGGATGTACAAAAATTTGTGACTTCCAATTTCTTCCAAATACAGTTGGATGTTTCACAAGAAGATATCTGGCTGTATATATTCTTAGTCATAGAACATAGTAAAGTATTGCGTACCTTGTAATTCAGTTTATATTCTTGCTTCTCTTGATTAGTGAATGTACTGACTTCTTTGTCAGGAATTTTGTAACCTCCAGTAAGCATAATAACATTGTCTACACTGGTATTGATACCGAATGTCTTCATTTGATCTCTCTGGTACTCATAATCATTCCCATCAATGATAGGTGGTCTAGAAGGATTTATATTGTCAATTGACCCAATATTCATTCCTTCCATCTGACAAAATCTTTTCCACTCCATACATTAGTGTAGTAAATAGTTGAAACAGAAATTTGGAAGCAATAGAGCTAGTAATACAAATAAGTGGAAAAATACTCTGATACCAATTGTTGGATTGAATATGTAGATGTATATGTATATTAGATGGAACAATACAAGAGGGGGGTAAATTGTAGGTTTAAAAACTTTGTATTTAAACACAAGAAATTAGTTTAAATGAACTTAAACTAATACAATTCACAACAAGAAAAAAACCCACAATTGTATTGAATATAAAGGTATGATATGATGTAATACTATAAGAAAAGTAAAGCAATTGTATTCAAGATGAATACAATAATCAGAGTAAAACAATATTGAAGGATTCTACCATAAAGCGTATAGAATCAATCGATACAATATGTAACAATATGATTGTAACTGAAATGATTACAAATGAATATGAAATGAAGAAAGGAAAAAAAATACAATTACCTTTCTTAAAACAAACAACGGAAATGTAAAAGTATTACAATTCTTTTGACCCAAAGGGAAGGGTTATCCTTTCACCTAGGATAACAGTTCTGTCTTACCAACACCTTGGTAATCCCTCGATACGATGATTGGTACGTCTGTCTTGCTATCCCTGTAAGCCCTCAATACGATGATCGTTATGTCTGTCTTGCTATCCCTGCAAGACCTCGATTTTGTATTTAATCGACACCTCTATCTTTCAATCACTTGAAAGCCCTCGATATGATGATCGGTAGCACCGTCTGCCTATCCATGACAGCCCTCGATCGTTATCACATGATCGGACCCACAAAGAAAAGAAAAGCACTTTTAGAAATACAAAAACTAAGAACAAGCCATTCACGTTTTGTAATCTCAAGGCTTTTTCACGAAGCATGAGAGAAGTCACAACGTCTCTCTCTTGAACTTGATATAATCAAAGTCTTACACACGCATATATATTCTTGACTTCAAATGAACTTTTATTTATAGGCCTTTAGTTCCAACGGTCACATTTCCTCTAACGGTCATATTTCTCTGAAAAACTCAGAGGGGCTTGGACACCTGACATTATAATGGTCATATTGAAATAGAAAACACGACATCGTTTTGATTAGTTTATAACTAACTCCACGACATCATTTTGGTTAAAACAAAAGATATATGAAGATGATAGATATGAGTACGATTAATAGATTCAATAAAATTTCCAGTCAGTACAAAAATTATAGTCAGTACGATCAGCATGGTCAGTACGATCAGCATGGTAAAAGACATTTGTGATTTCCAAAATAAGAAATAAGTCAAAAGAGAACTTTTGACTCAACATGATGTGAATTTTAAACTAAAATGACAGCTATATATTGAAAATATGCACTTGGAGTCATACCGATCAAACCATGAACTAAATTGAGGTGATGCTGATTCCTATATATCCGAAATTGCTTATGGATCATTTTCCTTACGTATCACAATAGTCTGAATGTGTTTTCTTGGTTTTGAGTATGTGACTTATCTTTTTTACTAAAATGTCATTTTAAAATAGAATCACACACTTTGAGTCATACTTGTCACATCATGTGTCAGTTTGAAATAATACTGATTTTAATATGTCACAAATGAATTATAAATTGTTTTCCAAAATTATCATGACAATCTGAGAGAATTTTTTTTTGTTTTTAGTGAGTGAAACTTTTTGAACTAAAATTTCAATTTTAAATTGATAACAGATAATTTGAGTAATACCGGGAACATAATGTATCATATTGAGTTGAGGATGATTCTTAAACATCAAAAATTACTTATGTATAATTTTAATAAATTATTAGTACAATCTAAATGCATTTTCTTAGTTTTGAGTAGGTATGTTGTCTTTTTTACTAAAAATGATATCATTTTTAAATAAAAATAGGCACATGTAGTCATACCTATCACACCGTGCACAATATTGTGGTGTGTATGATTCCTACACATAAAAAATGACTTATGGATCATTTTTCTAAAGTATTAACACAATATAAATGCATTTTTATCATTTTTGTGTACTTCACTTGTAATTTTTTTTACTGAATGGAATTTTAAAATAGAAACACGCACTTTGAGTCAGAACGGACACATCGTGTGTTGGTTTCATGTGAGACTAATTCATAAACATTAAAAATTAATTACTAATCATTTTCCTAAATTAAAGTGACTATCTATGAGTATTTTCTTGGTTTTCAGTGAATGACACTTTTTAAACTTAAATGTCAATTTTAAACTAATAACGGTCACTTTGATTCATATAAGGTACATAGTTTATTAGATTATGGAGAGGATAATTAATAAACATTAAAAATGAATTATTTTTCATTTTACTAAGGTATCCAAACAATCTGAATGTGTTTACTTGGTTTTGAGTATGTAAGCTCTAATTTTTACAAAAAATAACGTTAATTTTAAATAAAGAGACACACTTAGAATCATACCGGTTACACCATGAATCATATTGAGGTTAATATTATTTATACACATATAAAATTACTTATGGATAATTTTAATAAAATATCAAAATAATTTGAATATATTTTCTTGGTTTTGAGTATGTCACTTGTATTTTTCACAAAAATGTCATTTTAAATTGGAAACACAGACTTTGAGTCACACCGATTACACCATGTGTTGGTTTTAAATGAGATTTATTCCTATACATAAAAATAATAATTATTAATCATTTTATTAAATTATCAAGACAATATGAGTTCATTTGCACAATTTTTAGTGACTTCCACTTTTTGAACTAAAATTTCGATTTTAAACTGATAACTAACACATTGAGTCTTACCAGGAACATAAAGTATCATGTTGAGGTGAGGATTATTTATACACATAAAACATTACTTTTGGATCATTTTAATTAAGTATTAATACAATCCAAATGCATTTTATCAATTTTGAGTATGTTAGTTGTCTTTTTTACTAAAATTAATGTAAATTTTAAATAAGAAGACACGCCTGGAGATATACTAATCACACCGTGCTTTATATTGAGGTGTGGATAATTCATACTCAACTAAAATGAATTATAGATCATTTAAATGAAGTATAAAAACAATACAATTGTGTTTTCTTAGTTTTCAGTACATCACTTGTCTATTTTACTAACATGTCATTTTAAACCAGAAACACACAATTTCAGTGATACCGGTCACATCGTGTGTTTGTTTGACATGATAATGATTCTTACAAATCAAAAACGACTTATGAATAGTTTTCATAAATTATCAAGAATATTCTGAGCATGTTTTATAAGATTTCAATGATTGACACTTTTTGAACTAAAATATCAATTTTAAACTGATAACAGAAACTTTGAGTTATATAGGGAACATAATTTGTCATATTGAGGTGAGACAAATTCTTACATGTAAAAAATGACTTATAGATCATTTTAATAAAGTATCCAAACAATCTGAAATAATTTTCTTAGTTTTGAGTATGTCAGTTGTCTTTTTTACTAAAACTAATGTCAATTTTAAATTAAAAGATGAATTTGGAGTCATACCGATCACACTATGCATAATATTGAGATTTGAATGATTCCTTCATGTTCCAAATGACCTTTTTATCATTTTATTAAATGTATAAAATGAATCTGAATGCGTTTTCAGGGTTTTGAGTACGCAACTTGTTATTTTTACTAAAATGTAATTTTAAACAGGAAACACACACTTTGAGTTATACCTGTCACATAGTGTATCAGTTTGATGTGAGGCATATTACTACACATAAAAAAGAATTATGATTCATTTTCCTAAATTATCAATACAATCCAAGTGTTTTTTATTAATTTTTAGTCAGTGACACTTTTTGAAATAAAATATCAATTTTAAACTGATAATAGACACTTTGAGTTATACCAGGCACATCATGTATTAGATTGATATAAGGATGATTCCTACACATCAACAATTACTTATGGATTATTTTAATAAAGTATCAGAACAATATGATTTTTATTAGTTTTGAGTATGTCAATTGTCTTTTTTACTAAAAGTAATACCAATTTTAAATAAAAAGACACACTTGGAGTCATACTGTTAATACCCTGAATTGGATTGAGGTGAGTATAATTCTTAAATGTAAAAAATTACTTAAAAATAGTATTACAAAAGTATGAAAGTAATCAATATATATTTTCTCTATTTTGAGCACCACTTTTTTTTACGAAAATTTCATTTTAAATTGGAAACACACACTTTGATCTATACCGGTTACATCATGTTTTGGTTTGATTGGAGACCAATTCCTACATATCGAAAATGAGTTATGAATCATTTTACTAAATTATAAAGAACAATATGATTTATTTTTCTTAGTTTTTAGTGAGTGGTACTTTTTTAACTAAAATGTTAATTTTAAACTGACAACAAACACTTTGAGTTATACCATAAACATCATGTATCAGATTAAGGTGAGGCTAATTACTATATATTAAAAAAGTCTTATAGATCATTTTTTTAAATTATCAATATAATACTATTGTATTTTCTCAGTTTTTGAGTATTCTAGTTTTCTTTTTTACTAAAATAATTGTCATGTTTAAATAAAAAGTTACATTTGAAGTCATACTAGTCACAATGTGCATCAGATTGAGGTGATGATGATTCCTAAAAATCTAAAATGACTTATGGATAATTTTCATAAATTATCCAAATACCATGACTTCATTTTATTGGTTTTGAGTGTGTCGCTTTTCTTTTTTACTTAAATGTCATTTTAAATTGAAAACACACACTTAGAGTAATACTGGTCACATCGTGTATCAATTTGATGTGACAATAATTCATAGACATCAAAAATGACTTATGAATAATTTTACTAAATTATCAAGACTTCCCAAGTTCATTTTCATGGTATTCAATTAAAAATATTTTTCTAATTAAAATTCCAATTTTAGATTGACAATGAAAACTTTAATTCATACCAGGAACACCGTGTATCATATTGAGGAGATGATAATTCCTACACATAAAAAATACTTATGGATCATTTTACTAAATTATAAAAAGAATATGAATATGTTTTCTCACTTTTGATTATTTTAGTTGTGTTGTTTTACTAAAATTAATGTCAATTTTAAATAAAAAGAAGCACCTGGAGTTATACCAGTCACACCATGTGTTGGATTGAGGTGTAAATGATTTCTAAATGTACCAAAGTTGAAAAACAATCCTAAATTCCAATGTTACCATTCTTAAAATTTTATTTCTTTATGTAACTTCCAACACTACATATTCAATTTATGTTCACAGCCAAAAAAGGGTTTTCAACTGAAAACATTGACTCAATATGAAGTGTTTCGGTTCGAAAAAGAAAGAAAATGGAAAGGGTGGTAAAATTGGAATAAAAAACATGTTATATCTTTTGTGGATTGTTGCAAATATTTGAAAAAAATATGACTTCCCAATATATCTATGAAAAAAATTAAATAATTATTTGATAATAATGATAAATAAATTAACATAAAATAGTAGATAAAATGATGAAAAAATTAATTAAATAAGTAGTAAGAATTGACATGTTCATGATAATTTTATTCATTCTAGAATAAATTCCTTATTTTTATTATCGAATTTTCAGACTCAATGTCTAATCACTCATGAGTATGACTAGCTTCGAACAAACCACCCTAGCCCGAACAAAATAATTCACCTATATAGGAAAAAAATTCTTATGTGATCAATACTAAAAAGAAATAAATTGAACATAAATATAAAATAATACATTAATTATATGGATAATGATTTTACTATTCAAACATAAATATTACCTCTGTGATTGAGTAAAGGCGGCTTAGTTTCTCTTATTATAAAGGAAGTATAGAAAACATGAAAGAAAGTGATAAATATCAACAACATAGAGGTGAAATGGTTTTAAGGGAGAATAATTATGTGGAAGTTATGGTGAATTAAAGCATGAAATATGGAAAAAATATTTTAAAATAAACAAACTCTACAAGGAATAATAAAAATTCAATCAACTTTTCATTATATATTTTTCCAGTAAAATAGAGAAAGTATATCGTAACATTACATTTATATATTCCAAAATGGTTTCCTTCATTATAATCTATTATTCTGTAGGATTGGTAACATCATCATGTGAATAATACATTGTCTACATGAGTAGTTTAACATTTAATTTATATTATGTTAATATAGTAGAGAATAGATAATATTATGAGTAAAAACATAGTATATTAAAAAGCACTTTTACAATCTCATTGACCTATCTTTATTTTTTTAAAGTTATTTGGGATTTAGTTCCTCTATCAAGAATCCAAATCCCCTCTTTGTTAACCCCTATAATATAAAAGGCATTGTCTACATTGGGATCAACATGAACTAATTGTGATCTCCTAATGAAAGGGTTATCCTTGATTGAATTTTCATCTGACTCGATATTTTTTTAGTCACCAGAAGGATAATCAAAAAGTTATTTTTTATTGGATCTGAGGAATAAAATAATTTTACTCCTTATGATGCCCATATGAATGACTCATCTTTTTCCCTTACATACTGAAATTTACCTTTATGAATCCCATTTCATGACCTTCCACTGCACTCATATTGTCAACCCATTTTTAATGGAAAATTTCTACTTGAAATGTTGAATAACCCAACTCATGTATATGTTTGATAATGCCAAAATATGACATATTTGCATAAATTGTATTTCTATCCTTGGAACCAGATATGTGTATCGCTTCCACCATAAGTGTAACAAAACTTTTTTCATCTTAAGTCATTCATAATATTATTTTATAAAAAACATATAACAATTGATTACAAAAATAGGGTATTATATAAAATGTTCATTCAGTTCCCTGTCTAACCATCAAAGTTGTTTAGAAATTGAATTTGTATTTTCAGATAACTTCATATAAATTTGATCTTAGAACAATCCAAAAAAATATTGATTAAGTGTATTTGATATCTATCATTCAGCCCTTGATGGATTCAAATCTATTAGAATTTATTTATGAGATTCAACATATAGATCTATATCTTTACTATTATATAAAATGTAATGGTGTGCTTTCTCCCTCTCTACCAAGGTAATTTGAACATCTCTTTGTGAAATCCCTTCACCCATAAGGCATCTACTATGATGATACTTTAGGAGGATGATGTTTTCAATATCTAATATGTAATTGGTATATAATTAAATACCTTTTTCAAAAATATATCGTTATAAAATACAAACCTCTTCCCAACATTGATTATTGATACACCCTTTCAAAATATTCATATACCATTCAATGGGGGTACATCCATTTATAATTGATAGGACCACATTGTTGAACCTATCTAACCAAGTCATCCATCAGGTGGACCATTATATCAAATAATGGTAGTGGTAAGAATATATCTATTTCACATAACATGACTGAAACCTCCTTATTAATGATTGGAAACTTCATCGGGTCTATAAATTTAATGCATATAGATTTGAAAAAGAAGTAGAGTCTGGTTAATGTATACCATGAATTTTGAGGTAGAATTAAATGGAAATCAACAAGAATTAAATATTGTATAAAAACATGACAGTCATATTATTTTAATCCTTATTAATTAGAATTAGTCATTGACATGACATTATTGATATTTTTTTAATACCCCTCTATAAATTTTACACTATTAAGAAAAAAAGAAAAATTACAATTTTTTCTATCGGGATAGAGTTTAAGCTACTGGAAAAAGAAAATTTTTCCCTTTACACTTCACTGGGGCCAACTCTTCCCTCATAACCATGTCAATCATGTCCAACATAGCCTTAATTCCATATTTTGTTTTTCTAGTAAAATTTAGGAACATTCCAATAACACTATAAAATATATTTTATTACATGCATGACATGAAGAAAATGTATGACATATAAATAATTACAATTTTATAATTGAAATAAAATTTATCACTTCTTCCAACTTGATTTTTAAGGTTTTAAAAAAATGGTTTACTAAAAACAGTTTGAATATCATTTACTTTATCGAATAGTTAATCACCTGTTACTGGAGATGGTGTTATACCTTGTTCGATATTCACATCAAATACTGTCATCCATGATTAGTATTTATTTCATAAATGTAAACATTTACAATGTACTAAAAACACATTCTTAAAGGAATGTTTCAACCAAATAGAGTATGTACGTTCTTCAGAAATTGTACACCCCAACATCCCTTTAATGTTATACCTGATAAATTTTTATAAGCATGGAATTCATTGATCATCCTGTACAATATGGCCTTCAATGTGAATTCTTCACTTATATGAGAATCATAAATTGTAACACCTATATCCCACATCAGTTTCAGATATTCGATCTATGGATCAAAATAGACATCAATATCACAATCAGGTTTCATTGGTCCATATATAAAGATAGACAACATAACATATTTTCACTTCAGGCATAATCTTAGAGGAAAGTTATAATTTACCAATATGAGTACTACTCTATAAACCAAAATCATTTATTCAATCTATAGATAATGCAAGATGAAAGTTTCTCATCTCATTTCCAAATTCAGGATACTCAGTATCAATTTTCTTTCACTGAGGAGAATCTACTGTATTACATAGGTTCCCATATTTAATTCTTGTTTCTGCATGGAATGTCAATTGTCTCATGGTTTCTTGACATCCATATATTCTTTTAAATTATGAAATGATAAGAAAATACTATAAATTTTTTTGAAGGACTTGATTCATTTTTCTTATATCGATCTATACCCTACTTAGTGAAATTTATGAGTGGTTCATGGTCCTTAATAAATAATATGAAATCATTTGGAAAATAAATTATTTTTTAGATATCATTCCGATTAAACATAACATTTTTTTTGCATCATATATTCGACATGTTAGTTCATTTTAATCTAGTATCATATCATTCAGGCAACCAAGTAGTTCTGTAAAGCTGGTGTCACTCTATCTACTACCATATTTCAAATTATATAACTTCAATACAACTGACAATGTTGTGTATTTAGTAAAAATGATATACAATGGTCTCTTAGAATAACTATTTAACTTTTCAAATAAATTTGGAAAATCAAGAAGGTCATCTTCTATTGACATTTTTATTTCTTTAATGCAATCTCTATCATCATTTACACTGGTATTCATATCAAATGAACCATAAACCATAGTATCATACCAATAAGTGTGCACATTCATCATTTTCCCATGTTTAGTATAACATTTATAGATTTTATCTTTTTTATGAAAAATGAAATGTTCATAAAACTCTTATGAACTAATTTATATTGAATAAAAATAACACAAACACAGAAAAAGGAGTTGAGAAGGGTTGTATGCTTGCTCTACTAAAAACATAATGAACTATTTAACTCTATATTCATACTCTTTTGTCAAATGATTACCGTGAATACATTTCTTGTTCATATCCATCATATTGGGTTTATAAAGTTTTAATTTTGTATAATAAATAAATAAATACACATAAGATATTAATTATCAAAGTTGAATGTTATAAATAATTCTAATAAGAGAAACTCAACATTTGATTGTTTCAAATAAATTCAGTATGCTTTGAAAAAATGGGTAATTGAATTGAAGAAAAGAATTACTCTACCACACTAGGCGTTATCCTTTGAATTCATCCAAATGTGAATGTTATAGACAATTTTCATCCTCATTAGCTTATATCATGAACATTATTCACTGCATTTAGTTTTTGGACACTCATCCTTCACCTCTTTTGGACATAAACCTATGTTTCTGGAAATTATCTAAGAATTAGTCATCCATGGGATGACTACTATTAAAATTAGTACAATTAACCTAAATGTGATGAGGGACGAGTATCAATAAACAAATTTTAATAACAACCACTACTGGAAAAAGGATCTTTCCCCACACATCTATCCCTATGGTTTAGAAAAACCGTGGGGATATATCTTTTTTTATTATCTATTCCCACAGTTTTAATAAAACTGTTTGAAACCTATACCCAATTCCCCAGATTCCATCAGGCTACTCCTCCCCCTTTCCCTCGCTTCCATCGCCCTCTTCTTCTTCCTCGATTCCCCGACTCCCGACCCTCTTCTTCTTCCTCACTTCCCCGACTCCCGACTCCTGACCCTCTCATCCCCTCCCCGAACATCGCCTCCCGACCATCCTACCTCCACCGCTTGACCCTCTCCTCCCCTCACCGACCTCGGACTCCTGACCATCCGACCACTGTGTCCCGACCATATCCTCCCCCCCAGCCTCCACCTCCACTCCCGACCTCCCTCCCAGCCTTTGCCTCAGCCTCAACATCCCAACCTTCGCCTCCCTACCCCCAGCTCCAGTGACATCCCCCCTCTTTAATCCCTCTCCTCCCATCCTTTTCCTCCACCTCAACTTCCCCTAGCTCTGGAAACGTCCCATCCCAGCCTCCTCCTCCCTTCCCCCAGATCCAACATTTAGGTATGAAATTTCTTCACCTTATTTTTCCAGTGGCTGAGATCTCTTCCGTTGAGTTGGTTTTTTGAGATATCATCTCTCAAACTTATCCTAATTTCAATATAATGCTTATGACAGACTTCAACATATGTGTTTGATCAACAAGTGTACCTAGAGTTAGGTTTAGAGTAAAAAGTTGATTCTAGGGAGCATTAGACCCCACTCTTTTTCTATTTTATGAGTGGATGAAGAGGAATTTGTGGTTGTTTAGTCTCATATCATTCATGCTTTTCAGCCTCGATATTATTTTATGATGTGTTGGAATCTGGTTATTCAGGAATTAAAATATATTCCTTTTGAATTTTATTTATTTTGATCCCTAGAATTCAACAATATTCTAATAATTTCAGAGTTCTTAAGCATTTTGGTGATTCATTCAAGGTATTCTTATAGGCTGATTAGTTGGAAATGACACGGAAGTAACCAATTCATGATAGATTGTGTATTTAATCAAGACTATATCAAACACTCATAGATTTCATTTAGTTTAGTTTTTATTATGGTACTAGTATTATCCCTAATATTGTTTATGAAGGTAATACTATATATTATCATCACTATGACCTTTTGGATAATCAAATGGATTGATGTCTCAAAATTCATATAGTGGTTTAATATATACTTCCTTTCCATTTGTCAATGAACGTTGATGGTCCTATAGAGTTTATTACTAATTCAATTCTTGAATTAGAATTATGTGTTGTTTTCTGGAGCTAAAGATGGAGGCTCTTCCACAGATTTGCTAACTGGGTGGTGGCTTTGGCAGGAGAGAAAGGGGTGGAAAAGAGCCTCCTTGAATCTGTTTACTAGTGCTGTTGTGAATTCACCAACTAGTTATAGTGTAGTGAGTCTAGGATTCTAATTTGGGATTGGGGCTCTATTAATCCTAATTAATATATATTGTAGGAGTAAATATAGAAAGGAAATTCTACATTTGTTGTGAATCCCATGATGGCATGGAGAAATGGAGGATCCTTTAAGAAATCCTAGGAAAAATCTTTCCTCACATAAGGGGAAGGAACTTTTGGTTGTAGTTCTCCCTCATGGGGTGGGGTGAGGGGAGAGAAAATCTCACTAGCCTCCTATGTAATGAGTTTTTCCTAGTATTAATGATACCACACTTTTTAGTGGGAGTGGGTCTATATGTAATTCACAAAATAGGGTAGGAATTTGTTCACGGGTTTCTAGAATTACTGTTATAAAGTGACCCATCTCTTTATAGGAATTGATTCTATCAGACTCTATGATAGGGGTAGTTATGTAATTAGTGGAAACTAGTAGGCATGGAGTATGCAACTTCACAAATATTTTTTAAGGTTTCTTTGGTTCCATATTGTGTTGTTTATCCCAAGTCTTCTTTTTCATCTAAAATAGAGTGTCAAGGATCTTCAGAAATAATATAAAAATATAGTATATTATTTTTAGTACATGCATTTTTTTTAAAGTTTCTTATATATATTAAATAGAGTCTCATATTGAGAAACAAAGATAGAGATTGAATCAGAAATGTGAATTTTACCATATTTATGGCTTAAGATTCATTTTAATTGGGACTCTTGGGTGTTTTTGGTTATGAGATGATTAATTAAATTATTTAATTATTTAATTAATTGGATACTATACAGAGAAACCCATGAATTTCTTTATTTAATACATATTATTAAATCTCACTAGGGTTAGTTGTTCTATGACCACATGAACCTTAGAGGGAGAGGAAGAAGAATATGGAGCGAGGGCTTGGTGGTGATGACAAATCAGGGAAGAAATATCAGTTTTTTAGTGATGTCGATAAAAAGTACCATGGTTGTGAAGTAGAATCAAATATAAATCATTTCACTATCATGGTAGGGAATTTATATATATGGATTTATCCCCATTTTTTTCTTGATTTGAACTTTGAATAATTATATTTAAAATGAATCAATATTCAGGTAGCAGATAGCCTTTTTAACTTATGATATTTGGTTGAAATTATGATATTGAGATAACAAATATTGGGACTAGAAATTAATTCTTTGTTTATTTATTGTATGCGAGTGTAGATGATTCCTGATCATACAAGATTATCATTTCCATTCTTGTGGTTTCTTCTATTTCTCCCACTGTTCTTTACATGTTCATCACTAAATTTAGATTTTAGCTGATGATTCAACTAATTTCACAGATTGATTTTATTTCACCATTAAAATAGGTTTCATATATTTACATTGTGTGTACTCCATGTAGGATTATATCTTGAGGATGGATTATAGGATAAGATAAAATGGGATAGGGGAGTCTGGATTTGGAGTTTCTTCATGAATAACAATATGCACATCAACAACATTGTGATATAAATAATCAATCCAGGTACCAAAGGATAGAAACCACTTTACATAGGTTTCATTATCATGTTTAGCATGGCCGAAGGCAATTCAAGTGATATATGAAGAAAAATAAGAGGAATTAGAAATTAATCAAGAACTAGAGTAATGTGTATATCCTAGAACCCAACTACATGGCGTATAGTTCGAAAGAAAACACATCATATAGTTTGGTACGTACAATAGCTAGGGATTATAGGATATGTTAAATACCACACATTGTGTGGTTAAATCATAAAATATGTTACCCTTATCTAAATATATTTTTTTGTTTATAGGGAATATACACCCAGGAAGCCCAAGTAGCCTCATAAACCATGAGGTTTAATACCACATTCCATTTTTCTTTGATAGAACATGACTTGTGAAGATGGAGAACCTACCAACTATACCTATGGATCCTACACACCATGTTCACTTCTCCACACATATTATAGTCATATTTCTACTTCCCCTTTTTGGGTTTTGTACATGGGCTATCAATTTCTTTAGGTATATATGATGTTTGGCTTGGGAACAATTCGTATACCTATACCAAGACTATATGGTGGGCTAGAACCTTCATTCAGGATTATATTATTACATATAACCAATACCTTAAAAGTGACCTTACACACTGGACATGATGGTTGAGCTACTTATGATGATAGATATGTGGCATGTGATGAATCTAGCATGATCGATCATATCAACATTATAATAAACGTGCTTATTTATTAATAATTATTAGTTAATATAATCCCTCCTTGATGATAAATTTACACCAGGGAATAATTTCATCTCACCATTCCCAGGAAGGGTTAGAAATTTACCCCATGGGTTTGGGGCATAGGATCCTCTACCTATAGATCAGATAGGGTTGGTATTCCCGCGACCATTATTGGGTTTGATATCCTCAATATTTTTATTTTGTATTACCCTTGTCTAAAGAAGAAATGTAATTTGAATAAAAAAACCATCAAATGATAACAAATGTATAAATAAGGGAAGAAGTTATGGAGGTGTAAGGATTATTATCTTTTCCAAAACCTATAGTTATAATTTCAATGGGAACAATTACTAGCATTAAGGGGATGGAGAAAGAATGCCATGAGCTTAGACACCCTATTCTAAGTGATGTTGCTATGGAAGATTCAGTGGCCTTAGAAGATCAAATCCAAACTGAGAATGAAGGGAGAATATGTAAGTAGGATAATAAATAAGTTTACCTAACACCAATTGTCAAAGACAGTAACATAAAAAGAACATAAACTTAAAATATTCTCTAAGGGAAAGCATTCTACTATAGTAAATACATTTAAGGGTTTTTAGTTGGACCATAGATGAAAAGATGGAACTGATCCAAAATATAATTTGGATCTTATTATATACTCTAAGGAATAGATAGAGACATAGAAATTTATAAGAATGGTAGTATTATAACCCATAACTTACGATGGAGGTATTCCAACCAAATAGATCAAGTCTAATCCAGTTAACTCATCATTAAAAATTAAATGAGGGTACTCCATAAGAATCCAAAATAGTAATCGATGACATTTGATACAAAAGACATTACCTAAATCCCAAGGGAGATTCCCCTAGTCTTTTCAATTCAATTTCTCTCATTCTCATTTCTTATGAGAACCCTAATCACAGTGTGTGTAAAATTTAGTGTTCGATATTAATATAATAACATGTATTTTATTTTTCAATTGATTTTAAATTAATTTATTTTACCAAAATGACCTTTTGCTTTTTAAGAGTCTTATTGTGACTTGGTCCACTTTGTATGCAGTAGGTGTTTCTAGGAAATTATTTTATTAAAAAAATACATGAAGTGATTTAGTTTATTAAATTCATATTATTGTATATTCATACTGATATTTGATACCCATGATTGTTTTATATAAATTATCTAAATGATTTTCATTAATTCTTTGAGATGAATTGGTTTCCTTTAAATTTTTTCCCTCTTTGAATTAAAATTTTACCCATGCTAAATATTAAATTACATGAATATGGTACTCGTTTAATATATTTTTGATGATGGTTGATTGTTTTTATCTCTCCCTTGCTTTTTAAATTAAATAAACCATGTTTAAGGGTGTGTTTTAATGTTAAAAGTTGAATTTTTTATGTTACACCTAAGGGGGGACAAACTTGTTTATCTCTCCCTTAGTTCAAATATAATGACACATAACACTCTATCATGGACATGAAACCTTTCTTTGCCCATTATGGTTTACCTTGTTGATCATCCTTTTATAGGATAGAGGTAAGAATTTTATCTTTGATACTAAAAGGGTTGAAATTGGTTATAAAAATAAAGGCACTTGTAATACAAATGTGAATTAACTATTAAGTTTTTATGTTCTAATAGTTTTATTTTCTATAGTACATATCCATTTTTAAATTATGGTTTACATTGTTGATTGGAAGATAACATTTATTTTTATTTTTGTAGAATGGATAAAAGTAGGATGTATCATACCGATAGGATTTCAACCGCGTTTCAAAATAATTTGGAGAATGTTTTAGATTTTTCATTTGAAAATGCTTCAGATGAAGGTTGTATACAGTGTCCAGGATATAAATGTGTTGGAAGACCATGGTTAAGCCGGGAATAAGTTAGCTACCATATAATGAAATTTTTATTTCAAACAAACTATTACGTTTGGTATTACCATGGAGAGATGAGTCAATGTTCTACTAGTCACAAACAAAATGAAAAAAGTGGCATGGAGAATTTGATATTCGATCGGTTTCAATTTTTCCATCATCCCAAGAGAGATAATATGTTAGTGCAATAAGTCAATGATACCAATACACATGAGGATAATACTGAAGATGATGATGATAGAGTGAAAATTTTATTGGATGATGCCATAACACCAGTATATTAGGAATGTACTAAAATGACCAAGTTGGAATTTTTAATGCAGTTATATCATGGGAAAACCATGTAAGGAGATTATAATACCACTATTTATTACATTATTACATTTTTGAAGTACTTTCTTCATGATGGTGAAGATATTCCTTCAAATCATTTTAGGTCCTGGAAGTTAATTAAGTAGCTTGGATTTGATACTAATAAAGTTCATGTTCATCGAAAAGATTGTAGTTTATTTTGGGGGGAAAAACTGACCATAATGACTATAAAGAATGTGTTACATCTCAATTGAAGAAAAATGTAGAAGTAATACCATCTCGTGTGGCACAGAAAGTCATGTTCCACTTTTCATTGATTCCCAAACTTCAAAATCTATTCATTTTTGTAGAAATCTAAGCCAATATGTGATGAAATGATGCAAAGATAATTAAAGGTAATCATGATTTGGTTCATCCTACAGATGGATTATCATGGTAGACATTTGATTAAAAACATCCTAATTTTTTAGCTGAGGTGTGTAATGTTAGGTTGGGTTTATCCTGTGATGGTTTTAATCTGTTTGGTCAGATTCTTACTTCTCACAACACGTGGCCAGTTTTTTTTCATGTTTATAATCTTCCTCCATGGATGTGTATAAAATAACCATTCACTTTCTTAAGTAAACTAATATATGGTCCTTATGATCCTGGTAATGATATATATGTCTACTTGTAGCCTTTGATAAGAGAGTTGAAACAACTTTGGTATTTCGGTGTGTGGACATTCGATGCTTCTTCAAAGAATACGTTTCAGATGTGTGCTTCCCTTCTATAGACCATAAATGATTTCCCTAGTTATGAAATAATGTCTGGTAAAATCATGAAGGTAAAACTATCATGTCTATTTTTTATGATGAATACACAATCAAGAAGGCTTAAATATCGTTGTAGTTTCAGTTTCATGGGGTATATATGATTCTTGCTAATGGATCATCAATACAGGACGAATCGTTGGACGTTTGATAATACCGTTGAGACTGAACAACCACCTCAATGTATGTTAGGAAGTGATGTTCTTAATGAATTAAAAAATTTCATTTTTTCATTAGGAAAAGGTCAGTTGAAATATAAAAAGAGGAAGAATGTTGACACTGAAACCTCTTACAATTGGAAAAAAAGAAGTATTTTTTTTTGAATTTCCATTTTGGTCTATCAATTTGTTACTTCATTGTTTAAACGTAAAGCATATTGAGAAAAATATATGTGAAATGTTTCTTATAATTCTTCTGAATATAAAGGGGAAGACCAAAGATGACTTACAATCTCATTGAGACTTATTGGATTGGGGTATTTGAGCAGAACTGCATCCTGTGTGTATCAGAAAAAACAAATGGAATGTTCCTTGTGCTTCTTATGTGATGAAACCATCAGAGAAAGATCAATTTCTGGATATATTGGAGAATATCAAGGTTCCCAATATCTATTCGAAAAACATATCTAAATGAGTCAATAGAATATATGTGAAACTAAAATCTCTGAAAACTCATGATTATCACATCCTTCTTCATGAATTGATTCCAATAGCAATTCATCATTTAATATCCAATAATGTAAGGGTGATAGTGATTCTCTTGTGCCATATTTTTAGAGACATTTTTGCTAATTTTTTTTCCAAGTCATTCTTGATAAACATGCAGTAGGAGGAACCATTAATTTTATGTGAGATGGAAAATATTTTTCCTCTATCCTTTTCCACTTGCTTGTTGAATTTAACGATTTATCTTCTAACTGAAAAACTTCTTGGGGGACCAGTTGCTTTTTGGTGGATGTATCCTACTGAAAGAAATATTTGTACAATAAAATCATATGTTCGAAACAAGAATTATCCTGAAGGTTAGATTGTGAGGGGTTATTTGAATCAAGAATGTATGGAATTTTATTCAATATTTTTCTCTGATGTCACCACAAGACATAATCAGCCAATAAGAAATGAAGATGACTAGTATGGGGAAATTGAGCCCTCGTTTCCATCTCTTATGCAAATAGGAGAGATTTTTGGGACTTATACATTGACTACATTGATCCCTGAAGAGCGGGAGATAGTACATCACATAGTCTTGTTTAACTGTGGTTTGTTCTAAGACTATATAATGTAAGTAATTTGATTATTTATATGTTATCTCATATTATGAAATTTCACATATACCTTTCACTTTTATTATCATTTTATATTGGGAGAATAAAAAAATTATAAGTAGAGTTCATCGATCTTTTTCTTTGAGAAGGAGAGAGGATTTGCATAGACTAGAGTTTCCTGTTTGGTTGAAATCAAAGGTATTACCATTAATTTAATTAGTTTTAAAAATATATATCCATTTAATTGTATTATTCATATATATTTCAGGTGTTGAGTGTACCTATTGACTTCGTTTCTCAAGAATTGATAGATTTGGCTTTTGGTCCTAATTCTTTGGTTCATGAATGTAAATATTTAATAATCAATGGGTATAAATTGGTTACAACAGATCGAGTGGTGAAAATGAGAACACAACATGATGACATTATGTTAACCACTATAACAAATTGTTATACCAGTGTATCAGATAGTCATCCTCGATATGTAGAAGTGTATTATTATGGGATAGTTGATAAAATATTGTTATTGTATTACTACTCTCATGGTAGAGTTACTATGATAAAATGTAAATGGTTTGATTCAATGAGATGTCATGGTACATTTATTGATGACTGTGGATTCAGAGTTATTGATATGAGTCGATGCCTGCATACCGATGAACCATACATTTTGGCATCAATGGATAAAAAAGTGTTTTATGCGAAAGATCATCTGAGACCAGATTATAGTGTCATTAATGATGCAATACCCAGATATATTTTTCATGATGTAGGTGATGAAATTTCCATCATTTAAGTCCCCATTGGTGTTGAACAAAATATTTCATTTGATGAATCAAATTGTCCCATTGTGAGAGTTGATATTGAACCTGAAGTAGTGGTTGGTAATAAATGGAATCAACCATATATGTTCACTATTCATTTAGTTTATATTTACATGAGTTTATTAGGTTAGTATTACTATAATTACTTTTATTATGTTTCAGTTTGGAATGAAATGTTTTGTTTTTGAATTTTCTGGTGTCATTTCATTAAATCAGATTTATTTTAATGTATATAACTTGGTTTAAATCTGGTTTTTAAAAAATTAATAACCTGGTAATGTAATTTTAAAAACTGTGTTAGTCATTTCCTTGTAATCATTTGTACAATTAAAAGAAATAAAATTGGTTCCTCTCATGAATTGCTGATATATGTAAGTTGTATGATTCATTATTAAAAACTATTTTAAAAACATTAAATTTAATTCTTATGTAGAATATGCCAAATACTATAGAAGTTCGAAGGAGGCGACTATTTGATCCCGATTGACTGTGAGAGTGCATTGCCTTCACTTCCATTAGCGAGTATTAAAATTGTAATGCTTTTTTTTCTGCATTACATATAATTTCATGTTAATATTCTCTATCAATTTTTTACGTACATTCAGTTCCACCATATTTGACTCATAATCCGATTAGCATGGGTATGAAGACGGATGCTCCTAGACCTAGATGGAGCACCCGTCATACCTGTTTCCACACTGACCTACCATCGAACACCCCTTACACCACACCTTTCCATCCTCTTGAGTCTTTGGGGATGTTTTTGTCAATGCCTCCATCATCATCTCAGCTACCCACTTATTCACATTCCATGACTACACCACCTCCACAGATGTTTCCACCTTTACCATATCTATATCCGATGATGTATCCCCAATCCTACTACTCATATGCTGCCGTGTCTACACCACCTCCAATTCCTGATGTCCAACCAGTATCTAATGAGTCTATTCCATTAGCTTCCACTCCAGTTCATGAAGGTCACTTAGAGCATGCATTGGAACAGACACTACTTTCAAAGGCTGCAGAGTCAGGATAGCCCACAAATCGACCATAGTCTATTGAGAAATATACATACGGTTTTTTGATTATAAATGTTTCAAATTATATCACATTATTTTTGTCATGTTGTACCATGACTTAATTTTTCTTTCCCCCATCTTTTTCTTATTCAGTGGAATCTTCTTCTAGGAGATTTTGGTGGACTTGGATGAAGAATGTTTGGAATAGCCAGAAACATCTAATGGTGGATTAAAATCAACAAAATCAGATGGTAGGTCTAACTACAACACAATGTAGAAGTTTCATGGCCACTTTAGCCAAGTATCATGATATCATTCCGGTGGAACCAGTGTCATGGAGATATATCATTAAAGAGATTACGGAAAAATCATGGGAAAAAATATGGGTAATAAAATTATATAAAGTCATATCTATATTATTGGTGTATTTAAATGAAATAACATGATCATTGTAGATTCAGTTTTACTTTACCGACGGAAAAGCTGCTAAGACAACAAGGTTGATGGATGTTGGGGAGTTATGGCGCTCATACAGGAATGAGTTGTATGTTGTTTGGAAGAGCAGGGTTGGTACTGACTAAGAGGGGGTACCCATATTCCTCGACTTTCCAAAAAGTCGATATGAAAAAATGATTGCACTTTGGGAGACTGCTAAGTTTAAGGTTATCTCAATCTTTAATGGTAGACATATAAAATTTAACTCTTATTACTTGTATAGGAATTTTTTAGGAATTGTCAGAATAAAACATAAATAATAAGGATTCAATGACATATTTTCACACATTGGGGCACACTACAATTATCGATCATGAAAATCACTAGGTACTTTAACTGGGTATTGTGATGTTATATAGAATGTTTTACTGAAAATATTATTGAATAGACATATGTCAAATTTGTGCATTTCTCATATATGGTACTAATCTAGATTTTTTCATTTCTCATTTGCAGCAAGATAAATTGGGAATCTAAGGTCCTGTACCTCTTTCCAAATTATTTTGCTCTAGTAGAAAGAAAAATGATGGAAGTGCAGTAAATGCATAGAAAAAAGATATAATTATAAAGTTTTTTTATTTATATTATAAATATTTATACAAAATTCATAATTTAATATGTTTATAATTTCAAAAATCTTCCTTGGAGGCCCTCGATGGTAAGGAAGATGACAACTCTGGCCACATGATCATTTAAGTTAGGTATTAGGTGAGGAGCACCTGGGGAGAGTATGATGTTGACTAGAGAAAAAAACCATCCCATCTAAGTATTGGTCATTAGTAGGATCTTCTCAAGCCTCCCAGACCTCTGAGATAGAAATAACTCGTGCTGAAGTAGCTGAGGAAAAGAAAATAGTTTTATAAGAGCGTGAAAGAAGTAATCTAATAACCAAAAATTTCATAAAATCTATGGAAGTTTTGAGTCATTCACTTCAATCAGAGGCTATTGATACTTTTGAATCATATATGGAATCAATTATCTCTTTAAATGATGTATCGGGTGAGGCTAATGAGGTTTTTAGTGGCAACGAAGGCGGTGGCGATAGAGTTGTTGGTGGTGAGGATGTTACTGGTGCTGCTGATGCTATTGTTGGCGATGAGGCTGCTGACGATGTTGCTTCTACTGCTGATGATTGGCATGGACATGGGGATGGGGATGTTGGTGATGGGGGGGGGGGGGATATTAATCCCCTTCATTTTTGACTTAGTAGGGTGACTTGTGTATGTAATTTAAGAACTTGAATTAAATTTTTGTATGGATGAGAACTGTTAATTTGTTTTCTTCTGAAAAGTTCTGCATAAATTTTCCCATGCATTTAAATAAAGCTCACATTAGAATCCTTAGTCATGCATATGGGTAATATATTCCCTTACTACCATAGAATACTTATCTCTAAATAATATCCCATATAGTGACATTATATTCCATTTATTATCTATTTACTTTTAAAAAATTATTGGATTAAAAAAATCTAAATTAATGTAGGTAAAAAAGGAATATATTCCACAGTTGTTATTTCTAAAATTTTCATTTTGTAAATTCTGGAGTTGTTCTATTGATTGAACTGGTTGGGTTTTTTGAGATCTTAAGTCCTTGAAGGATATAGAAAATTCTAGAGATTTTTTTTGGGTTTACAGGTAGCTTTGTAAGAAGGGTGTAAGGGGGAGGGGGGCTGGGTGTAGGGGGTGGGGCTGGGTGCATGGGGAGTTGGGTACAGGGGAGGGTGGGGAGGGGGGGCTGGGTGCTTTGGGGGGGGGGGTGCTGGGTGCTTGGGGTGGGGTTGGGTGCAGGGGGGCTGGGTGCAGGTAGGGGGGATGGGTGCAGGGGGGTGGGGGGCTGGGTGTAGGGGGTGGGGCTGGGTGCAGTGGTGGGGGGGGGGCAGGGTGCTTGGGGTGGGGCTGGGTGCAGGGGGGTAGGGCTGGGTGCAGGGAGGGGGGTTGGGTGCAGGGGGGATGGGGGGTTTGGTGCTGGGGGGATGGGGGGCTGGGTGCTGGGGGTGGGGCTGGGTGTGGGGGGGGGGGGCGCTTGGTGTTTTTTGGCTACGCAAGTCAGTGTTCATGGAAATATTATAAGCTCATGTATAACTGGATATTTTAATGTGTTTGGTTTTATGACGTTATTTGCAGTTTGGTTGCAGTTATGGGATGCCATGGATCTTGTCTTTCCTGAAGGTATGTTTCACTAAGGTGTATTTTTTTACATGTGTAATCAAAGAATTATCATGGTTGTTTTCTATCTATGTTTTTATTTAGTAAGCTATGTGTTTATATTGTTTAAAATACAAAGATTATTACATTCAAACTGCTCCTATAACAATAAAAGGAACACCTTTCATTTTGTATTCAAATGAACGTGTATGCATAATGAACTCTACAACCATTTTAAACTATGGAAATGGAATATGTATACAGTTTAAAAAGCTTTCAATTTGTATTCGAAGCATATTAATTATATTCTATACATCTTAATGGCAACAAGAAGACAAGGGTGTGCTAATATAAACATATATGACTATGTCATGCAATATTTTCTTAGAAAAGGAAAAGATGACCATGGATTTAATTTCCACCGAATGATGACTGAAGGTGGCTTTAACCGAAGTAGTATTACATGTAATAATATTATAAAATGTCTCAAAAAACTAAATCAAATTGTAGTGGTGTCAGAGTTCCTTCTACTGCTTCTATCCATGGGTCAAAAAAACTAAATTTTCTTTTGATTACTCCATTGATTGCTACTTACTACAATAAAGGAAGGTTGGATGAGGATCTCATGTATTAATTGTCCTTCAATGAATTTCTATAGGATACTATTGTCAAGCCTAAAATTTCAACTAAGCCATCCCACACTGGTGTTAAAAACATCACTGTTTCGTCTGATAAAAAAGTGAATCCCAATAGTTGCTCTAATTCGTCAAGATCTTTTGAAAGTGATTCCGAAGGAGTGAGCATTTATCAACTATAAATAGGAGTGGTCTATGTTTCTCATTGCTTGGTATGCTTCTAAAAACCAATAAAAATATGAATTGTTTTGTTTCATTGTTTTTTAATGATTATTAAACTATGTTCTTTTTTAGGAGCCTCCTGCTAAAGCTTCTCCTACTTTGAATGGGTAGCTTACTCTCTAAAAAAGTCATTATTTCTGCCACCAATGTTTCTGAGAGTGATTCCTCTGGTTCATCTTAAGTGATTATGATGAAGGTGTGAGGGTTATTATTAATGCTCGTGCATTATATAAATAGTGCCAGTGGTTTTTAGTTTGATATATTTTATATTATCTTTGATATTCTGGTCACTAATTGTGCATTTGAAGTTTTTATGTAGGAAAAATTACCTAATAAATCACTTGGAACTGTGATAAAAAGTAAACCATCATGTATTCTTGAAACAAAAGAGGAGTCTAGTGATGAAGCAGATACATATAACTTTGATGATGATGCTTATAAGCCAGTGAGTATGAATGATTTTATCTTTATCTCTACTAATATTTCATTTTAAAAAATCATTCTCATAATTATTGTGCTTGTATGATATGGATGTTTGAGTTGCGTTTTTTATGAGAGCATAAACATTAGGTAGTTATTACCCCTATGTTATTTAATATTTTAATTTCTATAAAAAAAAACATATAATAATTTTCCCAATCCTATTATGCGGGTTCTATTATTTTTAACAGGAGCATTAAATGCAAGGAAATTGATGATCAATCACAATATTCTAATATTTAACACCTTCAAAAATAGGTTCGAATACATATTTACATTATTATAACTAGAATAAGACTATAAATAGTTATGTAGTATTGATTACATTATCATGGCTTCTACTGTAACCTTTATATTAGGAGTCCCTACACTAGCATCCCATACTAACAACAATGTTTACACTGGAAACGTTTACATATTTACACATTTGGCTTCATTGACTGAAAATTAAATTTTTATTAAAGAAACACTTTTGTGGGAAATGTGAAAAACCAATCATTCATGCACAAAAGGAAATAGATGAACTATTGAAGAATAGTTTGAGTCGATTAGAGTTAATCTCCCTACTTAGATTCCAAGAGAGAATGCTAACCTGAGTATCAGAATCATCCTTTAGAAGGTCTTCGAATGGTCCGCCAGTTTGTCCGAAGCTTGGATGTACTCTTCTTGGTTGATATTCCCATCATTAAAACCCCTAATCAATATCAGATCCTTTTTGTCAATCCAATTAATATGCTCCTCATTGGTGACCACCCTTAAAGGTCTTCTCATCATCCTATTAGCTTCTTCGTCAGTATCATTAATTGTTAAAACTATTTCCACCATTTCTTCTTCTGAGTGCATAAGTAGATCCAAAGAAGGGTCTGTCTTCATACCGGACTCATGTGGTTGGCCAATTTCATCATTGGAAGATGAAAGGGGGTCATTGACACCCATGTTGGCCTTGGATTTCTTTGCTGATCTAGTCTCCTATAGCGGTGGTAAGTAAGAATAATCCTTCTTCTCTTTCCGAGAGCCCCTCCGAATCTTACTTCTCCTCGAGCTTACCAGATCCCCTTGGAATTCTGCTCCTATATCACTAGAAAAAATCTCAGATTTCTCATCACTAGATTCTGTCCCGGATTCCCCCTTCTTCAGTGAGGACCTAGCCGGATCAGCCTCCTGTTCTGGGTTATCCTGTGAAAGCCCTTCAAATCTATTTTTAATCACAAGTTCACCAATTTCTCTACTTGGAAGATTACCAAAATATTGATGTGGAATCATACTTCTAGGAGAGCCACCCTCCCTTGATGCCTTGGGTTCCAGGACTTTGTCATTGGTTCTAAGCCCTGTGCGCACAACCTCTGCATATGAAGCGGTCCGAGGAGTCCTAGTGCCTTCTTCTTCAACCATTTGGGAATCCACCACATTGATAACACTGCCAGGTTACACCTCCTCCAAAGTCTCACCCTCAACCGGTGTACAGTCCTGAAATCCACCCATATCCTTCCTCAATCATTTGAAGACTTCCTTCACCAAAGGATACACAACCTGAGGCCCACAGCTCACCTCCACTGGAGACTTTCCCTCAGGATCCACACAAACCTACTCTTGTCTAGGAGGTCCTCCCACTGAATGAGTTCCTGATACTTTACCACTGCCAATACCCATCTGATTATTTGGTCCCCGCATACAAGATTTTGTCCAGTGCCCCAGCCTCTTACATTCCAAACAGAAATCAAACCATGATTTGAAGACCACCTCCTGTTTGCATTGAAATTATTCTTCTACAGTTATCCAAACATAATCAACAGAATCCTTGGAAACATCTACTCCAATGCAGACCCGCGGATTTACAGGATTCAAAAGTGCAGCATTTCGGCTATCCAAACACAGATATCTACCTATTAAATTTCCAACCATTATAATAAATGAGGGGTTCTGAAATAGTAAGGGAATATTCAGAAATCTTACCCAAACTGCCACTAAAGAGGAATCATGCTTCATATGGAAATCGTATTTCCATCGGAAGAGGTAGAACCGATATCTATTGAAGGAATAAGAAGGACTGGACCAGGCTTTGATTAAATCCTCCTCCGAGGAAAAACGTATCATGATATGTCTTCTGTCAATCGAACCCACTATCTCCCTTTCTTATAAATCCCAAGAACAGAAAATATACCTATCGAACGAATCAACCGAAGGTAATCATTTCTTGAACCGAGCAATCAACGTCAGATTCAGAAGCACTGAAGTTTTGTTGAACTCCATGATCGATAATGGTAGATTGGGTCTCCCATTGAACAAATCAGGAACTTTTAGACATAATGAAGCTTGAGGAAATGGAGGGAGAAATTTGGGGTTAGATAAAAGCAAGAAACCTACTCCATTGAATGACGATGAAGGTCCCTCCCCCGCTGGTGGGGGAGGGACCAGCGTAGTGGCTGTCGTCGTCGTGGAGAAGGATCGCGAAGCATGGTTCCCCACGAAGAAAAACCCTCGCATGAACATTCCACCACATTAGGCTTCATTAGTAGCAACATTACACTAGCATTTCTTACAGGATTAGTATTCACACTAGCAATGTTTATACTAACATCATTACAGTAGAAGTTCCTACATTATTAGTTCTTAGACTAGAAATGGTTACAGTAGAACTGTTCGTAGAAACATTACCTGTACAAACACCTTTTCATAATGCATATGTATGGGAAATACAAGGGTGAAAAATCTTGGAAACATGGGAAGAATCATGCTGAAGCTCTGTCTGCAATGACACGAGCAGCCCACTCATTGGTGCTGGGGAAGAGGAGACATGTATGTTGTAGTTGAGTTTTTATTTTATTTTATGTATCACATCATCCACTTTGGCCTTTTACCGCTTTCTACGGACATAGGGTACTAATATTCTACAAAGGGGGATAAAAGGAAACTAGAGGCCGATACACAGGTTTCTTTGTAGGGGAGGGAGATTGGGGTAGTTGAGGGATTTATAGTGTGTTTCATTTTTTTCTGCTTTTACTATGTTTCTTCTATTTATTTTCTTTTCCTTTGGCATGGATGTCTGACATAAGGATGGGTCATGCGGAAATTTTATTTATTTCTGCTGCTTTTTTAATTAATTGTTTGTGGGGGTGATTAACCCCTTCTTCGAGACACCAAACACATATCAATATCTCCAAATCATGAATGTCATTTCATTATGAAATTCTTCCATGCATACCATCACCCTCAGTCCTCTTCCAAGACTTATTATTTATGATTACACATCGAATGTACTCTTCATATATAAATTTTCAACACGTCTTCATGCAATAGATCTTCATGAAATTATTCTTGACAAATCCCATGTCTCTTTAATAAAACATACCTCATTCATACCTCATATATTTTCCACAAATCTAACCAATCAAGTCTTGGTTGCAATAACCCCCCTTTTGGATGATCCTATTTTTGAATTAGTTTCCTATGGTAGAGAGGTTAGTGGCCCTATTCATCCCATTCAAGAGAAGGTGAAAAATACTAGCTTATGGGATGATATAGTATATGTGTCTCATCCATCCTATGAGGTAATCTCATTTAAAGATGTTATATCAAGGGTCATCTCTGAAGAACAACTTGGAGAAGGATCCAAGCATAGTAAAGATGATAAGAAATATAGTAGATGTGTCTCATCCACTCCCTTCGCTCCTGGCCGGAAGATGATGCCCCGCAGATGCCACTAGACCAGGACAACATGCCGCGGTAACATCACAGTCACATCGTGGTCACGCCGCGGTCATTCCATGGTCACGGTGCGGTCACACCTTGGTCACGCCATGGTAATGTTGTGATTTGGCCCTGCTCTAGGACGACACCTCATGGCGGTTCAAAGTCCTATCAAAATTCGATGCATGATACCTAGATGGAGTTTTAGATACATTACCTACCCATAGTTAATGGGGATGGAGTCCCTTAGGTATCAAATCTCTAGATTGAATCTCTCATGAAAATATTTAGTCACTAGTAGACAACATTGGAGATGAGGGTGAAGCTTGATACTTGTATTCTACAAGGACCATCTAAGTGCTCAAGGGACATCAGAGTAATTGCTGGACAATAAAAATAATTGATAATAATTTTATAATGATATTTGTATTTGGAAAAGTGTCCTTCAGAGTTTGATATTTTTAGGATCCTGATGATTGGATGAGTGTTTTGACCCTTGTAGAGAAAATGCTTCAACATTATCATCTTTTTCTGTGTGATAACATTAAACAAGACACACCTTATATAGTGTAGTTGGATCTTTCTATAATAATTGGGAATCTAATGGATGATCAGCTATGTGATAGTATTCCATGAGTCTTGTGATCAGTGTTGAGACTAACTAATCACAATTTCTATCGGCAGGGCGGCGACCGAAATGTTTCCTCAACTCCTCCTGCTCCCTTCTCTCTTGGATGGAAGATGCTGCCCTGTGGATGTCACTGGACTGGGCCAACACTCCATGGTCATGCCACAGTCACTCTGCAATCACTCCGCGGTCATTCCACAGTCACTCCCCGATCAAGCCACAGTCTTGCCGTGATAATGTCGTGATTTGGCCATGCTCTAGGACGACACCCCACAGAGGTTCACAGTCCTATCAGAATTTGATGTATGATACCTAGAAAGAGTTTTAGATACATTACCTACCTATATATAATGGGAAGTGAGGCCCTCATGTAGAAAATCTCTTGATTGAGTCTTTCATGAAAATATTTAGTCACCTGTAGACAACATTAGAGATAGGGGTGAAGCTTGCTACTTGTATTCTACAAGGACCATATAAGTGCTCGAGGGACATCATAGTAAATGGTGGACAATAATAAGACTGGAGAATAATTTTATAATTATATTTCTATTTGAAAAGTGTCCTTCAGAGTTTAATATTTTTATGATCCCGATGATCGGATGAGTGTTTTGACCCTTTTAGAAAAAATGATTCTACATTATCTTTTTTTTGTCTGAGAACCACACACACCTCATATAGTGTAGTTGGAGCTATCTAGAACAATGGGGAATCTGATGGATGATCAGATCTATGATAGTATTCCATGAGTCTTGTGATCAATGTTGAGACTAACTAATAACAATTCTGTCCACGGGGAAATGACCGGAATGTTACCTCGCCTCCTCCCTCTCCCTTCGCTCCTGGCCGGAAGATGCTACCCCACAGATGTCACTAGACCAGACCAACATGCCGCGGTCACACCGTGGTCACACAGAGGTCACGTTGTGGTCACACCGTGGTCATTCCATGGTCACACCCCAGTCACGCTGTGATCACGCCATGACCACCATCACACCAACCCACACTAGCCACCACACCATTATGATTCATGTGTTATCGATTCTAATGGATTTGAAAGTGGTGTTGGGGAATATTGAAAATATATTCACTTCTTTCATATTGTTTTGAGGGAATATTTTCCTAGGGATGTGTGGATGAGGATGTACGGACTAGTGGTAGATGGTGGTATCAACTTATGTAGTGTCAAGGGATCAATTCACATTCTACACGTTATGTTTTCTTGGGAGGTTAGTGAAGGTCATTATCTATGGGGAAATTTCATATCTGTTAAAGTATTGATCTGACATTGAGTATTGAGGGGGAAAGTCTAATGGATATGGAAGGAGTTACACGGGAACATTCTGGTTCTCATGAAGCAGTCTTGGTGGATTGTGGAATGAAGAAACATAAACATCTGGTTTGACAACTGGGAAGGTTCCCCTCTTGGATTTCTAGGCTGTCCGACTCCCAAAATTTTGTTTTCCAAGGTATGTTGTTACCCCTATTTTACACAGGTTGTTCTTAACCACCATCAAAGTGAATGTTTTGATAACATTATTATATCTTCTTAAATGGAATGTTTAGTCTTCACGAAGTTTCCAATGGGGGTTTTCCTGGCCATGATTTATAGGTCTATACATCAGATTCCAAATGGTATCACTAGTGGTGAAAATATGTACTGGTGTAAATAAATCTTTATTAAATGTAACTTATTGGTTTGGTGGATCAATAAACATTGTATTCCTATGAATGAAACTATTAGGAGCAGGGGGAGGGTGTAGGTGGGGTGTCTAGAAGGGGCAATCTAGGGGGTGTCCAAGGGCTCTCTTGGGGGGGGGGGGTTCAGGGGGTCTGTAGGGAAGTGGTAGGGTGCAGGTGGGGTGTCTAGGGGGCTATCCAAGGGGGGTGTCCAAGGGTTGTCCGGGGGGGGGTCTGCAGGGCAGGGGGAGGGTGCAGGTGGGGTGTCCAGGAGGGGGTGTCCAGGGTCTGTCAAGGGGGGTGGGGTGTCCGGGGGGGATGTCTATGGGGGGTGTCCAGGGGGGTGTCTAGGGGGCGGGGGTGTCCAGTGGGGGTGCAAGGGGGCTGTCCAGGGTTCATGGGGGTGTTCAAAAGGCTATCTAGGGGGTGCAGGGGGGTGTACATGCCTTCTAATCATTTCAAAAATAAAACCCCACTTTATTGTATCAAATTATTTTGAGATATCAATATTTAAGGAAATGTTCCCATGTTTAACCTTTTGTTTCATGATGTTAACACATTCAGAGGTAGTTCTAAATATTCCTACTAGGGACAAAGCCAAACTAATTTGAAGAGATAAACCCACAAGCAATGAGAACTAACCTCATAGAAATAATTTTGCTAATGATTTTTGGAAAGGTATTCCCAATAGCAATAGGTCTGAAATCCATTATATCCATAGAATTTTCCTTATTTGGGATTAGGGAAATAAAATTTGAGTTGATTACATAGGGAATTGAGGTGTGGTTAAAGAACTCCCTCATAGCCTTAAAGAGTTCATCACGAACTATGTCCCACTAGAACATAAAAAATTTATTTGTGAACCCATGAGGACCAACCACACTCATTATTTTAAGAAAAAGGGCACTCTTAACCTCTTTCTCATAAATGGATGAAACAAGAGATATTTTTGGATTTGTGTAGCCCGATCCGGTTGACCACACACCAGTGAAGAAAGGCAGTGTTTTTTGTATCCTCTATCAGACTTTTTTTGGATTTAATAAGAGATAAACGATTGTGATGATTTATCATTAAAATTTATTTAATAATTTTCTGATAAGAACTTTTTTCTTCTTTGAACACTTTGGCCAGCTTTTCTTATGTTTTAACTGGAAAAAACAATGCATTGTGGTTCCATTGTTTTTGAATTCTGGTTTGCATTGTTTCACAGTGGTTTCACAGGGGGTGGGGGCTTGGTTCAGGGAGGGGGGGCTGGGTGCATGGATGGGTGCAGGTGGTACTGTGGGTGCAGGGGGGTGACCAGGAGGGGGGGGGGTACTGGGGGTGTAGGTGGGGGGGGGGGGGTGGATAGTGGTGGTGAAGGTGGGGGAGAGGGGGACCTGGGTGCTGGGGGTAGTTGGGGGGCTGGGTGAAGGTGGTACTGGGGGTGCAGGGGGTGTCCAAGAGGGGGGGGGGGTATTGGCGGTGCATGTAGGGGGGGACAGTGGGGGTGCAGGTGGGGGGGAGGGGGACCTGGGTGCAGGGGTAATGAGGGGTTGGGGGCTGGGGGCAGGTGGTACTGGGGGTGTCATGGGGTGTCCGGGAGGGGGGGGGGTGGACAGTGGGGGTGTAGGTGGGGAGGGGGACCTGGGTGCAAGGGGTAGTGGGGGGGGGGCTGGGTATAGGGGGGATGGGGGGGCTAGGTGCAGGTGGTAGTAGGGGTGCAGGGGGTGTTAGGGGGGGGTCTAGGTGCAGGTAGTACTATGGGTGTAGGGGGGAAGTGGGGGTGCAGGTTGGGGGGGGGGGGTCCAGGGGGTGTCAAGGGGGGTGTGAAAGGGGGTTCTGTCCAGAGGGGGAAGCTTCTATTTCTGTTAAAAGAATATATACCCACGGTTTGAGAACTGTGGGTAAATATGATACTGCAGAACACTCTATACCCACGGTTTTGAAACTGTGGGTAAATATGCTGCTACAAATCCTCTCTACCTACGGTTTACTTAACTATGGGTATCTAATTTCTGTTCTGAAAATGTATACCCACGGTTCTGTAAACCGTGGGCATAGATATATACCCATGGTTTTGGTGAACCATTGGTAAGTTGAAATTTCAGTGGGATATACCCACAGTTTTTGTAAAACCGTGGGTATAGGGAAATCCCGACACCTCGAGAGCCCACGGTTTATCAAACCCTAGGTATAGCCTATTCCCATGGTTTGAAACCGTGGGTATAGGGCACTTTTCCAGTAGTTTACTGTTCGGGATATGAAGCTGATGAGAATTAAAATTTTAATCCATTATGTTTTCTATAAGGGGTAATACCTTCCATTTTTTAGAATTACACCATTATCAATAGTTATTAACTCATTTCCTATTGAAGGTGATGTTTGGGGGGCACACACATTCTAGTATATGATTAAAGGTGCCTCGGTGGGGATATGTTATGATATATGAATCCTTATGGACTCTATGAATTCAATATTTATTGGATAAATAAAACTTTTAATATATTAAATCCTCTAAATACGACTAGTCATACCTCTGTAAAAATTATCCATAAAGTCTTTCTTAGACCCCCTAAAAAATTAAATTGTAATATAGGAAATTAAAGAGTAATAAGGAACCTAAATATGATAAAAAATAATAATAAACTCTCATTACATATTCTAGAATATATAAAAATTTATTGATAAAACATTTTAATAAATAAAGAGTTATTTCATATATATTGACAGTAATTTGAGATTAATAGGGGTGGAACCAATACATATAGACCTAAAATGATGAATGACTAAAAGTAATTTTTATTAATTATTCCAAAATATATATAATTTGATAAACTCCATTTCATTTTTCTGGAATAAGTGATGAGACAACCTAATGAATTATTACATTTCATTTTAATGGTATATCAAATATTTGAAAACATCTCAAAATTATAATTATAATTTCATTTAAAAATAAATAATAAAGGGAAAAATAATTTTAGGAAAATAATATACCTAAAAAAGATAATGGTTTTAAACATCTCAACATTTTTAGTTGATAAATTGATTTAAGAATTATGTCTAGACAAGTTGAAAACAAGAATTATTGTAACACCTTGACCCTAGTTACCCAGAGTCGGTGCATTATTGCGTAACATTGCCATGATCACAAAAGATCGAGTCTCAAAAGACTGATTAGTTTAGTAGCCTTGGAAACACTAGATACATTCATAAATGATATATTACATCATAAAGTGAAAAACTATAATAACAAAGTCTCCATAGTCCACACCCATATCCCCTTTAGACTATCCCTGCAGGTCAGTCATAAAATATTTCTTCACATCCTGAGAAAAATAAAACAATGAAAGGGGTGAGCTCAGATGATTAGTAAGGATAACAATTTAGCGAAAGCTTTTATAAATAAACATAAATATTTAAGGCAATGTATAACTAAAACAAAAGCCTTTTAAACATGAACTTCAACATAATATGGCAAAAGTAAAATGAGATAATGCCATTTACTTCTTCACATGGATATTCTATTGGTCGAATATTCACATGAAATATCAATAACCACTTTCATAATGATGGAATGCATAATGCCAAACTATCATAACCATGTAGCCAAGGCCTCATGCCAATACTTCAAATAATATTTTGTCAAGGCCTCGTGCCAAGACACTAGTTTGTCTCATTAGACCTGCCGATGCATCGAGGAGCTATAGCGGGCTCCACCCATCACTTATTAAGTCCAATGCATTCCTCATATGAATAGGTTTAAACATATCATAAACCATAACATAATCGTATCACATAAAAAATGAATAAAGGAAACATAACATTTCCACATTTCAATTACAAGATATTAATAAAACACATTGATAGAATAAAAACACTTTAAAAACCATTTTTAATACAAAAATAAAAGAAAATTAAAACTTTGTATTTATTTTTCATTTAAAAAAAGTTATGGCTTGTAGAGGAAGCCGAAACTCAAATAATGGTCATGGAGGCAGAGAAGTCGTTGTCACCGCATACGTACGACAAAAAGAATTCCCTTTTGTCGTTTAGTAAAACGCTTCATATAAAAAATATTCCTTTTGAATAAACGTAAAATTCAAAGGGGTTTATACACCGTATAAAAAAAGTTGTGTATAAAATAAAATATGCCTCAATGAATGGAGATTGAGATGAAGTCCTTACCAAGATAATTTTTTTAAATAAAATAGATCTATTATGTGTATTCAATATAAGTACACAAAATAAAGTACAAATACAATATAGGACATAACAATATCATAACATAATTGGAAAGTAGGAGATTAACCCAAAGAATGGAAATTGGGTTAAGAAATTCCTTTACATCGTGTCCAACATGACTCGAACGTTCTTTAAACTCCTGAATAATAAACTAGAGTTAATTTATACTTCCTTAAGAACATTTTTCAAGTTCATTATTCCTTTTATATCAATTATTACCATGTTATGAACATTATGTAATTATTTAAGTTAATAACGGTCGTTTTGTCAATCTTTGGTACTTGAGTCAAAAATAAACTTCTTATAATTACAAGTTGTTCATGTGGAAAAATATCCATTATATACAGAATTATATTCATGATTTAGATATAATATATATAATATATATCTATTATATACATGCATTTATAATATTACATAACATTTATAGGTAAGAAATGAAATGCACCGTTCATGGAGACGGTAAGCTGTACGTACGCATGAATGGTACATTCATTTATATTTCGTATTTAATGGAATTTAATTATAATTATATAAAGTTATACTATAATTATAGTATAATATAATGTAAATTACCATTTACTCCATCCTTTATACATCTCACATATGGCATTAACGATTCAAATCACTTTGAGGGGGCGGTAGTCCGCACCTCCTAAAATGAAATTATCGCGTTTACCCATAATGGAAATCATAAAGGTTTGCCATAAATGAAAAATAAAGAATCATAAGGAAAACAAAAATATAATATATATAATATATAAAAGTAGTGTCATCATAATGGACACCATGAGAGGTGTTAAAAGAAGATTGAACAATCATCGTTTCGTGGGGCAATAATTCGCCCCCCCCACAGAAACAGTATGTTCTTTAACCATTAGACGAAGGTGTGTGTAAGTGTAAATAAAATCCTTCTCATAAAAACATACAAGTATATTGAGTATACTTTTTTTATTACAAAATAAAGTAATAAAAAGATTTTAGGGGGTTGGAGAAGAAAAATAAAACAAAAGAACACAAGAGAAGAAATTACCTTAAAATCAGGTAAATATTTTTGATTTGAGCCAAAGGCTTCTTTGGGAAGATTTATGCCCAAAGTGAGACTTCTAGGAGTAAGAGAGGGAAGTTGAAAGAGTATTTGGGCAGATGTTGGTCGATCCAAATGGCTTGGAAGGTGTGAATAAGGTGGTAGTGGTGGGGGCCTTTTATAAGGGGAGAAGAGGGGTACTCTTGGAAAGTCATGAAATATTACTTTATTATATAATGAGTTTGAGATTTTAAAGGTCCCACACTTATATATTTCGAGTATAAGGTGATAAGGGTTAGAAATATACTAATCTAATAGGTTTTTGACATGTGTAAGTTATAGATTTTACATTGTCTTTTCATTTTATTTAAATTGTTAATTAATGAGGTAATCGTTGCATCGTCATGGTGTCATAAAAAAATTATTTAAAGTCTAAAAATTATAAAAAAATATTATGATGTAGGAAATATTTTTATCTTTACAATGAATATTTATAGTCAAAAAGTTAACTTATATGACCCCATGTAATAATTGTTTTAGTAAAACAACACATGTTTGTGACAATTTTATTTTTACTTTAAATAAAAAGTTATTAATGCCATTTTCTTACCCAAGTGGCTCCATGGGGTCCCCAAGTTGACCCATGGATTTCCTTGGTTGGCCACAACTCATCCAATAAGAGTAGGACAAGTGTAAAGGTATTTTCATATTTTTATAATATCATTTTTACCTTAAATTTCACTAATTACCTTTAATCGAGATTAATTAAACTTAAAAGTTACTATTCACCAAAAAATTATGTTATTCCCATTGAACCACATTTTTCTTATTAATGACAACCATGTATGTCGGATTTTTGAAAATCAAATCACAGAAGTGGTAATGTTTCATTTAAACAAAAAATCAGTTTTTTAACTACCACTTAGTGGTTTCACTATTCATAAAAAATTGATGTTTTTCCGAACAATGCCAAAATTTCACCTTAAGCTATAATTGATATTACAAATTCAAAAATGATGTCTATTTTAAAAAATTTCAAACATATAAGTTTAACTAATTAATTTTATAATTAACTCTTGCTGTCACAACAAAGAGCGTGTTTTTAAGAAACAATATATATCAAAAGATTGATAATTGTTTATGTCCAATTTCAAAGTGAAATTAATTCTAATGACCACCATTGGATAAAATGGTAAAAATATATTCTAATTATACTTTAAAACCACTCTATAGTATAATTTATCACTATAATTTATTTTGATTAAAAATTTTGTTTTTAGGTATTTTTCACTATTCATAAATAATAGGAAGTTCTCAGAAAAATACCAAAAATTCAACATAGGCTAATTTCGATATTCCGAATCCAAAAATGAAATACATTTTAAAATATAAAATATATAAAATTTCAAAAAGTTGGTATTACTATTCATAATGGCTATTTTGATTGGTCGCGGTGCGTTAGAATCTTGAACTTGCGTACAATGCAAGCTATTGCATTATTGAAATAGAAGCGTATCTTGGAAGCTCGGGGTGTTACATCTCCCCTCCTTCAATTAATTGCTTCCTCGCAATTTGAAAATTTTCTTTGAATATAAAAGGTTAAAAATAGAAAATACCTTTGTGGAAAACCCACATCGGAAATAAGGTTAATAAAATTTATCCTTAATAAGAGGGAAAGGGAAATGAAAAAGTCACCACCAAATTGTGATCTCGATAAGGAGAACATTGGTGGAAATTAGAGACATATAATTGGAGGAAAACATAAATATTTGTAGGGAGTGATTGAGGTCATCAATCACAAACAAGTGTAAAATTTAGGTCCTCAAAGCCTTCAATCAATGTTGATTTAAAATATTTTCAGTTCAACAAGACATAAGGTATTAGGATAACACATTTTTTTTGTTTTAATATCCCTTTACAAAAGTTTAATAATTAATTTATTCATAGAATAAGAGATAGGTATATATATATTTATGCTTGACAAGTACAGTTTCAACCTTCAACTAATTTCTACCACAAACTCATCTTTCACTCAAAAAGATAATAGAACTCAAAAATATTATATTTATCCTAATCGTACAAGGTTCCACATACCATTTAGATTAGGAAAACTATTTTGTAATAACCAGGGACTTCCTGTAGGCCAGTGGTAGGTAATAAAGGCCTGTCGCACTATGGTTGTGGGTTCAATTCCTACAACTTTGTCTGACGCGATGGGTTATCCCCCACCCTGCAGGTTTTCCTTTTCCTAAAACTATAGTATTATAATATTCCAAAAATAATCTTTAGAAA
Organism: Viscum album; assembly: GCA_963277665.1. Taxonomy (NCBI): domain Eukaryota; kingdom Viridiplantae; phylum Streptophyta; class Magnoliopsida; order Santalales; family Viscaceae; genus Viscum; species Viscum album. Next base: position 1,720,354,794 of record OY728137.1, read on the forward strand.
TGTTTTAACCTTATACAATACTATACAAAGATCAACTTAATCCATTCCAACCATTATAGTTATCCAAAATACCTCTATCCAGACATTCTCTAAAAGGTCTCTAAATTCCAAAATCAATTGTAACATCAGATTCCTCAAACAAGTTAATGTTTCTCTTATTATCACATACTAAAAATATGATTACCTTCATCATATTAAAACCTTAATGAAACAAAAAGTACTGCAGTACAATCCTTATATATATCTCATTATTCTTATAACCAGAATATAATCCTTGAGTCCAAAATCACCAATATATTAATTATTACACTTATACTGTAGTAACAGAATAAGAATGGCCTTGATCCCTTGGCCTTTTCTGAGATAATCTTCCCTGATGCTTAGGAAATTCATTTTCATAATTCCCCATTTTCCTAAAATTGTAGCATTCAACATTGATAGCCTATTTCTTTCCCTTGCAATCACGAGCCTGGTGACCTTTTTCTCCACATTTATAACAAACTCCCATTCCTTTTAGGAAAGTACCGGGGTGATTCTTCCCACAATTATCGCATAATGGAAAATCCTTCTTTCCCTTTTTCCATTTATCTGTCTCTTGTTCCACCATTCTATTCTTCTCTTGCTTTACTTTGTTATCATAAGACGTAGAGAATTCCTTTTCTATCTTGATAGCACATGAGGCAATATCTTCATATGTTGAGAAAGATTGTGATACTAAATCTCGACAAAGAAATGGTTTTAACCCATCAAAGAAATGATCAATCTTTCTTCTTGGGTTATATATATAATCTGTTGCATGCCTTTCAAACCTTGTAAAGTTAGCCTCATACTTTGTGACATTCTCATCCTCCTATTGTCTCAGACTCAGAAATTGCCTTTCCATATCTGCTCGATGGTCACGAGGGAAGTGTTTTTCTAAGAAAATCTATTTGAACTCCCTCCATTCCATATTTGTTACTTCATCATCTTCTTTTGTGTTTTGAATCAGTGACCACCATTGATAGACATCTCTAGTGAGGCGGTAAACTGCTATGAGAACTTTATCCCTTTCGCTACTCCCCAAGGCATGGAATATTTTCTCTAAGTATTTTATCCACTGCTCAGCTACTAATGGATTTGTACCCCCATTAAATATTGGTGGTTGTTGCCTCACGAAGCGGTCTAATATTGATCCTCCATGTTGCGGATCAGGGTGCTCCATATGAGTAAGGTTATTATTCATAACCTGAGTGAGTTGTCTCAGTATGGTGATAAGTTCATCACCACTAGTTGTATCACCAGCTCCATTATAATTATCTTGAGTAGGAGGGCAATCCCTACATAGAGTGCGTGCATTGATACGGTTTCCATTCCTTCCACTAGGCGCCATTTCTAAACAATGGCATAAACTAGACCAGTTTATGAATTGATATACACAATAACAAACTTGCAAAACACTTAACATAATTTAAACTAATTATGGATATAATCCATAATCATAAAAAATTTTCCTTTAAGGAAGTACACACTCATAAACCCTTCATAATGCTTTGTAACGAAAATGAGAATAATCCTAAGTATATCCCCCGGGAGTGTCGTAACCAAGAGTGCAGCAAGGCCCGTTGTCGTGCACCAGTTCATATTCGAGTCCAGCTCAAAGTGGTATTTTCGGGTTTTACCCCTAGGTACATCTGTGCCAGAGCTGCCTCTACCTGCTCGTATCCAGACAAGGATGTATTTCTCAGAAAACTCACAAAATCTCTATAATACCAAAATTCTAGGAAGTTCTTCTATACTAATCCTCAAAGTCTATCTTTGGGATATATGGCCTAATCAGAGTTTATCTAAATCTAGATTCCAAGGTTATTACTAAACTACCTCTGATAACAACTGTAACGCCGTGACCCTAGTTACCCAGAGTCAGTGCATTATTGCGTAACATTGGCATGATCGCAAAAGATCAAGTCTCGAAAGACTGATTATTTTAGTAGCCTTGGAAACACTAGATACATTCCTAAATGTTACATTACATCATAAAGTGAAAAACTACAATAAAATAGTCTCCATAGTCCACACCCATATCCCCTTCAGACTATCCCTGAAGGTTAGTCATAAAATATTTCTTCGCATCCTCAGAAAAATAAAACATTGAAAGGGGTGAGCTCAGATTCTCAGTAAGGATAACAATTTAGCAGAAGATTTTATTAATAAACATAAAAATTTAAGGCAATTTATAACTAAAAAAAGCCTTTTAAACATGAACTTCAACATAATATGGCAAAAGTAAAATGAGATAATGCCATTTACTTCTTGACATGGATATTCTACTGGTCGAATATTCACATGCAATATCAATAACCACTTTCATAATGATGGAATGCATAATGCCAGACTATCATAACCATGTATCCAAGGCGTCGTGCCAAGAATTCAAATAATATTTTGTAAAGGCCTCATGACAAGACACTAGTTTGTCTCATGAGACCTGCCGATGCATCGAGGAGCTATAGCGGGCTCCACCTGTCACTTATTAAGTCCAATGCATTCCTCATATGAATAGGTTTAAACATATCATAAACCATAACATAATCGTATCACATAAAACATGCATAAAGAAAACATAACATTTCCACATTTCTATCACAAGATATCAATATAACACATTGATACAATAAAAACACTTTCAAAACCATTTTTAATACCAAAATAAAAGAAAATTAAAACTTTGTATTTATTTTTCATTTAAAAAAAACTTATGCCTTGTAGAGGAAGGCGAAACTCAAATAATGGTCATGGAGGCGGAGAATTCGTTTTTTCCACATACGTACGAAAAAAAAACTCCCTTTTTTCGTTTAGTAAAACGCTTCGTATAAAAAATATTCCTTTTGAATAAATGTAAAATTTAAAGGGGTTTATACACCGTATAAAAAAGAGTTTTGTATAAAATAAAATATGCCTCAATGAAAGGAGATTGAGACGAATTCCTTACCAAGATCATTTTTTTAAATAAAATAGATCTATTATGTGTATTCAATATATTTATAGAAAAATAAATTACAAATACAAATAGGACATAACAATATCATAACATAATTGGAAAGTAGGAGATTAACCCAAAGAATGGAAATTGGGATAAGAAGTTCCCTTACCTCGTGTCCGACTTGACTCGAACGTTATTTAACCTTCTGAATAATAAACTAGAGTTAATTTATACTTTCTTAAGAACATTTTTAAACTTCATTATTCCTTTTATATCACTTATTACCATGTTATTAACATTATTTAATTATTTAAGTTAATAACGGTTGTTTTGTCGATCTTTGGTACTTGAGTCAAAAATAAACTTCTTATAATTACAAGTTGTTCATGTTGAAAAATATCCATTATATCCAGAATTATATTCATGATGTAGATATCATATATATCATATATATACTTTATATATATGCATTTATAATATTACATAACATTTAGAGGTAAGAAATGAAATGCACCGTTCATGGAGACGGTAAGTCGTACGTACGCATGAATGCTACTTTCATTTCTATTTAGTATTTAATGAAATGAAATTATAATTATATAAAGGTATAATTTAATTCCCGTATAATATAATGTATAATACCATTTAATCAATCCTTTATACATCCCACATATGGCATTAACGATTCAAATCACTTTGAGGGGGAGGTAGTCCGCACTTCCTAAAATGAAATTATCGCGTTTACCCATAATGGAAATCATAAAGGTATGCCATAAATGAAAAATACAGAATCATAATGAAAACAAAAACATAATATATATCATATATCAAAATAGTGTAATCATAATGGACACCATGAGAGGTGTTAAAAGAAGATTGAACAATCATCGTTCCGTGAGGCAGTAATTCGCCACCCACAGAAATAGTATATTTTTTAACCATTAGACAAAGGTGTGGGTAAGTGTAAATAAAATACTTCACATAAAAACATCCAAGTATATTGAGGATACTGATTTTATTAAAAAATAAAGTAATAAAAAGATTTTAGGGGGTTGGAGAATCAAAATAAAACAAAAGAACACAAGAGAAGACATTGCCTTAAAATCAGGTAACTCTTTTTGATATGAGCCAAAGGCTTCCTTGGGAGTACTTATGCCCAAAGTGAGGCTTCTAGGAGTAAGATAGGGAATTTTAAAGAGTATTTGGGTAGATTTTGGTCGATCCAAATGGATTGGAAAGTGTGAATAAGGTGGTAGTGGTGGGGGCCTTTTATAAGGGGAGAGGAGGGGTACTCTTGGAAAGTCATGAAATGTTACTTTATTATATAATGAGTTTCAGATTTTAAAGGTCCCAAACATATATATTTCGAGTATAAGGTGATAAGGGTTCGAAATATATTCATACAATAGGTTTTTGACACGTGTAAGTCTTATATTTTACATTTTCTTTTCATTTTATTTAAATCGTTAATTAATGAGGTAATCGCTGCATCATCATGGTGTCATAAAAAATATATTTAAAGTCTAAAAATTATAAAAAAAATATCATGATGTAGAAAATATTTTTATCTTTCCAATTAATATTTATAGTCAAAAATTTAACTTATATAACCTCATGTAATAATTTTTTTAGTAAAACAACACATGTTTGTGACAATTATATTTTTATTTTAAATAAAAAGTTAATAATGTCATTTTCTTACCCAAGTGGCTCCATGGGGTCCCCAAGTTGACCCATGGATTGTCTTGGTCGGCCATGACTCATCCAATAAGGGTAGGACAAGTGTAAAAGTATTTTTCATATATTTATAATATCATTTTTACCTTAAATTTCACTAAATACCTTTAATCGCGATTAATTAAACTTAAATTTTACTAATCACCAAAAAATTATTTTAATCTCATTGAACCACATTTTACTTTTTAATGACAACCATGTATGTCGGATTTTTGAAAATCAAATCACATAAGTAGTAATGTTTCATTTAAACAAAAAATCAGTTTTTTAACTACCACTTAGTGGTTTCACTATTCATAAAAAATTGATGTTTTTCCGGACAATGCCAAAATTTCACCCGAAGCTATAATTGATATTCCGAATTCAAAAATGATATCTATTTTACAAAATTCCTAACATATAAGTTGTATTAATTAATTTTATAATTAATTCCCACTGTCACAACAATTAGCATGTTTTTAAGAAACAATATATATCAAAAGATTGACAATTGTTTATATCCAATTTCAAAGTGAAATTAATTCTAATGACCACCATTGGATAAAATGGTAAAAATATATTCTAATTATACTTTAAAACCACTCTATAGTAAAATTTATCACTATAATTTATTTTGATTAAAAAAGTTTTTTTACGTATTTTTCACTATTCATAAAAAATTGGATGTTCTCAGAAAAATACCAAAAATTCAACATAGGATAATTTCAATATTCCGAATCCACAAATGAAGTCCATTTTAAAATATAAAATATGTATAATTTAAAAATTTGGGTATTACTATTCATGATGGCTATTTTGATTGGTCGCGGTGCGTTAGAATCTCGAACTTGCGTTCAATGCAAGCTATTGCATTATTGAAAGAGAAGCGTATCATGAAAGCTTGGGGTGTTACAATTATTTTCAAGGAGATGAAGAATATTATTTGTAATAAAATTTCATTTTCATGGCCATTATGAGTTCTATGGTGATTTTGGGAACATAGTATAAAATTTTAGTCATAATGAGATAGATAATAGTAATTATGGAATATATAAATGTTTTCTGTTAAAGGGGAGATGATGAAGTCTTACATAAATAGTTTCAAAGTGAGATGAATAATTATAAGTAAAATTGGATGATGAATTTCTACCATTTAATGAACTCTGTTGAACATGTGAAAAATTAAACGGTTTTATGAAGTATTTTCAAGATTTTATAAAAAAATATATGAATGTGAAGACGAAATTATAAATGTATTATATGAAAAAGAATGTAATGTAAGAGGAATTTATTATTGATGTCACACTAAATGATTTAAAAAATAAACATAATTACATATTAAATATTGATTGTTCATCTCACATATGATAGGTAAATTGATGTAATTAATGATTTTTTATAAGTTAAAAGGGTAATTGTTATTTTAGAAGTGGTGGATCTCTTAGGAATTTTTTTTTCATTTAAAATTTGTTTGAAAAAAAAGACATTGTTGAAAAATGATATATTTTTAGATGGATTAAATTAAAACATACATAGTGTTTATTAAATGTGTGATAAAGAAAATGAAGTGATTTTTAAAAAAATTTAATGAGTGTTTTATCATTTCAAATATGGATAATTTTTTACAACGGTATAGAAAACAATCCAAACCATATTCTAATTTTAGGATGGTAAAAATTTATGGTAATTGTGTTTAAAATAGGTAATTTATTTTTTATAGGAAAAAATGATCATATTAGATAATGAGACATTTAAATAGTTGCTTAAAAAGGGTTGGTTGAGATGTTTTTATGATGAAAAGATATTTTTTACTAATTAGAATTTGGATATTGTTAATAATTAAAATAACAAATTCTAGATTTAAATTAAACAAACCTTGGAGTTTATTTACTATGATGTATATGGACCCTCAATGTATAAATCAATGCATTCTGATTTGTATTTAATTTCACCCATTTATAATTATAATCAGATCATACATATTATTTTTTAGTCATGTATATATATATAATTCTATAAATAGGATTAAAATTTTAAGAAGTATTAATAAATAGTTTCATAATGTGGTAAATAAGTCTTTATTAGATTATGACATTTTTGTCAAAGGCGCATGTATCAACAAGCCTTGGAGTGTGGTGAGGTAAGGCAGACCTGGTGCGCCTTACCATTGGTGAGGTGGTGAGACCTCATCATGGCGCGCCAATGGTGCGCGGATTGTGTGCCAACTCAAGAAGAGTTATAGAACCAAGTGCAGTAAAGGTGCACTATAGGTTGTCAAAATCTGTGGGAACAGGGTGGTAGAAATCATGGGTAGAAGGGAAGCAGAAATCAAGGGTGACCCAATCAAAATCGAGGGTGACGACAGAAAGAATAATGATAAAAAAATAAAAATAAATATTATAAAACAAGAAATTAATATGAGAGGATAAGAAAATAACATAACTTTGACTAAGTCTTTGAATTGTATGAGAGAAAATAGATATATCATGAAACTTTGATTTTGGACGAGTCTCGGATTCATCCGACCCTTGAATCATTTGATCCTTGGATTTGAGGCTTATAATTGTTCAAGCCCTGATTCAAGACTAAATTCAAGCATGGAATCGATGAGGAGCATCGACAGCAGGTGGCTTCCACAGAAATATTTTGATATCATGACTGTTTAGTGTTCTTAAAATAGACTAGGACAATTTATCAGCACTAAATTAATAGGCTCTTATAAAGGATTTATAATTATAATTATAAATATTTTTTTTGTAAATATATTTATTTAATTATATATATATAATAAATGTATATAAATATAAATATAGTATATATATATATTAATTATTTAAATATATTTATCATGATTTTATAATTATTTAAATAAATATTTTTTGATTTATAATTTTATAAATATTTCTTTAAAAATTATTATTTATATATTTATATATTTTTATAATTATATATATTAATATAATTATATACATATATATTTAATAAATAAATATAAATATAAATATATTAAATATATTAATTATTTAAATAAATTTTTTATAATTGTATAATTATTTAAATATATATAATTATTAATTTATAATTATATAAATAAATTTTAAAAATAATATTTTTTTATTTATAATTATAAACATATAAATATATAAACATAGTATATATATATTTAAAAATAAATTTTTAATAGTATTGATGAATATTTAATTTTTAGCGCATGAATGTTAAAAATGAGTGAAATTGAACAGTTAAAAATGAGTACACATAACCAAAATTGAAAACAATTGATAAGTTTTATTAATTAAATACAATTTATTAAAAAAAATATGGATATATCTTTATAGAAATTTGAATAAATATTGAAAATATTAAAACATAGTAAATAAATAAATAAAAATAAATAATATAAATTCATTAACTTCCCAAACAAAATAAAAAATAAAAAATAAAAAATAAAAAATATTAAAAATGAATAAATAACTAATTGGAAAAAAATTAAAACTAAATAAATAATATTTACCTTTTAAAGAAATGATATATTAGACATATCATGTTATAATGAAATTCTAAAAGGAATACTAAAATTTGAATAAATTACATAAATATTAGGTGTTTGTGTTTCTATATAAGATTTCATTAATTATGTAAATATTTGTGTGTGTACGTTATATATAAAAACACATTAATTGCATATATGTATGTGAAATCAATATAACACACATTTGATATATATTAAATTAAAAAATCAAATGACATTCAATTATGTCCAGTACTCGATGCAATTAGTAAGTATTTTTTATTCATATTAATTTTTAATTATAATTTTTTTTAACTAAATATATAACTATTTAATATAAATCATAAATATTTAGTATTATATAAATCATATTTATATACATTCATATATATCTATATACTTAATAAATACTATATATTAATATTATAAATAATTATTTAATTAATAAAATGTTTAATATTATTCTTAATTTACTTACTTTTAATTTTTAATTTTTAAATTTTATATTTAAATATATCTACATATTTAATATAAATTATTTATTATTATTTATTAGTATTTATTATAAGGACCCAGCCTTAAATGTTACATAATCTAGTAAATTCTTTTAAAATTCACTTCCTTACATCACATAAGATATTTTCAGTTTAAAGTTTTAGAAAATTAGGACATAATTCACACATATCAACCCATAATCATAAAAAGTGTGCACTACTAAAACAATATCCATTTATTCCATAATAAACAAGTTTTTAATATAAAATGAACTCATTTCTTGAAAAATATTCACAAAATTTAGTTTGACTTAGTATTTTCTCTTACCCCTCCTTTAACCCTATGAAAAACATTGTAAAACTTGGGATGAGCACAAAATTCATAGTAAGGGAAATAAAAAGAAAGAGAAAAACCACTAGTCCATGAAAACATATAAACATCTGAAATCATTTTCACAAATAAATACTTCTCACCCATAAAGTATCATATAGTTACTTTATGAAAACATGATATTCCGATAAAACATAGAAAACATAAATTAAACCAAATAAGAAACTTTAAACATTACTTAATTAATATTGTAATACTCATGGATACCATATGATTTGTAACCTATTGTAAACCTTACATTTTAACCCTCACATCTACCTGATGATGTAACCTTCATGGCTACCTTATGGTGTAACCGTCACGGTTAAACTTGGAATAACCATTATGGTCAGCTTCCAACATCGACACACCGAATGCATTGGAAGGAGATATAACTCCCAAAATTTGTCATAAAAAATTAAAAATATCTAGAACATAATCATAAAATAGGAATACTTGAATAAAAACATTTATTTTTAATTTTTTAAAAATAGAAATTTAAAAGAGGATTTTTGAAGAAAAGTCCCTTATCTCAGGTTCGTCTTAATTCAAACATGTTCAAACCTCCTGTATAATGGTTTAATGATTGTTATTAATATACTAATGAATAATATTCATATTTATAATACCGTATATGATATTTTATAAAATATTTCCCCTCATTTATTGATAATATCTAGTTATTTCCATTGTTTCAGGTGCATTTATTTCATGGTTTCCATAGTCGGTTTGTAATATATTTTCTTATCAAATGGAAAAAAACATCAGAAGTGGAATAAAATGTTGTTAATTTGTTTCAATAATTTTAAATGATACCATATATCATTTTTTATATGAGTACGATTCATTAGACAAAACATTAAGGAAAATGATTTAATTTATTTTGACTGGTTTTTTACGAACATCATGAACTCATATAATTTTATTTAATATAATGGTTATTTATAGGTTCTAAAACATTATATAAATTATAATATTTATAATAAAATATTATTTTACCATAATAATGGTTTTATGACCATCCTTTAAGGTGGTAATGGAAAATGAAAGCGTATCATCCACAATGGCGGGAAATCGACACATGACAGACGATGTTGTCATTTTTAGAATAAAAGGAAGAGGAGAAAGAGTTTGATAATGAATTATTTCATAAACATGATAAAATTATAGTATATATAATATAAATTAGTTTTTATGACACCTGTATAATGGGAGGTGTGGATAGAATAAAAAAATAAAATAAAATAGAAGGAAAATAAAAGAAAATGAAAGAGGATTTTACCTCTTGAATTTTCCTCTTTAAGAACCTCTTTAAGGAACTTGGTTTTGGATTTTTGGTGAGAGTAGTAGGAATTGTATGAGGGGAAGAGAAATAGTAAGGTAATTGGGAACAAATTAAACAAAATACAAGGATTTTAGGTGTGAATAGAATATGTGGTAATGGGTGGTATTTATAGTGGATGAGAGGAGTGTTTTTTGATTAGATTTTGATTAGTTTATTATTTTGGCATGGGACTATGAATAGTTTTCTCATAATCACTATATATATTAAAATAATTAATAAGAGTTTGAAATTATGGGACTACATCAGCCATACTTCATATAGGAATCAATAAATCATATAGTTGTTAAATACCGTAAATTACTATATTTTACTATTCACATACATTGAACTATTTTAGAAAAATCTAAAAAAAATCTCCCTAACCATTTTTCAAAGTTTAAAATTAAAAAATGAACTCCATTTTATGAAAATAATTTTCTAAATATTAGAAATTTTGTTTTTAATTAAAATAATACTTTATTTAAAAAATACTAATTTTAAAATTATAACTGATTTTATAACACTTTGAAAAATTAATTAAGGTCTCATGACATTATATTAAGATCGAAAGACAATAAAATATTATTTAATAAATATATTTTATGAAGATAAATATTATTTTAAATCATTATATTAAATTTTAAATTGTAAATAAAAATTTATGTGTCACAAAAATACAAACACTTTATTTATCATTTTCAAAAACATTTGTTTACTTATTCCATGATATAAACATATCATATTTTCACTTATAAGATAGATAAATTTTATTTATAATTTCATAGGTGAGGATACTTTTCTATTTTTATATATTCCATAATATCTATAAATACTACTTTTTTCATTATACATTTATATTGAATTGGACTATTTAATTCATGAATGAAAACAAATTATTTTATAAGTACCTATGTTGTTAAATTCTACTTACCTTCTGAAAATTATGTCTTAAAATATTTTATTCACTTATTAAACAAGTGATGACATGTTTCCCTCATATAATTTTTAAATTCCCATATTTATTTTTCAACTAGGTGGTTTCTACACAAAACCAAACCTAGTGAATTACTATATTCCACAATTATTTCTCTCTACGATCAAAAATATGAATAGGTTTCTCTTTATAAGAAAGGTTATATTCCAGATGAACTAATTCTGGGCACAATATATGAGATGAATTTGGCACATAAATTCTTAACATCAAAACCTGAAAGACATTGTGTACCTATGATAAACTCAAAGGTAAAGCTACTCCGTAAGAAACTGGTACTACTTTATATAGTATTCAAAATGGTCTAATAAAACTTGGAATTAGAATTCCTTTCTTACCAAAATAAAGAACAATCTTCCATGGAGAAAATTTAAGGAAAACATGATCACTTACCTTGAAAGAAAAGTCTTTCCTCCTATTATCTGCATAACTTTTCTACCTACTCTGAGCTATCCTCATGTGTTGTTAGATCATCTTCACTTTCTCATCAACTTAATCTAATAATTCATTTACCATCAACTCCCTTTCCCTAAATTTATCCCAAAATGATGGAGTTTGACACCACTTTCTTTATAATGCGTTAGAAGGTTCCATATGTATACTAAAATGAAAACTATTATTATAAGAAAACTAAATTAATTAAAGATGATGATCCCAACATCCCCAGTGATCCATTGAAAAAGCTCTAATAATATCCTCTAAGATCTAAATTGTTCTCTTGGTATATCCATCAGATTGAGGATGAAAAGTAGTGTTGAAATTTAATTCAGTTCCCAATAGATTCTGAAATCCTTTTCAAAAGTTAGAAGTGAACATGGGATCACAGTCTAAAACAATAGAGAGAGGAACTTTATGTAACCTGACGATATCTTTGAGGTATAGTCTAGAAAGTTTATCTAAAGACATATTATCTCTAATATAAAATAAATTTAAATATTTAGTAAGCTGATGAACAATAAACCAAATCACATTGTTATCTTAATATGTCTTTAGTAGTCCCACCAAAAAGACCATGGATATTTTTTCCCATTTTCACTTCAGTACTGGAAAAGGATGAAGTATCTCATTCAGTAGTTTCTACTATTCTTTAACCTGTTGACATTTCAAAAATTTCATTATAAAATAAGAAATATATATTTTCATTCCATCCAACCTGTAATACTCTTGAAGGTCTCTTTATATCTTAGTAATGTCAGGATGAACTAAAAAGAGAGAACTACGAGCTTCACTTAACAAGTATTTCTTCAACTGGGCATCACATGACACAAATAATCTCTTTGAAAATCTCAAGAAACAATCTTTATCAACATTAAATTCAGTGAATTTAACTTTCATAACCAATTATACCTTTTCCTATAACTCACGGTATTCATTTTATGCTTGATTAATTTTGTCTGAGAGAGATGACTATACTAACACCTGAAACAAAATAGGTGAATTTTCTACACCAACAACTTACAAGACAAAAACCCATCAAATCATTAATTAAGGGGTCATATTATTAACATAACATAATTTTTTCGACTAAATACATCCTATTTTTTTTGATTTTATTGGATGGTAACTGATCATGAAATCATAATCCTTTATAAGTTCAATCCATCTTCTCTTCCTCATGTTCAATTCCTTCTGAGTGAATATATAATTCAAAATTTTATTGTCATTATATATTTCAAATTTGACTCTATATAAATGATGAATCTAAATTATTAAAGGAAAAACCATATCTTCTCATTCTAGATCATGTGTTGGATAATTTAACTCATGATTTTTTTATTTTTCTTGAAGAATATGTAATTTGTTGACCATTTTTCATTAGAACAAAATAGATCCCCTTCAATGATGCATCATTTTAGATGAAACAACATCTCCATTTCAAAAAGGCATTTCAAAAACTAGATAATTTTTCGATCATATTTTCAGTTCATGAAAAGAAACATCACAGTTTTTTATCCAAATAAATTTAACCACTTTTCATGTTAAGTTAGTTAACAAGATAGATAATCATGCAATGTTTTTAACAAACCATTAGTTATAACCTGCTAATTTATGAAAAATATGAATCTATATAACATTTATAGGTCTTGTCCATTCATAAACTACTTTTTTGGTGGGATTAACTTCTATATCATCCTTATTTACAATGTTCCCAAGAAAAGAAATTTTTTTCAATAAAAAATCAAATTTTCTAAATTTTCAATATAATTTATTTTATTTAAGATTTCTTAAGATAATCCTTAATTTTTTTGCATGATCCTAATAAAGGTTTTAAAAGAGAGAAACATCATCAATAAAAACAACAAAAAAATTCTCCAAATATTTTTAGAATATGATATTTGTAAGATCTATGAATACAACATGAGAATTTTTCAAACCAAATGGAATAACAACAAACTCATAATTCCCATATCTAGTATGTAATTATGTTTTTGGAATTTCATCCTCCTTCTCCTTTAGCTGATACTAACCAGATCTTAATTCAACCTTAGAAAAATACTGCTCTCCCTAGATATGATCAAACAAGTCATCAATATGAGGAAGTGAATACTTTTTCATAACTGTAATTATATTCAAAGATCTATAATCAATGAAAAGCCTAATTAAACTATATTTTCTATTAGAAAATAGGGGAACCCCATGGTGAAGTTCTAGGATGAATTAAACCTTTATCAAGAAACTTCTACAACTGATTTTTCAATTCTAGAAGTTCCAATTGAGCCATTCGATAAGGGGGTTTTAAAATTGGATTAACATTAGAAACCAAGTAAATAGTAAATTCAAAATCTTGATTAGTTATAAAACAAATAAATCATTAGGAAAATAATTCAGGTATTCATTTACCATTGACACATCATTTATCCGAGTAATTCCTTTATTTCCAATAATATGCGCAAGATAAAATTAATTTCCATGTTTTAACAATTTCACAGCTTCCTGATATTTTATTGATGGTATGGGTTTATTATTGTATACAAACTAAAACTCTTTTTGAAAAACATTTCATTATCCCTACAGCTAATCTTAGAATGATAAAATGAAATCCAATCCATACCCAGAATAACATCAAACTCCACTATGGAAAAAATAACAAGATCTTAAGATAATTTATAGCCAAATGCAACAATAGTAAGATTTATATAATGATTTTTTCCTCTATATTTACCCATTTGTGTTTTTACCATATGTTTTGATTTCATTTCCTTATATGAAATTTCTAATTTACCAAAAAAATTATCAAAAATAAAGGAACGTGTAGACCTCATATTGAACAAAACATTAGAAAAATCCGAGTAAACTAACAAATTATTTGATACCAATTAATTGGATTAAACAACATCTACTGACATAGTCTCAAATAATTTCACCACACCTTTCTGCTTAAAATATTCCTACTTTACATCATTATGATCTTTCTTTGAGTAGGTATTTTCATAAGGACCCATCTCATTGTATTTAAAACACTTTACAATTTTCTTATCATAATTAAACATAATATCATTTTCATTTCAATCTTGAACCACATGTACAAACTTACCACATCAGAAACACTTCTTGGATTTTTTAAGGTTAACCCCGTGAATCTTTTTACCACACTTCCCATGAACTGAAAACTAAACTTTATTACCTTCATATTTATTTGATTGATTCTTACCCATTACCTAAAATATGAAACTTTTCTTTTTATTGTTTTCAAAATACACGTGATCATAAGAAAACTCCATTTATACCCTCTCAGGACAACATGTTAGTTTCTCATAACTTTTTAATTAATGGGAGGCCAATTCCCTTCGATATCTTGGCTTTAATCCTGAGTAAAAACGATTGATTTTTCAATCAAGATCTTAAATAAGATTTGGAGAATACCATTCCAATCGAGTAATTTTTCTTTATACATGACCACTGAATCTTTCTACTTTTGTTTAAATTAAAGGAATTAATTTTCCATCCTAATTCTAACCACATTAGGAAAATATTTTTTAAGGAATATATTCTTAAATTCATCCCTTTCCAAGGTATTAATATCATTGTTATCCCTGATATTCTTGACCATTAACCACTACTGGTCAGCTTCACCTTCAAAATGAAAAATGGGAAGACTAAATTTTTGATTATCTGAACACCCCATGACATAAAATATATTTTCAAGGGATTTATTCCACCCTTTAGCCACCACCAAGTAAAAATATTCACTAAAAGTTGGAGGGCACTTCCTCATAAAATGATTCACTATCATCATGTTCTTTTAGGGTAACTCTAGTTGTTATTTTTCATGGATTACACCACCATTTATAGTCTGACTCCAATGAGACATTACAATAAAAAACTTCTTGGTTCTAATTCCCACTATTCCAGGATGTGGATTCAGAAAGTTATCAACCTCTCAGTGCCTTCCCACTTCAGCTTCTCAGTTTCTTATATGGAAAACCATTCATAATAGACATATCTTAAATGAAGAAACATGGTAAACATTCAATGATATATAATTTCAACTTAACTATAAGTTAAAAATTATTTATGGTATTTTATTAACATCATAAAAACACCTAAAGTTATATAAACCATGCTCTGATTCTAACTACAAGGACCTGACCTTAAACATTACATAATCTAGTAGATACTTTTAGAATTTACTTCCTTAAATTACCAAAGATCTTATCAGTTTGGAGTTTTATAAAATTAAAACATAATTCATATATATCAACCCAAAATCCAAAAAAGTGGGTAATACTAAAATAATATCCATTTATTATATAATAAAAAAGTTGTTAATATAACATGAATTCATTTCATGAAAAATCTTCACAATATTCAGTTTGTCTTCTTCTTTTCTCTTACCCATCCTTTAACCCTGTGAAAAACATTTTGATGATTCTGAAGATCATTAAAAGGTCAGTAATGTACATAAAAAGAAAGATTCAAATCATTAGCCCCTGAATACTTAAAAAAATTTAAATTATTTTCACAAATACATTCTTCTCACCCATAAAGTATCATATAGTTACTTTGTGAAAACATGTGATTCCCATAACCCATATAAAAAATAAATTAAACTAAATAGGTACCTTGGGTAATTAATTACTTAAGATCATAACCCTTGTGGATACCATTTTTTTTGTAACCCTCATGAATTTCTTATTTTTCAACCCTTACATTTACCTTATTATGTAACCCTAACAGCTACCTTATGGTTTAACCATCGTACTTACATTTCGAATAACCATTATAGTCAAATTTCAACATATACATACCCAATGCATTAAAGAAAGATATAGGCACCACCCTTCATTATATAAAATTTACAAGAACTAGTACATAATCATAAAACAAGAATACTAACATGAAAATATTCCTTTTGAATTTTGTAAAAATTGAAATTTAAAAGATGATTTTTAAAGAAAAGTCCCTTAAATCAGATTCATCTTACTTAAAATGTGTTCAAAGCTCTTGTATAATGATTTAAAGAGTTTTATTAATATATTAAATAACTATATTTATATTTATAATACTTTATATGATCTTTTTATAACATCTTTCCATCCATTTATTAATAATATATAGTTATTTCTGTAAAATACCAAGTAAGTAATGAATAATAGATATTTTTATCTATGTATATTAATGATAAAGATATTTTTTTAGAGGCTTAAAATAAAAATAAATCCAATCTTAAGCATTGAATACACTAATATTTTTAAAAGATTATTTTGCTGCCTTATGATGAAAAACCCTTTTTAAATATATTTTTTGACAATTTTATAAACTATGTTTGTCAAAATAAACTTATTATTTATGATTGGGACATCAAAATTTACTTTGTGTGAATTTTTGGTATTTTTCTGACAATGTTCATTTTTTAATGAATAGTGAAAAATACTACATTTTACATCAAAACTGCTTTTTAATCTAATTTATTTATATGATTAGATTATATTTTGAATTGGTCTTAATGTGTAATATCAATATATTTTTACCATTTAATCCAATGGTCGTCATTGGAATCAATTTCACTTTGAAATTGGACTTTAACTAGTGTCAATCTTTTGATACTTATTGTTTTGTAAAAACACGCTATTTGCTCTGGCAGCGGGAATTAATTATTGAATTAATTAATGTGACTTATATTATTTGAATTTTGTAAAATAGACTTCATTTTTGAATTCGGAATATCAAATATATCTTAGGGTGAATTTTTGGTAATTTTCTGAAAAACTTCAATTTTTGATGAATAGTGAAACCACTAAGTGGTAATCAAGAAAACTGATTTTTCAGTTAAATGAAAGTTTACCACTAATGTGTATTGAATTTTGAAAATCCGACATACATGGTTGTCATTAAGAAGTAAAATGTGGTTCAATGAGATTAAAATAATTTTTTGGTGAATAGTAACTTATTAAGTTTTTAATCGCGATTAGTGGTAATTAGTGTAGTTTAAGGGATAAATAATGCTTTAATAATATGAAATGACCTAGACACATGTCCTACCCTTATTTGTTGTGTCATGGCCGACCAAGAAAATCCATGGGTCAACTTGGGGACCCCATGGATCCACTTTTGTTGGGAAATGACATAAAATACTTTTTATTTAATGATAAACTGGAAATGACACAAACATAATATGTTTTACAAGAACAATTTTTAATTGGGGTTATACAAGTCCAAATTTTGATTATAAATAGTCATTGGAAAGATAAAAAGATTTCCTATATCATAGTATTTTTTTTATAATTTTTAGACATTAAATAAATTTAATTATTTATGACATAATAATGATGCAGCGATGACATCATTATTTGACGATTTAAATAAAATGGAATGATAATGAAAAATATAAAACTTACACATGGCCAAAACCAATTGGATGAGTGTATTTCGAACCTTTATCACCTTATCCACGAATTATATCAATGTGGGACCTTTTAAAACCGAAACACATTTTCAAATAAAGTGATATTTCTTTACTTTCCAAAAGTGCCCCTCCTCTCCTCTTATAAAAGGCCCCCACCTCTACCTCATTTCACACACTACTCATGCCTTTGGCTCGGCCAACCCCTGCCCATTTACTCTCTCCACATCCCTCTCCTCATCCTAGAGTATTCCCTTTGGGCAGAATCCTTTCAAAGGAAGCCTTTAGGCTCAAATCAAAAGGAGTTACACTTTTGAAGGTAATTCATTCTCTCATGTTCATTTGTTTTATTTTGCTTATCCAACCCCCTAAACTCTTTTTATTTACTTCTTTTGTAACAACACCAGTATCTTAAATATACTAGGATGTTGTTATAATATTTATTTGAGCTACACTCTCACACAACTACATCAAATGGTTAAGGAACATACGGTTTCCGTGGATGGCGAAATTCTGCCTCCCGAAACGATGATTGTTCAATACTCATTTAACACCTTCAAAGGTGGACATTATGATGTCAATATTTTTATATATGATATATAATATGTTTATGTTTTCTTTAAGCTTCTGTTTTTTTCATTTTGGGCATACCTTTATGGTTTCCATTATGGGTAAACACGATATCTTCATTTTAGGAAGTGCGGACTACCGCCCCTGAAAGTGATTTGATTCGTTAATACCATATGTGGGATGTGTAAAGGATAAAGTTAATGATATTATATATGTTATTATACTGGAATTATAATATACTTTTATATCATTATGATTCCATTCTAGAAAATATTAAATAGAAGTGGAAGTAGCGTTCATGCGTACGTACGGCTTACCGTCTCCATGAACGGTGCATTTCATTTCTTACCTCTAAATGATTATGTAATATTATAAATGCATGTATGTACTGGATATATATGACATATATGATATATACATCATGAATACTATTCTGGATATAATGAACCTTTGACCAAATTAACAACATGTAAGTGTAAGAAGTCTATTTTTGACTTAAGAACCAAATACCGACAAAATGAACATTATTAACTTAAATGAGTACATGATGTTCATAGCATGGTATAAAAGGAATAATGAACTTGAAAAAGGTTCATAAGAAAGTAGAGATTAACTCAAGTTTATTATTCAGGACATTAAAGAACGGTCGGGTCAAGTCGGATACGAGGTACGGGACTTCGTCTCAATCTCCTTTCATTGAGGCATATTTTGTTTTATACACAACCTTATTTTATATGGTGTATAAACCCCTTTTACTTTTAAGTTTATTCAAAAGGAATCTTTTTTATACGAAGCGTTTACTAAATGACAAAAGGGAATGTTTTTGTCGTACGTATGCGGCGACAACGACTTCTCCGCCGTCATGACCGTTATTTGAGTTTCGGCTTCCTCTACAAGCCATACCTTCTTTTTAAAAGAAAAATAAATACCATGTTTTACTTTTCTTTTATTTTGGTATTGAAAATGTTTTTCATAATATTTTATATCAATGTGTTGTATTGATATCTTGTGATTGAATGGTGGAAATGTTATGTTTCCGTTATGCATGTTTTATGTGATACGTTTATGTTGAGGTTCTTGGGCATTATTATGAAGACGGGTGGTTCCGTGATAGACTAAGGGCGGGTGAGCCCGTTATAGCTCTCCAATGCATTGGGTAACGCGAAGGAGTGAAACGTTAAGGTTTCTCCGAAGAGATTTCAGGGAATATACTGTGATGGGTATTCCAAACGTAACCAAGAGGGTTACTCCCTACGTAAGAATGTTATGAATGCCTCAAGTTACCTTTATGTCTGATGATTTCTATGATTTATTCATGATTTTATGAGGTTTGTTAAAGTGCCTATGTTTTATGGGTAAAGTATGTTTTCATTCTTATGTATATATGAACTCTGGTTTCCTTTCCATGTTTTTAACCCATACTGAGTTTTATGCTCATCCCAAGTTTTTGAAATGTTTTTCACAGGTCAAGGGAAAGGTACATGATAAGATGATAGATTCAAGGATGTGTCAAGAAATAATCCATGTTTTATTTTAAATATGTTTCCATTGATGGGAATGAAGAATACTATCTTTATGTAACCACTTTGTTTATATGTGGAATGTAATGCAAGTTTTATGATCTAATTCTCTAAAACTCTAAACCCGAAAAGATCCTCAATGTGTAATCTTGTAATAACTCAAGATTAAGTAAGGTTTAAGGCTGGGGCCTTATAGTTGGTATCAGAGGTCGGTTTAGATAACTTTAGGAGTTAGAATTCTATTAAAATATTGTCCAAAAATATTTTGTTTTTTTTTGAAATGATATAGCATTTAAAGATTACCATGTTGCTTCATCTAAGACATGTTTGTTCAGAATGGTTTTCCACAGAGGAAACAGGGAAGCAATGCTAGGAAGGCATACAGAGGGAAATAACCTTCCAAACCAGCATCCAGAAATGGTCGGAATTGGAACTGAACAGTTTGTTGCAGTAATGGCGCAGTTGACTCAAGAGATAAATGGTGGTGGTATCCATGCACGAGATTAGGCAAATCAACCGCAGAGGAACATGTCAGTGGTGGAACATTTCATGAGGCAACATCCCCCATCATTCAGAGGATCATCTGACCCTGTGTTAGCTGAAGGGTGGATTAAAGCACTGGAGAAGATTTTTGATGTCATGGGGTGTTGAGACAATCAAAAGGTTAGTCTTTCTATTTACCGTTTGGAGGGTGAAGCAGACCAGTGGTGGTCTATGGTTAAGAATATCAGGGACGCCGATGAGATTGATGCTCTTGACTGGGATGAATTCAAAGGTATGTTTCTTGAGAAGTATTTTCCTAAGGCTGTTCGACTTAGGATGGAAAAGCAATTCTTGGAATTGAGGCAAGAGGAAGACTCAGTGGCTGCCTATGAGGAAAGGTTCACTCGATTGGCAAGGTATGCTCCAAATTTTATCCGGGACCTTGATAGTAAAATCAATCGTTTTTACTCAGGATTAAAGCCAAAATATCGAAGGGCATTAGCTTCTCGTGAGTTTAAAAGTTATGAAAAGCTTGTTCGATGTGCTGAGAATGTGGAAATGGGGTTTTCTGATGACCAAGTGTTCTATAACAACCAGCAGAAGAAGAGACCGAGGTGGCAGGAGAAAGGTAAGAATTCTTCAAAAAAGTCTGATGGTAAGAGAACTAAGTTTCCAGTTTGTGATAAATGTGGCAAAAGGCATGCTGGGGAATGTCTTCTGAATTCTGGAAAGTGCTACCGATGTGGTAAGATGGGACATAAGGCTCGTGATTCCACTGAAAAGGATCAAGGTGAAGGTAAGAAAAAATTTGATTTACAGTTAGTGAAATGTTATAAGTGCAATGAGATGGGTCACTATGCAAACGAGTGTCCGGCAAAGAGCATGAGTGATGGGAAGCAGTTAGACTACAAGCAGAAAGGGGTGGTGAAATCTTTTGCAACTACTTCGGTAGACGTTGAGCCATCAAATGAAGTTGTATCAGCTCCAGGGAGCTCAGTTTTTTTCAAAGATTGACTTGAGATCGGGGTACCATCAGCTGAAGGTAAAGGAGGAAGATATTCCGAAGACCGCGTTCCATACGAGATATAGCCATTTTGAATTTGTAGTAATGCCTTTTGGGCTAACCAATGCACCTGCTGTATTCATGGACTTAATGAATAGAATTTTCCATGAGTTCTTGGATAAGTTTGTGGTGGTTTTCATTGATGATATTTTGGTGTTTTCTAAAAGTAAAGAGGAGCATGAAAGACATTTAAGGGTTATCTTACAATCCTTAAAAGAAAAGAAACTGTATGGGAAATTCAGCAAGTGTGAGTTTTGGTTGCAACAAATTTCTTTCCTTGGTCACATTATTTCTAAATATGGAATAACTGTTGATCCTTCAAAAACAAAAGTTGTGGAAGATTGGCCAAGACCCACAAATGTAACTGAGATTCGTAGCTTCCTTGGTTTGGAGGGCTATTACCGAAGGTTTTTTAGAATTTTTCACGGTTATCTAGTCCAGTGACTAAGCTAACTCGGAAGGGTGTTAAGTTTATCTGGACAAAAGAACGTGATGATTGTTTTCAGGAATTGAAAAGAAGTTTGGTGAATGCTTCAGTTTTGGCACTACCTTCCAGGAATGGTGAGTTTGTTATATACAGTGATGCTTCATTGAAAGGAATTGGTTGCGTCCTAATGCAGAATGATCAGGTAATTGCTTATGCTTCACGACAGTTGAAAACTCATGAGGTAAATTACCCTACACATGATTTGGAATTAGCTGCTGTTGTTTTTGCTTTAAAAATTTGGAGGCATCATTTGTATGGAGTAAAGTGTGAAATATATACCGATCACAAAAGTTTAAAGTATATATTCACTCAGAAAGAGTTAAACATGAGACATAGGAGATGGCTAGAATTAATCAAGGATTATGGTTGTACAATTCATTACTATCTGGGAAAAGCAAATAAAGTGGCTGATGCTTTGAGTTGAAAAAGTAATACTTCATTAACAATGTTGCGTTTGGAACGTGATCCTTTGGTTAAGGATTTGATGAACTTTGGCATAGAAGTTGTTGGTGCAGGAAGTCCTTCTGTTTTGTTTTAGGTATCAGTGAGATCTTCTCTATCAGATAGAATCAAGCAAGCACAGAAGCAAGACAGTGAGTTGCAGAAAAAGGTAGAGCTGGTTCAGAAAGGTAAGTTGTCTGAATTCAACATTGATAATGATTGTGTTTTGAGATTTGGGAAGAGATTGTGTGTGCCTTGTGATTCACAGTTGAAGAGAGAGTTGTTATGTGAAGCTCATTGTTCTCCGTTTTCAGTTCATCCGGGCAGTACTAAGATGTATAGAGATCTGCGGGAGTATTACTGGTGGGATGGAATGAAAAGAGATATTGCCGATTTTACTGTGAAGTGTTTTACATGTCAACAAGTTAAAGCAGAGCGGCAGTTACCGAAAGGGATGCTTCAACCTTTACCAGTACCAGAGTGGAAATGGGATAATATATCCATGGACTTTGTTGTTGGATTACCGAAGACATCTCGAGGTAATAATGCAATCTGGGTTATTGTTGATCGCTTGACCAAATCTGCTCATTTCCTTGCTATACGAGATACTTTCTCTCTTGATCAACTTTCCCGTTTGTATCTTAAAGAGATAGTCGGGTTACATGGAGTTCCTCTCTCCATTGTATCAGATCGTGATCCCAGGTTTACTTCTAACTTTTGGAAAGGCCTTCAGAAGTCGTTGGGTACTGAATTAAATTTTAGTATAGCTTTTCATCCTCAATCAGATGGGCAGTCAGAACGAACAATCCAGAAATTGGAGGATATGCTACGAGCTTGTTCAATGGATTATCAGGGAAGTTGGGACCAACATCTTTCTTTGGTTGAGTTTTCATATAATAACAGTTTTCATTCCAGTATACAGATGGCACCATTTCAGGCATTATATGGGAAGCGGTGTCGAACTCCAGCTTTCTGGGATGAAGTGGGTGAAAGGAAGTTGATGGGACCAGAATTGGTAGAAGAGATGGAAGAAAAAGTTCAGCTGATTCAGAAACACATGAGAACAGCTCAGAGCAAGAAGAAGAGTTATGCAGATAACCAGAGGAAGGATCTATCTTTCGAGGTAGGTGATCATGTTTTTCTCAAGGTTTCTGCTTGGAAAAGCGTGATGAGATTTGGTAAGAAAGGAAAGTTGAGTCCAAGGTTTATTGGACCATACGAAATTCTGGAGAGAGTTGGATCAGTTGCATACCGAGTGGCTTTACCTCCGAGTTTATCTTAGGTACACAATGTTTTTCACGTTTCGGTGTTGAGAAAGTACATGCCAGATCCATCTCACGTTTTGAGTCCAGAGGTAGTTCAGCTGGAAGAGAACCTATCTTATGAGGAACAACCGGTCCAGATTCTTGACCACAGGGAGCAGGTGTTACGGAATAAAGTGATTCACCAGGTAAAGGTTTTGTGGAAAAACCACATGATTGAAGAGGCAACATGGGAATCTGAAAATGCAATGAAGGATAAGTACCCCCATTTATTTGATAAGTAAATAAATTACGGGGATGCAATTTTCTAAAGGGGGGAAGGATGTAACATCCCAAGTAAGTAATGAATAATAGATATTTTTATCTATTTCTATTAATGATAAAGATATTGTTTTAGAGGCTTAAAATGAAAATAAATCCAATCTTAAGCATGGAATACACTAATATTTTTAAAAGATTATTTTACTACCTTATGATGAAAAACCCTTTTGAAATATATCTTTTGACAATTTTATAAACTATTTTTGTCAAAATAAACTTATTCTTTATGATTGGGACATCAAAATTTACTTTGTGTGAATTTTTGGTATTTTTCTGACAATGTTCATTTTTTAATGAATAGTGAAAAATACTGCATTTTACATCAAAAATGCTTTTTAATCTAATTTATTTATATGATTAGATTATCTTTTTAATTGGTCTTAATGTGTAATATGAATATATTTTTACCATTTAATCCAATGGTCGTCATTGGAATCAATTTTACTTTGAAATTGGACTTTAACTAGTGTCAATCTTTTGATACTTATTGTTTTGTAAAAACACGCTATTTGCTCTGGCAGCGGGAATTAATTATTGAATTAATTAATGTGACTTATATGATTTGAATTTTGTAAAATAGACTTCATTTTTGAATTCGTAATATCAAATATAGCTTAGGGTGAATTTTTGGTAATTTTCTGAAAAACTTCAATTTTTGATGAATAGTGAAACCACTAAGTGGTAACCAAGAAAACTGATTTTTCAGTTAAATGAAAGTTTACCACTAATGTGTATTGAATTTTGAAAATCCTACATACATGGTTGTCATTAAGAAGTAAAATGTGGTTCAATGAGATTAAAATAATTTTTTGGTGAATAGTAACTTATTAAGTTTTTAATCGCGATTAGTGGTAATTAGTGTAGTTTAAGGTATAAATAATGCTTTAATAATATGAAATGACCTAGACACATGTCCTACCCTTATTGGTTGTGTCATGGCCGACCAAGACAAGCCATGGGTCAACTTGGGGACCCCATGGATCCACTTTTGTTGGGAAATGACATAAAATACTTTTTATTTAATGATAAAGTGGAAATGACACAAACATAATATGTTTTACAAGAACAATTTTTAAGTGGGGTTATACAAGTCCAAATTTTGATTATAAATAGTCATTGGAAAGATAAAAACATTTCCTATATCATATTATTTTTTTTATAATTTTTAGACATTAAATAAATTTAATTATTTATGACATAATAATGATGCAGCGATGACATCATTATTTGACGATTTAAATAAAATGGAATGATGATGAAAAATATAAAACTTACACATGGACAAAACCAATTGGATGAGTGGATTTAGAACCCTTATCACCTTATCCACGAATTATATCAATGTGGGACCTTTTAAAACCGAAACACATTTTCAAATAAAGTGATATTTCTTTACTTTCCAAAAGTGCCCCTCCTCTCCTCTTATAAAAGGCCCCCACCTCTACCTCATTTCACACACTACTCAAGCCTTTGTCTCGGACAAACCCTGCCCATTTACTCTCTCCACATCCCTCTCCTCATCCTAGAGGATTCCCTTTGGGCATAATCCTTTCAAAGGAATCCTTTAGGCTCAAATCAAAAGGAGTTACACTTTCGAAGGTAATTCATTCTCTCATGTTCATTTGTTTTATTTTGCTTCTCCAACCCCCTAAACACTTTTTATTTACTTCTTTTGTAACAACAACAGTATCTTAAATATACTAGGATGTTGTTATAAGATTTATTTGAGCTACACTCTCACACAACTACATCAAATGGTTAAGGAACATACGGTTTCCGTGGATGGCGAAATTCTGCCTCCCGAAACGATGATTGTTCAATACTCATTTAACACCTTCAAAGGTGTCCATTATGATGTCACTATTTTTATATATGATATATAATTTGTTTATGTTTTCCTTAAGCTTCTGTTTTTTTCATTTTGGTCATACCTTTATGGTTTCCATTATGGGTAAACATGATATCTTCATTTTAGGAAGTGCGGACTACCGCCCCCTGAAAGTGATTTGATTCGTTAATACCATATGTGGGATGTGTAAAGGATAAAGTTAATGATATTATATATGTTATTATACTGGAATTATAATATAATTTTATATCATTATGATTCCATTCTATAAAATATTAAATAGAAGTGGAAGTAGCGTTCATGCGTACGTACGACTTACCGTCTCCATGAACGGTGCATTTCATTTCTTACCTCTAAATGATTATGTAATATTATAAATGCATGTATGTACTGGATATATATGACATATATGATATATATATCAGGAATACTATTCTGGATATAATGAACCTTTGACCAAATTAACAACATGTAAGTGTAAGAAGTCTATTTTTGACTTAAGAACCAAATACCGACAAAATGAACATTATTAACTTAAATGAGTACATGATGTTCATAGCATGGTATAAAAGGAATAATGAACTTGAAAAAGGTTCATAAGCAAGTAGAGATTAACTCAAGTTTATTATTCAGGACATTAAAGAACGGTCGGGTCAAGTCGGATACGAGGTATGGGACTTCGTCTCAATCTCCTTTCATTGAGGCATATTTTGTTTTATACACAACCTTATTTTATACGGTGTATAAACCCCTTTGACTTTTACATTTATTCAAAAGGAATCTTTTTTATACGAAGCGTTTACTAAACGACAAAAGGGAATGTTTTTGTCGTACGTATGCGGCGACAACGACTTCTCCGCCGTCATGACCGTTATTTGAGTTTCGGCTTCCTCTACAAGCCATACCTTCTTTTTAAAAGAAAAATAAATACCATGTTTTACTTTTCTTTTATTTTGGTATTGAAAATGTTTTTCATAATATTTTATATCAATGTGTGGTATTGATATCTTGTGATTGAATGGTGGAAATGTTATGTTTCCGTTATGCATGTTTTATGTGATACGTTTATGTTGAGGTTCTTGGGCATTATTATGAAGACGGGTGGTTCCGTGATAGACTAAGGGCGGGTGAGCCCGTTATAGCTCTCCAATGCATTGGATAACGCGAAGGAGTTAAACGTTAAGGTTTCTCCGAAGAGATTTCAGGGAATATACTGTGATGGGTTTTCCAAACGTAACCAAGAGGGTTACTCCCTACGTAAGAATGTTATGAATGCCTCAAGTTACCTTTATGTCTGATGATTTCTATGATTTATTCATGATTTTATGAGGTTTGTTAAAGTGCCTATGTTTTATGGGTAAAGTATGTTTTCATTCTTATGTATATATGAACTCATGTTTCCTTTCCATGTTTTTAACCCATACTGAGTTTTATGCTCATCCCAAGTTTTTGAAATGTTTTTCACAGGTCAAGTGAAAGGTACATGATAAGATGATAGAGTCAAGGATGTGTCAAGAAATAATCCATGTTTTATTTTAAATATGTTTCCATTGATGGGAATGAAGAATACTATATTTATGTAACCACTTTGTTTATATGTGGAATGTAATGCAATTTTTATGATCTAATTCTCTAAAACTCTAAACCCGAAAAGATCCTCAATGTGTAATCTTGTAATAACTCAAGATTAAGTAAGGTTTAAGGCTGGGGCCTTATAATTTCCATTGTTTTAGGTGTATTTATTTCCTGGTTTTTAGGGTCGGTTTGTAAGGGATTTTCTTATAGAATGGAAGAAAAACAATATTGAAGTTGAATTTTCTTCCATAATTTAAAATGATACAATATATCATTTTTTTTATATATGGATGATTAATTAGATAAAATTTCAATGAAAATTATTTAATTTATTTTTTTAGTTTTTTATGACTATCATGAAGTCATATCATTTTATTTAATACCATATATATATTGGATCCAGAATAATATATAAATTATAATATGTATAATAAATTCCTATTTAACCATAATAATGGTTTTTTGACCATCCATGGAGGCGGTAATGGAAAATGAATGTGCATCATCCATGATGGTGGTAAATCGACACATCATGGATGATGTTCTCATTTTAATAATTAAAGGGAGAGAAAAAGAAGTTTGATGATGAATTTTTCAAAATATAAAAGAAAATTATAGTATATATAAGATAATGGAGTTTTATATCTACCTGTATAAGGGGAGGTGAATATATAATAAGAAAATAAAATAAATTGAATAGGAAAATAAAAGAAAATGAAAGAGGATTTTACCTCTTTAATTCACCTCCTTGAAAACCTCTTTAAGGAACTTGTTTTTGGACTTTTGGTGAGAAAAATAAGTCTCAGATATGGGGAAGAGGCTTGGAAATTTAATTGGGTAGAAAATAAACAATATACAAGGATTTTAGGTGTGGGAGAATAGGCGTTGAGGGGTGGTATTTATAGTGAAGGAGAGGGGTGTTTTGTGATTATTTTATTCATTAGTTTATTATTTTGGATCAGGACTATGAATTTTTAGAGAATTATCACTAAATATATTTAAATAATGAAAGAGATTTTGATATTATGGGCTTAAATAATCCATTCATAATCTATGACTCAATAAATCATGTATTTTTCAAATATAGTAAATTATCATGTTTTACTATTCACAAAATAATCAACTATTCTAGAGAAATCCAAAAAATTCAGCCAAACCATTTTTTGATGTGTAGAATTTAACAATGAAATCCATTTTATGAAATTATTTGTCTGAACATGAGAAATTTAATTTTTAATTAAAATAATAATTTTTTCAAAAAATACATATTTGAAAATTATAACTGATTTTTTAATAATTTGAAAAATTAATTAAGGTCTCATAAAATTATATTATAATCATAAGACAAGAAATATTAATTGATGAATCTATCTTATGAATATAATTTTTATTTTAAATTATTATATTAATTATAAAATTATAAATAAAAATTTATGCATCACAAATATACCTATACTTAAATTATCATTTTCAAAACTTTTATTTACTTATTTCATGATATAAATATATTATATTTTCACTTATAAGATACATAAATTTTATTTATACTTTCTTTAGTGAGGTTACTATTCTATTTGTGTAGATTTCATTAATATATATAAATACCACTTACTTCATTATACATTTATAATGAATTTAACTATCTTAATCCAGAATGAAAAAAATTATTTTATGAGTACCTAGGTTGTTACATTTAAAATTTATATATAGTATAATCAATTTATTCATTTTTATCAATAATTATTTAATTAATAAACTTTTTAATATTTTTTATAATAAAATGTTTTTTTATTTATTTAATTAATTCAATTTATTCGGGACCATTATTAGGAAAAAAACACCGATAAAGTATCCATTTATCAGTGATAAAAATAAATAGAAGATAAAGGGTACCCTTTATTGGTGCTAAAAATAACGATATGATAAAGGGTGCCTTTTATCATCCCTAAATAAAATAATTGATAAAATTTACACTTTATCTGATCTAAATAAAAATCACTGATAAATGGTACCTTTTATCAGGGCTAAAAATGAGCTTATAAAATCCCCCTTTATCAGTGCTTATATTAGCACTGATTAAGGTTCCCTTTATTAGACCTTTTTTCTAGCATAGATAAAGGACAATGCTGTTAAGGGCCTGTTTTGTAGTAAACATGACTTCATAAACAGAATTCAAGGCTAAACACTATGTCAACATAATATAGTGTTATTAATATAACCATTGTTCACCATACATGAAATCTCATGAGATAAAAACATTACCCAATGCATTGGAGGGGTATATAATTTTGGGCCCACCCATCATTTTCATATCATGTACATGCAAAAGCGTGACACATAAATCATACAACATAAATATTCATTTCATAAATTTTAACCATACAATTAAGAAGTTTGGGTCACATAAATGTAAATCAAAAATCAATCCAGTATTGTTACAAATTGACAAATACTCTTGAGTGGTAATGAACATGGGTATTCATTACACATATGTTTGGAATGGAAAATAATAAGATAATTTCTATAGTATAACAGGTGTACATAAAGGTTTATAGAAGGGTTTAATGAGAGATAAATGGGTCTCTTGTTACATAGAAATAATAATGTTTGTAATTGGTATGTGTAAAAACATATCTCAACATGAAAAGTTGGAAATCAAAAGAAATGATAAAAAGAAGGTGCTTGAATCAAGAGAAGGAGAGGATCCCTTATCTTGATCGAGCGATTCTAAAAGATTGGGTGGATCTTATTAAGTGATTGGGGGTGCCTTGGGAGGGATCTAGAGAGGTAAGGGTATAGTATATTTATTCTACAAGAGTTTTTTAGTGAAGATGAATGATAGGTTTGGTGTGTTTATATATAATAATTGGTGAACACTATTAATTTACAAACTTTGGTTTTGGACAATATATGATAAAGTAATCAAAAAACACAAAACTTACCATGGTTCTTGCCCATTATTTTTTAAAAATAGGAGTGGTTTTAATTATTTTATAATTATTATAACCACACACATTAAAATAATTCCCTTGGTGATGTGGAAGTGATTCATGTTTATACAGAATTGATTTTGATAACTTAAAATATAATATGGGCTTTGGAGGATTCATTAAGAGTTTATAAAATTTGAATAAAACATAAAAAAAATTATTTTAATAGGGAAACACAATTCTGGTCATGGATACTCTTTATTGTTTTTATCACACCACTTTTTTTCTTTTATTATGTCATAATGCATATCGTATACATATCGTATAATTCTACCATATTTAATTTTTACTAAAAAATTTGACTCTATTAGAAAATTATGAAAAAAACAATTTTGGATAATTTTGACTTGAGGATTTAAAAAATAATATTTATTTTATTAAAATAATTCTCTAAATTATAAATTTACACTTTTAATTAAAAATCCCCATTTATTGAAAAATACTAATTTTTTTTGACAATAACAGTTTTCTGACCCTTATAAAAATTATATTTGACTTCATAAATTTATATTATCATATATATTTAATAAATAATATTCAATAATAATATTTAATTCAATATAATTTTTTTAAAATCTCTTTAATTCATTAAAATGTGTGTCTTGATTGAAAATATACATTCCCCAAAAATCAAATTTTTGTTTCACCATATCAAATTCCATTTTTTATCAAACTTATTATTTAATCATTATAATAGTTATAATAAAAAGGAATAAATATAATCATTATTTTTTTGAAATAAAATATAAAAATTCATACTCTTAGGGTCTAGATATACAACCCTTTATTACACCAATGAACTCCTTAGAGGTAGGTTGTGCAATGGTGATATTTCCTTGGGGTGGTTCGGTGAACATGGTTTGGGTCCCAATATTGACGAGCATTAAATTTTCTGGTAAATAGTTTCATTCATTTTTTAGTTTTTTAATATCTTCTTAACTTGGTCAATGGTAAATACCAATGATGCAATATCCCTAAGAAGATACAATAAATGGGATTCATAGGGTACAATCCTATTGGTCGAAGTCATCACTTCATTTGTTGGTGTGAAATGGACTTTATCATAACCCTTAACATACAAGTCGTAATTTTCAATATACAATGGCTATATTATTAATGGTTTTGATGATTAACTATATTTTAAATTTGACATACCATTTAATGATCAAAGTATTGCATGTGATTTCTATAACTTCATTCCTTAATAAATAATTTATTCATTAAAAATGGTAATTTCATTTATAAAAGTTTTAAATGTTACATACCATGACATACAACATTAAAATAATTAAATGTGATGTGAAACATCAATAATAAAAATTAAGATATCAATAATGGCTCAATATAATAAAAATATAACAAATTACTTTATTATAAAAATATATATTTATATTCCTTACATATAATTATTATTTTTAAATAATTATTGATTTATTGATTAGATTTAAGTCTTAAAAAAATTAATTAAATGTTATTAAAACTATTCAGTTTTAAAAATGGGTATTTTTAAGGTATTTTTTCAAAGTGATTTTCACATTACCTAATAAATTAAAATAATCAATTTTAAAATATGATTTTGATAATAATTAATTTTTTAAAATAATATATTAACACTATTTTATTTAGAAATTGATATAAAATAATATTAATAACATCTAGAGTTTCAAAGTTTATTTTTCTATAAAAATAATTTTCTTTTATGTTATTTTTTCCCTTAAAATTAAAATTATTAAAATCTATAATTTTAATTTTATTAAATGGAAATATTTTTTAATTCATTATGATAAAATTATCATAGGGTGAATTTTTGTGATTTTTCTGAAAATATTGGGTTTTAATAAAATTGTAAAAAATACAGTTTTATTAATACCATAACACTTTTGACTTTATTATGATCTGATCATGTATTAAAACTTTTATAAAACATTTTTCATGGCCATGAATTTTTTAAGGGGTAAAATGATTCATTTAAAAATACTATATTGAATTTAGAAAACCCATGTTTAATATTTTGAAACATAAGTAAGCCTTTATTCTCAATTTTTTATCTTTCTATTTTAATTATGATTTCACAATATATAATTCTATTGAATATTTATTTTTAATACATATAATTATTCTTTAGTTTATAAAAAATAATAAATGTCAGGGAAATTGAAAAAATTTATATTTTTATTCTTAAAAATAATCTTTTTCTAAAATTGGTTTTTTTTAGCCTTGATTGTACTAATATTAAAATTAATTTTTTCTCATCTATAGATATTTTATTCGATAAAATGGCATCTGTTGAGCATAATGTTGCATTTCTGTCAATAATGTGTCAATATGTGTATGGAAATTTCATCATTGAAGTTTTGATGTTGACTGGAAATGGTTATCAATGAGATAATAATATCTCATTGTTATCAATCTTATGACCCTGTTATAAATATACTAATGTTTGAAGAATTGTTATGTATTCATAGAATTGGATGCCACACTTGGGAAATTCTCTATATTGTCATAATTCAGATGATTGTAGAATTGATCTTAAGATCAAAATCATGTGTCAAAGAACGAAACATTGTTTCAACATTTGAAGAAACCCATGAAATACTTAATTTAAAGATGAATTTAGAAGACCCATCCAATAGATTCTAATTGGATAAAGGTTGTGAAACAATTCAGACGATTGTTTGAGCTGATCCTCAAAGTCCAAGACACGTGTTAATGGAGAACACGTCCCTCACAACAAGAAGGCCATGCATTATGCTTTAATGCATGAGGAATTAATAAATGATCCATACATTATCCATTATTGGATTAATGTAATGTATTAAAGATATTTGGAGTCATGATCTAAAAAGATGGGAATAAATTATGGTGGATGAAGAAAAAGGGAAGTGGGAGAGGCCTTCCTAAATTTGAAGGTGGTAGTGCATCTTATTTTATGTTAACATTTATGTTTAATATTTTTATGACACTTTGTCAAAAAGCAGGGCCAACCAATAGGTCCATCCTAGGTCCTTGACCACATCCACATGTACGACCTGAGGGTCAACCTCACCTGAGGGAAGGCCTCAAATCTATCCCTACATGAGGTAGAAGTGCAGGCCATGTATAAATCCATTAGATCACGTAGGATGACTCACCCGTGTGAAAAGGGTGAACAATGGGTGCTAGTAGCATTCCCGAGGAGTAGATATTGGGCACAGAGTGTGCCCGTAGGGTAAACACGGTACATGGTAGTACCGTGAGGGGATGCAGAGAATTCTGAGTGTTGGATGTCGTGACATGATACTTAAACCGCAAGCATCCCGTATCCATTTTTTGATGTGGTACCACAGTTTAACCCACAGAAGCAATCTCAACCATCCATCATATCTCGCATGAGATTTGGGAAGCACGCCGTATCCCGCGTTCCATGAAGAAATCTGAGCCCTCCATCCATCCGTATTGCATCTGTTTGAACCAGGACCATTCGATGATCCCTCAGTGGCGCCATCTTCAACCTCTGAGCCACCCAACACCTTTGTACAACCAGAGAAAATCCAAACTTCCATGATCATACTCCAGCCACCATTGATGATAAAACTCTTTCACCAAGATCGTCCAAATAAAATTAATACATGCATGAAATTACACTTTCATGTGTGCATATAAATAAAGAAATTTAGAGAAGTATGAGGCAAAATATATTTCAAAGGCTACCCTAGACATTAGATATTCAGGGGATTATTTAAAAATAGAATAAACATGATCCTAATCACATGAATTTAAGGATAATACAGTGAAGAATATGCCCATGTTTGGAAAGGAAACATCTAAGAATTATGGCTTATCTTTGACCCGCGTCATTGAAATTTTGAATCCAAAGATCTCAAGAAATCGAAGCCTCTATATTCATGTCATATACATGGATTTGATCGAGCATCCTATTTCTTTAAAAGGAGTATCTACGAGTTGAAATATGTTGCTTCCATCTTGTCAGAAGGAGCTACTATTTTTCTGAAGAAACAGAGCTAAAGAAAACCTCTCTAGTTCGCAAAAGGTAGAGGTATCACGCAGCTTTGCTATATGAATGGGAAGAGGATCTCTCTTCCCTTAGAAAATTTCTATGCACTCTCAAAGGGTATCTTGAAGAATAAGTCTCACACACCCCTTGCATGAAAGAGAGCCACACAACACTCGTGGTTTGTGAAGAGAAGAACCTATAACCCCTTGGTTTAAGAAAGAAGTCTCACCCTCTGTGTGAAAGAAGAAATTCATGATCATGAAATAGGTTCCTTATAACCCTCATCTGTCTTCTTGAGAATAATCTCACTGGTAAAAAATATCTACAATCACACCCTTGTTGTACTCCGTGAATACAGTAACCATGAATCTTCTTTTATATGTGAAGATGAACCACATGCACTCCTTGCGCGAAGAAGAAGACCCCATGTTCCCTACAGTTTGCATGAAGAAAAAAAATGTGTGAACCCCTCTTTTCACAAAGAGAAGAAAAGAAGAGTTAATAAAGGGACAATACACATACACTTCCCCTAGAGAATAAGAGGAACCCTCTTGAGAAGAGAAACCCACACACACCATTGTTATCCCCATTCGGGTTGTGTGTGAAAGAAGAAGAAAAGGGAGGGTGCATACATGGTGGAGTTCACATGTGTGAAAAGAAAAAGTAAGAACAAAGTTTGTGTTCACATGTGAAGAAGGAGGAAGAAAGAGGAGTATCACAAACTAAGAACTTATCCATTTGGTTTTGATGAAACACACACTTATATTGAACCTATATTAAATAATAATTTTTTGTGTTAAAAGAAACAAAGACAAGAAAGTGTGTTCGATATTGAGTGAGTAAAAGAAAGAGAAAGCACGTGTGCTAAAAAGGTTATACCTAGTGTGGTTTTCACAACATAAAGAGAGAATAAAAAGATAGTGCATTCATGTATTCATTCACATACACATGTGAAGACAATTAAAATAATGAATAAAAATTGTGAGTGAACGTGTGTAAACAAGAAGAATAAATGCCACAAAACTCATGAATGGAGCATAATTAATTGAGATATCCAAAAACCAATAGATGGATGCCATGAAATCCATGCATGAAATGAATGAGGATTGAGATTAAAGCCAGACAGAGTTAAAGAAGATCTTTTATATGAGTCTATAGTGTTTTTGGATTCACGAGATAGGCAGAGCTAACATATTGCAAAATAATTCTTGCCTATCTAGATTATTTAAGAAATAGTGTGCATCACTTGCCCACATCTTAGTGAGGAAAGGTCTTTATCAGATTATGAAAGAATTTCCTGAGCATTGTTGAACTGAGGACTGATTAGAAATGTGAAAAAATTTATTGAGAGAGGAAAACATACCTTACCAAAGGCTATTGAATATTCTTGAAGAGATTCATGATCAAGTGGGATTCAGAAAGCTTGTGAGGGAAGATCAAGAGATCAATACATAGTGAATCAAGAAGAAAATATTATGGAAGATAGAAGGAAGAAGTATTCAGTGGGACTCTGAAGCATGCTAGGGGGAATCTTGTAACACTGTGGGAAGTTGTATAAAGAACCTATTGTGGGACTCTAGATAGATATAGTAGGACTCTGTATCGACCATTGTAATTTATTATAAGATTACAATGGAGAATCTATATTGGGGAGAATAACCAACATAGTAATGAAAAAGTCTTTAAACTGAACCTTGTAAATCCTTGTGTTTAGTGCCTTTAACTTTTCAGCATCATTAGAGGTAATTATGAGAGACACAAGAAGAGTAGATCTAAGATTTTACCATCCATAGAGGTATAACTGAAAACACACATTTAGTTAAAATATTTAAATGGATCACTAATTCACCCCCTCCCCCTCTCAGTGATTCACAAAATTCTAGGCACTTCAATTAGTATCAGATTAAGGTTACCTATAAAATATCCAAGAGAGTCTTTATGAAGTGAAGATATGAGGAAATGAGTGAGAAAACTCAAATGGAGATATCTTTGAAGACTTGAAAAATAGAAAGAAGAAACATGCCAGGTAGATTAAGAATTAACTTACTACTAATGGGGAAACACCTTCTACTGAAGGTAATATGAAAGGTATATCATGTGGTAATTCTTTTTATTATTACTCTTCTAATGAATAATGTTCAAGCTGTGATGATAATAGATAAATTAGTGATCTTCAGTCTCAACTCTAATATCATCTAAAGAAATTCCCTCGAGAAGTGGCACAACATATTGCTACAAGCATTAGTTCTCTTCAAGATGAAAAATTATAATTAGAAGAAGAATATGATGCCACATAAGAAGCATAGGCTAAAAGGATTATCCTATACAACACTCTAACAAAAAATTTGAAAGAAAAGGAAGAAATAATTTCTATTTTAAATGAATGAAATGAAGAAGTTAAAATATAATTACAAGTACTTATTTGTGAGAAGTAATTATTTGAGATTGTGTTTGTTGAATATTTCCATGCATTTGTAATGATTCACAATGTCTCTATGGTTTTCAATGATTCTCAACTAGAAGACAAATAAAACAAGGTAAAGGAGCTTGGCATATCTCTGCAACAATTAGGTAATGTGCATTAATAAAAAATGAAAAATATGAAGGATAATTGGTAGAGTAAGATGAAATTAGTTGAGGATGAAAAGAAATCCCTCAACATGAAGTGTTTAAAGCTGGAGGTGAAATTGAAAAATCAACAATCACTCCAAGATGGAACTTCCTAAACAAATGAAAGATTATATTCTTCCAATCAATTTTTTAATTGAGGAATATTATTCCAAGATAAATTCCAAATCATCCGCTAATCCAATGGAAACATCCTTAGAGAAGAAGGTATCTCAAAACCCGGTTATTTCTATTTCTACTAATACAATTGCATCTACAATTACAGGTTCAAAGATAAAAGTTGGGAAGATGTGGATTGATAAAAATGTTGATACATCCATAAAAATTTCAAGGATGAATCCTGAGATGATTAAAAATGAAAAATCCCAAATGGATTCTCCAAAGAAAGAAAGACAATTCTAGAAACAAAAAATCATTGAATCTAGCCATAAAAATACTACAAAAAACGAAAGTGATTTGTTGGCTAATGTTGGTGGTTCTTGAATTTTGATCATTACTATAATGAATTTTAGAATAATATTTCAGCATATGAAAATTATGGAAGGCCTACATTAAGGGAAATTAGATGTCAAGAAATGAATCATCCTACAAAGCAAAGGCAAAAAACACAGATGAAGATGACTCTATCTATCAAGAACATATTTTAATATCTTGAAGACTTCTGTGTTAATTACAACAGATGTGGTCATAGTTATGATGAGTTCTGGTTTAGTCCTACCATGCCTCATGCATATATTGATAATAAGTATAGTCCTCAAAAAAGGTCAGAGAGAGAAAAAAGAGTTGAAAAGTCTTCCATTGGGACTATAAAACAATGAAGTCAATAAAACAGTGAAATAAATTATTCCCAAGAATAAGTTCAAGATGGATTCCAATAATGTCATCTCAACCATGAAATGATGCTTTTACTATGGAAAGAAAGGTCATACCATGTATTACTGCAAACAATCCATGGAAATGAATGGAAGCAAGCTGAAACTAAAAGGATAATTAATCCAGAAGAAGATGGGATTGGCCGAAGACATTCATGAACATAATATTAATAATTTACCTATGAAAGGTAACTTAAAGACAATGAATAATCCATGTGGAAGCTCCAAAAGGATAAAATGTTAAGAAGGTGTGTTTAATTATCTAGCCTAATCAATTATAAATTACTAGAGAACTACAAATAGTTGAAAATGAAGTACTAGTTAAAGATAAGGAAAATGGGAAAGAGGTCATTCCACATGAATAAAAATTCAAAATTCATGATAATTTTTCAACACATGACAACCCAAGTGTCTCACAAGTCTTTTGTGGGAGGGGAAAGAAAGCTGGTCACACTATTAAAAAGTGTATGACACTGATTCCATCTCAAGAAGAATTTCTCAAATGAATGAAAATTTCACTCGAAGATTCTAGTTCTCTAAAATAACTTGAAGAAATAAGTGTCGGACCCAAAAAGGTAAAATAAGTATTGAGATCCACACAATCTGAACCATAATTGAAGATTACATGTGAAAGTGTAAAGAGTATAGAAAATATAGTATCTTGGTTGGGAAAACCATCCCAACCTTGCTATTCACATTGATGAAGAAAGAATATTCCATATTATTCCCTAATACTTTTGTTATAAATGTGTGCTTACATTGTAGGGAATTGAATATGAATTTTATTCTCAAAATGAGAATTTAATGAAAACAACGGAGAACTACAATTTGGACTCCTTATTAATGATTTTATAATTAATTGAAGTGTTCCATAGTGGGAGATTATCAATATGAATATATTCAAGGTCATATGATGATTATTTTACACCAAGGAAATTCAAAGGGAGTGCACCCCTTGAGGGGGAGAAAAAATTAAGGAGATTATATCAAGGATTATGTCAAGACAAACCTTTAAATTCATATCATCTTAAGAATCTGAAACTGAGGTATTCTAATCACACTTTCATCCCTTGTTCTTAATTGTATTTATCATATCAATTAAGGGGAGTTTTTGATTGATGAGAATATGGGATGATATTGGGATATTGGTCTTTTCACTTGAACTTTTTAATATGTTTGGTGAACTATGTGCAAGATTTATCATTTCATTGATAAATCTGATTATCTCCAATCCCTTAGTCAATAATTGATACACTCTAAGCTTTATTTCAAATGTATGGTTGTTTATGGATAACATTGAAAACCATGGTCATATCACTCTTGTATTCTACACTAGGTTATCCCATGTATACTTAGAGTTGATTATCTAAATTCTCTTGGATAAGTGAACCATGTGACATCATCCCTATCTCATAAATATTTAAAAAGAATTATTTTGGGAGGAGAACATGATTTTAAAAAGACCCCACTAAAACATTGAATTTGGTTTCCAATAAGGGGGAGAAAATATTGTTACACATATTGACCCATAAAAAGTGTTCTTAGGTGATATTAACAAAAAAATGGGGAGATTATTGGGAATGTTGTTTCATTTGTTGTCAATAAGGTGTCAATATGTGTATGAAAAGGTCACGATTTAAGTTGGGATTTTTATTGGAAATAGTGATCAATGACATGGAAATATCTCATTTCTATAAATATTACTAAGTTGTTATAGAGATACTACTGTATGAATAATTTTCATGGATTCATAGCATTGGATGCCACACTTATAAAATTCTCTATGTTGATATAATTTAGATGATTTTTGAACTGATCATAAGTTCTAAATCATGTGTCAAAGAATGAAACATTGTTACAACATTTGAAGAACCCCATTCAATACTTAATTTCATGATGACTTTAGAATACCCATCCAATAGATTCCAATTGGATGAAGGTTGTGAAACAATTCAGACGATTTTTTGAGCTGATCCTCAAAGTCCAAGACATGTGTTAGTGGAGAACATGTCCCTCAGAATAGTAAGGCCATGCATTATGCTTTAATTCACGACGAATGAAGAAATGATCCATGAATCATCCATGATTGGATTAAAGGAATATATTGAAGATATTTGGGATTCATGATCTATAAATAAGGGAATTGATGATGGTGGATGAAGAAAAAGAGAAGAGTGAGAGGCCTTGACACATTTGAAGGTGGATGTGCATCTTATTTTATGTTAAAATTTATGTTTAAATTTTTTCATAATACTTTGTCAAAAAGTAAAGCTAGCCAAGAGGGCCAGTTGAGGTCCTTGACCATAGGAACATGCGGGACCCATGAGTCAACCACACATGATGGAAGGACTCAAAGACAACCCTACACGAGGAAGGAGAACAAGCCATGTATAAGACCATAGGAGCACACACAATGATCAAACTGTGTAGAAAGTGTGCAGAGTGTGTGCTAGGAGCGTGCCCGAGGAGCAGAGATTGGGTGCAGAGTGCGACCGTAGGGTGAACACGGTACGGTGCGGTACCTTGGGGGAAGGAAGAGAATTAAGAGTGTTGGATACCATGACTTGATACTAAAAATGTGAGCATCTCATATCCGCGTTTTGATGTGGAACAACATTTTAACCTGTGAAAGAAATCTCATCCATCCATCAGATCTTGTGTGAGATCTTGGCCACACATTGCATCATGCCTCCTGCGATGCAATCTAAGGAGTCCATCCATCTGCACTGCATCTGTTCGAACTAGGACCATTTGATGATCCTTCAACAGTATTGTCTTCAACCTCTGAACCACTCGATTCCACTATGTAACCGGAGTATAACAAAACCTCTATTATTGTACTCTAACCACAATTGATGATCAAACTCCTACATCAAAATTGTCTGAATGAAATGAATACATTCATGCAATTACACTTGCATGCATGCATCTAAATAAATAAATTTGAATAAGGTTAAGGAAAATTATGTTTCCATGGACAAAATGGACATTCAATATTCAAGGGAGGATTTAAAAAAAAGACACACATGATCCTCATCAAACTAATGTAAGGATAATACAGTGAAGAATAATACTACGTTTGAAAAGGGAACATCTGAGACTTGTGTCTTATATTTGACCCGTGACTTCAACATTTTGAATCCAAAGATATCATGCATTCAAATCCCAGATCGTCATGTAATATAAACATATTTTAATGATCATACTATGACTGTAAAAGGATTATCCCTAAGCCAAAATATGTTACTGCCATATCATAAGAAGGATCTCCTGTTTCTATGAAGAAACAGAGCTAAAGAGAACCTCTATGGTTCTCTAAAGGAAGAGGTATCAAAAAGATTTTTTATGAGAATGAGAAGAGGATATTTATTCCCTTCAACAAGTGATATGTACTCTCTAAAAGTCTCATGAAGAAAAATTCTCGTGCACCCCTTGCATGAAATAGAGTCACATACCACTCGTGGTTCATGAAGAGAAGAGTCGTGAACCCCTTGGTTTACGAAAGAAGCCGCACACTCTGTGTGAAAGAATAAATTTTCAATCGTGCGATAGGTTCCTTATAACCCTTATGTGTCTTTATGAGAAGCATCCTGATAGTACACAATCAGTGAAATTTCACCTTTTTGTACTCTACAAATAAAATAACCAATAATATTCTTGGTTCTGTGAAGTCAAACCATGCACACTCCTTGAGCAAAGAAGAAGACCCTGTGTTCCTTATGGTTTACACGAAGAAGATCTTGTGAACCCCAGGTTTTATAAAGAGAAGAAAATGAGAGTTCATAAAGGGACAATACACATACAATGACCTTAGATAAGAAGAGAAACCCTCTTGAGAAGAAAAACCCACACACACACTTATTATACCCATTCAGTTTGTGTGTGAAAGAAGAAGAAAAGGGAGGGTGCATGCATGGTGGAGTTCATGTGCATGGAAATAAAACATAAGAACAAATTATGTGTGAACATATGAAGAAGGAGGAAGAAAGAAGAATATAAAACACTACGAATGTACCCATTTGGGTGTGAAGAAATACACACTTACATTGAACCTTAAATAAATAATAAGTGTGTGTGTTAAAAGAACCAATGATAATAAAGTGTGTGTGATATTGAGTGAGAAAAAGAAAGAGAAATTGTGTGTTCTCAAAAGGTTATACCCAGTGGTGTTTTCACACAATCAAAATAGAATAAGAATATTGTGAATGCATTCATGCATGCACATTCACATGTGAAGACACATAAAAGGAAGAATCAATATTCTGTGTTCATGTGTGTAAACAAGAAGAAGGAATTCCATGAAACTCATGCATAAAGAATAATTAATTAAGATATCCAAATACAAGAAGTTTGGATTCCTTGAAATCCATAAATGAATAGAATAATTATTGAGACTGAATCTAAACAGAGGTAAAGAATATCTTTTATCTATGTTTACAGTGTATGAGGATTCAAGAAGACAGATAGAGGTAACATAGTTAAAGATCATTCTTTCATATCAAGATTCTTAAAGAAATAGTGTGCATCACTTGCACACATTTGAGTGAGGCCAAGTCTTCATCAAGAGAAGAAATAATTTCCCAAGAATTGTTGAACTGAGGACTGATAAAAAAGGTGATCAGATTTATTGAGAATGAACAATAGACCTTAACCAAGGAAGTTGAAGATTCTTGGAGAGATTCATGAGAAAGTGTGACTCATCAAGATCAAGTGGGAAGATAATAAGATCCATCCACAGTGAACCAAGAATCATCTCTTTTGAAATACAAGAGGAAGATATCTTTAGTGGGACTCCAAAGAAGGCTATTGGGACTCTAGTAACATAGTGGGAAGCAATATAAAGAACCTCATATGGAATTCCAGAAAGATATAGTGGGACTCTGTATTGACCATTCTAATTGATAATAATATTATATTAGAGAATCCTTATTAGGGAGAATAACCAACACAACAAGGAGTATGTCTTTGAACCAAACATTTTAAATCCTTTTGTTTGGTCCCTTTATAGTTACAATATCTTTTGAGGTAAGGTTGAGAGACATAAGAAGATTGGATTAAGGCTTTAACCATCAATAGAGGTTTTATTTAAAATAATCAATGATTAAAAATATTTAAAGGGATCACTGATTCACCCCCTCCCCCTCTCAGTGATTCACACTGTTTTGGGATCCTTATTTTCTATATTTGAAATAAGAATATATATATTATTTAATAATGGTATTTTAATTTTTTATCATAAAAATTAGTGACCTAGGTTAAAAATTTAGTTACCATGGTAAAGGTAAATTATGTTTAAAAGAGTTAAACCAAGTGTACAAGAGATAAAAAATGTTAAAAAAGTTATTCAAATTAGTGTTTGAGTTTTGGATTGACCTAAATTTATCACCTCTTTATTATTGTCTACTTTGGATTCCACTTTACAAGTGAAACATATGTTTCTTTTATATAAAAAGGTTTT
Organism: Viscum album; assembly: GCA_963277665.1. NCBI lineage: Eukaryota > Viridiplantae > Streptophyta > Magnoliopsida > Santalales > Viscaceae > Viscum > Viscum album. Next base: position 1,720,398,516 of record OY728137.1, read on the forward strand.
ATTTATAAAAATTTCACCCCTCCAATTATAAAAAGGTTCATTATACCACACCTTTAAGTCCACTTAGAAATTCAATTTTCTCTTGAACCAATACCATTTTTACTTCCCCTATAGACCTACCCCATGGTTTTAATCCCATTTATCCAATGAAAACACATAAATCATCCATTCATAAGTGGTACTACAAGATGTGGTTCAAACTCACAATGTGAATATGAATCACTTCTTAAATTTTTTATTTTATATATTTTTTATAAAATATATTTTTACCAATATAATATAATTATATAAGTAATATTATTATAATTTATTGTTATTATGTTAATGGTATAACCATTATCTACACTCCTCCCCTTTTTTAGAAAAATTTGAACGTTATTCATGCGTATGTGTGGAATACAACTTCCATGAAGTGAAAAATTTCTTTTTTCATAAGTATTTTAGATGGAAGGTGATAAAATATGTTTTTAATGACTAAATATTATATCTATAAAATTTTTAATATTATTAAAATTTAACCCATTTCTTATTTTTCTCTCATTCTTAGAAAAATGAAAATGTTGTTCGTGTGTACCTGAAATCTACCACCACCATAGAATGATGAAATCATCTTTTCATCGCCACCTAAATTTGATGAATCTGAGAATTTTTATAATTAATTAAAATAATATATAAGAAATTACTATGTTTAATGGGGGGATATATTAATATTTAACACATTATTAAAATACTAACTTTTTTTCATCAAAATTTACTGAAACACACCCATCACCGATTTTTTTCTTCATGAATCATGAATAAAATTATCATGGAATGAAATTAGATATTTATAAATCATTATAAATAATGTGTTATGGAAACTTTTATAATGTTGGAATTATTAACTTTGTATCAATGAATTGGGATCAACATCAACACTTTAATGCATGCATAAAACAAACAAAGTCACTTACATTCAAGGATGAAAATAAAATATAACAAACTAACAAATGTATAATAAATTATTATAATTAAAGAGTATAAATTGTATTATATTTGAATAAGGTTATGAAATAGATTATTAAAATGGTTATGTTTATGATACAGGAGATTAAATCTCTTTCATGGATGTCAAGTGTAAAAGTTAAGGGTGTTTCTTAACTCAAAACCCTCTTATTGTGTTATAATGTTTCTTTATGAACTTCATTATTATATGTTGGTTATATTATATACTATTATTGTATTATGTTATATTATATATTGTTTCTACTTGCTTATATTTCTTTCTTATAAATTTCCTTCAAATTTTTCTTACTTCAAAAAATATGATGTTTATAGGGGTTTTTGTCTCACTTTCCTTTCATTGAGGCATGTTTTCATGTTGTGCATATATTTTTATTTTATATGGTTAAATTAATACCTAATTGAATTATTATTATTATTATTATTATTAAATTTTATTTTATAGTATTTAAAATTATTTTCATTAATACATCCTTCTAAACATTTTGTTATAGTTGTTAATAAATTTGTAAGGGGTTTTCTAGAATCAACTTATTTTCTTGAGTCAAAATGATTCCTATTTGAATATGATTTTTACAAGATGGTTTTATTATAGTCTATGTTGGTATTATATTTCCTTTAATCATTATTTTTTTAATTACAATTATGGGTCTCTTTATTTATAAAATTTGACAATGCTAAGAATAATTCTCATTATCTCAAAATGAGTTATTTTTATTCTATATCCATATTAAATATTCCAATTAACATTTTTATTCATTATTTTGAAATATTTTTTTTATTTGTAGTGATATTTAAAATTATATTTACATCATTTAAAATTATATTTATATCATTTTAAATTATATTTACATCATTTTAAATTATAATTTTCATTATTTTTATGATGAGGGTTTCAATAATTTCAAAATATTAAAATGGTTTTAATTTTAATGTTCATAATTTTTATCTTTTACTCCAAATTTTATTACGATAAAATATTTGTAATTTTCATGGTCCAATTACTGAAGAGAATTTTTAAAATTAAACTGTTTTTACATCAATTTTTTTAAAAAGGGATTTTGAAAATTAATCATAATTTATTATTTATGATAATGATAAGAACTATTTTCAAAAGGATATTTTGTGTTGTAATTAAATTTTCCTACATAAATGATTAATATTTAACTCTTAAAGAGTTATATTTTATGAATCACATTTTAAATGTATTTATGAACTACTTATTTTAGGATGATTGGATTTTTGTTATTATCTGATCTATGTCTTAAGTCATTTCAAGTGGTACCATTTGGAAATGTTATGAAACACATTTTCTTTCAAAATGTTCTTTATTATATAATTAATGATTGATTTTATGTAACTCATATATTATGGTTGATTATTATGTCATAGGTTGGTCCAATATAACCCTCTAATACATTGTGAAAATCATTACATCTCATGATATAACTATGGGATATACGTTGTGATGCATAATCCACTATGGGAAACATGTTTTGATGACCGATACTCTATGTGAAATATATTTTTATTCCCAATACACTATGGGAAATATTATTTTATTCTTGATCCACTAAGGTAAAAATAAATGGATTTTTGATCCACTATATTTTGGATCTTATTATTATTATAGTGACACATTTTTATGTTATATTCCTATGATTATACTCAATATATTATGTTTGTTATCTAACACTCCCATACCATGGTACATGATCTTTTTATTTGAGAATACATGTCATTATATCATGAATTATAGATATATCTCATTTTTTATGTTTTTTAATAAGATATTTATCCCTTAATAATGTTTTGTCACATGTTTATTACCTAACCTTGATAACATGTTGATGATTTTTTACCTTACTAAGTGTTTTAACTCACCGATTTTGTTCTCATTTCTAGATTATAAATATAATTATAACTTATGAGATGTCTATAAGGAAGTATAGTGTGATTTTATTATAGATAATGTTTAAAGTTATCATAACATAATTTACTTGTGTAGCTGATCCTCAAAGACAAAAAACCTTTGGTTGTAGGGATTGGGAATTTTTTTTTGAGATGCGATGCTTACTCTATAGAAATAATGTAAAATAAATATATGTTTATCTTGGGTCATCTAACTTTGTATCATTGACTATGTAAAAATTATGTATTTTTAGCACTATATTTGGGAGCACGAGTCTAGGGATCCTTTTTTGGAAATAGAGAAAGGTTTAGTTATTTTTGAGGATTAGTTTAGTTAAAATTGAGGATTAGGATGAGATAAAATTTCTAAAACCCTAGGAATATTTATTCATATAGGATAAAAGCATAAAATTCTGGAAAATCAAGGATTGTGTGGTATCCTAGAAATAACATCTTTGTTTTATTACAATAGGTGGATAACAGATTTAGTATAGATGTACATGGGGGTAGTAATCATGAAAAGGATGTATTGATAATTAACTCAATATTAACTCAGTGCATGACAAGGAGAAAAAAATTTACACCGATTTTGACACTCCAATAGAATATTGTTTGGGTAATCACAATTTATTTATAATACATTATGAATAATTTATTTTTTTGGGGAATTAGGTTAATAAATATGAGATAAACTAACTTAAAAACCACTATATTAAAATAATAGTGATTTATATTGAACTAAAATATAATTTGATGTTTTTTAAGAGTAATAAATTTTGAGTTTGAGTTTTTTTACTTTGTATTTTATATGATAACCCCCTTATGATGATAATTTCTCACCACTCATGTTAAAAATTTTTGGTTTTAGTAATGGATAGATCAGGTATAAAATAAGTTAACAGTGAGTGTGATAAGAAATATAGTGACTATCCTAATGTGAAAAAAAATGAGATGGGAGAAAGAGTATAGAATCTTATGCTGATTATAACTAAACTATCCTAAGATATAAATAATAGCACATACCATGTTGTGTTTTCAAACACACCAAGTAAGGAGAAACTTGCGATCAAGTATTTCATGCAAAAACATCCACCACCCATCAGTAGATCTTCTAATACACTTATTTCAAATCAATTAATTATTGTGATATAAATGATATTTTTCATTCTCTAGTGACCATAACATGAGAAGTTTGTTATGGATGTTTATCATTTGGATGGTGGGGCTAACTACTGGGTAGATCTCTTTAAGAATACAAGGGAAAATGAGGAAGTGGAATCTATGGAATGAGACGAGTTCAAGAAAATATTATATAACTCATATTGTCCCCAAACAGCTGACATTGAAATAGAGTGATAATTTATATATTTGAAACAAAAGGGGGATGAATCCATCATCAATTATGAGTATAACTTCTCAAAAATCCAAAGTTATGCCTCCAATTTTATTAATAACCCTGAAAGTAAAATCAAATGATACTTTAGTGATCTAAAACAAGGTCTTTAAATGAAATTATCTATAATTGAGTTTTGTATCTATAAATAGAGTGTTTTATATGAACTTGTGGTGGGAATGGAAGAAATAGAGTCTCTTTATTCTGGATAGAAAAAAAAAAGAAATATGGATCTTAATGAAAACATGAAGGGAAAATCACATGGAGGGAAGAAAAATCAAATGCCTACATACAAAAAATTAGGAATAAAGAATTAATTTATTTTATTTAAAGGGTCTATAATGTGATTAAATGGTTTAATGGTTTTCCATCATGCTCTCTATTGTCAAAATTGGAAGAAGATGTCGATCAGTGAAATGGGGGAAAATAAGGTTCTAACTAATACACCCCCAATGATCTAGTGCTTCAATTATAAAAAGTGTGATCATTATTCAAATAAATTTATCAATCCAAGAGTTAATGGAAATAATCAACCTCAATAACCTCATAAGTCAAACAAACAAGGAAAATATAATGCAATCATAACTATAAAAGTGGTTCTGAGAAAAACATTTGGGTAAGGTAGACCGATCATACTCTAAATAACCATGAGTATAATATATGATACTTGTTAAAAACACTCTTTTAAACCTATAATTATTAATATGAGCATCAAATATCTGCCTCAAATATTAGATGTTTAATTATTAATAAACACTTTTAGTTATATGATTATTATATCTGAATTAAAAGTTTGTGGGAATATGAATCTTATACTTTTTTACTTTAAGTTGAATTTGATGTGATTTTGGAAATTTATTGAATATATCCACATAGAATCAATATTAAAAAAATATAAAAATCACATTTCATATCTTAAATAAACTCATGATCATCTATTAGTGCAAAGATGACTATAAACTCTCTTGGGAACCTAATTATTTTATAAGAGTTATGATACCTAATCATGAGGGATGATTAGAAAATATTATTAGAGAAAATCAAAATTAGGATTAGATTATAATGAGGAAAAATATAAATTTCCTATGTTTTTAAGTATTATACCTCTCTATAAATTATATCTTTAGTTGTGAATATCTTTTACACACCCTTATCTATTTTCACTGGTAAGTGATAATTAAATTTTCAAAGAAAAAATTTATTTAATAGGGGAGAATATAATACCATAATATTTTACTTACTTTATTACCTTTAAATAATTATAATGTTTTCAATAACTTTCTTCACATGAAACAAAAAACTAGAAAATACCACTACATAACTTATTAAAATAATGTAATATGATATGAAACATCAATACGAAAATAATAATAATAATAAAGCCTCAAGTAAATAAAAAGACAATAAATTGATTTATTATAAAAACATAAATTTAAATTCCTCAAATTTTATTATTATTTTTTTATAACATTATTGATTTATTGAATAAATTTAAGGGTTATAAGATAAATAAGTAATGAAATGTGATTAAAACTATTAGACATTAAAAAAGGATATTTATCAATGTACTATTTTTAAAGTGATGTTAATTTTACCAAATAAATTATATTTATCACTTTAAAAATAAGATTATGATATTAATCAATATTTAAAACAAATATATTAACACTCATTTAATTATAAATTGATTTAAGAAAATATTAATAACAATTTATGTTTAAAGGTTTAATTTTATATAAAAATATTTTTTATTTAAATTTTGTATTTTACTTAAAAGTTTAAATTCATAAATTTTATAAATTAAATTTTAATGAAATGAACTTTATTTTTGAATTCATTGTGTCAAAATTATCTTAGGTTAAATGTTTTAGATTTTTTTTGAAATGATTGTTTTTTAAGAAAATAGTAAAAAATACACTTTTATTAATGTAGTATCATTGTTGACAATATTATGATATAAGTATGACATAAAACTTTTATAAAAAAAATTGCATTACCATTAATGTTTTTAAAATCTAAAATAAATCATTTTAAAAATACTATTTTGAATTTAAAAAGCCCATGTTTAACATTTGGAGACTTAAGTAATCTTTTATTCTCAAAAAATTGATTTTCATATTTTTCTATTAATTATGATTTCACAAGGTTGAATTATATTTTTTGTTGATTTTTAATGCATATAAATATTATTAAGTTAATAATAAACAAATTAAATTCATATAAATTAGTAATATTTATAATTTTTTCATAAACATAATTTTTAGGCTTAAAAACAAATTTTGTCTAAAAACCAGTTTTTATGCAATGAGTATGACAGTATTTGAAATAATATTTTCCCTCACCTGTAAAATTAATTTTAGAAAATGGTTTTGATATTTTAAATCATAATTTATAAATTAGTTAATAAGTTTTTTTTCAATTTTTTTCATAAAAATTTGTTATGGAGGTTCAAAATATAGAAACTACCCTAAAAAGAAAATTAAAGAAAAAATAATTTAAAAAAGTGTAAAAGAGATAAAACATGTATAAAAATTGGTGTTTGAGGTTTTAACTGACAAAAAATTATCTCATCTCTATAATTCCCCTATTTGGGTTTTACTTTCTATTTTAAACATGTATTCCTTTTATATAAAAGGCTATATTTACAAAAATATCATTCCATCCACTTATAAATGGGGTATTCCAAAACACCTTCCAGAAAACTCTAAAATTTTATTGCCTCTAAAAAATATACCATTTTTGAATTCCATTATATCCTTAAAATAAATTTATATCCCCTTTATACATGGAAAATACTAAAATCTAACATTTTGAAGAGGTATACAAAGATAAGGTTCAAACTCTCTACGTGAGTACTAATCAATATTTAATTTTTTTATTATCTGTATATATTACCATTTTTTCCTATTATAATATATTTATATTAGTATTATTAATACTCTGAATCATTATTGTGTTAATGGAATAACCATTATCTACCCTTCTCATTGCTTATAAAAACAAAAACATTATTCCAACATATGTGCAAAATACAAACTCCATGAAGCAATGCATTTTTTTCACATGTGAATTTAAAAAAAAGGTCAAAATGGTTTATTTTATGAATAAATATTTTATTTATAGTATTTTTAATATTATTAAAAGATAAACCATTTCATACCTTTTTATCATAAGAAAAATGAGAAGGTCGTTGGTGTGTACGTGTAGACTACCTCCTCTATGGAACGATATATTTCACTTTTCATCACCACCTAAAATGGATGACCATAAGAATTTATATAACTTTTTAAAATGATATATAAAAAATATTAATTTTCTTGAAGGGTTATAATAATATATAATGTGTTATTAATATACCAACTTTTTTTCATAAAAAATTACCGAAACATGCCCATCACTGATTCCATCTTCATAAATTATAAATAAAACTATCAAATAATGGAATTAGAAAATTATGAATAATTATAAAGAATATATTATATTACATTAGATAATATTAGAGTGATAATTTTTTTATCAATGAATAGGGATCAACATCGACACTTTAAAACATTCGCAAAACAAAAAAATCACTAACATTCGATACTAAAAATGAATTATAACTAAACAATAAATATATAATAAATGATTATAATTAAAGAGTATAAATTTTAATATACATTAATAATGTAAAAAAATATTTTATTAATATGGTCATGTTTATGTTATAGAGTATTAATTTTTTTAAAAGTCAAGAGTAATATATAAGGGTGCTTCGTAACTCAGTACCCTTTCATTGAGTTTGAATACATATTCTTAATGATAATTATTTTATGTTTTTTATATTTTTTCTATGATTTCATTATGTTTTATTACCTATTTTTTTATGGATTTAAATTTCATTCTTATAAAATACATTTCAAAATATTATTACATAAAAAATATAATGTTTTTAAGGGATTCCCTCTCAATTTCCATTCATTGAGTCACATTTTCATATTGTGCACCTATTATTTATTTTATATGGAGTAATTAATAATACAGTGGATTATTCTCATTGTTAAGGTTTTTTTCATAGGATTTACAAGTATTTTCATGAATCCCTTATTCTAATCCTTTTGATTCAATTCGTACCAAATTTGTAAGGGGTTTTCTTGAATCATCCTCTTTTGTGAATTCATAAGGATTTCTCTTTAACTATGGTTTTAGAAATATTATTTTATTATATTATATAATGATATTATATTTTATTTAATAATTAATTTCTAGGTTAATAAATTTATGTATCTACTTCGTTATAAAATTTGATGATGTTGAGAATAATTATAATTTCTCTAAATGAGATGTTTTTCTTCCATATCCATATTCAACATTCCTAAAAATATTCTTCTTTATTATTTTGAAGTATAAATATTTTTTATGTATGGTTATATTTAAAATAACATTTAAATCTTTTCAAAAGGATGATTTATCAATATTTTTATAATGTGGGTTTCAATAAACATATTTTTATAATATAAAAAAGGTTTCTTTTTCATGTTCATAATTTTTAATTTTCAGTCATTATTTTCTTAGGAAAAAATGTATATAATTTTACGTTTCCATTATTGAATATTATTTTTAAAAGTAATTTTTTTTTCAAATAATTTCACTTTAATTTTTCAAAAAATTGGATTTCGAAAATGGCTCATAACATATTTTTTGAGACAATGATAAGAAATGATTTCAAAAGTCTCTTTTGTGTTTCAATCCAATTTTTCATTCAATCAAAAATATTTAACTCCAATAGAGTTATTTTTATGGATAAAATTATAAATAATTTATATGAAATATTGATTTTAGGGTGATTAAATTTTTTTCCAACCAATATATTCCTTGAAGTAATTTTATGTGATACAATTTAGTAATGTTTTAAAACCCATTTTAGTTCTATTAGTTATTCATGATATAATAATGATTGATTTACTACAGAATATATATTTATTGATGATTATTAAGTGATGATTGGTTCCTATATAACTCACCAATTCATTAGGTAACGATTTTACATATCATGATATAAATATGTGAAATGAGTTGTGATGTATGATCCACTATGGGAAACAGGTTGTGATGCCTAATACATTATGGGAAATATGTTTTGATTCTTGATCCAGTAAGGAAAATAAAATGTGATGCCTAATACACTATGTTATTATTCCTATTATTATTATTATATTTCATTTTATATTCCTATGATTATTCTTCATGGATCATGTTTATTATCTCACAATCTTATTGCATGGTATATATTTGTACATTTTAGATTACTTGTCCTTCTATCAAAACTTATATATAAATCTCATCGTTATATTTTATTTTTAATAAGATATTTATCCCATACTCATGTTTTCTCAAATACTTATAATCTTACCATTGATGACTTATTGATGATATTTTCTATAACCGAGAATTTGAGATCAATCTTATGTGTCTATTAATAGGTTATAAAGATGAGTATAACTTATTATAAGTATATAAAATTTTTACTGTGGTTTTATTTTAGATAAATTTTCACAAGTATCATAGAATATTTTACTTATGTACTTGATCCTCAAACAAAAAAAACCTTCGGGTATTGGGATTTTGAAACTATTTATTAGATATAATGTTTAGTTTATGGAAATGATGTAAAATAAAGATATGTTTTTCTTGGTTTGCCTCACTTAGTATCAAAGCTTGTGTGTAATGTATGTGTTTTTAGCATTAGATTCGGAAGTGTGGGTATGGATAACCTCAAAAAGTTATGCTATGACCGTGATATATTTTTTATATGAAATTATAACTTCTATAACCATAATTATCTTCGACTATGGATATAGGATAATCTATTTTTATTTAAATTTTTAATTATTATTATTTTCATTACAATGAATATTATTTCATTTATAGTTTGGGGTTTTCTAGAGTAGTAAAGTGACCCTATCATTCTATATATGACTAGGGTTCAAAACCAACCAAACTCTATTGGGGGAGATTTCTAGGCCACTTATGGTCGATGACACAAGCCAATGACACAGGTGATGACCCAATTAGGCATGGAGATACTTGTACATGTAGGAATAGTGTAGGACATTGGTAGGGGGACATTAGTATAATAAAAGAGGATTTTAAGCCACGTAGCTTTTAGGCTGTCAAATTGTAATGGGTTAGCTTTGTTGTGGGCATGTCTGAGGGGGGGGGGGGGGGGGTATGAGCCATGCTAGCCCAATGAGCATGTGTCTATGTTTCTATGCATTGTAACCCTTTATGACCTAATAAATATTACTTCTTCATTTATAAATATTTACCTTTTTAATAAAAAAATACTATGTGATTAGTTATCCAGGATCATGGTTTAGGCCTTTTCAGATTATCATTTCCTTAATAATTTTCCCTCTACTCAAACATTTTTTATTATTATTTGATTAATAAAGATTAAATAATAAAAAATACTTAAAAATTCAGCATTATTAATTAATTATTAATTATATATTATTATTCAATATATATATAAATTTTAAATATTAATTATTATTTCAAAATTATTAAAAATAATTAATTATTTATAACCATTAACTATTAGTTATTAACTATTTATTAATAATTATCATTGATTAATTATTAATTATTTATTAACTCATAAATATCATTTATATAAAATTTATGGTAATGATTAATGTATTATTATTTATTAATTATTAACAATAAATGATTAATAATTAATAATTAATAATTATTTATTATTTATAATTATTACTTATTATCTATTTACTATTAATTAATAATTATTATTTATTTATATTAGAATAAATTATGAGATATATCTACTTTTCTCTGGGTAATATTGTATTGTTAGTCACTCAAAGAGTAATTTACAAAGACTTATTATCTACTGGAATTATGATCATTGAGGTCATATTGATTAGAATTTTCATGGAAATGAGAGTAATACTGATAATGACTCTCATTTAGGTGGAAAAGTTCCATAGACCGGGTTTGGGGGAGTTCTATTTCATGGAAATCTTGAACCCATAGGGAATGTTAATGCCCGAATTGAGGAGTAAAATATGAGGCTGGATGTAGGCAAGCAATGAGTTCTTGTTGGTGCCTCTTAGATAGAGGTTTAGGGATTGAATGAATTAGGTCTTGTATAGATGCAAGTAAGGTAACCTATAATTGATCCTGGTATGTATATAAATATCTATTCTCAAAATATCTTCTTTTTTTAAGAGCACTGTTAACTTATGCCAGATGATACTTTTTCTATATAGGGTTAATGTGTGCAAGACAGAAGGGACCCTCATTCCACTGGCCGTCCTAGCACCTTATTTATAATGGAGAATAGGTTATACCAATGGTTGATTTCAGGGGTGAATTATAACAACCCAATCTTAACACACACATAAATCACATAATTTCTTTGAATACTTAATTCATTATAAAAACAGACGCCTAAAAATGTATTAGTTTAGTGCATTTGGAAACTTGGAAAAAAATATTTTAACTCAGTGAAAAATATTAAATGTTTGTAAAAAATATCTCCCCCATTATTAATTATACTTAAAAATATTTCTTCATAACATACGGAAAGAAAAAATAATAATGGGGTGAGCTCAAATTCCCAGTAAGGGTAAATAAAGGAAATGCGTAAGCATATCATGATCATAAGGGTATACGAACAAGATAATAACATTTGAAGATAATACCCTAAATACTAAAGATCATAATCATGAGACATGTCATAAATATTTACTATTCATAATACATGAATCATAAGGTAATGAAGAAATTGAACCATGTGATCATATCATAGGCATAAGACATAAAATTATGGAAAAAACATAAACATGCAATATCTTTTTTTATAAGTCAAGGATTGTTACTGAAAATTTATTAGGGAAATTCACATAGACTACACCTACTTGGAGGAACACACCAACATACCTAGTTTTAGTCCTTTCTTTGTAAGGGATTGGGTTTACTCATCTTCTCATAGTGTGTTGGGATTCCCCATCTTCCCATAGTAGATCAGTTTTCTCAATCTTCCCACTGTGGATCGAGTTTCCCCATCTTCCCATAATGGATTGTGTTTTCTCATCTTCCCATATGGGATAAATACCATCAACTTGATTCCCATAATTATATCATGAGATATAATTCTTCTCCCAATGCATTAGATGGAGAAATAGGTCCCAACCATCTCAAATGATATCAAACATATGTGTTCCACAAAACATTCATCTTATCATGACCCCAAAAAACATATGGGTTTCATAAACATCAAATAATAACCCACGAAATGAAATGGGTATCATAAACATTTACTCGTATCGTAACCTATTGAAAATAGATAGGCTTCATAATAACTTAATTATGGAATAACCTATTAATCGAAGTAGGTTTCATAAGCATTTATCATGGTACAACCCACTGAATAGAAAAAGGTTTCATAAAAATCAGGCCTTCAAAACATAAATAAATATGAGAAATATTATGAATGGTTTACTTATACCATATACCTAGTAATTTGTAAATATAATCAAATATGTATTCTTAGATTGAGAATTATTTTTAAAGATCAATTGCAACATCAGTTTTTAAAACATATAATATTTTAAAAATCAATTTCTTTAAAAGAAATTTTAAAAAACATCCTGAAAAATCATTTAAAACATTTATTGAGAAAAATATATTTTCCTCTTTAAAAAAAACTCTATATAACATAAATCATTTTGAAAACTATTTTTCTTAAAAACTTATAAAATAATCTTGAAAATAATTTGGAAAACCTTTTTCCTAACAAAATTATAAATGAATCTTGAAAATCAATTTGAAATCCTTTTTCCTTAATAACTTATAAAGGAAGCATAAAAATCATTTTAAAAACCTTTTTTCTTTGATAACATATAAAATAAGCATAAAAATCAATTTGAAATTTCTTCCTTGAAAATAAATTGAAAACTTATAAAGGAATATTTGAAATTATTCAATCATTTTCCTTGTGAAAACACCTTTTAAAACATATAAAGGAATCTTTTAAGATCATTTAAAAAAATTTAAACATAAAACATATTTATCGAAAACCCATTTTATTTGAAAAATATTTTAAATAAAAAAATTAAAGAATATTAGGAATTTTTTTTTAAAAAAATTAACATTTTAAACTTACAAAGTAATCATCAGAAAAATAACGGTGATGAAAGTGAGTAAGTCCGTACATGACAAACATTCATTTTATACCTTAAAAGTTTAGAAAAGTGCCCTGATTGGAAAATAAATATATTAATAATTTTAAAACCATTTTATAAAAATGAAATAATTTGTTAACAATTTCATTTAAAAATCATTGGATAATAGTAAAACATTTTTTGAAAAATTTTATAGAAAATGTTGTTTTGAAAGAACACAAATTTCTGGTCGAAATGATAATTAAAGTTAGATTTTCATAGAAAGATTTTATTTAATTATATTAAATAAAAAAGAGTGAAAAAATGGTACCATTACTTTTATATAACATATATTTCTAGAGGTTAAAAAAATTCATGTGATTTTTTGAGAAATGGGTCATAAAATTTCATCAATGGAAGCATAATCATAAACAATATTGATAAATAATGAGATCAAATCTATAAACTTTTACCATTTTGGTAATTTTAAATCATAATAAAATGAAAATAATAAAATTAAATTAAGCATAAAATATCATGAAAATAAGTATATTCATGATATATCATGTCAAAAGGTTATATATAGCCCTCATAGAGAAATAGAGTTGAATAATATGGCATGTGTCTCAAAGAAGAAAAATTGAGACAAAATTACTTCACTGATTTGGAATGTTTTTAAACATAAAACCCATGAAAGAAATATAATAAAATAGATATGTAAATAAAAATAAATTTAATTTTACTAGTCATATAATACATCAATGGGAATTATGCACACCACAAAAATTAAATTAGTGTCAAATAAGGCATGTATCTCACAGAAATAAAATGTGAGATAAAATTTTATTACCTTAAGTCATGAATTTATTCATACATGTTCAAATACCTTTTATAATAAATATATGTTTATTATAAATATATTAAATAACCATATTATTATATTATATACTATATATTATTTGGTTCTGAATTTATAATACCCGTTTATTAACTACTCAATTGTAATCTTTCATTTCAGGTAATATCTGATTTTTTTTATATATTTTGAATTTTTATTCTTGATCCTCATACTTAAATCATGATATAATTTTTTAAATAATGTAAAAAAATTTAAAATATATTTTATATTCATTATATATATATTTATAATCATCTATATAATATTTAAGTGTGAAATGGAATACACTGTTCATAGAGACAATAGGTTGTACGTACGCTTGAATACTGTTTCCGTTTTATTATCGTATTAAAAGAAAGTAAATTAAATATGTATATATATATATATATATTATTTAAATTATCATTATTATTTCTTATATACCATATAAATTCACTAAACTCATTTTTAATATAATCCATGAAAGGTGTGAATGAGTCACATCGCTTTAAGAGATGGTAGTCCACACTTCTCCAAATAAATTTCATAATTAGAAAAAATGGAAAAAATGAAGATATAAATTATATAATAATTATAGAAGAATAAATAAATCATAAATATTATATATAAAATATAAAAATATAATTTCTATCATAATTCCGAACCATGAAAGGTGGTAAAGGAAAAATGAACAACATTTTTTTTGGGGTGGCAGTTCACTGTACACAAGAATAGTAAGTTCATTACCCAATAAATAGAAGTGTGGGTAATTGGGGTTCTAAAACTTATGTTAAAAACTATTAAGTATATTTATTATACTCATGTATTTATATAAGCTTTAAATAAGAATAATTTAGTTACTGGAAAAAGAAAATAAAAGAAATGAGCATAAGAAAGGATATTACATTTTCTTTATGTAACACATTTTGATTTGCACAAAAGGGCTTCCTTGGATGGATTTATTCCAAACATAAAGATTCAAGGAGTAATTGAGGGATGTTGGGAGATTATTTGAGCAGATTTTGGGTGATAAAAGGGCTTTATAGATGTGACTAAGTGGGAAGGGTGAGTGCCTTTTTGTTGTGGATGAGGAGTGACATTCTTATAAATTTATGAAAAGGGAATTACACCCATGTTGTACCTATGAAATGTGGATCCAATATTTTAAATATTTTGGTAAAATGGATTACAGTGTCTAAATATGGCTATAAAATGGATTCTAGAAAAGTGTTTAGATCATTTTTTTCTCTTAAGTGTTAGGTTTAGTCCTTTGTTAAACTAATTTTCCTCTCAATTGTTGTAATTAATTTTAATGACATTCACAAATATTTTTGTCAAAAACTAAGTTGAAATTATTTTAAATTATATATTATTATGATCATAAATATTTATATATTTTCTAAATTTCAATCATAGAAGTGGTTGAAATTAATTTAAATTTATTCCTGTAAATGAGATGATCAAGTGAGGTTTTAAAGTTAAATATTCAAAAGGTTTATAATTTGTTTTCTAATTTCCAAGTGAAATTGATTAAAATTACCAAAATTGGATTAATATATGTAAAATGTATCTAATTAATCTTTAAACCATTTAAAAATAAAATTTAACCTTGTAAATAAATTATATGAAAAAACAGTTTTTAATTAAAATGCAGTATTTTTTAGAATTCATCAAAAAATGAAACTTTACAAAAAATACTAATAATTCATATTAAGCTTAATTTTATGTTACTATTTCAAATATTAAGTTTATTTTGACATATAAAATCAATAAAATTTACAAAATTGGATTTAAAATGGGTTTTTTAATAAAAGGTGGTAAAATTACTTTTTAAAAGAATATATCTTTTTATTCATAAAATTTAATTTATTATTATATTATAACTATAAAATATATTAGATAAGTTCCAAAAATATTTATTTAATACATTATATATAAATTTTATTGAAAAAATTAATCAAAAGCGGTTTTTTAAATTTATTGAGATAGAATTTTTTTTTTGTACATTGAGAAATAGTTTTCTTAGAAAAGTAATTTCATTATTTTCAGATAGTTCTTACATTTACATATTCTGATTTATAACTAATAAATAAATTTTATATTCATATGTAAATCATATTTTCATAATTTAGTTAATCATATTCATAACTTCCATTCCAACGGATTTGTGGTAGCTATAATAATATCTTAACAATAATATTAATAGTATATTATAGTTCAGTATAAAATCGGCCCTGTATGTTACAGAAGATGTCTAAGTAATTGAGAATTGTATCTAACACAATCCACACATAGTGTCTCATATACCTTAATCTAATAAAAGTATTTTTTATAGTTCATGTAAGCCAAATGTAGTGATTTAATATATAAAAAACTATATTCAATGTTGTGTGAAATGAAAAATATCAAACAGATTAAATTAAATTTATTTTTTAAAAAAGTCTCACGGTGTTACATGAATTGTGTGAAATAATTCATTTCAGGTTTACCATTTTTGTTTCCAAAGGAGAATCAGTTCTCCTGATGGTTGATTTCTTGGGGAGAATTATGTTCAATAATTCATATTAGGTGAACTATTTATGAACAAATTCCAACGGGTTTATTCATGGAAAATGAAACACCTAACAGTTCTATATCTATGAGGGAACTACTTTCCAAATGTATGTGCCCATTGGAGAGTTTTTCCAATAGTACTTAATAACTCACATTATTCGAGAGGATGGGATGTCTGGCTCATCCCACCCTTTTGGGGGGAATTATTTCCTACTATAAGAATCTCTTATATATTTAAAATATGTTAAAAATCCTTCATTAATTTCCAAGTATGATATAAGTCACCCTTGAAATAACAATCAATTATTAGCACGTGTTGAGTTTAGAATCATCTTTATGTATTTGAGGTTCTTCATTAATGAAGATATCTATATGTATCCAAGGTAATCCATCAATGGTATCCACTTATGTATTAACTAAAGATTTTGTGGTCATTGTTACAATGATGCTGATTTTATAGCCACATTGTGGGGAACTCTTGAGTGTGTCTTCATCTAGGGAGATTTAACTTGTTTTGGTGTTGGGATCGAACCCATGGATGTGCTTCTAACATAACCTTGTGAAAGGAATCATAACCCATGTAGTTCAGTTACACTTAATAGGATAAATATTACATTTTAAGGTCATGTGATAAGGACTAAACCATATATTTTAGAATCATGTTGAAATGTTATCTAGGTGAAAGATTCATAGTAAAATTTCGGTGTGGGACTTATTCCAAGGAATCCCAAGAAACCCAAAAGGGATATGAATTTTTAGTTTTAATTAAACCCTATCAGAAATATGGCCTAGTGATAATATGGTTTATTTAGGGTGTTGGGTTTGGACCTTAGGGAGGCTTCCTACATGTCACATTTGGACAGGAATCAAATCCCATGTAGTTTAGTGATATGGGCCTATGCCTATATAGGACCATCAAAAGCTGTCTCACAGGGGTGTATGGCCCTTTGAGAAGATTAAATTAGGACTTAAAACCTGAAAATAATGCCATGTAAAAGGGGGTCTATGGGACGAATTGACTCACAATGTTTTGGAGGCATTTTTAAGGGCTTATACCTAAGGATAAAGATGATATATTGTATTTAAGTACTTATTAATTAGTCAGATGCCCTTGTAAATGTTGGTTGTAATTGGGGATTACTCTTGAAGAGGATTCCCTAAAGTTTAGTTATGATTGGGGCTTATACTAATTAGGAGGACTATTGACGAGTTATAGATTATAATTGAAAGTTATCCTGAAGAGAATAAGGTTGATTTGAGGTGTTTGGTTTGGACATGGGGTAGGCTGCCCATTCCTCCTATTTGGATGAGAATCAAAGTCCACACAGTTCGGTGATAAAGAACTACACCTATGGAGTCCCTTGAAAAGTTGTCTTGTAGGGGAGTGTAGCCCTTAGAGAAGATCAAATTAGGGATTATTCCTAAAATATATTTCTTGTGAAAGGGTCCATGAGGGATATATCAACTCATGGTGATTTCAGGTCTTGTTCAGGGCTTACACCTAGGGAGGAGGCCCATAGATTAGATTTCAAGTCTTTTTCCCGAGGAGGATGCCATGGTGAATAGAGTTTGTGATTGGGGCTTATTATTGAAGAGCATTCAATAAGGTTTGGTTATTATTGGGGATTATACTGAATAAGAGTCCCATTGAAGAGTTTGGGCTTACACTTAGAATGTTGCTGATAGAGAATAGGGTTGATTTGGGGTGGTGATTTTGGACTTTAGGGAGTCTTCCTATGTGTTCCATTTGGACGAGAATCAAATTACACAAAGTTCACTAATAAGGACCTACACCTATGAAGGCCCTTGAATATTTTTTCCATATGGGATAATATATATTTTAGGGGATTAAATTGGGGCTTATTCCTAAAAAGGATTCTCTATGAAAGTGGCCATGAGGGATGTCTCAACTCATGGTGATTTGGAAGCTTGTTTGGGGATTACACCTTAGGAGGATGCCCAAAGATTGGAATTAGGGGATTCTTCCTGAGGAGGATGCCCAAGTGAATAGAGGTTATGATTGGAGATTAATATTTTGGAGGAGTCTTTAAGGTTTGGTTTTTATTGGTGCATATACCCAATATGAGTCATGTTGATGAGTTAAGACTTACACTTGGAATGTTCCCCATATATTTATTTGGGATTGTACATGTGTCATAATCATCCCCAACCTATAATCCCACATGAGTCATGTTCAGTATAAGAAACAAGAGGAAGAAAAATATTAGAGAAACCATACAATATAGTCTCCCCATTATTGGATATAAGTCATTTAGGACCCAAACCTATGTAGGTTCTCTAAAGGATGGAAAGAGAAAGATTCTAGAGATTATCCTCTATCGAAATATGCATCTGAATGGATGGATGTTGTGATGATGGATATTATCTAAACCCACCTGAGTCATGATGAGTAATGCTTGAATGCGAGAAAAAAGAGGAAGTGGGAGATCTAGAGACCACGCAATCCCTCTTCCACTTGTGAAAGAGGATGGGGAAATGGTGCATACATCCTATCATTGTACCATGGACCTAAAAGGAGAGAGAAAGTTCTTTGAAAATTCTCATCTCCTCTCCCATAATGGTAACCTAGATAG
The DNA here is from genome assembly GCA_963277665.1 of Viscum album. Classification (NCBI taxonomy): domain Eukaryota; kingdom Viridiplantae; phylum Streptophyta; class Magnoliopsida; order Santalales; family Viscaceae; genus Viscum; species Viscum album. The sequence continues at coordinate 1,720,418,013 of OY728137.1, forward strand.
ACAAAGAAAATAATTAAGTAGGAGAAGTTTTGAATAAAAGGATAGGGGATTACTCTAGGATGGATTCCATAGAGTTGGTTCATTAGAAAGAGAGGACGATCTCATTCCACATTTAATGGAAATTCTTGTGTGATCCCCACCCTCCCACATAGAACTAGAGTATCCAAGTATTAGATACGATAAGGTCATAACATGGTCTGATATCTTATATCAAGGACTGGGAGTTCCCTGAAACCACCAAAAGGATCATGTTCCTTGTGACCATGGGAATACACACCCACATGCATTCCAAGGACCCTAACCATCAGGTGGGACAAGTGAGGTAAACCTATTACTGTAGGAAGTCATATCCAAATGGGAGACATGCTAATGTGACCCTCTCCATGGGTTTTCAAGTTTATAGGCTTTGGTATAGGTTTTAACTTGGCCCTTTAGAACAAAGGATCCAAAAGAAAATAAATGCCTTCCATAAGTGGCTTAGAAGAGGGATGAAAAGGGGCTCATGCAGGTCTGAAATTAGAGAGAAAAGGTGCTTCGCGCAGGGCTTGATAGGAACTAGAAGTGATTAACGTAGGGGTTATAGGCTTATATGATCTGGATAATCCTTGGGAAACAGACCACCATGGAAATGAAACTTGGGTGAGGATTTAACCTAGGCACCATGGGTCTCCTCAAGGGCCCCATAATGGGTCTTGTGAAGGTCCTTGATTATGGAAGGGGCCACATCTAGGTGGTTGTTCACTTAGGGGGAAGGGGTCCTCATGTAGGTGTCTTTTGTTTTAGAACTTGAAGGTACTTTGATCTCCCTTATCCCCCTTAACTCTCTTTTCTCTTTTGTTGTGGAGAGCTACCTAATATATTTTTGGAGACTTGGGTGAAGGGGATATGAATCCAGATCTTGGGGAATTATTTTGATTTTCTAGTTATGAAAATTAGAAGTCAAAGGGTCCTATTTATAGGAAAATAGGGGACCTTGGTCAAAGGTGGTATTCCGTGTAGGTCCTGATAAAGTTTATTGATGTTGGTGTTCTATAAAGGGGTCAATTTTCTTTTAGTGCCATGTAGATGGTGTGCACAGATGCCTCATATAGGGGTGGATACATCTTCTTTGCTATGCAGGTGGTGTACGCAAGTGGTGTGTTTAGGTTCCTCGTTCAAGGGTGGATGAATCTTCTGGGCTATGAAGGTGGTGTATGTAGGTGGTTTGCGTAGGTGTGTGGGTGAACCCACTACTCCATACAATGGAGGTTCACCCCGTACCCCTTCTCAGGATCAGTTTCGGGCTGTTGTCCCAACCCATTGACCCAATATCTTCTCTACCATTAATAACCCCCATGAAACATGTAGTGTCACACCACAAAATTTTAGAGCCTGGTCAAGGATGTTTTGAGTCACAACACATATAAATACAATATTATCCTTCTTTTATAAGTATGTATTTATATTCAAACTCAACATTTTGTGTCTATTTAGGATCACAAATTTTATTATTTGGAAAAGTATAGGGAAGATATTTTACAAGGTCAAAAAAATCCCCCCATAATTGGATTAGTTCAGAATGAAAATAATCCAGTTCTAAGGTAATTGTAGGGAGCATTAATGCATTCCAACATCTGTTAGTAAGATTTGGAGCTATCCCAACAATAAAGGATTATCTAATTTTTCCTAATCCAAGGGGCCTAGTGAGGTTAATTTTTCTACTACTAGGGTCATATGAACAACCCTAAAAACTATGTCTCTTTTGTGTCATCATCCTATTTTTTTTTTATAATTTCAATATTAGGAGAGTTAGTAGGTGGGACTAGGATTTTTCTTAGGCCTCCTTTAGTTGGTTTTCAGCCTAAATAGTTTTCTTCCTTTATCTTTTCATTTATCAATACTTTCCTAAATGATGAATTATATAGTTCAAGAAAACTGAGACTCAAATTTTATCTAGAGTGAACTTTGCAGGTTTTAAAACTCACAAGTTCCATGTCTCTTTTTGTGGGAAGTTTAAAGTCTTGAAAAATAGACTAAAGAGACTGGTTTTTATGATTAAATATCTTTGACCAAATGTTTAAAAATAATGACTTGAATAAGTCTTTTTGGACAAGAATTTTCGTACATTATTCACACACCCAAAGGGGAATTTTGAGTCATGAATTTTTGATGTCTGAATCTGAAACATAATATTCAGGAATAGAAGAGGTTTCTCAGGAAGACGATGTTACCAGTGGTTAAAAACACAATTTTTTGATTTAATTTATTCAAATCCAACTAGTTAATATTACTACATAGTTGAATAATGACATCCTTAGGATGACATTAACTTTTGCAGGTGACTTATGCAAATCCAACTAGGGTGTGTTATAACATAGTCAAGTAAAGGAGTTCTCAAGAATTATGAAATTATATTGAAGATGGATGAAAGAAGTTTATGGAGATGTTGATTTCTCAAGAACCTGATGAGTGGGTTTTCTAAAGGAAGGTTTCTGAGAATGATGAGATCATCTGTATTGGAATTTTCTATGAGTAGTAAACTACTTCTCCATAAATCTAGTTTTTTTAAAATAGGTTAAATATCATTAAATGATAGATTCCAGGGGGGTACTTTTTTGAAAAGGGTTAAATCATCATGCAGTTTAATGTTGTTTGATCATGACATTGACTCTGTATTTTATCATCTTACTTTGAGGGAGTTGTTATAAAGTTTAATGTCTGGTAACTAGGACATCATGATATGAATTTTAAAGTCATAAAATAAAGTCATTATTAGAAGAAGTTTAAAGTCATAAAACAATGAAATTAGGGGGGATATAATTTAGGGTCTTTAGCTTTAATTGAAATGTTAATAATTCTCCCATTTCATGGTAATCTATCTGGTAATGTTACATCATATTCAAGCATAAGGAAATAAATGTTGTAATCTATGATATAGGGATCTCTAGATCCAAGAAGTGGTATAAAGTATGGGATTATGGCGATGGAGTGGTTCTATCCGAAGGAAGAATTTACCAATGGCTGGAAACCCATTTTGTGGGATACTTTCATTAAATCCAATTGAGGAATATTACCACTTATTCAATAGTGGAATCCTTTGGATAAAAGACACAGATGTGGGAGAATTATAAAAAAGACAACTAGGGAATGTTATAACATAGTCATGAAAAGATGTTCTCAAGAATTCCAACATTCTATCACTGATGGATGAAGGAAGTTTATGAAGATTTGGATTTCCCCGGACGTAGAGTTTGGTTTATGGAAAGAAATTACCTAAATATGGGAGAACTACCAGTCAAAATTACCCAAGAATTGGGGTAATGGGTCTTCTATATGGGTCTAACCCAAGCATGTGAAATATAGTGTCTATAGTTTGAGGTCACATGATTAGGAACACGTCATTATGGAAAAAATAGGTGAAATATGGCCTAACTAAGAAAGATCATTCCTACATACTTTGGACATGCGGGATGATATTGTAAACCATGGTCTTGGAGGTTTCCAGATCGTGATAAAGGATGTGTGGAAAATATGCGAGTGATGAATTTAGACTGAATTTGAATCAGGGATTCCAACATAATGTAATTAAAGATTACAAGGAGAGAATAGTATTCTCTTGAGGGTGAAGTAACCTTTGATTGAAAAACCAATTTTTTGGGATGTTTTATGAAAATACAAATGGGATGTGTTATAACATAGTCAATTGTGAAATAAATTAGCTAGAAAACCCATTTTTAGATACTTTATGAACATCCAACTAGGGCATGTGACATCATAGTTAAGAAAAGGATTCCTTAGGTATCAGACATTCTATTATCAAGAGTTATAGAAAGGTTACAAAGATACAAAAGTGTCCATGTTTAGGAGTATGACATGTAAAAGGGATATATCCCAATATAAAGAAATATTTTAGACTGATATCAGCCATGATGTTAGGGTCCCTTTCTAATATCTAACCCATATGTATAAGGGCGATATCTCTGTTTCATTAGTGGTACCCCTAATGAGGCGACCCAAATTAAAATCTCCTGCATAGGTCTTTATTCAAATATAGGAGAGGGAAGATTTTTATTTGACCTATGGATGGAACTAGTTCATGAGGCCTAGGTGTCACTACTTATCTCACTAGATTGAGAATCTATCCACACAAAGTTCTTGAGGTACTGTGCAGTTTAAATTTATGCTACGAGGACATTATCCATGCAGTATAAAGTCATCTGGTAAGGTCATTGGCCATGTAGTTTAATGTTGTGTGGTAAGGACGAAGGTGACTAGATTAGATTGTGTCTAGAATAGGGTATATAACTCAGGTGTCACTATGTATCTTGTTGGAGGAAGAAGCAATCCACACATAGTTCTAAAAAATGATTCCCCATACTGATTGAAGTCATGGATGGAGAAAGGGGGGGGGGGGGGGGGGTTAATATGGGATCACACCTTGGGTAAGAAACCATACTAAGTCCTCTTATAGAGATCTGACTCATACATATAAGTGTGGGTGAACTACCCATATTATGTTACAGTTGGGTGCCGAGTTTATGATCTAGACATCACTATGTATTTTATTGTAATGATAATCAAGAAACATATAGTTTTAGAGGAAATCAAGTACTTTATTTTCATGCGATGAGGACATATAGTGTGCCTTTTCAGGTCTTGTATCTTAGACCATGATAACCCCCATAAAAATGAAAAGCCTTAATCATACAGAGAATTACTTTACCAAAACTCATAATCCCACATGATTTATTCTCGATGTGAGAAATAAAGAGTGGTAAAAACATCTTCCACAACACAAAGAAAACACAAGTGAAAGGCAGGGTCATTTAGATTTTTGTGGTGGTTGGGCCATGAGGTATGATCTAGGCATTACTAAATATCTCAATAGGATGAGAATCAATCCATACATAGTTATTGAGATACCATATAGTTTAATTCCATTCAATAAGGAAGAAGATGAACTTACATGAAAAGGGGTATTGTAGCTAGACAAAGGGATACAACCCAAGCGTCACTACATATCTTTTTTTAAGAAAGAATCAAGCCACATGTAGTTCTTCAAAAAGGTTCCCTATATAGGTCTAACCCATACACATGGAGTGGGGGATTTTTTTTATTTTCACAGATGGACCTGAGATTGGAGATCCAAGCTTCACTACGTATCTCATTAGAATGAGAATCAAGCAATATATGTTCCTTGAAAAATCATACCCTTTATCATCATGAAATGAGGATGTTGACAGTGTATTTTAACATCTTGTGGTAATTATGTGGGTCATCTGATGTAAAATAAATATTGCATATAGACTAAGATATATTATCCAAGTGTCACTACATATCTAATTAGAATGATAACCAAGACACATTTAGTTATTGAAAGTTGTTCCTCACATCAATTAGGCTTTGGCACAGGTAAAGGGGCTTTAATATTTTCCAGAATGATGTATTGGGATCACGACCTATGTCATTAGAATAAGAATCAATCCATGCTTAGTTCTGGAAGTGCTCCCTATGAATGCTATGACAAAATAGGCCTTTAACAGTGATAAAAATGGCCTTTATCAGTGATAGAGAAGCACTGACTACTAGAGAAAGATTAAAAGCCCGAATCTTTTATCAGAGCTCAAAAAGAACTGATAAAAGGTTCCTTTATCAGCACTTATAGAAGAATAGATAAAATAAACCTTTATTAGTGGTGATAAAGGGAAATACTATAGTGTGTTTCTATAACACACTATCCCACCAGTGTAGTGTGCTGTAACAGCACACCACATCCCAAAAAACACCACAAAATCAGAAAAATAAAGTATAAATATAGAATTTAAATAAAGAGAAAACAATCTAGGATTGTTTTCTCAATTTTGGTGATGTGATTCACGTTTTAATCGAAAATGAAACTTAAATATTGAAAAAAATAATGGAGTCATACCAGTCACACCTTGCATCGGATTGAGTTATAATTAATTCCAACACATCTCAAATGACTGATGGATTATTGTTTTAAAGTATCAAAACAATATCAATTTGTTTACTTAGTTTTGAGTAGGTCACTTGTTTTTTTACTAAAATTCCATTTAAACTGCAAACCCACAATTTGACCTACACCAATCACATCGTGTATTAGTTTGAAATGATACTAATTCCTACATGCCACATTGGAATTATGAATTGATTTCCTAAATTATCAAGAAAATATGAATGTGTTTTTTTTGTTTTCAGTGAGTTCCATTTTTAGAAATAAACAATTAGTTTTAAACAAATAACAGAGACGTTGAGTCATAACAGTCACATTATGCATCAAATTGAGTTTTGGTTGATTCCTATACATCTAAAATGACTTATAGATTATTTACCTAATGTATTAAAACCATAAGAATATGTTTGGTCCGTTTTGAGTATGTTATTTGTACTTTTTACTAAAATTAATGTCAATTTTATATAAAAGGAAGAACTTGGAATCATATCTATTACACCGTGTTTCATATTGAGGTGTGGTTAATTCTTACATCTCCCAAAGTCTCAAAAAAAATCCTAAATGACAATGTTACCATGATTCCACATTCTTTCTATGTTGAACTGTCAACACTGCATATTGACTCAATTTTCTTACAATAAAAACCTTTCTTGTTGTTGAAAGTTACAAGAATAAAGGATTTCAACATTGAGAAAGTTTTTTCAGAAAAAAAAATCAACTTAATATGTACTGTTGTTATTTTGACATAGAAACTCAATGAATATTGAATACATGGAAACATTGGAAGAAATAATCCTTTTATCTCTTTTATGGCTTGTTGTATATAGTTGAAAGCAAAATATAACTCCACCAAAGATATGTAAAAAAACTAAATAAGTATTAGATAAAAATTATATGGAAATTAACTTACAAATATTAGATAAAATGATTTCAAAATTATTTAAATAAGAAATATGAATTCACCTTTTCCTGATGGTTGTATTCATTATTAAAACATTTCCTTGTTTTCATTATTTTTGTTACATGCTCAAAAAAAAAAGAAATCATTAGTAAAAGAAAAAAATTATTATATGAGTAATAATGAAAAGAAATAACTTAAAAATAAATATGAGAACATATATTAATTCTATGGATAATTATTTTAATGTGAAAACATTATTCACCACATGGAAATTTTGACGGTAAAACAAGAATGATGATAAAAAAACACAAATAAATATTGCCAAATAATCAATCAATAAGTGAGGTGGATGAGGAGAATTTCTCAAGTGTGTTTGGTGTTATCCTATGAATTCATTAAAAGGTGAAAGTTATAGACAAATATTATCCTCATAATCTCATCTCCCGAACAATTATCATTGCGTTTTGTTATATGACACAGATACTCTATATCTAGTGGAAACACACCTATGTTTATTGAAATACTCTAAGAAGTATTCATCCATGGGATGAATAATTCTCAGATTAGTTCAAGAAACATAAAAGAGATGGGAGATGCATCTCGAGGCAACAAAATGTAATAATAACTATTTGGGAGATAAAGTTCATGAGGATGACAATTGTACTTCATTGTGCTCTCTAAAAGGGGAGATACCCCTCATTTGTGAAAATTAAAACATTGGAACTCGTTATTAACTCGACAACTCCATTACTAAAAATCCTTTTAGATAAAATATCTATACAACCAGAGAAACGATAGAGTGAAGAGAGGTAATGAAATGGAGTTGGTGGAGATGGAGGAATCAGAATACACAACTGTAGTACTATGCAGCCCGGGGGTCTTAGGTTTCTAAAGTGAAATTTCAACTGACGAATGTATGTTACTAAAAATAATTTATATGATTTGATGTCGAGGATGAGTTAATGATGAATTAATTTCATTTTTATCTTCGAATTTATCCTCAAGGATCTGAATAAAACTTTAATAAAATAATAGGTTGAGGATTTTTTTATAATTTTTTTTGATAAAACATTGTTTGTTTAATATGTATTATTTTATTAAGAAAATTTATATGGTTTTATGTGATTGAAAAAAGAGGTTGATGGAGGTCAAAAATTTATTCACACTTACCTCAATAGGCAATAAACCTGAACGGGGTTAATGCCTTCCACCGATAAAAAATATAAAATGGAGGTCACTCATTCGATACATTGATAAATAAAGTCAATCTACCTAAATATTATATATATGTGTTAAATATATATATGTATATTATTAGTATCTTTATTTGAATATAATTATATATATAAATGTATATTATTTATACTATGTTAATTTATTTAAATATACAATATATTAATCAATATATATATAATATTATTTTTTCTAATGAAACTCAAAAAATACAATTAATAATAATTTTTAAATTATATTAATTATAAATAATTATTATTTATGGTAATTTTTTATAAAATATAATTTTTTAAATTTTGGAATGTTTAATTATTTTTATGAAAATATATATATATGCCTAATTTTATTATTTTGAAAGTAACATGAGTTTATGATATTTCATTAGATATTTAGGTGTAAATTATATTACAGTTAATTAAATTTATATATAGACCTAATATGTATATATAGAACTAAAATTATGATTAATTAAAATTAATTTATAATATATATAATTTGATAACCTCCCTTCTATTTTTTGGAAAAAATGATGTAGAAACCTATGGATTCTAGGAAGGAAATCTAATATGCATTGATCCATCCTTGAGATTTAAGTGATTTCCATAAAGAAGTTAGCTTATAGAAATAAAAAAAATAATTCCAAGTAATATATGTTACCCTTGCAGCAGAATATCAAAACAATTAAAATAAATACAACCCCATATTAATTTTGAAAATAGAGATCCATTGAAAATAAATAAATAAGGTATCACCCTTACTAATATTTCTCTTAGAAAAAACAAAAAAATACTAAGAAAATATTTTTTAAGGAAAAGACCGTACATGAGAATATTAAAACAAAGTTTAAATAAGTAAATTCCCTTAAATTAATTGCATAAAATCACATTTTTTGGTGCTTCGCACAATCATTAGACTTAAAATTGATTTTCTAAATCAATTGGATCATTCATTTAAGGTTTTTATATCAAAAATCTCCACTATTTATACAGTGAAAAAAATACTTATTTAATTGGTATATCTTTAAACCAGAGGTGATTCAATAAGATTTCAAAATAGTGAAAAAATAAGCTTTTCGAGAAGGTTGGGGTATAGATTAGACAAATGAAAAAAATTGATTCAAAACTGAAATTTTAAAAGACCAAAATAGGATAAAAAATAGCAATAAAAAAAACAACAGATCATAAAGAAAATAAAAACATGACACAACAAATAAAGCAAAAATATAGAAATAAAATCAAAAACTATAAAGAATAATCAGAAACCTTAGATCTAGATCTTGAAATAAAAAATATAGAAAGGAAATAAGAACCTATAATAAAACACAAGCCTACCATGCTATGTTAAAGAAAATATGAGACCCTAATATCTAGATCTTGATAATTTCTTCGGAAACCATAATTAAAGCTGAACATTGGATGTTAGAAAAAGTTTGATCACCTAGAGGCAGTGGGTTTGTGTGATTCGAGTGGGTTTGTGTGATTCGATCTTCGATTCACTGATAAGGAGCACCAATAATGGGTGGATTCTGCGAAAATATTTTGATATCATGATATATTCACAACTGTTTAGGTTTTTTAATTATATTAGTAAAATTTTATATGTTCTTTTATAAAATCATTGTTAAAAGGAATATTTATCAGCACTTTTTTAGCATTGATAAGGAACTCCTTTATAATTGCTAAAAATAAAGTGCTGATAATGGGTACCCTATATCAGTTCTAATAATAAACCACTAATAAAGGTTATCTTTATTAGTGATAAAAAATGTGGTGATAAAGAGTTAAATTTATCAATACTTTCTTTAGAACTGATAAAGAATCCACCTGTCGGTGCTTTTTTCTAGCATTAATAAATACCAGTTCTGTTAAATGCCGGGATTTTGAAGTTGAAGGTCTGACCTATAAGCAACTAAATAAGGGAATATTTATTCCATTTTGGTGGGAACCAAGATAAGATATTTGAGCATCACTACATATCTCATTTTAATGAGAATAAATCCACACATGGTTCTAAAAAATTTCTCCATGTAGGTCTGAATTGTACATAGGCTAAATGGTTTATTGTTATTTTGGCTATACTCAGGATAAGATATTTGGACGTCACTACATTTCTCATTGGAATGAAAATCAATCCACACATGGTTCTAGATATATCATGAAGTTTATCATCATGAAATGATTACATGATAATGTTGGGGCCTATATTAGTAAATGGTTGAATGAGTGACATTATAAAGTGTAAATGATGTGAGTGAGGCTTGCCCATGGGATATGGACCACCATTTCTTACTCTTTTCCAGCCAAGAGGGCATCTTGACTCATTGAGGGGTTAAAGGTACGTGATTAGGTCTTACCACATATGGAGGCACAAATTTAAGGTACCACAATGACTGCCTCAAATCTTGGTATTTTAGGGGTTTCTTAATGTCAAATGGGATAGATGTTACCATGCAGTTTAATGTTATGTGGTGAGGATGAATGGTTTCTTATAGTTTTAGGCCATATGACTAGGACCATATGTCAAGATGTTTGTCGTTATGTGACAAGTATGATTATTTCCCATAGTTTAACATTGCTCAACACATATGTTATTTCATTCTTTTTAAAGTCATATGACAAATAAAAACTACATAGTTTAACATCTTGCATCTAGGATGTTCTTCATATGGTTACACAAAATATTTCTTTAGGAATATTTTATTTATTGGGGTCTAAATGATTACTCCCTACCTTGAGATTAAGGAATAATCTCCATTATAGTAGTCCTTTTGTATGGAGTAACGTCCCCCCAACTTTGGTTCAATATTTAGAGGCTTATTTCCAAGTATCATCAGATTTTGATAAAGGCTCATGCTATTAGATTTTGATATATTTCCAAGTAACGAAAGGTATAAAATCTTTTTTTATCAAAAATCTATAATTAAACCGGTTGTTTATGGGATTTATCATCTACGAATATTTGATCAAAGATGAAAACATGGAGTGGCGACAATTAGACCTCAATTGGAAAAACTACTTCTCTTTTGTATTCTAGTGAGTAAGGGGTTTTTTGTGTGTTAGTATGGGCTGTATTCCAGTAATACAATAAATTATTTAAGATTTTTTAGTCGAATAAATTTTATCTTTATCAATAATATTTTAGAGTATGTTTTATAGGGTCTTGTTGATGGCCTATATCAGTCCATTAGCTACTGCATGATAGCAGAATGAATGGTTGCATTTAATATTTTAATCATGATATAGCTTTTCCAGTTAAGAAGAACAAAAAATGGTGTCATTTTCTATTATTATTATATGGGGGACACCAAATCTGGTAATGAAGTTGGATTTCATGAATTTTATTATTCTTTTGGCCCCAAATTCTTTGAGGGGTATTGCCTTGGCCCATTTGGAGAAGAAGTTAGTATTAGTTAAGATGTATTTAAACTAGTTAGCTGTAGTCAGAGGGTATAGCCCCACAACATCCATTACCCATATGGAAAGCGGTCAAGAGAACTTGTATGTATGTATAAACAATGGGGGATGATGGATGAAGTTGTCATGTATTGATAGGAATGATATTTATTGGTGAATTCTGTGAAATCATGTGTCACCATGGGCCACAAGTATCCAATCCTTTGGATTTGGTTAGAAATATTGTGACTAGACTGGCGGGAACCATAGGCTCCCATGTGAACTTCATTCATAACAACAATGGTATCTTATTCATAAATACATTTGATAAGGAATCTATCAAATCCTCATTTGTAGAGGACTTTTTGGGGATTTGGGCCATCATAAAGAGTGAAGTTAGCTGCTCACCATCAAATTATATCTTTCCCAACTCTATCTGGTGGGAGTACTCTATTATGAAGTCATTCTATTATTGGAATCATCCACCTAGTGGTATGACCATATGGAAGTGGTATAATAATGACTTAATTGATTTATTTTGTCCTTAATTGAACCAAAGGTGAGACTATTCAACAATGGGTAATGTTGTTTACAATTTTATCACGGTTTAGATTTGCCAGTGTTGTAGCCGCATTTTCCAATGAATCTTCCTGGTCATTCTATATTTATGGTATGTGATTAAATGTTGGATCTATGTGAAATACCTCTATCAACCTCATACAAAGTCAAAAGGGGGAATTGTCTCTTCTTTTCTGATGGAATAATCCTTGTTGATATGTTTGATTACCGAATCTGAGTCACCTTTCACCTCTAGGTGGACCACCATAATTTCGATTTCTAGTTCCAATCCTACAATGAGGGCCTGATATTCCTCAAAATTTTTAGTACTACATTCTAATAATAGGAAGTTGTAAGGCAAAACTTCCTTCACTTGGGAAATGATCATGATCCCTAACCTAAATTTTTTGATTTTAGGGTCTTTAATTATCCTCCCTTTTGAGCTCATGGATGAACCATTAAAATATATTTCCTATATTTTAGGGATACCATGAATATATAATTTCTCCTCATCTGGAAATTCAGTGTTTAATGATGTTGTTTCTTCATATGGTTGATCTATAAGGAAATATTTTAAGGCCTGGACTTTCATGACTTTCTATGGAATTATTTGTATATAAAGATACTATAAAATAACAACACACTATTCCAGATGTAAAGCTAGATGTACTGTTCATAAAGGGTTACTATGGATGTATTTGAGTGGTTTATTATGAGATACCAATTGGACCTCATGATACTAAAGATAGTTCCTTAGTTTCTGAACCATATAGATCAATTCCAACCAACTTTTCTTGATATCTGAAGAATGAGTCTCAGTATAGATCATAGTTAGAATGAAATTATAAAGGTTGTTTTGATTCTCATAATTATTCTTTTGCACAAGGAAAGATTATAATGATCTCTCCAGGTCCTTCTCATATAGTATGGGTAGATTTAACTCAATAGGTGACATTAAATTTAGTGTGTTCAAGAGGTATTTATTAAGGTTATCATATGATTCCTGACAATCACGGGTCCACTAATACGTGAACCCCTTATTCATTAGTTTGGTGAATGGAAAACACTTGACTATAAGGCCAGCTATAAAGCATCAGATATAGACCAAGTGTCCATGAAGTCCTCTCAACTCCTTAATTTTTTGAGGAAGTGACATGATGATGATATATTTTGTTTTTTCAATATCATCTTTGATGCCATGATGGTGTAAAAAAATCCAAGAAGATTTATTAAGGCTACCCTAAAAGTGCATTTCAATGGGTTTTTCTTTAATATATGAATTTCTAGCTTACTGAAGATGGTCTCTAGGCTAGCAAAATTATCAAAACATTTCCAGAAATTAAATACTAGATAGTAAATGTATCATTGAAAATACATCCCCTAAAAGGCTATAAGGATGTGATTCCTGGCATATTGGTATGCGGACACTGCATTATTCAAGAAAAAGGGAATTACCTGATAGAAAAATAATCCCTAGGGGACCCTGAAGGCATTGTATTATTCATATTTTGGGGCCATCTAAATTTGGTTGTACCCTGAATATCCATCCATTAAAAAGAGGGATTTATAACAAGCCATTTCATCAATCAAGAGTTCTGTGATTAGAACCAGGATGTCGTATTTGGGATAGTGCTATCTAAGATCACTGAAGTTGATGAAAACTATGATTTACCCATTCTATTCCTTTATATGGAAAACTTTGGATAGATATTTCGGATATTGTACCTCTAGGATAAATTCTTCCTTGACAAGCTTATCCGATTCAACATCAATTTTGGAGGATTGAGTTGGCTATGTCCGTTTGTCTGTCTATTTATACCCTCGATGGTATTATGGAAAACCCAAGTGATGGGTGCCCCCCTTAGAATTGAGGCCTACCATATCTACATAATTCTAGGAAAACTTTTCCTGGTGTTTATTCTAGAAGAAAGTATGTACCTATTTTTCTTTAGAGGTCATGGATGCACTGATCAAGTGGGTCTAGCATCTTCATCTATACCCAGAATTATTTCTATGAGTTCATAAACAGTGGTGGAGACACCTTCCAAAAATGATAGAGGGGTTTCTTTGAGGACTTCCTCCTCTTCTTGATTCTTTTCATATTCATCCAATTCTTCAAAAGTAGTTGATGAAGAAATTTCCCCATTATTAGGTGACGAGATTGAATTTGGACTTCTAATAGATGAAATAATCATTTCTGGATCAATTAATGGTGCAAGGAATATTTGGAGGTCCAAAGGGGAGATGAGGGACCAAAAATGAGAATATTCATCTTCTCCCATTGATGTGGCAGTTTATTCCAACATAGTTGACAAAATAGTTATCCTTTGAAGCTTTGGGGATGGAATGAATGAAATTTCATCTATAATTTCATCACTGTTAAGAGAGTTGAAAAATTCTCCAGTGCCATCAGACTTTTTTTTCATGACAGACATCACAAAATTCAATATATGTGTGCTAGAATTTGGATCCACCCCTCCAATTCTGCTGATGGGGAGCATATACTCTACAATGATGTGTGAAAGGGTTATATAGAATCATATCTAGACCACTTAGGGAATTAATTTGAGTGACATTATCAAACATGGGTTGTTTACCTTATGGTAGAATCCTGCATCGATGTACTAAGATTCATAGGATTTGAATGGGACTTTGTCACTATGCAATTTCCAAATTTGGAAATTGATAAAATATTTTAGACATTTGTGGTATGATGAATGGTTATCTACATGATGATATTTCCAAGGTCTTCCCAGCAGAATGTTGAAGGCTGTATCTTGCCTAAAAACCATGAAATCTGAGTCAGACATGAAATCCATGAACTACGTTATAAGTTTTATTTTTCCTTAAGGATCTTTCTCATTATTTTCATATCCATATAACATTAAAATAGAGGGGGGAAGGTGATATTGGTTGAAACCCTATTGGATAAGTGTTTTTATTGGAATGAGTTTGACTCTCGAGCCATTATCAATGAAATATCATTATATATCAATGTCATTAATCCTTTGAGATACATACAAGGGTCTAACGTAACCCTATATGATATCTTCCTCATCCTAGTCTATGAAAGATATAAATTTATGGAACTCCACAGGATCATTATATACATGATACACTTCGGAAGTATCAAATTCAACTTAAAATTCTTGAGGGCTTTATATGGATTTGATGAGTTCTTCATGTAGGTCTTTTGATTAACTTAGAGCGTCCATGATTGAAAAATTGTCTAAAGCTAGGGATAATTACTTCAAAATATCATACTTCTAGTCCAAAGGTATATGATTCCCAGATTAGGGATATTATTTTACAGGTGATCTGGGAACTTAATTACTTGATGTGGATGGATCAGTACTTGGGACAAGAGTAGAAGGTGCTTCTATTTTTAGTGGATGATTTTGACTAGGTCTGCCTACATGGTGAGGTTGATTAGGTGACAATGTATCCTCTGGATGATATTCCAATATAATTATTTTAGGGAGGACCCTGGAATGTGTGGGGTAACTTTCTTCCTCATACTGAGCTCTTTGGAGAGCTCTCCCATGAGTTTCATCCACATATATGGTTCGACCAGGGATGCAGTTAGGGAAGTGACTCCTGAATCTTTTGTGTATTCCCCTATATCCTCAAATCCAATAAATTATTACCTTAGTTACATAATAAAATATAGGGAATTAAGGTTCATAATCACACTACTCCTTTTAGTAGGGATGCATTAAGTGAATAATATTAATGGAATAAAATATCAACTCATCATCTGATAGAGATCCCGTCTGGCTGGTTGACTCTTGTTATATTGTTCGGTGGGGTGACACTTGTACTACGGGGATATTAGGAATGAATTATGATAAAGTAAAATACAACTTTGTGTTTGGAACATTATCATATTCATGTGTTTTTTCTTACTCTTCCAACCATTTTGGTTTTTTAAATATTGGATTTCAGTGGATTGAGTTGTCGGTGAAGTTAGATGTGTTGTAGAATAAGAGATTGTTGGTAGAATTGACTATTTTAGCTATGATCATAGAATAACACGAGTCTGGTTGATCATCATTCTGAACATATAATCATTGAAATTCTACATACTATTACTTTTAACTTTCTACCTTTCATTTTACTTCTTCATATTGGTGGAAGAGACACATGATAGTCTAGAAGGTGGCCTACCCACCTTCACTTTCACGGGGTCCACCATATTTTGGATGATTTTTTAAAGAAAAAAACACCTATATTTTGTACCCAAATACTTTTTGGAAGGGGAAATAGTTTGGGAGATCTTCTTCACTATATTCTATAGGATTCATGGGCTTTGAAAACTCAATCAAGTTATTATCCAATGACGAGATGATTTAGAAAAGGAATTTGTCATTTAAAATGAAATGGACATTTTTTCATCTCCTAACCTTATTTTCCTTTTCTCTCTTTCATCATCCTGATGAGGGAGACATTTTTTCAGACCCTTGGGATGTGGAGTCACATGATACAATGAATTATTTGGAGTGGGAGTGGTTATAGGGCCCTTATTATGTGTAATAATGATAGCCTCTACCTTTTCCTTTATCATTCCTTGATCTTGTGGAATTACTCATGACATATATCTAGTTTTTTGTGGTGGAATCTTCCACTCTCTTGGTGATTGTGGAAAGGTCGAAAAACCATCCTTTATATTTTACAAGGATTAGTGGCATGATAAAATCATCATGAAGATTTTCTATATAGATGGACAACAAGTCTTCTTGGGGGAGTGGTAGGTTTTTAAGGTCTATGTCAATAATTTCAACCAAGAAATTAAATATGATACCCTTTAATTCTTTTGTTGTTAGAAGTTTGAGAAATTTTTGAATGTTTTCTTATACAACATTGAGATGATTTGAATGAGAAACATTTTATGGAGGTCTTACCACCCCATAATTAACCAATCTAGTAAGCTAGTGTACCATAAAAATGTTTGTCCCTGTAGTGATTGCACGAAGCACCAGATATTCACCTCCTCCTATTGTTCAGAAGTACCCATATTGGGATCACAATGGGAGAATAAATATGTCAATTTCTATTTTGGGTCTCTCAAGCCATTAAAATTTTGAAATGTAGGATTTAAAAAGTTTTTAAGGGGAGAGTCGGATATACCCATCTTGGTTAAAGCTTATTTTCTAGTTGTATCATCACACATTGTTCTTATATGGATTCCCATCAATCCATGAGTGGATTAAGATCATTCATGACACGTTGGGGAATGCCTATCTGAGACAAAGATTGAATAGACTCAACCACTAGTAGGGACATTTGGGGCAACATTTCTGGTATCTATCATGGGTAGCCTATATGGTAAGGGTGGTAGGGATTCAACTGGATCCATTCTAGTTGTGTACCCAATGTAGGGAACTTGTGATTTTCTATTATGGGATATAAATATATTGGTGGTTGGAATACCACATTGAGTGGATGTTCTATATCCATTTTAGTTTCTATAGAAAACTCTCTTTGTTGAGGTATGTCGGATGGGAGTTCGAGTTGAGGATCTGTTTTTAGAACATATCCTGCAAGAAGGTTTCCTCAGAGTAACTATACATTGATTCTTCTCAATTTTTTTATCTATTCGTCATACAGAGTAAATAATTCCACAAGTTAAAGGGGTTTAACCTCTATGAGAGGTAGGTGGGGCACAATCTGACCCTTACCATTTTCGTTTTTGAATTTATTTATAGGGGTACTGATTGATTGTTATAGGTTATGACCAAATTCAAGGAAATACTATGGTTTTGGGTATTCACACCTTCTATAAGTGTTTTAGTGTGGACAACATTATGGACCAAACATTATTCATCTTTTTCTTTCACTAAATTGGCCTCGTGTTCTGTAGAATATTAAAGGGATGCATTGATGAAATTCACTAATTCATTGTTCATTGCAGGCATTCTATCAATGTCATTATGATACTTCCTATTTTTATTCCACCCATGAGGAATTCCATTCTCTTTTTCTGATTCTCTAGAAATTTTTGGATGAAATCAATCTGAAGGAAATATCTAGATAGTTTGGTGATGTGCCTCCTTAATGAGGGTATTAGGTCACGAGATGGAACGTACTGGGAAGATTTTCTCTGTGGAATTTTCCCTAATCAAGAGTAGAATAATATCCACGATGGAGGTTTTTGAAGCAAAAAAATCTCTTATCACTAAGGGATGGGGCTATCTCTATTTCAATTTCACAATTCTTCTGGCCTGGATTTTCGACCTCAAATGTTGGGTTAAAAACTCCACATCCCTATAGGTTGGGGTTTCTCCTTAATTATCGTGGATTCTAATATCATTACTACCTATATGATTTTACTATGTTTTCTATAAACATTATATGGGTGAATCATTTGGGATGCACTTGAATTAACGACCTATTAAGATCGTTTCACTATTTATAACATTTTTCTATATGAAGTTTGATTTCTCACAAATGGGTTGATTCATCAATATTTTTAGATTCTTAATGAAAAATTATCTCAATATTATTCTATATTATAGAATGACATCATTGGGAGTCAGTTGGGGCCTTTTTTGGTTGAGAACATATTCATTTGTGAATATATTTCATTTTTTGAAGCCTTCCTAAAGCTATGACATTTCATGAAACTACATTCTGTGGGCTTTTCTAGTTGTGTAGCACAGTGAAATGTAACACTCTGTGTCCACCCCATCCATTGATATGACCACCATATGGGGTATATGTGATCAACCATACAAATTTTTCCAACATTTTGATGTATATATGTTGAATGGATTCTTTATGTTTCTTGAGATTTTCATGTCATACATCCAGGAGAGTTGAAAAGTAAATTTTTCATTACATCCCTTATATTACCTTGATGTGATTTTTTTTTCTCTCCATTAGGTAAAACGTTTTTCTCTCAAGTGATGAAGAGTTTCATATATATTGAGGTGGATTTAAAGCACACAATCTTTCAATAGTGCCTATGAAATGCTGTATTAAGTGGTCGATAAATTCTAGAACATGAATAGTATGTCATCTTTAGACAATTTTTTTCTCATATTTAGCATGTCATATTAATCTTTTTCTATATCCTCTTATACCTGATCTAACTATAGTGTATGATTTATTGTCGCTTTATCATATGAAACAAGATTGTAGGGAATTCCCCTATTGCATTAAATGAAAGGTGTACCATGGGTGGTTTGAGTAATTTCCATTACCTTGGACTATTTTTCACCTGAGAAACAATTTCATCTTTCAATCACAAGGCATCAAACATGACTAGTCTTACTTTCCCAAGTGCCTAATAGTAGTAGGGCTTTGACATCACTACATCACCAAGGAGATAAAACTTATGACAATATGAACCATTAACATGGAGGGACCCTTCCCAGATAATTCCATCATGGGGTGGGCCACCATGATTGATTATAGCAAGGGGAAGAACCACCTTCTCCTTGATCTTCTATCCATGTGGAGAGATACCATGAATATCATCAAGAGATGGAATCTCTAGATCCATCATATTATGATCATGATGAAATCCTTCATGGTGAATTGTTTGAGGAGGACTGTCATAATTTCTGCTACTGACCCCATAATTCGGTAATGAGAGAGTAAGACCTTCAGCTTCCACAGATAAGCATACGAGGGATTCAACAAATCCAATAATAAGTAAATCGGGATGGTATATTGAATCTTCTTTTTCCATTTTTCTCCGATGAGGCATATTTTTGGATGTATTCTTGTGAATAATTGGGGCCAATTGGTGGGAGAATATGTTTTCAAGTATGAGAGATTTCTTAAATGGATCCCATGTTGCTACTAGAAGTTTTCGATCAGCTTATGGAATTTTGGTAGGGTTTTGTTACTGCCTCGGTGTGGCCATTATAATGGGAAAATTTCCTCTTGTTGGAATGGGTGTGTGTTCTTGATCAAGTCATATATATATATCATATGGGAGTTTTCTCCACGACCCACCTTGATGGGACCAGAGGTGTGCATCTACTCTAGGGTGGCGTAATAATGAGCCACCCTATATTTTTGGGATAGACTGATGTGTCCATCCCCTTTTCACTATTTTTATCCCTTTTATGATGTTATGGAAGGTATTTAGGATGTGGGTAGAGATTTGTATCTTCCCTTTCACTATTTTTAGGATATTCTTGGTGGATTCAATAACTAGAATGAGGATATATGCTCATTCCACATCTAAAGAAGGTGTATCTTTCTTATCCATTTCTACATTTTCTTACAATGGACATTGAAAGTACTTTTATAAGAGGAAAAAGAGTTGAGTCTAACCCCCATTATCACATGGAATTTCTGGAAGACTTCTCTGGGTGATTCTATATGAAACTTCTGACATGCTTGACGAATACAAGCAGGTGTGTGTGTCTACTCATGTTTTTCTAAATAACTTGGGAAGAAGAATTCTTTGAACACTATTAGGTGAGATTTCTGTAAGGATTGATGGATGTGGGAGGGTGTATGTTTATGATCCTAGTGTGCCACAATATTTAGTTGGAGGGATTCTCTGAGTGCTTTTATATGAGTCTACTATCTTGCTAAATTAGGGAAAATGGGTGTATGTGTCCACTCACATTTAGACATCAAATTTGATTGGTGGGATCTCTATATGGGAGAGTGGTGTGAAACTACTACATGATGGCTAGTTTATTCCCATGACATGCCATATTACATTCCCAGATTTGGGAGACTGGGGTTGGACTACTGAGTACGACACCCTCATCATATTGAGGGTTCACTACCATGCAACATTGGTGGTGACGATTGCTAGTAAGATCCCTTTAGAAGGACCATTGTGTCCTCTATATGAGGCTATATATGGCCTCTTGATCCACGTACCTTATATATGGGAGGTAATGTTTGTTATGTTTGAGGAATAATCTCTTTAAACGATTGAGTAAAATAGTTTGTACCGTATGTTTTTGGTCTACCGACCATCACTAATTAGATGTTTGGTGGGTCTTGGTGATATGGAGGGCCTGTTGGGTAACCTCAAGGGTTGGGATTATACTATTCTGGTGGTACTCCATAACTAGTGCGTTCAAAACCCAGTATTGAAGACACTGGGTTGGTGATTGTGTCCTTTTCTTAGATGAATTCCAAACCTAAACAGTAGCATGAGCATGTGTTTTCATTGGATTTAAGGGATTTCTGGAAGAAAGTGCCTGAAATATAAATGAAAAATATAATAAAGAAAACCCCATCAAAGAACAATCTCATTTGAATAAGAATATGGATGATTTATTTTCTTATTTGACCCTGTTACATTTTGAGAGAAAAATGGTAATTACAAGTGGGGGACACTATCAACTTGGTTAAGGATTCATGTTTGGTGCACCATTTCTGTTTCTGGAAGAGAATAATTTATCTCAAAAGTTGATTGTAGGGGTGAATTGTGTGCAATCATTAACATCAGGACAACTATTTGTGAATGGTTTCCAATAGGTTTATTCATGGAACCGTAAACACGCAACCATTCTATATAAAGGTGGGACCTTCTTTCCAAAGGTAGGTTCTCATTAGAGAGTTTGAAAAAAAGTACTTAAGAACTCACATTGGTTGATAGGATGGGAGTTTAGGCTCATATAATGCTTTTTTGGGGGGAATTTTTTCATACTATGGGACTCTCTTATGGATTTAAGGTATGTTTTATAATCTTTCCTTAGTTACCAAGTATGATGTAGGCTAAACTAGAATTAAAAATCAATCATTGACATGTGTGGAGTTTATAATCATTTGTATGTATCTGAGGTTTTGTATTAACTAAGGTATCTATATGTATCCAAGTCTCTCCATCAATGGTATCCTCTTATATACTAACTATATATTCTCTGGTCATTGTTATGATGATACTAGTTTTCTATCCACACTGTTGGGAACTCTGAAGTGTGATGTACTCATGAGATATGGGAGTTGTTTTTTATGTCAGGATAAAACCCATGGATAGGATTACTACATATAATTATGAATGTAATCAAAACCCACATAGTTTGATGACACTTAATAGGACACATCATAACTTTTAAGGTCATGTGTTGAGGACTAAACCATGTAGTTTAGTGTATGACAACCCTAACTTTTATTACACACTTAAACATGATTTATTACATAGAAAACATCACTTGATAAAACATATAATATCGAGAGGTATAGTTTCTTTGGGGCTTAGGAACATTACATAACAACTTAAAACATAGGACGCAACATCTTATTAAAAACTTCCTTTACATGACCACTACATTCCCTCATACTTAGAATTGCATGGGATATCCAGAGGGTATGCATAAAAAAAGGTTGAGATATAAAGCCCAATAAGGTAGTTAACATGGAATAAAATGAAATATAAAATACAAGTTATTCAATAGGTATATCAATGGGGCATAAGATAAAAATTAACATAAAGCCATGACATAACATGATTAACATAACATGGAAATGTGGCCACAATATTTAACATGATTTTAGTGTGATCAAAGGCTCATAGCACGTGGATAATGAGTAAAAAATCATTTCACTTGAATTAACATGATTAGACCCTCATTTCACTTTAATTATCATTATTCTAATCTTTACCCAAAGTATTGGAGCGCTATCAGGGCCCACCCTTCTTAAACATTTCATTTCATGCATAAGTGTTCCACATAGATCATATAACATGGAATCATTCAACATTATAAGTTATTAAATGATTAAAAAATGTTTAATACACATAAGAAAGTACCATTTAATATTTATATGTTCATAAAGGTGAATACCTTTGATAGAAACATGGGTATGGTATTCACTTCACAATAATTTTGGCTGGGAAAATCGCAGTGCAATTTCGGCAGCATAACGATGTGACATAAAAATTCATAAACAAGGTTAATGAGAGAGAAAGGGGTGTCTCATAATATTTATATGAAATGGATATTGGGGTTTATATAGAAACATGTCCCAACATAGGTAAAGGAATTTAGATTCATAGTACAAAGGAATAACTTGGATTTAAATGAGGAGAGAGAAATTCCTTACAGAATTTTGACATGGTAACAGGTGTGCATGGAAGACATTAAATGAGAGTGAAAGGGGTCTCTCATAATTAAAAAATAAAGAGGGAAATATGGGGGAGGATTTAAATCATACTTCAAAATTTTTAATTGAAATTAAAAGGGTATAACAACAAAATGAAATTGAGACAAAAATGAGAAAAGAGGAAATCCCTTACTTGGAAGTGTGATCCCAAAGGCTTGGGAGATGCTTGATAAAGGCTTATTGGGAGCTTGGGGTGCCTTGGAAGGATTCTAGAGATATGAGGGAATATGTTGGACGAACTAAAAAGGATTTTAGGGAAGAGGAAGTGGGAGCATGGGTGGGTTTATATAGGAACATAGAGAAAATTCTTTATTATTTAGGTTTGGGTCACCACACATTAAAATAATCAATACCACAAAACAGACCATGGTTTTTTCCCATGGTTTTTGCCAAATGGGAGTGGAAAACAATAGTTTTTAAGTCCAATGGACGAATTTATTAAAACAATAGGCTTGATTATGTGGAGGTGAGTCACACTCTCAAGGAAATTCATTTTAAAAGTGAAAATGTTTTATAACTCTTGGATGGTCCACTAATGTTTTTTGAAATAAATAAAACAAACCTAAAATCAAATTATTTTAATGGTAAAACTTATATTGGACGAAAATATCATTTATAGTATTTTATTACATCACTATTGTGTCATTATGATGTCATGAAACAGATTTTATATTTAAATAGTATTTAATTTTTACCCAAAAAATTTGACCCTCAGAAAATTATGAAAATTCACCATTGGATAATTTGGATGTACTGATTCAAAAAATAATGTTCATTTTATCTAAATAATTTTCTAAATATGGGAATTTTTTACATACAAAATAAAAACTGACATTTATAAAAAAATTCATGGGTTTTGACAAAAACGACTTTTTAACTTAATAAAAATTACTATTGCATTCATACAATTATAGGATCATTTATATTTAATAAAAATTAATTCAATAATAATAATATTTTATTAAAATATTATTTAATTAAAAAATCTTTTAATTCATCAAAATAGATTTCTTTGTTGAATATTAACTAAAAATACTATTTGGGCTCTAAAAACTGTTTACAAATTAACAATAATAAAATGAATGTATATTCATTATTATATAAAAAAAATCACATAAAAATATTGCTAAGGTCTTATTACATTACATCTTATAACACCCACATAAGATCGAAGGGTAAGGTGTGCGATGGTGATAGACTCTTGGGGTGGCTTAGATAATACTGCTCGAGTGGTAATCTCTATCAACTTCCACTTCTCTCGTAGGCGGTTCCGTTCAAGCTTTACATGTTGAAGCTCGGCTTGAGCTTGGTCAAGAGAGAATACCAATGATTCCACCTCCTTTCCGAGATTTGACAAATGGGCTTCATATGGGGCAAGTCTACTAGATGAGGCCATCGATTCCTTTGTGTGAGTAAATTGGATTTGTTAAAGCCCTATATTTATATGAATAATGTGATCATTGTTCAATGACTATATTAGAAACAGTCATAATTCATAACAATATTTTAAAATCCTAAAACAAAAAACCAAAAAATTTCACAATTTATATAAAAATTTTACATAATGAAACATTTAAATAGATTAAGAGGAATTTTAATTAATGAAAGTTTGGGTCGTGACAATCTTCCCCCCTTAAGAAATTTTACCCTCAAAATTTCTTTTTCCTAAACTAAAACCGATGTGGGTAACTCTGATTCATCATTTTATCTGATTCCCACATCATTTCTTTAAACTTTTGGTTTCACCACAACACCTTGAGGAGGGGTATTGTCTTATTTCGTAGAACTTTTTTCTATACGATCTAAGATCTTCACTAGTTGCACCTCATAAGAAAGATCATCCTCAAATTATTCCACCTATAAAGAGAGTATGTGTGAAGGTTCTGGTATGTACTTCCTTAATAGGGATACATGAAATACATCATGTACTTTGGCCATGGTAGGTGGAAGTTCTAGTCAATAGGCCACAGCCCCAACACGATCAAGAATATCAAAGGGGCTGATATACCTAGGACTTAACTTCCCTTTCTTTCAAAACCTTATGACCTTATTCCACAGGGATATGAATAGAAATACCATGTCTCCAACTTTAAACTCAAGGTCTCATCAACGGTTATCTGTATAAATCATCTATCGACTCTGGGCTACCGTGATATGCTGTTGAATGGTTTTCACCTTCTCCACAATTTCATTGACCATTTCTGGTCCTAACAGCTTATGCTCATCGACTTCATCCCAAAATGTCGGTGTTCTTCACTTTTTCCCATAAAGGGATTCATATTGTGACATTTTTATGCTCATGTGGAAAATGTTATTGTATGATAATTCAACTAGAGGAAGATGTTGATCCCATCCTCCTTTCAAGTCCATTGATCAAGTTCTCAACATGTCCTTAAGTGTTTGGATAGTCCGCTCAGATTGACAATCAGTTTGAGGATGATAGGCCATACATAAGTTCAGTTCAGTATCCGGAGCATGATGGATACTCTTCCAAAACATAGAGTTGAATCTTAGATCTCGATCTGATATAATAGATAGTGGTACTCTATGCAGCCTTACCATTTCATTGATGTAAATCTGTGCCAGTTGATCCAGTGATAAGTCCTCTCAAATTGCGATAAAGTGAGCTATTTGGAAAGACAATCCATAATGACCCATATAACATTGTTTCTTCTGGATGTCCTTGGATTTCTAGCGAAAAGGTCCATGGTAATGTTGTCCCGCTTACATGTTGGTATGGGTAGTGGTTGCATCATCCCCTTATACTTTTGCCTCTCAACCTTCACTTGCTGACATATAAGGCACTTTGATGTATATTCAACAATCTACCCTTTCATATTGTCCAACTAAAAGTTCTCTTGGAGATATTGATAAACCTTTTTGATCCCAGGTGAATAGAGAAGGTTGAACTATGTGAGTCAACCAGAAGCTCCTTCTTATCTCTAGATCGGATGGTACACATAATCTTGACCCTAATCTCATAATTCCATCCTTGTCAACCACAAACTCTAAGGATTTCCTATTTTTGAAAGATTCCACCCTTTTCAAAATATCCAAATCCTTTCATTGAGCATCCTTTATTTTCTCTATGAGGGATGATTGGGAAATAATTTGAGAAAGGATTGATGATGTTCCTCCTTTAATGATTCCCATGTCCATCCTCTGCAAATCTAAGAAGTTTTTATCCTTTTCAATTCTCATCAATGATAGAGATTTATGTTCTTTTCTACATAGAGCATCCACCTCCTTGTTCGCTTTCCCAGGGTGGTAATGGATTGAGAAATCATTATCTTTGATGAGGTTTAACCATATTTGTTGGTGCATGTTCAACTCCTTTGGTGTGAATATATACTTGAGGCTTTTGTTGTCCTTATATATTTCACACATCTCCACAAATAGATAATGCTGCCAAATTTTTAAAGAGAAGATCACCGTAGCCAACTCCAGATCAATTGTTGGATAATTATGCTCATGAACATTCAATTTCCTTGAATCATAGGCAATGAATTTTTCATTTTTCATCAACATACATCCCAGTCCTTTCTTTGAAGCATCACTGAATACCAAAAAAAAGTTATCCCCTTGTAGTGAAATTGAGAACAGGCTCAATAATAAGCCTCCTTTTCAACTCCTTGAAGCTTTCTTTGCATTCATCACTCCAAGAAAAATTTACTCACTTCTAAGTTATCTTGTTAAGAGGGTTGGAAAATCATGATGAAATTCTCACAAATCGTTGATAATATCCTGCTAACCCCAAGAAGCTATGGATATACGTTATCGATGTTGGCCTCGGACATCCCTCTATTGCAGCTTTCTTGGAGGGATCCCTAGATATCCCATTACTTGTGGTGATATGGCCCAAGAATGAGACCTACATTAACTAGAACTCACATTTTCTGTCTTTTTCATAGAGATTATCCTTACGCAAGGTCTCTAGAACAGTTCTTAGATTCTCCTCATGATCCTCCTTGGTTTGGGAGTATATTTTAATATCATCTATAAAGACTACCAAAAATTTTTCGAGGTAACATCTAAAGACTCTATTCATCAAGTCCATAAATATTTATAGAGCATTAGTGAGTTTGAAAGGAATTAATATGTATTCATAGTGCCCGTATCTTGTACATAAATCAGTCTTGGGGATATCTTCCTTCTTCACCCTTACTTGATAATATACCAACTAAAAATATAACTTGGATAAGTATTGTTCCCCATGAAACTAATCTAAAAAGTCATCAATTCGTGGGAGAAGATACCTATTATTTATCGTGATTTTGTTAAACTCATGATAATCGATGAAAAGGAGCATTGAACCATCCTTCTTCTTGATGAAGAGGACTGGTGCACCCTATGGTGAAGTACTTGGGCATATAAATCCTTTATCAAGATTCTCTTGTAGTTGTTTCTTCAGCACCTCAATCTCTATATCAGCCATTCAATACGGAGTCTTGGATATTGGAAATTCCCTTGGTATAAGATCAATTGATAATTCCACATCTCTTCTAAGAGGAAGACCAGGAAATTCCTCAGGAAACACTTCAGTGAATTCCCTCACAATAGGAATGTCTTTAAGGATTGTTTCTCCCTTGGAATCAATCATCTATGTCAGATACGCATGCTCATAGGGCAGTAATATCCATGCTTGAGATGATGGGGCTAAAGAAGATTTATCTTCCTCCTTGTACTTGTATAGAATTGGGGGTCAATTCTATATAGGGAGAGTGATTTCCATCTCACGACAATTTATGTTGGCTCTATATAAAGAAATCCAATCCATGCTGAGAATTTCATCAAATTCCATCAGAGGGAGTATGACGAGGTTTTCTGGGAAGTTCACTCCACAAATTTTGATTGGGGAAGAGTTATATTCATGGGATGCAATGATTGCCCCATTTTATGTACTCACTGAAATATTTACTTCCATGATTTGTGGTGGTGTTGGGATTGTTCTACTAAACTTTTGGGATATAAAAGAATGCGTAGATCTAGAATAAAAAATTACGTTCACTATTCTTGAATGAATAACTAGTGTACCTATCACCACCTCGTTTTTAGGGTTCACTTCGGTGGTAGTGATGGAAAAAGCTCACCCTTGATGCCTTGGAGGTTGTTGGTTGCCTCAAAAAAGCATTTTCTTAGGGCAATAGTTTGAAAAGTTCCCTGGTTCTTTACAGTTGGAGTAATGAAAAATGCATTGTGGGTCGAGCGGAGCATTCCTCTCCTCTGTCGTATCCACATGTTTTTCTTTCCAATAGTTAATAGCATGGTGCCTTTCTCTTCCACACCTAAAGCATTTCCTCATCCCCTTCAGTTAATTTTTGGGTTCTTCTTTACACACCTTTGGAAAGTGGGGTGCTGTATTTTATTAGAACCATTGGATGTATCCATCAAACCTCTAGAATTTAATTCCACCATACGATTTTTATCCCCATGATACCCCTAAGATTATATGATCTCCATTTCAACCTTGAGGGAACATTGGGAAATTTCCTCATAGCTGTTGAAGTCACGGATCACTGGCTCTTTCCGCAGGCTTGGTTTCAGCCCACCAAAGCAGTGGTCAACCATACATTAGGGGGTGACAACAAAGCCAAAGGTGTATCATGCAAGCCTTGTGAATTTTGTCTCGTATGCTCCGACATATTCGTTGCCTTTTTTCTTGACGGAAAGGAAGTCCCTTTCCATCTTAAGTTGGAGGGTGCACAAAAAATATTTATCAAAAAACATCTCCCAAAAATCCTTCCTGTCCAACACCTCGATCTCCTCTGTAGGCTTCGTATTTTTGATCAACATCCACCATTGATTAGCTTCACCCTCCATATGATAAGAAGTTTTGAGAAACTTCTCTTGTTCATAACATTGAAGGATGAAGAATATATTTTCAATGGAGTTGATCCATTTTTTGGCGATTGAGGGATCAGATGATCCATTAAAAGTAAGAGACCATTTTCTCATGCAACTCTTAATAGCGACCTATTCTTCATTGGGGGGGGGGTGAACATTTCTCTTGACCCATGTTTCTATTCAAATATTGAGTTAACTAAAGGAGAAGTGTGACAAAGTTCGTGATTCCCACACCCATCGGATATAAAATCTCATTATCACAATCATCACATTGATATTCACATCGGTCTTTAGCCCGAGTCCTCATATTACTAGCCATTGGATGGAATAAAATGAAATTTAGGGGTATCACATAAAGGGAAATCCAAGGACAAAACTGATGACGTTTAAATTACTTTTATTCCTTAACTTATGAATCTACAGGCTTCAATCTGTGCTATTTATGATCTATATTCTAACATATATTCTTAGGGGAATTTTTTTTAATTCCATTAATAGGGGTTCGTACAATGATTGTGAATTTACCAAAGCATATACTCTGGGAGTGTCATAAGAAAAACTGAATCAAGGCTTGCTGTCGTGTACCAGCATACCCCAGGTCAAGCCCGAAACTCCTTGTCGGGGTTTTCACCCCTAGGTACATCTGTGCCAGAGCAGTCTCTACCTGATCGTATCCAGAAAGGGATGTATTTTCTTGATAAACCACTTAATAAATACTCAAAAAAATTTAGGGATGTTTTTATTATAATTATTCTTGTCTCTAGGCCTTTACTAGGGTTTTCTAATCCTAATCCAAAAAAATAAATGAACCTATCCTTTGATACCAACTATGACAACCCTACTCTTTATTACGCACTTAAAAATGATTTATTAAATAGAAAACTTGACTTGATACAAGATTTAATATCTATAGGTCTAGTGACTTTAGGGTTTAGAAACATTACATAAAAAATTAAAACATAGGACACAACATCTTATTGAAAAATTCCTTTACATGACCACTACATTCCCCCGTACTTAGTATTGCATGGGATAAACTGAGGGCATAAATAAAAAAAGGGTGAGATATAAAACCTATTAAGGGAGTTAACGAGGCACAACATGAAAGATAAAATAAATGTTAGTCAATAGGTATATCAATGGAGCATAAGATAAACATGAACATAAAAGCATGTTATAACATGATTAACATAACATGGAAATGTGGAAACAACATTTAACATGATTTTACCGTGATCCAAGGATAATTGCACATGGAGTATGAGTAATCCCACATTTCACTTGAATTATCATGATTAATCCCACATTTTACTATATATATCATGATACTAATATTTACCCAATTCATTGGAGTGCTATTAGGATCACCCTTCTTAAACATTTCATTTCATGCATAAGTGTGTCACATGGATCACATAACATGGAATCATTCAAAATCATAAGTTAATACACTATTATGAAATGTGAAATACACACATGCAATTACCATTAAATATTCATATGTGCATAAAGGTGATACCCTTTATAGATAAATGGGTATGGTATTCACTACACAATGATTTTGGCTTGGAAAATCGCAGTGCAATTTCGGCAGCATAACAACGTGACATAAAAATTCGTAAACATGGTTCATGAGAGAGAAAGGGGTGTCTCATAATATTTACATGCAATGGACAGTAAGTGTTTCATAAAGAAACATTTCCCAAAATAGGTAATGTAATTTAGATTCACTGTAAAAAATAATAGCTCGAATTTAAATGAAGAGAGAGAAATTCGTTATGGAATTTTGTCATGGTAACAGCTGTGCATGGGAGGCATTAAATGAGAGTGAAATGGGTATATATTAATTAAAAAAAAATATGGCAGTATGGGGGTGGTGAAAAATAATACCCCAACATTTGAAATTTAAATTTAAAGGCTATAACAACATAATGAAATTGAGACAAAAAAATGAGAAAAGAGGAAATCCCTTACTTGGAAGTGTGATCCCAAAGGCTTGGGAGAGGATTGAGACAGGATTCTTGGGAGAATGGGGAGCCTTGGGAGTATTATAAAGAGAGGAGGTAAGAGTTTGGATGAAATCAAAATCATTTTAGAGAAGAGGAAGTGGGAGATTGGTTGAGTTTATATAGGAAAGGAGATGGAATTCTTTATTATTTAGGTTTGGGTCACCACACATTAAACTAATCAATACCAAAAACCAGCCCATAGTTTTTTCCCATGATTTTTTCCAAAGGGGAGTGGAAAAAAATATTTTATAATTCTAATGGCCGAACTTCTTATAATAATAGGGTTGCTTATGTGAAGGTGAGTCACACTCTCAAGGAAATTTATTTAAAAAGTGAATATGTTTTATAACTCTTGGATGGTCAACTATAGTTTAGTAAAATAAATAAAACAAACCTAAAATAACATTATTTTAATGGTAAAACATATATTGGCCTAAATATCATTTATAGTATTTTATCACATCACTATTGGGTCATTATGATGTCATTAAACACATTATATATTTAAACGACATTTAATTTTTACCAAATAATTTGACTGTCTCAAAAAATTGTGAAAAATTCACCATTGGATAATTTCGATGTCCTGATTCCAAAAATAATTTTCATTTTATCTAAATAATGTTTTAAATAGGTGGATTTTTAATTTTAAAATAAAAACTGACATTTATCAAAAATTCACAGGTTTTGACAAAAATTCCTTTCAAACCTTAATAAAAATTACAATTGCATTCATAAAAGTATAAGATCATTTATATTAAATAAAAAATAATTTAATAATAATAATAATATTTTATTAAAATATTATTTAATTCAAAAATCCATTAATTCATTTAAATAAATTTCTTAGTTGAATATTAATTAAAAATACTATTTTGGCTTTAAAAACTATTTAAAAATTAACAATAATAAAATGAATGTATATTCATTATTATATACAAAAATAATTCACATAATCATTTTTCTAAGGTCTTGTTACATAAACCCGTATAACACCCGCATAATACCGAAGGGTAAGGTGTGCGATGGTGACAGACTCTTGGGGTGGCGCGGATAACATTGCTCGGGTGGTAATCTCTATCAACTTCTACTTATCTCGTAGGCATTTTCATTCAAGCTTTACATGTTGAAGCTCGGCTTGGGCTTGGTTAAGAGAAAATCCCAATGACACCACCTCCTTTCCTAGATCTAAAAAATGGGCTTCATACAAGGCAAGTCTACTAGATGAGGGCATCACTTCCTTTGTTTGAGTAAATTGGATTTGTTAAATCCCTATATTTATACTAATCATGTGATCACTGTTCAATGGCTATATTAGCAACGATCACAATTGTCAATGATATTTTAAAATCCAAAAACATATAACCGTAGAAGTTCACATTTTATATAAACATTTTACATAATCATACATTTAATTAGATCAAGAATAATTTCCAATAATGAAATTTTGGGTCGTTACATAGCATCATGCAGAAAGGATGACTAGGTGGAGGATTCCAAGTCAATGTTTTATGTGGGACTTATTCCAAAGTAGCTCGAGGAATCTAGAAGGGATATGAATTACCCATTTTAATTATACCCTATCGAGAATGTAGCCTATAGAGAATAGAATTGATTTGGGTTGGTGGGTTTACACCTTAGAAAGGCTTCCTACATATCCGATTTATATGGTAATCAAATCCCGTGTAGTTCGATGATAAGGTCATATGCCTATGGACTCCCTTTAAAAGTTGTCTCGCAGGGGAGTATGAACCTTTAAGAGGATTAAATTTGGAATTATTATTGAAAATGATTCCCTATGAAAGGGGCTACAAGGGATGTCTTGACTTATGGTGATTTGGAAGGTTTTTTTGAGTCTTAGACCTACGTAGGTGGCCCATGGATTCTATATTGTGGCTTATTCATAAGGAAGATTCCCTAGTGAATGGATGTTTTTATTGGGGATTACTCCTGAGGAGGATTCCCTAAGGTTTGGTTATGATTGGGGATTATATAGAATATGAGTCATGTTGATGAGTTGGGGCATACACATGGAATTATGAACAGATAGAAGAGTATTGATTTGGGGTGTTGGGTATGGACCTTAGGGAGGCTTCTTATGTATCCCAATTGGATGGGAATGAAATCCCACATAGTCTGGTGATAATGAACTAAGCCTATAGAAGATCGTGAAAGTTGTCTTGTAGATGAACCTTTTAGAGTATTAAATTGCGGATTATTCCTAAAAGGATTCCCTATTAAAGGGTCCCTGAGGGATTTCTTGACTCATTATTATTTGGATGATTTTTCATGGCATACACCTAAGAAGAAGGCACATAGGTTATATTTCAAGAATTCTTACAAAGAAAGATTCCCTAGTGAATGGATGATTTGATTAGGGCTTAATCTGAAGGAGGATGACCTAAGGTTTGGTTATGATTTGGGATTATACTAAATAAGAGTCCCATTGATGAGTTGGGGTTTACACTTGAAATTTTTCCCATGTATCAATTTGGGATCGTGTGGGTGTAATGATCATGCCCAACCTCTAAGACCACATAAGTATTTCTCATTGTGATAAACAAGAGGAAGAAAAATATATGAGAATTCACACAGTATACTTTTACCTAGGATTGGATACATGAACTTGAGGACCTGTTCCCATGGAGGTTCTCTATAGGAAGGATAGATAAATATTCTAATGAAGATCCTTTGTCGAATCAATAATCTGACTGGGTGTATTTTGGGATCATGGATATCCTCTAAGTCCACATGAGTCATGAAAATTTATTCTTGAATGTTAGAAGTAAGAGGAACAATAAGATTCAATAGACCACAAAATCCATGTTCTACTAGTGGGAGATGCTGGATCGATAGCACATCCCCCCCATCATCATACCCTTGACCCGAAGGGAGAGGGAAACGGTTTTAAAATTCCTATCTCACCTCCCATTTGGGTCACCAGGATATATAGAGGAAGGAAAAAAATATAAGAGGTCAAAAAATAAAGGATATTGGATTAATCTAGGTTGGATTCCCTAGAATTGGTTATATAGTGGGAGAGGAGGATCTCATTCCCTATTAAATGGAAAAGTAAGTGTGATCCTCACCCTCCCCTTATAGAACCAGAGGATCTCGGTCTTAGATACAACAAGAGAAGAACATGGTCATAGAACTTATATATGATACTGGGAGTTCCCGACACTAACCCCAGGGTTAGGGTCCTCATGAACATGGAAATTCGCATCCACATGCACCCCGAGGACCCTAACTATTAGGTGGGGAAACTACAGGAAACCTATAACCATAGAAATGAATATTCTAATGGGAGAGGTTCAGGTGTTCCATTCTCCATGATTTTTAATGTTTGTAGGATTCAATGGAGGTTTGAAATTGGCCCCTTCTAGAAAAGGAATACAAATGAAGAGAGACCCTTCCATTTATAGCTTGGAAGAGGGCCAAAAAAGGGGTTCGCACAGGTCTTGGATTAGAGAGAAAAGGTGCTTCATGTAGGGCCTATGAGGTTATTGAAGTGATTCATGTAGGGCATATAGACCAATGAAAACTGGATATACATTGTGAAATATAACAACTAGACAATTACACTTAGGTGAGGATTAATGCTATGCAACATGGGTCTCTTTAGGGGTCCCGAAATGGGTCTCACATAGGTCCCTGATTAGATAAGGGGCCTCACATAGGTGGTTTTTGACTAAGGGGATAACAGGTCCTCACACATGAGTCTTGTGTTTTATACCCTACAGGTGTCCCATGCAGGGGTGACCTTCCATTCAGTGTTGCACAAGTGGTTTGTGTAGGTGCCTCATGTAGGGGTAACTGTGCCTTTTGGGATATAGAGGTGGTGTACGTAGGTGGTGTTTGAAGGTTCTTGGGTAGACCCACTACTCCATACCACAAGTCCTGTACCTCCTCATCCCTTCTTGGGATAAGTGTTGGGTTGTGGTCCTAGTCCTTTGCTATCATTAGCCACCCCCAAAATAATGTATAGTTTCACTAGGAAAATTTTCATGCCTGGTTAAGGCCATCTTCAATATTGGTATATAGAAATCCAATATGATCCTTTCATCATAAAGACACATTTATAATCAAACTCAAAATTTTGTTTCTAAGTGTGGTTCACATCATCAATTATGTAAAAAAGTGCACGGAATATGTTTCACGGTGTCAACACAGTTCTATTCCTAATGAAGAGAATGCCACTAGAAGTAGTTGATGCTTAATCTATTGGTGATCCTGTTGAACATGTGCTTTCTCACCAACAACTTCAGTAGGAGTTAGAGATTGATTCATGTTCTCAAAAAAGAAAGAATAAACTATATTATGAAGATACTATGATATTTTATACAAGGAAGATAGTGAAGGTGATCTATAACATAAGAAAGGAGACATAGGCTAATGACACCAAACTAGTTGACCCTTCGGCTAGAATAAAGGTTTCAAATGAGGCTCCTCATACCATCTCATTGGCCTTAGAGAGTTTATATGTTCAAATGGATGCAGTTGAGGACTCTCAAGTCAATGATACTAGTTTCACCCCTACTGAAGATGCTTCATGTTATATAATGGACAAAAAGGCTCACACTCATAGGTTAAAAGTAATGTTCATTCACATAACTACCTTGAGATGCTTTCCTCCAAAGGCACATTAATGGAAGGGGAAATCCAACCCTTGTGTTATGTTGAGGAAAGGTAGGGGATGTGACCTTGGATGATACTACTAACTCTATGGAGGAAATGTATTATGGGAATGGGAATCCCTTACATAACACTAAAATATATAGATGTCGAAAATGTCCAAGTGGAGGGGGGGGGGAGTTGGGGGATCATCACCATATGAGTCTCTGATCCTAGAATCGATATATCAGAATCATTGGTGTGAATACATATATACATGGAAAACCACTTTTATAAGGTTCTTTATGATTTGATTAGTTATACTTTTTCTCTTATCATTTCAATTGTTCTCGATTGTGGGTAGTTTCTCCTGTCAGAACCCTTTTCTCTTTATCTATTTTTTTCTTTCATTAGTAAAAGGGATTAAACCCATCCTATTATTATTAATTTAATAGTAATAAATAATTTTAAATTCATTATGAATAAATTTAAATTATAAATTATTAGTGTTTGGAAACTATTATTATTTAATAATTATTACTTTGGAATTATTAACTAATACTCGTTAAATATTTATTACTGAGTAATAAATGAAATTCAATAGTTGATCATGAATAATCAAAAACCAAAACTTAATAATTAATAATTAATAAAAGATAATAATTAAAAATATATTGGTAGTTTATGGTTTTATTACGCAGTTATTTATATAAAGTATTTTGTTTTTAAAATAGGTTAAATAATATTTATTGAATTATTTTTACATGAAAATTGTTTTTATGGAGTGATTAGTGCCCAAAGAGTTAAACATGATTGGGTGAGTGTGGTGTATGCATGAGTGGCCTCATAATAAGGTGTCATGTCATATAATAAAACAAAAAATCAAAAAAGTAGAAAATAAATAATAAATGGTAAATTAAAAAAATATTTTAAATAATTAAAAATTAAATTTAAATGATTTATAATTAATAAATAATTTATAATCAAAAAAATATAATAGGTAATTTATATTAATTTGTAAAAAATTTTTTTGATACCAATGATTATGGTCACCGACTGTGGAAAAAAACCTACCACTGTACCAAAATCAATCATGTGTTCCTTGACCATGGTCAAGGGTCATATTTTAATAATTTTGGCCAATGAAAATTGGTTAGTTTTTTGGCAGTGTGTATATGTGTGCACATGTGAGTGTGTTTGTGAATGCACGTTTTTTAAATAATGAAACAAACACACACACTACATAAAAAGATATATATATATATATATATATTAGAAACAAAATATAAAATGTTTAGTAGAGGGTATTAAAAACCATAAACACACACGCACATGCACACACACACTATGAACACACATAAACATTATGAACACACACATACACATAGTACAAAACACACACACAACACACACACACCCACACACACAACATAAAACATATTCATAAATATATGTATATATATTATCTATAATCATAAATATATATTATAAATACTATAAGTATTATAAATGAAGATATTATATAGATAATATTAATGCATAAACATTATTAACATGTATATAAATATATTAAAACTAGGTGGGAGTGAACTTCTATAGTCACTGTAACACTATTGTAAAAAATATTATAGAGGGTTACTGTAACAGTAGTACATTTGATATTGAATGGACTTTTGGGCTAATGAATTTGGCCATTGGGACACAGGACCTCCGTGTGATGGCATGATATTTTGGATCCTTTAAAATACATATTATGTTCTATTACTTGGGTCACATGATACACCAAACATTAATGAAAAAAATATTAATAATACATTATTAACAAATTGATAATAAACACTAATATTATAAACCATTAATAATTGTTACCTTTATACAGTAAATAATTAATATGATTTAATATTGAAAAAGTTATTCTCTATGAAAGCTATTTTCTATTATTACATGTATCTATTAAAAATCATTGTTTAAAAATTTTAGAATTTAAATTCGATAAATTAAAAATCATATTTGAATTTCTGACAACAAAATTATCTTAGGATGTATTTTTGATATTTTTATAAAATAATAGATTTTTAGGTGAATCGTGAAAATTATAATTTTTTTCCAAAATAGTTAATTTTATCACATTATCAGTATATGCGAAGGGCCTAAAAGTATATAATAAATTAACTGATCAAATTTAAAATTTAAGGGTATAAATATGAAATAAAAAATAATATTTTTAACTATTAATTTCTTTTTTTAATATTTTATAACATAAGTAACATTTTATTAGAAATTAAAAACTATATTTATTTGTTTATTTTAATCAAACGATTTCATAGAAAAAATTATTCTTAGTATTGATTTTAAATCCAAATAACTTTTATTTGTTTTATAATAAACTTATTTCTTTCATGAAAATAAGTAACCAAAAAAATTTATCTTATACAAAAGTCTAATGTTTAATACTATTATTTTTAAAAAAAAATATGTGTTATGTGTGTTAAATTTAAAATCATATTTTCTAATATTTTTAAATGAATTAATTTAAATGGAGCCCAAAATTTTAATTATCATTCTTATATTTTTTAATAAGGGTATACTAATATTTTTAGTAAAAAAATAATTGATATGATTAATATTTAATTAAGGGTAATAAGTTTTTAAATGACAATCTAAGGTGGCTCGAATTTTACTAAAATAAATGAGATTTATAAATTATAAAAAATCATTTTTTTTATTTTAAAGTTTTATTTACACATCTTACCAACCTTCCTCTACCTAACTCACCTAAATTTTATATCGTACAATTATTACCTATTACCTGACAGTCATTTCCATGGAAAAGTCCCCCATCTTCACTTATAAAAGAAGGATCACTTCCACCCTTTAAATAATCCAATATTATTTTGAAATTTTCCGGAATACCTACCCAAAAGTTCTCTACTTTAATTATTTTTTACTATATAATTACCCTTGTCACCCCAAAATATCCTAATGTTCTAAAATCTAAGGCCTTTATTAAGAGGAAGTGCGAGGGCTCAATGTAGGTAACACATATTTATTAACATTTGATTATAATTATTTACTTTATAAACCAACCATAACCATAATAAAATAATAAAATAATCATAATTAATATTTTGATATTTTATTATAAAAATGGTCCAACCATTATTTATTTTCTTCAGCATACAAAGAAAAACAAGAATCGTCCTTAGTGTATGTGTGTGTGTTGATTACTACCTCCACAAAGCAACGTTTTTGGTTTTTCACCAACACATTTAATGGATGGTTAAAAAATTTTATTTAATAATATAATATAATATCAATAATATTTTAGTGATTCTTTAATGATAATATACTTTTATCCCTATTTCATTCCATTCTGTGAAAAGAAGAGTGTCATCCTTGTGTGTGTTCAAACTACCGCCTCTATGAGATGATGTTTTTTTCCCTGTATAAACTAACATGAATTGGGATTAAAAATGTATTTAATGTCTAAATAGGTTTATATAATAAAAAATTAAAAATATATACTGATTATATTATAAATTAAATATGTAACATTAGAAATAAATAGTTATAGTATATTTAACCTCTTAAAAGGACATATTAATGTAAATTTTCTAATATGAGTCCATTCATGGAGAAAATATTTAAATATATAAATTATGTTCTAATTAAAAATTCAAGTAATTAATAATATTAAATTATGGATATTATGATACCATTTTACCACATATTTGACCATGATCAACAAACTGAAATTATTATGAAGAAATTAATCGAACAACCTTGATTGATCAACAAAATAGGAAACTATATTGAAATTAACTACCAAAAATTTAGTAAATAGACCTTATAAAATTAATTATTGATAAAAATTATTATTTTTATATTTATAATTAACTTAATTTAATTATTGAAGAAGATATGTGCAAGTTCATATCACTTTGGGACACAAGTAAGGGTTTCAGTATTAATTTCCATTCATTGAGGCATATTTATGTTATAAATCATGTTTTATTTTGTTTAATTTAATTACCACACCATTTAAAAATTTATGTCATTAATATATTATATTTCATGATATTTAATTTCCCATTACCCATAAGCTTTCTTATGGTATTTTGGTCCAATTGTCTCGAAGGTTGTGAGGTATTCATCTAAAATTTTAATCTTTGAGACACACTTTTTTATGAAAATCATTTCATTTAAATGGTGTGTATAATACCTATTGGTTTTATAATATCATGAATTATAATTTATTCAAGATATTTTATGTTTAATTCTCTAACCTCCAATTTATGAGGTTTTTTGATTGAATTTTTACCTAGGTTATAAACGTTTTTTTGTCTCAAATTTGAATCCCTTGAGACATGTTTAAGTCTTAAGTTATGTTTCCTCCTCAATAGATTAAATACTGAACTATTATCATTTTTATCATGATTTTATTATATGTCATGATATTAAATGTTCTATTTAACACTATACCTTGATTTGAAATTTATAATGGTTTTAAGGGGTTTTCATGACTCAAATTTCTTCATTGGTTCAAAATTACTCTTGTTGACTATTATCTCTAAAGATTTATATATTCTAATCTATGATTGTGATATGTTATATTTGCACCTTATTTTTTGGTGAAAATAATTTTTTACAACAAATCCTTTTTTTAAATATTTTACTATTTTGTAAAAATGCATATAAGTTAAGAATAATTCCCATTTATTTTAATGGATTATTCTTCCATATCTATATTTTTACTTCCCCGTAATGTTCTATTTTCCCTAATTGAAACTAAAGTTTTTATCTAAAATGATTTTTTTACTTAATTTTATTAATTTTAAACAGAAGTTTTTTTATATTTTTAATGATGTGGTTTTTTCCAAAAAAGGCATTTTAATATATTCAAAATGTTTTCCACCCTTTTAAAATAAAATGTTGTATTTTACATTGCATATTTTTGATAACCTTTATATCTTTTTCAAGTTTCCATGATTAAACATTATTTTTAAAATAAAAATTTTTCCAAGTATTTTAACTTATCTTTTCTAAAATAATTATATATTTTTCAAGTCTTTATTATTAAATAGTTTTATAAAAGTAAAGGTTTTCAATTTATTTTAGATTCTCATATGTGAAAAAATTATTTATTATCAAGGATATTTTATTTCAAAACAATATTTTTAAATGTATTTTCTTTCCCATCATAAATTTTTTCGAGATTAACTTATACTTTAATATTTTAAAATGATTTTTTTTGATTTTTTTGATTTTTACTTCTATTTACCCTCCAAGGTTTAAATTTCATGAAGTGATATGTTAATAACCATTTATATGCTATTACCATATGATTTATTTTTTAAAATGATATTTTTTACATTTTATGACTCCTTAAGTTCATGTGATATGATGATTTTTAAATTTTTACGACCCAAATTCTTTTCCGTGGGTTCTTTATGAGATGATGAATATTTGATTTTGAAGTGGCCCATAAATTTATGGATTATGAGATGAGTGAGACCCATATCTTTTTACAATTCATTGGGAAAGGATTACATATCATGTTATATAAATTTTATCAGAATAGGTTAGTGAGTAGCCGAGTTCTCAAAGGCTTATTGGATATCATTCTACTCTACTCACAATTTCATGTGTGGATAGCTTTATAGTATCTTGGTGTAGAAAGACTGAGTATAATGAAACTTATATCTACTCACAATTTTATGAGTGTAAATTTTGGTGGGTATCTAGGTTAAAAAAGATAAGAAATGCTATGTTTATTATTACACCACTTTCATTCCTATATTCCATGGATAATGTTTTATGACTCATGTTTATTGACTAGTATTTTTGAAACTATTTTGATTCATGCATTATGTTATGATAAGTAACATGTAATGATTTATGATATAAGGTTTTTTAGGTATGTATTTTATTATATATCTTCATTATACCTATATTCTCATCTTATGCTCACTTATGATATTTAATTATCATCGCTTATATTTACCATTTTTGAGCATCTAAGCTCACCCCTTTACTATATATCCATTTCCCATGGTTATAATGAAAATTAATACATATGATATGTTTATAAGGGTTTCTTATGATAATTATTTGTGGGAGATATTTAAGACTTGTTATAGATTAATTATTTTTTTATAGTGATAAAATGTCCAATGGTTAGAAAAGTTGCGAGTATTGTTAGTGAATGTTCTGTCTTAATTATCTAAAGCTCTAAAACTAAAAGGAATTGGGAATGTATTTTATTGAAATATTTTCTTTAATTCATGTAATTATTGGATTATTAGGTATGAGGTTATATTGTTAGTATTATAGTAGGTATTATAAATCCTTGGAGATCAGAATGT
Source organism: Viscum album (assembly GCA_963277665.1). Classification (NCBI taxonomy): domain Eukaryota; kingdom Viridiplantae; phylum Streptophyta; class Magnoliopsida; order Santalales; family Viscaceae; genus Viscum; species Viscum album. The sequence goes on from OY728137.1 coordinate 1,720,459,967, forward strand.
CATAAGTTAAGGAAAATTTGGGAGTTTTAAATGTCATCAAAGATTGATAAGCTAAGGATTACCCTAAGTTAAGTGGTGTATAGAACCCTTTAGGTTATTTTAGGTAATATTGAATATTTTTGGGAATAGGGTAAGATAAATTTAGTGAAAACCCAAGGTATAATCCTATGTATAAGATACTATCCTAAAGCATTGGTGAAGTAGATATTATGTAGTCTTCTTATAAATAACATCCTTGTCTGGATATTACAAGTGAATGTAGGCTCTAAAAATTTTGTACCAAGGGTTAATAACCCTAAAAAGGGTTGACTGGGTATTAATTCAATCTTCACCTGGTGCATGATAAATAGGCTTAACTACACACCTGGTTTGATATTTTCTTGGGATATTCTTTAGTCGATTTTATACTATTTATAAACCATTAGAATGAATTTATTTCCTAATTAATTTTAGGTATTAGGTTATAAATTATGAGGAAACGTAAATTAAAGTAACATGGGTAGAAATCAGATAGTTATTTGATCAAATAATTTTGACATAGTTGAAATGAAAGTATCATATGTTGAAATGAAGGTGTCATTAGAGAAGAAATCATAGTATTGTGCTTTAATTTTCATATACTTTGATTATTTAGAATACTATCATAATGATTATGGTTTTAGTATTTGGTTGAAATAAGATAAAAAAGGAAGCTGAGAAATGTATGTATCATAAACACCATTATTACTTATAACCAAATAAAGTAACATATATAAATAGATGAATATTTGTATATGCTTGTTATGGTGTAAAAGTGAGTTTTCTAGTTTTACCTAACGTAATGATATTGATTTAATAAAAGAATTAAATATTTATTCTCTTAGTTAATTTAATTAGTGAAGATATATGTATTAATTACATTTTTGAATATTCTAATGTTATTTAGGATTATGTGAAACATATAAGGATCATTCTTCAGTATGTTTTCATTAATGGTTTATAATAATTTGTTAAATGGTATCGAAAACCATGAGAAATGATTTTATGGGAAGGTTATATTTTTTAGACAATTAATTATGTTTGGAAAAGTTTTAGGTTTTATGACTTGGTGACTTATTTTGTTTTAGGGAAGGTATACTTTGGAGAATATATAATTAGGGTATACATAATCTATGTTGTTTCAATAAAGATAAGTATGATGATCTTGCATAAAATAGTAAGGTATATTTAATATTGTATGTTGAATCTAGAATAATAAATATGATAAGAATACACTACCTATATTCATCGGTGGGTAATAATTAAAATTTCGAGAAAATAATTTATATAAGGGGGTAGAATTTAACGACCCATGATTTTAGATCCTTTAAAATACATAATATGTTCTAAAACTTGTGTCACATGTTACACCTATCATTAATAAATGAAAACATATTAAGAATAAATTATTAATAAATATATAATAAACACTAATGTAGTAAAAATTTAATATTTGTTACCTTTAGAAGGTAAATAATTAATATGAGTTAATATTGAAAAGGTTATTTTTAATAAAATCCATTTTATTTCTATGAAATATTTAATTTTAAAAATATATGTTTATAAATTTTAGAATTTAAATTTGATAAATTAAAAAACATTTTTTAATTCATCGCATAAAAAATAGCATAATATGAATTTTTTAGTTTTTTTCTAAAATAATCACTTTTTATTGGAATAGTGAAATGTATAGTTTTTTCCAAAATAGTTAATTTTTTCACAACATCAGTATATTTTCAAGGCCAAGAAGTTTATAAAATTTTTTAATTGATCAAATATCTATTTAGTGGTATAATTATGAAATCTAAAATATTATTTGGAATGTATAAGTTCTATTTTTAATATTTTAGGACTTAGGAAACATTTTATAAAAGGGGGATCACTTATAACCTTTAAATAATCTACTTTTTAAAACCCTATCCTACTTTCCTATAATATAAGTATTTTACACTCCCTAATTCCATTTTCACCACCAAATATCTGGATTATATCAAATATAAGGCCTTCATTAGGAGGAAGTTCAAGGTCTCAACGTAGGTAACACATCTTTCTTAACAATTCTTTCATATTATTTATTTTCTATACCAACTATAACCATATTATAATAATTAAATAAAAAACATTAGTGTGTTTAGATATTTTAATATTAAATATACAACATTTATTTATTCTCTTCGATCTACTAAGAAAAACAAAAACCATCGTTAGTGGGTGTGTGTGGATTACTGCTTCCACGAAGCAATGCTTTCAATTTTTTTATAAAAAAATTAATGTATGGTTAAAAAAGGTTAATTAATAAGATAATATAATATTTATAAAATTTTAATTATGATGAAATTATAATATACATTTTTCTTACTTTCTTTCCATTCTATAGAAACAAGAACGTTATCTGTTTGTACGTGCATACTACCGCCTCCATGAAATGAAATTTCTCTTTAAATTTCCATATAAACTAACAAGAATGGACTTTAAATTTTTTTTAATTTATAAAAAGTTTTATATAGTAATCCATTAAAATTAAATAATTATAATATTATACATTCCATAAGTAATATTAGCAAAAAATAGATATAGTAAATTTAACTCCTAAAAGGGCATAATAATGTTGCGTTTCTAATTTGAGTCCATTCTTAGAGAATCTATTTTATTGAATAAATTATTTGATAAGGGAATATTAAATTAAATAATAATATTCAATTCTGGATTTTACAAAACAATTTTACAAAATATTCAAACATGGTCAACAAAATGAAATTATTATGAAGATATTAAAAAAATCAACCCAAGTGACTAACATAAGTTGAAACGATTTTAATAATAGGTACCAAAAGAAAATAATTGAACCATATAAAATTAAATATATTTGAATAAGTTTTTTGGATTTATATATATATATAATGAACTTAATTTTATTATTCATAAAGTTAAGTGCATGTGAAGAATGCATTCAGACATAGGGGTTTTGGTCTTAATTTCCTTTCATTGAGACATGTTTATACTACACATCATGTTTTATTTTTTATGATGAAATTAACAACCCATTATAATATTTTTATCATTATTTTCTTATATTTAATGAAATTAAATTTCTTATTTCCTATTAAATTTCACTTTAGATTTTCTTTATAATCATCTAAAGGTTGTAAGGGTTTTGTCTCAAATTTTCCTTTTCTAAGAACCACTTTATTTATGAACATAAATTAATTTAAATGGTTTGTAAACTATCTATTTGTTATATAATACCATGAATTAAATTTTTTTCATTGTATTTAATGTTTAATTCCATTTTATCAATTTTATTGGGTTTTGATTGAATTTTTACCCCAGGCCATAAGAGTTTATCTATCTTAAATTTAAATCCCTTAAGAAAAGTTTAATTTGTACACCATGTTTCTACCTAAATGGTTAGAATACTACACAATTATTATTTGGTATCACGATCCTAATATATTTTAGGATATTCAATGTTTTATTTAAAGTTATACCAATCATGGGGTATTGATTCAAAAGTTACAATGGTTGTAAAGGGTTTTCACAACTCAAGTTCATTCCTTGGGTCATAATCACTCTTATTGACTATTTTCTTTCAATATTAATATATTATGACCTATTATGATGTTATTTTGTATTTATACATTATTTTTTTGGGGAAAATCATGTTTAAAACAAAATTATTCTTATTTTGTGATTGTAATGTTTTGAGAAAATGCATTTTTGTTAAAAGTAATTCTTATATATTTTAATGTATTATTCTTCTATATACATGTTTTTACTTCCCCCCATTGTTCTCAATTACCTAATAGAAACTCAATTGGTTTTTATATTTAGTGGTCCTATTACTCCCCTCTGTTTATTTTTTTAAATGCCCAACTCTAGTATCCTAGAACTAGTGCTTATTTAACTATGTTGAAGAAAAATAACATGGATTTGATCATAAACGAGTTGATATTTTAGTAGTATTGGGATAATAGATACATACATGATTCTCCAATGATAACTGAAAATTGGAAATATAATATAATAATTCTTATGAAAAATTTATTATTTTTTCTATTAAATCCAAAAATCCATTCATAGATCCCTTCTTGGTACCCAGGGTAAGGTAAAACATAATAAAAGGTGATCTTAGGTGATTAGTGAAGGATATCGTACACCAAAATCTATCATAAAATAAATAAAACATGAATTATATGGTTTAGATGAATAATAACCAGATATGGTATATAACTAATACCATAAAGGGTAATAAATACATGGATAACATAACAACATAAATAATAAAAAGAATAAACATAAATAAATTCATAATGATATAAATTAATAATGTTGGGCATCATAATATTACCATCAATGCCTTATTCCAAGATAATATACATAAAAAGGAAAGGTGTACATCAAATACCAAAACAAGTTTGTATTATGATACCTAATAATGCATCAAAGGGATATAATGGGCTACTACCATAACATAATATGTATAAAAAATTCATAATATGAAATGGGTGAATAAAAATCCAATACATAATCAAAATAAACATTAACATTGAAAAACTATCATATGAAAAGTTAATATTTTCCCCTATCATTAAATATAACAATATAATCATAATAAATATAGAGCAATATAGTGGATGGTATTAGAAGAGTATATCCATAGTAAAGTATAAGGTTAATCAATGTATGTTGACATAGATAAAAATAATTAAAAAAGATTACAATAAGATTTATTGAGGAAAATATTATTTTTATTTTGATATCAATTATATTAAAAACATATAATTTAGAAAATAATTTGAAATTAAATTTCCTTTAAAATAACCACGTAAACATGTGAAGTAAGATTTAAAGCAATTAGTATTAATGATGGTGGGAAAATCAATTTGTTTGTTGTATGTTTAAATAAAGATTATGTTCACAGATTCTGTAAAAACCTATCTTGTTCTGAAAATGAAAATAAGATTACTTTTAGACCATTTTATGAAAAGTAAAAATGGGAGAAAATATATTTAATCCATCATTATATCATAGTAAAACCATTATATAAAACATTTTAAATAAAATATATTCATGGAATAAAACTATTCCCAACTAAATATAAAAACAAATCCATTATTCATTAAAAATATTCATTTGGTATTTTGAGTGCCAAAGATGGTAAAAATTGAACTAATTCTTAAAAATCTCATAAATAACCTCATTGGAATAAAATATATTGAGTTCATGTAGAAATAACATATAATTTCTCCAATGAAAAGTAAAAAATAAATAATCTTGAATAAGGATGAAATTGTGATATAAACCCCCACTATAGGTCCAACTTACTTTGTAAGTGATTTCATTTGAATATATAATAAATTTAAATTTATTATTTTAATGAATCATATTTTCAATGTATTATTTTTAGATATTGTATTGATTATTGTTGAGAACATGTGCTAAGATTGTGTGCAATTCCGTGGGCCAGTGTGCCTGAAATAAATCTTTAAAATATATTAAATATATTAAATAACATGAGCATTAAATTTTATTGAAAAATTGGAATAAATTATAAATGGGGGAATGTATCATAAATTCGAGGGAATCATTAGGCTTATAATGAGGGTTTTACCCTAGGTGAGACATAACCTTGTTCAGTGCATGATGTTTGTAGAAAAGTCGTTACGAGCATAAAATGAATAAAATTATTAAATAAATTACTTTATTTATTTATTGACGCAATGGCATAATTTCATTTATTAAATACAAGATATAGGAAAATTTTCAGGGTTAGTTGTATAACCTTATGGATTGATGAGACCCATTGGAGCTGTTGGAGAATATTTCGTTGGCAGATGATGACAAAATTAAAGATCGATGACCGGTGTGGGAAAAAATTAGAGGATCTCACCAACGATCACAGCGTAAATCCATTATTCATTAGTGATGGACCCAAATTGAGGTATTGTGTTTTTTTATTTGGTTTTATTTACCAATTTTGGGTTCTATATTGAAAACTTCTCAATCAACTAACAGATTGATCCATGAATCATATGTATTGTTGTATGGGTTAGATTAATCTGGAGTTGGGAGATTCTATTCATGATTATTGATTTTTCAATTTTCATTATAACGATAATGAATCGAGTTTGACATGAATATTGAATGAGGTTCATTCCTCTTGATTTTTCTTGTACCTTTCTCCCCTAATTCTTTGTTCATAGTGGGAATTGTTTTTTGGAATGTGGTTCAACATACCTCGATGAATCGATCAATGTGAAGTTGCTTCATAGTACAATGATATTATTTTCTTGATCTAGAATAAAAAAGTCCTGATGGGGGAGAAATTATGGAGACAACAATAGATCAGATGATGTTGATATCCAGTTTTCATGTTCTTCAGCACAACAGGAATAACACCATTTAAAGGCGTTTTCTAAATGAATCGAAGGGCCAAATCTTGTTGTTCGATGATAGAATGGATAGATTGGGATCGATTCATATTTTTTTTGGTAAGATGTGTATTGTATTGAAGGAAATAGGCATGGGAATAAACATAGATTCTAAATATGTAATTATAGAAAATTCTTCGATACACGATGTGTAAATCAGAGTCACATGCCATGTGGGCCCCTAAAATCAGAAACTAGGGTTTCAGAGAATGTTTAATATCACATGGATTATGACCCTATCAAATGGTGTGTAGTTTATCCTTGGTGGCTCAATTTGTACTTCATAGGGTACACAAATACAAGATGGATTACATGGTCATGAGAACTCCTTATATTCCCAAATGAACATGGCCTGGGTATAAAGTACATGATATAACCTGTTTATTGGTACATGGATAGAGTACATGGGAAAAATGCATTTCTTGTACTGTTTCAAGAACATGGACATGGTACACATGCCATTTACACGGGCAGGACCCAGGGTTGAAGGGACACACCATTTAACCCTACTACACTCTATTTACTCCTAAGAAGTTGTCTTGAATCCATTTTCCTATATATATTGGAAAATTTTCAATAGTGTTCATTCCCCATATCCATTTATTAAGGGTTAGTATGGAATCACCTCGTACTCCTAGGATAATAATCCCTTCAATATGACTTCTAGGATAGAGTTGTTGGAACCTTTCATGAGGCCTAGAGTGAGATCCTCTGTTAATATTCATTCATTAGGTGGAGTTATTGGTATCATCATGACACACACTATGTGTGAGATGATCCTCTACTTAGTGGGTTAATCTAGATTGAGTTTTTTATATACCCCGTGGCCTTGATACATATTTCTTCAAAAATTCATGATGTACTTCTAATGGAGAGACCCGACAAGAGTGACCTCTCAGATATACATCATTAGTGTAATCAGAAACTAGTGTGTGTTATCTCATATGAGTGATTTGGGGATCCTTCGAGTTGGAATATTAGACTGGAATTAATGTTGTCACTTACCTTTAAACAGTGTGTCTTTTTGAGTATATCTAGATATTATTTAAATATGTTTTCTATACACATACTTGTAGAGAGCTAACTATATTATTCTGTGGTATAATTTTTTGTTTTAGGGTGTCCAACTAGGTATTGTTATACTCACCCCTATATGGGTTTTCCCCTCACAAGTAATTTCTTGTTAAGATGATAAAACCTTTGATAGAGTCCTAGAAAGACTAGGACCATATGTTTCTTAATGATACTGGAGAGATAGATGTGTGTTCTAGTTGTACCATTTGATAGTAGTCCCATTTTTTTACTTTTAGGTTTGAATTATTTTTAGACTCTTTGTGGTGGGATTGTTTTTCACCCTATTTAATTTCAATTATATATTCTCATACTCTTGTTATGATATTTAGACATATTTATGAATGATTTTTTAGTTTCATTTACATTTTAGCATTGTATGGATTTGGAGATGTGTTCATGTTTATAGGTACTTAGGCTAAGGCCTCACATGTTAGAGATATGCCTACTAGGTTCTAGTCACCAACCCCAGACCTATTGGAGGTGGGTTTAGGGATTCATGACATGAGCTCCTTTGGGATGGATCCTGATAGAGTGGTATTAGAGGATTCATTTCTAAATTATTAATATATTCTATGAGATTGTTTTGAGGCAATAATGGTGAGTGTTTCAAGTTTCTATTTTAGGCCAGGGACTCCAGTGTTAGTGTAGTGAACGATGTATCCAAACACTAGGATTTTGATCACATGATTTTCGAATCGGTACATGAGAACATTGTTTGTAGGGAAAAAATTATACATGGTTCATATAAGTGTGGGTTGTGGATTTTGTGTCCTTCTTGAGTTATCTCTCCAGATACATTCATTGACTGTGATATATTTTTTTTACTTTTAGGGTGACATATGCCATATAGGATTCAACATCAGGATCACAATGATGTTCTCCTCAATTATGAGGCATCAATACATGGAATAGTTCTAGAGGTGATACCTCCATGTGGTGAACTTGCTATACTACCACCTATTGAAAAGCTAAGGGTACCCACAATACCAAGAGATAAAGTGTGTAGGGTGAGTATGCACCATGTGTTTCAATGATAGAGACCCATTAGGTTTTGAGCTGAGCCTGACCCACTAGTGATTGAGGACTAAATTAAAGTGGTGTCCCAAGTTTTATATCTATCCCGGACACCGACATATTAGATGGTGGTCCTGGAAGCGATCCTTCTTCATGGCTTATCATGAAGATGGTGAGGGTTAGTGACCCATTCTTATGACAAGGTGACCCTAGAATGGTCAAAGTTTAAGGAAGTTGTCATAGAGGAGTTCTCTCTAGATATGCCAAGGTTTATACATATCATGCATATTTTTATCCTCCCTTACGGTAGCATGACGGTAGCGTAGTATTCATTTTGGTTTACCATTCTCTATATGTACTTGATGGATATTGTTCCTGACCAGTTCTTCCGGGATCAAACCTTCAAGAGAGGGCTGCATAGAGTCATCTAAGCTAGTGATATACCTCTATGCATTCCATCCTATGATGTGGTTCTAGTTCAAGATTTGGTGGTTGAGAGTTACTTGGATGAGAATACACAACCATTTGTTTTTGGTAGTGGTCATACAAGAGAAGATACATTGGAAGAAGAGATCTGACATCAGTCTTAGGGACCTGAATGTGTGAGAGGTTTTGGGAGGAGGTCCATTGTAACACCCCATGATTTTATGAAAAATATTCATTTTAATTTCATTAATGTCTTGTGTTGTACACTACACTAAAAGGAGCTTGCACAACACGCATCCTTGACTTGCCTTGGATTACACACAATCACGACCTTCCTCTATTGCATGTGTAGTACGCAATAACGAGTTTCACTAAACAACAATATCCTATTAAAATATAAATAAAACTAGCAGTTATGAATAGTAATAACCACTTTTTGAAATTTTTTAAATTTTAGTTTTCAAAATGGACTTCATTTTTGGATTTGGAATATCAAAATTAGCTTAGGGTGAAATTTTGGTACTTTTCAGATAACTTTCATTTTCTGATGAATAGTGAAAATTAATAAATTTTAATTAAAAACAACCTTTTTAATCGAAATAATTAATAGTGATAAATTATTAATTTGCATGGTTTTAATGTATATTTATAATATATTTTTACAATTTAATACAATGTTGGTCATTGGATGTAATTTCACATTTAAACCAGACATAAACAAGTGTCAATATTTTGATATTTATTATCTCTTAAGAACACGCTATTTGTTTTGACGATGGGAATTAATTTTTAAATTAAGTAATGAAACTGATATCTTTTGAATTTGGTAAAATAGACATCATTTCTCAGTTCATAATATCAAATATAGCTTAGGCCTAATTTTTTGTATTTTTCTAGAAACTTTTAATTTTTGATGAATAGTGAAACCACTAAGTGGTAGTTAAAAAAAGTAAATTTATCATAAAACTTAATTTTACCACTTCTATGAGTAGAATTTAAAAAATCCGAGAAAAACGGTTGATGTCAGTAAGTAAAATTTGGTTCAATGAGATGAAAATAATTTTTGGTGAATAATAACTTTTTAGTTTTTTTTACCATGGTTAAAAGTAAATAGGGCAATTAAGGGTAAAAATGATATTATTATTACCCTAACACATGTCCTAATTCTATTGGATAAGTTTAATTCGACCAAAAACAACCTTAGGAATAATATATGACCATTTAGGCCCACGTGGATTAGATTAGGACATTTATTATTAATTTATTTAAAGAAGGGTTAAAATAGTTAAAATCAAAGTTTAATAAGTATATCATTTTTAATATAGGGTTATACATAAGATAAATTAGACTATAAATATTCATTAGAAATTTAAAAATATTTCCTACATAATGGTAGTTTATTTTTAATTTTTAGACATTAAATAATTTAATTTATTTATGACACAAAGATGATGCAGTAATTATATTATTAATCAAATATTGACATAATTGATGTTATAAATACCCAAATAAATATAATTTGAGACTTTTTATGAATTCCACTAATTTTATAGGTTAATATGACATGTTAGTATTGATTTAATTAACTTCTTTTGAACTAATCATTCTATTATTATTTTCACAAAAATCAATTACTAAATAGTGTCAAAATTGACATAAAATAGTTTTTTAAACAAATATTATATTAGTAATTGTTATTTTATTCCTAAAAATCTACGGTTTGACAAAATAACTTATATAAGGATATATATATTAATAATAAACAACTTGGGTTTCGTTTGGCTGCTTATAGTAAGTTTATTAACCTTATAGTATAAGAACACAAGAAGATACTATAAAAGTAAAATTATTTTACTTAATGTTAAATCTAAATGATATGGTTAAAATAGGAACTTAAACTTGTCTAAATTATATTGGATGAGAGTATTTAGACCAATCCCCTCCTTATCTTCGAAATAAATCAATTTGGAGCTAATTAAAACCGAATTTGGCTTTATAATAAAATAATATTTTTAGTTATTCCAAAGGTGACCCTCTCCTCCCTTATAAAAGGGAACCTCCTCCCTCTCTTCCTAACACCAATTTGAGCCTTCAAGCTCGGTCAAACCCTGAAAAATTCTCTTCTCCACTTCCATAGATACATCTTAGATGTTCTGGTCTTCCTCAAAGACCAATTTTAGTGCCCTAAAAGAAGATCTCAAAGAGGCGCTTCAAAGAAGAGGTAATGTCTGTTACTGATTCTTTCAAATTTATTTCTTATCCCACTTCTTCTTATTAGGTTTTTTCATAATGAATTAATAACATCAGTATCAACCATATACTGATATGTTATTATAAGTATGAAACAACCCTATTTCACCATCTATCCATCCTACGGAAAACGAAATCAACGCGCGTGCGTACGTGCGGAATACCGTCTCCACGCCGTGGTGTAATCTATTTTCCACCACCACCTTACTTGGATGGGTATAATTGTGTACATAATAACTATATATGATTATTTTAAAGTGATATTGATTCTGAAATAGTATATATACACTTCAATACAATTCCACGATCATGAGAACGATAACATCGCTCGTGCGTACGTACGGACTACCGTCTCCACGACGCGATGAGATTCATTCTCCACGTTAACCATTCATGAATGATTATAAAGTATATATAATAAGTAATCATGAAATATATGACATAATAATGATACTGGATTTATGTGTATATATATTTATGTCATCTACTTAATTCCATTCAACTCAATAAGGAAACGAAAACAGCGTCCATGCGTACGTATGACCTATCGTCTCCATGAACGGTGTATTTATTTCCATTTACTGATCTATTATATATATGTATATTCTAAATATATATTATATATAAATCATGTTTTATATTCTGGAATTAATTAATCATGATCTATGTAATCATATGAATAATTACAAGTCAAAACACGAACGACAAATTAAATGATTTTACCCAAAACGCTCTTTAACATGGAATTTACAAAAGAACGGGTAAAATAAAGTCATAAGTGAACCATATGTGATATCATAACAATGAGTATGATTCTTCAATAAGTCAATGACATTATTTAAATCATTATACAGGAGGTTTGGACACTCACGAAGCAAATCGGACCTAAGCTAAGGGGAAATATCAAAATCTCATTTTATCCGAGATTTTTTATACTTTGGTATTTACTAGGGTGTATTTTATCATCCACATCCATGTTTCCTCAATATGTAATATTATTTACATCCACCTACAATTTTTTAAATCCAATTTCACCCTTCGGTGAGTTTTTAGTAAAAGATATGAAAGGAATCTTTTGTCATTTTTCATACGAGGTAATTTTTTGACTTTCCAACAAAAGTACGAGAAGAATGTTTTTTTAACTTATACGGCATGAATGTATTTTTAAAACATTATTTCCAAGAATCTTCCTTTACAAGTTTTCAATTTTATTTTTAATCAACTACTTTTAGTTTAAAATTGTTTGACATGTTAAGAAAGGAAAAATGATTTTTTGAAGTAGAAAGGATATTATCCTCAAGAATGGAGTTCAAGTGTTTTATCAAAATTATTTTCCATCTAAGATAATATAGGGTTCTATTTCTATCCCTATTATTAAATTGATTTGATTATGTTGTGATGGAATTATTTTTATGAATTCCTTTATCTTATATGAATTGTTTTATGATGCCACGATTTTTAAGATTAACATTTTTATTACATGGGTTTTACAATGATGTATGATTTATGATTTTGTGGCACACATAAGAATGGTATCATTATGAGATGGGTGGGACCTATATCTACCTCCAATGCATTGGGTAAAGATTTTATATCTCATGAGATAGACATGGCTTGAACGGCAGGTTAAACCGGTTCAGTGAAATAGGACTAAAACGAAGAGTGAACTCGGTTCAGAAATGGACTTTGTCCACTAAGATAGTCTTGGAAATGAGTCTTGAATAATAAGAAATGTTTCTCTATGATTATGTGTGTATGACACAAAGTTTCATGTTTTATGTTGTGATTATTGGGATTACATTTCACAACTATGATTTATCCCATGTTATGAAATTAGGATATCTTTTGCAGGTTAAGATTTCCAAAAGTTATGTTCTTATGTATATGATGTGATTGATATTTCTTTTGTTTACCCTTACTGAGAATTTGAGCTCACCCTTTTATGTTTTCTTTTCCCCAGGATATAATGAAAGGTTTTAGGTAACAAAAAGGGAAGATCTTTATGGGGGATGTTGAAGATCTTTCACCATGATTAGAAGACTATATTCCTAGTTTCCAAAGACACTAAACTATTACGGTCTTTGTGTGTGTGTGTTTTTGTTATGTACTAAGTATTCCACAAAAGTAATGTAATTTCCATGTAAGTTAAGCTTCGGGTCTCTACAGTTGGTATCAGGGGAATGGTTTAGTCAACCTTTAGAAACTAGGATGCGAGAACTTTAGTGTGATCCCTAGAGATATTTCCAGGTATGTCTAGGGATATCCCTAAGGTTAAGTATAATTATAGGTTATAATACTAGAATTACGGTAACCCAAGATGTTAGATATTGAATTTACTCCCCCTTTATTATATTGTTTTCCCTAGCGTGATTTTTTCCTCTCACACTATTCTTTTTGGGTTTTAGACGATGGCTGGAACCCGAAGGAACCATGTTGATCAATGTAATGGAAAATGGAATGATTGTTCTCCTGAACAAACAAATGTTATGGGAGATGGAGTGAAAAATCTTATTGTTATACTTACACAAGCTATGAATCATTCTGGACTTCCAAATAAGTAGAGAAGGGAACAATATTCTATTGAGCCCTTCAAGAGGCAATGTCCACCTTATTTCAGTGGGTCTTCTGATCCACTTATTGGTGAACAATGAATCAGTACTACTGAAAAGATATTTTCAGTTCTTCAATTTTCTGAACATGATAAAGTCATCTTAGCAGTGTATCATTTGGAAGGTGATGCTGATCAATGGTGTAATCTTATCAAGAATACGAGGCCAAGATATGAAATTGATTCCATGGAATAGGACGAGTTCAAGAACTTATTTTTCAATAAGTACTTCCCTCGTATTCTTCAAACAAATATGGAGAAGGAGTTTCTTGAACTAAAGCAAAAGGATGATGAATCTGTTGGTATATACGAAGCGAATTTTACAAGGCTTGCAAGGTATGAATCTAGATTTATCATCCAACCTGAAAGTAAATTTGATCGATTCTTTAGTGGCTTAAAACCAAATCTTTGAAGGGAATTAGATATAAGAGACTTCAGTAGCTATGAAGAAATTGTGCGTTGTGCTATCAAGGTAGAAATGGAAGTTGGTGTTACTTATCCATCTCATAGTTTTGACAAGAAACGAAAGATGGAGTTCAAGTTGAAATCTCAGAATAATGGTGAAAAGAAGATAAATGTTTCCTTATGCTCAAAGTGTGGAAAGAATCATGGTGGAGATTGTCTTAAAGGGACTAGAAAATGTTTTAAGTTTAGAAAAGAAGGTCATCGAGCAGCTGAGTGTCGAAGTAATGGAAAAAGGCTTTCTAATGATGTGAATAAAGAAACGACTGTAGAGAACGCACCACCAACACTTCAATGCTTCAAGTGCAAGGAAATGGGGCATTATGCTAATAAATTCCCTAATCCAAGGGTTAGTGATGATCGATATGAGCAACCAATTAAGGCAAATGACAAAGGGAATTCACATGCGATCACTATTGGCGATGTTGAATATGACAACGATGTGGTGGAATGATTAAGTGTTTATGTAATGGGATTCCAAAATAATTTTTTATATATTATCATGGAATATTGGAATATTAATGTATTTCTCTATTGTGGTTTTCAATGGTACCGGTAACCATCGAATGTGATTGAGATATTTTTGAAAAAAAAGATGATATGCGCATAATGAAAGGAAAACGAGAATATGAAATGTTTGACCATATTCATGAGCTCATGAATAATATAAGGAGAAGGGTATATCATGGTTTGAGTATGTAGAATTTTTGGATTTTGGTATGTGGAAAGAGTTAACTTTTGAATGCATTCATGTTTTCACTATGGTTTGATAATGGGTATTCATTATTCAAGAGAATACATGATTAAGGTATTTATATGTTTGTAATTTGACCAACAAGATATATCTTATGATATATGGGGGATAAATGATGTCATTCACGTGATTGTTGTGTGACATTTCAAGTAATCATTTTCTTTATACTATGAGCTTGGACCGAAGTATTTTAGATAAGTCTAAATATTGGAATGGATTATGTTGGACATAAGTTAGTATTTTTTAAGGATATAACTTTTTTTTTGATATTATTTATGGGATGTTATAGTAATGTAGTTTTAGAAAATGGACAACCTGCATGATGAGCGACAACCCATCGCGTCGGACAAGGCTGTGGGGATCGAACCCACAACTGAAGTGCGACTGGCCTTTATCACCTACCATTGGCCTACATGAAGTCCTTGTTTAGTAGAAAACAGTTTGATTATATTAAGCAGTATGATATATGAAGTATAAGTCCATTTTAGGAACCATATATGATTAAACTCACTATAGATGGACTTATTTATGTTTTGATAACTTTTCTAACCTTTTGTTTGAGACAGATGGAATGACCCATCATTCTATCACATGATCTGCTAACACATCAGGAATGACAAATTCAACTTCATTTCTTTAAGAGATGAAGTGGAAATTGTCCAAAGAACGACCAACAGTGAGACTATACCAAAATCACAAAAGTATTTCTTCTAATTCCAATTTCATCAACTTTCGGGAAATGATCTTGAAAACCAAAAATTTTGTCCTAGTGCTCTTATATCTGATGAATCAGATGGTTCCTTAGATCATCACAAATTTATAGCTTTGTGATTGCTGGCTTTTCTATAGCCATGTTCTCTACCACTCTCCATCAGAACATAATGGTTAGATTTCTCTTCCATATCCATATTTTCACCTATGTGGGAACCCAGTTATTAGTTTATTTGGGTAACCGTTACGTTTCATACTTTTGCTTTTAAATATTGGTTTTGTTATTCCTTTTTATGATGTGGGTTTCTATTAATGAAACTTTCGAGTAGTAAACCATTTATAACCCCAACGAATTTCGAGGGCGAAATTCATTTTAAGGGGGGTAGAATGTAACACCCCGAGATTTTATGAAAAATATTCTTTTTAATTTCATTAATGTCTTGTGTTGTAAGCTACACTAAAAGGAGCTTACACAACATGCATCCTTGACTTGCCTTGCATTACAAGCAATCGCGACCTTCTTCGATAGAGTGTGTAGTATGCAATAACGAGTTTCAGTGAACAACAATATGCTATTAAAATATTATTAAAACTAGCCGTTATGAATTGTAATAACCACTTTTTTAAATTTTCTAAATTTTAGTTTTTAAAATGGACTTCATTTTTTAATTTTTAATATCGAAATTAGCTTAGGGTGAATTTTTTTTACTTTTCGGATAACTTTCATTTTCTGATGAATAGTGAAAGTTACTAAATTTTAATTAAAAACAACCTTTTTAATCGAAATAATTAATAGTGATAAATTATTAATTTGAGTGGTTTTAAAGTATATTTAGAATATATTTTTAGAGTTTAATACAATGTTGGTCATTGGATGTAATTTCACATTTAAACCAGACATAAACAAGTGTCAATCTTTTGATAGTTATTATCTCTTAAGAACACGCTATTTTTTTGACGACGGGAATTAATTTTTAAATTAAGTAATTCAACTGATATGTTTTGAATTTGGTAAAATAGACATCATTTTTCAGTTCATAATAACAAATATAGCTTAGGCCTAATTTTTGGTATTTTTCTGGAAACTTTCAAATTTTGATGAATAGTGAAACCACTAAGTGGTAGTTAAAAAAATGAATTTTTCATAAAACTTAATTTTACCGCTTCTATGAGTGGAATTTCAAAAATCCTAGAGACACGGTTGATGTCAGTAAGTAAAATGTGGTTCAATGAGATGAAAATAATTTTTTATGAATAGTAACTTTTTACTTTTTTTTACCACGGTTAAAAGTAAATAGGGTAATTAAGGGTAAAAATGATATTATTATTACCGTAACACATGTCCTAATTATATTGGATAAGTGTAATTGAACTAGAAACAACCTTAGGAATAAAATATGACCATTTAGGCCCACTTGGATTAGATTAGGACATTTATTATTAATTTATTTAAAGAAGGGTTAAAATAGTTAAAATCAAAGTTTAATAAGTATATAATTTTTAATATAGGGTTATACATAAGATACATTCGACTATAAATATTCATTAGAAATCTAAACATATTTCCTACATAATGGTATTTTATTTGAAATTTTTAGACATTAAATAATTTAATTTATTTATGACACAACGATTATGCAGTAATTATCTTATTAATGAAATATTTACATAATTGATGATATAAATACACATATAAATATAATTTGAGACTTTTTATGAATTAAAATAATTTTATAGGTTAATATTACATGTTAGTATTGATTTAATTAACTTTTTTCGAACTAATCATTCTGTTATGATTTTTTAAAAAATAAATTACTAAATAGTGTCAAAATTGACATAAAATAGTTTTTAAAACAAATATTATATTAGTAATTGTTATTTTATTCCTAAAAATCTAAGGTTTGGCCAAATTACTTATATAAGGTTATATATATTAATAATAACCAACTTGGGGTTCTTGTTGCTGCTTATATTAAGATTATTAACCTTATAGTATAAGAACACAAGAAGACATGGTAAAAGTAAATTTATTTTACTTAATGTTAAATCTAAATGATAAGGATAAAATAGGAACCTAAACTTGTATAAATTATATTTGATGAGAGGATTTAGAACCATCCCCAGCTTAGCTTCTTAATAAATCAATTTGGTGCTATTTAAAACTGAATTTGGCTTTATAATAAAATAATATTTTTTGTTATTCCAAAGGTGCCCCTCTCCTCCCTTATAAAAGGGCACCTCCTCCCTCTCTTCCTCACACCACGTTGAGCCTTCAAGCTCGGCCAACCCCTGCAAAATTATCTTTTCCAATTCCATAGAAACATCCTAGAGGTTCTGGTCTTCCTCGAAGACCAATTTTAGTGCCCTAAAAGGAGATCTCAAAGAGACGCTTCAACGAAGTGGTAATGTCCGTTACCGATTCTTTCAACTTTATTTCTTCTTCCACTTCTTCTTCTTAGGTTGTTTAATTATGAAGTAATAACATCAATATCACTCATATACTGATATGTTATTATAAGTATGAAACAACCCTATTTCACCATCTATCCATCCTATGGAAAACGAAATCACCGCGCGTGCGTACATACAGAATACCGTCTCCACGCCGTGGTGTAATCTATTTTCAACCACCACCTTACCTCGATGGGTATAATGGTGTACATAATAACTATATATTATTATTTTAAATTGATATTGATTCTGAAATAGTATACATACACTTCAATAAAATTCCACGATCATGAGAACGATACCATCGCTCGTGCGTACGTACGGACTACCGTCTCCACAACGCGATGAGATTCATTCTCCACGTTAACCATTCATGAATGATTATAAAGTATATATAATAAGTAATCATGAAATATATGACATAAAAATGATACTGGATTTATGTGTATATATATTTATGTCATCTACTTAATTCCATTCAACTCAATAAGGAAATGAAAATAGCGTTCATGCCTACGTACGGCCTACCGTCTCCATTAACGGTGTATTTCTTTCCATTTACTGATCTATTATAAATATGTATATTCTGAATATATATTATATATAAATCATGTTTTATATTATTTAATTAAGTAATCATGATCTATGTAATCATATGAATAATTACAAGTCAAAACACGGATGACAAATGAAACGATTTTACCCAAAACTCTCATTAACATGGAATTTACAAAATAACAGGTAAAATAAAGTCATAACTGAACCATATATGATATCATAACAATGAGTATGATTCTGTAATAAGTCAATGACATTATTTAAATCATTATACAGGAGGCTCGGACACTTACGAAGCAAATCAGACCTAAGGTAAGGGAAAATATCACAATCTCATTTTATCCGAGATTGTTTATACTTTGGTATTTACTGGGGTGTATTTTATCATCCACATCCATGTTTGATCAATATGTAATATTGTTTCCATCCACCTAAAAATTTTTAAATCCAATTTTACCCTTCGGTTAGTTTTTATTAAAAGATATGAAAGGAATCTTTTGTCATTTTTCATATGAGGTGCTTTTTGACTTTTCCAACAAAAGTATGAGAAGAATGTTTTTTTAACTTATATGACATGAATGGATTTTTAAAAAATTATTTCCAAGAAGCTTCATTCACAAGTTTTCAATTTTATTTTTAATCAACTTAATTTAGTTTAAAATTTTTTGACATGTTAATAATGGAAAAATGTTTTTTTGAAGTAGAAAGGATATTTTCCTCAAGAATGGAGTTCAAGTGTTTTAACAAAAATTATTTTCCATCTAAGATAATATAGGGTTATGTTTCTATCCTTATTATTACATTGATTTGATTATGTTGTGATGGAATTATTTTTATGAATTACTTTATTTTATAGGAATTGTTTTATGATGTCACGATGTTTAAGATTCCCATTTTTATTACATGGGTTTTGCAATGATGTATGATTTATGATTTTGTGGCACACATAAGAATGGTATCATGATGAGATGGGTGGGACCTATATCTCCCTCCAATACATTGGGTAAAGATTTTATATCTCATTAGATAGTCATGGCTGGAACGGCAGGTTAAACCGGTTCAGTGAAACAGGACTTAAATGAGGAGTGATCTCGGTTAAAAAATGGACTTTGTCCACTAAGATAGTCTTGGAAATGAGTCTTGACTAATAAGAAATGATTCTTTATGATTATGTGTGTATGCCACAAAGTTTCATGTTTTATGTTATGATTATTGGGATTACATTTCACTACTATGATTTATCCCATGTTATGAAATCATTATATCTTTTGCAGTTTAAGATTTCCAAAAGTTATGTTCTTATGTATATGATGTGATTGATATTTCTTTTGTTTACCATTACTGAGCATTTGATCTCACCCTTTTATGTTTTCTTTTCCCCAGGATATAAAAAAGGTTTTAGGTAAAAAAAAGGAAGATCTTTATGGGAGATGTTGAAGATCTTTCACTATGATTAGAAGATTATATTCCGAGTTTACAAAGACACTAATCTATTACGGTCCTTGTGTGTGTGTGTTTTTGTTATGTACTATGTATTCCGCAAAAGTAATGTAATGTCCATGTACGTTAAGCTTCGGGTCTCTACATCCATTGACAGAGTATATATGGTTTAGGGCTCATAGGGTGGGTACAGACCGGCCAGAGAGAGGTAGTTATACTCATGTGATGGAATGGAACATATTTAATGAGATTATCCAACCCACCATACGACTGACAGGGAGACTATGGATGGGAAACCGAGGTCAAGGTAGTGGTAGAAATAGATAGGTCTATAGGGAAGTGAGCATGGAAGAGGATTTGGGAGAGCAAAAGGTGGTGGTAGGAACTTTTACTTGTCACCACCATAACCTCCAAGAATTCCAAACTAGGATTAGGGAGATTGATGATAGTGGAAAGGACAACTACACGCGGTCAAAGCATATGAACCAAAATCTCTGGTAGTGATTCTAGCTATGATCTGTGTCTTTTATACCTTAACTGCAGTATTTATAGACACATGTGCTAGTCATTAATTTCGTTATTTATATCTTGTTTAAGAATTAGAGATTATGGTTGTGCTCTTGGATCAACCCTTTCACTTATATTCTCCTACTAGAAATGACTCAATGATCACACACTTTTTCTGATAGTGTGACCTAACTCTTAGAGGAAAGAGTATCTGTTAGGATCTCTTTATTGAAGAGATGATGCCTTATGATGTCATATTATGTATGGACTGGTTATCCACATTCCATGCCCATATTGACTATTTAAGGAGGAGGATGTGCTGTTTCTATAGTGAAAATGCTAGGTTCTCTTTTTTCAGTTAAAAGGAAACCCAAGTAGCATAGGGTGGACTAATGCATCAGAGGGTGTAGCTGATTAATCATCACTTGACTAGCATAACTGTTGGTGAATTAGATGTTGTGAGTTTTCATTTTCCTAAAGTGGTGACAGATTATGAGGAAATATTCCCTGAGGATGTTCTAGGATTACCTTACCATCGTGAGACAGAATTCTGCATTGAACTACACTCTGGTACAACACCGATATCTGTTCCAGGAAGGGCTTTGTTAAACCCAATGTTTCACCCTAGGTAGACCTATTGTTTTTTTTTCAAAGAATGTGGATGGTATATTGAGTTTATTTGAGGACTAAAAATTATTTTACCAGGTGACTATGATGAATAAGAATCCATAATCAAGAATTGATGACCTCATTGATCAGTTGAGAGTGGAACATTGGTTCAGAAAGGTTGACCTCTGGTTAGGCTATCACAAGTTGTGATTATGAGATGCTTATATATATAAGATGGAATTCAGATGTCTCTATGATCACTATGAGTACTTGTTGATTCCATTTGGTGTGAAAAACACCCTATCAGTGTTTATGGGGATCATGAACATGATTTTTTTTTTCATTTTTGAGACAAGTTCATGTTCGTCTTCATCGATGATGTCCTCGTGTACTCAACATCCGTGAAGGAGCACATGAGACACTTGATGATGGTTCTCGACATATTTTTAGAGAATTAATTTATATAAATATCTCAAAGATTCAATTTTGGATTCAGGAGGTCCAATTTCTATGATAAGTTATTTCAATAGATGGATTGGTAGTGGACCTAGACAAGGTCGAGGAAGTGTTTTATTCAGAGCTTCCCAAGAATGTGATGGAGGTGTGATCTTACTTAGGTTATAAGGTTATTATCAGATATTAATACATTATTTCTCCAAGATATCAGATCCTATGAATGAATTGATCCAAATGGGGAGACCATTCATGTGTATAGATATGTGTTAACTGGATTCTCAGTAGTTGAGGTAGGAATTGACGATCACTGTCATACTGAGATTATGAGAGGAGGGTGTTAAGTACACAATGTTATATGATATATCTAGATTCTAGTTTGGCTGTGTTCCAATGTATTAGTAGGGTATTATTGTCAATTTTTTGTGATATTTGAGGCTACATGAGCAGAACAATGTGACCCATGATCTTGAGTTATTATTCGTAGTCTTCACACTAAAGATGTGGAAACACTACCTTATGGGTGATAGGATTATCATCTATTATGATCAAATGAGTCTCAAGTATATATTCGATTTGAAGGATCTTAAGTTTATGAAGAGGATATGGATAAAGTTCCTCTAGGATTATGACTTTGATATTGTCTATAATCCAAGGATGGAGAATGTGGTAGAATATTCTCTTAGGAGGAAATCTTGTTCTCAATTTCTAAATGAGGAATTAGAGTAGTTAGCCTCATTACAGTTATTCCTTTTGGATAGAGATAGAGAAAATTACTTCCAATAAATGGATGTCACCCCTCCTATCTTACAATGAGTTAGGGAGTCAAAACTTGGTGATACCGACTATGAGACCCTAAGTACACAGATATCCACTAGATATGTTCCAAATATATTTTCTATAGGTGGGGAGGTTTCCATTATTTTTAAAGGAGGTATAATGGTACCAATGATGTCGTAGGAGTAGGTTTTGAGATTATTTCATAAATACCCATTTTTGGTATATCAAGGTGAGTAAAATATGTTTTAGGACCTTTGATATTAGTTTTTGTAGCCATGGATAAAGAAATTATTTACAAAGTTTATCACTCAATGCCTTACTTTTCAGTAAGTGAATGATGAGAACCAAGTTCCATCAGGTTTAGCTCAACCCATTGAGCATCTAGAGTTGAAGTGGGATGGAATATCCATGGAATTAATGAAGGGATTAACATATACATCAAGGGAATATGATGTCATCTAGGTGATCTTAGACTAACCCAACAAGTCGGCCCACATATTAACTATTTGAGAGTAGAGTTTAGTAAAGATATTAGGATGCCTCTACATGAAGGAGATAATATATCACCATAGATTTTCATAGATGATCATTTCTAATTCTGATGGTCTCTTCATATCCTAATTATAGAAGGGATTGAAGGAGGAATATGGGACTCAATTACACATGAATTATTTTTTCTACCACCAAAATGATATCCAGACTAAGCAGACCATTCAGGATATAGAGGACATGTTACAAGCTTGAATGTTCAACACTAGATATAGTTAGGGGGATCACCTAACCCTGGTGGAATTTTCATATAAAAAAACTATAATTCCACCATCGGTATGGAACCATTTGAGGATTTGTATGGGTGACTCTGTAGGTCACCACTTTGTTGGACTATCCCAGGTGATTCACCACTCATGGGCCCAGAGTTGCTGTGAGAAACTACTGAAAAAGAGAAGATTATATAGGAGAGGATGGATACTACATAGATAATTCATAAGTGTTATGATAACTGATGATGGAGGCCTTTAGAGTTCGAGGAGGGAGACCATGTATTTATATGAGTTTCACCTTGATGTGAATTAGATATATTTCGTTGAGGAAGAAAACTATATTAAAGATTAATTTTATTTTTCCATATACTGTATAGATTTGTTGAGGAAATGTACTGCTTAGCTCTACCTCCACTTTTAGATTGGGTAAATGATGTATTCCACATGTTGTAGCTAAGAATGCACATGCATGACCTATTGTATATTATCGACTGGGGAGAGATGGACATCAAGGATAGAGCTACCATTCTGGGTTCCCAGTATAGATCAAGGATTGACCTGAGAGAATCCTTCATGGGTGATCAATTACTTTAGTGTGTGTCTAGTAGAAACATGACAATCTTTTAGAGTGAAAATGAGAGTGGGAGACTCATATTATTGCTCAGTACCCACATCTCTTTGTGTGGCCCTTATTTTGGATTTTCAAGATGTAAATCCTCAATGTGGGGAGAATGTAATGAATCATATTTTCCATTTATTATTTTTGGATATTGTATAGATTATTTTTGAGACCAGGAACTGAGACGGAATGTGATTATGAGGCCCGGTGTGCTCAAAATAAATGATTGATCTATATTAAATATATTAAATAAAACATGCACAAAATTTTCCTAACTATTAGAAAAACATATAAATGGGGGGGGGGGGGGTAGATCAGAAATCCATTAGCACCGTTGAGTTCAAAATATTTGTTTTACAGTATGCATGCTGTAAACTTGTTTAGTTCAGGGAGTTTGTAGAAAATTCATCACATATATAAAATGAATAAAATAATTAAAGAAATTATTTTATTTATTTATTGTCAAGAAAAACTAATTTCCTTCATTAAATAAGAGATTATGGAAAATTTTATGGGTTAGCCACATAACCCCATAAATCAATGATAGCCATTGGAGATATTGGAGGAGATTTTGTTTTAGGATAATGACCAAATCAAAGATTGATGACCAGTGTGGGACAAAATCAGAGGATATTGATAGTGATTATAGAGTATCTATATTCTTCAACAGCGATTGACATTATTCAATTTATAATGTTTGTTTGATTTGGTTTTCTTTCACTGTTTTTGTTTCTATAAAGAACACATATCAACCAACTAATAGATTAATTAATGGATTATATGTATTGTGGGATGAGTTAGACTAATCTAGAATTGTGATGTTTTCTTCATGAATATTTATTCTTCTCATAGTGTTCTAATGGAAAAAATTAAGGTCGACATGAATATCGACTGAGGTCCATTCCTCTTGATTGTTCTTGTGCCTTTCTCTATTAATTCTTAAATCATCATGAGCATTCTTACTTTGGCCTGTGGTTCAACATACCCTGATGAATCGATCATTGTGATACTATTTCATGGTACAGTGGTATAATTTTTAGATATGGGATCGACATGATCTGACGGTGGTGTGAAAATAGAGAAGAAAGTGAATTATACAATGTTGGTATCTAGTTTTCATGTTCTTCGACATGCAACAAGGAACGACATTCAAAGGAATTTTCTTAATGAATCGATGGGAAGGATATTATTTTTAGATAATAGAAGCACTAAATGAGGCTTAATTCATGTTTTTTGGAATGATAGTTTCTGGATCGAAGTCCAAAGAAATGCTAATAAGTCCAGATTCCAGATCTAGAATTATAGAAAATTCCACGATATACGACATGTAACTCAGAGCCACATGTTGTGTGGGACCCTCCTAGCGATGGATAGGGTCTTGGAGAATGTTATGTATCACACATAGTGTGACCCTATCACATGGTGTGTGGTATCTTTTAGGTGGCTTATCATGTACCTATGATGTTATATAGACATGGGATGGAGTACACAAGCACAACCATGCCATGTAATCCCATATAATCATAGCCTAGATAGAAAGTACATGGGATAAGTCCTGTATTGGTAAACATGTAGAGTACATGGGAAAAGAACATGTTGTGTACTATTACACATACATAAACATGAGAAATTTCCATTTACAAGGGAAGGAAACATGGTTGAAGGGGCACAATGTGTAACCCTAATACATGTTGTGTACTCCTAAGAAGTTGGCTCTAAGCCCTTGTCTTATGTATCTTGGAAAAGTTTTATTTGGGTGAATTTTTCATATCTATTATCAGAGGGTTAGTATGGAATCAACTAATACTCCTATGAAAATGACCCCTTCAGAAGGAATTATTTGATAGAGTTGTTGGCATCCTTTCATGAGGCCTATAGTGAGATAATCTATTCATCTTCTTTCACCAGGTGTAGTTCTTAGTATCTTTGTGACTAACACTACACGGTACATAATACTATACATATAGGGTTAATCCAGATCGTGTTTTGGTATACCCCATGGACTTGGGTGTGATACTCATCTATGTATCATATCTCCTCAGACTTTTAAAATGCACTTATAATGCAGATAACTGATGAGAATTACCTGTAATATAGATGTCATCATTTTTATCAGACTCAGGAGTGTGTTCTCCTAGATGAGTTCTTTGTGGAAACTTCGAGCTAGAATACTCGGCCTGAATGATGGTTATAACTTACCTTTAGATGGTGTGTATTGGTGATTATATCTAGATATTATTAATATATGTGTTGTATACATTTAACTATGTAGAGATAACTATATTTTTTTTATGCTTTATGGTTCTGGGATTTCATACTGGTTATTGTTATACTCAACCCTTCATAGGCTTTTCCTATATGTGTCATGTATTTTTTTGAAGATTTACCTTTTGTCAGAGTCATAAATAGAACAAGACCATATGGTTCTTAGTGATATTGTACTGTCTGATGTGTATTCTTTTGGTACCTTTTGACTGTAGTCCCAGTTTTACTTTCAGGTTGGACTTGTTTTAAGACTTTTTGTGGTGGTCTTTTATTTGGACATGTGTACTTTCTTTTACGTCCTATCATACTTTGGTTGTGGAATTTAGACATATACATAAATTATTTTTATTGTTATTTCATATTTCAAAATTTTATGGGCCGAGATATGTGTGTGAGTGTACAGCTATAGAGGTTAATACCTCCCATGTTATTGATATGCCTACTATGTGCTAGTCGCCAGCCCTTGGCCTATTGGTGGAGAGCTTGGGGATTCATAGAACATGGCACTTTAGGATGGGTTGTGAAAATTATACCTATAAAATTAAACCATATACATACTTATAGTATCATATATTATCAAATTATAACATTCCAATACCCTTTTATTAATAATTATTTATTAAAATTGACGTTTCTGAGTATTAACTATTTTTCTTTTCATATATGTTCTTGTTCAACAGTTTTAGTCCTTGTATATTTATCATAGTAAAATAATCTCTAAAATTTTGATAATAATATAAATATAAAGTTTATTTATTATTTACATATTTATAATCATTCTATTAAGTCATACATGAAAATGAATCACATCACTTCATGGAGGTTGTGATTTACATGTATGAACGAGCGAAATTATCATTTTTTAATGAGTGGAAGGGTAAGAAGTTAATTGATATATTATATTTCCAAAATCAAAATTATTTCATAAATATCATATATATTCATTATTTACATCTTTATAACCATCCATGTAATGTCGCGATGTAAAATGAATTACACCACTCTGTGGAGACGGTAAACCGTATGTACAAATGAGTGATGTTTTTTCTTTTCATTATATGAAAAAAATATGGAAAAAGGCTACCCCATGATAATAATAAAATATAATTATATTTTTTATATTATATTTATTATTTTAGTATAGTTTCAAAATATTTATAGAAAGTAAAAGGATAAATAAATTTGAAAGAGTTGTAAAAATGGCTACCTCTTCTTTAGTGGACCTTCATTATATCCCTAATTAAGGACCCTTAAAATGGCCATTTAAGAATATAAGAACATTTAATTTTAGTATAGTGAAGTTTATAAGATAATTATAAATGTTTTGGATAATCTATGTGGCTCATGTTAGTGTAAAGAAGATAGGGGAGGGTTGTCCTTTTATAAGTGAGGAGAGGGGCACTTTTAGAAATTCGTTAAAATTATTAGACAATATGTGTCTAATTCATGTAAAATGGTTCCAAAATAAAATTTATTCAAATATAAGGAGGATATTGTCTTAATATAATAGTACAATAAAATTTATAATAATTTAGATATCAATTTAAACTTTTTCTTTTGGTTCAACCCCTTGGATAACTAATTTTAACCTTAACCGTGGTAATAAAATTTTCAATGTTAAAGGGTTAAAATTTTACTTATAATGTAAAAATCGTCTCATAAATTCCCATGGGATTAAATTTTAGACCATTTATCATTATACATGTCCTCTTGAAATATTTTTATTATGTTTAAATAATTTCACAAAATATTATTTGACAAAAAATATCATTATTTCTATTTATGAAAATGATCATTTAAATTTAATTTAAAGACATGAATATGGTAATGGGATTATAATATAGCAAACATTTAACCATAAATAATAAATTATTATGGACTCTAATTTTTTTTGGAACCATAACTCATCCCAAATATATTACTTTAAATGTTTTTAAAATTATTTATTTTTAGTTTTCCATTTCTTTCACGGAAGTCTGTCAGTGTTGTATAACAATTTAAGGTAATTATATAATAACAAAAAATTAAAAAATAAAAAAAATATTGAAAATAATTTATTTATTCCTGAAATAAAATTTAATACCAATTCACATTTTTTATCTCTATGTGAACATATAAAGGAAATTTAAAAAGTAAGAGAGTGACAATTGTTATTTTTCTTTACTTAAAATATTATATTGGTCATTTTCATAGAAAAGTGTCCCATAAAAAGTTTAATCTAGTTAATAAGTTAATAAGAGTATAGATATATTCATAAAACATTATATAATATAATAAAATTTCATTTTTAGTTAATTTTAATCGAGGTTGACCTGATTTACCCATTTATTGTGGTGATAAATTTTTACTATTTTTACCATTCAATGGGAAAAAAATTCAGTTGATATTATTAAATAATTTTAATTATTCTGATTCAAAATAAGGAATCGATTTTTAAAAAATTCAATATCAATTATTCTTAAAATGGATTTTATAATAATTACACAACGTGCGATGAAAAATAGTTTTATTTAAAATTACATTTTAATTGTAAATGTATTTTTATTACAAGATCAAGCATAATAATAATTATTATATAATTAATTAGAATATATATAATTAAACAATACTAATGTTACCTTAATATTAAATTTAAAACATACTTTTATTTTTAAATTACTTTATTTATTGAAAAAAATGAAAATTTTATAAAAATTGAAATTTTTCACTCTTTAATAAAAAATGTATACAAAAAACCCAAAAAATCACCTTAAGATAATATTTTCATGATGTTTTAAAAAATTTATTCCTTTAATAAAATAAAATTTATAATTAATGGAATAAATTAATTATAAATTTTTCACACAAAAGGAAATAAAAACCATTTTTTTGAAGAAAACATATTTTTGAAGAAAAAACAACTTAACAGAAAATTAAGTTCTTATTTATTATAATAAATACATTAAATTAAAAAAATTTAAAAAAAATTCATAATTTTTTTATTCCTATAAATAATTCGAATTTAACGGCTTGGTTATACTGGTCACATTTAAATAATAATATTTTTATAATGTATCACTGTTCTCTTAAATCTCATTATTATGTGATAAAAAATCTATCGACATGATTAGACTTTCTAAACTAAATTTTTGGTGTGTTAAAACATTAAATAAATGATTTTTTATATTTATATTTTTTTTTCAACATATGAATTTCAAAATATTCAAAAGCTTTTCCATCTATTCAAAATAAAATTTTTTATCTTCCACTCCACATTTTTGATAACCTTTATGTATTTTTAAAAGTCCCAAGATTAAAGATTATTTTTAATTTTTTTCAATTTACTTTTACTTATATTTTCTAAAAAAAATATTACTTTTCAAGTATCCACAATTACGTTTTCTTTTAAATTTTAAAGTTATTAATGTATTTTAACTTTTCTATTTTGGAATCATTATTTCTTTTTTCAAGTCTTCATTATTAAAGATTATTTTAAAAGTAAAAGTTTTAAAGGTATTTTAAATTCACTTTTTTTAAATACTTATGTATTTTCAAGGATATTTTAATCTAAAATATGTTTTTAAAAATTTATATTTTTACATTCAAAAATTGTTTAAAAGTAATTTTTACTTTAATATGTTAAATGTATTTTTTTTAATAATTTTTATTTCCACTTCTATTCACCATCCAAAGTTTATCTTCCACGATTTGATGTATTTATAACCCTTTATATGTTATTTTGATGTTATTTATTTTTGAAAATGAGAGTTTTGATATTATATGATTTCTTAATTTCATGTTATGTGATGTTTCAGAATGTTTTAGGAAATCCATTCCTTTTTCCCTAGGTACTTTATGAGATAATTGTTTTTTGATTTTCAAGTGGAACATTAATGTATCCATTATGATATGGTTGGGACCTATATAAACCTATAATGTATTGGGTAAAGGATTAACCCCACTAGATAGAAATTTTATGAGAAATATTTATTGAGTAACTTGGTTCTCGATGGGAGAGTGTGATAATATTTATCATTAATCAAAATTTCATGTGTAAATAGGTTAGAAAGAAGGTAGGTTCAAAAAGGGTGAGTTTGATGGTGTTTAGCTCCACAAAAATTTTATGATTAAACATGTTTCTAGGTTTATAGGTTAAAAAATATAAGAAATCCCACATTTATGATTGTGCTATTTTCATTCCTATATTCCATGGCTCATGTTTTATGCTTCATGTTTATTGGATGAAGTTTACAAACTCTTTTGATTCATCTCTTATATTATTCCAAGTCATATTCCATGATTTATGGTCTAAGATTTTTTGGGTATGTATTTTCTTATTTATGTTGATTCTACCCACATGCTTATCTTATGCTCACATATGATATTTGATTTTCATTGATTATGTTTACTCTTATAGAGCATCTGATCTCACCCATTTATTATGGATCTATTTCCCAAGGTTATGAAGAAAACTAATATGTAATATTTGTATAGAATATTATCTTATTATGAATATTTGAGGTAGATATTGAATACTAGTTACAGTTTAAGAAATTTTTTATAGTGATAAAATGTAAAATGATTAGAAAGATATGATTTTTGTTATGTTATTGTTTTCTAATAAATTTTTAAACCTAAAAGGTCTTGGGAATATAATGTATTGAAATATTTTTTAGGCCATTTAATTATTATAATATTAGGTATGGGGTTCAATACTCTGATCTATCAACAACCTTTGGGCCATAGGTATTTTAGGATATAAAGAAACTTATGCAGAGTGCTAACGATATAATTCTAGAGAGAATGAACACTAGGAGTACGTTGAGGGTGTAACTACAGTGTCAATAATAACCAATAATAGAAAAATATACAATATAACCCAACAATTAGATACATGTGACACTGGGGCTTTAGGTTTGACGATCTAGGGTGTAAATGACTGGATTACTGGTGGAGTTGTTAAAATTCATACCTTATTCGATTAAGAATTTGGGCCAGGTAATTGTATGTCCTTTGTGCCTCTAGGTCTTTGAGTCATGTAAATTATTTCCAATAGACCCAATTAAAAATAGGGATTATCTATAAATAAAATAAAAATAGAATCGAGGGACATATATAAAAAAATAAATACAAAAAACAACATATATACACACACATATAAATATGAATATATGTATATATGTATGTGTGAATGTGTGTGTAATTTTCTATATATGGTTTATGATGATTAAAAAGTTGAAGACATTTAAGAATAATGAATCCAAACTTTTTGTCACAATAATAATATGAAGAAAAAAATTCATCACTATTTTTAGCAAACAAATACATATCACATAACACAAATTTTATAATGTTTTGATGACATAAATAGAATATTCCAAAGAGTTATATTAGTTCAAATAATTGAAAATAAAATATGAAAAATAATTAAACAATAAGGGTTTCATTAAGATTAAATTTTTTGACCATTTCTTAGTGCTATGGGAAAAAATACTGAGGAAGTGTCATTTTTCGATGCTTATTTAGAATTGGGAAAACATACCTTTTATAGAGTTTTTTTAGGAGTGAGAATGGTTGAGATTTTTTAGTTCAAAATATTCACTAAGATAAGAACCATTTCTCAATGCTTGTAAAAACCATTATGAAACGGAAATGATTTGTAAAAATAATTATAGATTAGTGATGTATATTTATGTACATTTTTTAGTGCATGTGTATGTGTGTGTGTAATTTATTTAAATAGATTAATAATATATTATATTCACATATAAAATTTTCTAATTCATTTATAAAAACTATAATATATAATTATTTCTTAATATAATTTTAATAATAATTTTTTGATAAATTAGGTAAATAAAATTAATAATAATATTTTATTTTAATATGATTTATATATTTAAGTATACATTCTTATATTTCAGTAAATTATTAATTATTTTTTTAATTATATATAATTTGTATTTATATATTTTATATTATATATAATTATAATATATATATAAATATATATAAACACAAACGTAATTATAATAATATATGTATATTATAAATTAAATAATATGAAAATAAATATGAAGTTTAATTAATGACTTGAAGTATTTATTTTTATATACTTATTATTTATATATTTTGAAATCCATATAAGTAATTATAAATATATATAAATAATTAGAAATAAGTATAAATGTATATATATATATACACATAATATATATATATATATATTTATTTATTCTTAGATAAATCATATTTAAGAATACACACACAACATTTATATAAATATGAAGTGTATTATTTATTAATGATAACAAAACACTAATAAAGGAAACCCTTTATCAGTGTTGAAAAAACATTGATAAAGGTTACCCTTTATTAGTGATAAAAAAGTTCCAGTAAAGTTGAAATTTTTTTCATAAACTTGTATTAGTGCTTGAATCAGGTTTAGAATTTGAATATTAGAAATATATGAAATTGATGTGGTGGGGGTAAAAACAAAAATTAATGGATTTTCATGATAAAAAACTATTATAAAAATCAAGTCAATATTAATTATGTTTGATTAAAATTAGAATGTTTATTAATTACAAATTTATAGGCATGTAAATATGGTGTAGACTTGGGATAAATATAGATAATGGGATGAACATATTTTTATTGAAATTTTTAAAAAAAATATGAAAATGAATAATAAAATAAAATATAGTATTTTTGTAAACTTTTTTTTATTCTAATAATTAATAATGAATATAATCATTATAAATGATATAAAATTACAAATATTTGATAAAAATTATTAATAAATTAAACTATAATATAACTAAAACATCTCAACTATGTTAAAATTTATTAGTTTATCAATCATTCACATTATTCTAATAAAATATAAATTTTAGGAATATAAAATAATTTTTTATATAAAATATTAAGATAATAATTCATGTTATATTGATAACCATTGAGTATAGACATTTTTTTGGAAATGAGTTTTCAAGAAATTTTATTTCATGATGCAATAAAACGTTTATTTTTTTATATAAAATTAATTTGATTATTAATTGGCATACAAAATGATTTTATTTTCATTTTTTAAATGATGTGTTAGGTTTTTTTATCTTAAGTATATTTGTTTTATTCTAACTATTTAAAATAATTTTAAACCATGTTTTTCTTGGGGTCTTTCTTAGTTAGGTTATTTAATTTATCACTTGACCATTTCTATATTGGGAACCCTATTTATTTGGATTTCGTTTTTCACTAGTTTGTTATGTGTAGGTCCACTTGATTAGACATGTTCTTTTATCATATTTATTATTGATCTATAATTTTTTTACTCACTTTTTATATGATTTTTTGATCAATTTGATCCTAGTTTTATCTTACAACTATTTAGGAATATTTATTTATTTTCTATATTGTTTTTAATGAGTATTTTTATTAGATATATATTGATACCCTATTTCACTATTTATACTCACAACATGTTTCTGATTTTTCTTTATATGCCTATATTATTGACGGTCTCATGTGATCAAGGTCATCTGATGTAACCCATAATCTATTCTCTAACACTGTTCTATAACTGTTAGTACTGTGTGAAACTCCTCGATATTGTTCCAAATCCGTTGGGGTTTTAGTATATTTGTGCTCATTAAGTTTTGGAATATTTTCAATAGTTGAGATTGAAATCTATAGAAGTGAAGATAATTAATTTGGTTGATATGGTTATCTGAGAAAATAAAGAGAATATATATGAGGAAGAATATAGTCATTTATTATTACTTTTTTGATCCAGTTATTTATTCAAGATTGTTATTATTTTCTTTTTTCTTGACGAAAATCTAGTTCACATAGAGATATTAGATTATGGATTGTGAAAATAAATGAGTATGGTGAGGAATTAACAATGACATTGATCACATCTATGATTGGAGGATTGTAGTATTTTTTTCAATGATCAGGGTTCCATAATATCTGTAATAATAATCATGATATAAATATCATATATATTCATTATATATATATATATATATATCCATCCATAAAAGAAATAGGAAAAAAATTAATTACACCGTTCATTAATATTATATGTCATACATATGCGTGAATGCTTTTCCCCCTTTTGAAATATAGAATAAAATAAATGTAAATAATAACTCAATTTTATAGAATAGTTTTTATATTATATAAATGATATATATTCATTATTTCTATCTTTATAACCATCCAGTTAAAATGGCGATGAAAAATAAATTACACCATTATATGAAGATGGTAAGTCGTACATATACATGAGGGATGTTCTCATTTTTTTTAAGATAGAAATGTGGTGGAAATAGGTTGTACCATAATCTTAATAACAAGACGGTTTATTTATTTTTTTTCTACTAATTAATTTTATAATGTATATCATAGATTTAGGTGAGGTTTAAAAAGAAATAAAATTGAAAGTACTTAGCTAAGAGTTGTACATATTTGTTGGGAAACCTCTTTTGTCTAACACCTTTAGC
This sequence comes from Viscum album, assembly GCA_963277665.1. Lineage (NCBI taxonomy): Eukaryota > Viridiplantae > Streptophyta > Magnoliopsida > Santalales > Viscaceae > Viscum > Viscum album. Next base: position 1,720,494,650 of record OY728137.1, read on the forward strand.
CTTTAAAGGATGGTATGTTGGAAAGAAAATAAGCTATATTACATAGGGAAGTCATCTAAAAAGATATTATTGTTGGTATTTTATTATCTATAAGGCTCAAAAGTTGTGAGGAATATTGGAGAAGATGTTCCCTTTTAGAAGAGAGGGGAGGGATATTTTTGGAATTACCAAACATTTTATATTTATATAAATTATTTTTCATTATAAAGTGACACAAAATATACATATTTTGAAGCTAAGATGATGATAAGTGTAAATAATATCATCCACTAATATTTAGACAGGTTTATGTGATTTTTTAACCCTTATTACTTAGTTTTATCCCCCGTTAACCCTTTTTACAATTACCATAATATCAAAGTTTTATACTTGGTAAAGGTCAATAATGTTACTATAAGAGGATAATTGACCCATAAATTTACCATGGTAGATATTTTGAACTATATCCCATTAAATAGTTTAAATATAGGGTTTTTATCAATTTAAAATCATTTAAAAAAGTTATTTTTATTATAAAATGTCATTAATGTCATTTATAGAACTCTTCATTTATTTTGACTTTAAAGTCCTCAAGATAGTTATGGAATTAGAATATAAACGTTTCAAACAACTATAATGTATTATATTTTTGTAAAAAATTATTGTAACCTAATAAATCATCTATATTATGTTACTTTTAATACTTTTAATTTATTTATTTTATTTTTATATTAATTGAATTAATACTCTGTCGGTGATGCATAATAATTTAATGTAAATATTAAATCACTAAAAAAATAAGTTTCTATTATAGAAAAAAATATTTATCATTCAAATAAACATTTAAAACCTAATATAACCTCCCATTAGACTTAAGAAAAAATATTAGCGGTATTAAAGTTAATAGATTGATATTTTGTATTTTTACTTTTCATAAAAAAATATAAAGGTCATAATTGAAGAAAAATATGTTCAAGTGGCCATATTTTATAAAATTTGATGAGAATTATAAAACTAAACTCTTCTAATAGAATAAATAAAAGTGTTAGTGTAACTAATTGACTCAAGATAACCTCCAAATAATGGTACCAGAACTGATACACTACTAAATGGAAGGGCGTTATTGATCCCCATGGGCTAGCGACTAGCACCCAAGCATAAAACAAAAGGAAGAGATAACATTTTTACCAAACTGAATCAATATAAATGAGATATATATATATATAACAGAAATAAATAATGGAATAACAATAAAAGAAATATATTCCACAACCAAATAAATGAAAAAGGTAATGATACAACTTAAAATAACAATATAAAACTCGAAGGAACATGTCCAACATCAAAAGGAAAACTAAAACCAGAAAAATATGTAATTTGAGTGATATATGAGAAACATACCCCAATATCACCCCCAATTACCCGTACCCAGATGTCATAAAACTCTCTGCCTCATTACAACACCTTTCCCTTTCCCGTATCAAAAGGCGATATATGGTCTACAAACCACTGAAAGGGTGTGTAGGGTGTGAGCTGAATAAGCTCAGTAGGATCCCACCAAGGTGTTCCATATCAAGTCTCTTTACAAAAATACAATATGATTAATTTATGGAAAATAAGGAATGATAAATATTTAGAGTTATATATTAAAAGCAAGGTAAATAGTCCCCCTTTATCAACAGTTCAAAAAACTATCTTGGAAGAGTATTTTTAAAGGACAAATTCCAATAGGAAATTAAATTTACTAAAGATAGGTATATAAAATCCAATAGAGTATTAAAATAAAGAAAAATGGTAAAACACACCCCAAGGATAACTCATTGGCAGACTAGCTAGGCCACTCATATATCAATTACGCCTATTGAACACTAAAAGTCCCTAGAACCCATGAGTAAAGGTCAATGGATTAAAGAAACACCCTATAAATTGAACCCTCCTTAAATTTAAATCAAGGCCAAGATCCAAATGTATCTCGATCTAGGAAGGGAAGATTAACCCATAAAATGAACCCCCTTACAATACCAAAGGATGAGGCCCATTACTATGCCTTCCACCTAAGTACCCAAGGCTCTCATGTGCTACATTTATCAAATCATTTCAAAAGGGTTACACAATTCACAATACAAAATCAAAAACCATTTTTTCATTAAATCCTACTTTGTAAACCCATTTTATAATGTGTTTAAAATCACCATTCTTTTACCAAAATAAATGGAAAACCATATTTTGTTAAAAATAAAATCACACACAAATTAATCAATCATTAAATATATTTATAAATAAAATTTACAAAAAAATAGAAAATAAAGTTCATCCAACATATTCTATAGATGGTATCACCTACCTCAAACATAGGTCATACACTAACTGCGATGGGATCCGCACTACAATAGTAGAAGAAAAGGAAAACATATAAATAAAATGATCTAGGATGAATAAAAGAATCATCATAACATGATTACCAATAACACAAATTTATCACAACACCATTGGTGCCAGTAAGACTAACAAAGAAGCAGAAAAGTGAATAGAATGATTAAAAAAGAAAGTGAAAACTACCACGCTAGTGATCAATGTGAAAAATGGAGTAATATAGAAGGAAATAAATTAACCAAAATCATATGGGAGAGACCTAGGGTTCAATATAGGGAAGAAAAAGGGCATAAATTATGTTTCAAGTTTAAAAAACATAAAAAAAATATAACTTCTGAATGATTCATGTCATGAATCCCCTATTCATAGTGTGAATCCTACGAGGTACTTGTATACTGAAAAAAATAATCACCTGAGGTTAAATAATTCTAATCAATGAAATCACAATGGGGATTCTATCTATATCCAAAACCTTTTAATCATTCAAACCAAAATCACAAATCCATACTAGCAACATATTCATGTCATGAATAATATTCACGACAAGAATGTCTCACGTAGGAAGCGACCAACCTGGCTTCTGCAAAAAAACTACCAGAACTCCTTGAACCTATTTGAACCCAAAAAATAGCCTCATAAACATTAAAATAGATGAAACTTTAACCATGATGTTATAATATATTCACAATAGTAATTTCAATCCCTGGGAAGTCACATGGAAGAAGAATGATTCAGAAAGAGGTGAGGCTACTGCTCCCTCACCAATGAATCACACTCCCATGTATCATGAGAGTCCAACCTATGCCTCCATAAAACATTGAACAACTTAATATACCTATAAAAAAATACTTTCACTTAAGAATCAATTATTTACACTAGTTTATAATATAAACATAAATATCCAACTCAATCTCTTTCAAACTTAGAATATGAGAGAGGCTATGATGACACTTTCTGAGTTGAGATATGTGAAAAATATCATCTATACCTACCATCTGAGCTAAAAATCTCAACTCATAAAAAAACTTCCCAATTTGATCAGTGACCTAAAATGGACCAACATACTATAGATCAAAATTTCTCTATTTCACAAGTCTATGGTTACCCAAATGAAGAGAAACTTTCAAGAAAATTTGGTCACCAATGGAGAAATCCAAAGGATGGAGTTGATGATCCGAATATGATTTCTTTCAACTATGAGCTGTAACCAAGTCTTGACATATATTATGTATCTTTAATAATGTCTTATGAAAAAGTCTTAGTCCCACATTAGAGTCCTTTCCTACCTATTTTGAATAAATAGGTAACCTCCATGGGAGACCATACAAATCCTTTAAGGGATTCATTCAAATCAATGGGGAGTAACTATTGTTATATAAAAACTAGACCACTAAAAAATGGTTTTCATATAATCCAATAAAATCTAAGACATAGGAATAGGGAATATTCTATAGGATATGAATAATATTATATTTTTTACCATTTATCTATATATGATGAGTTTCACTCAAACTGATCTATGTCCCCATCGCCTTCTGGAGACTCTTCCAAAAGATGGAAGTAAAGCAAGGATCCCTATCTGAGAAAATGGAAGAAGTAACCCCATAGAACCTCATGATATCCGACACACACACACACACACACTACCTATATATTTCACTTTATAACTGTCCTTGATCAGAGAAAAATGATTGTATTTCATCATATAATCAATCACCACATAGATAGAGTTCTCCCATTTGGGAGTCTTTGGAAACACAATAATGAATTCAATGGATAAATCATCCAATTTTTAGACTAGCACTTGAATAGGATACAATAAAATATAAGCCTTTAGGTTTGAAACCTTTATCTACTATATTGTGTAACAAATTGACATATAATCATCAATTCTGTGCTTTATACCCGGTCAACAGAATTTCCATCTCATTTTATAACACATATTTACAGTTCCAGGGAAATCGAAACATAGAGAGATATGGAAAAAATGAAACAATAAATTAATCATGGATATCGGGATGAAAAAAAAATCCTTAAAATTAATAATACCATTAAAAGGGAGATACTAAGTAGAAACAATCTCCCCACCATATATGGTTTCCCATATTCCTCTGAACTCATCATCCTTCTCTTATCCATATAGAATAGACTTAATGAGATATGATGATAACTAAGATTTTCTCATAACCATACCTGAAACATCACCATATTAATCCATATACAGCTAAGTAAAAATTTACATCATGATCCACTCCTCTTTAAATTCCAAAATAGTATATGTTGGAACTTTCTGACTGACAACATTTGTGATTAAATTATCCTTCCCTAGGGTGTTAAAATCACCAATGTAAAGAATCTAGAGGTATTGTACGCAGCATCTCTATCTGATATTCAATTCCTTATGAGATAAGATATATCTTAGAATCGTATGACTAGAATAGATCATGAATCTCTCCCTAAAAAGGCAGTGACAATAATATTTATGCGCATGTATAACTATAAAAAGATAGAAATCATGAGTGGGGTAACTCTTTTTGTATGATTGAAAATTATGAGAGCTATAGAACATAACTTGATCATCCTATATAATCATAAAACCTAAAATAAAACATGAATCATTACATATACTACATAACACATACCAATATTAGGTAAGATTAGTATGAGAGTCAATGTTAGAATATGCTTCAACTCATCAAATGAAGTTTGAAATTTATCATCCCATGTGAAATTCACTCCTCTATTGGTAATAGCATTCAATGTTAATGATAATTTTGATAAACACTTGATGAATCATTAATAGTATCTATCAAGAAATCAGATGATCTATATCTTTAATACATTCATTGGTTCTTACCATGAAAATACAACCTCCACCTTCTTAGGATCGACTAAAATCCTATGCTCAAAAATCACAGGACCCAAGAAGTTTAATTATTTCATATATATACTATATCTTGAATTATTTCCATAATATGGTGGATCCTCAATATTTACAAAACCAAATTTAGATGGTTCTCATGTTTATGATCTGATCTCAACGAAATCAATATACCATACACAAACATAATGAAAAAAACTATTGATAGATTAATGGAATATCTGGTTCATCAAGGAAATGAAAAATGCACGAGTTTTAGGCATACCAAACGGTATCACATGGTATTTATAATGGTAATACCAACTCTTGAAAGTGGTCTTGGGGATATTAAACTCCCAAACGTTGAGTTGATAAAAACCTAACCAAATATTTATTTGTTTTAAATAACTTCACCCCCTTTAATTGATCAAACAATCATACACATGTGAGAAAATAGAACTTATTGTTAACTGTCACCCAGTTTAACTTCAAAAATTATTTTCAAAAATGAAGAAATAATTATCCTTCTTGGAAAACATCATGTGGGATGGCCACGAAGAAACACTAGGGAAAACAGGAATTTTCTCTATCAAATCATCCAATTGGATATTGAGAGCTTAGAAGGTTCTATTTCATATGAGGGTAAGGAAATAAACTATGTATCTTGAACTATATCAACTATAAACACTACATACCGCTCTATCGGAAGACTAGAAAATTTATATGGGAAGACATTAGGGAAGTCCTTAATAACCAAGGGATGATTGATAGAATAGGGAACATCTTAAGATAAACTAAAATGGTAAAAAACAAACTCTTGATTTATTTTTAAGAAGGTCAAACTTGATCAAATATCAAATAGCAATATCTCTAAAACACTCAGTAGCCTACATCCGTGAAAAATAATTAAACATGATGATAATAACAATAAATCTTAACACTATGAGAAACTAACCAATCCATCCTGATGATGATGTTGTAAAAATATATATTGAGAACTAGGAAATTTCATACTAAATTTATGTTAGATATTGATAAAGTACAAGATGAACATCGAAACCCCTTATCTTTTCAATTTTCAGGATGTTTAACTAACTCCATAACAAAAGATATGTGATTCATTTAAAGTTTCAACACAAAAATAAAAATGAAATATATAAATGAGTGTGAGATACTAGTATCGAATAAAGTAGTTTCTATAGAATATTTAATAAAAATGGTACTTATAAATGTTGTTGGGCCGACATCAACCTCCATGAGAAACTCATCCACTGCAAAAATGAGCTTCACTTATAAGGATTGTGGTTAGATCCCTATGGAATTTGAAGCTTTTAAACATGATACATTGGATTTTGGATATGAATATCCTTGACCATAATGACGCATAGACATATAATTGAAGAATCACTGTAGGTGGGCTTAACAACCAAGAGCGCTGAAAATATTCATGCGTGTTGGACAAGTATGATGGATGTTCCCTTTCATTACACACGAATAGTAAGTTAGGGGAACACCACTAGATAATAATTATGGTGTAGAGGAGGTACACTACTATGAACCACCTCCACTACCTCTACAATTATCATTCCACTTCCTCTTATTCCCTTATGCACTGCTGAAACTACCACTAGGACAAGGAGAAGAACCAAAAGATAATATTTCCAATCATATTCATCTCTTATATAAATTCCCTATCGACCATGTTATCATAGGTGGTATAAATTAGTATATAAACTTATGATCATATATCTGGTTGCAACCCTTGCTGGTATTTCTAAGCTCTCATCTAATCATTTATCACTACCTCTAGAGAAAAATGAACCTACTTCACAAAATTATTAGTGTATTATGACACCAAATTATCTCACTAATATAAGAAGATGAAATCTGAGAATTTTTCTTCATTATAGAATCTAGGAAAATTTTATTAAATTAGATAGTCTTGAAAACCTTCCAATCTAAGTCCTTCTGCTGATCCACCTGTACCATGGAATCCCACCACCACTTGCTAGGACCCTTGAGTCTGAACCCTGCACACATTGCATTAATAACTTTAGGTGCATCTAAGAATTAAAAAACCTGATAGATATTTTCTATACAATCCTCTTACTATCTAGGTTCATTCATACCTTATAAGGAAGAGGTATTCATGTGTCGCAAATCTTGAGGTTGATATTTTTCTCCTCCAACACCTGGATTCACCTCAACAGTTGGGTTTTGAACTTATTATACATTTTTCAATGAAATAAACTACTTAAACAATAACCTCAATAAGATTATGATATAGGGGAGGATTCTTGTTAGGATAATCTCTTTCAATACCCTCTTGCAGAACCCTCAGAAGACCCCTTATAGTCATGTTACTACACACCAAAAACATAAGTAAATGGTGAGTCAACATGAAAATATCAATGTAAACTAGTAAATCATAAGTATAACTATGATTAATATTTAAACTCAACATAGGATATAAACATACAAAAATATCATCATAACATGAGTTTCATCATGACAAGATCTAGCCATACAATCACTACAACATACCTCTCAAGTCCATACAATCCTATATCTCATCTACCAACTTCCCAAGATTGGGCATAACCATCCTCTAATTACTATTTGCAATGAACTATCTCATGAAATCCTACAAATACTAGTACCTAAACAAATTAACTATTGACATGAAGGGAGTTCCCAATACCCATGGTATTATGAATAACACCTGAGCATCTAACAAAAACTATATGGAATGATTTCACCCATCCTGAAGAAAGACACATGGAATCTATATATATACATATAGTGGAAAGAAAAAGTGGAATAAGACTAAAAGAAACATTTTCCATAACCAAATAATTGAAAAAGGTAATGAAACAACTCAAAGAGAAAATATAAGATTCCAAATCACAAGTCCAACATCGAAAGGGCAACTAAAACTAGAAAAAAAAATACTCCATGTAATATGTAGGCTGCATCCCACCATCTCACCACCAACAACCCATACCCAACTGAAATAAACTCCCAAAACTCACTATAGTGCCTAGCCCTTTCCTTCACCAAAATACAATATATATTCTACACACTGGTGATGGGGTGTGCACTTTTTAAGCTAAACATGCTTAGTAGGATCCCACCTAGGTGTTCTATATCAAGTCTTTGTATAAAAATACTATACAATCAATTTACAAAAAAAGAAGGAATGATAAAAAGTTAAATAGTATTATATCAAAATCAAGGTAATTAGTTCCCATTTCTTCATATTTATAGAAAAAATCCAGGTAGAGTAGTCTCAAATCATAATTTATAATAACCTATTAAATTTACCAAATACAATAATATCAAAGACAAAATAGTAAAAATCCAAATACTAATAGTAAAAAACAACCCAAGGATAAATCATGGTCAAGATAAAAAGGACACTCATATATAAATTATGACTAATGTTAATTGCAATTCCCTGTAAACCATTAATAAAGGTCTACCGAACTTAGGACCACCCCAAAAAGTGAACCCTCCTTACATTTCAATAAAGGCCTAGTTCCAAATGTATCTCGATCTGGGAATGGAAGAACACCCCATAAAGTGAACCCCCTTACAATATCAATGGAATATTCACAATACTACACCTTCAAATTATGTACCCCAGGATTATATGTAATGTATTTATCAAATCATTTGAAATGTATTACACAATTCACAATACAAATTCAAACACATTTTTTCCTTCAAAACCTAATTTAAAAACCCATTTTTTAATGCTTTGAAAATAACATTTCATTTACGAAAGCATGGTGGAAACCATATTTTCTTAAATATATAATAATAAAAAATTGATCAATCATTCAATTTTATTTATAAAATAATTTATAAACCAAGACGGAATACTCTTCATCCAATTTATTCTAGCGACGAAACCTCCCACCTAAACTCAGGTCAAACATTAACTACGATAAGATCCACACATCAAAAATTGAAAGAAAGGAAAATAATCATCAAATGGATTTAGGTGGAATAAAATATGAATACTAACATGATTACCAATCCCAAAAAATATCCCAACATCACTATTGTAAACAAGATCAATAATGTTGTAGAAAGGTTAATAAAACACTTAGTAATGGAAGAGAAACTGACCACACCAGAGATCAAGGAGCCAAACTGAGTGATCTAGAGGGTAATGAATCATAAAAAATCAAATCAGAGATACCTAGGGTTTAAGGAATTACGTTTGAAACATAATGAATTATGGTTCAATATTGACGTACATAAAAACCTACAACTCATGAACGATTCATGTCACAAATCCCGTATTCACAATATGAATCTTATGAGTTACATGTATGGAATAAAGGTGTCACCTATGGTTAAATAATTATGATCAATGAACTCAGAACATGAATTTAGTTCAATAACTAATCCTTTTTCATTCTTTGACCCAAATTCACTACACCTTCCTAATGATATATTAACATCATGAATAATATTCACGACCCAAATGTCTCTTGCTGGCATTATCTGACCCAAGTTCTGCAGAAAACTCATAGAACACCTTGAATCCCTCAAAACTCAAAAAATACCTCCTAAAAATTAAAAGTGACATATATTTAACTAGTTTATTATATCTAGAGAAATTTTTAAATCCTTATAACAATGTTTTAACCATGTTTTACCCATTTTACCATTATCGAAGTGATAAATATTTACCAAGGTTATTACTCATAATGAAAAAAATAACGGGTATATATTTACTAAATTTGAATCTCATAATAAATAATATAAAATCAATTTTTAATAATTTAATTAAAAAAGGTGGAATAATTTAACATAATATTAATCCAAAAAAATATGAAAAAATTAGTTTTCTAGATAATTTTTTTTTCTGAATTATAAAACAATTTTTTACCAAAATACAACATAAAATTAATTAAAATGGACTTAATAAAATTATTTACTATATAAATATTCTAATTTTAAATTTAAAAATTTTTTAAAATAAAATGTAACGTTGTTATTTTTTTTAAAAATCAGTTTTCAATAAAAACAACATTTTTCAATATTAATTGAAAATTTAATCATTTTAGAAAAATCCCAAAATTTTAACCTAATTTAATTTTGATATTCTGATTTCAAAAATGATACTAATTTATAAAATATAGTTTCTAAAATTTATATAAATTACCTTTAATTTCCACCCATAAAATCCAATAAAAAAGCATTTTTGAATAAATATCCTTTTTAAGCTTAAAATTATTTTACTAAAAATTGAGTATTTATTTAATAATAATTAATAAATAAATTTATATTGATAATAAAAAAACCAAATATATTTCGTAATTTGGTTACTCATATTCATAATCGCAAATCCAATGACTACGTTACAATGGTCATATTTTAATAATAATATTTTTATAATTTATCTCAATTTTCTTGATGCTCAGTGTTGGGTGTTATTCAAGCTATTGAGATTATTATTATTTTATATTTAATTTTATAGGTGTGAAATTAGACCCCCTTAAAAAAATACCACCCAAAAAATTCTATCTCAGTCATCAAAGGTTCAATATTTTAAAATAAAATTATTCAAAACCTACATCAAATAGAGGGGTAATAAAAATTATTTTAGGAGTGGAAAGTTAAAAAAATAAAGGTTACCTGATATAACACATAATCATATCCCCAAATAAAGATAACATTGGTTGGAAGTTAAAATTTATACATTGATAATAAACCCAACATCTAAGGACTAATAAAGAGTGATAGATAACTTGATCATGAGAAAGTTACCAACCACAAAAACATAAATCTGTGATGTGTGGAAAGACCATCTATTAATCAAGAATGAAAGTAAAAAATATAATTTTTTATTATAATATCTCTTTATTAAATTTGGTTTATTCTTTTATTATCAAGGTAGATATCACTGAAAAATCTACTTAAGAAATTAATTTCCATTTTATAAGAAAAATATCATCTTTTGGTTGTGCTTTGATCAATTTACTCACCATATCTTGCTCTATGAAATGAATAGTCAATATAAATATTTAGTTCCTAAAGCCCTAAAATTAACTTATATTGAATATTAATATTAATTAAAGAATGATAATATATTCTTTCTATCTCTAGTTATCCTAAAAAGGGTTAGAACATGTTTTCCAATATGGATAAATATTCATATGATAAAATAATAGATAAATATTTAAAATATCAATAGTAATACCCAAATTTAAAATTAATCCATTATATATATATATATATAACCTAAAGACTCTTCCAAAATATGTCTAACTAAATTCAAAAACCAAAATTAAAAATAGTTTACTGTATATTTTTTTACAAGAAAAGCTTTAAAATTTATCCCGAAACAGCCAAAAGTAGCTCATATTTTTTCATACCAAACATGTAAATACCATGACCATATATTCTTCTAAAACATGGTACTAACATGAATCACCAAAAAAATAAATCAATACACACATTATTTAAAAATTAACTCTATCCTCATTGATTAAATAAAATCAGAGATTATTGAATATATTATCTTAATCTAAAAATGTTGTAAACTCACCAAAATATAACATAAAGTACTTTTTCATAAAATCAATAATTTTTTCAAAGGTAATCAATAATATTCCATTTAAATTATTAATTCAAATAATATCTTTATCTCAAGAAAACATTTTTATCTCAATATTAGGTACATATAAAGTGTTACCTTTCCCTCAACCTTGTGTTTTTCTATAAAATATCACCTTACCATTAAATAAATTTTATAGGTCAACAGTACCACTCAATATATTATTGAAACCACATAAATAAAAACTAGTAATGAACAATCCTTAGATGTTCTATGATTATAATTATCATAATACCATTGCTAAAAATAATTTTTCACAATAATTCTCTAATTCCAATGTATAAACTCTCATTTCATTAATAACTCATTCCTTTAATATGTTATTTATAGTCTCTTTATCACGAAAAAAAAACCTTTACTTGTAAGACCTTGATGATCCTCTTCTTGAGATTCCCCATATAAAATTGATTTGATTAATTCCCATAATTTCAACATTTATAACATTCAACTATCAATGATACCTTAGGAAAATTATTTTTCTAATTCATATCATTAACATAACTTATATTTTTTCCCTCGGTGATTGCTTGCTTATTATTCATATTTTAAACACCCAAAACATCTTCTCATTCCTCTGAGACATTCCCTTGAGTCCTTCGTCCTATATACTATACATGTAAGAAGCTGAATATTCATTCCTCTATAATCATTATGAAACTCTATTTCTATCTTATTAGGTGTGTTAAGAATATCACCGTAGTTGAGTTTGTTAATCATAAATGAGAAATATGATTAGGCATATTCACGTGGGTTCAAATTATATATCTCTTTTTATTATATTGTTCACAAGGAAAATCATTCCATTTTCCATCACATTATTGTTGACATGAATCCTCATAGTTATATCCATTCAATAAAACCAAAAATTAAAGTGTGATAGAAATTAATCATCTTGAATAATCAAGTAATCATGAAAATTTATTCATAATATATATAATTCTTATCACATTTTAAATCAATGACACCTCAGGTTTAACCTAGCTCATTCACGATCATTATCAATTCAAATTATTTATAATGGTTTATAAAGAAATGTGAATTAACCCAAGATTATCCCTCGAGAGTGTCAATCTATGTGATCAATAAGGAAAAACTAACCATACACTGGAATGATGGTCAATATAAACATGACCAAAACCTTTTGGGGTTATTACCCCGAGTTGCATCTATGCCAAAACCATGTCCACTTGTAGTATCCAAATAAGAATTTATTACTAGGAAAAATATATAATGTCTTCCTTACTAAAGCTATATGTTGTTTTCTTATACTTAGACTTATCTCCATGTTTTTTACCAATGTTATCTAATATTAGTCTCTAAAAATTTACTAAATAATTCCTTTGCTACCAACTAAGGTGACCCATACCTTTCATATATAGATATTAAATCTTAATTGATTAATATTCATTACATTTAATAAATACACACCCCTTAGACTATAAGGTATTAGTGTCTTTGGAGACTAGAGACATAATATTATTATTCAAAAAAATATTAAACATCTCCCATAAAGATATTTAGATATAGTACTATTTTTAGAAATACCCTACAAAAAAGATTCTATATAACATAGGGAAAGGAAACATAAGAAATGGTGATCTTAGATTCTAGTAAGGGTAAACATGAGAGATATTAATGTTCACTTAAACATAACATGAGAATAATGGTATGAGAATATGATCTAAGCAATTTGAAAGTATAAAAAATTATCATATATCATAATATTAAGTTATGGAATAAATATTAATAGTTCATAAGATATAAATCATAAAAGAATCAAACAACATGATCCATAAGAGCCTAAAATTGGCATAAGAAATATTTTTTTTAATACACAGAAGAATATAAAATCATTTCATTAATAGTGAAATATAAATACCAAAACTATCATAGTGGATTGGGTTCACTCCCAAATCCATCATATCTTTAGTCAAGGTTAATACTCGTTACTATTGGAGTGGAAAAATTACCTTATAGATCTAGCTTCACTCCGAATTACAATCCTAATTATCTCATGAGACATCCATATTTACCCAACGAATTAGACAGAAATATAATTCTAGGACCACTTATCACGTAATCATAAACTATTAAAAAGTGTGACATATGATCATAAAATAATCACCGTATAACATCTCTTTTAAAGGAAATGGGTTTTATAAACCTTTCAACAATTCATCATAGCATAACCCATAAAATATAAATAGGTTTTATAAAAATTTCATCATCATAATCATAATATATCTAAAGAAAGAATTATTATTGTATCCTTAGGTTATATACATTGTAAATTGTAAGTAACATCAAAGGATTTTAACATAAATAAAAAAGTTCTTTAAAATATATTTGGAATATTTTTTTAAAGAAAACAACATTCTCATATTAAAATCACTAATTTAAAATCCAAATATTTCCAAAATATTAAAGAATTTATTTTATTTTAAAATAAACCTATAAAATTTAAATAGAATATTCAAATTATTGATTGTTCATGATAGTAGGAAATTCCTTTTATTTTGTGTATGTTAAGATAAAGATTCATGTCACATTTTCGGTAAAATGTCAAAATTTTCTTATTTGGAAAGGATAAGAATATATTTATTAATCCATTTTGTAAAAAGTTTTTATGCGTAAAAAATAATTTAAAAATAATTAGATGAAATTAAACACTATTTTTGAACATTTCCAGGAAACACAGATTTGGAAGTAAATGATTTTCAAACGAAGAGAGAAATAAAGTTTGTTTTCCGTAAAAAAGATTCTTTCGGACTTCTGATTTATTAAAGTGAGGAAAATTAAAGGAAAACATTTAATATCTAAAAATAAATATATTATAATAACATTAATGGGATTATTGAGATATATTTCAAAAAATTTCATCATCGTGAAATTAATCATAAAAAATCCCAATAAACAGTGAGATTGTAACATAAATCCATTACCCCTTTGGTAACATTCAAATTAAAACATCATGAAGGAGATAAATTTTTATGGATATGTATATAACTATAATATTCATGAAAATAATCATAAAATACATTCATGTGCAGTATATAAATCACTTAAAAAAGTGGTGAATATGACATGTGTTTCCTAGAAATAAAAGTGGGATGAAAATCCATTACCTCATGTTTAAAGTTATTGGAAAGTGATATAAGATCATATATAAAAATTTTAAATTTACTATAATTCTATAATAGAATAATTTAGTTACTTATAATATCATAAATTATCCACTTATAACATTTAATAATCCATTTATTAACAATTATTAATTATAATCACTGTTCCCTATGGCTAACTGTTTCATTTTTCATGAGATTTTTTGTTCAATTGTTCAGGTACGGGTACCTTGACCATGGTTCAGTAATTTACAAAATTGTAATAATTATATAAAAATTATATATGTTCCTTATATTTATATTTAGATTCAACCATAAATGTAGAGACAATGAATTGAATTTCACGGTTTAGGGCGACGATAGCTCATACAAACACATGAATTCTATTTTTAATTTTTAATGGATATAATGAAATAAGGTTTAATAAAAATTCAAATTTATATAATCATTATTATATCATATATATATATATATCATAGATATTCATTAGTTCTATCATTAAATGACCCACAGAGACTGTATAGCTAGTGGAGAGGCGAGGCACAACTACCCCAAGCCCACCTCCATAGGTCAGGGGCCGACAATAAGATCACAAAGGAATAACTAATATAGAATTGCCTTTCCTCTATACCTTTACACAAACATTCAACCATATAAATGTATAATTTTATAGGAATAATAATAAATGACAATAAAATATAGAGAAACAACCATGCATGTAATATCCTTTAGGGAATAAAAATAGCCTGACAACATAATCTGAAATATAGGGGGAAAGAATACATTCCCAACCCAAAAAATATACCAAACATGAAATTAATATGAAAATATAAATTTTGGGAAAGGACGTCACTAGATCTCTAAGTCTCGACCACCATATATGGTCAAATACACTATAGTATCCCTGTACTCTTATGAAATCACTACTGAGCTTTCCATCGTCTGTATAAGATATGATATGTGTGGGAAAATCCTATATAGGGTAGAGTACATAAATGACCAGTAGGATGCCTGAAATCTAGTTGGGGGACAAATAAGAGACACGATATATGTATAATTCTCAACCCATATAAAGAAGGAAATGAATATATATATATATATATACACTCATATCATAACCCCAAATGGGTGACAAATAAGATCTCCATCGCATAGACTAACCCAATAAAAGAGTTTTCCAACAGTTCCATGGGGTCCATCAACAATGAACAACATCTCGCATGTTTTCTTGAAGATGTATCCACGATGAGCCACACCTCACCACTATGCCACACATTCAAGGGGGCACGTTCTCTACGTAGTGGACCCATACCATAGTATAATAGGAGGGTGACACTATGATGGTAGATGACCCATGCCCTGAATCTAGAGGAGGGTTCCACTTTGGTGGTAGATAGGGGACCCATATCTTATCCTAGTTGGAGGGTTCCACTCAGTAGACTGAGGACCCATTCCATGACTATGCAGGATGGTTCCAATCAGATGCTAGATATAGGACCCTTGCCCTGTCCTAGCAGGATGGTTACACTATAATAGAAGATTGAGGACCCATGCCTTGACTCTACAGGAGGGTTATAATTAGTAGATAGAGGAAACATACCATGAATCCATAGGAGGGTGAAAAATTAATATTATATAGATGTCCAATTCCAAAACTCTATATGAGGGTGACACTCTAATGGTAGATAGTGGACCCATGACCCGACTCTACAAGAGGGCCGCACTCTGATCTCTCTGATGATCATGCCCAATAATTGATGTTGTCTAGTGTCTCTTAAAGACTATTCACACTCATAACATCATACATAGTATCTAAAAAGGCACTAATAATCACACCATTGTTTTATACAAAAAAACACTCAGGATACTCTACTCATAGGACAAAATTTAAGTCCAAATGAAAAATATAAGAGAGGTATAAGTTTACTCAAAAGGAGGTACATGGTGGGTAGGGGACCCACACGACATGAGGTCCCTCTCTACTTCCTGTGTGTATCCTGTAAATCAAAATAATCACTATACATTTAGTTCTACACAATATGAAAGGGTACTACATGCCATGTCTTGGAAACCTTGGGCCGAGCTGTGTTCTCTTGGATGCGTTTGTGTCTATCGAGATGTGTCCATATACACTAGACATGTTCCTTTACATAGTGTGTTCCAGAACATGACTGTGTCCATGTAATCACAGAGTAAATTTTGGGTTTCCAACATCGAGTCAAATGATGTGTGGTGGTCCCACATGGCATGTGATATTTAACTCCCTCGGAAACCCTAGCCACCAAAGCTGGGCCACCACACGACATGTGTTCATTACAATACATTCTATGTAGTCAGGACTCTCATAGAAAGTTAAATCTACTCCATGAATTCTATATCCATATATGTTGCATCAAATAATTTTGGATTCTCACTAAATATTGAAGAGAAAGGCCTCTATTCATCAATTTCATCCCTTCGGTGGCCGGAAATCAGAATCTGAGCCACTGCTTGAAGCCCATACACATCATTGTTGTTCATGGTGCCTCCCGCTGGCTCACAAGATTTCTAAATCCATAGTGGAATCTCCAAAAACCATTATAATATCTGAATCCATCATATAATCACCTATCCATTCACTGTATATGAATCTTCAATGAAATTAGGTGTCCGATCTTGTTCGATCCCACTCAATAATGTCAAACCATGGCACTGTAGGTTAATAACGAGGACTAAAAAGAGAAGTGGGTAAAAAAACATAAAAAAGGGTGCGCAAAATTTTTTACAATTCTTATTGGACAAAAAATATAGATTGTGAAAAATTTATGTGAGAAATGGTGTAATGTAGATAAATTTAGTAGAAGATTTAAACCCAATACACGGGTGCTTGTAAAGGATAATTGACAAGGATAAGAGAGTAGAGTTTTATTAAAGCTTAATTTTTTAATCATAAGAGGAAGAATAAAAAAATGACAAGTTCTAACTGTATATTTTAATTATTGTTGGTGAATAATGTTCTCACCAATGATTATTGA
Organism: Viscum album; assembly: GCA_963277665.1. NCBI lineage: Eukaryota > Viridiplantae > Streptophyta > Magnoliopsida > Santalales > Viscaceae > Viscum > Viscum album. The sequence continues at coordinate 1,720,512,632 of OY728137.1, forward strand.
TGATCTGTTGTGTTTTCTGCGCCTTAATTCATCTAGCTCGGATAGCTCTTCGTCATCAGATCTCAATTATCCAATGATGGGTGGGTAAATTCACCTACCAATGGTCCTAGGGTTATGCAGATAACATTGTAAATTCTCCATAAAATGATATTTATAAATTTATTTTGGTTTAATATGAATTAATTAAAATAATTAAACAATTCACTTAACATACCCTCCAACAACCAGCTTATTCAAACATTCCAAGCCGATCTATTTTAGGTTGGGCCTAGGGTAAATCCCAAACTACCTATTCAATCATGGTATCATATTTTTGATTCAAGAACCCTGTAAATATATATTTTACTATTTCTGAGAAACATTTCATGCGTGATATAAAATATATCTAATATTTTTAAAAAATTAATTTTGATCACACCGGGCTTCAGAATCACATGTCGTCTTAGCACCTGGCTTTGAAAATGTTCATTGATATATTTAAAAGTCATAAAAAGAAAATAAAATTGTCTAAAAACGTTAAGTATTGATAATCATCCCTGTAAAATGGCTATGGAAAATTAATTTCACCTTTATGTGGAGATGACAAGACATATGTACACACAATCCATGTATTCATTTTCTGTGGGGGTGGAAAAGGGGTGGAAATGGTCATACCATAATCATAGTAAAATATCTGTATATGTTTTACATTTTATTAATTATTGTTAAAGGGATAATATATATATTTTTTAGGTACGATAAAAAATAAAATATAAATTACTCATTTAAGAGTCATACCTCTTTATTGATAAAGTTATTTTGTTTTACACCTTAAGAATTGAAAGGGTGGTCTTTGGGAAATACCAGAAAATCTAATTAATAGGTAAGGAAGATGGGAATATATTATCATATATATTTCTTGATATATAAGGCTCATAACGTGTGAGGAAGAGGGATGAAGATTTTTGCTTTTATAAGTGAGGGGAGGAGCACTTTTGTATTTACCTAAAGTACTAAACTAATATAAATTAATTTTTATTATCAGGTGACAAAATATTATTATTTAAATAATATTATAAGAATAAGTCTTAATCCTATAAGATAAAAATATTTAGACATGTTTATTTTATTATTTAACACTTATCTCTTAGTTTTAACCCCCCATTATCTCTTTTGAAAATTATTACAATATCAATGTTTTCTAATATTTAAAGGTCAATATTGATCCTATAAAAGGAAAAATGATCCATAAATGGAATATGTATATTATTTTAAATCATATTCCAATAACTTGGTTGAGTATAGGATTTTTATTTTTTTGAAATCATTTAATAAATTTTTTATTATAAAATATAATTAAGATAATTTTGGAAATTATTCATTTACATTGACTTTAAATTCATTAAGATAGTTATGGAATATAAAATCTAAGACTTAAAAACATATCCAATATGTTATATTTATGTACTAAATATTTGGAAAAATAATAATTCATCCCAATTTAATTACATTAAATATTTTTAAATTTATTTGTTTTAATTTTCTATTAATTAAGTAAATACTATGTCATCATTGTGTGAGAATTAAAGGTAATTATTAAGAAAATTTAAATATAAAAAAATTAATATGATTAAAAAATTAATTTTCCTTTATAAGAAACATTCATAACTACACAAAACCTCATTTTACTCTTATGAAAATTATAAGAGATATTAATGTCAATAGGGAAATTTTTTGTATTTATCCCTTTTTTAATATAATAAAATGGTAACAATCAAAGAATAAATGGAAAAAAGTTTATATAGTTTTTAATATTGGATGATAAAGGTTCAAATACTCTAATAAATTATTATAATGTCAAGTTGTAGTGAAATTTAATGTCATATCACAATGTTTTGACATTGTATTACCCGTTTTACCATTAGTGAAGTGAAAAAATATTTAGGATGGTAACTGTTAATAATGACAAAAAATAAAGGTGAACTAATTAAAAAAATTAATCCTCATAATTCCAAATGTTGAATAAATTTTAAGAAATTAAATATATTTAATATTCAGAATATAATTTAAAAGTAAAGCCGTAAAATAAGACATAAAGAAGTTTTCCAGAAAAACAATGTTTTCTGAATTATAGTGCATTTTTATACCAAAATAAAATATAAAATTTATTCCAATGACAATAATTGTATTAATAATATTATAAATTAACAAATTTTACATTTAAACCCATTTAAAAAAAATTAAACTTTGTAAATGCTTGAAACAAAAATACAGTTTTTAATAAAAAACAATATTTTTCACTATTCATTAAAAAATAAATCATTTAAAAAAATCCGAAAGTTTCACCCTATAATAATTTTGATATAATAATTGAAAAAATTATGATAATTTTATAAAATAAATTTTTAAAATTTTTTATAAATTAATTATAATTTCCATACAAAAAATGCAATAAAACACATTTTTGAATAAAATACATTTTTGAAGCATAAGATGACTAAGCTAAAAATTGTCTTTTTATTTAATATATATAAATAAAAAATTATTCATTAGGTTAATTATTCAAATATTTTAGAATGGGTTTTCTCATATTCACACCCACCGATTTAATGACTATTTTCTAATCATCACATTTAAATTGTAATATTTTTATAATATATCTAAATTCGCTTAAAGATCAGTGTTTCCTATTAAGAAAACTATCAAGATTATTATTCATTTAAACTAAATTCTCATGGTCTCACATTCTCGCCTTGATAAATAAATTATTTCCCATTAATTTTATCTCGGTCATCAAAGAATCAATATATAAAAATACATATATTTAAAACCCACATCTTACATAGTGGTAATAAAAATTCTTTAAAAAAGTTAATGTGAGAAACATAAAATTTACCAAAAATAGTACATAATAATGTTCTTAGATAAGGATAAAAATGGTGAGAAAATACTATTGATTCATCAGAAATTAATGTACAAGTATAAATTTTCTATTTCAAGATCCTTTTCTTAAAGTTTTGGGATTATTTTACTATCAAGATTTAGAACATGATAAAATATACAAATGGATTTTATTTCTATTTATTAATCCTAATTTTAAATTTTTGTTGTGATTTAATTAATTTCCACTTCATCTATTAATAAAATAAATTAATATTCAAGATGAATTTTTCATTCCTAGATCACTAAAATCAACTTTCAATGGATGATATGATTTATAAAATAATGAGACATCCTTACTTCTATATCTAGTTATCATAAAAGAAAAAAATATATCACAAGTTATATGATATGGATAAATTTTCATATGATTAAATAATACATTAATCCTTAAAACCTCAATAGTAATACCAAAATATCAACTTAACCAATTCCATAAACAGTTAACTATATGGCTCCTCCAAAAAATGTCTGGCCAAATTCAAGAACAAAAAATAAAAATGAAAATTAGTCACATTTTTTTTTCAAGATAATATTTAACATCTATCCCTAGAAAAAATGATTTATATCATAATTTCATATTCCAAACATGTGAATACCATGCCCATATATTCTCCTAAAACATGGTAATAATCTGAATTACAATAAAATCTTAATGTAAAAATACATGATTCAAAAAATTAACTATATATCCTTATTCTTTAAATAAATTTATAGATTATAAAATATATTCTATCAATCCAAAAAATTCATGATCTCTATCAAAGATATCATAAAATAATATGTCATCAAATCATTAATTAGATAAAAGATCATAAATTTTATCTTGACTATTTTATTAATATATATCATCTCTTTATCTGAAAAAAACATTATTATCTCAACATTGGTAACATATTAAGGGTTATCTTTCTGTCAATCAAGAGTTTTTACATAATATATCAATTTAAAATTAAATAAATTTTATTATTCATTGAACTATTTAACATATTTTTAAAAATAATTGAATAAAAACTACTTTAGAACAATCCTTATATGTTTTAAGACTCTTATAACTATAATACCATTGGTAAAATTACATTGAAAACATAATTATGTAATTAAAATACTTAAACACTTAAATAATTAGTACATAATTCCTTTAATATATATTTTTTAGTCACTTAATCATTACTAATAAAAATTTACACATAAAATCATTATGATCCTCTTCTTGAAATTTTACCCTAGGACATAAAATTGAATTATTACCATACTTTCCACCTTTAAAACATTCATCCATTGATGATACCTTATGAAATCCATTATTCTTGTCTAGTTTTTTAACAAAAATTTTCATTTTCCTTAGAAATTACTTGAACTATGTCCTTATTTTTCACACCCTAATCATATTATCTTTCCTCTAAGACATTCATTTTAGTGCTTATTCCTAAATTATAGACATGTTTGAAGCCGAATATTATTTTTACTATATTATTTATGCAAGTCCATTTATCTATTATTAATTATGTCAAAAATCTCACCCAAGTTGAGATTGTTAATAATATAATTGGATATATAATAAGTATTAACCACAAGGTTTCGCATTTCAGCTCCCATTTAATTTGGTTTCTCATGAGGTCAATCATTCCATTGTTTATCACATTCTGTGTTAATATGAATCCTACTAGTTCAATCAATTGACTAAAACAAAAAATTATAGTGTAAGAAACATTAATAAAAATGTATACTCATGTAATCATGAAACATTAATCACAAGATGTCTTAATATGGAACCTTTTTTTCAATATATGATACCTTATGTTTAAACTATTCCATTCTTGATAATAATCTATTCAAATAATTCATAATGGTTTATAAATAAATTTTGAATTAACAAAAACATAACCCCTGAGAGTGTCAAACGAGGTGAACAGTAGGGGAACACTCACTATGCATTATAATTATGGTCAATGTATGCTATACCACCTATTTTTAGGTTTTTACTGCTAGATTCATATGTTCCAAAACCATGTATACTTATAGTATCCAGACATAGATTTATTGTTCGGAAAACAACATATTCTATTTATTACCAAAACGATAGGATGCTATCATATAATTAGACTTATCCCTAGGGTTTTCACCAAAGTTGTATAATAATAATCTATAAATATTTAATTAATCTATCCTCATATACCAACTAAAGTGACCCATAATTTTTATACCAAGATATTAATTCTTAGTAGATTAATATTAATCACATTTCACAAATACAATCTCTAGGACAATAATAGTTTATTTTATTTAAAAAATAAAAATACAATATTCTTATTTAGTTAAATATAATAAATATCTCACATAAATATCTTACCATATATTATTATTATTATAAATACCATAATCAAAACCCTTCATCATAAAATTATAAAAAGGAAAGATAATAAATATTGAGCTTAGATGGTTAATAAGGCTTGATAATGATGTCATAAATGATCACTAAAACATAACATGAGTGCTAGGGTGTGATAACATGATCATAAAATTTGAAAACCATAACCTACATACAATAGATAATAATCTCAAGTCATGCAAAAAATCTTGGCAATTTAATAGACATAAATCATAAAAGAATCAACGAATGTGATCTATAAGAGCATAACATTGTAATATGACATAAGTTTTTGTCATCAACATAAAAGTAAAAAAAAATCTCTTCAGTAGTCCAGGATCACTATAAAGAGTATCATAGTGGATTTTTTTCACTCCCTAATTCATTGTATCCTCAGTCAAGGTTCACTCCCAAGACTATCATAGTGGACAAAGTTCCTTAGGGAACTAGCTTCACCCACCATTCAAGTCCTTATCATCTAATGAGATATACATATTTACCCAATGCATTGGTGGGATATATAATTTCATACCCACTCATCACATAATCATAATACATTAAAATGTATTACAAAAGATCATAAAACATTAATCATATAACATAACTCATGGAAAAGAAATAGGTTTCATAAAGAATTCAACAATTTATCAGAGCAAAAACCAGGGAAAAGAAATTGGTTTCATAAATGTCTCATCATAATAATCATAAAATCTTAATAGAAATAATAAGCATGGTATCCTTGGATCATATCACTAGTAAATAATAAGTAATATAAAACTATGTTATAATAAAATAATAATTTATTTAAAAGATATCTGGAATATTTCATTAATAAAATTACATTTTCACATTTAAAAAACTTATTTAAAATAAAAACTTTTCCAAAATATTAATGAAAAAATTATATTTTAAAATAAATTTGGAAAATTTTAAAGGAATATTTAAATAATCTAGTTTTCATTACTGAGGGATATTATTTTCATGTAGTTTATGTTAAAAAAATATTCTTTTCACATTTTTGATAAAAAATAAATAGTACCTCATTTAGAAAATGACCAAAAAATATTTTTTAAACCATTTTTAAAAATTAAATCATGGATAAAAATTAAATTAAAAAATAATTATATAATATTAAATAAATTCTTGATGTCCTTTCTAAGAAAAAATGATATAGAAGAAAAACTATTTTCGACAGATGAGAGAAATAAAGTCGGTTTTCCTAAATTTTTTTGGGTATATGGAGTTATTAAATAGAGGAAAATGAAAGGAAAATATTTAATTTCATTAAATAACCATAATAATGTAAAATTAATGTTATTATTGAGAGATATTTCAAAAACATTATTATTGAAAACTTTACCCAAAACAATCCTGATAAATAGTGAGATTATAACTTAAATCCCTTAACACTTTGATATCATTCTAATAAAAATATCATGAAAGAGAGAAACTTATATAGATATTTATATACCAATAAGTTTCATGAAAATAATAATAAAATACATTAATGGGTAGTATATACACCACATAAAAGAAATAAGTGGTGAATATGGCATGTGTCATATAGATATAAAAGTGAGATGAAAATATCTTACCTAAAGTTTTAATAGCTTCAAAAGAACAATAAAATAATTTACTATAAATTTAAATTTATTATAATTATATTTAATAATAATATAAACAATTATAATATCATAAATTATCCACTAGTAATATTTCAATAACCATTTATTGATAATTATAAATTTAAATCATCATTTTCGGATGTTAACTATTTCATAATTCCTGAGAATTTTGGTTCCATAGTTCCATTCATGGAAATTTTATCATGGTTAAATCATATAAATAATGTTAATAATAATATAAATATCATATATATTTATTATAATTATATTTATATTCATCTATAAAATGTATTAATTGAAAAATGAATTACATTGTTCATAGAGACAGTTGGGCATACATATATATGACCAATGTTTTCTCTTTTTGAAATATGGACATAAATAAAGGTCAATGATAATAATCAACATTTATTGAATCATTATTATATAATATATATTCCTTAATTCCATATTTATATCCATCCAAGTAAAATGGTGAGGAAAAATGAATTACACTACTACATGGATATGGTCAGTCATACGTACACACAAGCGATGTTTTCATTTTCCATATGATGGAAAATAGGTGAAAAAGTTGTCCCATATTAAAATATATTTTTGATAATGGAATAATTATTTTAAAATTTATAACATATATTTAGAGGAGGTATAGTAAGTAATAAAATTGAAAGTACTCGGTTAAAAGTTGAACTTATTCTTTGAGAAACCTCTATTGACTTGCACATTAATCCTTGAAGGTATTGTATTTTGGAAATAAATGATGATCTATAACATGGGGAAGTAATATATAAATATATTATTGTATGTATTGGATGATATATAAGGATAAAAAGATATAATGAAGAGAGTAGAATATGTGCCCTTTTATAAGTAATGGGAGGGGCACTCTTGGAATTACAAAAAGTATCAAATTAATATAAATTAATATTCATAATGAAATGAATCCAAATTGAAATATTTATAATTTATGATTAGTATAATTATATATAATTTAAGAAAAAAATATTTATACATTTTTATGTGATGTTTTAACCCTTATCTCTTAGTTTTAACCAATACAAACCCTTCTAACAATTAATATAATATCAAAGTTTTCTACTATTGAAGGGTTAATAATGTAACCATAAAAATACAATTAACCAATATACTTATATTAAATTATATTTTATACAATATACCATTAAATTATAAAATTATATTATTTTTATGAATATTAATTCGTTTAATAAATTATTGTTTATTATAAATTATCATTAATGTCAGTTTTTGGAACTATTCATTTACTCTGACAATGAAGTCATAAATAAATTAATATAACTAAAAATAAACCATTAAAACATCCAAAATATTCTATATTCATTTTAAAAAAATTTTGAACCCAAATTCATCCAAATTTTATTACTTTTAATATTTTTAAAATTATATATTTTATTTTTCAATTAACTGAATAAATACCATATTGATGTTTCATAAATATTTAGGGTAATTATTTAATAAATAATAATTTCAGATAAATTAATATTATTAAAAAATAAATTTATATTTAAAACAAACATTTAGAAAAGAACATAACCACTTTTTACCCTTATGGAAGAATATTTGAGATATTAAAAGCCAAGAGAGAGACATTTTGTATATATCCTTTTCTTAGAAAAATATAATGGTCAAAATCAAAGAATAATTGCACCTATTGACCATATTAGTGTGAATTTTATGAGAAAGTAAGATCAAAATTCATATAATAGGATAAATGAAGGTTTTAGATAAATTTTAAAGCCTTATCCCAAAGTTTTGACTATGTTTTACTGGTTTTACCCTTATTGAAGTGATAAATATTTACTGAGGTTACTATTTATAATGAAAAACATATATGGGACTTATTTAGAAAATTTTATCTCCATTAATATAAATATGTAATCCATTTATCAAAATTCAATTCACATAAGTGCAATAATTTAAATTTAAATTTAACCTGAAAAATGCAATGAAAAGTAGTTTTTTAGAATTTTTTTCTACAGTATAATTAGTTTTTATTACAAAATAGAACATAAATATATTTCAAAATATATTAATTGGATTATTAATTATATTAATTAACTAATTAAAATTTTAAAATAAGTTAAAAAATTAGAATTGTATAAATTCTAGAAATGAAATGATAGTTTTCAATAAAAATAAGTATTTTTTAGTATTCATTGAAAAAATCAATCATTCCATAAAAATTATAAAATTTTACCCTAATTTAATTTTTACATGATAATTTAAAAAATTATATTAATTTTATAAAATAAAATTTATAAAATGGTATTAATTAATTATAACTTCCATGAAAAAATGAAATAAAAATCATTTTTGATGTAGAAAATGAATTTACTAAACAACAATTTCTTATTTTCACAGAATTTATCTATACATTTATATTTATTTGGACTGTTATAAATATATTTCATAACATGGTTAATGATATTCATACCATCCAACTCAACACCTATGTTATAATGGTCACATTTAAATAATAATATTTTTACAATATATCTCATTTTGCTTAAAGCTCAGTGTGGTGTGTTAAGAAAGCTGTAGAGCTTATTATTTATTCAAACTAAATTTAAAGGGTGTTATAGTTGAATTTTATCTATAATAAGATGATGGTAATTTATTCAAAACTAATTGATAAATATTATTTTATTATTATAGTATAACTACCCTCATTTTAAAATTATGGAAATATGTAGACATATAGCCACTATTTTTCAAAACCACATCAGTAGGTTACCCAACCACCATAAGAAAAATACATGGAAATATACACCCCTATGACATGGTTTGATAAAATTTGGTCATAGGTATTCCTATTTCTATGTTTTTTAAGGCATGATAATATGTTCTAAAGTCGTGATAATTGGTCAATAGACCTATGCTGCTAAACCTACTAGTATGATTTTCTAAATTATAGATTAATCTTATAATTACCAATAATCATGGTTTTATATGATAACCATTGTTCTAAACTATTAATATAACCCAATAATATATTATTGTATGAATAAGATTGGTTTTTTACTTCTTATTAAATTTTTATGTTATTAAAATTTCCACCAAAATCAATTCAAAATTATTTGTATGAACATCACAAGACTAATTTTATGCCTTTATTTTTGAAGGTGAAGATTTTTGAATTTTTTTTGATGATATATTCAAAATTAAACTTCATTTTTATGTAATATGAAACTAATTATTAATTTTCAAGAAAATATAATTTATTTTAATTTAATTAAATGATATACTTGGTGATTTGGTTTATCTTGGGGCACTTGGTTTTATTCCAACTATATATATTTATTTAAAATATGTTTTTCTTATCCCAATTTATGAGTTGGTACATTTAATTTGTTCCTTTTACATTTTAGTCATAGCGTATTGATTTCTCTAGGTTTCATATTTTAATGGGTTGTTATGTTTTTGGTTACTTTTTTGGCTTTATAGTTTTGGATTTTTTTATGACCTATAAATGTTTTACGGAATATTGATATGATTCAGTGATTTTTATAATACAAAAACTATCTATGCATATATATATGATTTATCCAATAATTTATTACTTATTATTATTTTTGGATACATGTTGATCCTCTATTGATTTATTTATACTCATTACATTCCACTACCTACCCCTTGAATGCCCTGATTGTTCATATAGATTTTAATCAAAGTTTTACATTGTATTCCTAGTCAAGAGAGAAAATGAGATATGAATGTCTTGTTTACTTTTGTTATCTAGTTTGTTGAGAGAGAAGAAATGGAAACCAAATGAGCAAGAAATTTTTCATTTATTATTCTTTATTCCAAATATCTTTTTTAACTTTATATTTCTATGACTATTTTCGGTGAACATATGGTTCTTATAGATATACATGTTAATAGATTTTGAACATGTATACGGTTTATTAGGACTTGACTACATCATTTATAACATATGATATTATAGAATTTTATTTATTTAAATGAGGTGAGGATAAACCTTAGTAATAATGTTTGACTTGATGAGCTATTTTATTTATATATTTCAATTTCTTATAAATTTTTGTAATAATGTTGTGCATGATTATATTTGTGAGTGAATTGATATATTAATGGGAGTATATTTTACATCATTGAGCTCATTTTGAATATTTTAGAGACCCATGAATTTTACCTGACTAGGACTCAATCCAATTTTGAGTTTTGATGTCCCAAGACATTATGAGGTGTAAAATGGTAATTTTAACCTAGAATAATATTTTAGAATTTTTTAAACTGTTTTCTTGGATATGGAATATTTGGTGTACTCTTGGGTAAAGTCTTCATGTGAAAGTGAGTGTCACGATGATTTGGAAATAATATAATACAAAGATTATATTATTTTAAGGTTCTTGTGTGAATTTTTTAGTGAAACCCTAAAATTTTCTAAATAAAACCTGGGATGGGAAAACAAAAATCATTGTTGATTCCATAATGAGGTGTTCACCCTAGGCGTGATATTATTTTGTATCACATATCGATTCTTGGGTATTCATTTCCATGAGTGTATTAATTAAATAATTTAAAATTTTAATTAATTTTTTTGAGTTATGGGAAAACCCCAGGCTACACCTATTTATTCATCATTTTGTAACATCTCTTAGGTTAGGTGAATTTTTAATTAAAAAACCTATATATGGGATAAAGGAGAATGAACATAAAGAATGTTACAAGAAATCAAGAATCAAAATTGGATCCATGATGATGTTTGTAAATGTTTTTTGATGGATACAATGAAAGAACCTATAGATTTGATATTTAATCAAAGATTAAACAATTAAAAACCATGGTAGGGATTTCATTTTATGGATTCATCCCCACTTTTTACATCAATATGATTATATATTAGTTTCTAATAATATAATTTGATATTGATAATCACCAAGAGAATAATTTTTTTTATTTTAACTAGATTTAATAACTTTATTATTATGATTCTTAGAACAATTATCTAACCTCATTTAATATTTTTTTTAATATATTTTAATCTTTTATCGGTGCACCTATGGCTATTAAGGATTATTCAATTTTTTGTTTTGTTCCTTTCTCCCTCTGTTTTACAAGCACTCGTCACCATTGTTCGTTTTGAGTAGTGGTTCAACCCAACCCCACCCCATGGAACTAATTAATTATTTTATCAATATTTTGTTTCATGGATCCTTATTTCAGGGTTTTTTTCATTATATTATGGAATGATGTAAGACTAATTATGATGATTATAATAATTAATGGGACAATCGGGGATAAAATTTTCATGAACTGAAGCATTGGGCTGAAGAGACTTCAATGAGAGGCGACAGTGATATGATTTTCCCACAATAAGTGTCTAGAATCTTACTATGGATTGTAATTAATGATGATTGAAGAATATAGAGTTTTTTAGGTATTATTTTGGAAAAATAGTTGAATAAGGTACTAAAATTTGACGGTATGTCTTGGATATGGAAAATGGAAATTTCTCAACTATACACCTTGTGTTTCAAAAGTACACACACCATGTAGTCACTTTTTATGTGGAGCTAGTGTTTTTGTTGAAGTTAAGGATCACACAACCAGGTGACTAATTTAGATACCATGTTACCCCTACCCAACCACATCGGTATATATCAAGAGTATACATCCATGGACTCATGTAGTCTCAAACATCGTGTATATTGGTCCGCATCCTATGTACCTTTAGAGTTACATGGATCTAGAAAGAGGGGGTACACATCGAGTATGCCTTGAGAACATGAAACACTGTGTGTCCCATATACATGAAATGTAGTTGGTTCTGGACACAACATGTGAGACAACATAACATGACCAAGTTTTTGACTTGGTATAATATGTCGTGTACCCCGAGGGCACAGTATGTACATCCCCATGACCTTATATACAGTGATCAGAGGTGAATTTTACACTCATTATTCCTAAGTAGAGTTGATATATCACCCATTGGGAATGGGATCCTTTTTTGGAGTCAGTATTTATCCCACATGAGCATGGGTTTGGGATACACTACATGTGGAACCTAATAGATTCAATATTTCACCCACATTATAGGGAAATGATCCTTTATCTACAAAGTGGGTTTTAACCCATATTTGGATCTAAAATAAGAAAAGTATCTAAAAATGGAGTTAGTATTTCACCCATAATTGTAGGGAACATATCATAAAACATCATCTAATGGAATGACCATGTGAGATACTTAAGACTTATAAATCAGGATCTAGCATGATAGAGTTTGTCTGGCTAGATGAGATGTTTGAGATTAAACCCTAGGACCTGCATACCTTTTATTACCATACATAGGTCAATACCTTTCCTTATAGTATCATCAACTAACTCAGTGGATGATCTTAATTTAAGACTAATTAGAATCTACATATTATCTTTTAGAGGTAGTGTGGCTACTAGAAACCTGTGCAGTTCTAACTTATGCTAGACTTGTGTTTCCTCAAAACTATTGGGATTCCTTTAAAACATGATCTTATAAATTTATATAGAATTTAAGATCATGGAATCTAAAATGTTTTATCACCATGAATTAATGAGGAATTTTTTATTTTGAGTATTAAATCTATGATGATTTGGACTTCTTAGTGTCCCTGAGTCCCATATTGATGAGAATATCTAGATTACTTCCCTTGACTTCTTTCTAGTGACTCCATAGTGCTGATAATCTCTATATGAATTTTTTTCCTTATTATCCTTCTTCAAGACACTGCGAATTCCAATATTCAAGTTTATTCTTTAATCATGACCCCTTTATGGTTTTTGGGGAATCCAAATTAGTTTGTTTATACTCACCTTTTCCTAGGCCTTGGGCCTACGTGTGTTGTGTCGTTGAAGACGATGTACATGTCAGATATTTATTTGTTAGAGTAGGGTTTACATATATCATTTAGAGTTTATGCCAAGAGACCTAGTGGGTTGAAACATTGGATTTGTATTGGTGGTACCCAGTGATGATGATAGTAGGACGTGTTCATGTTTAGAGACATTTTGAAGTGAGGGACTCTTTGCCTTAGATTGTTGTTAGTTTTTCTTTTTATCAATTCAAAGTTTATTTCCCCCCTTTTCATTATATTATACCCTTTTCATTCTATTATATTCACATTAGTAATCCTGTGAATTGCATTAGATGTCTCATGCATGTTTTACATACAGTTTAGATGATTATTTATATATGTCATTCTATTATTTATGGAGTTCATTACATTAGATATATGTATCTATTATAGGCCATGATAGTAAAAGGCCTCCCATTTGTGTGATATGCCTACTTAGTGATAGTCCCCATCCCTTGTCCTATTGGAGGTTGATTTACGGCAAAAAACTCAACATACCATCAATATAGGTGAGTCCATGGAGGTTTGAGCCATGTCATATTGGAATCAGAGCAGGTTTGCCCCAGGGATGACCATTGAAGTTAGTTATTTTTTTAACCAAAAAGTCTAATATATTCATTCTTAACTAGTTTTTATGTACTAATTCCAAATTTTGATTCTATGTTATTAAATTCGAACTCTAAATATTGAAATTTTTTAATTTTAAATTAAAAACACATAATACATAGAAAAATAATATATTTAAAATAAAAAATATTCTTTTTCTATGAGTGATTATATTCCAGAATTTCATTATTTCTTAATTACTATTTGAATGAAAATAATTTATTTATACATGTAAAACACATTATTTCTAATATATAATATATCATTTAATTTTTATATATTCATTAATTTTATATATATAAGTAAGAAAAACTTGTCTTAGATTTATTACATTATTAAAACCACATACAATGATTAATGTATTTAGGAATTCCATAAATAATCATATATATCACTTTTTACAATGGACACAAACACAATCATGCTCAATAATGATTTAATAAACATAGAAAACTTATACCTTGATACTCACTTCATTATAACCCTAAAATGATAATTCTCATACAACTTATATATTCCATGACTAATTTTCACTTCAAATAGGTTTTATGTTTTTTAAATAAATTAAATGACTTCATTCAGTTTACATTATTATATGAAAAGGATATGGATAATAGTTTACTTTTTCCCCTATAATAATTATAGTTTCATGATTACATGTATAAACAATGTATAATAGTATTAGTTCATTCTACAAAGACATTAAATCTTCTATACATATAATTTCACACTTTTTTCCTAAAAACTTTCATGGTTGAAATATCTTTTTAATTTTAATTAATGAATTCATAATTATGTTATCATATTTTATTATATAATCAATATATTTATTTACAAAAGTAAAAGTGGAATTAAATTATTATGAAACACTTATATATAATAATCATATTTTTAAGGCATTAAAAATAGTCATGACTAATATATAGATATATACATAATATTATTTATAACACACTATTAACTTATATATAATGACTATATGTTATTTATAAGAACATTAATACATTGATGGAATCTATGTATAACCAATGACTATATATTGAATAACCATATATCTAATGACCATATAATGATCTAATATCCCTTTCTAATTCATATATATAACTTTATATACTTATATAAAAATAAATCATCTTATTCCCTCATTTATTCCTAAAAATACATATCAAAATTCTAATATTTTTTGTATTAGTTCAAAAATTATACTCAATAAAATGATTCTTATGGGAGACCATGATGAAGAGTATTTTAATATTTTTTTGTTTCTATTTAATAGTGTTTATTATCCCATTTAAATTGTATTATTCATATGGAATATATTCAACCTAAATTTATAATGTTATGTTTAATAGAAATAAAATAGTGGTCTATTACTTTTATACTGAATATGATTTATTTTATACATGATTTATATTTTACATCAAGAAAATAAAAATAAAACATATTATATGAGAAAGAAGATTCATACCAATACCTGGGGTGATACTTCCCCCATTAAAAAATTCCATCCTAAATTTTTTAATTTTCACTCATAAGTGAAAAATAAAAGAGGGTAACCTTAAAAAAGAGAAGAATATATCAATAAATTCTATTGATAACACAACTCATTATCTAGGTAAGGA
This sequence comes from Viscum album, assembly GCA_963277665.1. Taxonomy (NCBI): domain Eukaryota; kingdom Viridiplantae; phylum Streptophyta; class Magnoliopsida; order Santalales; family Viscaceae; genus Viscum; species Viscum album. The sequence continues at coordinate 1,720,528,668 of OY728137.1, forward strand.
CCAAAGGACTCATTATTTTAATCCAAATAGGTGTATAATGAGATTTGAATTAGTCTCAACTATTTTCTGTAAGTATGATTATTTTGAGTTAACAAGATCCATATTTTCAAATGAGTTTCTAGAGGTATGACTATTAAGACTTAATTTTCAAGATCCACTTTGGTAGTAATGATATTATAATTCCATCCTTGATCCCTCATCTTTTTAGGTTATTTTCATTGATTTTCCTCATTACCCCTTGGTTTTAAGAAGTAGTTTTCATAATTCTCATACATCTTGTAATTGTAGAAATGAACTATTAGGGGTGTATTAGGTGGGACATTCTTATCTATAATTGTGATAATTAAATAATTAATATATATTATATAATAATTTACTTAATGGCTATGTTTTTAACACTTGAAACATTTTTTCTTCCTTAGAGACAATTCCTTAATTTCTTTTTCCAATATTTTCAACATAAAAGTAGTAGATAATTCTTTCCTACATATACATTATTACTTAAAATTCTATGAGAATATATTTTTATATTATTTATTTAATTTTTTAGTTTTACAAGATATATATTATTTATCATAAATTTATATTACTTGGTAAAAATAATATATCATTTTACATAAAATTTTCCTAACCATTTTGTTGCTTATTAAGAAATATTTTGAATTTTCTTTTTCATTAACTACTCATTTGTTTCATCATAGTTCTAACTATTTACATAAATACAAAGTGGTTAGTGTGAAAAAAATATAAAATACAATAAAACTACATAAAATTATAATATAAATATTAAAATAAATTCTAATATTTCTTAACTTATGGTAACTTTGGTTCAAATTAAAACACGTTTAGTTAAACAAATTTTTCTGTAAGTTTTATACTTCTATTATTCTTATAATTATCCAAAAAATTAACAAAACCCCCCTCTGAACAAAATTATATGACCCAAATATAACATACATGTATTTTACATCATTTATCATAATCACATATTATAGTTCATAACTTAATATCACTACAAGAATCCAAAGTTTTAGTGCCTTTGGAGATTAGAAATATATCTCTTTTATTTCATAGTATGATATATATTTTTCCCATAAAATTATTTAAACTTGATTACATTATATATCATTCATAATATTTTAATTCATTACCTTGGTAAATAGGAAACATAAGAAAATTAGTGAACTCAAACTCATAGTAAGGGAAAAAACATATCAATTTCTGACAAAAGACTTATCATTATATCATAAACATGTGAAGAACATGAAAATGAGATAAATGAAATGATTAATGAAATCATATCATGGAATCATAAGAGGAAAAATCATAGATCATAATATAGACTAGCAAAACTATGATCATCAAAGAATAAAATATACCATAAGAATTTGAAATCATGATAAAATAATCATGATCCATGAAGACATAAATTTCACTACTGGAAATAACCCTATCCCAATGCTAAAATTCCAATGGTTTATAGAAACCGTTGAAATATGCTATTAATAAGTGTATTTCCCAACGGTTTAATAAAACTGTTGGAATAGGTGTCCATATACCAATGGTTTTGTTGAACTGTTTGTATAAAGTGAAACAAATAAACATTCCCCCATGGTTTAAATAAACTGTGGGAATAAGAGCCAATATACCAACGGTTTTGTTAAAATGATGGCATATCTTACCCTAAAAAAACCACAAGCAGCAGCGTACTTGTGTGGGTTTTCTCGACAGTTCCACAAAAAATTCCCAACCCTCCTGAACCCAGACCTGATCAGTGCGCAGAAGCCCTAAACCAAATTCGCAACGCCCCTTTCTTCCCATAGCTATGGTTTCTTTTCTTCCTACCGGTTCCCATTCTTCCCAGTTGTTCCTCCCAGTATCCCATTACCAGTTCTTGTGGTTCCATTCCTCCCAGCAGTTCTCGTTCCTCCCAATGGCTCTTCGTAGTGCATCTGGTTTCATTTCTTCTCAGCTAGTCCCATCTCGATCAGTACGCAGAACCCCTTATGTGATTCATTGTTTGAACTCATCATTCATAAAAGTTTATAATGTAAAACATTGTAATAAACTAATTGTGTGAATCTGGAACCCCTGTCTTTGTCTCTCCCTTATACTAAAGATTGTTTTCTGATTATAGTATCATGGATTTAATAGTTTTATTTCTCCAATTTGACAATTATTTTTATTCTATATTTTCTTATCTAGTGTGTTTGCTACACTTTTTTTAGATAATGATGGAACAAAGCACTAGAGAATGAAATAAAGAGATCATAGAATCAACAGTTTGGAATGCATAGAAAACATAAATATGTTAATTGAGTGCATATGTAGAGTTAGGGTCATGGCCCATATATAATGGATGAGATTTAAAATAGAGGAGTTCAAACCATTTAAATTAGGTTATGTTTGAGGATATTTCATATTTTTCATATATTGTGTCATGATGACATGGTTACTAGTTTCATGGAGTGGGTTATTGATTTCAATATCTATTTTTATTATAAATTTTGTAATGTTTTTCAAATTTATTTTTTTATCACACTTGTTTTCCATTATATAGGATAACCTTGGATAATTTTACACAGTAATATTTGAGGGTTTAAATTTTTTATTCTTTAATTTTATTAATATAATTACTCAATTATATAATTATAAACTCTATGTTTTATTATGATTAGTTTATTATTCGTTGAAGATGATCTATTCATGAGCGGCTAAGTCACTTGAGAAGTTGGAGATCAAGAGTATAAGTATGTGTACATGAATTTTTAATCATGTACATTCCAAAATGATTATTTTAATTTAGTATTTTTCTGAGACATAGCATATATTACATTCTATTTTGGTTGTTTAATAATAATATTTGATAAATGGAGTAACTTATTAAAGGTAATTCATATTAAATTATTAAAATTTATTTAGATTTTTATTTATAAAAAAAGTACAGATTAATTAACTTTATCTAATATAGTTTAGTGGGTGTGAGAATTGAATTAATTAAGGTATTATTTTTGTATTCAACCATATTAAAACTAATTAGAATGATAACCTTATAACTAAAAAAAATATTTATCGGCCATGACTATAAATTTTTTTACCATTCCAATATATATGATCCATAACTATAAGATTTTCCATCATTCCATTCTTTGTGATGTGAACGAGTGTGTCTGCAGAGTTGTTACTTAGAGCTATGGAGGTAGGGTAGAGGATGATGCTCCAAGAAATTAGTCTATGGATCCAGGGGGAAGTCATTAACAAGGAGTCGAATGATAAGCTCAAAAGTGAAGATGAATTGGTAATGGATCCAGACCCAACTCAGAGTGGTGTCTTGTTTGGGTAACTTCGCTTAAAAATTCATTTTTTACTCTATATGGGAGACATAATACCTGGAAGGAATCTCCAATTTGAATGAAATTCTAAACTACATGTTGATTATGGTGGTATGGACATCTAGTGGGGTCTGACTAACCACAAAGACAACACTGCTAACTATATCCAAGCTTGTTTGGATTAGGCTAAAATGGTGAAGCCGATGAAAAAGGCGTGCAATTTGAGGGTGTATTTTCTATCCGAGATGGGCTGCCATTCTCATGATATCTATTAGTACAATCACTGGGAGCGATGACTGAAATATATATGTTTCTTATTTGTAAATTTTTTTATCAGGTTGTGTTTGGTTCATCTAAAGATTTTGTCGAACCAAATGTAGTGTAATCCTATTTTAATGGTTTATATCTTGAGCTGTTGCAAGTGTGTGGTAGGTGGAGAAGCCAAAGCATACATCCAAGGATAAGTACCCAGAGTCAAAATTCTCATCGGTCACCTTTGCTGATGGTGTCTTGGGTGAGGGGGTGTTATTCAACCATGCTGACCAACTACACAATCCATTTTGATTAAATTTTCCCCCACTAATTCCTCTATTTTAATCCACATTTTTTGGTTATTTTACATTGATGTAAGATACTATTTGATATTGAATGTTATATAATGAGAAATTCTATCTACTTTGTTTCTGTATGGTATATTTTTTTTCAATAATTATTTGTGTTCAGATTAATTCAGTGCAATTAATCAATTAAGTGTGATTTGTATTGGGGGTGTAATAGGCAGTGGATGTATGCATATATATGTTGCAGTGCTTCTTTTCTTAATCAATTATGGTGTTTTTGTTCTTAATTTTAGGTTCAAGTGAAGATTTTTATTAGAGGTGTAATAGGCAGTGTATGGCTGCATATATATAGTAGCGGTGCTGCTGTTTTTAATCAATTATTGTGTTGGTATTTCTAATTTCAGGTGCAGTAGGCGTGCAAGTAGGGGTATTTATTCCAGGGATAGATCATATCTATCCCAATGGTTATTGTGAAACGTTGCTAAAATGAAATAAAATCTCTAAATGCCTACGATTCACCTGAACCATTGGTATATGAAAAATAATTTAGTCTAAGACAACGGTTCACACAGAACCGTTGGTAAAAACATATCCCCACGACCAGCATACCAACGGTTTAGTAAACCATTGGGATACCCTATACCAACCGTTTTATGGTCTATACCAATGGTTTTAAATATGTTGGTATAACTTAAATTTATAGTTTTTTTGGAACCTGACACATGAGTAGTCATAGAAAATCATAACACATGTCAAGGGTCTCTTCCAATGATACCATATCGGAGAGAAAAATGATAACTTCATAATGTGTATGAATAACATAGTAGAAAAAGATAACTATACCAGGTATAGGTATACCATAGTGAATGATACTAACTGAATCACGTTCATACCTAACATTGTTACCAAATATCACTGCATCATTTCCACACATAGCATAGTGAATAATGTAAATCATACCATGTCCACTCATAACATAGCTAAAAAACTCTTACCACGTCATTTCCACATATAACATAGTTATCAAAGCTAACTACATCATCTATACACAAAACATAATGATCTCAATATATATAATGTTTTTCCTATTTTTTGGTGGGATATATATTTCCAAGAAAACCCAATACATAAATATATACTTATACATGTGTTCCACATGAAAAAAATAACAGATCCATAAAAATTAATTGAATTATTAGCTTATTTAAATAAAACTATTACATATAAACTTTCTTATGGTATAAAAATCCTCAAGAGAGATAAGTTGGATGATTACATAAATGCAAATCAATATATCAATACATAACTTAATAATTGATGATTGGAATTACATGGTTTAACTGTATATAACAAATCGATATATGATCATATCAATAGTTTTCCCTAGCCCAATGAATGGTATTATAATCTAGGTGAATGCCATTCATTTTGAAGAAGGAAGTATAATGCATTCAAAATAGAAATGTATTAGTTGAAAGGTTATCTTTATTAATAATTGATGATAAGGTAATACAAATGTATTAATAAATCAGCACTCTCATGGATATTTCATTTCAATAACATCATATATATATATATATATATAAATTTCAATAATGAATCAGTGGATTATTTTAGACTACGAAATGGATTTTATAAAATAGTATAAGGAGATGGAATATAAAATAATGTTTGTTCAAATAGTGAAATATAGAAGTTTATAAAGTTAGATAAAAAATATTTTAGAGGAAAATATTATATTATTTAAGATTTAGTAAAACCGTTCTTAATCTTTATACAATTATGATATTACTGTAAATAAGGAAAATGTAATTTTTAGAAAGTGGAATAAATTTAAAATTTTTATCATAATAAAACTTGTTCTAAATTTGACCAATGACTATAACATATAATAAAAATAATTTATTTGAAAAATAAATCTTGATGAAGAAGATAGAAAATTATAAGAAAATTTAAAAGAAAACCCTTTAGCATTTTATATTTATATAAAATATTGATGAAGTAAAATTAATGAAATTTAAAAAAAGTGAATTTAATGTAATTTAAAAAAATATAAAAATATTTTAATTGTTTTTTCATAAATAAAATATATATAACATGGATATGGAAGAAAATAATTATGTTAAGAGATAGATTAAGCAATTTTCTCTTTAAAAATATCAAAGGGGGTGAAATATTAATAAAAAATAATAATAAGTACTTTTCAAAAACATAAAATGAACAGAAAATAATGAATATTAAATTTTAAATGGAACATGAATACATATTTTGAAAATAAATATTCGATATAAATAATCTGAATGAATAAGTTAGGTTAAAAAATAAACCTTATAGATATCCTAAATTGAATGATTTTTAGGATCAATAAAACATAGAATATGAAGTGGAAAGGTAAATTATTATAATTAAAATAAAATAGTATTATATAATCTTATAGATAAACAATAACACAAAAAATATTATAATGTAAGAATAGTGAATTCAAACTCAAGATAGAGACAATCGGTGGAGAAAACCCTGAATTTGATATAATAATGACTTATGAAAAAGTTATGACAAGGGGGAATGAGTAATATTTTATTACTAATGGATTCAAGGGTTAAAAATAAAATAGAAATATAATAATTTATAAAATTAAATAGATCTCTAAAAGAGTTTACAATAAAATAATGAGAAATAAAAAACGAAGAGGGTGGAATAAATCACCCTTGCTTTAGCATAATAATCGATTATGAAAAGGGTAAAATGAGGGGAAATGAGAAATATTTCATCGATAATATAAAAATAGATTAAAATAAAATGGAAATATAATAATGATGTAAAATTAAATAGAATTTTGATAATGGTTATAACAAAATAATAACAAATAGAAAATAAAGAGGGTGGAATATGATACCCTAACTTTGATATGATAATGACATATTAAAATGATATAATGAGAGGGAAGGTGTTATATATCATAGATAATTGATCAAATTTATTATAATAACATATAAATATAAGCATGGAATCATATTAATAGATATTATAAAATATATAATTATGAAAAAAATTCAAATTGGAAATGAAAAGGGACAATTACGATACCTTACCTTACATGTTTCCTTACATTAAAACCAACCCTTAGGCCTTTATAAAATCCAATAATTTGGATATAGAACTCAAGGACATGAATATTAAGAGATATAACTAGGATAATCATTATTGTTGGGTGGATAATGGGCTGGAGGGGTGTATTTTTAGGTGAAATTGAGAGACATCTCTTTAGAAACATCTGATAGATGACATACAATCTAGGAATCATATGAGAGTTAGGTGGGTTAGACAGGTTCGGTGAACTAGATGAGTAAATGTGGGATGGAATGGTAAAATTTTCAATTACACCTCACTAACGTCTTCCAAAATGTTTAAATATTAATCTACTAATATAAAATTCAAACCATGTCATATTAACTCCATTTACCTTATTTTACATCATTTAATTATTTATTATGGTAATTAATTTTTTATAAAAAATATGATATAGGAATTATTACCTAATATTTATGTTCTAATTTAATATTCCTAATCTATTTTATCAAATTCCAACACTAAATATGATAAATTTAGCTTTTAAATTAAAATACATAATACCTAGAAAATAAAGATATTAAAAATAAAAAGTATTCTTTTTTATGATTTATTATATTTTTATTTTTCATTATTATTTACTTATTCTATTATTTATATTTAATTTTTTAAACATTTAAAATTATAATATATAATTTATATTTTAATATATATATATATATATATATTTACTATAAAATATAACTAATAAAAATATATTTTATAGTTATTGTATTATAATAGTAAGCTTGTATGATTTTTTTTATTTATGAGTCCCACAAATAATCAAATTGATAAATTTTCACAATGTTAAAAAAACAAAAATACACACTAGAAACACTCAATAATCATATAATAATCATATAAAATTAACACCTTCATACTCTATTCATTCTAACCGTAAAATTACGATTCTCTATAACTCATATATTCCATAATTAATTTTCACTTCATATATTTTTTATGTTCATTCTTTGAATTAAATGATTTCATTCTATTTAAATCAATATATAAAAAATAAAGATAATTTTTACCCATTTCCTAGGTAACAATTATGATTCCATGATTATATGTATAATCAATGTTGAACAATATTCGTTCATTCTATAAAGTCATTAAATAATCTATTCATTTTATTATACAAATTTATTCCTAAAACTTTTAATGGTTAAAATATTATATTTAATTTTATTTTTTCAGTCTATAATTTTGTTGTTATATTTTTATTATATAATCAATATATTTATTTACAAAAGGAAAAGATAAATTAAATTAATTCCAAAACACTTATATGTAATAATCATACTTTAAGTCATTATAAATAGTACTGAATTGTAGAGATATATCACATATATTATTTCTAATACACCAGTATCATCTACATAAGGACTATATTTCTATTATAATAACTTTAATATATCCAACAACAATATCTATACCCAATAAATATATATATCCAACTACCATATATCAAATGACCATATAATTTAAAAAATTTCCTTTTCAGTTTCAATATATAACGATACAGACTTAAAAATAATTCATCCAATTCCGTCATTTCATCCTCAAAATGTATATCATATTTCTAATGGTTTATATTCATTAAAAAATTATTTTTGGTGCATTATTTTTATGGGATACTAAAAGGAATAGTATTTAAATCTTACAATAGTTTTATTTAATTTTGTTTATTTTCCAATTATAATTTTATTGTTCCTATGGAATTTATTTATTCACCATTTGTAATATTATATTTTACGTAAATAAAATAATTGTATTTGAATTTTTTCTACGTATTATTTATTTATACCCGTGTATTATTATATATAAAGGAAATAAAAAACAACTTCATTGTGAAATTATAAAATTTTTTACTGATATTTAGGGTGTTATAATTACCACCCATGAATGACCATGAAGCCATTATAATTTGTTTAGAATAAAAATTTCCATGGATTTTAACTTCTGATTTGAGTTTTATTTTCAAAAATTCCTTGAACAATTAGACATGTATTTAATAAATAATTTTTTTGACTGTCGATGATAATATATAATAATATATAGGAACAAAAAAAATCTTTGAGATGTAGAATACTCCAATAAAAGGGTTGGGGTAGTCCCATTGAAGGTATGGTGGGAGAAAAATGGGGAATTAAACCTAGAAATCCCATCGAAGACCTAGAAAAAGTGCACTGGGAATCTGGTGGTCAACAATAAGTTTAGTAAAGACCCACGATACATTTGATAAGAAACCTAAAACCAAAATTAAGCATGTTTAGGGTGGGGGTGGAGGATATTTGGTAACATGGGGAAAAATTATGATAAAAAATATTCTCCATCCTCCAAATTTAGGAAACTTGAAAGAAATAACTCCACAGTAATGCTCCCTATTCCTAGAACAATTGACAATATCTTGGCCGAGGACGTCATAGGACATCAGGCACACCTCCTATTTTGTCTTAGGATACTGACAAGAAATAAGGTAATATAGTGTTATCATGGGGATACTATACCTTTATAATAGAGTAATAAAATTAAAAAATTGACCAAAAAATATCCACAATAATATATAATCTGAGTATATAGAAGTAATCAATAACAAACATGCTATAATAAATGAAATTTATAAGAACATATTCATACATTCCCACTGATCAAAAACTGGTATAATCACATATACAAAATAAACAAAAATTTAGGAGGCCTTATTGCCATCCCCTCACCTCACCTCATCCAAATAGCTATATAGGATATCCATATCGATCATGTTACATTGGGCCTTTATCTTACATAAACCTAAGATCCATAAGGGTTTCTCAGGTGATTAGAGTGTGGGTAAATCTTAGTAGTCCACCACCAACATTTTCCCTAATATAAATAGTAAAATATATTATATTCACATGTGGTATGATAATAAGAAAGAAAAAAATGTGGATGGATAATAAAATAATCATTTTCAATCTTTGGGTTCTAAGGTGACACCTAAGATCGATCATACTTACTTCATCCAGTGATTAAATGACTTTGAGAATAATAACATAGCATAGGGGGAATCACGTAAAGCCCTATAAGAATATAGTAAATATACAACTGATGGAAACTAAGCTCACCCTATAACCATATGACATACCCCTGGGGGTCTCACGCTACCCCAGAATAGGTACAAAGACATTATTACCTGGGTCTATATATCACCATGATTCTTGGCCCCTCATTCACATATCACATACATGGGGGGGGGGGAAATTAGTTCACCGTGGACCAAATAATTAACATAAACCCAGAGAAAACTAAGCTCACTCAGAACCATATCAATATTATACACCATGGGTTACTCAACTCACCCTATAATCATACCACATACACTCAAGTGGTAACACCCCACCTTATAGTGGTACCATGCCTCAATTACCCAAGGGTTGTATCCTAACACAGTTCATAAACCCTTATTCACATATCAAATTCACTCTGGGGAAACATAGTTCCCCCAAACCCATATAGAAACAAAAACCTGACGGAAACTCATCTCACCTGAAAAATCATATCACATACACCTAGGGGGTCGCACCCCACCCTAGAGTGGTATTAGGCCTCCATTATCTAGGGGTTATATAACACCATAGATATTGACACCTTATTCACAAAACACATATATATATATACAAAATAAATAAAAAAAATACCTTGAGCACAACCTCCTTGAAACCTCATGTCATATCAAAGATTTTGGATACCATCCCAACCCAGTAACGTGCATTTTAATTTGGCCTCTCAGGAAAGAAACCCATCCTTATAACTATGACCATTATAGGATCACAACCCATATATTAGGGTTTTTAGGTGACATAAAGAATCTTGAATACCTAATAATCTTCACTAACCCTCTCAAGGTTCAACATGAACTGAGGATCCAACCAAGAGCCACCTAAGGCATACCCTAGTTCAGACACCGTATAGGGAATCTCTTTCTTTATCTTTCATAACCCTAGAACCTATGAAATTTACTTAGAGGTCATAAAATCTCCCAAAACCATAATAATAGCATTCTAACATTGATATCATAGACAATTCCATACATTCATCACACTAGAGAGATGTAATAATTTCCATATTACATCCCAAACCATTCTATGTTGGTCTTCTTGACCAATCCTCTCCATAATTCCTACCTAATGAATACCCACATTGGAATTTATATATAAATTTGGAGGATGATTTTACCACTATCTATTCAAAAAAATAAAATTTTACAATGTATTTAAAAGGTTCTACATGGAATATACCTTGGATAACCATTCCAATCAACCAATATCTCTTACACAGATAAGACTACATGAACATATCCCATGGTCTAATAAACTCAATATAATATCTTCAGTTCCATTATAGTGTCCAAATATCTCATTAAACATATTTATAGTCAATCACTTGACCATTGGTGGTTGGAAAATTAATCAAAATTTTAAGGGCCCATCATAGACCTTGACACTTCTGTTTTATCTATATGTATTATCATACAATTATTTTAATTTTAAGGTCAATAAAATCTACGTGGAGAGACAACATATCACATGAAACATAATATAATGTATAAATTTAGGGATGTGATAAAGTACCTCCTACCTCACCTAGATTCTTCCACTTTAAGCAAGATCAACCACCACTAATTGGGCTTGTCTAAGCCTCATTCGTGCTTCTATAAATATTCAAGCATCAATATAAAGACATAAAACCCATCCTAAAAAATTATAAAATCTTATAATTACTTATTTAATTTGTTTTAAAATAGTAATAATTTCCTATTATCATTGGGTCATCTCGCTACACTGAAATTAGGACCATCTACATCTAGATGGTCCATAGAGTACCCTTAAAACAATCCCAAACATAATACCTTACACCCTATGTCAATTAATTCATAGATTGCATCCCATTTAATTGAAACCATTGAAGAAAATTCATAGAAAAAGGAAAATCAAATAAAACAATGATTAATGTAATGTGATCATCCTCTTATAACAACCTCTATCAATGCTGAGAAGAATCCCCATCATTATTGGATGATTCCACCATGATCCAGTTGAATCAAAACTCAAAACCTGAAGATGGAGAACCAAAATTAGGGAGATATATATTGGATAGGATAAGAATAAGTAAGGAGAGAATGTAATTACTCTAAATTCTATGGAAATTTCCCCCAGGAAAACCCCATATCAAGGGATAATCGAGAGGAAGTGGAAGGGGGAGAACCCCTGTGTTTGGATGCATGAGAGGGAAGGATAGGGAGGGGGAAACATATAAATCTAAAGTTAGAAAATTAAAACTTACTTTTTTATGATATTTGTTTTGTTATACGGTTGGGATATATATTATACCAAACCTTTCACAAACTGTGTAACTCTCATGATATCAAACCTTACATCCATGAATGATTTGGCCACATAGTTTACCAAACATTAATCCAACCATGAAACTCCGTCTAAAATATTTTATCACTATGAATAGTTTTCCTCTAATGGTTATATATAATTAGGAACAAGTCATGTACCAACATCCCAAGGAAAAAACTAACCTTGAATGGTTTTATCTAGTGTTTCACACGATTTATCTTATATGTATGGTAATATTACATAGGGATAAAACCCCTTCAAAAAAATCCAAAACACCAACATGAATCTCCCAAACTATTCTTGGGAACTCAAGATGTCTCAAAGGATTAAATACATACCCAAAAAACTCTAATTTAGATGCTTAAACCTTTATAATTATGATCTAAATCATAATTCTTAAAACATCCATATTTTGAGATAAAAATTCAAATTCCTAGAAAATTTCACAACACATAATGACTTGGGTTTTTAAAATATCCTCACAGTATTACTTATCATCCCTGATAAGTCTTTATGGCCCTATAACTATAATTTATGACCTACATTGGTCATGAATTCATGATCAATTCATTAAATTCTATTACTAATCACTGAATGAGCTTCTGTTATGCAACTACAAACACCAAGGAACACTATCCTCCCAAACTAGAGACACTTGTTCATAAATATCACCAATATAGAGATAATGATAACCCACACATGTCTATTCCTAGATATCCTAGAATCATAAACTAATTCATTCCAAATCACATGGGTCCCCCTACGGTAAGATGCTACTCAAGATGAACTATTAATAGCCATGCTTCTCTATAATAAATGGATCACTTATTAAAAATTCATTTTAAATGGTTCATTGACATGATCGATGAGGTTTCCATCTCAACACACCCAATTTTACTCAAAACCACCAATCAGCCCTGCTATGGTTGAATTTTCAGAAAAAGGATTGGTCTCTCCCACCATCTCGCTATCACAACTCCTAATCATGATACCTAAATACTAAAATTAATCATGTGATCATCCATATAACCACAATAAATTTTAAACCAACACTCAAACTAATTCCTTGGTGGGATCACCAACCACTCACACTAGACACAATGCTCTAATCCCAAGCACCAATGTACCACTAATTTAAATCATGATTATATATCATAAAACTCTTTCCCAAGACCAATACCAACACACAAACTCTATAGAACAGCACATATTAATACCAAATATAGTATTTACTAATGAACCAGAAGAATCATATTTATATGCTCACTAACATCCTAGTTCCATCTTGACCTTCTAATGAGCAGTCTCATCACATCCATGAACCTCCCAACATAATATTCCTACCATCATAAATAATAAAATGCTTATCTCCATAGTAGTATCCTTATCATCACTCCACTAAACTAACATCCATATCTATATCCCACACGTCTTCCAATACCCCACTTAATAAATGGAACTGACCATCTGGTTCATACTTGATCATCATCATGGAACACCAATCACCACTCATTACTGGATCACTAATAATTTCATTCTTAGCATCTACTGAATTTCTACATGCACTAAGGGCCACATGGACAAAAAACAAATTGATCAATCCCTACTATTTGGATTTTTATATATAACTCCCCAATCAAAATTTCTAAATTCTTTTTTATATCAGGAAGATCTCTCTTCCCTGGCCACATTAACCCATCATGATAGCCTCTATCAAGGCCTATACTCAGATTAACCTTTCCACCACACTTTGATCCATTTATGAAGCCACCTCTTTCATTGAGGTAAACCAACAATTTTTTTCAAAACCCTTTGACACCATTCCCATAGGTGTATCATCACATCCATCGACCTTAAACCCATATATTTTCATTAAACTATATGAAATTGAATGGGAACCGCACATACCTAACACACAGTTTCCCTCACACATAAAATATTTAATGAAATTACATTCTAACCCTCACTTACCTCTCTTATGATAGAGTGATCCTTTAAAGAACCTTCACATAATTTCTTTTCCACTATTTAACTTGGTCTCATCTAAATCGCATAGGTGTACTCTATCGTATCACCTAAACTCACAACCTAACTCATACTATCATGAGTCCAATGTCTTCGAGCCTAGGATCACCTGCCTAAATAAATGTTGACTTCCCACTTTATTTCAATATGATCAATCAAGAATCACCTCAATTATTACTTTCCAATAGTTTGGCATCTCACCCATGTCACCTACCACCTGGGTGTCATCATCATAACCTCAACCATCTAGCCATAATATACCTGTCATATATTCAATAATCTATGATCAAGATTTATAACCTCATAAGGACCACACCCAAAATTAATAGTTCCATACATCTTACCAATCCTTTCCTCTAAACCCAAACACACATTGCAATATCGAGGTTGGGTGTACCCATGTTTAGGGAAACATATATATTCTGGATAACCCCTCTCTTAGGTTATCCTCGTATATCACAACTCACCCCGAAAATACTATAAAAACATTTTTATACTGAATCATAGTGATCGAATCACTAACATCATGATCTTTATCTCAAAGGCACTAGGTTGTCCCACTTATACCATAAAATATATATCACATAGTCTATAATCGATAAGGAAACACCATTTTTAAAATTTCACATATCCCAAGGAGACTCACATGCCGACACACTCACTATAGGGTCTCACATATAAATATTAGGCATCACATTCTAGATTGCATATCTTCCTTGAAAATCCATTGTCATCAAGAATCCACTTACCAAAATAGTCCTCTCAAGGAATAGGGCACATCCACATGTATGTATTTATATTATCCTAATATTATTGATATAATGGAAAAACATAGTCACATTTTTCATTTAAGTAGAATGAAACCAAGAATTTATATAGGGAAACACTATGTATTTTATTTTTGACACTTTTAGTAACTAAACTAACATCACAATCATCCATAACAAAGGAAAAAATGATTTTATTGATCCTCCAAGATTCACTATAAATCCATTACACAGAGGGACTATGTTGACATCACAAATGAACACCCCTGTGTAAGATCCACATGACCCATCATTAGAGAAAATACATCATGGATCATATTTTCTATAATCCTTCCAAATATTTATATAAGAAAACACCACAAAAGTTAATATTGAAACTTTAAACAACTTAACTTTATATATTTAGTGAAATCAATAACACAAAAGTATAGAAATATAATTTGAATCCTACATGCCAAAAAGGGTGCAGACACACATACCTCTTGCCAATGGGTCGAGAGACAAAATCAACATAACAATATCATATTCGCACATCATACGTCGATAAATATCAAAATCCTAATAGTAAAAACAAGAATGAAAATCCCATATCCTTGGTAACCAGGACCTACCATTGAAAAAGATGTATGTGACATGCTAGTTTAAGGTTCATCCTAAGATCTAAAACATCCCTATTCCATATATAAAATACCCAAATAGTAAAATAAGGAAACAAATGTAATGATACCACTCTGAAATTCCATACTACTCCTTTAACACTCAACAATGTCCAGTCTTGGAGTGTCATAAGACCTTAGGCATGCCTCCCCATATGATAGAGGCTATCGACTAGAAATGAGGGTCTTAAGGTCTTATAGTGGGGAGACTATAAACTCATATCTGAGTAATTCAATAGAATAAATAACTAAATAAAACCCACAGTAATAAATAATAAGAGTGTGTGGTGGTAATAAATATGAAACATTATTTAATTAATGAAATATGTAAGAATAAAATCCTAAACCCCCACTGATAAATAACCACCAAGATAATTATATATACAAAATAAACAAAATAAATAAAATATAAAAGAGGCTATATTACTATCCCCTCATCTCAACTAATCCCAATATGAATATAAGATATCCAATTAAATCATGTAACATTTATACTATATCATAATTAATATTAAAAACTATGAGGCTTCCTTGAGTACCAATGTGTCATGGCCACCCAAGTTGGATGAGAGTAAAACTTAGCTATCCACCACAAAAAATTTCCCTAACATAACAACTAAAATACAGGGTATGAAAATTTGTTATTATCATAATAAAACATTAAAACATAGAAGAATAATAAAATAATACCTATTGATTCTCGTTTTATCTGGTGAAACCCATGATCGACCATGCCTACTTCGGTAGCAGTAGAGTGTTTCTGAGCATAATCACACCACCCAGAGGGAAACACATATATCCACAGAACCATATGGAAAAAATACAATCAGTGGTAACTCATCTCACCCTATAACCACATAAAATACACTTAGGGGTCTTCACCACACCTTTAAATAGGTACCAAGCCATAATTTTTAAAAGATCCATCCCACAATAGTGCCTGAACACTCATTTACATATCACATATGCCTCAGGGAAACTCAGCTCACCCTAGAACCATATAATTAATATGCACTCAATTTAAAATCAACTCAACCTAAAGCTATTTATGTCACATATACCAGTGAAAATTCATCTCACCTCAGAATCATGTCATATACACCCAGAGAGTCACACCCCACATTGGAGCGGTACCATGCCTCTATTACCTGGGGTTTATATCCCACCCTAGTGCCCGAACCCTTATTCACATTTCACATATTCCTAGTGTTAACTAATCTCACCACAGAACCTTATAGAAATATATACCTATGGAAGACTCATCTCAACCAATAATTATATCACATACACTCAGGGGGTTACACCGCACACTAGAGTAATACTGGGCTTATATAACCCATAATTTATATCCCATGCAACAAATGAATATTTAATTATATAAAACACATAAATATATAAAATATATCATAAATACTCATGCACATACTCACTAAAAATTCATTTCATACCATATGGGTTGCACACCTACCTGAACTCATCACATATATCCTAGGTTGGTCTCTTAAGAGAACAACCCAACCCCGTCACCAGGACCATGCCAGGATCACACCATCGATATATAGATTCTAAGGTGACACCAATAATTAAAATACCTACTCTCATACACTAACCCTATATAGGGTAAACATAAACTAGGGTACCCACTAAGGGTCCCCTAAGACATAACCTAGTGTTGAAACCCTATAAAGTATCTCTATATCTCTCTACACTTCTCCCTCTCCCAACCCTAAGGCCCAATAAAATCACTCATAGGGCACATTATCCCTCATCACCATCTTCATAACATTACCTAATAAGCCTCATAGGAAATTCCATAATTGAATCACACCCGATCAATGAAATAATGCCCATATCACTTACCAAGTCCTCTTACCCAACCTTTTATATAAAACCTAATCATGAAATACCTATGAGGGTATTCACATTCTCATGGGTGAGGATCTCTCGCCCCAATATTTGGTCAATTAACCTAAATGATACAAGTAATATTCAAGGATATACATGGTCTATGCCAATACCAGCTATTCTAATCAATCACTCTCCCTTATATAGAGACGACAAAGGGAACCTATCCTGAGGTCTACTATATCCATTCACATATTGATGATACCTATATAAGGTCCATATATCTCATCACAGACATTTATATTAAAGCCCTCATCGATCAATATTTGGGTCATCATATGAGTTTTAAATTGTCTATTATGGTCCTTGACACTTTCTTTTTATCAATTATAGTTAACGAAAAATTCATTTAATTTTATGTTTGATCACCTATACATAGGAAGAAAACATTTATCATGCTACATAAAATCATGCATTAACTATTAAATGATGCTCAAGGATTACATAACTCATATATAGACACCCCATCGAATAAAGCTTGACCACTTATGTTTAATATCATCTTAGCCTTTTCCACACTCATATCAATATACGACCACCTATCAAATTCCATAAATATAAAAATAATCAATTATAAAAATTTACAATTAATTATTAAATTTAATTAAAATAGGAATAATTTTATAAAAACAACCTGATCTATCTATCTACGCTGAAATGATGTCTAACCACACCTGAAGAAAAGGTTGAATCCACTATGATCTGGTGGAATCGTTAGTTAAAACCTAAGCTGTAGAATCAAAATCAGAGATATAGACAAGGGGAATAAAAAATAACGGGAGTACAAAAAACCATGCCTATAAATATTGTAGAAATACATACTAATAACACCCCATATAAAGGGGATCTAATAGGGGAGATAAGGTAGAACCCTCAGATTCGATCGTGTGAGTGGTAAGGAATTAGTGTGGGAGTTAAAAATTGAGTTCGTAAAATTTTAATTTTCCATTTTTAATGAAAATTAGTATGCCACATAGTTTTACAAACCATACACCAACTATAAAAATAATAAATTGTCAAGTTTCACTACCTTAAATGGTTTGACCTAATGATTTACCAAACCATTCACCATGTACATAGTTCCCTCTGAAATATTTCAACAACGCATATGGGTTGTCTCGCATGATTCTATACAACCGTTCACAACATTTCCACCGACATTACAAAAAATGAGATTTCACTTTATATTATACTTAGATAATGTAATATATATTATGTTTCATATACTATATCACACTAAAATGAAAAACTAAGATATATTTTTAATATTAAATATGACCGTTAAAATATAGACATTAAATTAGGTTTTATAAATTGATGTAAACAAACTATAATTCCAATACATAAAGTAGGAAGAAATAGATTATATGAGGGGAATACTTCCTTAGAAATTAAATTTTTCTAAGATCAGAAAAGCATTAACTTCACTATGTTTTTCCCTAGACCAAACCTAATCCAGACTTCAGCGATTATGGTTTGAGTAAAATCATATATTAGAGAATTTAGTGATCATAGAGATTTTCAAAATATCTATTATATTTGAAATACCACCTAAAACTACATATGAAACTTATCTGGTGCTTAGATATTACAAGGATATCATAAGGTGTTATGTAAGTAGAAATTATGATTTTATCAACATGTTTAAAAATATTTATATTTTTATATATATCATGACTTTTTTTACTTTTTGAAATCTCATTTTTTCCTAATTCACATTATGCTTAAAAAATGTATTTTTTTTTTGAAAATTACAATTTTATTTTAAGAAATGATGTTTTTATAATTAAATAATAAAAATATATATTTATTGTATGAATAATATTTTAACACTATTAATTAGTAATTTATTAGAAAATAAATTGTTAATATACATTAATTAATTTTGCTATAAAAATAAAATTTTACTATATTTTATGCTTTTAATTAAAAATCACATTCATAGATTTTTTAATTTGGGTTTCCAAGATTTAAATTAATTTTTTATTTATCATGGAAATATTAAAATAATATAAAAATTTGATATTAAAAAAACGGATTTTAGACTATAGTGAAATATATCGTTTTTACTAATATTTCAACTTTTATGCCATTATTAGTACATAAGTATGACATAGAAATTCTAGAAAATATATTCATGAAAAATATGTATTTTGTAATTTTAATTATTTATTATAAAATATTTAATATATTTTACAAAACTTTTATTGATATTTTAAAACTCAAGTATTTTTTTTTTTGAAAAATTGATTAATTACGTTATACATTTATTATAATAAATAAAATTTTCCTACTTATATAAATTGAACTAGAAAAAATGGATTTAATATTTATAATTAGTAGGTCAAAATTTTATAATAAGTTCTACAATATTTTTAGTTTTAAAGATTATGTTACCTTTGATAAAATCTAGTTACTACAATAAAAGCTAAAATTACAAAAGTAATAATTCAGGGGGTAAAAGGGGTGAAAAATGTTTTAAAAATGTGTGAAAAAACATATTTTATGCTTATATAGATCTTATAACTTCTATACCACCTTATTTATCATAATTTTGAGACACTTTCCTTGAGATTAACTTCCCATTATTGAAAATTTATGGGTATTTAAAAAATGTCATCCATTTTCAATTATAAAAGTGGATCCCCTCTCCTCACTTCCACTCATACAAAAACCCCTATTTTTATCCTAAAATATACACAAAACTCTCATAAAATCTCTTATACACCTTTAAAAGGTTTTTTTATTGTTAAAAGACTACCTATTAATGGATTAACTCTTTTTCAAAAGGGGATAATCCAAGATGTGAGGTATAAATTCCAAACATATATTTCTCTTTTATTTTTCTTTATGTGAACTTATTATTACTCAAATTTCATTACACTATATTAAAATTATAAATTCAGAATCAATATTATACTAATATTTTATTATAATGATGGTACAATCATTAACTACCCATCCCTTTTCCCAAAAATGAGAATCATGTGTGCGTTTGGACTACCACATCTATAAAGTGTCATATTTCACTTTACAAAACCAAATTACACGGATGTTCCTAATATTGAATTTAATAAATTATTATTATATTTATAACATATTTTATAATATTAAATTACAAATCATATTATAAATTTCTCCCATCCTATAGGAAATTAAATCATCAACCATGCATACACGTGGACATCCACCTCCATAGAACAATTGATTTATGTTTACTTGTTTTCTTAACCAACTTACATGGATGGTCAATAAAATGTGTTTAATGGATAAATATTATTTTTATGATATTATTAAAGTTATATTGTTATAAATTGTAGAAAATATTATTGATATGATCAATACACT
This sequence comes from Viscum album, assembly GCA_963277665.1. Taxonomy (NCBI): domain Eukaryota; kingdom Viridiplantae; phylum Streptophyta; class Magnoliopsida; order Santalales; family Viscaceae; genus Viscum; species Viscum album. The sequence continues at coordinate 1,720,549,759 of OY728137.1, forward strand.
ATCATCATTAATTCTATCATTTAAAACAAGCATACTAGGAGGAAAATATTTTATTAAAAATCTATAATATTTTCATAACCATTACTTATTATTATAATTAACTCAGAATTATAATATATAACAAAAATATACACCATGTGATATAATTATAATACTGGTTTAAATGAAATAGAAACTAGATCACCCCACAATCATTAATAATCATTATATGTTCATGTCTGAGTCGGTTTGAACACCTAATTTAAAAATTATATGAAATTATTTCACAGATGAATATGAAAAATAATTAAGGATATAACATTATATAAATATTTAAATAATTATTTCTTTGGTTTTGGAAAGGATACATTAATATTTAGCTCAATAATTAAGAATAATCATTTTTTTGGTTAATAAAAACACTGAAGTCTTATTTTTTGCAATTTTATCTTCAAGGATAATGAATGAAAAACTCATCAAGGGAAATTGAAACCTCATAAATACTTATAAATAATAAATTAAAATATATTTAAACAAATATTAATTACTAAATTTAAATAATCATGAATATTGACAACATTCCTACAAAACAAATACAAACGGTCAAAACTATAAACACTTGATGTGGGAAAATAAGAAAAAAAAACTAATTTATATAGATATAATGATTATAAATGAAAATTATAAATATTTATCAGTATAAATATTGTTTTGAAATAGTATATTAACATAGTTACGTTTGTTTTATAGAGAGTTGGAGCGCATTGTCTAAGTAGGAATAAAGGTATGGGGTTTCCTTACTCAAATTTTTTCCTTGTGGCATAGTTACTCCCATTTGACTATTATTTCCAAGATTTATATATTATAACAAATGATTATATTATTTATTATTTATTCCTTTTTGGGTAAATATTTTTTCATTATGATGTATTCCTCCTTGACGATTCTATTATTTTTTATAATTGTTTTTGTTAATGGAAATTCCCATTTTTTTAATAGATTTTCCCACTATATCCCTGTTTTTTTACTTCCCAACAATTTTATCCTTTACCTAGTTGAAATTATAATTTTTTTATCACTAATTATCCTTTTATTAGCATTTATTAATTTTCAAAAACAAATTATAATTTTAAAAATGTGGTTTCTTAATAAAGGCATTTCAAAATATTTTAAAGGAATTTCTTTACAATGATCTTATATTATTACCTTATTCTTCACATTTTGAAATATGTTTTATTTATTATAATGTATTTCTATTGAAAATTTTTAAGCAATTTTTTAATAAATGATTTCTTCAACTTAAGAAAACACATTTTTGTATAGTTACTTGTAAATCATGTCTTTTTATGTTGATATTATTAGATATTTTTTTAAGGAAAATAATTTTTGTGATTTATCTTCTATTTTTAAAGGATTATAATCCAATTGATAGTCCATAAATCATCCTATATTCTTTTTATTAAATAATCCTTTTGGGATATTATGTTTTTGGTATCAAAATATCATTTTTCAAATGATATAATTCAGAAATGTTATGAAACTTATTTACTTATCATTGGTTATTTATGATTTGTTGTATGATCTGATTTTAAGTGGAACTCATATGTGTGTATAGTGTTGGTTGGGTTCCTATATCACACTTCAATTAAATGGTTAAGTATTTATATCTCATTTTAAAAAAAAAGATGGACATAATTGGATTTTTTCACAAACTAAAGGTTGGAAATACTAGGATTTGTTTATAAAATTAAAGGGTGGACATAGTTGGATTTATCCACATAATTAAATGGTGTAAAAACATGTATTTTTTCACAATGATTCCCTATCCCTATATTTTTCTAAACTTCCCTAAAATGTGCATTATTTACAACTTATTATAAATGATTGTGATATTCCATGATCCAAACATGTTCAACTTTCCTATGTTATGATTTTATGTTTTTTGATATGTGTTTCTATGTCATTATTTTATGAACTTTATTTGATATATTTTCATATTATATTATTTTTAATTATCAATCATGTTTTATTATTGTCACCTATTATGACATGGTCTTTTTAGTTTATATTTATCATTTTCTCATGTTTTCCCTAATATTTATGATATAATAGTTATGAAAAGTTGATAAGTTTCCTTTAATAAGTAATCAAGATCACCCAATTATTATTATAATATGTTTTGAAAATGATTATATGATATGATATGTCTAGAAGAGTTTCTAGAGCATCATGATTATGGAGAAAAGTTCACAAGTGTTTTAAAATAAGTTATTTATGTAGCTTGTCTCCAAGACACTAAACCTTCAGATCTTTTCTTATGAGACGATATTGGGATGTATTGATTAAAACATGGTATTAATTTATTATTTATGTATATTTTTATTAGGTCACCATAGTTGGTATCAGAGTAGGCATTAGTTATTTTTGAATATTACTTTAGTTACCTTTGGTATTAAGGTTATATAAACTTAATGAAACCCTTATAGATGAGTCTAAGTATAGGTTTCTATACTAAATTATTTTTAAAGAAATAATTAAGTGGTGTTTTTGAAATACATAAATGTATGGATAATTTAAGGTGGGTACAGTTGTGCCACAAATTCCCCTAGGTGAAATCAACCGGAAAATGGTTGGTTGAGAAATGAATATATCATCGCATTGATGCACTATGAGTAAGAATAATACTATACACCTAGTTAGATACTCCCATGTGATATTATTTGGTTGATTATATAATCTATAAAAACCATTATTAAGGATTGATTTCCAAGTTAATTTGAGGTTTTAGTCTGAGAACTATTAGATAACCCAATTTTAAGTAAACTAGGTCAAACCAAGATTATTAAAATTTTAACTAAATGATCTATAAGTAATCCTGATTATGTAAAGGAATAAAACTATTGAGGATGAATTTATTTTATAATTATGATAATTCTACAATATTATAAATGTTTCATCACTCATTTATACCATTTTGGTTTTATTAATGTATAGAACTAGAAGGAACTATGGGTACGAGGGATAATGTAGAGATTACCTAAATGAAAAAACCATAAGAATGAGAGATGGAGTGAGAAAACATGTGATTATTCCAAAAAAACTATCATGAAATATTATTAACAATGTTCACACAATCGAAGTCTCAAACACGCCATAGAAGAGAAAGATCAAGTCTCTTTAAATAAAAAGTGAAAAAGATAGTAAATTAAAGAGGATTATATTTCCTTCATGTCAAAAATATGGAAAGAGACACCCACAAGAATGCAAAAAATGAAATATAATATGTTTTATCTACAATAAAGGTGGAATTAAAGAAATAATCTATTGAGGAAAAAGAGAGAGTTCAGATAAAATTATGGAGAAAGATAATTTTATTCTTATGGATCTACTAGAAGCTTGATGTTTTAGATGTGATGATTTTAGGCACTATGAAAACCAATGAACTAATCCAAGTGATTAAAATGAAAATCGACACCAACAACCTCCTAGAATATATGATCAAGGAAAAGAATGTAAATAATATCTATTGAAGTGGAATGTGATAAGTAAGTGATGCTAGATACACTTATTCATTACTATATATTTTTTAATGTCTTATATGCTTCACTAACTATTATATTTTGAAATAAAAAAACATGGTGTTATAATTATTTTATGTAATATATATGAATATTCTCCAAGGATCGTGGGATTTTGATTCATGGATGTCTTTTTATACTTACTTTGGATAAAATCAATGTTATTTTTGAAATGTATTTGTTCTTTTTACTCATATTTTTTTTTATTTTTGGAATAAGGAAATTAAATTTCATATCATCCTATGAAAGTTTATAAATGAAAATATAAATATGACATATATTAGAAAACTAATTATACTATAAGAGTAATGATACCTAATAATGGGAGATTTTCAACTAAAATAGTTAGGAAGAAAAAAATATTGTGATTTTTATTATTAAAAGTGAAAATATGTGATCGATACATCATTTAAAAATTAAATGTTAATTCATGTTATAAATACCCGTAGGTATAGTTTTTAATAATTAATAATTAAAACTATGAGGGAATAATTTATTTAAGGAGTGATAATGTAACGAATAAAGATTTCACTATATATTTTCGTTAAATAATATGTTAAATAGTATTTATTACATGCTATACCATACTAAAAAACATAGTATATTTTTGAATACTAAATATAATGGTTAAAATATAGTCATTAAATTATATTGTATAAATTAAATTAAACATGCTAAAAAATAAACTAGGAAGAAATAACATCCAAAAGAAAAATCCTTCCATATGAAGACCATTTATCTAAGCTGAGAGGATTGGTGAATTCTATAAGGATTTCCATGTACTAATACCAATCTAAAATAAATCAATTATTATTTGAAAAAAATTAATATATAGGATAATTTCAAGATCATAGTGATTTACACAAGATCTATTCTAGGTAAACCACAACTCAATACTAGAACCAAAGTTTATATGATGCTTCGTAATTATGAAGAGATCATAGTGGGTTATGTAAGTATAAAATAGGATTATATCAAGTAAAAAAGAGACCTATATTACCCAAATCATACATAACCTAAATCTATCCTGACATGGGATGAAGGGAGTTCCCGTTCTTCTTAAGCTAAAAACAAGAACCTATGCATTAATAAATACATTTGGGAATAATTTTTTAACAAAAAACCAGAAAGAAGGTGATATAATAAGAATTATAATGTTGGTATGACATAAAAATAAAATAACTAAATGGACATGATTTTGGAGAAATAATTGTTAATATACAATGAAAAACCAAGTACCAAAAAACAAAGAGACCAAACTTCATAGGACAAGATGTCTAATCTACACCACCACACCCTATTAATGCACACACCCACAATCCCCATATAGGGACCAAAATGTTTTCATATATCATTACATGATTTTAGCATAAACATCCATTAATTAAAACCCAAATATCATGAGGTGTGGTGTATTTAGAAGACAAGGTTCACAATACATCCAAGTGAGACTAAAATAAACCTTTTTATTTTATTTTCCCTAATGAGCTGGAGAATCATTTTGAGTTTATAAAATTTATTGGATAACATAGGAAATATATAGAAAAATTGGGGTTTTCTAAAAAACTCAGTAAGGGAAAAGATGATAGGGAAGCATAACTTGTTTTAAAAAGTACAACATGATATAATAAAATAGAAGGATCATGGGTAATCATATATAAGAATAACATAAATAAAATGGTGTCACAATATTGTGGAATTATAGGAAATGTGACAAAAACATATAACATGACATAAACATGAGTCATAGATAACTACCTAGATAATATTACATAGGGAAAATTACCCTAATGGATTAGTTTTACTCCCTAATACCATACACAATTCGTCAAGAGACTAAAGATTTACCCAATGCATTAGAGTGATATCTGAGCCCACCCATCATAGCATGTTCATTATTATGTGTCCCCTAAAAAAATCAACCTTAAGGAATAAACATAAGAATTACCCATGAAAATAAAATGGGTTTCATAATCTTTTCCTGTATCATAATCAAAGGAAATTTCATAATGAAGGCATTTGAGAGATGAAAATAAGGCATGAAATACCCCATCAAAGTAAGGGATAATAATATAGGTATATATGTGATATACATATATAAAAAATTTAGAAGTAATAAACAATATAAAAGTTTATCTTTACTAATAAAAATGTTTTTAAAAGATTAAATGGAATATTTGTTTTGATAAAAATAACCTTTTAACTTTGAAATCACTTCATAAAAATTTTAAATTTTAAAAAATATTATAGAATTTTTTTTATTTAAAAGTAACCATGGAAACATATAAAGGAGTCTATAAGGAATTGAGTGTGGGTAATATTTATATGTCATATAATTTAAAAAACATTAATTTTTCATTATTATGAAAGGTTAAAAATTCCCTAATTCATAAAATAATAATAAGGATCATTTCAAAATAATTTAAAAAAAATTAAAAAATAGGTAAAAATGTAGAAATAGGGTTTTAATTTATCCTTGGTCCTGACTTGGGTTGGGTTCTCAGATATTTTTATTAAGAGACAGGTGTGACAGGTTTGATGTTTTTGGATGATTTTATCGATGTTTGGGTTTGGTTCCTGGTTCAAATTTTTGATGATTGGATGTAACCCCCCATGATTTTATGAAAAATATTCTTTTTAATTTCACTAATGTCTTGTGTGGTACGCTACACCAAAAGGAACTTACACAACATGCATCCTTGACTTGCCTTGTATTACATGCAATCGCAACCTTCCTCGATAGTGTGTATAGTACGCAATAACAAGTTTCACTAAACAACGATTTGCTATTAAAATATTATTAAAACTAGCCGTTATGAATAGTAATAACCACCTTTAAAAATTTTAGAAATTTTATCTCTCAAAATGGACTTCATTTTTGGATTCGGAGTATCGAATTTAGCCTAAGGTGAAATTTTGGTACTTTTCGGATAACTTTTATTTTCTGATGAATAGTGAAAATTACTAAATTATAATTAAAAACAAATTTTTTAATCAAAATAATGAATAAGTGATAAATTATTAATTTGAGTGGTTTTAAAATATATTTAGAATATAATTTTAAAATTTAATACAATGTTGGTCATTGGATGTAATTTCACATTTAAACCAGACATAAACAAGTGTCAATCTTTTGATAGATATTGTTTCTTAAAAACACGCTATTTGTTTTAACAGCGGGATTTAATTATAAAATTAATTAATGCAACTTATATGTTATGAATTTGGTAAAATAGACTTCATTTTTGAATTCGGAATATGAAATATAGCTTAGGATGAAATTTTGGCGTTGTTCTGAAAAACATCAATTTTTGATGAATAGTGAAACTACTAAGTGGTAGTTAAAAAACTGAACTTTTCATAAAACTTAATTTTACCGCTTCTGTGAATGGAATTTAAAAAATCCGAGAAACACAGTTGATGTCAGTAAGTAAAATGTGGTTCAATGAGATGAAAATAAGTTTTGGTGAATAGTAACTTTTTACTTTTATTTACCACGGTTAAAAGTAAATAGGGTAATTAAGGGTAAGAATGATATTAATATTACCCTAACACATGTCCTAATCCTATTGGACAAGTGTATCTCGACCAAAAACAACCTTATGTGTAAAATATTATCATTTAGGCCCACTTGGATTAGATTAGGACATTTATTATTAATTTATTTAAAGAAGGGTTAAAATAGTTTAAATAAAAGTTTAATAAGTAAATAATTTTTAATATGGGGTGATACATAAGATAAATTCGACTATAAGTATTCATTATAAATATAAAAATATTTCCTACATAATGGTATTTTATTTATAATTTTTAGACATTAAATAATTTAATTTATTTATGACACAATGATGATGCAGTAATTATCTTATTAATGAAATATTGACATAATTGATGTTATAAACACCAAAATAAATGTAATTTGAGACTTTTTATGAATCCCGCTAATTTTATAGGTTACTATGATATATTAGTGTTGATTTAATCAACTTGTTTCGAACATATAATCCTGTTAGGACTTTCACAAAAATCATATATCAAATAGTGTCAAAATTGACACAAGATAGTTTTTAAATCAAATATTATATTATTAATTGATATTTTATTCCTAAAAATCTAAGGTTCGGCCAAATTACTTATATAAGGATATATATATTAATAATAAACAATTTGGGGTTCGTTTGGAATGTTATAGTAAGTGTATTAACCATATACTGTAAGAAAACAAAAAGACACGGTAAAAGTTAAATTATTTAACATAGAGTTAAATCTAATTGATAAGGTTAAAATAATAACCTAAACTTGTCTAAATCCTATTGGTTGATAGGATTTCGACCCATACCTACTTTAGCTTCGAAATAATACCCTTTGGCACCATTATAAACCAATTTTGACTTTAATATAAAATAATATTTTGAGATATTCCTAAGGTGCCCCTCTCCTCCCTTATAAAAGGACACCTCCTCCCCCTCCTCCTCACACCAATTTGAGCACTCAGGCTCGGCCAACCCCTGTCAAAATCCCTTCTCCACTTCCCTATAATAATCCTAGAGGTCCTGTTCTTCTTCAAAGACCAATATTAGTTCCCTAAGTGAAGGATTCAAAGAGGCGTTTCAAAGAAGAGGTAATATCCATTACCGATCTTTTCAACTTCTTCCTCTTTAGTTGTTTCATGATAAAGTAATAACATCAGTATTTATTATATACTGATATGTTATTATAAATATGAAACAACTCTAATTAACCTTCTATCCATCCTACGGAAAAAGGAAATCACCGCACGTGCGTACGTACGGAATATCGTCTCCACGCCGTGGTGTAATCTATTTTACGCCACCACCTTAATTGGATGGGTATAATGGTTTAATGAGTAACTATATATTATTATTATAAAGTGATATTGATACTGAAATAGTATACATACACTTCAACGCAATTCCACGACCATGAGAACGATATCATCGCTCGTGCGTACGTACGGACTACCGTCTCCATGACGCGATGAGATTCATTCTCAATGATTAACCATTCATGAATGATTATAAAGTATATATAATAAGTACTATTGAAATATATGACATAATAATGATACTGGAATTATTTATATTTATATGTATGTCATCTACTTAATTCCATTCATTTCAATAAGGAAACGAAAACAGCGTTCATGCGTACGTACGGACTACCGTCTCAATGAACGGTGTATTTCTTTCCATTTACTGATTTATTATATATGTATATTCTGAATATATATATATATATATATATATAAACCATGTTTTATATTCTGGAATTATGTAATCATGATCTAAGTAATCATATGAAAAATTACAAGTTAAAAACACGAACGACAAATGAGACGATTTTACCCAAAACGCTACTTTAACATGAATTTACAAAAGAACGGGTAATATAAAGTCATAAGTGGACCATATATGATATAATAACAATGAATATGATTCTGGAATAAGTCAATAACATGATTTAAATCATTATACAGGAGGTTCGGACACTTACAAAGCAAGTCGGACCTAAGGTAAGGGAAAATATCACAATCTCATTTTTATCCGAGATTGTTTATACTTTGGTATTTACTGGGGTGTATTTTATCATGCACATCCATGTTTCATAAATATATGATATTATTTCAATCCACCTAAAATTGTTTAAATCCATTTTTACCCTTCGGTGAGTTTTTAGTAAGAGATATGAAAGGAATCTTTTGTCGTTTTTTTGTACGAGGTACTTTTTGACTTTTCTGACAAAAGTACGAAGAATGTTTTTTTTAACATATACGGCATGAATGTATTTTTAAAACATTATTTCCAAGAAGCTTCCTTTACAAGTTTTCAAGTTTATTTTTAATCAACTTCATTTAGTTTAGAGTTTTATAACATTTTAAGAAAGGAAAAGTGTTTTTGAAGTAGAAGGGATATTTTCCTCAAGAATGGAGTTCAAATGTTTTATCAAAATTATTTTCCATCTAAGATAATAAAGGGTTCTGTTTTATCCATATTATTACATTGATTTGATTGTGTTGTGAGGGAATTATTTTTATGAAGTCATTTACCTTATATGGTTTGTTTTATGATGTCATGATGTTTCAAGAATCCCATTTTTGTTACATGTGTTATGCAATGATGTATGATTTATGATTTTGTGGCACACATAAGAATGGTATCATTATGAGATGGGTGGGACCTATATATCCCTCCAATGCATTGGGTAAAGATTTTATATCTCATGAGATAGACATGGCTGGAACGGTAGGTTATACCGGTTCAGTGAAACAGGACTGGAAGGAGGGTGACTCGATTCAGAAAGGGACTTTGTCCACTAAGATAGTCTTGGAAATGAGTCTTGACTAACAAGAAATGATTCTCTATGATTATGTGTGTATGCCACAAAGTTTCATGTTTTAAGTTATGATTATTGGGATTACATTTCACTTCTATGATTTATCCCATGTTATGATATTATGAGCTCTTTTGAAGGTTAAGATTTCTAAAAGCAATGTTCTTATGTATATGATGTGATTGATATTTTTTTGTTTAACCTTACTGAGCATTTGACCTCACCCTTTTATGTTTTCTTTTCCCCAGGATATAAAGAAAGGTTTTAGGTATAAAAAAAGGAAGATATTTATGGGAGATGTGTGAAGATCTTTCACCACGATTAGAAGATTACGTTCCGAGTTTCCAAAGACACTAAACTATTACGATCCTTGTGTGTTTGTTTTTTTTGTCATGTAATAAGTATTCCGCAAAAGTAATGTAATGGACATGTACGTTAAGCTTAGGGTCTTTACAGTTGGTATCAGAGGCAAAGGAGGTAGGAATGTATCTGATCCTTGGGAACTCTCACATGTGAGCGTTGGACGAAGCAGGGCTCTCCGCCCAAGGGCTTCATGAGGAAATGGCTGCCACTGGGGATGGTGGTGTGTCCCGCCCAGAGGGTGTAGCCGCCCATGGAGTTCCCTGATAGGTATCAATTATAGTCCACTGGAAGTAATTCCAGACCGTTACAGTTGGTATCAGAGGAAGGTTTAGTCAACCTTTGGAAACTAGGATGCGAAAACGTTAGTGTGATCCCTAGAGATATTTCTAAGGTATGTCTAGGGATGTCCCTAAGGTTAAGTATACGTATAGGTTATAGTACTAGAATTACGCTAACGATCATAGAATTAAACCTAAGATGTTAGATATTGAAGGTACTCCCCCTTTATTATGTTGTTTTCCCTAGCATGATTTTTGCCTCTCACACTATTCTTTTTGGGTTTTAGACGATGGCTGGAACCCGAAGGAGCCGTGTTGATCAATGCAATGGACAATGCAATGATTGTCCTCCTGAACAAACAAATGTTATGGGAGATGGAGTGAAAAATATTATTGCTATACTTACACAAGCTATGAATCATTCTGGACTTCCAAATGAGCAGAGAAGGGAACAATATTCTATTGAGTCCTTTATGAGGCAACGTCCACCTTCTTTAAGTGGGTCTTCTGATCCACTTGTTGATGAACAATGGATCAGTACTACTGAAAAGATATTTTCAGTTCTTCAATGTTCTGAACATGATAAAGTCATCTTAGCAGTATATCGTTTGGAAGGTGAAGCTGATCAATGGTGGAATCTTATCAAGAATACGAGGCAAAGAGATTAAATTGATTCCATGGAATGGGACGAGTTCAAGAACTTGTTTTTCAGTAAGTACTTTCCTCATATTCTTTGAACGAAGATGGAAAAGGAGTTTATTGAGCTGAAACAGAAGGATGATGAATCTGTTGGTATATACGAAGCGAATTTTACAAGACTTGCAAGGTATGCATCTAGTATTATCATCCAACCTGAAAGTAAAGTTGATCGATTTTTCAGTGGCTTAAAACCAAGTCTTCGAAGGGCATTAGCTATAAGAGACTTCAGTAGATATGATGAAATTGTGCGTTGTGCTATCAAGGTAGAAATGGAAGTTGGTGTTACATATCAATCTCATGGTTTTGACAAGAAACAAAAGATGGAGTTCAAGGAGAAATCTCAGAATAATGGTGAAATGAAGATGAATGTTTCCTTATGCACAAAGTGTGGAAAGAAGCATGGTGGAGATTGTCTTAAAGGGACTAGAAAATGTTTTAAGTGTGGAAAATAAGGTCATCGAGTATCTGAGTGTCGAAGTAATGGAAAAAAGGGTTCTAATGATGTGAATAAAGCAAACACTGCAGAGAACGCACCACCAACACTTCAATGATTCAAGTGCAAGGAAATGGGGCATTATGCTAATAAATTCCCTAATCCAAGGGTTAGTGATGATCAACATGGGCAACCACTGAAGGCAAAGGACAAAGGGAAGTCCCATGCGATCACTATTGGCGATGTTGAATATGACAACGATGTGGTAGAATGATTAATTGTTTATGTAATGGGATTCCAAAATAATGTGGTATCATAAAGTATTGGAATATTTATGTGTTCGTCTAATTTGGTATTCAAAGTGATTGAGATATTTTTTGAAATAAGATGATATGCACATAATGAAGGGAAAATGAGAAAATGAAATGTTTAACAGTATTCATGAGCCCATGATTGATATAAGGCCTAAGTGATATCATGGTTTCAGTATATAGAATTTTGAGGATTTTGGTATGTGGAAGGTGTTAACTTTTAACTGCATTCATGTTTTCACTAAGTTATTCAAGAGAATACATGATTAAGGACTTTGAATGTTTGGAATGTGACCAACAAAACATATCTTATGATATATGGGGATCAACGATGGCATTAAATCTCTGGTAATCATTTTCACTATGTTATGAGAGTGGACTGCAGTATTATGGATAAGCCTAAAGATTGAAATGGATTATGTTGGACATAAGTGAGTATTGTTTAAGGGTAGAAGTTTTTTTTCGATATTATTTATGGGATGTTATAGTAATGTAGTTTTAGAAAAAGGACAACCTACAGGACGGGCGACAGCCCATCGCTTCGGACAAGGCTGTGGTAATCGAACCCACAACCGAAGTGCGACTGGCCTTTATCGCCTACCACTGGCCTATAGGAAGTCCCTGTTTAGTAGAAACTAGTTTTATTATATTAAGCAGTATGATATATGAAGTATAAGTCCATTTTAGGAACCATATATGATTAATCTCACTATAGATCAACTTATGTATATAAATTTTTCTAACCTTTTGTTTGAGACAGATGGAATGACCTGTCATTCTATCACATGATCTGCTAACACTTCACGAATAAAAAATTCAACTTCATTTATTTAAGAGATGAAGTGGAAATTGTTCAAGGCATGAACAACAGTGATATTGTACCAAAATAAAGTGAGTATTTATTCTAATTCAAATTCTTCAACTTTAGGGAAATGATCTTGAAAACCAAAAATGTTGTCCTAGTGCTCTTATATCTGATTAATCGGATGGTACCTTAGATCATCACAAATTTATGGATTTTTGATTGTTGGCTTTTCCATAGCCATGTTCTCTACCACTCTCCATCAGAACATGATGGTTATATTTCTCTTCCATATCTATATTTTTACCTATGTGGAAACCCAACGATTAGTTTATTTGGGTAACCGCTACGTTTCATACTTTCGTTTTTAAAGATTGGTTTTGGTATTCTTTTTTACGATGTGGGTTTCTATTAAAGAAACTTTCGAATAGTAAACCATTTATAACCCCGACGAATTTCGAGGGCGAAATTCATTTTAAGGGGGTAGAATGTAACACCCTGAGATTTTATGAAAAATATTCTTTTTAATTTCACTAATGTCTTGTGTTGTACGCTACACCAAAAGGAGCTTGCACAACACTCATCCTTGACTTGCCTTGTATTACACGCAATCGCGACCTTCCTCGATAGCGTGTATAGTACGCAATAACAAGTTTCACTAAACAACGATATGCTATTAAAATATTATTAAAACTAGCCGTTATGAATAGTAATAACCACCTTTTAAAATTTTAGAAATTTTATCTCTCAAAATGGACTTCATTTTTGGATTCGGAGTATTGAATTTAGCCTAAGGTGAAATTTTGGAACTTTTCGGATAACTTTTATTTTCTGATGAATAGTAAAAATTACTAAATTATAATTAAAAACAACTTTTTTAATCAAAATAATTAATAAGTGATAAATTATTAATTTGAGTGGTTTTAAAGTATATTTAGAATATATTTTTAGAATTTAATACAATGTTGGTCATTGGATGTAATTTCACATTTAAACTAGACATAAACAAGTGTCAATCTTTTGATAGATATTGTTTCTTAAAAACACGCTATTTGTTTTAACAGCGGGATTTAATTATAAAATTAATTAATGCAACTTCTATGTTATGAATTTGGTAAAATAGACTTCATTTTTGAATTCGGAATATGAAATATATCTTAGGATGAAATTTTGGCATTATTCTGAAAAACATCAATTTTTAATGAATAGTGAAACTACTAAGTGGTAGTTAAAAAACTGAACTTTTCATAAAAATTAATTCTACCACTTCTGTGAATGGAATTTAAAAAATCCAAGAGACACGGTTGATGTCAGTAAGTAAAATGTGGTTCAATGAGATAAAAATAATTTTTGGTGAATAGTAACTTTTTACTTTTATTTACCACGGTTAAAAGTAAATAGGGTAATTAAGAGTAAGAATGATATTAATATTACCCTAACACATGTCCTAATACTATTGGACAAGTGTATCTCGACCAAAAACAACCTTAAGTGTAAAATATTATCATTTAGGCCCACTTGGATTAGATTAGGACATTTATTATTAATTTATTTAAAGAAGTGTTAAAATAGTTAAAATCAAAGTTTAATAAGTAAATCATTTTTAATATGGGGTTATACATAAGATAAATTCGACTATAAATATTCATTAGGAAGCTAAAAAGATTTCCTACATAATGGTATTTTATTTATAATTTTTAGACATTAAATAATTTAATTTATTTATGACACAATTATGATGCAGTAATTATCTTATTAATACAATATTGACATAATTGATGTTATAAACACCAAAATAAATGTAATTTGAGACTTTTTATGAATACCAATAATTTTCTAGGTTACTATGATATATTAGTGTTGATTTAATAAACTTGGTTCGAACATATAATCCTGTTATGACTTTCACAAAAATCATATATCAAATAGTGTCAAAATTGACACAAGATAGTTTTTAAATCAAATATTATATTATTAATTGTTATTTTATTCCTAAAAATCTAAGGTTTGAAAAAAGTACTTAGATAAGGATATATATATTAATAATGAACAATTTGGGGTTCGTTTGGGATGTTATAGTAAGTTTATTAACCATATAGTGTAAGAAAACAAAAAGACACGGTAAAAGTTAAATTATTTAACTTAGAGTTAAATCTAATTGATAAGGTTAAAATAATAACCTAAACTTGTCTAAATCCTATTGGTTGATAGTATTTCGACCCATATCCACTTTAGCTTCCAAATAAGACCCTTTGGAACCATTATAAACCGATTTTGACTTTAATATAAAATAATATTTTGAGATATTCCTAAGGTGCCCCTCTCCACCCTTATAAAAGGACACCTCCTCCCCCTCCTCCTCACACCAATTTTAGCCCTCAAGCTCGGCCAACCCCTGCCAAAATCCCTTATCCACTTCCCTAGAATAATCCTAGAGGTCCTGGTCTTCTTCAAACACCAATCTTAGTTCCCTAAGTGAAGGATTCAAAGAGGCATTTCAAAGAAGAGGTAATATCCATTACCGATCTTTTCAACTTCTTTCTTCTTCAACTTCTTCCTCTTTAGTTGTTTCATGATAAAGTAATAACATCAGTATTTCTTATATACTGATATTTTATTATAAATATGAAACAACTGTAATTAACCTTCTATCCATCCTACGGAAAAAGGAACTCACCGCGCGTGCGTACGTACGGAATACCGTCTCCACGCCGTGGTGTAATCTATTTTCCGCCACCACCATAATTGGATGGGTATAATGGTTTAATGAGTAACTATATATGATTATTATAAAGTGATATTGATACTGAAATATTTTACATACACTTCAACGCAATTCCACGACCATGAGAACGATATCATTGCTCGTGCGTACGTACGGACTACCGTCTCCACGACGCGATGAGATTCATTCTCAATGATTAACCATTCATGAATGATTATAAAGTATATATAATAATTACTAATGAAATATATGACATAATAATGATACTGGAATTATTTATATTTATATGTATGTCATCTACTTAATTCCATTCAATTCAATAAGGAAACGAAAACAGCGTTCATGCGTACGTACGGACTACCGTCTCCATGAACGGTGTATTTCTTTCCATTTACTGATTTATTATATATGTATATTCTGAATATATATATATATAAATCATGTTTTATATTCTGGAATTATGTAATCATGATCTAAGTAATCATATGAATAATTACAAGTTAAAAACACGAATGAAAAATGAGACGATTTTACCCAAAACGCTACTTTAACATGCATTTACAAAAGAACGGGTAATATAAAGTCATAAGTGGACCATATATGATATAATAACAATGAATATGATTCTGGAATAAGTTAATAACATGATTTAAATCATTATACAGGAGGTTCGGACACTTACAAAGCAAGTCGGACCTAAGGTAAGGGAAAATATCACAATCTCATTTTTATCCGAGATTGTTTATACTTTGGTATTTACTGGGGTGTATTTTATCATCCAAATCCATGTTTCATAAATATGTGATATTATTTCAATCCACCTACAATTTTTTAAATCCATTTTTACCCTTCGGTGAGTTTTTAGTAAGAGATATGAAAGGAATCTTTTGTCGTTTTTTTGTACGAGGTACTTTTTGACTTTTCCGACAAAAGTACGAAGAATGTTTTTTTTAACTTATACGGCATGAATGGATTTTTAAAAAATTATTTCCAAGAAGATTCCTTTACAAGTTTTCAAGTTTATTTTTAATCAACTTCATTTAGTTTAGAATTTTATGACATTTTAAGAAAGGAAAAGTGTTTTTGAAGTAGAAAGGATATTTTCCTCAAGAATGGAGTTCAAATGTTTTGTCAAAATTATTTTCCCTCTAAGATAATAAAGGGTTCTGTTTTTATCCCTATTATTACATTGATTTGATTATGTTGTGAGGGAATTATTTTTATGAAGTCATTTACCTTATATGGTTTGTTTTGTGATGTCATGATGTTTCAAGAATCCCATTTTTGTTACATGTGTTATGCAATGATGTATGATTTATGATTTTGTGGCACACATAATAATGGTATCATTATGAGATGTGTGGGACCTATATCTCCCTCCAATGCATTGGGTAATGATTTTATATCTCATGAGATAGACATGGCTGGAACGGTAGGTTATACCGGTTCAGTGAAACAGGACTGGAATGAGGGTGAATCGATTCAGAAAGGGACTTTGTCCACTAAGATAGTCTTGGAAATGAGTCTTGACTAACAAGAAATGATTCTCTATGATTATGTGTATATTCCACAAAGTTTCATGTTTTAAGTTATGATTATTGGGATTACATTTCACTTCTATGATTTATCCCATGTTAGGATATTATGAGCTCTTTTGCAGGTTAAGATTTCTAAAAGCTATGTTCTTATGTATATGATGTGATTGATATTTCTTTTGTTTACCCTTACTGAGCATTTGAGCTCACCCTTTTATGTTTTCTTTTCCCCAGGATATAAAGAAAGGTTTTAGGTATAAAAAAAGGAAGATCTTTATGGGATATGTGTGAAGATCTTTCACCACGATTAGAAGATTACGTTCCGAGTTTACAAAGACACTAAACTATTACGATCCTTGTGTGTTTGTTTTTTTGTCATGTAATAAGTATTCCACAAAAGTAATGTAATGGACATGTACGTTAAGCTTCGAGTCTCTACATTGGAAACTTGGTGGGTTTTAGGCTGGTGCATGGACACAACACAATTAGCGGAAACTGTGTGTTCAAACATGGTACCCATGCAACCTCTTTTAGAATGGATAAAAGCTACCAGATAGACCACGCATGGTCTCTTGATCTGTGAAAGGCAACCACACAATTTCCCATTATATAGAATAAATAAAAATTTAAAGGAATAATAAAATTAAAAAAAAAGTAAACTGAAATTGAGAGTATTGTTTTAATAATAATAAAATGATAATATTATTATTAAAATTATTATTATTAATATTGTTTTTGTTAATATGATTTTTAAATTATAATGATTATTATAATTATTATTCATATTAATTTTTTTTGGGTTTGGCGTCCCTCATCCCTCACCTATCTCCCCCACCATGCCTCCACCTCTCCCCCATCTCCATTTTTGCGCCAAAACCCTCCTCCCTCTCCTCACTACATGCGACCCACCTCAGGAGACCATCCTTTCGGCACACATCCGTCCTACCGTCCCAATTTACCTCGCATAACCCATCATCCAACTCCCTCCTCCAACACACAACCACCTTCTGGGAAGCCCCCCGGTACTCCCGCCTTCTTCTGGAATCCTCTGTCTAGTGGCTGCACCCCCTTCCCCCTGGGTAAGGCTCCCTCTTTATGTCTTCGGTTTTCTTCCAGTTTCCTTTTGGGTTTTGGTTTCTAGAAGCTAGGTTTTGGATTTGGGGGTTCTATCTTGTGAGTTAGGGTTAGATATTAATGTTTTTTTGGTAAAACTTTCTTTTATAGGGATTCTTTGAGTTGCAGTTGAGGTGAAATTGAGATTTCACACCATACTTCATCAATTTATTCACTAAGGTAGGTGATTCAATGCTTAACCATTATTTCAAAAATCAATTATGGTTTCTTGTATCATTTTAAATGTTATATAATTTATATGTGAGGTGTGGGAGTGGTTTTTAGAATGATTTGATTTACATTTAGTTTGAAAATGTTTTTTACCTTTGAAATTGAGTATATTTAGTGTGTAAATTTTGCTTTGTTTTTTTGGAGTCATCTTATAAATTTTCTAAATGATTGTTTAAATTATTTAAATTGAGTGAATCATGTTTTGATATGGTTATTATGTGTGGTTGGTTTTAAAGTGGCATGTTTATATGAAATAGGGTGTGTTTTTGTTGTAAAATTTGGTTTCTTGATTTTTTAATTCTTTATAAATGGTTCAACTGATTTATTAATGTATTAATATGATGTGAAAGTTTTATTTGATTGTATTAAACAAATTTTAAATTTTAGAGTATCATTTTATGTGAAATTGGGTGTTTTTTTATGTGAAAATCCTTATTGTGTCACTTATTATGATTTTATGAATAATTAAAGTGGTTTATTAAATAATTTATGGGTTAAAAATTATGTTTTGATAAGGCGTTAATATGAGGTTGATTTTAAAAGTATATTTGGAGAGAAATTTTGTTAAAAATGACTCGGTTTATTTATTTATATCATTTTAAAAATCGTTTTAATGGTTTATTAAATTATATAAAAAGTTAAAACACATGTTAGGGAAGAGTTTTAGTGTGTTTATGATTTTTCTAATGGGGTTTTGGGTGTGAAAGTGCTAACATGTAAGGTTTAATTCCTTTTTTGGTTAATGAAATGTGAAGGTCGTGCTATATGATATGTGAAACTTGTTTGAGAACAAAAGGGAATCCCATGTATCTAGGTGGGAAGAATAAAAAATGTATGTTAGTGATTCAGAAGTGGCTACGACCTGGTTTCAGTTAGCGGGATTGATGATGAAAACCTTAACTAAACATGGATTATTATTTGAGACCACTAGGTTAAGGGTGTGTTCCTTACCAGTGGATCTTGAGTGATAACTCTTGTTGGTCGGAGTATAGTACTCAAGAGGGGGGGGGGTGAATTGAGTACCTTTTAAAAATTTTTGTTAAAAATTTTTCTTAAAAAGGTTCCCCAATAAAAATGAAAACAACCAAGTTAATCAAGGTAATATGGTTATAAAAGTTTGAATATTCAAATAACCTCTCAGAAGATTGATTAATTATTAGTAATGTTAATATGAGCTATTGATAATACTTTTTAAGCTATGCTGATAGGGAAAACAATTATAACTTCTATCTAATACTAACTATCAAATTAAAAACTAGTATTTTATAAAATATACATTAAATCACAAAAAAAATTAATTCAATGAAATGGCGGATAAAACAAGGGGTTCAGTCTCAAGCTAAGAACTAATCCACTCCACTTGGTGATCATCTTACACGAAGCATTTTATATTAATAAACTTCATCCATAGCCTGGATTAGGGTAAAAAACAGTGCACATGACTATCCAATTCACACGACCACTTCCACAGTTCTTCATGGGTATAAACCACCATGTCACAGAAGGGCATATTCCCAGTTCTTCATGGGAATAAACAACTGTAAAAAGATAAGAGGGGAAATATGTCTTGTATCCTTCATATTAGTGTAGGAGAAAGTGTGTGTTTTTATACACACACACACACACACACTACTTGAAAGATAAAGAAAATATACAATAATGAAAAGATGATGAGGTAAGTTTAGAAGTTCTATGAGTGTTATTCTATGCAGCTCTAGACTTGTAGGATTAAGAAGATAAAATTATTGAGTCCTCCTATGAGAAATATTGTATCGCAAGTTTGGTGCTCTGGATTCCATTTAGATCTAGCTCATGTTATTCATGGAGTTGGAACTATAAATATTATTTTGATTCTGATCTTCAGTAGTTCATCCTTTGGATCAGGAGTGATTTGTGTGTTCTTCTGTTTTAACTTGCTGCATGTATTAGTTCACTCATCTAAAAATGCTCATGCATCTGCTGTTCTACTTCTATGTCTATGTGTGCATCTTGACTTATCTTTATTTTTAATTTTAGGTGCACAAGTTGGGGATGAAATGATGCATTTATTCTACACCTCGTACCCCATACTGTCAGGTGACATGTCTACAATGAAACATTAATTATTTCAGTTACATTAAATTATTCAAATATGACTATTATAAATTAAATTGAAAAAAAACATATTAAAGAATGGTGACACAGTCTGTGAAGAAATGGTGTCACTTGGAAATGGTGTCACATGGAAATGGTGTCACCCTGAAATGGTGTCTTCTTATTTTCCTTTGAGTAGTGAGATAGTCACGATGGCATAATTGTGTTAAGATCTGGAATTGGTAGCACGGATGAAATGTTAGAATCATGGTTTCTGGTGATTTTCCAAACTTCAAACGGTGTTTTATTGATTGTATCATAGAACTGGTGTAACCGAAATTATGAGATCTGAAACTGGTCATGGTGTTTAGGTCATGGTGTTTGGGTCACGGTGCCTAGGGCCTTTTCTAGAAAACTAGAACTGATGGAAAACTCATAGTTTCTCAGACTTATCCAGATATCTATATACAAAATTAAGCAGTAATATTCACAGAATGAATTAGATGCAATTATTCATATAAGAAATCTATATTGAAAAAAGTTAAAAATATTTTATAATAATATAACATGGTTTAGGATTAACAGGATCTATTGGAAGTTTATTTAAATCATACTAAAACCAACCATCCCTACACATGATTTGAGATAGATTAAATAGTATTTACAATATTTACAGGATATACATGATTTCTTATCATTAAAACATGATTAAAACATGAGGAGTTGATAGAAAAAAATTTATTGAATATTTTATTGATAATAGATGATATAATTTCCTCACATTATGCTAAATATGTTCAATTATGAAATATTTGGGATTAGATCATTCATTTTTAAATTTGATGAAAATTCTAGTTTTACAATTATAAAATCCACTGTAGTATTTCAGGCATAAATATTTTTAGGTAAATTATTTTTCCTTAAACTTTTGTAACTATGTTCTTGAATTAATGGGCTACAAATTCTATTTAAGACATGTGAGTTGGATCATGCATTGGAGTGGAGTAAATGGGCCATGAATACAAAGATGGACTAAACTATCCAGATTAGACATCACTTCACCATTTGGGTCGTATCTTCTTCCTCTAGGCCTGTATTGAGCCCAAATATTAAGAGAAGATCAGGAAAATGATTATTCAAAAATAAACCTTATAGAAGGTTAGACAATTCATCTGTTTTGAGGTCAAATATGTGGTGCAAGTGGGATTAAAATATTTGGTCGAATTCTCATTTCAGATTTAATAAAGTTTTGTAACCCTAGAACTCCCTAACTCTATTTAACGGATGTTTTCACTCATTGGGAGAGCTGGTAGAGGGTTTGGGAAGGTTTGGATGAAAGGTTGTCTCTGGGGATCCCCTCACAACTCATGGAAAAAGTAAGGCTTGTGAAAACCTCTCTTCCAAAAAGGATCTTCAATCCCACCTCCTCTTTGTATTTATTTTCATTAATGTTTGTATCTTCAATTTCTCATCAATTAATATTCTGTGTTATTCCCTTTTATTGTTCTATTAATCTTCCTAATTGGGTTGGAATCAAGAGTGGAGCCGATATTGGGTTCTACCCTTTCAATCCTATCTCATGCAAAACGTCTCCACGATTACAACACCTCCCATGGATGAGTAGTTTTCTTAGTGATCCATATATCTTCTACCATATTCATTAAATTATTTTTAATCATTGAGATAATTTAATTCAGTTAATATGATCCATTAATTTTCTCTAAATTATAAGAAAATAAGAAAAAAAAATGAACAATTAACACAAAAAAACGTGAGGTTGAGATTTTATGTAAATTGTGAGAGCACGATCTTAATCGGTAATACAAGACCCCAAGGGATAAATTTGTAGAGTTGAAATATAATCCATAAACACAATTAATCCTCATTTATAGAATTTTTATGTACCTTAATTAACCACTAACCATAATCTAACCTTAGAAAACAATCAAAGAAGGGTGCTGTGATTGGGTGTTCCAAAGCTAGCCTAGGGTTTAAGTAATTTCATCATTGTGTTTAAGTAAACTCTCATAGGGTTCGAGGGTTAAAAAATTATAGGATCATAATTAAGTGGATAATTATTTAAATGATAACTATTAATAAGTAAATGAATAGTTAGAGTTAGATCAATTATGCCTTTTAAAATATTTTCTGAAAAAAACATTTTCGTGTTGCTTCTTTTTAATCAATCTTCATTTCAAAATTAAAAAAAATACAATCATCTTCCAGATGACTTCTTCATGTTTAATAAATGATAAAAACCCCCATACTTTCAATTAGTGTTTTAATTATATTTAATTTTATTTTTATAATACGTTTAAGAAGTTATTTTAATTTACTTCTTCGTTGAAAGGCGACCTTGGTTAGCCACTCTACTGCACCTAAGTACCCAAAAACCCCTAATCATTTGAGGGAGAACATGACAGTTCCATTCCAATTGGCACTGTTTCCGAGGAGGCAATTAGTTATTTAAACCAATTAGAGGTATTTATTTTATTTTACATTTCATTCTCTTTCTCTCTTCTTTCTTCCTTCATTACCCAATCTGATTTTTTACTTCTTTTCTTTTCATCTACTTATTTTCAGACCATCAACTCAAACTTCAAATTTTTATTTTACTATGGTCCACATTCCTTCTTTTCATTTTTATTTGATTTATAACATGAACTAATCCTGAAGATATCTTAGATCTTGACCCTATGATTGAATGCAGCCTTAGGACTTGAATCAAACATTCTCAGTCAATGGGAAGTTTCAACATTCAAACAGTTGGAGAATTTCTCCACTCCAAGAACATTGAAATTGGAAACACTTAAAATTACAACATAAAGAAAGAACCAATTGCTGAAAATAATGGAAATGAACTCAATATAACTATTCAAGAATTGGCTACACCAGATATTAACTATCAACCAAATTGTATTGCATACCTGAATCTCGAATCGGACTATGAACTGGAATCTAGGTTAATTCATCTTCTTCCAAAGTTTCATGGATTATCTGTTGAGGATCCAAAAAAACATTTGAGATAATTTATTGTGGTTTTCCCAACCCTTAAACATAGAAATGTTTTTGAATATTAAATTAAACTAAGAGCATTCCCATTTTCACTTGATGGAGATGCGAAAGATTAGATGTATTATTTACAACCTGAAGATGTAACTTGTTGGAATGATTTGAAACTTATTTTCTTACAGATATTTTTCTAGAATCAAGGACCACTTCCATTCATAAGAAGATATCGGGGATTAAGAGATCCCCAGGGGAGTCAATGTATGAGTACTAGGAGCGATTTAAGAAGTTGTGTGCAAGCTACCCACATCACCAAATCAGTGAGAAACTCCTCATCCAATACTTCTATGAAGAAATCACACCTATGGAGAGGAGCATGGTGGATTCTGTAGAAGGAGGAGCATTGGTGGACAAGACAGCAGTAGATGCACGTGATTTGATCGACAAAATGGCCCAAAACTCCCAAAAATTTGGTGATTGAGGTACACAACATGTCAGAGGAGTACATTAGGTAAGTCCTTCGTCACTTGAAATTCATTTGATTTATACTAAGATAGAAGAATTGATCACTATGGTGAGGTAGATTACATTGGCTCAAAAGACATCCCAACCCTCTTCCTTCAAGGCCATGTTGCATTTTCACTGAGACAAACCACCCAACTGACTGTTTCCCCCAACTACAAGAGTCAAAGGATTGTGCAGTAGTATTCCTTGTAAGACTATACCAGTAGCAGCAACAACCATATTTCAAAAAGAAGTTTTATTCCTTTGATCCAACATACAGCCAAGTATGGAAGGATAAAACAGACATGAGGTATGGATATGGACAACAACAAATTCCCCCCTTTTCATCAAAACATCCAGCAGCCTTCACCTTACAAGCTGTGTTTGCAACAACCCCAAAGCAGATTTGAAGCCCAAACAAAAAAAAGACAACAACAAGGTAATCCCAAACAAAAATTAGATTCTAACATTGATTATATTTTGAAGAAAATTTTCTTAATCAACAGAATGAGATGAAGATTCAAGGTTCAGAACTGAGGGAGTGGAAGACTCAAATGAGCCAGATTTCTACCACCCTCCATGAACTTATAAGTAAGAATTATAAAAATCTACCTTCCCAAACTACTCCAAATCCCAAGATGAATGTTAGTTCCTTGACACTGATAAGTTGGAAGAAAATGAATGATAAATATGTACCTACCATTCCACCGGGATTGACCTCATCTCTAGAAAAGCCCCATTCCTCACAAACTGAAGAGTAACCAATAGAGAAAGACAAAGGTAAGAAAAAGATTGATTATATTCCTCATAAACCCCTTCCATTTCCAAAAAAAGTTGTACAAAATAAAAATATGGCTGAAGAAGCAATGAAAAAGGAGGTTTTGGATACATTCAAGTGCGTGGAGATCAACATCTCTTTACATGAATCCATCAAGAAAATCCCAAGGTATGCCAAATTCATAAAAGAAATTTGTACCAATCAAAGAGGGGTTAAAGGAAATGAGAGGATCAATCTTGGAAGAAATGTGTCAGCACTCATTACACTAACTCTAGAAATGCTGAAAATGTGCAAGGATCGAGGGACATTCACCATCCCATGCATAATAGGGGAGTTACAATTTTCTATAGCTCTTTGTGATTTGGGAGCTTCCATAAATGTGATGCATCACTCTGTATTCTCTTCATTGTAGGTTGGTGAGCTGAAGCCAATGAGAGTAGTGGTGTAGTTGGAAAATAGAGCAACAACATATCCAGTGGGAGTTCTTGAGGATGTACTTGTCCAGGTAAGAGACATGATCTTTCCAGCATATTTCTATGTGCTTTACATGGAGGATGATCATATAAGTTCTCATTACCCCATTATCTTAAGTAGAACCTTCCTCAAAACTGTAAAAACTATCATAAATGTCAAAAAGGGTACACATTCCATAGAGTTTGGGGATGAATTTGTGATATTTAATATTATGGATTCCATGAAGTACCCCTCATAGGATCATTCTGCTTTTGTTATCTCCCATTTTGAACCACGAAATAAAAGCCCCATGTAATTTTATTGTTTTATGCTTAGGGAGATTATGAGTATTAGTTCTAGTTTGATGTATAAGAGTACTTCCACACCTATTTATAATGCATAATACTCGCTTAGATTTTATTTTTAAATGGAATCAAATTCTGATTTTGATCATGTGAACACTAATTATGACATGTCTGTTGAGTATACTGATGCATTTGATTCTTTATTCTCTGGTTTTGATGATGTATATTCTGATATTGATGCTCTTTGTGCACATATTTCAATTCCTTATATGTCTCCATCCATACACCACCCCCCTACACTGAAACTCAAGCCATTTCCACCACATATCAAATACTCATACATGTTAAGTGGTGAGAAATTACCTGTTATCATTTCTAACAATCTCCCTTTTGAACATGAAGGAAAACTTTTGAATATTATGAGGGAGAACATCAGGGCAATTGGGTGGACCTTGGCTGAAATATCATGTATTAGCATCTCTGTTAACATGTATAGGATTCTTTTGGAGGATGAGGCAAAACCAGTTACGTAGCCACAAAGGATACTCAATCCAACACTTTTGGAGGATGTTAAAAAAGTGGTTGAAAAATTGCTCGAGGCAGGTATAATCTATCCCATTTCAGATTCCCAGTGGGTGAGTCCTATTTAGGTTGGCCTAAAAAATGTGGTGTTACAGTTGTAAAAAATAATAAAGAGGAGTTAGTTCCAATGAGGGTACAAAATAGTTGGTGTGTGTGTATTGATTATAGGAAACTAAACCAATCCACTCACAAAGACCATTGCCCCTCCCATTTATTGATCAGATGCTTGAGAGACTAGTTGGGAAGACACACTATTGTTTATTTTATGGTTTTTCTGGATATTTTCAGTTTCATATAGCTCTGGATGATTATAAGAAAACTACATTCACCTGTCCCTTCGGCACATTTGCCTACTAGAGGATGCCATTTGGACTTTGCAATTCCCCAAGTACCTTCCAGAAATGCATGGTGAGTATTTTTTCTAATTTTATTGAGATCTGCATGGAGGTATTTATGGATGATTTCATATTGTGTGGATCCTCATTTTATGAATGTATAAGTAGTTTGGGAAAGGTGTTAAATTGTTGTATTGGGAAGAATCTGATCTTGAACTTTGAAATGTGTCATTTCATGGTAGAGCATGGCATTGTCTTAGGGAATGTAATGTCAAAACATGGGATAAAGGTTAATAGATCTAAATTTGTTATTATTTCATCCTTTCCATATCATCCATGTGTTCATGATGTTTGATCTTTCCTAGGGCATGCAAGATTTTATCAGCACTTCATAAAATATTTTACTAATATTGCTCTTACTATGACACGATTACTTCAAAAGGGTTCTAATTTTGTGTTTAATGAATCTTGTCGGACTTCTTTTTATGAGATCAAGAAGTGTCTGACCAATCCACCAATCATATAGCCTCCATGGTGTGAGATTCCTTTTGAGAATATGTGTGACGCCTCGAACATTGTAGTTGGAGCTGTTTTATCTCAGAGGGTGTAGGGACGTTCACATGTGATTTTTATGCATCGAGGACACTAGATTCAGCCCAATCAAACTACACAACCACGTAAAAGGAGTTTCTTGCTGTTATATTCTATTTAGATAAATTCCATTCATATTTATTGGGCCCTAAAGTAGTTTTTTTTACCATGCAGCTCTGAGGTACCTCGTGAAGAAGCCAGACACAAAGCCTAGGCTAACCTGATGGATGATCCTTCTTTAAGAATTTGACTTTGAGATAAAGGAAAAAATGAGGTCAGAAAACTTGGTGGTGGACCACAGGAGTAGGCTTACTCACACACTAGAGGATGTCACCTTGGACCATGTACCACTTCAGGACACTTTCCCCGATGAGCATCTGTATTCCATCTCAGGTACGCATCCTTGGTATGAAAATTTAGTTATCTACTTTATTGCCTATGAAATACTTGCAAATTTAAAGAAACATCAAGTACAAAAATTAAAAATTGAGTCTTGGTATTATTTTTTGGATGATTCATACCTTTTGTTCATGTGTAGTGATTAAGTTATTAGGAGGTGTGTTCCTGATCATGAGTTAGAGTCTGTTTTACATTTTTTTTATACTCATTCTTGTGGTGGAAAATTTGGACCCCAATAAACAACTATGAATGTTTTGGACTCCTGATTATATTTCCCTAGACTATTCAATTATGCCCATGTGTTTTGTAAGTCATGCTCTCATTAACAACACACTGGGAACATTTCTAGGAGACATGAGATGAACTAACAATCCATACTATTCTATGTGATTTTTGATGTATGGGGCATTTATTTTATGGGTCCTTTTCCTATTTCATTTGGATTTTTATATATTTTGGTTGTTGTTGATTATGTGAGTAAATGGGAGGAGGCTAAGGCCACTAGGACTGATGATTCTCATGTTGTTGTAGACTGTGTCAAGGCACATGTTTTTTGTAGGTTCAGAGTACCGAAGGCCATCATTAGTGACCAAGGGACAGACTTCTGTAATTGGAATTTTTCATCCCTTCTTCATAAGTTTGGTGTGACACCCAAAACATCAACACCATACCACCTCCAAACAAATGTCTAGGCTGAGGTTTCAAATAGGGAGTTGAAACAAATTTTTGAGAAAACTGTGAAACCAAATAGAAGGGATTTGAGAAACCACTTGGATGATGCACTATGGTCCTATAGAATAGCATAAAAGACACCCATCGGTATGTCCCCACTTTGGATTGTCTTTGGGAAGGCCTGTCATCATCCCGTGGAAGTCGAGCATCAGGATTATTGGGTTATAATGAAATACAAAATGGATTTGGCCCAAGATGGAATCCAAAGGAAGCTACAAATTCAAGAGCTTTAGGTGATTCGATTGTCATCATATTAGAACTCAAGGATCAATAAAAAAATGTCTAAAGTATCTCATGACAAAATGATCCAACAAAGAGAGTTTCATGTTGGTGAGAAATTCCTTCTCTACAGTTCACGACTAAAGTTGATGCCTTGTAAGTTTCATTCCAGATGGTTAGGACCTTATGTTGTGACTAATGTTTTTTCTTATGGTGCATTGGAGATCACACAAGATGACACAGGAAGGATCTTTACAGTCAATGGGAAATGTTTAAAGAGATACATTGAGGGACTTCCTACTGATGCAGTGGATTTTATCACACTTCATGACCCCATCATGACTTGAACATATCAAGTTATTCCTAACCCTTTAACTTTTTTATTCTTTGCACTATTTAAAATTATTTATTTCATGTGAATATATCATCTCATGGGTTCACATTGAGGACAATGCAATATTTTAATTTTGGGGGAGGGATCCTTTTAGTTTAGTAATTTCAATTGTTTTCCTGTTTTAAAAAAACAAAACAAAAAAAATGTGATTTTAAAATTTTGTGTGTTTATTTTTCATTTTTTGTGTGTTTTTGTAACTTTTGGGCTGAAACGATTCTCATAACCATTTTTAAATCCATATCAATAAGTGAAACAATTTATCCCTTGAAACAGAGCTTAAATAAATGCTATAAATGACTTTGTTTCTAGTTCAAATATTTATTAATTTCATGAAAAGTGAACTCAATTTTGAATCCCATGACACATCCACTATATTTTTATTTGAAATCACTTTCCTGTGAGGATTATGAACCATTATTTTTCATATTCTTCACATTCACCTCACTTCGTGAGAGAACCAAACCATGCTTGATTTAACCAGGATTTGATTTATTCATATCAAAACATGAGGGTCTGAGGTACTTATGTTAAAATAATTGAGGAATTTGTTTGGTATTAAAGACCCTATTTCAAAGAATCCTTTTTATAATTTCTTACCTTGAACATTTAATCCTTGTAGCCCTTAGAAGCCATGAACATCCTATTAGGTTATCCACATTACAAGCCAAATCTACCTATCCAACCAACTCTTTAAGTAAAATTGCATAATCTAGATGAACTTAAGTGTAGGGGAAGCTGTCTTGTGTTGTGGTACCACATTCTGTGATACTCTGGGAGGAAATTTAAATTTTGAAGAGATGTTTTTGTGGCTTAAAAAATCATTCTATTGAAATTTGTGCCTTTTCTGTAGCTTTCATGACAAGTGAAGTTGTGCCTTTCTAGAGCTTCTGAAAA
Organism: Viscum album; assembly: GCA_963277665.1. Classification (NCBI taxonomy): domain Eukaryota; kingdom Viridiplantae; phylum Streptophyta; class Magnoliopsida; order Santalales; family Viscaceae; genus Viscum; species Viscum album. The sequence continues at coordinate 1,720,579,425 of OY728137.1, forward strand.
GAAAAGAAGGTTTCCTATCTTGAGCTTTCACGAAAAACTATTTTGGATAAGATTGATTTTTTTTTGCTGAAATGATGAATGGTGTAAACTTTCCATGAATTTTCAAGATGATCAAGCTGAATTTATGATAAGGGTTTTAATGAGGAAACCATATTTAAGTGAAAATTAGATTAATGATTTTTTTTTTCAAAAAGAGTCAAGCCCTCCTCATTCAGCCTCAGAGTTTTCACATCTAGATCCTACCAACCAAAATCCACAGAACAACCCTAAAAATTCCTCATGAGAAACATATGTCCTTGACTCACATCGAGTGGTGATGTATGATTTTTTCAAGCCTACGGTGACCCTTGTATGAGTTTCGATGAGAAAAACATTGCTAAATATTGACATTTGTGTGATAAGAGAAAATTAAAGTGAGGTAAGTGTTTTGTGCATGGGAGGATAAATGAAGTGGAAATATATTGAATGATATAAATTAAGAACTTGAAATAATGGTCTTTTATGAGCCATGATACCTTTTTTTTTCTTGGTGTGTTATTGTTGGATCTCAATGATATGTTTTTTAAAATTGGTTTTGATTTGATATTGATGTTTACTTGATATGAGGTTTTTCCCAGGAGTGAAAAAGGGTATGTGTGGTAGAGTTGATAAAAAATAATTTTATTGAATATTTTATTGATAATAGATGATATAATTTACTCACATTATGCTAAATATGTTCAATTATGAAATATTTGGGATTAGATCATTCAGTTACAAATTTGATGAAAATTCCAGTTTTACACTTTTAAAAATCACTGTAGTATTTCAGGAATAAATATTTTTCTGTAAATTATTTTGACTTATAATTTTCTAAATGTGGTCCTGACTTAATTGGATAAAAAATATATTCAGGAAATGTGAGCTGGATCGTGCATTTGTGTGGAGTAAATGGGTCATACAGACAAAGATGGAAAGAACTATCTAGATTAGACATTACTTCACCATTTGGGTCATATTCTCTTCATCTGGGCTGTGATTGAGCCCAAATATTAAGATAATCTCCAAGACATGATTATGAATAAATAATCCTTCTAGTAGGTCAGCCAATTCATGATTTTTGGAGGTCAAATATGCGGTGCAGATGGGATTAAAATATTTTTCCGAATTTCCCTTTCACATTTAATAACGTTTTGTAACCCTAGCCCCATTGAACTCTATTTAATAGATGTTTTCACTCTTTTGGAGGGCTGGTAGAGACTTTGGGATGGTTTGGACGAAAGGGTGTCTCTTGGGAGCCCCTTACAGCTCTTGGAATAATTAAGGCTTGTGTAATCCTCTCTTCCCAAAAGGCCCTCCTCTCCCACCTCTTTTTTTTATTTCTTTTCATTCATGTTTTTATTTTGAATTTTTATTCAATTAATATTTTATGTTCTTCCCTTTTCTTCTTCTCTTAATCTTCTTAATTGGGTTGGAATCAATAGTGGAGAAGATATTGGGTCCTACCCTTTCAATCCTTTCTCATGCAAAATGTCTCCATGATGACCACAATGCCCGTGGAAGAGTAGTTTTCTTAGTGATCGATCTATTTTATACCCTCTTAATTTAATTATTTTTTATCATTGAGCTACTGTAATTAACTTAATATGATCCATGATTTTTTTTAAATTATAAGAAACTAATAAAGAAATTGAACAATTAAAACAAAAACATGCGAGGTTGAGATTTTGTGTAAATTGTGAGAGCGCGGCCTTAATCGGTAATACAAGACCACACATGATAAATTTGTAGAGTTAAAATATAATCCATAAACACAATTCATCCTCATTTCCCGAATTTATATGTTCTCTAATTAACCACTAACCATAAGCTAACATTAGAACAACAATCAAAGCAAGGTGTTGCGATTGCATGTTCTGAAGCTAGCCTAGGGTTTAGGTAATTTCATCTTTGTGGTTAAGTTATCTCTCATAGATTTCAAGAGTTAACAAATTAGGGGATCATTATTAAGTGGATATTTGTTTAAATGATAAATATTAATAAGCAAATGAAGAGTTATATTTATATTTATTACTCCTTTTAAAATATATTCTAAAAAACATCTTCTTGTTGCGTCTTTTTAATTAAACTCCATTTCAAAATTAAAAACAAAAAAAATGAAATATTCATCCAGAAAAATTCATCAAATTTTAAAAATGATAAACAACCCCCATCCTTTTAAGTAGTATTTTAATTCAATTCTATTTTATTTTTAGAATACATTTAAGAAGTTATTTAAATTTACTTCCTCCTTGAGATACGACTTTGGTAAGACAATCTGCGGCACCTAAGTACCAAAAAACCACTAATCATTTAAGGGAGCCCACGATAGTGCCTTTTAGGAGTCCAACGTCACTGATCGTCAATGTTTCTATATTACATTTTTACCAAGATAAGAGCTTCCTAGGGTACCATTGAGAGTTGAGACAATGGTCTTAGTGAGGTCATAGGGCCTATCAAGCCATGTGGATCCAGAGACATAGTCCTAGAACACTCTCAGTTATGGTGGTGTGATTGGCGTATGACTACCAACAATATGTCTGGGTCACCCATCAGCACAAGTTTACTCTTACATCATCCTATGCCTATTTGGGTTTTGAAAAATCATTTCTAAATATCCCTAATTTTAGAATCATGGAAAATTAACATTTAAGTAAAAATGATTTGATTTTGGGAAGGTGGGAAATGAATTTTAAAAATTTACCAAAATAATGTTTTGGAAATTTAAATTTTTATAAAATTATTTTTGAGTAAATGGGATGAGTTTATCGACGGTGGATTTTTATGAAAGAAGTTTGTGGTTTATTGAAAAATTGGTCGTTTGGAGAAAAATGATTTATTGAAAAGGTGTTTTGAAAACATGTGTTAAATGGGAATAATGAGTTTTTAATTAAATAGTTGGAATTAAGTGAGGTTTTTTGTGTAGTGTAAAATGTTTTGAAATTCATGTGTAAGGATAGAATGTGAGGTTTTTATTGGATTCATTGGTGTTTTCCTGAAACTATTTTTCAAACTCAGGATGGGTATGATTTTGTGGATTGTAGTTTATGAAAGAAGGTTTCGGTGAAATTTTGAAATGGGAAGTGAATGGGAAAGAAGAAGATATGGGTTGAATGTTGGTTCTCAAAAAAATGGAAAGAAATTTCATTTAAATCTTTTGTATTTTCATGGGTAACCACATGCATGGGTTATATGTGGAAGGTGAATTGGTGTCGGATTGGCACGTGGAGATTCATATGTGTGGACCATGAGGAACCATTAATGAATAAAAAACCCAAAAGTCCTATTTCATTTCCAAAAGTGTTTCTAAAAGAAAGTGTATGATGATTGATAGTCTGTAGTTGTGTGGCATGTTCATTTTTTATTTGGGATTACCGCATGTTAGGTGTTTTGAGTTTGAAAACTCTTCTTTCTTGGAATACGGTTCAAGTTTCATTTTTTTGGAGATTATGATTGAAATAATGGTTTGTGGTTTGTTCTAAAAAATGTTTTGGGATGCCTTTGAGCGGGTTCCCTTTTGTGCATTTGGTGATTCTTGCAGTATGTTTTAGCCAATGGACCAGTTTGATTGGGTCCATGTATTTTCTTTGCTAGCTAATATGTGCCCCCATAAATAATTGATACATATTCAAAGTGTGTCCATGGGTGGTCTACTGATGGTAGACCCTCCAAGTGATCAATGTAAAGACTTCCTTCTTGGGGTTTAGTGTTAATTCCTTTTCACTTATTTTCGGTTAAGTGAATCATATCATAACAAAAGGGATTATGCATAAGGATTTGAAATAAATCATAGTTTACTTGAGTCATTTTGATTTTTTAAGGTGAAGTTTGACACCAGTTAGCCTGAATGACCTAACTCTAAGAGGTGAAGGGAAATTATAGTGAAGAACACATGAAGTGGTCTGGGTTGTTGGTGTTGGCTGCTGTCCTAAAAATGTATTTGGATCTTTCATTGTATTCCATATAATAATGATATCATTCTTGGAAACCCATTTGTATAATATAGTTGTAAGAAGTTGTTATGGTCGTTTGCAGGAAACATGTGTTGTTTGGGACTCAGTTTAAGGTCCATTTTCCTTGTATAATTTTGATCGGTCGTAATGGTCATGTTTGGTGATTCCTTGCGAGGTTGTGTGCTTTCTTGACTTCAAAGGTGAAAGGTTTTTAAATCTTATGAGAACCTCTATTTTTATGAAAGTGTGTTTTCCTTTAATAAATTCAAGTTCCTCTATTTTTGAGGAAGGTGTAGTCTATGTTTTCTTCTTACCGATATCTCTCATATGAAGAAACAAAGGGTGATGTGTGTGTATATTTTAAGCACTTGATTCAGTAAAATGATGGGTTAGAGTAAAGTGAGTTTTGGAATGTGTTTTTTCTTGGGGATTACATCTAGGACCATGTTGTGGTTTCTTGTGGTAACAATAGGAAAGAGTTTTGTTTGGGGGTCTTTAGCATCTGATTGTGTGGCATGAGATGCTTCAACCATCAGAGCTCCAGCCATAGGTCCCAAAGTGAAGTTGGCACGTAGTCAAAATATAATGACCCATACTTTACATACATTGTTATTACTTCAGATTTGAAGCACACTTATTACAACATATAACAAAACCAAGAAAGGACCGTATAGGTATAGTGTCTTTAGAAACTGGGAAACATAAACAACTGGTTCATAAAGCATATACTTTGCCTCCCATTTATTTCATTATATCTAGAGTCCCTTTTTGGAATATTCTACTTAATAACCTTCTTCCTGACCTGGGGAAATAAAACATACAAAAGGGTGAGCTCAAATGCTCAGCAAGGATAAACAAAAGAAATATCAATCACATCATAAGAACATAACATTTTGGAAATCTTAACTAGCAAAAGAGATCAAAATTTCATAACATGGGATAAATCATAGTAGTGAAATGTAATCCCAATAATCATAACTTAAAACATGAAACTTTGTGGCATACACACATAATCATAGAGAATCATTTCTTATTAGTCAAGACTCATTTCCAAGACTATCTTAGGGGACAAAGTTCATTTCTGAACCGAGTTACCCTCGTTTCAGTCCTGCTACACTAAACCGGTATAACCTACTGTTCCAACCATGTCTATATCATGAGATATAAAATCATTACCCAATGCATTGGAGAGATATATAGGTCCCAATCATCTCATAATGATACCATTATTATGTGTGCCACAGAATCATACATCATACATCATTGCATAACCCATGTAATAAAAATGGTAATCTTAAACATCATGACATCATAAAATAATTCATATAAGATAAAGGAATTCATAAAAATATTTCCATCACAACATAATTAAGTAAATGTAATAATAGGGATATAAATAGAACCCTATATTATCTTATATGGAAAATAATTTTGATAAAACACTTGAACTCCATTCTTGAGTAAAATATCCTTTCTACTTCAAAAACATTTTCCTTTCTTTAACATGTCATAAAATTTTAAACTAAAAGAAGTTGATTAAAAATGAACTTGAAAACTTATAAAGGAAGTTTCTTGGAAATAATGTTTTAAAAATCCATTCATTCCATATAAGTTAAAAAAAACATTCTTCTCGTACTTTTGTCGGAAAAGTCAAAAAGTACCTCGTATGAAAAACGACAAAAGATTCCTTTCGTATCTTTTTCTAAAAACTCACCGAAAGGTAAAATTGGATTTGAAAAATTGTAGGTGGATGGAAATAATATTACATATTGAGGAAACAAGGATGTGAATGATAAAATACACCCCAGTAAATACCAATGTATAAACAATCTCAGATAAAATGAGATTGTGATATTTTCCCTTACCTTAGGTCCGATATGATTTGTACGTGTCCGAACCTCATGTATAATGATTTAAATAATGTTATTGACTTATTCCAGAATCATACTTATTTTTATGATATCATATTTGGTCATATTCTTAGCTTCTTAATAGTAATATTTCATTGCTACTTGTTATTCGGGTGTTTATAACTTTTTGTTCTTATGCGTGTTTTGTCGAATAAATTCTTATTCTTCTCTTTAGGTTATAGATACCTCATTTACAGAATGGTATTAGTGTAATATATATCATATTCATTCATTATATTCATTTCATTTATTTAATCATTATGAAATGAAGATCATGTAGAACGAGTCGCATCACATCGTGGAGACGGTATTCCGTACGTACGCACGAGTGATGATATCGTTCCAATGATCGTGGAATTGTATTGGAGTGTATGAATACTATTTCAGAATCAGTATCACTTTATAATAGTCATATATAGTCATTATTAACACCATTATACCCATCCAAGTAAGGTGGTGGTGGAAAATAGATTACACCACGGTGTGGAGACGGTATTCCGTACGTACGCACACGCGGTGATTTATTTTTCCGTAGGATGGATAGATGGTGAAATAGGTTTGTTTCATACTTATAATAACATATAATTATATGAGTGATACTGATGTTATTACTTAATAATGAAACAACTAAAGAAGAAGAAGTGGAAGAAGAAATAAAGATGAAAGAATCGGTAATGGACATTACCTCTTCTTTGAAGTGTTTCTTTGAGACCTCCTTTTAGGGCACTAAAATAGGTCTTTGAAGAAGACCAGAACCTCTACGATGTCTCTAGGTAAGTGGAGAGGATAATGTGGCAGGGTTTGGCCAAGCTTGAAGGCTCAATGTTGTGTGAGGAAGAGAGGGAGGAGGTGCCCTTTTATAAGGGAGGAGAGGGTCACCTTTGGAATAACTAAAAATATTATTTTATTATAAAGTCATGTTCGGTTTTAAATGGCTACAAATTGATTTATTTGAAGCTAAGGTGGGGATGGGTCGAAATACTCTCATAAAATAGAATTTAGACAAGTTTAGGTTTCTATTTTAACCTTATCATTTAGATTTAACATTAAGTTAAATAATTTACTTTTACCGTGTCTTCTTGTGTTCTTATACTATAAGGTTAATAAACATAATATAAGCAGCCAAACGAACCCCAATTTGTTTATTATTAATATATATAACCTTATATTAGTCATTTGGCTGAACCTTATATTTTTAGGAATAAAATAACAATTACTAATATAATATTTGTTTTAAAAACTATTTTATGTCAATTTTGACACTATTTAGTAATTAATTTTTGTGAAAATCATAACAGAATGATTAGTTCGAAAAAAGTTAATTAAATCAATACTAACATTTCATATTAATCTATAAAATTAGTAGAATTCATAAAATGTGTCAAATTACATTTATTTTGGTGTTTATAACATCAATTATGTCAATATTTCATTAATAAGATAATTACTGCATCATCTTTGTGTCATAAATAAATTAAATTATTTAATGTCTAAAAATTACAAATAAAATACCATTATGTAGGAAATCTTTTTAGATTTATAATGAATATTTATAGTCGGATTTATCTTATGTATAAACCCATATTAAAAATGATTTAGTTATTAAACTTTGATTTTAACTATTTTAACCCTTATTTAAATAAATTAATAATAAATGTCCTAATCAAATCCATGTGGGCCTAAATGGTCATATATTATTCCTAAGTTTGTTTATGGTCGAATTACACTTGTCCAATAGAATTAGGACATGTGTTAGGGTAATAATAATATCATTTTTACTTTTAATTACCCTATTTACTTTTAACCGTGGTAAAAAAAGTAAAAAGTTACTATTCACCAAAAAATTATTTTCATCTTATTGAACCAAATTTTACTTACTGACATGAACCGTGTCTCTCGAATTTTTGAAATTCTACTAACAGAAGTGATAAAATAATTTTTTATGAAAAATTCTCTTTTTTTAACTACCACTTAGTGGTTTCACTATTCATCAAAAATTGAAAGTTTTCAGAAAAAAACCAAAATTTCACCCTAGGCTAATTTCGATATTCGGAATCCAAAAATGAAGTCCATTTTGAAAAATAAAATTTATAAAATTTAAAAAAGTGGTTATTGCTATTCATAACGGCTAGTTTTAATAATATTTTAATAGCATATCGTTGTTTAGTGAAACTCGGTATTGCGTACGACGCAAGCTATCGAGGAAGGTTGCAATTTCGTGTAAAGAAATCCAAGCAAGTGTTGTGTAGAAAAAGATTCCTTTGATAACATAAAAGTCTCGGGTGTTACATTCTACCCCCCTTAAAATGAATTTTTCCCTCGAAATTCGTCACTTTGTAACAAACAGATGAGGATACCTCTCTCTCATCATATCCTCAAGCTCCCATGTAGCTTCTTCTAATTAGTGGTTCCTCCATAAAGCTTTCACCAATAAAGAGGTCTTGTTTCGTAGGACTTTTTCGCTACGATCCAGAATCTCTATCGGCTGTTCTTCATAAGAAAGATCTTGCTCCAGCGGTACAACTTCTGAGCTAAGTACATGTGAAGGATCAGGTATGTACTTTCTCAGGAGAGATACATGGAACACATCGTGAACTTGAGAGAGATTCGGTGGAAGCGCCAATCGGTAAGCTACCTTCCCAACACAATATATTATTTCAAAATGACAGATATATCTAGGGCTCAACTTCCCCTTCTTTCCAAATCTCATGACCCTCTTCTAGGGAGATATTCGTAAGAACACTTTATCACCCACTTCAAACTCTATGTCTTTTCTTCGGTTGTCGGCATAGCTTTTCTGTTGACTCTGAGCTGCTCTTATGTGTTTTGAATAGATCTGACCTTTTTTGCCATTTCATCAACGAGATCAGGTCCTAATAGCTTTCTTTCCCCAACTTCATCCCAGCAAGTTGGAGTCCTGCATTTATTTTCATAGAGAGCTTCATAAGGATCCATCTGAATACTGCAGTGAAAGCTATTATTATAAGAAAATTCCACCAAAGGTAGGTGTTGATCCCAACCACCTTTGAAATCTGTAGAGCAAGCTCTCAACATATCTTCTAGAGTTTGAATTATTCTCTCAAACTGACCATCTCTCTGAGGATGATAAGCAGTGATGAAACTCAACTCTGTATCCAGAGTATGCTAAAGACTTCTCCAGAACATCGAGGTAAACCTCGAATCCCGATCAGATATAATACAAAGTGTTACTCCATGCAATCTTACCACTTCCTTTACATATATCCTGGAAAGATGATCCAGAGAGAAATCCTCTCTAATAGCAATGAAGTGTGCAGACTTTGTAAGACAATCAACTATGACCCAGATAGCATTATTGCCTTTGGATGTTTTAGGATGTCCTATGACAAATTCTATACTGATGTTTTCCCATTTCCATTCAGGTATGGGTAATGGTTGTAACATCCCCTTAGACTTTTGTCTATCAGCTTTAACTTGTTGACAAACCAAGCATTGAGATACATCTTCAGCAACATCTCTTTTCATGCCATCCCACCAGAAGTACTCTTTCAGGTCCCTATACATCTTCGTGCTTCCAGGATGAATAGAGAATGAAGAACTACGAGCCTCATCCAGCAACTCCTTCTTTAATTCGGGGATGGGAGGAACACAAACCCGATTCTTGAACTTTATTATCCCATCACAATCAAGGTTGAATTCAAGAACATTTCTCACCTTCTTTTGTAACTCGACATCTTCTTTCTGTGCCTCTTTAATCTTCACATGTATAGATGGTTGAACATTCATTTGAGAAAAATACGATTTTACCCTTTCATTATAATTCCAAGATCCATCCTTTGTAAATCCATAAATATTGGATCTTTTGTGATCCTCATCATGGATAAATTAGCATGGTCTTGTCGACTTAATGCATCTGCCACCTTGTTTGCTTTCCCAGGGTGGTAATGAATTGAGAAGTCATAATCCTTAATCAGCTCCAACCATATTCTTTGGTGCATATTCAGCTCCTTTTGTGTGAAAATATACTTTAAACTTTTTTGATCAGTATAAATATCACACCTTTCACCATAAAGGTAATTCCTCCAAATCTTTAATGCAAAGACTACCACAGCGAACTCAAAATCATGAGTTGGGTAATTTTGCTCATGTATTTTCAACTATCGTGAGGCATAAGCTATCACCATATGATTTTGCATAAGAACACACCCCAATCCCTTCTTGGATGCATCAATATAGATCACAAACCTTTCTCTACTACAAGGCAGTGTGAGCACAGGTGCACTGGATAACCTTTTTTTCAAATCCTTGAAATTCTCTTCCCATTCTTCTGTCCAAACAAACTTAACTCCTTTCCGAGTCAACTTGGTGAGTGGATTAGATAATAGTGAAAAATCATTCACAAAATGTCGATAATATCCAGCCAAAACATGAAAACTTCAGATCTCAGTTACTGTTGTTTGTCTCGACCATCTTTCGATAACCTCTGTTTTTGCTGGATCCACAGATATCCCCTCTTTTGAGATTATGTGACCCTAAAATGCAACTTTTTGAAGCCAAAATTCACACTTGGTAAATTTGGAATAAAGATTCTCCTTTCTCAAGGTCTTCAATATAATTCTCAAGTGGTCTTCATGTTCTTCCTTGCTCTTTGAATAGACAAGAATATCGTCTATAAAGACTACCACAAACAGATCAAGATAGTCTCTAAAGACTCTATTCATTAGATCCATTAAAATAGCAGGGGCATTAGTAAGACCAAATGGCATCACTATAAATTCATAGTGTCCATACCTTATACAGAAATCTGTCTTTGGTATATCCTCCCTTTTAACCCTTAATTGATGATACCCTGAACTAATATCAATCTTGGAAAAGTATTGAGCTCCTCGTAGTTGGTCAAATAAGTCATCAATACATGGGAGAGGATATTTGTTCTTGATAGTGATCTTGTTAAGTTCTCGATAATCAATGCAGAGTCTCATTGATCCATCTTTCTCCTTAACAAAGAGAACAGGTTCTCCCCAAGGTGACGCACTAGGGCATATGAACCCCTTATCAAGATTCTCCTGGAGTTGCTTCTTCAATTCCTGTAACTCAATTGGGGCCATTCTATAAGGTGTCTTTGAAATAAGCAAAGCACCCGGTACGAGTTCTATTGAAAACTCAACTTCACGATTCGGTGGAAGACCAGGTAATTCATCTGGAAAGACATCATCAAACTCCTGTAAAATGGAAATATTCTTAATCGTGAGTTTCTCACCAACCATTTGAGATAAATAACCTTCATTTAGTGGAATCAAGACCCATAAGATGGAAGGAATTTCCACTAGAAGGTTATGTTCATCCTTGCATCGATAGACGATCATAGATTAATCTGGAATATGAAATGTGACTTCCCTTATTTGGAAGTTGATATGAGCTCCATGTAGAGAAATCCAATCCATGCCAAGAATCACATCAAATTCCACTATAGGAAGGACCACAAGATTTTCAGGAAGAACTTTCCCACAAACTTCAATCAGAGAATGATTATAAACTTTTGATGCGACTGTTGTGCCATTAGGTGTTGTCACAGCTAACTCAACATCTAATTGTTGAGGTAATACGTTGATACCCTTGGAAAATTCTTCAGAAATAAAGGTGTGGTTGGATCCAGAATCAAATAAAACATTTGCTACTTTAGAGTGGATGGTAAGTGTACCTTTCACCACATCGTTATCGTACTCCACATCGCTGATAGAAATTTCATGTGACTTTCCTTTGTCTTTAGCCTTAAGAGTTTGTTGACGTCGACCATCATCATCAACCCTTAGATTAGGGCATTTATTGGCATAATGTCCCATCTCCTTGCACTTGAAACATTGAAGTGTAGTAGGTTCATTCTATATATCCCTTCCTTTGTTTGCATCTTTAGACATCTTATTCCCATCATCGTGGCATTCAAATGCCAGATGACCTTCTTTTCCACATTTGAAACATTTACTTTCCCCTTTAAGACAACTCCCTCCATGTTTCGTTCCACACTTTGAGCATAAGGGAAAGCTCATCTTCTTTTCAGTGTGCTCTTTAGATTTTCCTTTGAATTCCATTTTCCTCTTCTTATCAAATCCATATGACTGATGGGTTACTCCAATCTCCATCTCAACTTTGAGAGCACATCGAACGATTTCCTCAGAGCTATTGAAGTCCCTTATGGCTAAGGCCCTTCGAAGACTTGGTTTTAAGACACTAAAGAATCGATCGATCTTACTCTCAGGTTGGATAATAATACCAGAAGCGTACCTTTCAAGTCTTGTAATATTTTATTCATAGGTACCAACAGATTCCTCATCCTTTTGCTTCAGTTCAAGAAACTCTTTCTCCATCATTGTTCGAAGAATACGAGGGAAGTACTTATTGAAAAATAAGTTCTTGAACTCGTCCCATTCCATAGACTCAATTTCATCCCTTTGCCTCGTATTCTTAATAAGATTCCACCATTGATCAACATCAACTTCCAAATGATACACTGCTAAGATGAATTTATCATGTTCATAACATTGAAGAACTGAAAATATCTTTTCAGTAGTACTAATCCATTGTTCAACAACTAATGGATCAGTAGGCCCGCTGAATGAAGGTGTACGTTGTCTCATGAAAGATTCAACAGAGTGTTGCTCCTTCCTTTGCTCGTTTGGAAGTCCTAAATGATTCATAGCTTGAGAAAGTTGTGTGAGAATGGCTACAAGATTTTGCATTCTGGCTCCCATAACGTTTGGTTGCTCAGGGGGACAATCATTGCATTGCCCGTCGCATTCCGCATTAACACGGTTCCTTCGGGTTCCAGCCATTGACAAAAACCAAGAAGAATAGTGTGAGAAACACTAATTATAATAGGAAAACAACATAATAAAGAATAAAATTTCACACTTAAGGTCTTATCCTAGGTTATTCATGGACATTTCTAAAACACTAAGATTGTTTTCTATGCTTAGACTTATCATTAGGGTTCATACTAAGGCTTTCACATCCTAGTTTCCAAAGGTTGACTATACCTTTCTTCTGATACCAACTATAACGACCCATACTTTACATACATTGTTATTACTTCAAAATTGAAGCACACTTATTACAACATATAACAAAACCAAGAATGGACCGTATAGGTATAGTGTCTTTAGAAACTGGGAAACATAAACAACTGGTTCATAAAGCATCTACTTTGCCTCCCATTTATTTCATCATATCTAGAGTCCCTTTTTGGAATATTTTACTTAATAACCTTCTTCCTGACCTGGGGAAATAAAACATACAAAAGGTTGAGCTCAAATACTCAGTAAGGATAAACAAAAGAAATACCAATCACATCATAAGAACATAACATTTTGGAAATCTTAATCTGCAAAAGAGATCAAAATTTCATAACATGGGATAAATCATTGTAGTGAAATGTAATCCCAATAATCATAAATTAAAACATGAAACTTTGTGTCATACACACATAATCATAGAGAATCATTTATTATTAGTCAAGACTCATTGCCAAGACTATCTTAGTGGACAAAGTCCATTTCTGAACCGAGTTACCCTCGTTTCAGTCCTGCTTCACTGAACAGGTATAACCTACCGTTCCAGCCATGTCTATCTCATGAGATATAAAATATTTACCCAATGCATTGGAGGGAGATATAGGTCCCAACCATCTCATAATGATACCATTCTTATGTGTGCCACAGAATCATAAATCATACATCATTGCATAACCCATGTAAAAAAAATGGGAATCTTAAACATCATGACATCATAAAACAATTCATATAAGATAAAGGAATCCATAAAAATATTTCTATCACAACATAATTAAGTAAATGTATTAATAGAGATAGAAACAGAACCCTATAGTATCTTAGATGGAAAATAATTTTGATAAAACACTTGAACTCCATTCTTGAGGAAAATATCCTTTCTACTTCAAAAACATTTTCCTTTCTTTAAAATGTCATACAATTTTAAACTAAAAGAAGTTGATTAAAAATAAACTTGAAAACATATAAAGTAATCTTCTTGGAAATAATGTTTTAAAAATCCATTCATGCTATATAAGTTAAAAAACCATTCTTCTCGAACTTTTGTCAGAAAAGTCAAAAAGTACCTCGTATGAAAAATGACAAAAGATTCCTTTCATATCTTTTACTAAAAACTCACCGAAGGGTAAAATTGGATTTAAAAAAATGTATGTGGATGGAAATAATATTACATATTGATGAAACATGGATGTGGATGATAAAATACACCTCAGTAAATACCAACGTATAAATAATCTCAGATAAAATGAGATTGTGATATTTTCCCTTACCTTAGGTCCGATATGCTTTGTATGTGTCCGAACCTCCTGTATAATTATTTAAATAATGTTATTGACTTATTCCAGAATCATACTTATTTATATGATATCATATTTGGTCATATTCTTAGCTTCTTATTAGTAATATTTCATTGCTACTTGTTATTCGGGTGTTTATAACTTTTTGTTCTTATGTGTGTTTTGTCGAATAAATTCTTATTCTTCTCCTTAGGTTATAGATACCACATTTCCAGAATGGTATTAGTGTAATATATATCTTATTAATTCATTCAATTCATTTCATATATATAATCATTATGAAATGAAGATCATGTAGAACGAGTTGCATCACATCGTGGAGACGGTATTCCGTACGTACGCACGAGTGATGATATTGTTCCAATGATCATGGAATTCTATTGGAGTGTATGTATACTATTTTAGAATCAGTATCACTTTATAATAGTCATATATAGTCATTATTTACACCATTATACCCATCCAAGTAAGGTGGTGGTGGAAAATAGATTACACCACGGCGTGGAGACGGTATTCTGTACGTACGCACACGCGGTGATTTCTATTTCTGTAGGATTGATAGATGGTGAAATAGGGTTGTTTCATACATATAATAACATATCGGTATATGAGTGATACTGATGTTATTACTTCATAATGAAACAACTAAAGAAGAATAAGTGGAAGAAGAAATAAAGATGAAAGAATCGGTAACGTACATTACAACTTCTTTGAAGTGCTTCTTTGAGACCGCCTTTTAGGGAACTAAAATAGGTATTTGAAGAAGACCAGAACCTCTAGGATGTCTCTAGGGAAGTGTAGAGGAGAAAGTGGCAGGGTTTGTCTGAGCTTGAAGGCTCAAAGTGGTGTGAGGAAGAGAGGGAGGAGGTGCCCTTTTATGAGGGAGGAGAGGGGCACCTTTGGAATAACTAAAAATATTATTTTATTATAAAGTCAAGTTTGGTTTTAAATAGCTCCAAATTTATTTATTTAGAAGCTAAGGTAGGTATTGGTCGAAATCCTCTCATACAATAGAATTTATACAAGTTTAGGTTCCTATTGTAACCATATCATTTAGAGTTAACATTAAGTTAAATAATTTTACTTTTACCGTGTCCTCTTGTGTTCTTATACTATAAGGTTAATAAACTTACTATAAGGAGCCAAACGAACCCCAAGTTGTTTATTATTAATATATATAACCTTATCTAAGTCATTTTGGTGAGCCTTAGATTTTTAGTAATAAAATAACAATTACTAATATAATATTTGTTTTAAAAACTATTATATGTCAATTTTGACCCTATTTAGTAATTAATTTTTGTGAAAATCATAATAGAATAATTAGTTCGAAAAAAGTTAATTAAATCAATAATTACATGTCATATCATTCTATAAAATTAGTGGAATTCATAAAAAGTGTCAAAGTACATTTACTTTGGTGTTTATAACATCAATTATTTCAATATTTCATTAATAAGATAATTACTGCATCATCTTTGTGTCATAAATAAATTAAATTATTTAATGTCTAAAAATTAAAAATAAAATACCATTATGTAGGAAATATTTTTATCTTTCTAATTAATATTTATAGTCGAATTTATCTTATGTATAACCCCATATTAAAAATTATTTAGTTATTAAACATTTATTTTAACTATTTTAACCCTTCTTTAAATAAATTAATAATAAATGTCCTAATCTAATCCAAGTGGGCCTAAATGGTCATATTTTATTCCTAAGTTTGTTTTTGGTCGAATTACAGTTGTCCAATAGAATTAGGACATGTGTTAGGGTAATAATAATATCATTTTTACCCTTAATTACCCTATTTACTTTTAACCGTGGTAAAAAAAAGTAAAAAGTTACTATTCACCAAAAAATTATTTTCATCTCATTGAACAACATTTTACTTACTGAAATCAACCGTGTCTCTCTGATTTTCGAAATTCCACTCACAGAAGCGGTAAAATTAAGTTTTATGAAAAATTCAGTTTTTTTAACTACCACTTAGTGGTTTCACTATTCATTAAAAATTGAAAGTTTTCAGAAAAAAACCAAAATTTCACCCTAGGCTAATTTCGATATTCAGAATCCAAAAATGAAGTCCATTTTGAAAAATAAAATTTATAAAATTTCAAAAAGTGGTATTACTATTCATAACGGCTAGTTTTAATAATATTTTAATAGCATATCGTTGTTTAGTGTAACTCGGTATTGCGTACGACGCAAGCTATCGAGGAAGGTCGCGATTTTGTGTAAAGAAAGCCAAGAAAGTGTTATGTAGAAAAATATTCCTTTGATAACATACAAGTATCGGGTGTTACACAGAAACCCTTGAAGGTGTAATGGATATTGGTTTAACTTCCATATCTAGTGTGGGAAGTGGTAAAAGTTTAAGGTTCTTGTGTGGATAATCTGCTTTAATGGTCTAGTTTATGGAAGATAGACTTGGGGGATTATCACCATGGAATGACCTGTGTGAGAGGAAGTATTACCCCTTTGTTAGAAAGAGGTGTAGTTGACTCGTTTCCTCAAACCTCATTGCTTGTGCCAATGTGGATGTGGGTATCTGTGGGTTTTTCCATTAATGGCCAATCTCTTCAGTTGAAATAAATTTATGTTTGGGGTCATCCAAGGATGGAAATTCCCATAGAAATAATGAACCATGTAGTGTCTTATTTTTGGTTTAGAGGTTATGTGGTTGGGGCTCTTATGGTGGGGTATTTGGTTGTGCAAGAAGCTCCCAGGTTATCTCACGTTGGGTGCGGTGAGAGTATCATTTATTTTTACTAATCACTAGAGTTGTATTAGATTTTGGGTGTGGGTGATACTCATTTGGGATTCCATTCCGGGTCTCCTTAGTTTATATGTCGCTATCTTTGTTGATAGTGATCAAGAATCTTCTTATTTTTCAATATTTGGGGATCTTATTAAACTATGAAGGTGTATTAGTTTTTGTTTTTGGGTTAATCCTTGTTGTGGATTTTTTGGAGTAGAAAGCATTATGGTGGGGAGAATTGTCACACCCGTGTTTTAATTTAGCCTCGGTCCCAGCTCGGGGAGGGTTCTCAGTTGTTTTCTTTAGGAACCAGGTGTGATGGGTTTGATGTTTTGGGATAAATGTTTCAAAGTTCAGTTTTGGATCCGAGTGTAAATTTTTGAAGATTATAAACTTGGTGGGTTTTAGGTTGATGCGCGGACACTGTACGGTTAGCGGAAAATATAGGGTCAGACCAGGTACCCATGAAGCTGCTTCTAGAATGGTTAGAATATATCACACGGTCCACACATGATCTCTTGAGCCATTTGGGGTAACTGTATGGTTTCCCATCATTTATAATAAATAAAAAATTAAATTAATAATAAATTGAAAATAAAATAAAATAATAAAAGTAACATGAAATTGTGAGTATTGTTATAATAATAATAATAATAATGATAATAATATTATTAAAAATATTATTATTATTATTGTTAATAGGAATATTAAATTATTATTATTATTATTCATATTAATTTAGTTTTTATGGTTTGTCCTTCCTCTTCCCTCACCAATCTCCCCCATCCTGCATCCCCCTTCTCCCCCCTCTCATGTCACATGCCAACAGCCTCCTCCCTCTCCTCCCTATGTGCGACCCACCTCCAGAAACCCAATTTCTTACACACCTCCCTCCAGATGCACCACTATCCCTCATGAAACCCCACCATCTGGAGCCCTCCTCTATTGCATGACCCCCCTATCAGTGATCTACCCCCTGCCCACACACCTCCTTTTGGCGACCTCACTTCGACGGCTGCACCCCCTTCCCCTCCGGGTAAGGCCCCCTCTTCGTGTACAGGGTTCTATTCTAGTTTTCATTAGGTTTTTGGTTTCCAACAGTGAGGGTTTTGTTTTTGGGAGTTTGATATTTTTAGTTAGGGTTTGATCTTATTTTTTTTTGGGTAAACCTTGCCTTTCTAGGGATTCTTTGACGTGTGGTTAATGTGTGATCATGATTCCGCACCGGACTCTGAAAATTTATTCACCAAGGTAGGTGATTCAATACTTAACCATTATTAAACAAATTAATTATGTTTTCTTGTATCTTTTATCATGTTCTATAATTTATGTATGAGGTGTGGCAGTGGTTTTTGGAATGATATTATTTAAATTTAGTTTGAAAATGATTTTTCTATGTGAAATTGAGTGTATTTTTCTATGTAAAGTTTGCTCTATTTTTTTGGAGTCATCCTATAAATTGTTTAAATGATTTTTTAAATTTTTTAAAAGGGGAGAATCATATTTTGACATGGCTATGATGTGTAGTTGTTTTTAAAGTGGTTTGTTTATATGAAATCGATGGTGTTTTTGTTGTAAACGTTTGTTGAGCCATTTTGTTAATGCTTTATAAATTGTCCAAATGATATATTAAACTATTCATGTGATGCGAAAGTGGTATTTTATAGGATTAAACATTCTTTTAAATTTTAAAGTATCATTTTTATGTGAAATTGGGTTTTTTTAATGTTGAAACCCTTGTTGTGTCACTTGTTATGATTTTATAAATCATGCAAGTGGTTTATTAAATTAAGTGTGGGTTGAAAATTATGTTTTGATAATGTGTTGATGAGAGGTTGATTTTAAAAGTGTATTTTGAGGGAAGTTTTTGTAAAAATGCATCAGGGTGATTATTGAGATTATTTTATAAATTGTTTTAATGGTTTGTTAAATTATATAAAAAGGTGAAAAACAAGTTAGAGAGGATTTTTCTCATGGGTATGATTTTTCAAATCGGGTTTTGGGTGTGAAAGTGGTGACATGTAACGTGTAATGTCTTGTTTGGTTAATGAAATGTACATGTGATTCAATGTGATATGTGAAACTTGTTAGAGCACAAAAGGGAAGCCTGGGTATCTAGTTGGGAAGACTAGGACTAGTATGCCAGGGATTCATAAGTGGATGCAGCCCTGTTTTACATGGGGGATTGATGATGACAACTCTAACTAAACATGAACAACGATTAGAGACCACTAGGCTATAGGTGTGTTCCCTACTAATTTATCGTGCACAAGAAAAATGATGGTCATGGTTTATATACCACATTTTCGCCGAGATATGAGGTTCCTAGGGTCCCATTACAAGCTAGTACCTTGGGGATTTTCACATGACTAGTTCTAATTTACTATATTGCACCTATCGTCGGCATATGGTAGGTTTGGTTGAAAATTTCAAAATAAAGGGTGTTTTTTAGAGTTTATTTATTTAAAAGTACTTTTCATTAAAATTTTCATTCATTCAATGTTTTTTTCTTAAAATTTATTTTCTTTAAAAAAATTTGCACATTTCTTTCATTTATAAAACATTCATGTTTATTTTCATTTTATGATTAGTTCATGGAATATTTTACCCATGTCAAATCCTACTAAGATTTGGATCACATGCTGAATAAAACATTTGGAGTATGTAGATCTTATTTTCTATTCGTTCTAGGTAAATTCAAGGCATTCAGTATTGGTAGTTTGGGTTCTATTGGTTTCCTTTTTTGGAATAGGTGGCAATGGCTTAAGGATGTTGATCTTCTTGTTGCACGGAGGTCTAGAATAGTATTGTTGTTTCCCCTTTTTATTATACCTTATTTCATCTTATTTTAAATTGAAATGTTAATTCTGAAAATTTGGTTAGGAAATGTTTAGTTTTCAATATTTAATTTTAGTTTATTTATCTTTTTAGTTGTTTATTATTATGACATTAGGTAAATTATTCCCATGTTGTAACTTTTATACTCGGGCACTTGTGCCAACCCATGGGGATCAGGAATTCCCTTTGGTCTTTGTTGTGAATCGACTTGGGTGACCAGTTCCGGGTCGACCTGGGTTGGTTCGTGAAAAAATTTTCTTGAATAAATAAATTATATATTATTAAAAAAATTGTTGAAAATATTTTTTAAGAAAACATCAATATGAAAGAAAAATTATTTTCAACCGAAGTGGGGAATAGATTCAACTTTTCCTAAAAACATTTTATCAATCAAATTATATAACATAAAGTGGAAAAGAGTATTATTATTTTAAAATATCATGAATAAGTAGAGTAGAATAAGAAATATTTTTTAAGACAGAAAATATCAAAAAATTCTTCTATGGGGTCCTTAATCATAAATAATATTGAATAATAATGAGAACGTAAAATAAAACCCTTCCACTTTGGTAAATTTTTAATCACAATCCCCACAGTAGTGTGGTGGAGTAAAGAAATCGATGTGAAAGGAGGGACAAAGAAGAACCATTCGACATGAGAAATTCTAAATATTTCTTAAATTTTTTTACTGTCATGATGTGTGGACTCATGGATCCTTGTTTAATGCTATAGAGTTTAGACCATAATGATCATACATCTCAAACCTATTTGAGAATAAATTCCTCCCAAAACCTAATCCTTTATGAGGTTTGCTTGGAGTGAGAAAAAATGAGTGAGATGGTGTGATGGTTACATTATAGGGAGAATACATCAAGGGGAAGAAGTGACCAAAAAATCTAGTAACAGATATTATGAATTCCTAGACATGGACAGTGAGAGAGGGGAATAACTGATGAATGGGGAACAACTATTGACCATGTTG
The DNA here is from genome assembly GCA_963277665.1 of Viscum album. Classification (NCBI taxonomy): domain Eukaryota; kingdom Viridiplantae; phylum Streptophyta; class Magnoliopsida; order Santalales; family Viscaceae; genus Viscum; species Viscum album. The sequence goes on from OY728137.1 coordinate 1,720,600,231, forward strand.
AAATAAAGGTTCTATACCTGTGTCAATTATAGATGGAGTGAATAAATATGGGTTCGATCATTGACCGAGTTTGAAATACAGGATCTGTTGTTTGTTTCCAAAGAATATTTGAGGCGTGAGCCCAGGATGATATGTGAGCTAGTGTACAAAGGTTCCATTCAATTATAGAGCCTATTAATATTGGAAGGATTATGAGTATCTAAATCAAGGAAATTACAAAGTGTCGTAGCGAAAGTGGGGAATGTCCCAAAAATGAGTTTAAGGAAAGGTTGGGCCTAATATAAAATATTTGAGCATCACTATGCATCCCATGAGAGTGATAATCAACCCCCCATAGTTATAAAACATAGTGTGGAAGGAGACTATCACATTTATATTGATGTCCTCTCCAATGTGGATATTAAATAATCTCACATTAGGAGGCATCCATGTTTTATATGGGGTAAGATCACAATTTAAATTTATTCATTTTAGACCGTAGGGTGGAATGTGTGTCCCAAAAAGGCTTTTGTGGCATGAAAGAGTGAATCTATGAAGTGAAATTATGGAAAAAGGACCCTCCACCACACAACGCGTGGAAAAACATACCCTAGGTCAACATCATGTCATTTGGTAGGAGATGCCTCTATAATGAGTTAATGATGGGGATTGTCCGATGATGAAATATCTTGGAATCACTATGTGTCCCATAAGGACGGGAATTAATTAACATGTAGTTATGGAAAGGCATGGTAGGATATCAATGCTGGAAGGGGTTACCCTCTCGAACAAGGATATGGAATCATCCCATATTTGTATATAAGGAATCCCAAATTTTTGTGGTGTATGGATATAGTTTAACATCATTTGATTAAGATATCGATGGTTGTTATGAATTGAGATACATGTTATTTTCTCCCCCATATCATTCTATGAGGGTATCTCAGCCCGCTGACAGGTCAAGGGAAATGAATGGGGATTATGCCTAATAAATAAGTCCCATCATAGCATTTTATGGTGACATAACCAAGGGTAATGGATGGTCTTATAGTGAATCTAGAACTGGTCCCCAAGATAAAAATCATGGTCATCACTATGTATCCCATGAGGATGGTAATCGATCCATACATAGTTCTAATAAGGAAGATGCATAATATTTTTTTAGAAAACCCATGATGAATAAAACCATGTGAATGATGGGAGAGTATACATAGTTTTGAATCATAATTCTTACACAATGGGGATTGGGTCATTTATGATACTCACATAGAAAAAAGAAGATTACACCTGACGTTAATGGAGCTAGGGAGGTCCTATATTGCATGAAGAAATCCTGAAGCTGGATGCACATAGTTTGAGGTTGTACGAATTGGGCCATTGAAAAAAATTTAATGTAATGATGCTTGGAATAGTGGAGAGTTTTTTTGGGATGATATTTTAGTGGAAAAAATATGTAAAATGTGGCATGAAAGCATGAATTAAGGATTCCCTACATACCACACATACAACATGTAGAAAATGAAACATAGTTTAAGGTCGTAATTCTAGGACCATAATTAGAAAGAAAAACGGTTTGAAATCACGATGCTCGGACTGGGATTGTGTTGGTATCAAGGGTATCTATGTGACATGGAAGAGATAAAACTGAATGTGAAATGATTTAAGGAGGATCACATACCACATGCACACCTTGAGATGAACTAAACATATTTTAATGTCATGATTCTAGGATCATAAGTGTTGAAAAGGGGATAAAGGTTTGATTAATTTGTAGCTAGGTCCCAAGATGGGAAATATGGGAATCACCATGTATCCTATAAGGGTAGTAATCAAAGAACACATACTTCATGAACATGGCATAGTAAGAGACTAACATTAGTTTTTGGTAATCCTATCTAAGTAGTGAATTTAGGTATCCCACAATTGTTTCAGGGCATCCCATGTTTAAGACACGAAGTAAGGCTATAGTTTAATGTCATGTGATGAGGATGTTTTATTTTTTTCATCTCATATCATAAAAGGCATCTTGATTTCCAATGGGTAATTTTTGGACCATATCATACTCATCAATTGGGTAATCCTAGTTTTACATGGAGAAGAATCATCTCTCATTAAGAGGCATACAGATTTTATAAAGTGTAATATCAATGTTTAATGCCATTTGATAAGGGCGTCAAACATTTTTGTTTGAAGTCATACAAATTAAACAATGGAGGATGATTTTTTATGTTCATAATTCTTGGAATGATTGTTAGAAGTTTAAGGTTATTCTTCTTTCACCCTGGCAAATAATTTAATTTCATGATGAAAAGATCATGGGGATTCTATTAGTTTAAGGTATTAATGCTTGGACCATTGAGGCTCCTCATGTGAAGTACTACTTGAAAAACATGGAATTGGTGGGATTTTTGAAATGATCTCCATCCTTGGTGGTAAAATATTATGCTCTATTAAAATAGACCTTATTATTGATGTAAGGTCATTCCCACTTGGGATAAAAATTCAGAGGATTTTTTCTAGCTTTCATCATCATTCCAAGAGGCCATACTTTGTAACCCTATAAGAAGGATAAGAGGATAAAATTCTTGTTGAATGACATTTCTATCTTATTATTATTCCTCTAGATATTTTTCAAGGCCTAGAGCCTACTATATTCAAGGGATTCAAACTCATATAGTTGGAATTATACAATCCATTCATGAATTTTTTGGTCATATACTATTTTTCAGAGTCATGATAACAAAAATTATTTTGGATATAGTTTCGATGTTCCATATATAAGGGAATATGGGGTCACTTGGGTGTAATTTTAAGTCATCATCTAATAATACTATAGGGAATTGGGGAAAATTTCCATCCAATTTTTTTTATTATAGACCACTATTTTTTGAATATATGTTAGAGAGGGTCTTGTAGAATGCCTCATTCTATCCATTCACTTGTGCATGATAACGAAAAGTTTGTTTGGACGGAATGTTTTAATTGGTGAACAATTTATTCAGATTAAAAACACTAATGATGGTTCAATTTTATGTGAGAATAATGTGACAAACTCCAAATTAGTAGATGATGTGTGATCTCATGAACTTGTCCATGGACCAGGATTTTACATCATTAATGGGAATCACGTCTACCCACTTAGAGAAGAAATATATTTTCGTTATAATGAACCTGAAATAGTGAGTTGTCACAAGAAATAATAGAGCTATGATGTCGATCCCCTATACTAAAAAGATGTAAAAATTCATGGTGGTGTGGTGAGATCTAGAATTTGATGCACAAATTGAACATGGACCTGACTCACATGAAACCTCTAGGAAAAATTGATGTTTTTATGGACCATAGTGGGTCTAAAATAACCAAAACTCTGAATCTGGTGGGAGACTTTCAATCTAGCCTTATAGGAGCTATAAGAATCAACATGGACATATGAAAAAAACAGATGGATCTTGTCTCATTGAATGTAATATAGTATAATTCCAAAAAAACCCATGAATGTAGAGATTCTTCTCAAGGTTCGAACCACTCATGAGGGAAACTATACTAGATGATAAAAAAATATATCATGCTCATATTGATCTAATGGGAGAATACCATGATGGATATACTCAACAAAGAGATTCATCTAATTAAAATTTTCCTTGGATTTGGGGGGGATGAGTGTCCTGGAGAAGAAGTACCAAAATCCAATTGGTTTACATGATGGTCATCCTATAAAGTGATGGGGGTAATGACCCTCTAATATTAAATATTAATGATTATGTCATCCGATCTATACTCTATAAATAATGAATCCAAACTCTTTAAGGAATCATATAGACCATTCCATGACCGAGGGATGTGATTCACTTATATCTGGAATGGAAATTGGGCCATTAGCTAATGGGTATGCTCTAGCATGGGAGTGAGATTATTATTTCTGATAATATAGTAACCATTGATATATTTGATGACTTTTTCAGAGTATCCCTTCAGAGACAAGTAGGGAACATCAATCATGAGGGACCACTTTAGACTAATGATGAGATCTGGATAATCTGCCTCCTTATTGGTGAAGCCTACTGAAGGAGTACGATAATAAGGATTATTCCTAGGTGATGAAGATGATACCCATACCTACTCTATTGAGTTTGGGATTATTTAGGCTTTTTCCGGTTGGGCTCTAGGAGACACCATCGAAATGAACATGCTAACTGGACATGGCCTGATCCACTGAGATGATAGCCTCATATCGGAAATTAATATCCAAGGGTAGCTCTCCAAGGTTCAGATGGGCGACCATGAAATATTCCAGTACCTTCCCTTTAATAGCCTTCTATAGAACTAAATTGATGTTAAACTTCTAAAGTATCACTAAATGTAGGATCAAAATGATGATGTAGATGCTCAATATTCAAGAGGGGGGTGAATTGTATATTTTAAAATTTCTTTTGGAACTTTTAAAGTTGATATACAAACTAATATTGTTTAACAATGTTAAACAAGGAAAATTCACAAGACCTATTAGTTATACAAACTTGATTGATTCCAGAAATGAAACTTAAGAAAAGTTTACAAAGATAATGATTCTACCTTAGAGAATATAGATTCTTACAAATCAGAGTACAAGTATAAAAAAGTATAAGATAGTTATACTTTCCTTAACAACCAAAATGCAATGGAAAACATGAAACAATAAAAGTAAATAGTAGTAAATATTTTAACCCAAAGAGAAGGGTATCCAATAACCTTGGATAAAGGTCCCTTGATTTATACTTTCAAGAAATTCTATCATACCCACACCAGGTCAAGCCCTCGATACGAATACTAGAGTCTTTCTTGCTATCCTCACAAGCCCTCAACTTCAAAGTAGTCGGCACCTCTGTATTCCTATCCCCTGAAGCCCTTGAATATACTCCACAACATTCGGAGCCACACGAAGCAATTCTAAACAAGATGTTAAATACACACAAAGCATGAAATTATTCTTCTCTAGAACTCACTTAAGCATGTAATCTCTAGAGTTGTAGAACAGTTGTTTGAGCTTGTTAAAATGAGCTCCTATTTGTAGGTACATCTTCAAAGGTCGACTCCCTCCTCCAATGGTCATATTTATCCTTGAATTTTGGAAGTACCTATACACATGTCACTCAAAAAATGGTTGGTTATAAACAGAATGCACGACATCATTTTTTAACTCAATCAAGAGTAAGTAAAATATGGTTTCATAACCAAATCCATTTTTTAGAGTCTAAGGAAAAAATAAAAGTTCAGAGTCTAACAAAAAAACCGTTCAATGTCTATAATACATAAATATTTGGAGTTTGACTTCAAAATAATTCAGAGTCTGAATTCATAGAATTTGGAGTCTAAATTCATAATAATTCAGAGTTTAAATACAAAAATTTCAGAGTCATAATTCAGAAGAATTCAGAGTCTGAACTCAGAAAGTTCGGAGTCTGAATTCAGAGAATTCGGAACCTAAATTCAGATCCTATAAACAGAATGCTCTATAATTAAGTATTTATAAGATTTCAAGGTTTTAGATAAAAAACCGAATTTTATATTTATAAATAAAATGAGTTAGTTTTAGAGAAATTATGACATGAACAATGAAAACAATGTAAGGATAAATTTCCTTAGGGAATTAAAAAATTTACTTAGGAATATAAAATATAAGGGAAAATAAATTTTCCTTAAGATACTATGTTCATGATTTTCAAAACAAAAAGGAATGGAAAATTCCTAAGGAAACCTTATTGAATCAACAATCTCCCCCTTTTTGTAAAGCACAAACATCCTTACGAAGAAGAATATAAGGATATAGAAAATATTTTTTAGGACATTGAAAAAAAACATATATCCCTTAACACATGGGAAAACAAGAATACGACTAACTCCCCATTAGGATTCAGAAACACTAAGGATCGTATTCTTGATTTCCAGATTGAGACTTAGCATGTTTTTTCATATGAAAATTATCTTTGATAAGAACTCCCCCTTAGATGAAATCCCCCTTACTCAGAGAAATTTCTTCTTTTCTTAGTATTCTTTTAAACATTCCTTTCTCCCCTTCGTGATTTTCAAAAAGGAATATAAAGAATGGAAAAGAAAATATGGTACCTGAAATATTAGTACTAAACAACCAAAAATATAAAGGGCTACCAAAATTTAATTATGATTGTAAAACTTTTATACAAGGAAGAAATACAACAACAGATCAGAATTGAAAAATTTTATCCTTCCTTCTCCTTGGGAATCAGCTTCTTAACTATGGTTTTGAGCTTCTTGAGGTCTTTATGATCTTCCTCTGCATGTTTGAGAAGTTGGTCCTGATCTTCTGTTTTCTTTTCTAAGGCTATGATTTTTTATTCCTGAACCTTAAGAGATTCTACCTGGGACTTCAGAAATTCTTCTTGCTTAGAAAATTTATCTTTAATCTGAATTCTGAGATCCCTTTCCATCTTCCAACTCTAAGCAACTGAAAGCAATTTACCATTTAGATCATTCACTTCTTTCTTCCGAGAATTCTGTTCCAGATTTAGCCTTTCGTTAAAACTATTTGTGAGATCCTTGATCTTCAAATCATCGGTGTCAAAAGCATCCTTGACAATTTCTTGAAATTTATCAAGAATTGTCATCTCATTTACTGTCTTCATTGACTAGCTTGTCATCTTTTTTCTTGACCTTTTATGAGCTTCATAACTAATAAGAAAATTCTTAAAGTATACATCCAGTATGACGCACATATCAATCACTATAGATACTGAATCCGATTTTTTATTTAATGTGTGTTGAAGCATCTGGTATCTCGAGTCTATGCTTGGAAATATTGGAATAGTCCCAAAAAGCTTCTTCAAATACTGGACTACAAAATCACGTCTGAGAGAGAATGATTATGAGTCTGAGACTTCGGTTGTTGAGGTTTATTTTTCTAACTTAGAAGATTTTCTCTTTGATAACAACCAACATCTTTCTTCTTTACCATAGCCTTGCGAGGTGTATCAGCTACCGCTTTTTTCCCTTACCAAACTTCAGAATGAATTCCTCTTGATCAGGAGATTCATGTTCACTATCAGATAGCTGAACAATTTTGTGTTCATCAAATTTTTCCTTCTCATCTCCTGCCTCAACATCCTCTAGGTGAATGAAATATTTATTGATTCTTTCTTCTTCATATGGTTTGTCAAATTTATCTCCATCCTTCTCTTCATCCTTCCCAGGAGTAGTAAGATTTCATGGTTCATCTTGAGAGGTTTGGAATGATCAGAGAGGATTTCCATATCATGAAACTACCCAACTTGATTTATTATATCATCAATATCACCACTGCCTTCTTCTTTCTCTTCTTATAATTATTATTCTTCAACTACTTATTCTTCTTCGAATAATTCTTTTTGATGTTTTCGTGAATTAAAAAATTCCTTCTCGGAGTTTTAGGTAATGTTTTTAACAAAAATGATTCTGGTACCAGAATATTCTTGGAAGCTTTTTCAGCAGCCTTCAGAAGTGATTGAACTATGTTAGCCTTATACATATTTTTCTTATGCTTCTTCTCTTTATCTTGATTGTCAAGCTCTTCTGCTACCTTTTCATTCAAAGATTTTACTTCATCAAGGTCCAAGCCAAACTTAGGCTCCCCTTCTTTTTGGTTTTTCTTATCTTCTATCCATTTATCCACAACTTCATCAGGATAGGATTTTTTCTTTTTGGCTTCAGTGGTGCAGAGTGGTTTTCCTTTTCCACTGGTGTTTTTTCCTTCTCTTCCACTTCCTTCAGCATCCTCTTCCTTCCACCCTTTTTAGAGGTTTCAACCACCTCCTGTTTCTTTGAAAGAGTTTCAACTTGCTCTCCAAGAAAGTCATAGAATTCTTCAGATTCTTTGTAAAATCCAACTTTCATCCTTCTCAGAGTGTCATCACTCAACAACATAACTCTAAAATTACTCGAATTAGATATGCGATGAATTTTGAAGGATTATAAACACCAAACAATCATCTTTGATAGAATGGTTGGATACATGATAATATGAGCCTTCAGATTTCCATTCTTTATATTCTCAAGAATAACCAAGATATGTTTAACCATGTTTATCTTACTTAGGTTTACCAAGAAATCAGGAATGTACATATCACTTTTCTTCAAAGTATCCTTGTCTCATTTTCTTGGTATGATCAATCCTTGAACCCACAATTGAAGAATCCAAAAATATGAAGATATGTGAAGAATATTTAGAGTCTTTACCTTTGAAAGTCCAAGACAATCCATGGACCTTTCCTTAATAAGATTTACTTTAACATCAGGTAGGTTGTGAGTACAGAACTCATCTTCCCCTTCATAAGGAATTCAGACCAAGTTTGCAGCCTTGGTGTAAGAAAGTGAATATGTCTTTCCATAACACTTAAAAAGAAAATTTACTCATGTCTTCTTCCATGTACAATTTAAAGCTTCACAAGAAGAAATCTGGATATATATATATTCCTGGTCATGGAACACAACAAAGTATTGTGTACCTTGTAGTTTAGTTGATATTCATGATTTTTTTTGTTGGTGAAGGTACTAACTTCCTTGTTAGGGATTTTATATCCTCCATTAAGAATGAAAAAAATTTCTACTCCTATATTGATAACAAAAGTCTTCATGTGATCTCCCCAGTATTCATAATCATTCCCATAAAAAATACATGGTCTAGTAGGATTCTGGTTGTCTATGGAACCGATATTCATTCCTATCATCTTAAGAGAGAAATATCATTCCACACAAACTTGTTAGTAATAGAAGTTTGTAAACAAGGATATAAATATCCTAATCAACGAAAATATAGAACAAGAAAAAACATGAGAAAGAAAACATATATGTGAATATAAGTATTTTAGAGACTTTCTCTAATACCAATTGTAGGATCAAAATGATGATGTAGATGCTCAATAATCAAGACAGGGTGAATTGTATACTTCAAAAATTTCTTTGAAACATTTAAAGTTGATAAAAAAACTTATATTGTTTAACAATGTTAAAAAAGGTAAATTCACAAGACCTATTTTTTCTACAAACATGCTTGATTCTAGAAGTATGATTCTGGAAATGAAACTTACGAAAAGATTACAAAGATAAGGATTCTACCTTAGAGCCTATAGAATCTTACAAATCAGAGTACAAGGATAAGAATGTATAAGATTGTTATACTTTCATTAACTACCAAAATGCAGCGGAAAACATAAAAAAATAAAAGTAACAATTAGAAAATATTTTAACCCAAATTGAAGGGTATTTGACAAACTTGGATAAGGGTCCCTTGATTTATACTTTCAAGAAAGTTTGTCTTACCCACACCAGTGTAATCCCTCGATACTAATATCAGAGTCTCTCTTGTTATCCCCGCAAGCCCTCAACGTCAAGGTAGTCGGCATCTCTGTCTTCCTATCCCCGGATGCCCTCGAATGTACTCACCAACATTTGGAGTCACACAAAGCAATTCTGAACAATATGTTCTATACGTGAAAAGCATGAAAGTATCTATCTCTAGAAATCTCTTCAGTATGTAATATATAGAGTTTTAGAATAGTTGTTTGAGATCGTTCAAATGAGCTCTTATTTATAGGCACATCTTCAACAGTCGGCTCCCTCCTCCAACGGTCATATTTTCCTTGAATACTGGAGGGACCTGTACACGTGTCACTAAAACAACAGTTGGTTATAAACAGAATGAATGAAATCATTTTATAACTCAAACAAGAGTAAGTAAAATATTGTTGCTTAACAAAATCCATTTTTCGGGGTCTAAGGAAAAATTAAATTTTGGAGTCTAAACAAAAAACAATTTGGTGTCTATAATACATAAATATTTGGATTATGACTTCAAAGAATTTTGAGTCTTAATTCATAGAATTCGGGGTCTGAATTTGTAAGAATTAGGAGCCTAAATTTATAATGTTTGGTGTCTGAATTCAAAAGAATTCGGAGTCTCGACTTAGAATGTTCAGAGTCTGAATTCAAATAATTCAGAACCTAAATTTGGATGCTAAAAATAGAATGATCTATATCTAAGTATTTATAAGATTTTGAGGTTTTATATATGAAACCAAATTTTATACATAGAAAGAAAATTAGTTAGGTGTAGAGAAACTATGACATGAACAATGAAAACAAGGTAAGGATAAATTTACTTGGAGATGGAAAATTTTCTTTATGAATATAAAATATATGGGAAAAGAAATTTTCCTTAAGATAGAGTGTTTTTCATTTTCAAAACAAGAAGGAATGAAAAAGTCATAAGGAAACCTTATTGACTCAACACTAACCAGCATACTAACCATCTAATCAAATAGGGGTGATTGAAAATATACTTTAGTTGGTTCAAGTGGGGAACCATCTTTATCCCATGATGCTGTAGATAATTCCACAACTTCTACACTAAAAAAACCTATTTGAGGCAGATATTATCGATAAGAGAGTATCTTATCTCCAAGTCAAGGAGCATGTGACATAGATATCATAAAATATTTTTTCTTCCTTCATTATTTTTATGGGAGGAAAGGGAACTAATGGACCATTCTAGGGGGGGCACATAAAGAACAAGAGGATTCACTATTATAGGGAACATTAGAATCATATTTTATAGAAGGTACTAATTGATATCCTCAAACATGATATACAATTTAGATTCCCACTGGTGAATGGTACATTTATTAATGATACTCATGAAGTCTTAACCATTCCAACAAGATTTTCAATAAATCGGTGTATTTAGGCTAAGTTTTCATGGAGGCCCCGCAACCCCTGAACGTTTCTGGATGGAGGTTTCTGGATGATGGACTTTATATTCTCTAGGTTGATCTCAATGTCTCTATATATTATGATAATTCAATGAAATTTCCTAGAGGTAACCCCAAATTCAAACTTCTAGTGGTTTATCTTTGAATTCCATAAACAGAGGAAGCTAAAAAATTTCTCAAGTTCCTTGAGATTTTTCTAACACCAGAAATATTTGACCCCCAATTCACCCACACAACACTCCACCAATTTTCTAAGAATTATCTTGATGATGTGGTGAATGGATTGTTTATAAGTGAATCTTTTGTTATTCAACCTAAAGGTAATCACCTGATAAATGAATGTACCTTAAGACACTATGAATGTGGTGGACTCATATTTGGGGTCTATCCACATCTGGTTGTTCCTAGAGTATCCATCTATTATGGGTAGGGACCGTAACCCTATTGTGTCAATGATAAAAAACTATGTCACTTGAAGGGGAAAAATCCTTTAGAAAGTGGTTGTTGTGGTCCTGAATGTTGATATAGACTCTGATTAACATGTTCAATTTCTTGAATGTGATGTTGTTTTCTAGACATAAGGGGTACTAAACTTCCCTGATGAAGTTGGATTTGATAATATTTTCTACTTTATCTGTGACCATAACACCATTATAGGGGAGAATTCTAGGAGGATTTTTTAATCCATAGTGACTTGTTGGTAGACCAAGGCGGTGCACAAAAACATAAGGGTCCAGTCTTGGTATCATTTCATAGATCCAAGAGAATATTTCATGGTGATGCTTCAAGAAGGCCATGTATTGCTGCTTTTCTTTAGGAGACAACTGATCAGTGTCAGTCTTATATCTTCTTTGGCATCAAGGTTCACATAGGTTAACTTATTAGTGGTGGTAGAGACACCCTATTCAAATGAAGGTATGGTGTCGTTAAAATCCACTTCATCATCTAAGATAGAAGAATAAATGAATAGAGGTTATTATTCTAGACTAGTTGACTTAGGGGAAGTACTGGCACCTTCTTGGGCGGACATGGAATGCTTATTGACGGAGCAAATGTACATGCATATTTCTGATCAAATAATGAGTTTTTTTACTATTTTTCAATGATAAAACCCATGAATTTACATGTTTTATTAAAACAATTTGTAATTTAAATTTTATAATGAAAATAATAAAAATTGAGAAAAGTGCATGATTCTGGATTTTGGACAGATTTTTACCACAGGGGTATTTTTCACATTTCGTAAAAAATATTATTCCAAATTTACTGATTAGTTTTTTTTAAATCGTTATTTTATTTCCTTTAACATTTTCTTCTATACCAAGATCTGATTCTTTCATCTAAAGGGCATAAAAAATCAATGAAGTTTATGAATTTTTCAGGCGGAGAGTGTGGACCCCACCACCATAACGGAACCACAACTCGGCCTAAACACATACAATCGAAGTGATTTTACTTGTGATATCATTTGGAGAGATAGGGTAGGATTTTAAACTAATTTTAGAGAGTTTTAAAGTCATAAACATTTTTGTTGAATGTTATACTTTTCGAGGAACCTTCCAGGTAGCTTCATTCAAAAAACCACCAATGAAAAATTAATAACTCTTTCATCTGAGGTCCAAATGAGATATATTTTTGTGGGTGACTGAAAAACACATTTATGAACATCTTTGAAGAATGGTTCCATGCGTGAAATGTCCATTTAATAGGTCAAAAATATGAAAACATTCGGAGGAAAAAATTCTTCATTGAAAAGGAGGCCCTTGCCTCCTCAAATCATCAGTTTGACACCCACATTCAAGGAGGGATACCACCTGGGCATGGGCCGATGATGCTCCTCTCTTCCCCCCTCATTTCTTATTTTTATTTTAATTTCATTTTAGTATTTTCTTAGTTTAATTTCAATTGTAATTTAAATTTTAGTTTTATTAATCCATGGATTTGTGTTTCTCCATCCATCCCACAATTATTTTTCATAATTTTATTATTTTAATAATAAGTATTATAATTTTTATTAATAATAATAATAATAATATTAATAATAATAATAATAATGTTATTATTAATATTATTGTAATTATCATTATTCTACTTATTACATTATTATTTTAAATCTATTTTATTTTCTCCCTCTCTGTTTTCAAAAACCATTATCTTAATTATAATAATAATATTATTAATTATTAATATTATTATTATAATTTTAACAACCATTATAAATTATGTATTCTTTTTATCTCTCCCCCCTCTCTTTCTCTTCTCCAATCCATCCACTATTGTGATCTCTTACTCTCAGAAATGAGAGGCTGACCTCGAGGCTTGGCTCGAGGGGAGGTCAAGCTGTTCTTCAATTTCCCTTAAAATTTATTCTAAATTTGTGATAGACTTGATTAGTATGCTTCAGAGAGGGGAATTTCCATAATTGGGTGGCAGTCTCTAATGACAGGCAACTCAAGATATTTCTATTATGGAAAATAATAGTGATTCAAACATGAGATTTCATATTTGAGTTATCAAACTAGAATGAAACATATAAAGGTGAATATTGATTGAACCCAAAACTGAACCCCAAAACCTTGTCCTTTATTCCTATCTTCATTCTGTTTAAGACTTGTATCTTAGGATAAATTTAGAATTCTTACTTTGAATGTCATTATTTTAAAAAATTAAAAATCCACAAAAAGAGATAGAATAGTTGAATTAGATAAAGTAAGTGAACTAAATTGAGAAGGCTCCTCAAGAGAGATGACCCTGGTCCACCACTGTGCTGCACTAGTAAAAATATAATTGTTTTTTTCCATACCCCATGATAGGCATGCATCAAAACTGGTGCCGTTGTCAGGGATCCAATCATTAGTTCATTTATTTTTTCTAATTTCACATCATAGTTAGATTTAATTAAAAAAACAAAAAAAAATCTTTCCATAATGTATTCAAATGATTCTTATTTTACATGGACTGACAATTAATCACAGTTTCAAGAACAAGAAACAAACTACACTGAGGAGGACCTCCAATGAAGAGCTGATGCTCTTATGATATTGGTCAAGCAGAATGAAAGAGTCATAGAAACATGGATCTCACTGGTATATTTGATTTCCATGGTTGATGAACTCCAAAATGAATTAAAAAGATTTGAGGCCTAGAAGGAGGTGCCATTGGTCTTCCCAGATTTCACAGTATACATCCATGAACATGTGGCCAAACTCTAAGTGGAAGAGCTCGACTACCTGCCTTCACCTTCCACCATTAGACTCCAAGAGGCACTTACCAATGAGGCAGAGATTGAAGCTAAACCAAATCAGGGATTGGAACCTTTCTTTGACCCCATCCCTTCTGATTTTATGGAAATAGATTTTCACATCACTCCCTCTTTTTTTTGATTATACAGAATCAAACATTCTTTGTTATGCCTTGGAGGAAGATGAAGAATACAATGGACATGCACCTATTGAGGAACAAAAGGAGATCCCTGATTTCAATGAACATGCATTGGAGGAGCCCCATAAATAAATCAAGGTAGCTGAGCCTATGGAAATCATAGAAGAGGCTTTTCTTCATGTATCCCCCATGAAGCCATCACTATAAGATAAGAAGGTTTCACAAGTAGGAACCATGGAAAAGGATAGTCCATACTTCATCCTACCCCACCATAAAATCTATGGCTCATTGTTAAAGGGTAAAACATGGTGTACTATATCCATGGATCATTACTCACCTAGAAGGATGAAGCACAAGCTGGGAAAATATACTTGTGGTGGTTTAAATCAAAGAAGCTTCATCCTCCATCAGACTTTGGAAAATAGCTGGTACTTCTATCTGGAGGCAGTAAAAATTCAAGGCCCACTTGGGGGATCGTACCAAGATTTATCTTTACATTATTTTTATGAAATTAGATGTCAATTTATTTTATCAGATGTGTTATAAAATAAAACCCCCTCTTTTATATCTTTTTTGAACTCAAATGACATGATCCTTATGATTAATTAAGATGTTTTCATTTATAGGTTCATAATGGTGGAAGGAATCCCCGTAATTGTTAAGGGGAAGGATTGTGTTTCATGGAAAAAGGTTGTACACTTTTATTGTTTTATCTTTTAAAATATCTACATTCTTGTACACAACCTTTTTTGAGCATTAAAGATAAAATTACATTCCCACGCTTGAATTATTCTTTACTTGACTAATATTTGAGACATGAGTTTCTTAGGAACCCAGTGATGCCATATTATAGATTTGAATGTTGATATGGTCAAATGATTGAAATGGAGAATTGAATTTTTTAAAATGAAGCATGAATACTGAAATGAGGACTCATTATTTTAAGGAATTAACTAATTCATGTAAATAAAATTTCTCTACCATCTTTCATGCTTTAAATTTAAGAAGTTCCCATGAATTGATTTTTTATTAATATTCATTCCATGAGTGATTGTCCAATGTTATATTTCACAATCCCGAGAGGATTTCTAGACCAAGTACTTCCTATTTATTCTTGAGCATATTTCTTGAGTGATATTGGGACATGTAACCAACAAGAACTTGTATTAAAACATGTCAAAGTTATGACTGTGCAAAAACACATTTAAAATAATTGAGGCATCCTTTGAAAATCTAATTTCCATAAAATTCCACCTTTACATCAATCCATCATTTAGCCCATAGAGACCATGAATTAATTTTATAAGGATGATCCATGTTTGAATCCATTTTTATCCATTCCTACCACACTCTTGGTATTTGAATGATATTTTAATGTTTAATTGTGGGGGTAAGGGGAATCATGGTGAACGAGATGATACCCATTGTAAAAATAAAGTGTGGGGGTGTTATTCTGGGAATTGTAAAATTTTGTGGAATCATTCATTATACTCTATTTTTTCCCCTCTTGAATAAAAAAAATTAAAAAAATGACAAAAATATTCAAAAAAAAAACAGAAAAAAATGGGTTGCGATTTGGGAGAAAAAAAATCACCATTTTCCAGACTGACGATTTTATGATCGTATGTGGTTAGGTGATGGATGTGAGATTTGATATAATCATAACTTTGGAAAAACTAAAAAAAATTCAAAAGTAAAAAAAATATTCAAGAGGGTTCAAAAGTCTTTCATTATGCATAATTTGATCATAACCTTTAATTTGAGTTTTGGGAAGTGGGTGTTGCTACTTTGAAGGGGAGAAGTTCATTAAACTTTTACATTTAATATCATGCATTGTAACTCAGAGATTATCCTCCTACTTGAGACTTAATTTTGAAAGCATCAAATCCTACCAACCATAAGACTCAGAGTTATTTGAACCTTTATTACAAGTCCTCATTATTTTATGTGTCTTTTGTCTTTACAAAGTGCATAAAGTAGTTCATTTACAAGCCTATGGATAAGAAACATGTTCTCATGATATGAGCATAACTCTACTTGAATTGTATCATGGGTGATGAGAGAAAATAATCAAAATTGAGGTAAATCATGACTTGGCATGTTTAATAATAATGAATCAAGAAGCATAAATGAATTAAATGAAGAGTTTCATCAATATTCATAGGAGAAAAGTAAAATATGTGAATTATGTGTTCCTTTGAAAAATGGGAAATTAAATTGATATTTTATGAATATTTTTGAATGTTTGATTTCACATTGAAAATTATTTCATTATATTTCATTTAAATTTGAATATTGGTTACATTGGTGTCCTCTGATTTCCATGTTGAAATTTTATGCTTGAGAACAATCATGGTTTAAGTGTGGGGGTATTTGACATAGCAAATTTATGTGCATATTTTTGATAAAATAATGAGTAATTTTTACTGTTTTCAATGATAAACCACATGTATTTACATGTTCTATTAAAATAATGGGTAATTTTAATTTTTTGAAGAAAATGAGAAAAATTGAGAAAAGTGCATAATTCTGGATTTTAGACAGATTATTACCACAGGGGCATTTTTGTCATTTTTTTAGAAATTTAATTCCAAACTTACTGATTTTCTTAGAATCCTAATTTAATTTCCTTCAACTTTGTCTACTCAGCCAGGATCTAATTCTACTATCTAAAGGGCATAAAAAATCAATGAAGTTTCTGAATTTTCTAGGTGGACAATGTGGACCCCACCACCGTAACGGAACCACAATTCGGCCTAAACACATCCAATTAAAGTGATTCAACCTGGTATAACACAAGGATAGATATGGGAGGATATTAAACAAATTTATGGAGTTTTTAAGTCATTAAGTCTATCGTTGAATGTTATACTTTTGGAGAAACCATTCTGGAAGCTTCATCCAGAAAATAGAACCACCAATGAAAAATTCATAACTCCTTCATCTGGTGTCAAAATGAGCTAAACTTTTGAGGGTGAACGTACGACACATTTATTAACATCTTAGAATAAGGTATCAACATGTTAATAGACCATTTAATGGGTCAAAAATGTGCAAAATTTCAAAGGATAGAATTCTTCCAATAAAAGGAGGCCCCTGCCTCCTTATCAAATCATCATCTCGACACCCACATCCAAGAAGGGATACCACTAGGGCATGGGACATTTTATCTCCTCTCCTCCCCCTCATTTCTTCTTTTTATTTTATTTTCATTTTAGTTTTGTCTTACTTTTATTTCAATTGTAATTTAAATTTTAGTTTTATTAATCCATGCATTTGTGTTTCTCTATCCATTCCGTAATTATTTTTCTTAATTTTCTTATTTTAATAATAAGTATTATTATTTTTATTATTAGTATTAATATTATAAATATTATTAATATTAATATTAATATTATTTTAATTATCATTATTATAATTATCACATTCTTATTTTAATGCTATTTTATTTTCTCCCTCTCTGTTTTCAAAAATTATTATCTTAATTATAATAATAATATTATTAAATAATAATTTTATTTTTATAATTTTAACAACCATTATAAATTATTTATTCTTTTTATCTCTCCCCCTATCTCATTCCTCTAATCCATCCACCATTGTGATCTCTTACTCTCGGAAATGAGAGGCTAACCCCGAGGCTTGGCTCAGGGGGAGGTCAAGTTGTTCGTTAATTTACCCTAAAATTTATTCTAAATTTGTGATAGAGTTGAGTAGAATGATTAGGCGAGGCGAATGTCCCCAATTGGGTGATGGTACCCAATGACATGCAACTCATTTTATTTCTATTCTGGAAAAGAATAGTGATTCAAACATGAGATTTCATGTTTGAGTTATCAAAATAGAATCAAACATATAAAAGAGAATAATGATTGAACCCAACACTGAACCCCAAAACCAAGTCCTTTCTTCTTAACTTCATTCTGTTTAAGACTTGCATCATAGGATAAATTTACAATTCTTACATTGTATGTCATTGTTTTAAATAATTAAAAAAACCATAGAAAGAGATAGAATAGGTGAATTATATAAAGTAAGTAAACTAAATTGAGAAGGAACCTCAAGAGAGACGAACATGGTCAGCCACTATGCTACAGTAGGGAAATATAATTATTTTTGTCCATGGCCTGTGACAGGCATGTGTCACTTGCTAAGGAGTTCATGCTCTGTTGAAACCATTACAACAGAAGCTTTCGAGTCAATTCCATATATCCTTCGATAATGATGCCCACTATTGATGTCAAATAAATGGTGATGAGTTTGATTCCATTGATTCAAAACTAATTTTTAAATTTGGTTGGAATTCCATGAACTGGTACACATTGGGTGAACCTCTCAGTACTTAATAGGAGTAGGGGATTTTGGTATCACCTAATCCTATATAGTATTTGAGTACAAGGTAATTTTTGGGTGCTCTATCTTCTTAGAGATTCTGAATTTTTTTTCCTTGGAGATAATAAAACAAACCACATATTTGGCATTGTGTCCTATAACTAATGCATCAAGAATATAAATATGTCATCCATTTCTCCCCATATATTGATAGCGGTGACTGTCAGGTCATTCAGAGCATTGATGTAATCAACCCAATATATTTGAAAATGCTTCCCCTCTCTATTGTAATATTATATGTTTAGATATCATGCAACACATTAGTCAAAGGGGGAAACATCACTCTATAGTAACCCTAATCGGCCCTTAAGGAAGTACTTGAGGAACCAGTGATACTATGAAGGGACTACTCTGTGAAAATAAACACACGGCCTACCCAATATTTTTTTGTAGGTAGTATCCTATGAAACTAAACTAAATTTTTTTACTTTATATCAATCCTTTAGAAAGGGTCTTTAGAAGTAACTTTCCATGCAGTTTTATCTCACTCCTTTCATAAACCTGAATTTTCAGGTTAGAGGGAGGTATATCTGGCTATGTCAGTCCTAGATTATAGAGCATTTGGGTCAGGATGAGTTTAATCCTAGAACCAGTATTCACCAAGCAGTGGCAGATTTCAACACCATTGAACTTCCCTACGATGTACAATGGGCATATGTGCCCCATGTGAGGACACCATCTTCTTCCCCATGAAATGATACGATGGATTGAAATTAATCTTCCTCAGTCACCTATACATAGTATAACTTTGCGGAAGCTACCACAGATTCTAACTAGAGAGGTATTTTCAAGGATTCTTTATGGGCCTTATGCCTCTCCTTTGATAAGAGGAGGCACTCAAGGATTGATAGAATGATGGCTATGTCGATGAGGTGATTCAATAAATCTTACTTCAAATCGAAGGACCTATTTTTCTTATAAAGGGTCACTTTATAGTAGTGGTAAAACAGATGATGTTGGATGAACAAGTGGGGTATGAATAGTGTTTGAAATATTCTACTATTGAATATACAACCTAATATAAACAACTACCAGTAGATTTTTTTCAGTGGAGATTTGGCGCTGGTTGGAAGCGGATGATCGCGACACAGTCATGACTGAGCTTCTCGGTCAACTAACATGGTCAGTTGTGGAGGCATACATGATAATGTAGGCTGAGAGTAAATTTCTTTCCTATATCTGCATAGAACCTACAATATGGTATTATTAGTGTGTACGAATCTTTTTTAGGAACTATCCTGAGCATTATGGAAACACTCCCATCCTCAGCCTTTCCTGTGATGATGTCATCCAGAGGCATTCGAGGCATTTTTTTGGAATTCCATACTATTGGTCATTGTAAAACATCCTATTAGTTCTATGGTGTTCATAGATGCATTCTCATATTCATATTTAGTGGGGTATTCTATAATGATATGTTCTTTCGGAACATTTCTTAACCTGGGAGGCATGAAGTCACCAAGAGTGTAAGATGACTTCAGCATCAACAGAGGAATTTTATTTCCCTTGTGTCGTCTGCACCTATTCTTAAGAGATGTATATGGTTGTGATGAAAATGAAAAATTAGAGACTGATTGAGGAATAATAAACATAGGGGGTTCTATCCCACTCAAATGTGCATGAATAACTCTACAAGTGCATGCCACTCCCTTGTGGGTTAACTACTTATCATATTTCTACATCACATGACTGGAGTCTTGATTCCATTTATCGGAGCCTTTAACATCATTTTTGGGGTCAGTATAGACATGGGTCACCTATTCTAGAACATCATCCAACTTGAATAGTCCATAATCCACTTGGTCCAGGTGCCAATTTTTGAAATGAAAAATTACCGAATGGTGTCTCTGAGGATCTTATGTTATGAGAAATGATCAAGGCAGTCAGTGTGTCCAGCCTCCTAGGGTCCTATGCACTCTGGAAATATTAAGATCCACTTATCTAGTGTAAAAATAATCATATTTGGAAATATGAATCCATAAATAAATAGTCCCATTTTCTTCTGTCAAGGAAAGGCATTCTGGGATCCTAGACATGATGGAGGGATGAAGCCACATTCTCTGATCGAGGAGGTTTCTCTTAGTGAGGCGGTTCCTGAAAGTTATATGTTGGGTGAAGCTATACATGATAGGGTTGTGCATGACGAGGATCTTCCAAAAAATGGGTTTTTAGGTGTACTAGATTGATATATTTTTCTTTCATAGTGGAGGCACTCTCTAAATTTTCAAGTCTTCTCATCGGAGTTGGAAGAGGCAATGGGCATGATTGTTGTCTAGTATGCTGCAAGGATTCCTAAAAACACTATTCCTTTTCATAGAACTCTAGGAATATAACTGGGTAGTTCTGAGTGATGAGGGTTGGGACGTTACCTCCCTTAGTGTACCCCATGTACATCTCTGTAGATACTCTTGGGATATCAGCATGTCGAGTGAATGAATGAGAACTTTCCACCAAGTGACAAAGTGTTTGACTCACATGTCAGGAACTTTATTTCACTTGATGTGGTTGAAAATGAATTTATTCAACATGTTGGAGTAGAACAGATAAAGGAAATACCCACTATGTTCCGCCCAACTAGAAATGGAACCTAAATTAAGGTGTTTGTACTAGACGAACAAAAATTCTTTTAATGTATGAACAACACATTTGATTTTGGTAGCCTCATGATGTTATGGGGTTCTTAGAATAGGTTTATACCATGAAATAAAGTGTTACATGTGTTTTATAGGGTCTCTCATCCTATTGAATAGGGTGATTATGGGATTCAAAAACTCTTTGGGCTTATGTATATTATCCAACAATGCTGGGAACGAATTTACATCATGTGATATTTCTACTGGATGTGTTTCCATATCTTTAAGGTGAGTGGTGAGAGAATATATCAAGTCATATTGGATATGATATTTTTCCAACAATGAGTTGGTATTCTCATCATCATGGGTAGTGGTATTATCAATTCAGAGAGTAGTACAACCTGAATCATGAGGAGGATAATCGTGATACTCAAGAGGATTTAGGGAATCGTACTGCGGTCGCATTCCATATCCCATGACTTTGGCTTGGATTAGATGAGTGAGACCACCCAGATTAAATGGGGGTTCTTGGATGAGGATAATAGTGTTCCCCACTACGGGAGATATGGGGTCCTAGAGGGAATTTCCATAATCTAGGAACTTCTCAACAACAATTCCAATAATGAACATTTTATACTCCTTGACCTGATAGAGGAAGAAAAATATTATGGGTTTCTAATCTATTTTTGATGTAGACTTGAATGTGTCGGAGGGCTCAAGATCCCTCATTCCATTATCATGATTCTGAAAGGGGGCAACAATTCCTCATTGAGGGGATCTCTGAGGCCAAGTACTTACATTTGTTGATGGTTGAGGGAACATGTTAGAGTTTCTATCTGGTAATTCATTGTTCCTTGAGGTGGATCTTCCCTTTCATTCCATGCATTGGTTCCCTTGTTAATCTTGTCATAATTAATTTCATTTATGGCCATATTAATCATGGTGTTAACTAGAAGGGAAATTTCATTTTCAATCGATCGGCAAGACTGTCGTAAGATTCGAATGAAATAGATAACAATATAATATCCCTAAATTTTGATCTGTATGTATAGAGATTCTTGTTACATAACTCGATGGAGCACAATGAGGCTCTTGACACATATTTATTGAAGGTTCTAGAGGTATCCATGTGACTTAGGTCACTACGCCACTGGGAAGGCCATGATCTCAACCCTTTTACTGCTAGTTAGTGGCATCAAGTTTCTCCAAGCTCCCTGACTAATCTATCTAATGATCATAGAGGAAATTAAACATTTACCAGAAAATATGGAAAAAAATGATAATTTGTCCTCTATGAGGGACTCCAATATGTCAAATTCTGAACTTTTAGGTGTCCAAAACACCATATATAGATGACTAGTGGCTATAACTTCCCACATACCCTCTAGATACAAGGAAGAGTCTTGTTGTTGGTTGGCCCATGCCCTGATTGGAGTGGGTCAAGACATGGGTGGAAGTTGTGATGTAGACTGATTCTACTACTGGATGATGAGGAAAATGGAAACTATGTGATTCAAATGTTCACTACATGATGGAATGTCTCTTAGAGATGGTGTAAGACCCATCATCAAATCCATGTAGGATGGATAATTCACAACTACCTTATGTGAAAGGGTGGTGACATCCATCAATGGATTATTAGAGTTCCCGCCATCTAAAGGTGTCATCATAGACTATGAAATATATCTTACTTATCAGGTGGAGATATAGAGAAGGAAAACTAGTGGTGATGGAGATGGATACATTGTGATCCCCTAGAAGGGAGTCAGATTATCCTCCAAATACAAGTACCTATAGAGATATTTGGGGATTTTGTGGACCTCAGCTTTTGGGATCTTGAATCTCAATTTTTGGGATCCATCCCCAGACTTTGATATTTGGGGTATATGATCCATCATATAGTCATATGTAACCTCAGAATCAGAGAAGTCAACTAGGTCAATGATGATGTGGTGATTTCTAGGGTTTCACCTCTAATGAAGGATGTTCTCCCTTTTTTCCCATGAAAGTTGTTTAGAATAGGGTGAATCTATTATATGGAGAGGACCTCGATGTGTTTGGTTGTAATTTGGGGAGGACCTCCACTTTGGTTGATGGGAGCACCGGGCGGAACTCCATACTGATTGGTAGCAACATGGGATATGAACACCATGTTAAGAAGTGGGAGTACTGGTAAGAACCTCATACTGGTAATTGATGGAGTGAGGAGGACCTTTACTCAAATTATTCTCATCAAGGGATGACCCTTAATAGATATCAATGGTGATAAATATTAAGGGAGTCAACCCAACCTACCCATGAGGCAGCTCAATTATTGATCACAATCATAAAAAATAGATCCCTATTCACCCAATACAGGGATTTGGAGGAATATTCTAGTGGTGGAAGGGTCCAGAAGAGTCGTAGAAGATTCCCCATGTCGAACATTATCCTGGGACTTCCCCTGATGTCTTTGATAGGTTCTCTGGACTACGGATGATAGAGTTGGGGTGAAGTCCACCTGATCATCAACCTGTGGGATTAGTTACTATTGGTGTTAATGAAGCCTAGGGGTGCCCTCCTAGGAGGTTCCTAAGCATTAGCCACTTATATCATGACTCGAACATCCCTTACCTCCTCAGTGTAGGGGATGGAGTCATTAGAGTTCTTTGGGGAGAGACACTTGTAGTGGTTCATCGTCATAATGGTGGGAGGTTGTCCCCATCTTGGCCCTCATGGGTGGTATGTTGGCAAGCCACCGATGCCTTAAAGTCCTAAAGAACAATATCCCTTGAGGGAATGAACCCATCATGGTTTTATCGGCTCACCAGGGTGTTTATTTTTCACTATGGTTGATCTCAAAGGGTGATATGGGTAGTGGGTGCTCAGTAGCTAATGATATGGTAGATGTCATGGAAGAAGTGTGGTTATGGGGTATTTCCGCCTAAAGGTTCCTTCTACCTTGGATCTTATGAGTTCTACTTTGATTATTTTCCATATATTGATTCCTGTAAGGAATTTGGATTCATCCATCAGAAAAGGTATAAGAAAAGATATTCACAACACCCTATCATTATTAAATATTTTTATGTATAGAAGGATCCATGTTGATGATGTTGGAGATCAAGGATGCCACGTGATTACTGCCTCAATTCATAGTTCAGTTCCATGTTGGGCCCACAACATTCTTCATGGGACCTAACACTGAATGTATAAATCTTGTGACTATCAAATCTATCAGTTCCATAGATTCTATTAATTATCATAGTTAAGGAGAATATTTTCATAGCAGGTTCACTATTTTTATTTCTGGAACATTTGCTGGGGCCGTAGCTCCATCCTTTCCACCTAGTGGATGACATGCTTTGTTTATGTTTCACTATATTCACATGATCTGAAGGTGGGAAAATTTCATCACTTTCATCGGTTATGTGTTCTTATTGATTGAAATTGGATGATGGGATTTCGTCTCCACCTTCAATGGATTCCTCTATGGAGCTCGTTGCCTAGTTTAGGTATCCCTCAAAGATTAAGTCACGTTCATGGAACTCAATCACCATGCCATATTTGTGGGGATGAAAGATAATTAGACTACGTATTACTTGATATGGAAACAAAATTTGATTAGGAGAGTAGTAAATATGGGAATCTCTGGCCATGTCTATACACTGGGTACATTGGTCACCTATAATTATTCTTATTTTGGAGGGAATAACATATGAGGAATCTTAATCGCAGAACTTAAGGCACCCCATGTTGATCAAGAGGTAATTAAGGCCTTGTTAAATGTCTTCCAAGGATTTTTACCTCATTCATACCATGTTTATTACATGGGGTAGGTATTAAGGACTAGGTCACAAGTTCTACATCTCGTGGAGACAAATCACAATGTCTTATTAAGATAAATTGGGTGGGTAAGTGCACCACAAGGATGGACAATGTCAAATTTAGATAAAAGGATAGGTTTCATAGGTTTAACTTATAGCATAGTTGGATCAAATTACCTTTGGAGGTGGATCAAGAAGGTGTGTACCTAAGAGTTAATATATTAAACTTGGGTTAACAGATGTGTCTGGTAGGTTTAATGTCCAATGGGGATGGATCAAATGCCCTATGGAGTAAGATCAAGGAGGTGTGTCTAAAGGGAGGAATATTTCATAGATGGATTTACTGATGTATCATGAAGGTTTAACATCTTGAAGAGATGGATTGAATTCACTTTGGAGGTAGATCAAAGAGGTGTGTCCCTTGGAGGGAAGATGTCACACATGCTTTTACTATTGTGTCCCACAATTTTAACATCTAACAGAGACAACTTGAATTCCCCATGGACGAGGTTTTACAGAGTTGTGACCCCATGAGGGAATATTTCAGACCTAGACTAACCAATGTTATGATTGATCATCAAGGAGGCATCCTATGACCCTATTTAAGGTACAAGGATCAAAACCCATGTACTATGTTGTTGTAGTTTGAGGTCTTATGATAAATCAATCCATACAATTTTTTGTGATGTTGTAAGGACACTCTTTTCATGAAAGGATAATATATGAGGGATGGTGTGGGGATTACTTGTAAAAGATTAAATTCCAAATAGGATAATTCTTTAGGGAATTATTTGATAATTACACCAGGAAGATTCCCTGGGTGGGAGTCATATCCTATGATTGGGAAAGACTATGTGGGGATTACATATGGAATCATTCCTATGTGGGTGACTCATATACCATAGTGGTAAATATATTGGCATCCCATGATGATTGTACATGATCTAAATTATTTTAATCACACATAATAGAAGGTGGGGGT
The DNA here is from genome assembly GCA_963277665.1 of Viscum album. Lineage (NCBI taxonomy): Eukaryota > Viridiplantae > Streptophyta > Magnoliopsida > Santalales > Viscaceae > Viscum > Viscum album. Next base: position 1,720,626,098 of record OY728137.1, read on the forward strand.
TATACAATATCAATCATTCATGGGGTGTCTTGTGTTTTTCACATAGTGTAAGACTATAGTTTAAGGTCATGTGTTGGGGATGTTGTTGTGGAGTTTAGGATTTTATGAATAGGATGTGGATTATGGATGTTTTACATCATGAATCCTAGATATGGATGGGGGTTCTCATCCAAGGGGAACATGTCATGGTGGGAGTAAGATTCTTTATAATGAATTATCATTGAGACAGGTGCATAGATACGTAAAATATGAAACCCATGAGGCTTATGTGACCACTGATCATTCACCTCTAGGTGATACATAGGGTTGGCACTGCCGTGGATGAGTGGTAATCGGGAGGCATAATGTTAGGGTTTCAATTAAAATAATAAATAGGTGTTAGAGTACCGATTATTATAAAAAATAGATATAATGATGGCACGATCTGCATTTAGAGTGATGTGGGTGAACAGAATAGTGGGTGGCATCGGTCATGAAGGGATTCAGGGTGCGACAAAACTGGTACTGAATTGGTATGGGGGCCTTAGGAACTCAATCATCAAGAAAGGGTTCCAACTAAAATGAAGCACCATAGATATTCCAAGATGATGTGCTTTGTAAAGATTGATGTATCCTAGAGGAGGGTCTTGCAAATCATAAGGGTCTTATAGTGGTCATGGGTTTTGTAAAGGGGTATGCTTCATGAAACAAATTGACCCTACCTCAGGGTAAGTTCCAAGTTTCTAGAGGGTAGGTTTCATGAATTTTCAGAGCCTCATAAAGCCAAGAGTTCCTCTTGGGGCATTCGTCTTCAATGAAGGGAATGGACATTCACTAAAGGAATCTCCACTCTAGGTGGAGGATCCAACGATATAATTAGGGGAGGTTCCATAATGCTTGAATAACTTGGTGGATCCATTTTTTCTTTCATTAATAGAGCTCAAGAGCATCACGAACTTAGAAAATTTCTAAAAATTCAAAATTTCACACATCCCCAAAAAAATTGACATAAGGAGGTATTTTTAGGGTGTTGTGTTTCATGTAGACTGGGTAATTTTGTGACGCATTATGGGATTTTAAAATGGACGGCGCTCCGTGAGTCCGAATAAAATCACAAAAAGGTTACCGTCAAACCTTATCATAACTAGGAAGGTCTCCATAACTCAGCTGTGATGATGTGTAGAGGTTACTACAAGTCCTCCGGGTGGGGGAGACCTCCATGAGATTCATTCATTCATGAAGGTGGTGAGCTTTGTGAAAGAGACTCATGAATGGATTTTTGATCCATTTTGGCCAGGATACAGTCCAAATAATCCATTAATTCCTAAAATATTCCATGATTCATGTATTTGGGCACAACAATACATAAATTATACTTTAAAACATAACCAATAATTGTAGTTATAAAAAATTAACTATGTTATAATCATGGAGACAATAGGTCATATGTATGCTTATGTACGATTTACATTTTTCGAAAGTCATGTCAGAAATAAAGTAGGTGTAATTTTTTATTTCTATAATGATAATAATATAATAAATATCATATTAATTCTTTAAATAAACTTACATATACCATCCATGTGATTTTGAAATTAAAAAATGAATCACATCATTTAATGAGGCTATGGTTCGTTGTACACATGGATGACGTTATAATTTTTTCATAGATGGCAAGGTAAAAAAGTTTATGGTATATTAATTTTCCTTAATGATTAATATTTAATGAATATACTATATATATGTTAAATCAATCATCATGAGTATCCATGATAGGTAATGACAGAAAACGAATTACATCATTCCTTTATGTGATAGATCATCGTACACACAAACGATGGTTTCGTTTCCCATTTGGTGAAAGAGGAGGGGGATAAATATTATGACATAAAAATAATAACCTCTCACTATATTAGAAATATTGTTATATTATATTATAATTTTTAATATGAAATTTACAGTGGAAAGGAATAAGTAAAAGGAAGGATGTTGGTGAAGATGATTACCTTCACTAAGAAGAACCTATATTAGATCTCTTATTATTGACCCTATGGTTGGTATTTTGGGAATAAAAGAAGATATATAATACATATAATTATTTTAAGGATATATTTTTGTTTGTTTGATTCAAGAAAAATATCTACAGAGGTGTGAAAAAGTGGGGGAGTTGGTGCCCTTTTATAATTGAGGAGGAGTGACATTTTTGTAAATACAAAAAACAATTCAATAATGGGAAGTTACTCTCAAGAAAAGTTTCCCAAAAAATTGATCAATAATGGAATGGAGGGTTTATATGGTTTATAAAAACATTTAAAAAATTAAAATAAACAAGTTTTAAAAAATTTATTCCATTTACCTCTAAGTTTACTTACTTTTTACCATTTAATTTTTTCACTACAAAAACTAGTTTTTTTACATTTTTTATTTTTCATTATGACCAAAAAAATTAATTGACGTTATTAAATAACATTAATTATTATTATTGAAAATATTGAATACATTTTATCAAATTAAAATCACCTAATTATCATAATTATATTTAAAATTAAACCCATAAAACGCATCAAAACACAATTTTTCAAGAAATGCATTTTCACGAATCATATGATATTATATTAACTCTATGACTAGAAATAATAAATATATTAGATTAAATCTATGTCTATAGATATATAATATATAAATTTCATTTAAATCAGTCTTTATTAGGGGCTGTTTTAATTAATTAAGATAGAGGAACATTATGGACTTTAAAATAGTTTTCAAAAAAAATGCATTTTTAAGACAAAAAATACCATTATACTAAAATAAAGTATAAAGGTGATTTAAATATACTTAATATGATTATATATAAATTAATAATTATTATTTTATTTCTAAGGAAAATTAAAATAGTAAAAGTTATTTTAAATTATTTAATTTATTAAAAGAAATGATAGTTTTAAAAAATTGTTATTTTTCACCATTCACTAAAAAATAAATATTTTCTAAAAAATAAAACAAATCCCCCCTATGTTAATATTATTATGTTTAATAAAAAATTTATGATAATTTTATAAAATAAAAATTATAAAATATCTAAAAATTAATTATAATATATTTTCACAAAAACATAAAACTCATTTTTGAAAGATTTGTTTTTTAAAATTTGAGTGCTTATTACATAATAATTTATATATAAATTTATATATATTTATTTTAATATAAATATTTTAAAAATTATTTTATCCTATTCATAAATACAAATTTAGTGGCTTGGTTATAAAATTTATATTATAATAATAATAATTTAATAACTTGTGGCAATTTGTTTAATCTCAGTGTTTCATATTGTACACTCTATCGAATATGGTATTCTTTTAAAATCATGGGGAGTTAAATTCCAAAAACATACATAATTATTTTCTAAAAAATTTAACATGTTCTTAGTAATCATGGGTTTGAAATTTAAAAATTCCCTTTGTGGAAAACCAATATCGTAAATAGGGTTAGAAAAAACTATTTTTAATAGATGGAAGGTGAAATATGAAGGTCATCTGGAATAACAGATGACTAGGTTTCCAAGTAGGAAAAAATTAATGGGAAGTGAAAATATGGACATGGAATAAAATATTAAATAATTATGGTGTTTGATGGGGTCCACTGATTATAAGAAATTGAATAACCATGAAAATTTTAACAACCATAAATATTTAATGTATTGATAGACTTTTGTTTCAAAAGATATAATGATAATTGGATAACATTTTTTGTGGATCATTTTCTTATAGTTTAGGGATTATTTTAGTATCCCAATAGAGAACACTGAAAAATAAACTTGATATAATTTTATATCATAAATAAAATTTAACGAAGAACTAAAATTAATGGATTGTATGATCTATAAAATATTAATAAAAAATAATCATATATTTATTAATTTTTTTCACATAGTAAGATAGTACCTAAAACCAATATGAACTTATTATTATCCAAAATTAAACTACCAAACTTAAGGTTTAACATAAAACATTCCTTAAATAAAAAACATTATATCCCAAATTACCTTAATAACATCAATATGAAAGATTTTTTTAACCTAATGGTTTATGTAATACCATTCAAATTATACCTCCAAAAAAATAATTTCATTCATCCCAAATAATCCTTTATGTTAAACCTAAATCTTTTATACATATCTAAACTAAATAAAACATTTCCAAAAGTATCATTAATTACCATAAAATCATAAAAATTAAAAAATATTTAATCCTATAATATGTTTCCTAAAACCATATTACAATTTTTTTCTCAATATAATTAAATTAAATACAATGTCATACTAACCATTACATTACATAGGTCAGTGGTAGGAAATTCACCCATAAAGCCCTTGGTTATGGGTTTATGCCCTATGTACTTTTCGGATATGGTGATTTTTCACCTAATATATTGGTTTTACTTTTTCTAAAACAATATTAATATAACTCATATAACTTTCCCAAAAATATGATGAATATCCTCAAAATAACCTTAATAATAAAATCAATTTTAACCACTAACATCTTCCTTATAGATTATTTTTTCAACAAAATCAACTAATCTTAATTAACTATAATTACAAAAACATCAAGCACATTTCAAATATTATCCGTTCCTATATAATATTTTTTATATAAAATATCAATATACCATTAAATAAAATTTCTAGGTTATTTGTTCCATTCAACATATTCTTAAAAATCCATAAAGAAATCATACTACAGAATAATCCTTTGATGTTTTACGATTCTTTTAAAAAGAATACCATTTATAAAAATACATCGATAATATGATTCTTGAGTTTCAAAACCTAAACACATCAATAATTACAATTAAATTATTTTCATAACACATTCCCTTAGAAATTAATCCTTGGATTAGGTAATTTATTTGGATAATTTCCATGTTACTCCACATCTATAACATTGAACTATTAGGTCACTTTAGGTTAAGCTTTATTTCCCTACATTAATCGAACTCTTCATTTTTATTTTTTAATTATCTACTTTTTATCCTCTTTTTACACAAATAAATAATCTTCCTAATCCTTTAAAAAAATTCCATGGTGTCTTTTTCAACATTTTTGACATGTAGGAAAGTGAATATTCTTTTCTTTATATTCATTAACCCTTGAACTTCAATGCTATTCTATCCATCTCTTCTTTTATTTGATTTGAAATGAAACTATTTTCTAGCTCTTAATTGTAATTTGATATAGATTTTTTGGAATGATAACAAGATGTATAAATTTTTTTCCTATTATTTTGGGAATATCGGTAGGGAAATCATTACATTTCCCATTACACATGGTATTGGCATGATTTCCCCTATCTACCTTCAATAACTAAATATAATAAATGAAACTATATGGGAATACATTAATATAAAAATGGGTAAACATACTAACCATGAAGTAATAACTTATAAATGATAAAAATATACTTAATTATGAGTCTCTTGGTTTCAATATAGTTTATAAATGGGAACATTTAAAATTAGGTTTTATAAATTAATAATTTGTTCAAGTACTTAATAATAGTTTGCAAAGTGTTAATGAAGTTCCAAATCATGTCCCCTAGGGGTGTAAAACAATATAGTCATCATGAACCCTTTTAATCCACCGAGTGACTATTAATTCAAGACCAATGTGACCTTTTTGATTTTATTACCCCTAGGTATAGCTGTGTTAGATCCATACACACTTATAGTATCCAGATATAGATGTAATTTCTTTGAACCTAATTTTTATATACTTCACAAAAATTCTAGGATAATTTTCTATACATTTTTTTCCTAATACTTGTCTGTAGGGTTCTCAATAAATTATTTTTTTTCCTAATCCACCAAAATAAAAAGACCTTACTCTGATACAAACTATAGTAAACTATCCTTTTATATAAATTATTACATGATTTTTAACATAAACATCGATTAATTACAACCAGAAGATTATGAGACATAGTGTATTTGGAGGACCGAGTTCATAATAAAATAAAGTGAGACAAAAATAAAAATTTATATTTTAATTACATAATGTGATACTAAATCCTTTAGAGCTCCTAGAATACATGGAATAACCCGGGTGGTATATATAAAAAAAGGGTGATTTAAAAATTCAATTAAAGAAATAAATGTTATAGGGAAACATCACTTGTGAGTTAGAAGTAAAACACGATATCATAAAAGATAAGTCTCATGAGTAATAACATAGATTCATAACATAAAGAACATGGTATCATGAGATCTGAGAATCATAGGAAATGTGGTAGAAATATACAACTTGACATAGGCATGAGTCAAGGATAACTTCCTATAAAATATAACATGGTTGAAAAAGTACCATAATAGATTAGGCTTTCTACCTAATGTGATACATGTTGCCTTATGAGACTAAAGATTTACCTAATGCATTAGAGTGATATTTGGGTCCACCCATCATAACATTTTCATGATCACGTGTTCCATAAAAAAAATAAATCATAAGGTATAAACATATGAATTACAGATGTAGTAAAAATGGGCTCTATAATCTTATCTCGTATCATAATAAAAGTAAAGTTGATAATGAAGGAATTTGAGAGATAAAAATAATACATGTATTACCCCATTAGTGTAAGATAAAATAATATTGTTATATATGTGAGATTAATATATATATAATTTAAAATCAATAAAAAATGTCAAATTTTTTCTCCGTTGATGAAAATGTCTTTAAAAGATTAAATAAAATATTCTTAAGAAACATTCCCCTTTCAGTTTGAAATCACTTCTTCGGAATTTAAAATTTTTATAAATATTACATGAAAATGTTTTACCTAAAAATATTGATGAAAACTTGTAAAGGAATATTCAAATAATTATGTTTTCATGATGGTATGTAATTCCATACATATCTAATAAGATAAAAAACATTCATTTCACACTGTTTTTAAAATGGTTAAAAAGTCCCTCATTCATAAAATGACAAGAAGATTCCTTTCAAAATGTTTAGTAAAAAGTAAAACATGGGTACAAATTAAGTTAATTATTAATTTATAGAATGTTAAAAACTTTATTGAAATTTATTTTCTAGGAAAAATTCAGAGGGAATAAAAATGACTTTTGACCATAGAGTTAAGTAAAGTCAACTTTTCATAAATACATTTTCTCGATAATTTTATGTACCAAATAGTGGAAAATGTTAATATTACCTGAAACGTTCATGAATAACCCTATTAGAAAAAGATAAATTTGGTTTAGGATATAAATATAAAATAATTACTCTATTGGAGGATTATATATAAATAGTCTCGAATAATGATGAGATTGTCAAATAAACCCTTTCCACTTTAGAAACATTTGAATCACAATCCATGTAAAAGAAATAATTTCAAATGATAATTTAAATTAAAATAATATTATTATATACGTGATATAAAATTAAATGGGGAATTATATATTCCACAAAAAATAAATAATTGGTGAATATGTTATATGTCTCACAAAAGCAAAAGTGAGATGAGAAATACCTCACACCGAATCCAGATGTTCATATTTGTCCATTATCTCCAGTATAATAAAATTATATAAATTATTATTTTTATTAATAAAATTTTCTAGGTTTAATACCTTACATGAAAAAACTACTTTGTTTATTTTAATTACATGTTTAATTACATAATATGTTATGTCCATGCTAGGTGTTTTAATGATGCTTGGTTCATAATTTCTAAACAACATCTATGTATTAGCCATGGTCAAAAGGGTAAGTATTCCATCATCTCTAGAATAATAATAAGTACATAATTATCATTGTATACAAAAATTATATTTTAAAAAATAACACTGAATTATGGTTATGAAAATAAACTATGTTACAATCATGAAGACAGTTGGGCATACGTATGCATGTGTACGGTTTCTATTTTTCAATGATCATGATATAAATAAGTTAAGTATTATTTAAAATTTCAATAATGATCAAAATATCAGAAATATTATATAATTTCATTAAATACACATAAATTTTCTATCCATGCTATGTACTAATAAAAAAGTAATTACGTCATTTCGCGAGGCAGTAGTCCACTGAACACACGAACAAAATTATCATTTTTCCATGGATTGTAAGGTAAGAAAGTATATGATATTTAGATTTTCTATAATTATTAATATTTCATGAATATAATATATAAATATTAAATCCACATCATCAATATCAAGGATAGGAAATGATAAAAAACAAATTACATAGGTTCGTGAGTCGGTAGTTTTTCATACACACGAATAATGGTTTCATTTCCCATTTGATAGAAGATAAGATAAATAAATATTATTACATAAACATAATTAAATATTAGAGTACATGAGATAAAATTTTTATTATATAAGGTTTTTAATACATAATTAAATGTGTAAAATGAAGAAATAAAAATAAGGATCTCAAGGATGATGATTACCATCTCTTAGAAGAACCTTATTCAGATCTATTATCAAGGACCCTAAGGTCGGTCTTTGGGAAAAAATAAGCTATATAATGTGGATATGGATTTTGGGTAGATATTTTGGTTTTGTATTTTTATGAAAATGTATTGAAAAGTTTGATTATGTGATTTTAGTGGTGCCCTTTTATAATTGAGGAGGAGTGACATTTCTTAAAATACCCAAAACTATTCAATAATGGGAAGTGACTCTTGATCCATGTGCATAAAAATAGATAAATATTTGAGTTAGAAGTTATATGTTCAACTAAAAACTCTAAAATTAATAATATAATCATGTTTTAAACTTTTTATTCCATTTACCTCTTAGGATACTCACTTTTAACATTTTAATCTTTAACCATGGTAACTTGTTTTTAACTTTTTTACTATTCATTACAGCAAAAAAATTTAGGTAAAATTATTAAAAAAATTTATTTATTATGATTCAAAATATGGAATCCATCTTAAAAAATTGAAATTATAGAATTATCATTATTAATTTAAAAATAAAATGAGTAAAATGTGTCGAAAAACTGGTTTTCAAGAAATGAATTTTTCAAACAATAGATTATCTTATATTAACTCTACAACTAGAAATAATAATTATATGAATTTAAATTAATAGTTATAGATATATAGTATATAAATTTAATTTAACAATTTCTCATTATAGGAATTTTAATTAATTAAATTTGGGGAACATCATGCACATTAAAACAGTTTTAGGGAAAAATGGTTTTTAAACCTAAAAGTAAATTTATAATAAAATCTAGTATAATGGTGATTTACATATATTTAATTGTCTTATATCTGACTAAATAATACTTATGTTACATTAAAACAAAATTAAAAGAATAATGAGACTTTTAAATTTCCTAATTTATTAAAAGGAATAACAGTTCTAAAAAAATCAGTATTATTCACTATTCACTAAATATATATATATATTCTAAAAAATCACCAAATTAATCCGAAAGTTAATATATATTTATTTATTTCTATAATTATTTTAATTTTATAAATAAAATTTCCTAAAAATATACAATTTATTATAGTATTTGTTCACAAAAATAAATAAAAATTATTTTTGAAATAAATGTTTTTATTAATAATTGAGTGCTTCATTCCTTATGTTTTTTAAATAAATTTATATTAATTTAAACCTTTATATATATTTTATAAATTATTAAATCCTATCTATGCCTAAAAATTTAATGGCTCTATTGTAATGGTCATATTTAAATAATAATATTGTAATAACCTACCATGGTTTGTTTAATACCATTCTGGTGCTTTATATATGTTATGGAATATATTTTTATTTTAAAATATCATAACGTTAAACTACCTAAAGTGAATTTAAATTTCCTTCATAGATAAAAAAAAGTCTTCATACACCCCAAAGTGTTTTTTGGGTGTGGAAAAAAAGTCTAGTAGGATCCCACTAAGTGTTACATAAGAAGGCTTTATATAAAATAATAATAATTCTAAATTAAATAGAGATAACGAATTAAATTAAAATTTTCACAATTCATTATGAAACATTGATAAATTACCCCTTTCACAATTTATAAAACATAACAAACAACTTATTTTCAACTAATTTCCATAATTATTCCAAACATATCTTTTCAATGATTATCGACGTAGAAAAATAGTACCTAGTTTCATGAGTTCAATGTTTACATTTTACCTCGACCACCCAAGAAACATCTCGATATCTCAGAAAAGAATAAAAACCACACCCTGACCCTTATTTCAAAACAAAACCGACTATAAATGATATGAACATTCTATAAATGATCAAGTGATAAAATAAATAAAAATGAGGGAAATAGTACCTAAAAAAATTTGAGGATATAACAATTATCTAAACCGTGTTAACTTATTCTACTAGAAAGATAAGTTGAAGAATTATGGTGCCAAAGATTTTATTCCATTTCTCTCTTTTAAAATATTGCATCTCACAAGTCTTATAAGAGTCAGAACCATGCTACCAAGACACCAAAACAAATGGTATAGAATTCCCTTATTGAACTTTTTCTTAAGAATCAATAACCTGAAATAGTATAATGGTGATATAAATATGAATCACCATATTGAAGTCTTTACAATTTAGAACATGATATTGATTCAAATAATATTTTTTGAGTTGATACACATGGAATATTCCATGGATTGAAGATAATTGTGTTGCTAATTCAAAGAGATAATCCAATTTTATAACCCATTCCATGATCTCAACTATTTCCAAAAACATTGAAGTAATATCCTCTTCATTTATGTGCCATTGGTGACCGAACCAAAAATATAATTTCAAAAACACTAAATCACACCAACCAAAAAAATACAAAGGATGAAAATGTTGATTTGTATAATATTTTTACTAGATCCCCAATATCACCAAATATTGATTAACAAACTAGATCTTCATCATTATATCATAAAAAACATTATCTATCAAATAATTATTTTGTAGCCTTAGACCAAAAAAAGAGAGATAAAAATATGGACATACAAGGACTCAAAATGATTCATTTTGATAGAAAATAAATAACTATTATGATAATCAAATTTATCTATCCCAAAATGGATATCCTACACACCTTTGATGTCCAAGACCTAGGAACTAAGAATATATTCTAGAATTTAGTAATCTATTTCTGTTTTCTATCTATCTAAGGATGATATTCTATTCTAAACCTGACTGAGTGCCTATTTATTCTTGGATACCCTTATAAAACCATGAGGTAAAACAGAAGTCCCTATCTAAGACAATGGAAAAATGGATCCTATACAGTCTCACAATTTCTAAGATATATATATTTCATAGGACCTCAAGATTAGTTGGGTCAAAAAATTTATTAATTGATTTAATTTTTTAAACCAATCTAACACCACCCATATCACAATCTGACCTTGGGAAGTCTATGGTAAACCAATAATGAAATCCATTAATTTCTGATTCCATTACCATATTGGTGTAAGAAGAGGATGATAAAACCCAAAAGGCTTCTAGTGCTTGACCTTTATCTGTTGGGAAATAAAACATCGAGACATAAAGTAGTTGAGGTATCATTTCATACCACAACTTCATGTAATAAATCATCTTTGAAGTTGTAGGATGTAAAATCCTGAAAGAGTGATAACAATCACCCAAAAAACCTTTCTCACAGGGAAATAGAAAAAAATAGATCTTGAAACAAAGGATACCCTCTAGGGAAAAGACCACTAATCGATGTTCTCACCACTATATAAAGATCCCATGGAATTTTATAACTACACATTTTTTCATGTCTTTTGATGAATCATTTCAAAGAGAGAGGATGTCACAAAAACACTTTACATAACATTACTAGACTCCTACTTTCTGACATCCATGTGAATCTAAGAAAAAAATCTCATCAAGTTCTATTCGTCATTTCCCTCCCTCACATATTTATTATGTAACTTCCTATAAATAGCATAAATTACAATGTTACCTTCCCTAGATTTATATTAAATACCAGAGTTAAATGAATCAAGAATTAATCCAAAAAATTTTAATGACGGTTTAACTTATTTTTTATAAAATATATAACACAAAATTAGGTGGTCAGATTGGATGGTAATACTTTCCCTGAAAAGACTGTGATACAAAATTTTGAAGGTATTAACGACTAATGCAATTTAAAAATCAGGAGTAGGATAATTCCAATCATTTATTCAAAGATAGAATGCTCCTTAATCCACTATATTATCTCCCTATATAAGGAAACTACCCAGAACTAAACTTGAAGTATCACATTAAACTAGATATCCCTAAACCACTTGTAGTAAATTATGAATTAGTGTTGTGGTCAAACGATGCTTAATTCTATTAAAATATTCCTAACACATTGAATCCCCAAAAAAATTCACCCCCTTTGAGGTGATAGTGGTCAAAGGAGATGCATATTTTTCAAAAATTTGTATAAATTAATTTTAATATCCAATAAACCCTAAGAAGCTATGTATATCAAATACATTCCATTTTTATTACCATTAAAAGGAAGTTGTCACCTTATCAAGATCTATTGAGATACCAAATTCTAAAATCACATGTCCCAAGAAAAAACATACTGGATCCAAAAATTGATCTTTGATAATTTATCATAAAGATGGTCATCCCTCAGAATTCCCAAAATATAACTCAGGTGACATACATGATCTTCTTCAGCCTAAGAGAACACCAATATTCCATCCACAAATTATAAAATATCCAGTTCATCAATGTCATAAACATAGCATGAGTGTCAGTTATACCTAGTGATTTCACAAGGTAATCAAAATTTTCATACCTTCCTTTGAATGAAGTATTTAAAATAAAAAATTCCTTGATTTCTATTTGAGATAACCAGAACAAAGATAAATTTTAGGAAATAACTTTTCTCCTTTCAACTGGTCAAACAAATCATCAATGTGAGGCAAGAGATTTTTTTATAGACAGTTACAATTTCTAGCTTCTAAAAATTGATGAAAAAGTGATGAGTTCCATTATAATTCTTTTTAACTATAATGGGGGTTGAAAAGGTGACACTACAAGAATTATGTATCAACCTAGATATATAAAAAACAAAAAATTATGTGGCTTGGGAATATACGGCCTCACCTTACTAGACCATGAATCCGATTATCCCTTAAATGAAAGTGATATCCCATTGAAATTACTAAATAACACCCGTAAATGGTATTAATCAATCCAAGACTTCTGGGATATCAACCAATCCATTCTAAAAATTTCATTTAATAGGTCTAAGTTCAGAACCCATAAATATGATAACATCTCTACATCATACATAAGTAAATATCATGAGGTACAATGGAAAACCTACATATATTTCTTCCTTAGATGCATAGAAAATTCCATAATAAATTTATTGTGTTATATTTTAATTTATAGAAGATCCCGTATATGTTTCAATAAAAAAATGGTAATCATTTATATCAAATAGATTAGTTGAAAAATTTGAAGAAATGAAAATGGTACCTCCCACAGTCGCAAGACACACATCAAATTCAACTGGAAACACATAAGATGTGTGTAATTACATTATTCTAGAGGCCTATAGATAGAACCATATAGTTTGTGAAGAATATTGATTCACCTTATATCTTCTAGGTTCCAATGGGGCTATACTAGAGTGAGGAGAAGATAGAGCCTAAAAAATACTACTAGTGACCCCAACACCCACATGAGTTACAAAACCTTAAGAGGTATGGGGAAATATAATTTCTTGTGTCCTGTATAGACACATTGATAACATTTCAAGACAATAGACACTGAATATGTTGGAGTAATAGATCTATGAGAATAATCCCCTTTATTTCCTCCATGAAACTAACTATTCATTCTCTTTAATTTGAGATAACCATTGGAACCCCCGCCAGAGGAAAACAAATTCTGATCAAACCTAACTTACCCTCCAGGTAAAACACTACCATCAATGCACTATCCACCACATAAGAATAGGTGGTTCGATTTAAATTAAAAAAATTAAATTTTATCTCAGATATAATACCGTTATTAAATGTAAAAGACTTCATCTTCTCATTTGATACTACCTTATATGAAAACATTAAGTACTCAGTAAAGTTATTAACGTACTTCTTCACTAACTGATTATTTACTAATATCTATTTTGGGTAAAATTTATCTGTTAATGTGGAATTTAGTTCTCTAGACTCTAGTACCTCATGATTCTTATAAAAGAAAATTGAGTCCCACCACCTTTTACTTATATATTGAATCTTAAAATGACTCAATTCACTTTAAATAAGTCAGGACACACTAGAAGTTTGAATAACACCTCAATATTCACCAACAATCCTCTACCACACGAATATTATTCATCCCCTTGAAATATAGTGACCTCTAATGTGAATAAATTCCCATTCTTGATTCATGACCCCATCCCATCATGGTTCTACCTCTCTAACTTGAACATGGTAGGTGCCAAATCTTGGTCCCTAGATTAGAATTTGTGACACAAAAATTCAACCATACTCTAATCAATGTGAGGGTTTCCCTAATATATTTATTTTGATAGTTCCTTCTTGAGAAATCACTGTAAGTCTTATTGGGGCCATGTTACTATACATAAATAGACAAAGAGACTATAAAACATGAGAGCCAAAAACCATTTCCAATTTTTAATAACATAATTCTACAATAATTATAAAGATCCATATAAAATAAATACTAGGACTAAAAAAATATAAATTAAAAATTAAAAATTCCCAATAACTTATGTTTACTTATAGATCATCACAATGGGAGTTGTTTAGACACTCACAATATGCCCCTAAAAGTTAGACTATAAATCCCCTTACCTTAAGTGTTATCTTCTGATGTAATCACTCAAACTTACATTATAATAAATAAAAGTTTTTTATAAATATATAATAGAATCAAATTTATAAATATCATACCATATATTATTTTTATGGATTTTTATTACCATTTTATTAACCAATACATGTTAAATTCAAATTTTTGGTAATAATCACTTTGTTTTTCATATATTTTTTGACTTTTTATTTTTTGTCCACTCACATAGATCATAGTTTCATCATATTCAGAATGAGAAATAGTTTACAAATATCATATATATCCAGTTTATATTTATTTATAGTAATTCATAATATGAAATGATAGGAAATGAAATAAAATGTTCATAGAGACGATAGGTCGTACGTACATACAAAAATTGTTTCCATTTTCTTATAATATTATTAGATAAAACATTAAATGATATATATATTTATATATTATCATTATAATATAATTTTTATTTCATATATATAATATGTTTTTATTAAAGCCATCCATAATATATTTCATATAAATCGTGAATGAATCACACCTCTTTGTGAGGCGGTAGTCTGTTGTTCATGAACGATGTTATCGTATTCCCAAAAAATGGAAAGGATGAAGTTATGTGTGATTAAGTAAATATATAAAAATTAAAAATCATTAATATCATAAATATAATATATAAATAGTATTTATATCATTATTACCAACTTTGATCGGTGTTAATGGAAAGATGAATGACATCGGTTTGGGAGGCGGTAGTCCTTCGTACACACAAATGATGATTTCATAACCCATTTAATGGAAGTGTGTGCATGTTTTAGATGTAACATTAACATAAAAAATTATTATTATATTAAATATACTTATATTATTATAATTGAATTATATAAAAATAACTTAATGGTTTTTAGGAAAAATAAAACCAAAACATTCATTGATTAATGTTACCTCTTCTTCGGGTATATCCTTTTTGTTTTCACAAAGGTCCTTCCTTGGTTATCATTCTACCCAAAGTAAGGATCATAGAATAAAATGATGTAATTTTATAATTGATTTGGTTAGGTTCTAGATAATCCAATATGCTTTTATGGTGTAAAGATAGGGGGATATGAGGTGTCCATTTATAAGTTAGTTGAGTGCAAGAATCGTAAATTTTTGAAAGATAGAATTCCACCCATGTTGTTCACATAAAAAAGTATCCAAAATGGATAAAATTAAAACCTTATACATCATAAGGTATAATATATCTATAAAACGGGGTTTGAACAAGTTTTGGTTCATTTTTGTACATTATATTCTATGTTTAACCATTACATAAATTTGTTTTTACCTTAATCATTATAACTAAAATTAATTGTTTTCACTAATCACTTTTGGTCAAAAATTATGTTTACCTTATTTGATATTATAAATTATTTTTCTTCCAAATAATAAAACCATTTTTTTCAAATTTTAAACTGATAAGTGGAATATTTTAATTTAAAATTAATCCCATAGACGTGATGAGAAAGTAGGTTTTTGATGTGAAATTTATCAAAAGTTTAAATGTTTTTATATTAAATTTCAATTTAAAATTAATTCAAATGAAATAAATTGGATTAATAGATGTATAATTGAACTAATTAAACTATAAAATAAAATTAAAATATAATTTAAAATTATAAATAAATTAAAATAATGGCATTTTTGAAATAAAACTCCTCATTTTACACTATTCCACAAAAAATGAAACTTTTCAAAAAAAATCCACTTTAAAATAATTTTGAATTTATTAATTCAAAAATTGATTTTTTTATCAAATTAAGTTTCTAAAAGTTTCAAAAATTAACTTTATTATTTTTCATAATTGAAATAAAAGCATTTCTTTGAGAAAATAGTATTTTCAATCATATAAAGACATTACTGAAAATTTTGTATTTTATTATCAATATGTTAAATTAATGTAAAAATTTTATAATTAACATTTAAAATTAGTTATTATTATTCATTCTTTTTATTTTAAATTGCTAGGTTATGGTTGTCGAGTTTAAATGACTATATTACTAATATGTCGGGGTTTTGTTAAAACTGAGTGTCATTTGTCAAAAAGGGTAACTGAGTGTCATTTGTCACAAAGGGTAACTAAGTGTTGCACATAGCAAATGATAATCCAAGTTTGTGTGTAATGGAAGAATGATTTAATTTTGTGTGGACAATAAACCATTAAATAAATTTAATTTATTCAAAATAAATTAATTCAAAAAACTTAGGGTGTTACATTCTACACCCTTTAAAATGATTTTCTTCTTCCAAATCTATCCCTCATATAAAAAATGAGGATTTTTATGCCACATAATATATTTATATTACCACTTAGCTTAATTAAGGTGATATTTTTTCACAAAACTTTTTCCATGTGAGTGGTCTTGTTTTTTATAACATTCTCTATTCGATCCATAATCTCTACCCATTATTCATTATAATAAATCTGATGCTCCAACGGTATAACCTCTAAGTTCAATGCATGTGATGGATGAGGTATATACTACCTCAGGAGTGATACATGGAACACATCATGAACTTTATAGAGGTTTGGTAGAATATCCAATTGATAAACTACTATCCCAATATGATCAAGTATTTTAATGGGACCAATACATAAGGGGATTTGTTTTCCCTTCATTCTTCCACAGAGAAATACATAGGAAGGACTTCTTACCAAAATCCAATTCTAGATCATACTGAAAATTATCATTATAAAATATTTTTCAACATTGCACAATTCTTAATTTTTTCTAAATGGATATTAACCTTATTTTTATCCATTTATCTTGATTATGTCCCAATAGATATCTTTCTTTGACTTCTCTCTGGTACACTGGAGATCTACAGTTCTTTCCACAAAGGGATTCATAAAGATCCATCTGAATTATCAATTGACAGTTATTGTTGCAAGAAACTAAACTTTGGGAAGGTGTTTACACTGATTAAATTTTAAATCTATAGGCCACGATTTATAGTATTCTATAATTATATGTCCATAATTTGTAAAGGTAATATTCCTTAAATAAATTTTTCAATAAAACATAGAAAAAACCAAGGGGTGTTTTACTATAAATCTATCTCATAATATACTTAATATTTATAAAATCCCATCATGTAAAACCTAATGAGGTGTGTCTAAGACATTGAACTTATTATTAATCTTAAACTTATTGAGCTGTGATGTAATCTTTAACTCCTAATTTAATATAACATGGATATTTATATACTTTCAAATGTTAATTCACCATTTATTCCGTATATAAGATTTATCTTATACAGAAATATTTTCATTGGATTCTTGGGTTCATCATTATACCAATATAATATTTGATTTAATTATTCCAAAATATATATATATATATATATATATAGTTAAATGAAATATCACTAAAAGATGAACAATAATATTTTCATAGGGATCATTCATACAAAATCAAACATGAAATTTACAAATAAAGAGGGGAGGTTAAGTGTTCTCTAATTATCATGGTTCACATAATCTATTATGATAAAATTATATTTCATTTTTTTAATTGTATTCATAAGTTGTTTGGTATTGTCATCAACTTTAGTCTTTGGATTGGGACACTTGTTATCATACTTCCCAAACTCCTTGAAATTTAAATACTGATGTGTGAAGGGTTTATTCTATGGGAATTTCTCAATATTCACATCACTATATAACATTTTTTCCATCACATAGGTATTTAACCACTCGATGCACTTCCTTTACACACTTACAATATTTACTATTCCTATAAAGAAAATTCCCCCAAAGTTTCCTACCACAATTTGAACATAAAAGAAAGATCATCTTATTTTCTCCATTTTTTTATATTTTCATTTGAAGTCCATCATCATTTTTTTTCAAAACCATGATATTGATACATATATCTAACATCCATTTCCACCTTGATATCACAACACAATTTTTTTTTCATAACTACCAATGTTTCTTATGGATAACATGTAATGATCTAAACTATTATAAATAAAATTCCATTTTTGATGCATTTAAATGTGTTATTATATATTATGGTTATATAAAAGACATGCACTTATTTGGTTTTATTATTTCCTATTTAAAATACCATTAATAATCTTTAATGTTGATAATATATCTTTTGAATAGTGATCACATGATTAGTATAAATATAGGTGTTTAACAAATCCAATTAACGTAGACAGAGGAAGAGATGACCCTACCTAATAGGGTTGTACTCTATGAATCCCATTTATCAGAGCTTCCGAGGGAGTCAAAATCAAAGATATTTTCCCTTGACCAAGTCCTATATGATATCCAATAACATAAGAATGAGTAAAACTGTTTATTAGAGAAGTTTAAGCTCATCAATATCACGACCCAAACTATGTACACTGAACCACCACATGAAAGTATCATCATCAAACAGCTTACCCTTATGGATTTTTCAGGAGTATTAAAGGGATATGTATAAAGAACATTAAAATATGATTATATATGTAATTTTTTATAGAATAATGAATATATTTTCATTCTATTATTGTTACCTTATAAATGTTTTTTATTTTGATTTAATAAAACACAAATAGTATTTTTAGATAATATTCCAATTCAATTAAGGAATTTATTTTGCGGAATAAGAATATTTTTTAAATAAGTAATATTTTAATAAAATAATATTATTAAATAATGAATATTAAATATAATTTCTTATATATTTTTTTTGAATTCACTTGTAATTTTCATAAGTGTTCAAAAACTGTTATTGTAAAAAAACACCGTATTTTTTAATAAATGTAGATTTTATTTTTAAAGTGAAAATTTAAATATTTATAAAATTAATTATATAAAATAAATAATATTTTTTAAAAAATAATATTTAAATTATCAAATAGTAAATTTTTGATAATTTTCTGAGAAAGTCACATTTTCGGGTAAAAAGTAAATACTGTATAAATATACTTTGTGTGTTATAACATAATAATGGACCAAAAGTATTAAAATAAATACTATAAAATATATCCATGACCTAACATATTATTTTCCTATACAAATTTATTTTATGTTTATTTAGTTAATTTTATAAAACTTTTCTGAATCCTACAAAATAATTAATATATTTTATGTTTTCAAATTCATTTCCTTAAGTGTATGACCCACTTCCACATAATAATGTTCATTATTTAAATATTGTTGAACCTTTTACTTATAAAATATGGTAATGACTCTTTTTTTTTCAGAAAACTTTTTAAAAAACCATAGGATGGTTGTGGTTTGGGTTATTTTATTATATAGAGTCCAAAATGTAAAAAATAAATAAATCCCCCTATTTTCTTATATAAACCCACACTATATCCCATTTCTATTCACTAAATCTTCTTGTATCTTGTCCATACTATACCCTACACTATATAGAGTCCTTACATGGAACCCCAAGATCTCAAGAAGCCCCTTCAAAGAATTTAGAGTCACACACCGAAGTAAGAGACCATCTTCTCCTTATTTCAATTCAAAAACCTTCTTTGAAATTAGTCTTTATATTTTCAATTTTTTATATTTAAATTCATTTATAATCATTAAATTATTGAATAATTTATTTTATTTTTATGATATAACTTTTCTCTTCTCTCTTTTTGGCCCTTATTTAAACCATTACTATGCTGAAATTTAGTAAGAGGTTTATCTCTTCTCATTTCCATTCAAGCACTTTTTTATGTTATGTCTCTTAAATTCCATTTTTTATGTTGGGATATGTTCTTATATATTTCCCTTAATATAAATTTAATTTATAAATGATGATAAACCCTTTCACTCTTCTCAATCCTCCCATGAACCTTTATGTACACCAATTACCATGCTGAAATAAAATTTCGATTCTTTTCTTTATTCAAGTTTCATCATTAACTTATGTATTATATTTACAATTTATAATTTTGGGATTTTTCTTTTACATGCCCCTATTAATTCCCATTATATATATATATGGTATGGTATGGTAAACCCCCTTACCTTTCATCTTCCCATTTTTTATAATCTTTAAGCGACACTGTTATATTGTAGAAGTCTCACCCCAAATTTCCATGCCAAAAAAATGTGTTGTGAAGACCAAAGAAATTTATTATAAAAGGTGTTCACATTTAATCACACATATTTTTTAATTTGGAAGTTACATATATATATTACACACTACATGATCCCATAATAAAATATGATTATGAATGAATCTATGTGGTATGATATATGTCGAACAATTAAACATGATAATGAAATGAATGTGATGGGTGTAAATGAATTTATATGGAGGTCCAATGCATTGGGTAATATATAGTCTCATGAGACTTCATGGTTGTTAAAGTTGGAATCATAGGAAGAGTTTTGTTATTATTGGGATTAGGACTACAAAAACCAAGAGAAAACCTTAGTAATAAGAGAAGTATAAGAAAACATACCTAAATTTTGGTAAGTATATAGTAATTGGTTTATCAAAAAAATGAATCCCAATCTGGGTACTACAAGTGGATGTGGATCTGGCATAGATTTACCTAGCGTTAACAACTCTGGCAAGGTGTGTTGGTCCATAATCAATGTAACTTAGTACATAGAAATGGGCCTTACTACAAAACTACTCTTAAAGTACAGTGGGTATATTGTTTTTGTAAATTTATAAGCTCATTACAAACCATTATTATGGGAACAAAAATTCCCCTAAGAATATATTCTAGAAAAAGATCACAGACAACGTAGATTGAAGCCTATAAATTCCTAAGTTAAGGAAATAAATGTAATTTACATGTTACACATTTAATTTCATTAAATTCACCTTTATGTGTTTAATAATTTAATAAACTCATCCCTAATTATCCATTTATTCTAGAAAATATCTTGAAATAGAAGGAATTAGGTTGAAAATAAATACAACAGGTAATGTGATGACTTCTCGAACGAGATGACCAACCTGATGGGAGTAGGAATCAAGAACATTTTGATGATAATATCTCAGAAGAATCAGGTTTTGAATAGAAACCAAGATTAGTAGGATTTTCCAAATCCCCCTAAGAGGGAACATACTGCGATTGAGATATTTATGTGAAAAATGTTTCAAACATTAAATAGATCATCTAATCCATTAATCATGAAAAAATAGATCAACTACATTGATAATATATTCTCCGTAATTAAATGTTTCGAACAAGATAAGGTTCTACTGGACTTTTTCTTATGGAGAGGATGTTGATAAGTGGTCGGAATTGATAAATAATATGCAGCCTACGGAAGAAATAGAATCAATGGAGTGTAAGGAATTCTGAATCTTTTTTTCAATAAATTTTTTCCCAAAACTCTTCATATTAAAATGGAAAGTGATTTACTTTCCCATAAGATAAAAGAATACAAATCTTTCAAGTATTATGAGGAAAAGTTAACAAGACTTGAACAATATGCATATAAATTTTCCATTACCCTTGAATTCAAGTTTGGTAACTTCTTTGATGGGATAAGACATTATATATGAAAAGCCCTGGTGATAAGTGACTTCGATAACTATGAGAAAATTATGTAATGTTCTGTCGAAGCCGAAATTGAGATTGGTGAATCTCATGGGTATCACAGGGATAATAATTGGAAAGTGGAGTTTAATTTTGGAAGTCTAATGGATAATTATAATTGTGCTAAGAAATTTCAACATCCCCCTTATCAAAGGTATGGAAATAATCACCCTAGAAATTTTAAAAGGGGAAGGAGGAAATGATTTTTGTGTAGAAAGGAAGGCCACATAACTATATATTTTGGATAGTTGAAAACCACTAATGTGAAGGAGTAAATAAATTCTTTGGTCAACCCTCAACACATTTTTCAATGCTACAAATTCAAGGAACCATGGAACTTTTAAAACCAATGCACATATCCAAGGGTTTTCAGAGACAACCAAAAACCTCCAATGTAGGAAGGGAAGTGGGGATTGGTATGCTAGTAATTTTTTCAATGATATATAACATAATTTTTTATTCCAATTCTATTAATTCCATCATATCATGAAAGTTTATGAGAACTATTCAAACACCCCCACAAATATTGGAAGTGGAGTTATTAAGGAAAATGACAATAGGGTCTATTTTTCCATCCTGAGTATATAAATGCACCCTTATCATAATTTCTTGGATGAAATTACTAGTGAACCTTTTCATAATCCCATTAGTGCAATTTTATTCAGTTATGGTAATTTAATGGCTTTCACTATATAGATCTAACATAAACTTCCATGAGAAGGAAATCACTCTCTGAATCACTCTCTGTATGTCCCCGGATTCTGTATAAGTTTAAAAGGAGGATGGATATTATTTATCACCAACATCACAATAATCGATATTATTTCCCTATGAAGAAGTGTATCTAGATAAAATGTTTTAGTCTAAGAAAATAACAATTGTCAAAGACATTTCCATTGTAAGGGAATACATAGATGTGTTTATTTAGGAATTACGCTGTCTTACCCCTAGCCGAGAGGTTGAATTTTCAATCGATATTATACTTTGGGATTTACAATTATCCAAGAGTCTAATTAGAATGGTTTTTTAAACATGAAGAGGTGAATAAATAACTATAGGAGAATACAGTTTAAGGGTTCATAAACCCAAGTTCTTCACCATGGGGTGCACCAGTCCTCTTCATCAAGAAGAATGATAGGTCAATTCATCATTGAATTTTTTATCATGAGATCAACAGGATCACAATAATGAAAAAATATACTCTTCCATAGATTTATGACTTAATAGATAATCTTTATAGAGAACAATACTTCTCAAAGGTGGATATGTGGTTAAGATATTACCATGTTATAGAAAATAAAGAGGATACCCACGAGACATCTTTCAGAACAAGGTACGAGAACTATGAGTTTATAGTAATTCCATTCAAACTCACTAAATATCTAGAAATATTAATATACTTTATTAACAGGGTCTCTCTATATTACCTCGAAAAAAAATTATTATTTATAGATGAAATTCAAATTTACTTTAAAACCAAGTAGGACTATGGGGAGCATCTGAACACTGTTCTAAAGACCTTGTAAAAGGATAAGCTTTATGAAAAGTAAGAAAATGCGAGTTCTGTTTGAAGTAACTATCATTATTGGGGAATATAATCCCAAGAAATTGGATAACTATGTACCCTTAAAAAAATAATAATAATTGAAAAATGAATGTGGTTAACATCTATGACATATATCTATAGTTTCCATGGATTGTATGGGGACTATCCTCTATTTTTTAGAAGTTTCTCATGATGTTCACACCAATTAACCACGATAACTAGGAATGGAGTTTTGTTTTTCTTGTAATGATAAATTTAAAAAAAAATCAATGATTTTAAAAAGGAGGCTTATAAACTCCCCTATGCTCACACTACCCAGAAGTGGAGAAATTTATTTATTTTTCCATGATGATTTAGAGAAGGGATTGAGATGTGTGTTAATGATGAATGAAATTGTGATTGCATATTGTTAAAGGCAATTGAATTTTCACAAATAGAGATACCAAACACATGATTCAGTGTTCACTAATGTGATCTTTGATATGAAAATACAGTGAAATTATCTTTTTTTGGGAGAAGTGTGAAATATTTACAGATCACAAAACACTAAAATATATATTGACATATAAAAATATGAATATGAGATAGTGAAGATGGTTAGATATGATCAAGTGCTATAAAATCTCATTTCACTACCATCCAGATAAAGGGAATAAAGTGGAATACACTATAAATAGAAATGATCCAACAATTTTATCATTGATGAGAGTTGACAAGGATCAGATCCTATTAGACTTGAAAAGGATGTACATGAGGATCGTAATGAAAGGAAAAACATAAATCCTTTAACAAATTACTAATCAACTATCTCTTTTGGAAAAGATAAAGGATGATCAAACAAATAATGTGTGAATTCATAAGAAATTGGAAACTATAGGGGGAATTCCTTAGAGTTAAATGTTAATGAAGAAGGAATTGTTAGATTTGGGTCAAGACTATGTGTACCATCAAATATGGAGTTAAAGAAGGACATGTTAGATTATGCACATAGATAAACCTTCTCCATCCAACCAGTAAGAACAAATATTTATTGAGATATCCAAGAACTATATTGGTGGGACAATACGAAGAAAGATGTCATGGAGTATACATCAAGATGTCGTGTATGCTAGTAAGTGAAAGTGGAAATGAAGAAATACAAGGGGATGATAAAATTATTACCCATACCTTCATGGATATGAGAAAACATGACCATAGAATTTTTCACTAGTATTATGAAGACTTCAAGAAGGAATAATGCTATAGGGGTTGTCATAGATAATCTTATAAAGACTTCACACTTCATTGCTATTTAAGAGGATTTATCACTGAAACAACTTGAAATAATATACCAAAGATAAGTGTTAAGTCTATATAGACTACCACAATAGATTGTATCTAATCAAGATACAAGATTCACCTATAAGTTCTGGAAGAGTCTCTAACATGATCTGAATACTGAGTTAAACTTCATCAGGTATTATCACCCTCAAACTGATAGCCAATCTTATCAGGCTATCCCGACACTTGAGGAAATGTTGAGGGCATACTCTATTGTCTTAAAAGGAGGATGATACCAACACCTTCCTATGTTCTAGTTATATTACCACAATAGTTTTCACATGAGCTACCAAATGGATCCCTGTGAAGCTCTTTAGAAGAATAGGTGTAGAACACTTATTTCTAAGTTGAATTTGTGTAACACAAATTTGTAGGTCCTAAAATGGTTGAGGAAATGGTGGAAAAGGTTAAGACCATTTAGTATCACATAAACAATTCTCAGAGTTGACAAAAGATCTATGATGATAATCATTGGCAAGACCTAGAGTTTAATTTTTGAGAAAAATTATTCCTACACATATCTCTAAAGAATAAAGTTATTGGATTTTGGAATAATGAAAATATTAGTCCAAGATACACCTCCCCATTTGAGATACTTGATTTCATCAGAGTGGTGGCATATAATTTTACACTCCCACATAATCTATCTCAAGTACATTATGTATTCCATATATACCTATTGAGTAAGTTCATACTAGACCCCTCACATGTACTCAATCCAGACATGGTACCATTGGATAATGACCTTTCTCATGAAGTGAAACCGGTGAAGATCTTAGATCATAGAGAAAATATTCTACAAAATAAGATAATGGCCATTGTCAAAGTATTATAGAGATACAAACAGTTTGGAAAATAAATGTTGGAACTATAGGAGGTGAAGAAACAGATTTAACCTCGTCTATTATACATTTGGAAAAGAAAACATTTAGGGAGAAATTTCTAATGTTGGGAAGATTGTAACAACCCAAACAATTATAAAAAATTATCCTTTTGATGTATTTAAATGTCTTATTATGTAAAAAGGTTATAAAAAACACATAAAAATATTTGGTTTTGTAAATCCTATTTAAAATACCATTAATAATCATTACAATTGATAATATAGTCATTAAACAGTCATCACATGATTAATATAAATATAGGGTTTAAAAAATCCAATTAACACAAATAGAGGAAGTGATAGCCTAAACCAGTAGGATCATACCCCTTGAATCCAATTTTTTTGAGCTTTTGAGGGAGATAGAATCACTGGGATTTTACATTGACTAATCCCAATATGAGATCCAACAACTTAATCTTGAATGAATTTGTTTATGGGAGAAGTTCAAGCTCATCGAGATCACTTCCCAAACCATGTACGCTGAACCGCCCCATGAAAGTCTCACCATCACACACCTTACCCTTAAGGATTTTTCTAGTGTATTAAAGGGATATTTATCAAGAAAACAGTAATAAGAAAATTTATTTTATTTTTTATAGAATAATTAATATATTTTTATACTATTATTATTACTTTATAAATGATTTTTATTTTGATTCAATAAAAAACAAATTGTATTTTTGGTAAATATTCAAATTCAATTAAGGAATTTATTTTTGATGAATTAATGGATTTATGATATAAATAATATTTGGATAAAATATTATTAATCCATAATTTTTATCAAATATAAATGATCATATAATTTTTATGAATTCAAATGTAACTTTTATAAGTGTTCAAAAACTGTTATTGTCAAAACCCAACATTTCTTAATAAATGTTGATTTTATTTTAAAAGTGAAAATTAAATTATTTATAAGATTTTTAGATAAAATTAATCTTATTTTTGGAATCATAACATTGAAATTATACAATGGTAATTTTTTCATAATATTTTGTGATAGTACAATGTTTCTGTAATAACTAAATACCATAAAAATATACTTTGTGAATTATGAAATCATAATGAACCAAAAGTGTTGTAATAAATATTATAAAATTTATCCATGAAAAAATATATGTCTTAAATTCAAAACAATGTGATTTTATGTTTTTTTTAATTTTATAAATGTTTTATGAATCCTACAAAACCATTAATATATTTTAAGGGTTAAAAATCATTTCTTTTAGAGTATGAGTAAAATACACATAAGAAAGGAAATTTTTTAGTAATTTAAGCCCTTTTAAATATAAAATACTTGGATCCAATCCCATTTGTTAGAAACCATGACAAAACCATATAATATTTTGTGGTTTTGGTTATTTTATGATGTAGAGTCTAAAACTTAAATAAAAATGAAATCCACCTATTTTCCAATATAAACCCACACATGCTCATATTTTTCTTGGCTAAAACACATTAGAGCACATCCATATATATCCCCCAACTCTCTATATTCCTTAAATGGCGCCCAATGTTCTCAATAACCCCCTCACAAACATTTGGAGTCACACATTCAAGTAAGGGACCTTCCTCTCCTCCTTTCAATTCTAGAACCTTCTTTGAAATTAGTATTTTTAATTTTCATTAGTTATATTTAAATTCATTTATAAAAATTAATTTACTATCCAATTTATGTTGTTTTAATTAGATACCATTTATCATATCTTATTTTTACCCTTACCCAAGTCATTACTATACCGAAATTTAGTAAGATATTTCTCTTTTCTCATTTCCATTAAAGCACTTATTTTATGTTACATCTATTAAAATATATTTGATTATGTCAAGATATGTTCTTCCATATTCCACTTAATATCCATTTAATTTATAAATGATTATATTCCCCTTTTACTCCCATTAAACCACCCATGATCTTTATGTACCCCTGTTACCATGTTGAAATATAGATAGTATTATTTTCATTAATCAAGTTTCTTGATTAACTTATCCCCTATATCACCAATTTCTAAGGTTGTGATTTGTTTTTATATGTCTCTATTACTTCCCATTTTTTTATATGTTATGATAGACCCTCTTATCTCTCATAAACCCATTTTTATGTATCTTTTAGTGATGTCATTATACTGCTGAAGTTTCACTATGATTTTCCACTCCAAAACAATTGTGTAGTGAATTCCATACTTATTTTTTATCAAGGGTGTTCACATTTTTGAACACATACTTTTTGATTATGTATTTACATATATTTATTCCACAATCCTTAATCATGGAATAAATTATGAAGATGAATTAATCCATGTTGTATGATCTATGTGACACACATAAGTATGATAATGAAATAAATGTGATGGGGGAAACCAGAATTATATAGAGCTCCAATACGATGGGTAATGTAGTCTCATGAGGCTTCATGTTGGGATAGTGAGTGAACCTAATTAGTTTATGGGACTCTGTCCACAATGATGTCCTGGTGGTTTATCCTTGACCTATGTTAATGATTTAGTGTTTTATGTTGTTGACACATTTTACCTGTTATGATTATTATGTTATATCATGTCTCATTATCAATGTTTATTATTGATACTCTTTTTAAGACCCATTTATATTCCTATTATCTAACATGTATGGCCTTATTCTATGTTTATTTCCTAAATGGACTTTATAGCTCACCCCTTTCTTATGTGTGTCCCGATGTTATCATATGTAGTTTTAGAAGCCATGGAATTTAAGAATCATGTTAAGGAAGTTTTCAATAATGTTGTTGTATCCCATGTTCATGTTGTTATGCTAAATACCTAATTCCCAAAAAACTATACTTTTTTATCTTTTGGGATTAATTATGTATAATTTTATGGAATAATCCATTTATTAATGTGAAAAAAATAACATGGTTGTTAAAGTTGGAATCATTGGAAGAGTTTTGTTGTTTTAAGGATTAGGAAAATAAATACCTATAGAAAGCCTTAGTAATATGACTAAGTATAATAAAAAATCTCTAAATTTTGGTAAGTATAGATTAATTTGTTTATCAAGAAAATGAATCCATGTCTAGATACTGCATGTGGATGTGGTTCTGGTATATATGTACCTAGGGGTAACAACACTGGAAAGGTGTGTTGGTCCATACTCAATGTAACCTAGTACATGGAAATGAGCCTTACTTAACAACTATTCTTAATCTCCTAGGGGGATATTTTTGGGAAAATTCATAAGCTCATTACAAACCAATTTTAAGGAAACAAAAAATTCCCCTAATAATATATGTTAGGAAATAGATCATGGAAAATAAATATTGAAGCCCAAAAATTCATAATTTTGGGTAAATAATGTTATTTATAAGTTACCCCTTTAATCTCATTAAATTTACCTTCATGTGTTTAATATTTTAATATACTCATCCCTAATCTTCCCTTTATTCTAGAAAAAAGCCAAAAATAAGAGGAATCGTGTTGAAAATAAATATAACGTGCAATGTAATGACTTCCCCAATGAGATGACCAACGATATGGGGGAAGGAATCAAGAATATTGTGATTATAATCTATTAGATGAATTAGGTTTTGAATAGAATCCTAGATCTAGATGAGTTTCCAAATCCCCCTAATAGTGAACATGCTGTGATTGAGAGCTTTATGTGAAAAAGGCCTCAAACATTAAATGGATCGTATAATCCATTAATCATGGATCAACTCCATTGAGAAGATATTATCCATCCTTAATTTTTCTAAACAAGAGAATGTTCTACTGACTAATCTTTATATCAAGGGAGAAGATGATAATTGGTGAGAATTTATCAAAAATATGAAGCTTGTGGAAAAAATAAAAGAGATAGAGTGGAATGAATTATTTTTTTTATAAATATTATCCTCTCATTTTTCATGTTAAAATGTAAATGGATTTATTTTCCCAAAAGAAAAAATAATACAAATCATTCAAGTCATAAGAGGAAAAATTCACAAGAATTAAATGATATGCAACCATCTTTGTCACTACCCCTAAATGCAAGGTTGACAGCTTCTTTGGTCAGATAAAACATTGTATAAAAAAGACATGGATATTCGTGACTTTGATAGCTATGAGAAAGTGGTATGACGTGCTGCCAAAGACAAAATTGAGATTGTTGAATCTCAAGGGTATCATAGGGATAAGAATTTAAAAGTAGAGTTTAATTATATAAGTCTAATGGATACTTATAATAGTTCCAAGAAATTTCAACATCACACTTATCAAAGGTACGAATATAGTCACCCCAAAAATTTCTTAAGGGTAATGGATAAATGATTTAGGTGCCAGAAGTAAGGGAACCTAGCTATAATTTTTGATAGGAGAAACCCACTAATTTGAAGGAGGAAAGGAAATATCTGGTCAACCCTGAATGAATTTTTCAATTCTATAAATGAATGGAACTGGGGAACTTTACAAACCAATGCACTTAGCCAAGGATTTTTGGAGGCAACTAACAACCTCCAAGGTAGAAAGGGATGTGGTGCTAGGTACACTAGTTATTCTATAGAGAGACAAAAATTCTATATAAGTTTTTTTAAATTATTTGGGATTATTACGAGCCTGTGAAAATCGATGGCGCGTGATTCTAAGGCCTGGTGTGCCTAGAACGAAATTTTGAACTTTTTTTAAGGTATGTTCAGTAAACGTACGAGCGTCATTTTCTAACTTTTAAACCGGTTCTCGGAATTAAAATCCAAGGGCACTATTGAATCTGCAGAACTAAGATTCAATTAAGGGAGGATTAACATTGAACATAGTGGGTCGGGAGAAAATATAGTTTTTCAGACTTTTAAAAGAATAATAAAATAAAATGTACATGTTATTTAATTTTTCTGCAGCGGTTGAGTGGTAGTGGTAGGACTGAAATCTGTCAAGACATTTAATGGCTTGACTCTTTATTTCTGTAACCTAAATGTTGGAATGTTAAATCTGGTTCATAAATGAACCAAATTAATGTTGACAAACTCAGTTGTTTCTTTGGCCTATTTAATTAAAGCTCAGTTGTGGGCTTTTGGAACGGAATAGAGGAACCTATGACAAAGTGCTGCAGTATCTTCAACCGATGAGGAAAGGAATCTTGGACAATAACATCAGAGGGATTGAACATGGAATGACGAGCACTAGTGGCTTCAACAATGCGTGGATTATCCTTCCACCACCACCAAGACTCTAACAATTCTTGAGGTAGAGGGATTTTTCATGGTTTGATTCATTGAGTTGAAGATTAATAAATTGTTACTCGCTTGTTATGATGCTAACATAGAGGTCTCGTGCCAAATGAACAAGACATTGACCCTCCATCGCTTCGTTCTTGTGGCGCTCCCCAGGGGATGAATTTCCAACTTGGATGAACCTTGATTTCGGGAGTCGCGCAGCGATTGTTGCATCTAGGGAGGACTATAGGTGTGACTGGATGGGAAAACGGACCCCCAAATCTCACCAGGTAGCCCGTGGAGGATCTGCTGGCACGACACTGGCAACTAGCACCGACGATGAAGGCAACGAACAGTGCTCGCTGACCATAGAAGAGGGTGGCACCGCTTGGCACCACGATGGACCCAAAGGGGAGGCTAGAACTCGGCCATCCATGTTGGTGAGGTGGGGCGCCATCGTGCGCCACGGTGAAGGGGCCGCCACATTGATGCTGCGAATAAGGGGGAGCCACGCCCCATGGGTCCCGCAGACCATGTGGCGGCACAACATAGGTCTCGAAGACCACATGGTGGTGCCACATAGAGAAAATAATTGAAGAGTTGAATAGCACTTTGAGATGTTCGAGGAGTTGGGTGGCCACCCGGTTGGCAAACCGCGCCAGCGCAATGGGTCGCATCGCCCGACGGGCCGAGCCCAACTGGTTGGTCGGGTAGGTCCGAGGCCCAGCGAGCTATGCTCTCCATGGCCCAGCCCAACCGGGATGGCCCAGGCTTGTTTGGGACGGCCCGGGTCGGTCCGACCGGGTTTGACCGGACCCAGACCCCTTTCGGGTCCAATTTCTCTTAAAGAGTCATATCTTGGGAACTAGATTTCTGTTTGACTAACCATCTGTGGAGCTGGGATCCTTGGAAATATAAGACCATTTTGAGATAGTTCACTATGGTTTTTGAGAATTTTGGAGTATTTTCAGGTCGGATCGAATCCGAATCCAACCAGGACCTCAGCACTAAAATTTCTATAACTCACAGATCGGGCGTCTGGTTGACGCACTGCCTTTTGATCTGGAACCTTTATGATATAGCGGTACATTCTGTTAATTATTCTTGGATCATCAAATGATGTTGAGGCACATCTCATATCCAGAGAAGCAGATACTAAAAAACTCATGCTCATCAGGTGCGGGGAATCTTGTGGCTGGTTGTCATTTGAGTAGCGATCCTGTGTGGATTGACATCTTAGCGACCCTATGTAGATAAAAATATTAGCGACCCTTTGTGAATAGGTATCTTAGTGACCCTCTATGGATTATAATATTAGAGACCCTGAGTGGATCATCATCTGGCGACCTTGTGTGGATCACCATCATATCGACCCTGTGTGGATCATCATTCTAGCAACCCATTGTGGATCAGCAATGCGCAACCCGACGAGGACCAGCCATAGAGCGGCCCATCGTGGATCAGTGACATATGACCCTATGTGGATCGAAAATGGAATAACTTCTTCATGGTTTAGTTATGGAAACTTCCTAACAGAATAAAATGATGTAGCATAAGTCTAATCATCTTAATTCTTGATTTCTAAGTTGTATAACTGGATTGAGGTGAGCCTTTTTCTTCATGCATTCTGATTGAAATAATGTTTTTTCGTTTTACTTTTTGGAATTATAATAGACCTTAGAGGGCCTCGGGGTCCGTACTGGGTATTTTTATGCTCACCCCTACATGGGATTCACCCTCACCTTGTGGTGTCTTGTGCAGATGACAGGCAGCCATGACAGAGACTCGGGGATCTAGGACCTTGTGGTGGATGGTAGTGATGACTGGAGTGAAGATTTGGGGAGAAAAGTAGAACCTAACCTTCATATTGGATCCTTGGTGGATGATTCTAGGAGTTGATTACTATTTTCTGTTGTAGTTGTATCTTTTAGTTGGGCTTGTATTCCGGCCCCTTTACTTTCAGTACTCACTTTCACCACTGTAGTTTTACTTCGTGGTTGCATCTTGTTGTTTTCTATGACTGTGTGTTTATAAAAGTTTAAATCCAATTCCTTCATGTTTTATGGATATGCCTTTCTTGTTATAATTTCCAACCCGGGCCTGTGTAAGGCAGGCTTGGGGTAGTCACAGCACGGGCCCCGGGGGGACAGGTCATGACAAAGTGGTATCAGAGAAGTCAATTCTACCGATGAACTAGGACTATGATCTTTCCAATGAAGTAATAGTGTTAAGTGTTTAGAGTGTGTTTTTCAGTTTAGGGAGTCTAGTGTTGGTGCACCGACCGACGTATCCATACACCAGGACCCTGAATTTCGATTTCCGACTCGGTGCATGAACACACTGAATGCATGTTTTTTAGAAATGTTTTATTTTTGATCACTTTTGTGTCAGCTCACAAGGTATAACTTTTTGAATGCGGCAAAAAAATCTATTTTTATGATTTCCCCACGTAGCCAGCCATATAAGTTTCCCTAGAAAGTTCACGATGAAGGCCCACTGAGCGACGAGGCTTCGGTGCAAGGCCCTCTTACTGTGTTAGCACCTTCGAGTGGTGCACCAGAACCACCACCACCCATTCAATAGCAGTTTCCACCAGCCCCACTGGAAGTCAGTGCACATCGACTGAGCATGTTGGACGACTTCTAGAGATAGAGGCCAGAGGATTCTGCCTGGTTGGGACACCAGCAGTGCAGATGGTGATCCTAACTGCTAGTCTTTTCTAGGGAACGATAGGAAGAGGGTTGAGCCTGATGCTCCAGTCACATGAGGAGGTGATGCATTCCTGGTTGGTCTTTGAGACCCTCTTCAGGGCAAAGTTCTTTCCACCAAAACTATGCTTTACCCCTATTTAGGAGCTCCTGCACTTATAGCAAGGTTTCCTGACAGTATCCTAGTACTCAGAAAGATTCAATGACCTCTCACACTACTCCACTGACATGGTATGATATGCATTCTTCAGGGCCTAAACCTTTTATTAGGGCCTCCGATATGAGATCAGAGTATCAATAATATCTCTTAATATCCTGACGCAAGCTGGAGTTCTCGAGCGAGCATTTTTGGTGGAGAGATTCTTTTTAGAGGAGGCACCGATGGCGAGATCCACCACCGTGCAACAGGTAGCCGATTCATGTGTGGCATGCATTAGGTAGATGAAGTATAGGCCCAAGCGAGGTAGACCTTACGAAGGATGAACCTAGGACACATGGTCATTGGTTCGGAGCTCACGAGGCAGAGGGGTCAGTTGGGAAGCAGACTGTGATTTACATGCGGTGGGCAGGGCAACATGGTTCACAACTGCCCGACCCACTGTACTAACGATATGCAGATGGTCGAGGGACTGCCAAGGAAGTGGAAGAGATTCGATCTAGGAGTTCTGCAGGGAATTGAATGTGGAAGAGGAGCAGGTCATGTAGCAGGTGGTGGATGACGTTTTGAGGCTCTACCACCACCAACCCCAGGTGGACCACCCAAACCACATGGAGCAGGTGGACAGGGGAAAACACGTCTACAGGAAGCACAGGCCTATAGCCACGAAACACTAGATATGATTAGAGTAATGATCTGTGTCTATTCCACCCTAACTGTAGTACTTATAGAAACATGTGTCAGTCACTCTTTTCTTTCCATAGCACTCATTCAGAGCTCATAGATTATGACAGATCCATTGGCTCGATCCTTACAATTAGAGACTCCTACATGAGAATATTTGATGATTACACACTAGTGAAGATAGTGTGAGCTCACTTTAAGAGGTGAGAGCATCTGCTGGGATCTCTTAGTTACACTGTAGAGGCCTTACAACATCATTTTGGGCATGGACTGGCTATCCACAGTCCATGCTCAGATCAACTATTTTAGGTGTAAAGTGTGGTGTGTACATGAGGATGGGATCAGGTTTTCCTTAACCAGTGAGAAGGATTCCTTTGCATCACATGATGGAATTTCTTGGAGGAGGCTGCAGCTAATCAATCATCATTTAGATAGCCTTACCCTCGGAGTAGTTTACGTGAGGAGTCCGAGTAATCCTATAATGGTGGTCCAGTATTATGATGTCTTTCCTGATGATGTTTCGGGACTACCTCTTTGCATAGAGGTAGACTTCTACATCGACCTGTACCCCGTGACGACACCAATATCTATGCCATCATATCAGATGGCTCCCATGGTGCTTCGTGAGTTGTGGGGGTATCTGTAGGACTTGTAGAGGAAGGGGTTCATAAGTCCCAATTTTTTTCCATGGGCATCCCTGATTTTGTCTGATAAGAAGGAAGATGGGAGTCTGAGGATTTTTGTGGACTATTAGTTCTTAAACAAAGTTACCTTAATGAACAAGTACCCACTCCCAAGGATTGACAACCTCTTCGACCAAATGAAGGGGTCTCAATGATTTTAGAATATAAACCTCATATCAGGCTATCACCAGCTTAGGGTATGGGATGAGGGCATACCGAATATGGCCTTCAGGTGTTGGTATTACCATTATGAGTTCTTGGTAATTCCATTCAGCATAACCAATGCATCAGAAGCGTTCATGGGGCTCATGAATAGGATATTCCAGCGAAACCTCGATCACTTCATAGTGGTCTTCATTAACAACATCTTGATATACTCGGTGTCGGAGGATAAGTACACCACAAACCAATAGATAATTCTGGATGCACTCTGAGAGAACCATATTTATGGTAATATCTAGAAGTGCTAGTTCTGAATATGGGAAGTCCAATTCCTAGGGAACATAATCTCATATGCAAGAGTTGAAGTGGATCTGGTGAAGATAGAGTCAGTGCTTTATTGGGATCCACCTAGAAGTGTGACTGAGGGGAGGAGTTTCCTAGGATTGGATAGATACTACCAGAGGTTCATACCTGACTTCTCCATGGTAGCGGAACCCTTTTCATCATTGATGAAGAAGGGGAATCATTTCTTGTGGATAGAGAGGTTCTAGAAGAGTTTTTAGGATCTAAGTCAGAGATTGATGAGTGCACCCATCTTGAGGATACCAAAAAAGGGTGTTGGGTTTGTAGTCTACTGCGACGCAACAGGGACCGGACTAGGTTGTGTCCTATTGTAGGAACAAGAAGTGATTGCCTATGGCTAATGGCATTTGAGACATCATGAGCATAAATACGGTATCTATAACTTGGAGTTAGCCGCAGTAGTCTTTGCACTAAAGATGTGGTGACACAACTTGATGGATGAATGGTTTACTATTTACTCTGATCACAAGAATATCAAGTATATATTATCACATAATGACATAAACCTGAGGCAATGGCGATGGATTAAGTTCCTCTGGGACTATGACTTATAGATAGTGTACACTCACAGGAAGGGGAAATTAATAGCAGACACACTCAGTAGGAGGTCTGGTCTACAGTTTCTGAGTGAGGTGATAGAATAGCTAGCCGAATTATAGATATCCTTTATGGATAGAGATGGATCAACATATCTCTAGTCTATGACAGTTACTCCCACCCTTCTTTAGTGAGTTTAAAAGGCTCTACTTGGAGACATAGACTGCGAGGCCCGACATGCCCAGATATCCTCAGGACAGGCTCTTGATGGATTTTTTGAAGGTAGGGAGCACGACTTCCTCTTTAGAGGGTTCACCATGGAACAATTGATGCTACACGAGGAGATTTTGAGGGAGATACCCAAAACTCCTTTGGTAGTGCATCCTCGAGTAGTAAAGATGTATCAGTACCTATAGTGTCAGTACTAGTGGCTTGGGTTGAAGAAAGAAGTGACAAAGTTTGTATCCTGATGCCTCACATGTCAGCAAGTGAAGGTCGGGCATCAGGTACCAGCGGGCTTAGCACAACCACATGAGGTATCAAAGTGGAAGTGGGATGGTGTCTCCATGGAAATTTTTGGCAGGCTACCACGTATGTACATGGGTCACGATTCCTTCTGGGTGATCATTGGCTGACTCACCAAGTTGGCCCACTTCTTACCCATATGAGTGATGGGATCAGTAGAGATCTTGGGACGTCTCTACATACAAGAGATTTTACGACTTCACAGGGAACCATCGATGATTATCTCAGATCATGATGCTCATTTTACATCCCATTTGAGGAAGGGTTTACAAGAGGAGTTTGGGACTCATCTATGCTTGAGCACTGTCTTTCACACCCAGATATATGGTTAGATGGAGTGCACCATACAGCCACTCAAGGACATGCTTTGATCTTGTGTCCTTGATTTCGACTGCAGTTGGGAGGACCACCTTCCACTATTGTAGATTTCACAAAACAACAGTTATCAATCCACCATCGACATGGCACTATTTTATGCCTTGTATGGGTGACCATGAAGATCATCACTATGGTGGGTAGACCCAGGGGTGTCAGCACTTATGGGTCCAGAGTTGGTATAGGCTACCGCGGAGAAGGTGCAGATCATCCAGGAGAGGATGTAGACTGCATAGAGCTGGAAGAAGTCTTATGATGATAGGATATAGATAACTTTGGTGTTTGGGGAGGGATATCATGTCTACCTACGGGTCTCACCCTGACGAGGATTACATAGTGTTGGTCGGGGCGACAAGCTATCTCTGAGGTACATAGGACCCTTCCAGATCCTTAGTAGAGTATGCGAGGTGTCATACCATCTATATCTTCCCCCATAGATGCATTGAGTGCATAATGTTTTCCTTATGTCATAGCTGAGGAGGTACGTGCATGATCCAACACACATTATCGACAGAGGTGAGTTGGACATCGATGATGGGGAAACATTTGCAGTGTTCTCAGTAACGATAGAGGATCGACAAGAATGGGTCCTTCATGGGTGGTTGATTCCTCTAGTGTGAGTTTGTTGGTCGCACGTGACTCTATAGGAGAGAACATGGGAGTGGGAGGCTCAGATATGTGCTCAGTACCCAATTTGTTTCCCTATTTTTGTTATAGCTTTCAGGGAAGAAAATCCCTAACGTGGGGAGAATGTAATGAACCAAAAATTACATAAAAATATTAATTTTAATCATTTTTTATTATTAGGAGTATACGAAAATTGATGGCACGTGATTTCAAGGCCCGATGAACCCAAAACGTAATTTTGAACTTTTTTATGGTATGTTCAGTAAACGTATGGGTGGAATTTTCTAACTTTTAACCTGTTTCTCAAAATCTAAATTTGAGGGCATCGTTCAATCCGTAGCACCAAGATTCGCTTAAGGGAGGATTAACTTCAACTGCTGTGGTTTGGGAGAAAAAGATAGTTTTTTCAGACTTTTAAAAGAATAATAAAATAACATAAAATTATTATTTTATTTTTCTCTAGTGGTTGGACGGCGGTGGCGGGACCACTGCATGTCAATCCATTTAATGGATTGACTCATTGCTTTTGTAACCTCGCTGTTGGAACGTTAAATGAGGTTAATAAATGAACTGTATTAATGTCGTGCAACTCAATTGTTTCTTTGATCAATTTAATTGAAGCTCGAGCTTGGGATTTTTTTCCCGGAATAGAGGAACCTCTGACGAAGTGCTGCGGCATCTTCCACCTACGAGGAATGGGAGCTTGGAAAACAATGCCAGAGGGATCGAAATGGGAACCAAGAATGCTGGCGACTTCATCAAAGCCTGGATTCTCCTTCCACCACCACAACGAATCCAATTCTTCTCGAGGTAGGGGGATTGGTCATGGTTTAATTCTTGGAGTGGAAGATGAATAAATTGTTACCCACTTGTTACGATGCTAACGCAGATGGCACAGGACAAATGAACAAGGCCCAGACCCTCAACCCTATCGTTCTTATCACGCTCTCAGGGGGAGGAATTTCTAACTCAGCAGAACATTGAATCCGGGAGCTGTGCAGCGATGGAAGCATACCGGGAGGACCGTAGGCACGAGTAGAAGGGAAAACAGACCACTGGATATCACTCAGTGGCCCGCGTAAGATCTGCCAGTGCGGCACTGGTGACCGGTGCTGGTGAAGAAGGGTGAGGCCGACACTCGCCTTCCGCAGAAGGGGGCGACACCGCCTGGCACCGCAGCAGACACAAAGGGGTAGCCGAAACTCGGCCGACTGCATAGGGGAGGCTGTAACACCGTGAGATTTTATGATAAGTATTCTTTATAATTTATTTGATTTCATGTGTTTTATGCTACACCATGATTATCTTCTACTATACACAACACCGTATTATCTTGCAGTATACCCAACACAATTCTTGGATCGTGTTATACAAAATTTCAAGTTCATTTGATAGAATTTATTCTACGAAACATTGAGGGAATATATATATATATATTCAATGTATCAGTGAAATATGGTTGGATTTTGTTATACACAACAACAAAAGAGTTTTTCA
The DNA here is from genome assembly GCA_963277665.1 of Viscum album. Classification (NCBI taxonomy): domain Eukaryota; kingdom Viridiplantae; phylum Streptophyta; class Magnoliopsida; order Santalales; family Viscaceae; genus Viscum; species Viscum album. The sequence continues at coordinate 1,720,665,679 of OY728137.1, forward strand.
CTACACACAACCCTGACTTGGCTTTCATTACACACAATCACGACCTTCCTCGATAGCTTGCGTTGTATGCAATTCCGAGTTTTGTTAAACAACGATATGCTATTAAAATATTATTAAAACTAGCCGTTATGAATAGTAATACCAACTTTTTGATATTTTATAAATTTTTATTTTTGAAAATGGACTTCATTTTTGGATTCAGAATATCTAAATTAGCCTAGGGTGTAATTTTGGTATTTTTCTGAAAACTTTCAATTTTTGATGAATAGTGAAAACACTAGGTTACTATTTAAAAACCGACTTTTTATTTAAATAATTATTTATTTTATTTAAATTTATTTTAGGTCAAAATTGATACATAATACCTATATAAGTTCAATTTAATTCATTAGAGTCATTTTATAATAATTTTAGATATATAAAATTTTTATTGAACTTTTGACCATCTTTTACCCACCTCCTAGGAGAATTTGCAAATTTACATAAAACATAATTTTACCGCTTTTGTGAATGAAATTTCAAAAATCCGAGAGACAAGATTGATGTCAGTAAGTAAAATGTGGTTCAATGAGATGAAAATAATTTTTGGTGAATAGTAACTTTTTACTTTTTTTTACCCTGGTTAAAAGTAAATAGGGTAATTAAGGTTAAAAATGATATTATTATTACCCTAACACATGTAATAATTCTATTGGTTAAGTTTAATTCGACCAAAAACAGCCTTAGGAATAAAATATGACCATTTAGGTCCACTTGGATTAGATTAGGACATTTATTATTAATTTATTTAAAGTAGGGTTAAAATAGTTAAAATCAACGTTTAATAAGTAAATCATTTTTAATATAGGGATATACATAAGATAAATTAGACTATAAATATTAATTAGAAATCTAAAAAGATTTAATACATGATGGTATTTTATTTGTAATTTTTAGACAATAAAAATTTAATTGTTTTATGACACAAAGATGATGCAGTAATTATCTTATTAATGAAACATTGATATAATTGATGTTATAAATACCCAAATAAATGTAATTTCAGACTTTTTATGAATTACACTAATTTTATAGGTTAATATAACATGTTAGTATTGATTTAATTAACTTTTTTTGAACTAATAATTCTTTTATTATATTCACAAAAATCAATTACTAAATATTGTAAAAAATGAAAAAAATAGTTTTTAAAACAAATATTATATTATTAATTGTTATTTTATTCCTAAAAATATATGGTTCGGCCAAATGTCTTAGATAAGGTTATATATATTATTAATAAACAACTTGGGTTTCGTTTGGCTTGTTATTGTAATTTTATTATCCTTATAGTGTAAGAACACAAAAAGACATGGTAAAAGTAAAATTATCTAACTTAAAGTTAAATCTAAATGATAAGGTTAAAGTAGTAAAATAAACTTATCCAAACTATATTGGATGAGAGGATTTAGACCCATCCCCACCTTAGCTTCGAAATAAATCAATTTTGAGCTATTTAAAACTGAATATGGCTTTATAATAAAATAATATTTTTAGTTTTTCCAAAGGTGCCCCTCTCCTCCCTTATAAAAGGGCACCTCCTCCCTCTCGTCCTCAAAGCACTTTGAGCCTTCAAGCTCAGACAAGCCCTTCCAATTTCTCTTCTCCACTTCCCTAGAAACATCCTAGAGGTTTTGGTCTTCTTCAAAGACCAATCTTAGAGCCCTAAGAGAAGGTTTCAAAAAGGCGCTTCAAAGAAGAGGTAATGTCCATTACCGATTATTTCAACTTTATTTCTTCCTCCACTTATTCTTCTTTAGTTTCTTCATTATGAAGTAATAACATCAGTATCAATCATATAATGATATGTTATTTTAATTATGAAACAACCCTATTTCACCATCTATCCATCCTACGGAAATGAAATCACCACACGTGCGTACGTACGGAATACCATCTCCACGCCGTGGTGTAATCAGTTTTTCCACCACCACCATACATGGATGGGTATAATGGTGTAAATAAATAACTATATGTGATTATTGTAAAGTGATATTGATTATTAAATAGTATACATACACTCCAATACAATTCCATGATCATGAGAATGATATCATCGCTCGTGCGTACGTACGGACTACCGTCTCCACGAACGCGATGACATTCATTTTCAATGATTAACCATTCAAGAATGATTATAAAGTATATATAATGAATAATATTGAAATATATGACATAATGATGCTACTGTATTTATGTGTATATATATATGTATGTCATATACTCAATTCCAGTCAATTCAATAAAGAAACAAAAACCGCCTTCATGCGTACGTACGGCCTACCGTCTCCATGAACGGTGTATTTCATTGCTTTTATCAATATATAATATATATGTATATGATGAATATATATATAAATCATTTATTACATTCTTGAATTATGTAAATCAGGATATAAGAAATAATATCAAAAACGACGAGTCGAAACACATACGATAAATGAAACGATTTTACCCAAAACGCTCTTTAACATGGAATTTACAAAAGAACGGGTAATATAAAGTCCTAAGTGAAACATATATGATATCATAACAATGAATATGATTCTATAATAAGTCAATGACATTATTTAAATCATTATACAGGAGGTTCGGATACATACGAAGAATATCAGACATAAGGTAAGGGAGAATTTTTCAAATCTCAATTTTATCCGAGATTGCTTATTCGTAAGTATTTACTGGGGTTATTTCTATCATCCATGTAAATATTTTATAAAAGTGTTTTCATGTATGTTTAAAGTCATTTTTACCCATTCTTTACTTTTACTACATGGTATGTAAGTAATCTTTCTTTTGTTTACGTTATGAGGTACTTTTTGACTTTTCCGGAAAAAGTATGAGAGGAATGTTTTTTTAACTTATACGGCATGAAAGGATTTTTAAAACTTTAAAAAGCATTATTTTCATGAAGCTTCCTCCCAAATATTTCATAAAAATTTTCTAAAAAATTGTTTTCTTTTAAAAAGGCATGACATTTTGTGGAAAGAGAATGATTTTGAAGAAGAAAGGATATTTTGCTCAAGAATTCATTTCAAGTGTTTTATCAAAACCATTTTTCATCTAAGAAGACATTATTTCATATGTGTATGTTTCAAGTATCATGTCTCTATGAGTCACATGGTTTCACTTTTCTTATTATGAAATGATATCCATTTCTTTTTATGGATTATGTGATGATGGGATGATGTTTATGAAACCCATTTTAATCGTTGGGTTATTATGAATGATGTATGTTTATTTTGTGGCACAAGTAAGAATGATTTCATTATGAGATAGGTGGGACCTATATCTCCCTTAAATGCATTGGGTAAGGATTTATATCTCATGAGATAGACATGGTTGGAATGGTATGTTAATCCTGTTCAGTGTTACAGGACTGAAACGAGGAGTGAACTCGATTCAGAAAGGGACTTTGTCCACTAAGATGGTCTTGACAGCAATTCCTTGGCTAATATGGAAATCATGACATGTGCTGAATGGTTTCCACAATTACATGTTTTATTCCTATTATATTTTATCACAGTTGATGTTCTATTATGATATATGCCTTACGTACTTCCATGATTTATGTCTTTGCTCAATATTTTGATGTTTAAATTTCATGTTCAAGTTTTTGCTTCCCAATATTTATGGATTGTTTTATGTTATCTATGTTTTCCCTTACTGAGCATTTGAGCTCACCATTTTTTTGTTTTATTTTCCCCAGGAAATAAAGAAAGGTTTTAGGTAAGGAAACAAAAAGGGGAAGATCATTATGGGAGTTGTTGAAGATATTTCAACATGATTAGATGTTTATATTCCGAGTTTCTAAAGACACTAAACTATTACGGTCCTTGTGTGTCTGTTTTTGTTATTTATTAAGTATTCTGAAAAAGTAATATAATGTCCATGTACCTCAAGCTTCAGCTCTCTACTGTTGGTATTAGAGGAAATGTTTAGTCAACCTTTGGAAACTAGGATGTGAAAAAGTTAGTGAGATCCCTAGAGATATTTCTAAGGTATGTCTAGGGATGTCCCTAAGGATAAGTATACGTATAGGATATAGTCCTAGAACTACGGTAATAATATTAGAATATATCCTAAGATGTTATATATGGAAGGTACTCCTCCTTTATTATGTTGTTTTCCCTAGCATGATTTTTGCCTCTCACACTATTCTTTTTGGGTTTTAGAAAATGGCTGGAAATAGGAAGATTCACTATAATGGAGGATATGTCAGACAATGGAATGATATTCTTTATGAGAAACCAAATGAAATAGGATTTGGAAGTCCAAACATCGTTATTATGCCTAATCAGCAATCTCATAATATGATCAATAATCTCAACTTTGGTAAGTTTCCTGACTCATATAATAAGAGAAAGATGGATTTTCATGATGATCATAGAGGAAAGAAAGTTCAATTTACCTCATGTAAATCATGTGGGAAGAATCATTGGGGAGATTGTTTCAAAGGAACTAGAAGATGCTTTGGGTGTGGAAAAGAAGGACACAAAGCCAGAAAGTGCAAAGGAAAAAGGTTCTGTTAATAGCATGGACAAGGATAATGGTATTGCTATGACATCAACAATTATTAGATGTTTTAAATGTGGAATGTTTGGGCATTATGGAATCCAATTCCCTAAGGGAAAATATCATGAAGAGAATCAACATGGTCATACGGGTAGTATTTATGTGGATGATGATGAAGAGACTAAAAATGAAATATGAGATGAAAGAAATGATGAAGTTCAGCTAGTGGTTTAAGAAGTAAGTGGAATGATTGTATGTTTATAAAGAATAATGTATGGTACTATGGAATAAAGAGTCATCTAAGGATTGTTACACTATTGTTTTTTCAAAAGTATTTGAAAGTATATGTTGAATGGTACCGGTAACCATGGAAGGTTATTCAGATATTTTTGGAAAGTAGATGATATGTGCATAATGAAGGGATATGAAGATAATGAGATGTTTGATTGTATTCTTGAGCTCATGACTGATATAAGGACTATGTGATATTATGGTATGATTATATTGATTTTTTGGGATTTTGGTATGTGGAAAGAGTTAACTTTGGACAGCATTCATGTTTTCACTAATGTTAAATGGGTTTTTATTTTCAAGAGAATACATGATTAAGGTATTCAAATGTTTTTAATTTGACCAACAAGATATATCTTATGATATATGGGGGGTAAATGATGGCATTCACGTGATTGTTATGTGACATTTCAAGTAATCATTTTCTTTATAATATGAGCTTGGACCGAAATATTTTTGATAAGCCTAAAGATTGGAATGGATTATGTTTGACATAAGTTAGTATTGTTTAAGGATAGAACCTATTTTCAATATTATTGATGGGATGTTATAGTAATGTAGTTTTAGAAAAAGGGCAACCTGCAGGACGGGCGATAGCCCATCGCGTCGAGCAAGGCTGTGGGAATCGAACCCACAACTGAAGTGCGACAGGCCTTTATCGCGTACCACTGGCCTATAGGAAGTTCCTGGTTAGTAGAAACTAGTTATATTTTATTAATAGGTATGATATATGAAGTATAAGTTCATTTTTGGAACCATATATGATTAATATAACCATAAGATGGACTTATAATTTTTTCTAACCTTTTGTTTGAAACAGATGGAATGACCCATCATTCTATCACATGATCTGCTAACACATCATGAATAACAAATTCAACTTCATTTCTTTAAGGGATGAAGTGGAAATTGTTCAAAGCACAAAAAACAGTAAGATTGTTCCAAAATCAAGTAAGTATTTCTTCTAATTCAAAATTTTCAAATTTAGGGAAATGATATTGAAAACCAAAAATGTTGTCCTAGTTCTCTTATATCCGAAGCCTCAATTTATTATTTTGAAAGGAAAGACCTCTTTAGACTGGGTAGAGGGAGACCCATTACATAGCCCGAAGGCCCAAGGCCAAGTGGCCTGAATGCAAGGCATGAAAGCCCATTTTTTTTTTGGTCCAAAGGACCCCTCGGTGAACAGTACTGCTACAGTACCCGCGTTGCTACAGTCCCTGCTACAGTACCGCCACCGCTACAGTATCTACTACAGTCCCTCCACCGCTATAGTGCTGCCACTGCTACAGTGCCGCCGCTGCAATAGTACCTGCTACAGTGCTGCTACAGTACCTGGGAAATTCGCCCCTGCCCGGATTCGATCCTGGGTCTTTTGGATGCCAAGCAGGAGCCTGTACCACTAGGGTACAGGCTCGTTGGCTCTCTTATATTCGATGAATCAGATGGTACCTTATATCAACAAAAATCTATGGCTTTGTGATTGTTGGCTTCTTCATAGCCCTGTTCTCTACCACTCTCCATCAGAACATGATTGTTATATTTATCCTCCATATCCATATTTTCACCTATGATCTCCTACGTGGAAAACTAGTGATGAGTTAATTTGGGTAACCGTTATGTTTCATACTATTGTTTTTAAAGATGGTTTCGGTATTCCTTTTTACGATTTGGGTTTCTATTAAAGAAACTTTCAAGTAGTAAACCATTTATAACCCCGATGAATTTCGAGGGCGAAATTAATTTTAAGGGGGTAGAATGTAACACCCTGAGATTTTATGATAAGTATTCTTTTTAATTTATTTGATTTCATGTGTTTTATGTTAAATTAAGATTATCTTGTGCTATACGCAACACCGTATTAGCTTGCAGTATACGCAGTACAATTCATGGATCGTGATATACAAAATTTCAAGTTCATTTGATAGAAGTTATTCTACGCAACATTGAGTGTATACATATATATATATATTCAATGTATAAATGAAATATGGTTGGATTTTGTTATACGCAACAAAAAAGGAGTCTTGCACTACACGCAACCCTGACTTGGCTTTCATTACACGCAATCATGACCTTCCTCGATAGCGTGTCTTGTACGCAATACCGAGTTTTGTTAAACTACGATATGCTATTAAAATATTATTAAAACTAGCCGTTATGAATAGTAATACCCACTTTTTGATATTTTATAAATTTTATTTTTTAAAATGGACTTCATTTTTGGATTCGGAATATCGAAATTATCCTAGGGTGAAATTTTTTTATTTTTTTGAAAACTTTCAATTTTTGATGAATAATGAAAACACTATGTTACTATTTAAAAACCAACTTTTTATTTAAATAAATATTTATTTTATTTAGATTTATTTTTGGTAAAAATTGATATATAATACCTATATAAGTTCAATGTAATTCATTAGAGTCATTTTATAATAAATTTAGATATAAAAAATTTTATTGAACTTTTGACCATCTTTTACCCACCTCCTAGGCGAATTTTCAAATTTACATAAAACTTAATTTTACCACTTTTGTGAATGGAATTTCAAAAATTCTTGAGACACGGTTGATGTCAGTAAGTAAAATGTGGTTCAATGAGATGAAAATAATTTTTGGTGAATAGTAACTTTTTACTTTTTTTTACCACGGTTAAAAGTAAATAGGGTAATTAAGGGTACAAATGATATTATTATTACCCTAACACATGTCCTAATTCTATTGGATAAGTGTATTTCAACCAAAAACAACCTTACATTTATTATTAATTTTTTTAAAGAAGGGTTAAAATAGTTAAAATCAAAGTTTGATAAGTAAATCATTTTTAATATTGTGTTATACATAAGATAAATTAGACTATAAATATTAATTATAAAGATAAAAAGATTTCCTACATTATGGTATTTTATTTTTAATTTTTAGAAATTATATAATTTAATTTATTTATGACACAAATATGATGCAGTAATTATCTTGTTAATGAAATATAGACATAATTGATGTTATAAATACCCAAATAAATGTAATTTGAGACTTTTTATGAATTCGACTAATTTTCTAGGTTAATATGACATGTTATTATTCTTTTAATTAAATTTTTGTTTAACTAATCATTTCGTTATTATTTTCACAAATATCAATAACTAAATAGTGTCAAAATTGACATAAAATAGTTTTTAAAACAAATATTATATTATTAATTGGTATTTTTTTACTAAAAATCTAAGGTTCAGCCAAATGACCTAGATAAGGTTATATATATTATTAGTAAACAACTTGGGGTTCGTTTGGCTTGTTATAGTATGTTTTTTAACCTTATAGTGTAAGAACAAAAAAAGACACGGTAAAAGTAAAATTATCTAACATAAATTAAAATCTAAATGATAAAGTTAAAATAGTAAACTAAACCTATCAAAATTATATTGGATGAGAGTATTTCGACCCATCCCCACCTTTGCTTCTAAATTAATCAATTTGGAGCTATTTAAAACTAAACATGGCTTCATAATAAAAATAATATTTTTAGTTTTTTCAAAGATGCCCCTCTCCTCCCTTATAAAAGGGCACCTCCTCCCTCTCTTCCTCAGACCACATTGAGCCTTCAAGTTCGGAAAAACACTGAAAATTTCTCTTCTACACTTCCCTAGAAACATCCTAGAGGTTATGGTCTTCTTCAAAGACCAATCTTAGTGCTCTAAGAGGAGGTTTCAAAAAGGCGCTTCAAAGAAGAGGTAATGTCTGTTACCGATTCTTTCAACTTTATTTCTTCTTCCACTTCTTCTTCTTTAGTTGTTTCATTATGAAGTAAAAAAATCAGTATCACTAATATAATGATATGTAATTATAATTATGAAACAACCCTATTTCACCATCTTTCCATCCTACGGAAACCAAAATCACCACGCGTGCGTACGTACAGAATACCGTCTCCACGCTGTGGTGTAATCAGTTTTTCCACCACCACCTTACATAGATGGGTATAATGGTGTAAATAAATAACTATATATGATTATTGTAAAGTGATATTGATTATGAAATTGTATACATACACTCCAATACAATTCCATGATCATGGGAATGATATCATCGCTCGTGCGTACGTACGGACTACCGTCTCCACGAACGCGATGAGATTAATTTTCCATGATTAACCATTCAAGAATGATTATAAAGTATATATAATGAATAATAATGAAATATATGACATAATAATGCTACTGTATTTATGTATATATATATATGTATTTCATATACTCAATTCCAGTCAATTCAATAAGGAAATGAAAACAGCATTCATGCGTACGTACGGCCTACCGTCTCCATGAACGGTGTATTTCATTGATTTTATGGATCTATAATATATATGTATATGATGAATATATATATAAATCATGTTTTACTTTCTAAAATTATGTAAATCAGTGTATAAGTAATAATATCAAGAACGACGAGTCGAAACACATACGATAAATGAAACGATTTTACACAAAATGCTCTTTAACAGGGAATTTACAAAAGAACGGGTAATATAAAGTCTAAGTGAACCATATATGATATCATAACAATGAATATGGTTATTTAATAAGTCAATGACATTATTTAAATAATTATACTGGAGGTTCAAATACATACAAAGCATATCAGACATAAGGAAAGGGATAATTTTGCAAATCTCATTTTTATCCGAGATTGTTTATTCGTAAGTATTTACTGGGGTTATTTCTATCATCCATGTCAATGTTTTATAAAAGTGTTTTCATGTATGTTTAAAGTCCTTTTTATCCGTTCTTTAATTTTACTACATGGTTTGTAAGGAATATTTCTTTTGTTTACGTTATGAGGTACTTTTTGACTTTTCCGAAAAAAGTATGAGAAGAATGTTTTTTTAACATATACGGCATTAAAGGATTTTTACAGTTTTATAAAGCCTTATTTTAATGCAGCTTCCTCCAAAATATTTCATGACTATTTTCAACAAAATCCTTTTCTTTTAAAATTGCATGACATTTTGTGGAAAGAGAATGATTTTTAAGAAGAAAGGATATTTTCCTTATAAATTCATTTCAAGTGTTTTATCAAAACCATTTTTCATCTATGATGACATTATTTCATATGTGTATATTTCAAGTATCATGTCTCTATGATTTACATGGTTTCACATTTCTTATTATGAAATGATATCCATTTATTTTATATGGATTATGTGGTGATGGGATGATGTTTATGAAACCCATTTTATTCGTTGGGTTATTATGAATGATGTTGTTTATTTTGTGGCACAAGTAAGAATGATTTCATTATGAGATGGGTGGGACCTATATCTCCCTCAAATGAATTGGGTAAAGATTTATATCTCATGAGATAGACATGGCTGTAATGGTAAGTTAATCAGGTTTAGTGTTACATGACTTAAACGAGGAGTGAACTCGATTTAGAAAGGGACTTTGTCCACTAAGATGGTCTTGGCAGCAATGCCTTGGCTACTATGAAAATCATGACATGTGCTGAATGGTTGCCACAATTACATGTTTTATTCCAATTATATTTTATCACGGTTGATGTTCTATTATGATATATGCCTTACATACTTCCATGATTTATGTCTTTGCTCAAGATTTTGATGTTTAAATTTCATGTTCATGTTTTTTCTTCCAAATGTTTATGGATTGTTTTATGTTATCTATGTTTTCCATTACTGAGCATTTGAGCTCACCATTTTTATGTTTTATTTGCCCCAGGAAATAAATTAAGTTTTTAGGTAAGGAAACAAAAAGGGGAATATTGTTATGGGAGTTGTTGAAGATATTTCAACATGATTAGAAGTTTATATTCTGAGTTTCCAAAGACACTAAACTATTACGGTCCTTATGTGTTTGTTTTTGTTATGTATTAAGTATTCCACAAAAGTAATGTAATGTCCATATACGTCAAGCTTTAGGTCTCTATAAAGGCAGAGCACCACGATGAGGGGGATGAAACATTGAATCTGCGACGAAGGGGGACACACACCCCATAGGTCCCGTAGACCATGTGGTGCCGCCACATGGCGTCATTGATTGAAGGGCCGAAAGAATCTTTGAGCTTTTAGAGGAGCTGGGCGGCCACCCAACTAGTGAGCTGTGACCCAGCGGGACGGGTCAGTCCATCTGGGTCAGACCAGACATGGACACCTTTCAGGCCGAGTTTCGCATAAAGAGTCGTTTCTTGTGAACCCGACATCTATTTGATGGAGCTTCTCCGGTACTAGGATCCTTGATGTAAGAAGGCCCTTTTGAGATACTCCACTTGGGTTTTGTAGAGCATGGAAAAAGGCCGGGTTGGATCGTACGAGAATCCAACCAGACCCTCAGTAATGAAAAGCCTATAACTGATAGATAGAGCGTCTGGTTGATGCACTGCCTGTTGCATTGGAACCGTTACAATATGTTGGTCCTTTGGGTTACTTTTTCATGGATCTTTTTACCATTTTTGGAATAATAGATATCCTATGGAACAAATAATACATAACTCAAGCACAACAGGTTCAGGGAATCCTATGGATGGCTGTCATTTGAGAAGCGATCCTATGTGGATCAACATCTTAACGGCCCTGTGCAGATCAAAATCTCAGCGACCCTATGTGGATTCGCATATTAGAGACCCTATGTGGATCAACATCTAGTGACCTTGTGTAGATCAACATCTTAGAGACCCTATGTGGATCAGCATCTAGCGACCCTGTATGGATGAGCATCATAGAGACCATGTGTGGATGAGCATTTTAGTGACCCTGTGTGGATCAGAAATATACAACCCGATGAGGACCAACCTTTGAGTAGCCCATCATGGATCAGTGACATACAACCCTGTGTGGATCAACAATGGAAAAAAAATCTTTGTGGTTCAGTTGTTGAAAATTTCTAATAGAATAAAATGATGTATCATAATTCTAATCATCTTAATCCATGATATCTGATTTTTATACCAAGATTGAGATGAATCTTTTTCTTTGTGATTTTTTGATTGAGATCATGATTTGTGGTATTCATTTGTGGAATCATGAGAGACCTTTGGCGGTCTCGGGCTCCCTACTGGGTATTTTTATACTCACCCCAGCACGGGCTTCGCCTGCACGTTGTTGTGTCTTATGAAAATTGTAGAGACCCGAAGCTTGACAAACATAGATATTACATTACTTTTGCAGAATACTTAATACATAACAAAAAACAGACACACATAGATCGTAATAATTTAGTGTCTTTAGAAACTTGGAACGTAATCTTCTAATCGCGGTGAAATATCTTCAACATCTCCCATAAAGATCTTCCACTTTTTGTTTCCTTACCTAAAACCTTTCTTTTAATCCTGGGGGAAAATAAAACATAAAAAGGGTGAGCTCAAATGCTCAGTAAGGGTAAGCATGGATAAAATAAAACATACCATATACATTTGAACTTAAAAACATGAACATAATGATTAAACATCAAAATATTGAGAAACAACTTAAAACATGGAAGTACATAAGGCATAGATCATAATGGAACATAAATCATGATAACATATAATGGTAATAAAACATGTAATTGTGGCATCCATTAATCACATGTAATGATTTCCATAATTGCCAAGGCATTGCTGCCAAGACCATCATAGTGGAAAAAGTCCCTTTCTGAATTGAGTTCACTCCTCGTTTCAGTACTGTAACACTGAACCAGATTAACATACCATTCTAGAGATGTCTATCTCATGAGATATAAATCTTTACCCAACGCATTGGTGGGAGATATAGGTCCAACCCATCTCATAATGAAATCATTCTTACTTGTGCCACAAAATAAACATACATCATTCATAACAACCCAATAAATAAAATGGGTTTCATAAACATCATCCCATCATTACATAATACATATAAAAGAAATGGATATCATTTCATAATAAGGAAAGTGAAACCATGTAAATCATAGCGAAATGATACTTGAAACATACACATATAAAATAATGTCATCTTAGATGAAAAATGATTTTGATAAAACACTTGAAATGAATTTTTGAGGAAAATATCCTTTCTTCTTCAAAATCATTCTCTTTTCACAAAATGTCATGAAATTTTAAAAGATAAAGATTTTTTTGAAAGTATTCATGAAATCTTTTGGAGGAAGCTTCATGAAAATAAGGCTTTATAAAACCGTAAAAAATCTGTTCGTGCTGTATAAATTAAAAAAACATTCTTCTCGTACTTTTTCTAGAAAAGACAAAGTACCTTGTAAAAGAATGATTTCATACATACCATGTAGTAAAAGTAAAAAATGGGTAAAAAGGACATTAAACATACATAAAAACATTTTTATAAAACATGCACATGGATGATAACAATAACCGCAGTAAATACTTACGTATAATCAATCTCGGATAAAAAAAATGAGATTTGCGAAATTATCCCTTACCTTAGGTCTGATATGATTCGTACGTATCCAAAACTCCTATATAATGATTTAAATAATGTCATTGACTTATTATAGAATAATATTCATTGTTAGGATATCATAAATGGTTAACTTATGACTTTATATTACCCGTTCTTTTGAAAATTTAATGTTAAAGAGCGTTTTGGGTAAAATCGTTTCATTTGTCATCCGTGTTTTGACTTGTAATTATTCATATGATTACATAGATCATGATTAATTAATTAAATAATATAAAATATGATTTATATATAATATATATTCATAATATACATATATATAATATATCAATAAATGGACTGAAATACACCGTTCATAGAGACGATAGACCGTACGTATGCATGAATGTTGTTTTCGTATCCTCATTGAATTGAATGGAATTAATTGGATGACATACATATATATATATACATAAATCCAGTATAATTATTATGTCATATATTTCATTATTACTTATTATATATACTTTATAATCATTTATGAATGGTTAATCATTGAGAATGAATCTCATCGCGTCGTGGAGACGGTATTCCGTACGTACGCACGAGTGATGATATCATTCCCATGATCGTGGAATTTTATTTGAGTGTATGTATACTATTAAAGAATCAATATCACTTTACAATAATCATATATAGTTATTATTTACACCAATATACCCATCCAAGTGAGGTGGTGGTGGAAAATAGATTACACCACGGCGTGGAGACGGTATTCCGTACATACGCACACGCGGTGATTTAGTTTTCCATAGGATGGATAGATGGTGAAATAGGGTTGTTTCATACATATAATAACATATCAGTATATGACTGATACTGATGTTATTACCTCATAATGAAAAAACCTAAGAAGAAGAAGTGGAAGAAGAAATAAAGTTGAAAGAATCAGTAACGGACATTACCTCTTCTTTGAAGTGCCTCTTTGAGACCTCCTCTTAGAGAACTAAAATTGGTCTTTGAAGAATCCCAGGACCTCTAGGATGTTTCTGGGTAAGTGGAGAAGAAAATTTGGCAGGGGTTGTACGAGCTTGAAGGCTCAAAGTGGTGTGAGGAAGAGAGGGAGGAGGTGCCCTTTAATAAGGGAGGAGAGGGGCTCCTTTGGAAAAACTAAAAATATTATTTTATTATAAAGCCAAAATCGGTTTTAAATAGCTACAAATTGATTTATTTCGAATCTAAGGTGGATATGGGTCGAAATCCTCTCATCCAATATAATTTAGACAAGTTTAGTTTACTATTTTAACCTTATCATTTAGATTTATCTTTAAGTTATATAATTTTACTTTTACCGTTTCTTTTTGTGTTCTTACACTATAAGGTTAATAAAATTACTATAAGAAACCAAACGAACCCCAAGTTGTTTATTATTAATATATATAACCTTATATAAGTCATTTTTCCGAACCTTAGATTTTTAGGAATAAAATAACAATTAATAATATAATATTTGTTTTAAAAACTATTTTATGTCAATTTTGACACTATTTTGTAATTGATTTTTTTGAAAATCATAACAGAATTATTAGTTCTAACAAAGGTAATTAAATAACTAATAACATGTCATATTAACCTATAATATTAGTGGAATTCATAAAAAGTCTCAGATTACATTTATTTTGGTATTTATAACATCAATTATGTCAATATTTCATTAATAAGATAATTACTGCATCATCTTTGTGTCATTAATAAATTAAATTATTTAATGTCTAAAAATTAAAAATAAAATACCATTATTTAGGAAATATTTTTATATTTCTAATTAATATTTATAGTCTAATTTATCATATGTATAACCCTATATTAAAAATTATTTAGATATTAAACTTTGATTTTAACTATTTTAACCCTTCTTTAAATAAGTTAATAATAAATGTCCTAATCTAATCCAAGTGGGCCTAAATGGTCATATTTTCTTCCTAAGGTTGTTTTTGGTCGAATTACACGTATCCAATAGAATTAGGACATGTGTTAGGGTAATAATAATATCATTTTTACCCTTAATTACCCTATTTACTTTTAACCGTGGCAAAAAAAAAGTAAAAAGTTACTATTCATCAAAAATTATTTTCATCTCATTGAACCATATTTTACTTAATGACATCAATCGTGTTTCTAGGATTTTTCAAATTCCACTCATAGAAGTGGTAAAATTACGTTTGATGAAAAATTCATTTTTTTAACTACTACTTAGTGGTTTCACTATTCATCAAAAAATGAAAGTTTCCAGAAAAATACCAAAAATTAGGCATAAGCTATATTTTCTATTATGAACTCAAAAATTATGTCTATTTTACCAAATTAAAAACATATTAGTTGCATTACTTAATTTAAAAATTAATTCTCGTTGTCAAAACAAATAGCGTGTTTTTAAAAGAAAATAACTATCAAAAGACTGACACTTGTTTATGTCTGGTTTAAATGTGAAATTACATCCAATGACCGACAATGTATTAAATTGTAAAAATATATTCTAAATATACTTTAAAACCACTCAAATTAATAATTTACCACTATTAATTATTTCGATTAAAAAGGTTGTTTTTAATTAAAATTTAGTAATTTTCACTATTCATCAGAAAATGAAAGTTATCCGAAAAGTACCAAAATTTCACCCTAAGCAAATTTCAATATTCCGAATCCAAAAATGAAGTCCATTTTGAAAAATAAAATTTAAAAAATTTAAAAAATTGGTTATTACAATTCAAAATGGCTAGTTTTAATAATATTTTAATAGCATATTGTTGTTTAGTGAAACTCGTTATTGCGTACTACACACGCTATCGAGGAAGGTTGTGATTGCATCTAATGCAAGGCAAGTCAATGATGCGTGTTGTGCAAGATCCTTTTGGTGTAGCGTACAACACAAGACATTAATGAAATCAAAAAGAATATTTTTCATAAAATCTCAGGGTGTTACATTCTACCGCCCTTAAAATGAATTTCGCCCTCGAAATTCATCGGGGTTATAAATGGTTTACTACTTGAAATTTTATTTAATAGAAACCCACATTAGAAAAAGTAATACCAAAACATGGCTTTAAAAAATAAATTATGAAACATAACGGTTACCCAAATAAACTAATCACTGGGTTTTCACATAGGTGAAAATATGGATATGGAAGATAAATCTAACCATCATGTTCTGATGGAGAGTGGTAGAGAACATGGCTATGGAAAATCCAGAAAACACAAAGCCATAAATTTGTGACGATATAAGGTACCATCTAATTCATCAGATATAAGAGCATTAGGACAACATTTTTGGTTTTCAAGAGCATTTCCCTAAAGTTGATGAAATTGGAATTATAATAAATACTTTCGTGATTTTGGTATAGTCTCGTTGTTGGTTGTTCTTTGGAAAATTTCCACTTCATGTCTTAAATAAATGAAGTTGAATTTGTCATTCGTGATGTGTTAGCAGATCATGTGATAGAATGAGGGGTCATTCCATCTGTCTCAAGAAAAAGGTTAGAAAAGTTAACAAAAAAAATACGTAAGTCCATATATAGTGAGATTAATCATATATGGTTCCTAAAATGGACTTATACTTCTTATATTATACTGATTAATATAATCAAACTAGTTTCCACTAAACAGGGACTTCCTGTAGGCCAGTGGTAGGTGATAAAGGCCAGTCACACTTCGGTTGTGGGTTCGATTCCCTCAGCCCTGTCCGACGCGATGGGCTGCCGCCCGTCCATCAGGTTGTCCTTTTTCTAAAGCTATATTACTATAACATCCCATCAATAATATTGAAAAAAGTTCTGTCCTAACTTATGTCCAACATAATATATTCCAATCTTTAGGCTTATCTAAAATACTTCGGTCCAAGCTCATTGTATAAAGAAACTGATTACTTGAAATGTCACATAACAATCACGTGAATGCCATCATTTATCCCCCATATATCAAAAGATATATCTTGTTGGTCAAATTACAACCATGTGAATACCTTAATCATGTATTCTCTTGAAGAATGAATACCCATTGAACCTTAGTGAAAACATGAATGTAGTTAAAAGTTAACACTTTCCACAAACCGAAATCCTAAAAATTCTTTATACTCAAACCATGATATCACTTAGTCCTTATATCAATCATGAGATCATGAATACAATCAAACATCTCATTATCTTCTTATCCCCTCATTATGCGCATATCATCTGCTTACCAAAAATATCTCAATAACTGTCCATGGTTACCGGTACCATAAAATTATTGAAACCCACAATAGACCAATACATAAATATTCCAATATTCCACGATACTATATACCACATTATTTTGGAATCCCATTACATAAACACTTAATAATTTCACCACATCGTTTTCATATTCAATATCACCAATAGTGATTGCATGTGACTTCCCTTTGTCCTTTTCCTTTAGTGGTTGATCATGTCGATCATCACTAACCCTGGGATTAAGGCATTTATTAGCATAATTCCCCATTTCCTAGCACTTGAAGCATTGAAGTGTTGGTGGTGCATTCTCTACAGTCTTTTCTATATTCACATCATTAGAAACCCTTATTCCATTACTTCGACACTCAGCTGCTCGATAACCTTCTTTTCCACACTTAAAACATTTTTTAGTCCCTTTAAGACAATCTCCACCATGCTTCTTTCCACACTTTGACCATAAGGAAACAATCATCTTCTTTTCACCATTATTCTGAGATTTCTCCTTGAACTCCATCTTTCGTTTCTTGTCAAAACTATGAGATGGATAAGTAACACCAACATTCATTTCTACCTTTATAGCAAAACGCACAATTTCTTCATAGATACTGAAGTCTCTTATATCTAATGCCCTTCAAAGATTTGGTTTTAAGCCACTGAAGAATCGATCAACTTTACTTTCAAGTTGGATGATAAAGCCAGATGCATACCTTTCAAGCCTTGTAAAATTCACTTCGTATATACCAACAGATTCATCATCCTTTTGGTTTAGTTCAAGAAACTCCTTCTCCATCTTTGTTCGAAGAATACGGGGGAAGTACTTATTGAAAAATAAGTTCTTGAACTAGTCCCATTCCATGGACTCAATTTAATCTCTTGGCCTCGTATTCTTGATAAGATTCCACCATTGATCAGCATAACCTTCCAAACGATACACTACTAAGATGACTTTATAATGTTCAGAACATTGAAGAACTAAAAATATCTTTTCAGTAGTACTGATCCATTGTTCAGCAACTAATGGATCAGTAGACCCTCTGAATGAGGGTGGACACTGCCTCATGAAGGACTCAATAGAATATTGTTCCCTTCTCTACTCATTTGGAAGTCCAGAATGATTCATAGCTTGTGTAAGTATAGTAATAAGATTTTTTCACTCCATCCCCCATAACATTTGTTTGTTCAGGAGGACTATCATTGCATTGTCCATTACATTGATCAAAACGGTTCTTTCGGGTTCCAGCCATCATCTAAAACCCAAAAAGAATTGTGTAAGAGGCAAAAATCATACTAGGGAAAACAACATAATAAAGGGGAGTACCTTCAATATTTAACACCTTATGTTTAATTCTAAGATCGTTAGCACAATTCCAGGACTATAACCTATACTTATACTTAACCTTAGGGACATCCCTAGACATACCTTAGAAATATCTCTAGGGATCTCACTAAAGTTATCGCATCCTAGTTTCCAAAGGTTGACTAAACCTTTCCTCTAATACCAACTGTAGAGACCCGAAGCTTGACAAACATAGATATTACATTAATTTTGCGGAATACTTAATACATAACAAAAACAGACACTTAAGGACCATAATAGTTTAGTGTCTTTGGATACTTGGAACGTATTCTTCTAATCGTGGTGAAAGATCTTCAACATCTGCCATAAAGATCCTCCACTTTTTGTTTCCTTACCTACAACCTTTCTTTTAATCCTGGGGGAAAATAAAACAAAAAAATGGTGATCTCAAATGCTCATTAAGGGTAAGCATGGATAAAATAAAACATACCATATACATTTGAACTTAAAAACATGAACATAATGTTTAAACATCAAAATATTGAGCAACGACTTAAAACATGGAAGTACATAAGGCATAGATCATAATGGAACATAAATCATGATAACATATCATGGGAATAAAACATGTAATTGTGGCATCAATTAAGCACATGTAATGATTTCCATAGTAGCCAAGGCATTGCTGCCAAGACCATCATAGTGGACAAAGTCCCTTTCTGAATCAAGTTCACTCCTCGTTTCAGTCCTGTAACACTGAACCAGATTAACTTACCATTCCAGCCATGTTTGTCTCATGAGATATAAATATTTACCCAATGCATTGGAGAGAGATATAGGTCCCACCCATCTCATAATGAAATCATTCTTACTTGTTCCACAAAATAAACATACATCATTCATAACAACCCAATAAATAAAATGGGTTTCATAAACATCATCCCATCATTAAATAATCCATATAAAATAAATGGATATAATTTCTTAATAAGGAAAGTGAAACCATGTAAATCCTAGAGAAATGATACTTGAAACATACACATATGAAATAATGTCATCTTATATGAAAAATGATTTTGATAAAACACTTGAAATGAATTCTTGAGGAAAATATCCTTTCTTCTTCAAAATCATTCTCTTTTCACAAAATGTCATGCAATTTTAAAAGAAAAGGATTTTGTTGAAAGTAGTCATGAAATATTTTGGAGGAAGTGCCATGAAAATAAGGCTTTATAAAACCGTAAAAAAATCAGTTCGTGCCGTATAAGTTAAAAAAACATTATTCTCGTACTTTTTCCAGAAAAGTAAAAGTACCTCGTAAAAGAAATATTTCATACATAACATGTAGTAAAAGTAAAAAATGGGTAAAAAGAACATTAAAAATACATAAAAACACTTTTAGAAAACATGTACATGGATTATAACAATAACCCCAGTAAATACTTACGTATAATCAATCTCGGATAAAAAAAATGAGATTTGCGAAAGTATCCCTTACCTTAGGTCCGATATGATTCGTACGTATCCAAAATTCTTGTATAATGATTTAAATAATGTCATTGACTTATTACAGAATCATATTCATTGTTATGATATCATATATGGTTCACTTATGACTTTATATTACCCATTCTTTTGTAAATTTCATGTTAAAGAGCGTTTTGGGTAAAATCGTTTCATTTGTCGTTCGCGTTTTGAATTTTAATTATTCATATGATTACATAGATCATGATTAATTAATTACAGAATATAAAACATGATTTATATATAATATATATTCAGAATATACATCTATATAATAGATCGATAAATGGAAAGGAATACACCGTTCATGGAGACGGTAGGTCGTACGTACGCATGAACGTTGTTTTCGTTTCCTCATTGAATTGAATGGAATTAATTGGATGACATACATATATATATATATATAAATAAATAAAATATCATTATTTTGTTATATATGTCATGATTACTTATTATATATGCCTTATAATCATTTCTGAATGGTTAATCATTGAGAATGAATCTCATCGCGTCGTGGAGACGGTATTCCGAACGTACGCACGAGCGATGATATCGTTCCCATGATCGTGGAATTTTATTGGAGTGTATGTATAATATTAAAAAATCAATATCACTTTAAAATAATCATATATAGTTATTATTTACACCAATATACCCATCCAAGTAAGGTGGTGGTGGAAAATATATTACACCACGGCGTGGAGACGGTATTCCGTACGTACGCACGTGTGGTGATTTCGTTTTCCATAGGATGGATAGATGGTGAAATAGGTTTGTTTCATACTTATAATAAAATATCATTATATGAGTGATATTGATGTTATTACCTCATAATGAAACAACCTAATAAGAAGAAGTGGAAGAAGAAATAAATTTGAAGGAATCGGTAACGGACATTACCTCTTCTTTGAAGCGCCTCTTTGAGACCTCCTCTTAGGGCACTAGAATTGGACTTTGAAGAAGCCCAGGATCTCTAGGATGTTTCTAGGGAAGTGGAGAAGAAAATTTGGCAGGGGTTGGACGAGATTGAAGGCTCAATGTGGTGTGAGGAGGAGAGGGAGGAGGTGCCCTTTTATAAGGGAGGAGAGGGGCTCCTTTGGAAAAACTAAAAATATTATTTTATTATAAATCCAAAATCGGTTTTAAATAGCTCCAAATTAATTTATTTGGAATATAAGGTGGAGATGGGTTGAAATACTCTCATTTAATATAATTTTGACAAGCTTTGTTTACTATCTTAACCTTATCATTTAGATTTAACTTTAAGTTAGATAATTTTACTTTTACCATGTCTTTTTGTGTTCTTACACTATAAGGTTAATAAACAAACTATAAGAAGCCAAATTAACCCCAAGTTGTTTATTATTAATATATATAACCTTATATAAGTCTTTTTTCTGAACCATAGATTTTTAGGAATAAAATAACAATTAATAATATAATATTTGTTTTAAAAACTATTTTATGTCAATTTTGAAACTATTCAGTAATTGATTTTTGTGAAACTCATAACAGAATTATTAGTTCAAAAAAGTTAATTAAATAAATAATAACATGTCATATTAACCTATAAAATTAGTTTAATTCATAAAAAGTCTCAAATTACATTTATTTGGGTATTTATAACATCAATTATGTCAATATTTCATTAATAAAATAATTACTCCATTATCTTTGTGTCATAAATAAATTAAATTATTTAATGTCTAAAAATTACAAATAAAATACCATTATGTAGGAAATAATTTTATATTTCTAATTAATATTTATTGTCGAATTTATATTATGTATAACCCTATATTGAAAATGATTTACTTATTGAACTTTGATTTTAACTATTTTAACCCTTCTTTAAAGAAGTTAATAATAAATGTCCTAATCTAAACCAAGTGGGCCTAAATGGTCATATTTTATTCCTAAGGTTTTTTTGGTCGAATTACACTTATCCAATTGAATTAGGACATGTGGTAGGGTAATAATAATATAATTTTTACCCTTAATTACCCTATTTACTTTTAACCGTGGTAAAAAAAGTAAAAAGTTACTATTCACCAAAAATTATTTTCATCTCATTGAACCTCATTTTACATACTGACATAAATCGTGTATCTAGGATTTTTGAAATTCCACTCACAGAAGCGGTAAAATTAAGTTTTATGAAAAATTCATTTTTTTAAACTACCACTTAGTGGTTTCACTATTCTTCCAAAAAATGAAAGTTTCCAGAAAAGACAAAAAATTAGGCCTAAGCTATATTTGATATTATGAACTCAAAAATGATGTCTATTTTACCAAATTCAAAACATATTAGTTGCATTACTTAATTTAAAAATTAATTCCTGTCATAAAAACAAATAGCATGTTCTTAAGAGATAGTAACTATCAAAAGATTGACACTTGTTTATGTCTGGTTTAAATGTGAAATTACATCCAATGACCAACATTATATTAAATTGTAAAAATATATTCTAAATATACTTTAAAACCACTCAAATTAATAATTTATCACTATTACTTATTTCGATTAAAAAGGATGTTTTTAATTAAAATTTAGTAATTTTCACTGTTCATCAGAAAATGAAAGTTATTCAAAAAGTACCAAAATTCCACCCTAAGATAATTTCGATATTCCGAATCCAAAAATGATTTCCATTTTGAAAAATAAAAATTACAAAATTTCAAAAAGTGGTTATTACTATTCATAACAGCTATTTTTAATAATATTTTAATAGCTATTGTTGTTTAGTGAAACTCGTTATTGCATACTACACACGCTATTCAGGAAGGTTGCGATTGCGTGTAATGCAAGGAAAGTCAAGGATATGTGTTGTGCAAGCTCCTTTTGGTGTAGTGTATAATACATGACATTCATGAAATTAAAAAGAATATTTTTCATAAAATCTCGGGGTGTTACAAAGATGACATACAGCCGTGACTGAGACTCGGGTAGCTAAGACCTGGCCGTAGATAACGGTGACAGTTGATGTGGAGAGCTATGGATATGAGTTGTACCTACCCTTTAGGTAGGAACATTGGTGGATGATTCTAGGAGTTGTTTACTATTTTCTGTTGTAGTTGTATCTTTCAGTTGGTCTTGTATTCAAGCCCCTTTCCTTTAAGTACACACTTTTACTACTGCAGTTTTAGTTCGTGGTTGAATCTTATTGTGTTCTTGGGATGTTTTTTTGTATAGGTTTGATGGAAATGCCTTCCCGTTTTAGGGATATTCCTTTTTGGTGCTATTCTCCAACCTCTAGCCTATGGAAGGTGGGCTTGGTCACGACATAGGCCCCAGAGGATGGGTCATGATATATTCGTTCAATGATAGCTTACATAACTTTTTATTCCAATTTTATGAATTTATTCATAGCATGAAACTTTAGGAGAACTATTCAAACACCACCACAAATCATGGAAGTGGAGTTTTTAATGAAAATGAAGAATGGGGAAATTATTGCATCCTGAGTATATAAATTCTCCCCTATCACAATTTTTGGAATTAATATCCCAAAGAACCTTTTTAGAATCCCTTTGGTGGAATTTGATTCAATTATGGACATGTATTGGCTTTATCTATATATATCCAATATATATTTCCATGAGAAGTAAATCACTCTCTGTATTACGAATCGTCCCCAGATTCTATATAAGTGCAAGGAGTATGATGAATCTTCTTTATCACCAACATCACAACCATGTATATTATTTTTCAAGGAGAAATATTATCTAGATCAAATGACTAAGTCGAAGGAAATAACTATACTCGATGACATGCCTATTTTAAGGGAACACATAGATGTTGTTTCTGAGGAATATCCTTGTATTCCCCCTAGCTAATAGGTTGAATTTTCAATCAAGATTTTACTTGGGTAGTTACCATTATCCAAGAATCCATTTATAATGGTTGTTGTGGAACTTGAGGAGCTAAAGAAATAAATACAGGATAATCTGGATAAATGGTTCATACACCTAATTAGTTTACCATGGGGTGCAACTGTTCTCTTCATCAAGAAGAAGTATGGGTCAATGCATCCTTGAATTGATAATCATGATCTAAAAAATATCTTGATGACTAAAAACTATCACCTTCCACAAATTTATGACTTATTTGATCATCTATGTGGAGCACAATACTTCTCATAGGTGGATCTGCAATTGAGAAATTACCAAGTTATGGTAAATAATAAGGATTCCCCCCGGCCTACTTTCCAAACAAGGTACAAGAACTATGAGATCAATGTAATTCCATTCAGACTCAATAAACCTCTAGAAAAATTAATAGACTTGATTAATAGAGTCTACAGGGATTATCTCAAAAACTTTGTGTTAGTTTGTATAGATGAAATTCCCATATACTTCGAAACCAAGGAGGATTATTAGGAGAATCCTAAAATTATTCTAAAGACCTTATGAAAGAAAAATATTTATGAAAATTAAAAAAATATGAGTTCTGGTTGAAGGAAGTATCATTATTGGAGAATATAATCACAAGTAATGAGAAATATATGGATCATTCAAAGCAAAAAACAATTTTTGAATGGATAAGGCCAACATATGTGATAGATATCTATAGTTTCATTGGATTAACTGAGTACTATCGTCAATTTGTGACAATTTTCTCATGATTGTCAAACCCCCCACCAAGAAAACTAGGAAGGAAGTTATGTTTTCTGAGAATGATGAATGTCAAGATATCTTCCAGGAGTTTAAAAAATAGGTTTATCAATTCCCCTATTCTTACAGCACCCACATGTAGAGAATTTTTTTGTTTTCCGTGATTATTTAAAGATGGGATAGGGTTGTGTGTGAATGAAAAAAAGAAATAGTGATAACCTATGCTTTAATTCAGTTGAAATTTCACATGTAGAACAACCCAACACATGATCTAGTGTTCACCACTGTGATCATTGATTTGAAAATATGGTGGAATTATATCTTTTGGTAGAAGTGTGAAATATTTATGGATCAAAAAAGCCTCATGTATATATTTTCATAGAAAGTGATTAATAATAGCCAATGAAGATGATTATATATGATCAAGTACTATGACTTCTCAAACCACTATCATCCTAAGAAAGAGAATAAAGTGGCAAAGACTATAAGTAGAAAAGACAAAATAATTTTGTCATTAATGAGGGTTGACAAGGATATGATCTTGTTATAATTGAAGAGGGTGGAGATGGAAATCATAAGAAAAGGAACAACATCAATCCTTTCAAAAATTACTGCTCAACTATCACTTTTGGAAAAAATAAAGGCTGATCAAAAGGATGATAATAAATTAAAAATTATATGGAAGGGGAATTCTTCATAGTTAAATGTTAATGAAGAAAGAATTATGATAATTGAGTCAAGAATATGTGTATCATCAAACATGTATTTGAAGAGGGATCCATTAGATGATGCACATAGCTAAACATTCTTCTTCCACCTAGGAAGCACAAATATGTATCTAGATCTCCAAGTACACTATTGTTGTGAAAATATTAAGAAAGATATCATGGATTATACATCTTTTAGTATTGTATTCCAATAAGTGGAAGTGGAAAGGAAGAAATACAATGGGATGATGAAATTATTACCCATACCTTAATTGATATGGGAAAACATCACCATGGATGTTTTCACTAGTCTTCTCAACACATATAGAGGGAATAATGATAAATGGGTTATACTAGAACATCTTATAAAGACTGGACACTTCATTATGATTCAAGAGGATTTTTCATGGGATCAACATGCATGAATATGCATATGATTAGTGTTAACGCTACATAGAGTGCCACTATCTATTATAACTAATAAATATCAAAGATTGGCCTCTATGTTTTAGAAGACTATCCAACATGATTTGAATACTGAGTTGAACTTCATTATGGATTATCACACTCAAACTAATGGGAAATATTATAAGACTATCCAGGCACTTGAGGAAATGCTGAGAGCATGGTCAATTGACTTTAAAGGAGGATGAGACCGACATCTTTCTCTCATTGAGTTCTCTTACAACAATAGTTTCCACCCAAGAATCCAAATGGATCTCTATGAATCTATTTATGGTAATATGTGTAGACCACCTATTTATGAGATGAATTTGGGGAATATAAACTAATAGGTCCTAAAATGGATGAGGAAATGGTGGAAAAGGTTAATACAATTTAGTAGCACATCAATGTTTCTCAGAGTGGACAAAAGAGATATGATGACAATAGTTTACAAGACATAGAGTTTGATGATTGAGAAATGGTATTCCTACACCCATATATATGGAAGAAAGTGATGATATTTGAGAAGAAGGGAAAGCATAGTCCAAGATACATCACCCCCTTTGAGATCCTTGATTGCATTATAGAAGTGGAAAAATAGTTTTCACTCCCACCTGACCTATTTCAAGTACATGATTTATTCCATATGTCCCTATTGAGAAAGAACATACCAAAACCCTCACATTTACTCAACCCAGCTGTGGTACCATTAAGGAATGACCTTTCCTATGAAGAGAACCCAATAATGATCGCAGATCAAAGATAAAAAATTCTACAAAATAAGGCAATTCCCCTGGTCAAAGTGTTGCGGCGAAACCCAATATTTGAAAAATAAATGTTGGAACTGAAGGAGGTGAAGAAACAACATTAACCTCTTCTATTTTAGAGTGGGAAAAGAAAACTTTGAGATAAAAATTTTATAATGGGGGAAGATTTTGACAACCCAAACAGTTAAAAATAATGTTCCCCTTTTGATATATTTAAATTTCTTATTATGTAATACAGTTATAGAAAACACATGCACTTATTTTGGTTTTATTATATAATATTTAAAATACCATTAAGAATCATTACCATTGATAATATAGTTTTTGAATAGTAATCAAATGATTATTATAAATATAGGGTATTAAAAAATCCAATTAACACAAAAAACGAAGTGATATTCTTAACTAGTAGAATCATACCCTCTAAATACAATTTATCAAAGCTTATGAGGGAGATATAATCACTGGTATTTTCCATTGACCAATACCATGCTGAGATCCAACAACATAAGCATGAAAAACCTATTTATGGGAGAAGTTCAAGCTCATCGATATCACTTCTTAAATCATGTATGCCGAACAGACCCATGAAAGTGTAACTGTCACACACCTCACCCTTAGGGAGTTTGATAGTGTATTAAAGGGATATGTATCAAGAAATTAAAAATATCAAAATGTATGTTATTTTTTTATAGAATAATGAATATATTTTTATCCTATTATTTTTTACTTTATAAATGAATTTTATTAACGTTCAATAAAAAATAGCATTTTTGGTTAATAATAATATTAAATTAAGGAAGTTATTTTGATGAATTAATGGATTTTTTAAATAAATAATATTTTTATAAAATATTATTTTTTAATAATTTTTATAAATATAAATGATCATATAATATTTATGAAGTCAAATGTAATTTTTATAAGGGTTCAAAAACTGTTTTTGTAAAAACCCCTCATTTCATAATAAATGTCGATTTTATTTTAAAAGTGAAAATTCAAATATTTTTAAAATATTTAGATAAAATGAATATTATTTTTTGGAATCATAATGTTTAAATTATTCAATGATAAATTTTTCATAATTCTTTGAGATAGTATAATTTTTTCGTAAAAATTAAATACCATATAAACATACTTTCTGAATTATGACATCATAATGACAAATAATTGATGTAATTAATATTATAAAAGGTATACATGACCAAATATATGTTTTCCATTAAAAATAATGTAATTTTATGTTTATTTAGTAAATTTTAAAATGTCTTTATGAATCATACTAAACCATTAATATATTTTAAGGTTTTAAAATAATTTCTTTTAGAGTACGACTCACCTCTACATAATAAAATTATTTTTTTGAAAGTTCGGCATTTGGACTTATAAAATAATGGGAACCAATCACATTTCTCAGAAACCATGGTAAAAAACCATGGAATAGTTTGTGGTTTTGGTTATTTTATGATGTATAGTCCAAAAAATAAATAATAATGAAATCACCCTCTTTTCCTATATAAACCCACCCTAGATCCTATTTTTCTTCACTCAAACTAATTGGAGAACATCCATACACTCCCCTGTGATCTCTAGAGTCCTTAAATTGAACCCAAAGTTCTCAATAATCCCCACCCAAACATTTGGAGTCACACATTCACGTAAGGGACATTCCTCTCCTCTTTTCAATTAAAGAACCTTCTTTGAAAGTAGTCTTTTTAATATAAATTGGTTATAGTTAAATTAATATATAAGAATTAATCTACTATTTAATTTATGTTATTTTAATGAGATACCATTTATCCTCCCCCATTTTTACCCTCACCTAAGGAACTACTGTGCCGAAATTTACTTAGAGATTTCTCTTTTCTCATTTCCATTCTTGAACTTATTTTATATCACATATAATAATTTCTATTTAATTATGTTGGGATATTTTATTCGATATTTATTTTAATATAAATTAAATTTATAAATTATTATATTCCCATTTTACTCCCATTAATCCATCTATGATATTTTATGCACACCTGTTATCATACTGAAATATAGTTCGGGTTATTTTCATTATTCAAGTTGTTTCATTAACTTATGCCTTCTATTTCAAATTTCTAATGTTGGGATATGTTTTTCTTTGTCCCTATTACTTAACATTTGTTTCCAATGTGATGATATATCCCCTTATCTCTCATCAAACCATTTTATGTATCTTTAAGTTATGCCATTATGTTGTTGAAGTTTCACTGTGATTTTACATGCCAAAACAATTGTGCAGTGAATACCATACCCAATTTCTATCAAGGGTGTTCACATTTATGAACACATAAATTTTTATTTGGGAATTAAATATATTTATTCAACACTCCTTGATCGTTGAATAAATTAGGAAAATAAATTAATCCATGTTTTATGATCTATTTTCACACATAAGTATGAGAATGAAATGAATGTGACAGGTGAAACCAAAATTATATAGAGCTCCAATGCCTTGGGTAATGTATAGTCTCATGAGACATCATGTTGGGATAGTGAGTGAACCTAATTACTTAATGGGACTCTGTTCACCATGATATCTTGGTGGTTTATCTTTGACGTATGTTTATGATGCAGTGTTTTAAGTTATTGCTACATTTTCTATGTTATCATTACCTTGTGATATCATGTCTCATTATCCATGATTACTATTGATACTCTTTTTAAGACCCATTTATATTCCTATTATCTAACATTTATCACCTTATTCCATTTTTATTCCCTTAATCATAATTATATCTCACCCATTTCTTATATATATCCCCAATTTATCTCATGTAGTTTTAAAATCCCTATAATTTTAGAACCATGTTAGGCAATTTTTCAATAATTTTTTTGTATCCCATGTTCAAGATGTTATAATATGTACCAAATTTCCAAATACATTGTACTTATCTATATTACATGTTGCATCTTGTGTTATTATATATAATAAATCATGTATTAATGTGTAATAAAGAATAAGGTCGTTATATAACACCCTTTAAAGACTTGGATTTAAGCCACTAATGAATCAATCAACCATAATTTATGGTTGGATGATAATACCAGAAATGTACCTTAGAATTCTTGTAAATGATTCCTCATAGGTACCTATAGATTTATCACCATTTTACTTTATCTCATTAACACCTTCTCTATCTTCGTACGAAGAATACGGGGAAAGTAATTATTGAAAAATATGTTCTTGAACTCATCTCAATCCATGGAGTCAATTTTATCATGTTTCCTCATATTCTTGATATGATTGAACCATTAATCAAGTCTACCTTCCAAATTGTAGACAAACAAATTCATTTTTCATGTTACAAACACAAATGGAAAATAAATTTTTAGTGGAATTGATCCATTTCTTAGCAACTAGAGGATTAGTGGATCCGCTGAAGGATGGTGGACATTCTCTCTTAAAGGACTCAACAAGATTTTGTTCCCTTATTTTCTATTTTGGAAGTCTAGTATAATTTATATATTAAGAAATTTTTGTGATCATAGAAAAAATATTTTTCCTTCTACCAACCATTACATTTGGATTATCAAGAGTACAATCATTGAATTATTGATCGCACTCATTATTAACATAGTTCCTTTAGATCACATAGATTGACTAAAACAGAAATCATAGTTTATGAAACAATAATATTATGTAGAAACCATGTAATCATGAGAAAACAAT
Source organism: Viscum album (assembly GCA_963277665.1). Classification (NCBI taxonomy): domain Eukaryota; kingdom Viridiplantae; phylum Streptophyta; class Magnoliopsida; order Santalales; family Viscaceae; genus Viscum; species Viscum album. Next base: position 1,720,696,213 of record OY728137.1, read on the forward strand.
CACATGATGTATTTATCATTAAAACCTTTCAATCTATGACACCTTGGGTTTATCGAAGGTCATTAATATTCATCATATATTTAAATCCTTCATGATGGTTCATAAAGAGTTTTTTGAATTTCCAATGTATATCCCCCAGAAGTTTTAAAATTGGTGTAAGTAAAGCCCGTTGTCATGGACTAGTTCCTGGTATATTCAAGATCAATATGGGGTTTTCACGATTATTACCCTTATGTACATTTATTATGGTTCCACATCCACTTGTTGTATCCAAACAGGGATGTAATTTCTTAGAAACCACTCTCTCGACCTATTACCAAAGTTTCAGGACATTATCCTAAACTTTGAATCATCCACAGAGTTATCCTTAGATACATACCTACAAATATTTTTATAAATATCCCTAGGGATCTCAATAAAGTTTTTTTATCCTATATTTTAATGGATAACTAAACCTTTTATCTGATACCAACTATAGTTACCCAAGATTCTCATACCTGGATATTGCATTATTTTTTATGAATACTCATTTCATTATACAAACAAATACATGAGGATAGTAATATTTTAATTCTTTTGGAAACATGGAACACAATTTTATTAATTCATGGATGATCTTAAAAGTCTCCCATAAAGTTTTTCTCCTTTAGTACCCCTACATAAAACCTTTATTCATAACCAAGAGAAATGAAACATAAGAAAGGGTGAGATAATATTCTCAGTAAGGTTAAACATAATAGATATCAATAAATGGTCATATATAAGCATAATATAAGAATAAGAGTATGTGACCATAAACAAAAATTATGAGTTTTATACCCAACCTATCATAGATTATAAACATGAAACATGGCATAAATATTGGTAGTTTATAAGGAATGAATCATATGGTAAATAGATAACATGATCCATGAGATCATAGAATTAGCATAATACATTTATTTTCAAAATAAAAATATCATATAAAATCATATGTGACGGATAAACAATAATAAATTCATAACATGGTAGGCCTGGTCTGACCACCTATGTACCTAGTTCGGCTTTGGGATGACGACTCGTGTACCCTTCATCATGGGCTTCATATGACCACCGATGTACCCTCATTTATATGCTTGGATTAAACATCCATGTACCCTTTTATCTCATAGATAATTTATCATTACCAAATTAATTGGATGGAAATATAGGCACCACCATACACATAGTGAAAATCATATTAATGTGTGTCATAATATCATAAAACATCATCATATCATAACCCATGGAATGAAATGGGTATCATAAACACCTCAAAATATCATAAAATATAGAGAAGATATAGGTTAAAAATAATTTCATCATATCCTAACATGTGAAAAGAATCATTTTTCATAAGTATTTTATCACGGTATAGCCTGTGGAAGTGAAATGGGTTTTATAAATATCAATCCGTCAAAACCTAATCCATAAAGAGAAATAATATAAACGCTATCCTTGGATTATATCATTAGTAAATCATAAATTATATCAAAGGATGTCATCTTAGATGGAGAAGGATTTTGAAATATCACATGGAAAATTAATAATAAAAATAACCTTTATTTGAAAATCAATTTAATAAAACATTTTCAAAAATTCTTTTTATTGAAAATAACATTGCAAAATTATAAATAAAGTCTTCAAAATTCATTAAAAACATTTCAGGAGAAAAATATACTTTTATATTTGAAAAATTATTTTTAAAATGTATAAACTTTTGAAAAAGTTGTTATTTTAAAATAACCTTGAAAACCTATAATTCGATATTCGAATAAATGATTGGTTCTGAGGTTAGAAAATTCTATTCATATCGTACACTTAACAAACAAATATTCCTTTCACATTTTTGGTAAAACCCAAATAAATTTTTTTTTGGAAAATTAAATGAATATTTATTTCAAAATAATTTTCTAAAAAAGAAACCATTATAAAAACTTATTTCTTAAAAAACCTAAGGTAGTAATAAAATATTTTTGAAAAATATATTAGAAACCATGCTTTTGAAAGAAAATAAAATTATAAATAAGAGTGAAATAATGTCCATTTTTATTAAAAACATTTTATCGCATAAATTAAGTATCAAATAGAAAAAAATAGTACTATTAGTTGAAAATATCTTAAATAACCATAGGAAAATAAAATTAATGATAATTCTTGAGATATGGATCATAAGATCTTATCATTGGAAGAATAGTTATAAACAATCCCGATAAACAGTGAGATTGTAACATAACATTTTTACCACTTTAGAAACATTGAATAGTAAGCCCCATGGGATATAGATACTGAAATAGATATGTAAATACCAATAATTTTTTGTATAATCATCAAAAATACATTCATGGATAGTATATACAACACATAAAAGAAAGAGGTGGTGCATATGATACATGTCTCACAGAAGTAAACAGTGAGGAAAAAATCTATTACTATTGTGAAATAATAATATCTATAGAGACATTAATTATCATTAAATGAGTTATATTCATGATATATTCTGTAATATGTAAGTACATATACCTCACAAAAAAATGATTAGTGAAAATGGAATATGTCTCATGGAAATAAAAGGGAGACTAGAAATCACATTACCTTATGTCCTGACTTCCATATTACTTCTTAAAACATAATTTATAATAAATATACGTTTTTTATACACATACTTCAGAACAATATTTATATATATCATACCATTTATTATTTTCTTATGATTTTTTGTTACAAATTTATTAACAATTCCATACAAAATTTGTCTTTCAGGTAATAACATCTTTGTTTTTCATATATGTTTTGACTTCTAATTTATGGTCCTCTTAACTTGATCAAGGTTTCTTCATCTTCATAATTTACAACATGATATAAGTATCATATATATTCATTATATATTTATTTATAGTAATCCATAATATTTAGTGATAAGAGATTAAATACTCTGTCTACGGAGAAAGTGGGTCGTACGTATGCATGAACACTATTTATATTTTGTTTTCATATTGAAAGACAAAAAAAGTAAATGATACATAAATATTTTTATATATTATCATTAAATGATAGTTTTTATGTTTTATATATATCACATGTTTTTTATTACAATATTCTTCAATACATTCCTTGAAAATCATGAATGAATTATAACACTTCGTGAGGCACACTCAAACGATATTACCGTATTCTGAAAAAAGAAAAAGAATAAAGGTATATGTGATATAATATTTATAGAAGAATAATAAAATAATTGATATCATAAATATCATATATAAATATTATTTCCATCATTATTACCAACCATGATAGGTGGTAATGGAAAAATGGACAACATTGGTTTGTGAGGCGGTAGTCTGCCACACACATAGATGATGATTTCATAACCCAATAAACATGTGTGTGTTTGGATATAGGTTTTAACCATATCATAACAAAACATACGTATATTAATTATATTGCAGTTATTTTATAATCATGATTTAAAAATTATTGATGGGGTTTGAGTAAGAAAAAAACGTCTATTGATGAACTTTATGACTTATTCAATTATCTATTTTTGGATAGTACCAAATGCCTTAATTGGATTTATTTATGAATAAATTAATGCTTCTAATATGAGAGGGTGGAAGAAAATGTTGATTTTAAAGGTGTGGAGAGAGGGGGGGTGGTGGTGGCCATTTATAAGTGGGGTGAGTGAAAACATGTAGATTTTTGAAAGAGAGAATTCCACCCATGTTTTTCATATCGAATTTTTTTACACAATTGATAAAATTAAAAAATTATATATTATGAGATCAAAATATTTCCATAAAATGTGTTTTTAACAACTTATGGTTTATTGTTTAACCTTATATTCTATGTTTAACCACCAAGTAAACTTCTTTTTTCGGAATCTCTATAATTAATTATAATTTATTCACTAATTACTTTTGATAAAAAATTAAGTTTTACTTATTATATATTAAAAATTATTCTGATTTCAATTAATGAATCCATTTTTCTAATTTCCAAACACATAGGTGGAAAAAATTATTTTAAAATAAATCCTCTAGATGTGACGAGAATGCATGTTTTTTAATCCAAAATAGTCAAAAGCTTGCAATGTTTTTATATTATATTTCAATATTAAATTGATTCCAATGACATAAATTAGATCAATGGATTTATAATTTAACTAATTACACTTTAAAACATAATTAAAATATAATTTAACATTATAAATAAATTAATCAAAAGGAAATTTTCATTTATAACTCAGTAGTTTTTACTATTCATAAAAATTAAACATTACAAAACAATACACACTATGATAATTTTGAAATTATTAATTAAAATATTAATCTTGTTTTATCAAATAAAGTTTCAAAAAAAATCAAAAAATAATTTTATTATTGTTTACAAAATAAATAAAAAACATTTTTTGAGAAAATAGTATTTTCAAATACATAAAGACTTTACCAAAAAAATTATGTTTTATTATCAATATGTTTCCTTTATGTAAAAATATTATCATTAATATATAAAAATAAGTTATTAATATTTATTTTTCTAATTTTAATGTCTAGGTTATAATGGATGAGTTTAAATGACAATATTAATAATATGTCATGGCATTGTTAAATCATAATGTCGTGTGTCATCAAGTTGTCTGAGTGTTTCATGTAGTGAAAGATAACCTTGAGTTTCATTTAACTCAATAATTAATTTTTGGTTCATGTAACTTAATACATTAATGAAATTTAATTTATTCAAAAACAATTAATTCACAAAAATCCACTGTGTTACATCAAGTCTAAATATACTATATTATAGTATACCATTATCACATAACGATTGCATTGGTGCATATGAATAGTAATAACTAAATTATTATATATTTATGGTTTAAAAATATATAAAATAAATTCAATTTTCATAAATTGATTATAAATGAAAATGAAAAATCATTTGAAAGTAAAAGTGATGTTTTTCTGAAAAACTATTTTTATATAGGAAATATATTTTCATCTTAACAAATTAAATTAAATACTATTGGTGAGTGATTCTAATTAAATTTATATATTATATAATCAATAAAATGTTTTTACATTCATTAAATGTTTTTTCATGGCATGAGTTATGAATAAATTCCATTTTATACTTAAAAATTCTTTACTCTAAAATGATTTTTATCATGTTTTAGGAAATTATTTTAATGTGAATTTATACCAATTATAAAAATTGTATCATGAAAAATTTAAACAATATTTTGTGTCATGGTATTAAAAATTGGTAAATATGTGGCTTTTATTTTTAACCATTATGAATAGTTACATTAGTAATTTTTGTCACCTCGATAAGGGTAAAACGGGAAAAACTCAGTTAAAACTATAAGTAGAATATTTAAAATTATATTCACACATAACTTATCATATTTTATGAGTGTATTTTAACTATTCTCTTCTGAGACTTGAAAATATGGCCACCTGGTGCCTTTTTTCTTTTATTATGACCATTACATTATTTTATGAAAAGGATAAAACCAAAATATCACCTTCTTGACTTTAATAACTCTGAATTTTTCTAAATATATATTTGAAATATGAATTAATTTTTATATTTTGTTAATTTATTTCTATTTTTTAGTGATTTAATAATTACTTTAAATGCTTTCTGAACAGTAACGCATTATTTATTTAGTTAATATAAAAATAAAATAAATGATTTTAAAAATATTAAAAGTAATAAAATTTTGGTAAATTATTGTGTTATATATATTTTTTAGATAAATATAACATATTTGGAATGTGTGAAAGGTTTAAAATAAAATTAATTTTCCACCATACTATCTTAAAATTAAAATTAAATGAATAGTGTCAAAAATGACATTAATGAGATTTTATGTTAAATGATATTTTATTAAATTATTTATAAATCATAAAATACATTAAAGAGGAAAATTATGATGAAAAATGGTTGAAAATTTCATCCTATTTCCATTTATGAAAAAATTTGACCTTTAAAGTATAATTATAACTCTTTAACATTAAAAAAATTCATTACCAAACTTATGACTAAATTTAGTTAATTAAAGGGTTTAACTACAATATAAGTTTTAAAATGACTCTAAAACCTGTATAAATTTCATTAGATAATGATATTTTAAATTTAACCTATTTTTATTTAAATATATCACCATTTGGAAGAGTTTTTCTTGGGAATTACTAAATTATATTTTAATCTTTTTGGTAACTCCAAGACTGACATTTACCACCCTTATAAATGGACACGCCTAATATATTTTCATTACCCCTCCCTGAGCCATATAGCATGACCAAAACCTAACCATTTCTCCACTAAACATCCATATTCCTAAATAGTGAGTGTTTATATCATTGAAATACCATTCCAATGGCCTTTTATAAGTTATCTAAAGGAGGCCTACCAAAGAGGAGTATTTTAGATAACTTTTGATGTAAGTCGAAATCAAATTAAGGGTTTTATGTTACAATATCACTATTTAACATAATTGTTGATTCTTAAGATTATGATGGTGAAATTAATTATATAACTCCCAAGAATGTAACAAATTTTATTTTCCTATATTTATCTCTATAAATTACATTTTTTCTATTTATTTTACTCTCTTTGTGAACTCAAGAAACCAAAATAATGTTTTAAACAAATGATGACTTTATTTCTTACTTCAGTCAAAAATACTCTTTATCATATATCCATGTTTCCTAATTATGTTCTCAATAGTGTTTCTAATGTTTTTCTATGATTTTTAAATAAATTTTTACACATGATTTAGTTTTTACAAAATGTTTTAAAATGAATCTTCTTTTCATTTTCCAAACGAGATACATTTGACTTTTTACCAAAAATATGAAAGGAATATTTGATTTAACACCTACATTATGAATAAAATATCCCTCCATTATGATCATACAATAAGTTTGTGCTTACTTTACTAGTTTCCATGGTTATTTTTGAAGAAAATGATTCAATAATATTTTTTTTAAATTTTAATACTGTAAATATGTGACTTCAAAATGAAATGTGTGTTTTCTTTAAAAAACATTCCATGGACATTTTAAAGTATTTTTTTATTTATGATAACATAATTTTATGTTACATAGTTTTTACTGGAGATATGATCCAATGATACTAACATTATTCTATCTCTGTGTGGTTTATGGTTATGATGATAAAATTTCAATGAAACTCATTTTTTTCAATGTGTTAATTTATGTTGAATGTTTTTATCATAATGTTTAATACATATAAATGAATTTGTGATTATGTGTTTTATGGGCCCAAATTATATACCATTTAATTCATTGAGAAATGATTAATGTTAAATGATCTCAAAGTGTACATGATAGATTATCCCAATCCCGAAATAAGTGGGTACATGAGAGGTTATTCGAATCCCAAATATGGTGCATGAGAGGATATCTCAATCCCTAAAGAGGTTACACGATATGTTATCGTGATCCTAAATAAATTACATTAGTAGTTAGCCCAAACCAATCATGTAATGAATTTATTTGTGGGTAACCTTGACATAATATTTCTATGATTATTATTATGCCAATTTTTTATGACATGATCTTATGCCACTGTTATATTTTCATGGATCACATTATTTGAGATATTCTTGATTCATGTTTTATGGATATACAAACTTTATTCCTTGAATCATGTTTATTATATAATATTTTCTGTGTATTATTTTCAAAGGTTAAGATCATGTTCTCATACCCATTATGTTTAAATGATCATTGAAATCTCCCATGTATACCCTCGATGAGAATATTATCTCACCCTTTATTATGTTTTATTTTACCCATGATATTAAGAAAAATATTATGTATAATAGTTCTAATAAGGGTTTTAGTTATGAATTACTAAGTGGGAGATGATTTATATATTTTATGATCTAAATTTTTATTTATCTATGTGTCCAAAGACACTAAACCTTTACTATAATGGTGTGGATCATAATGTCATGTTTGGAATATTCATCTGATAAGATGTAATATTTATGTATAAAATGTGTGGTTTTCTAAATTTGTTTTCAAAAAGTGGTGGTTTGGAGCACCATGATGTCTCGATGTTTGATAGTGAGACTGTTAGGTCATAATGGATATGTTAAGTTGAGTTGGGATGAGGATTGGTATTCGATGGGGGTAATAAGTAGTCTAATAGTTGTATCCCTAGATAGGAATTATTCTGGTATATAATGGAGAATCTAAACATTGTAGTCCATCATCAAAAATTATCACAATTTCATTATTTTTATTGATATGATAACATCATTAATCTAGGAGTTATAATTATTCATTGCCGAAATAGGTTTTCCAGAGAATCATTAGTGGATAAAAATGTTGTTGAGTGACTTTTTGGACTTTTCTCACACTCTTTAATAAAGATATGGGGAATTATGGCCAGACACATCCTTTAAGAAACATGTTAATTTTTAAATGAATTTTTTTGAGAGGATTTTAATTAAATATAGTTTTATTATATTGATACATATGTAGAATGTTAGTATCCAATTGGAACTAAAAAGTGGTGGTTGAACACCAAACACCTAACATATTTCTATAGTTCCTCTTCATATCATTATGGGAGTTTAATGAGTTTATCATGGTTATATTGGTAAGATCCCAAAATTTATAAAAGCTTTAATTTTATATGGGGATGGTTTTTGATTATTTGACAAACTATTAATGAGCATTCAATATAGGTTGTGTATTGGATCGAGAATGTTATTCAAAAAATTTATCGCTCTAGTGTGTGTTTTATGAAAAAATATTTCATTATATGATAATTTGTTGGAGAAGAAGGATGATATGAGAGCTTAGTGGATGAGGTCATTTGGAAATCAAGCACATTAATTCTTCTTAAGGATGAGAATCCCATGACAGGGAGTCTATAATGTTCAATCTAATTTGTTTTATGATTTTAGATAATTCATGATAATTTCATGTGTTTTTACTCATGTTTTGACTAAAAAGGAAATCCAGTGGCTACTGGGTCTCAACAATTTGAAGGTAAATAAACCAATAGAATCAGTGGAATGTGGAAAAACATAACATTCCATCTTGGTATACACTAAATAATGTAACAATATGGTTATTCATATGTCCTAAACCGTGCCTCCCCATAAACCATAGACTGCTGGCTAGTAGTGAGGGTCAAAAGGTGGTGTAGTGGAAAGATTAAACCCTTTGGATTATAAATAAATATATAACAAGAATAAATAAATAGAACTAGTGAAATATAATAACAAATAAAAATAAATAGTAAATAAATGAATAATCATGATTGAACATGATATAATGTACACGAAACAGTGATACACCAAATAATACAATATACAATATTCGCTAGATAAAAGGTGTAAATAACTAAAAGACTCTTACTCTAGAAGGGTATCTTGAATACATGATCATCTATTACTCCCAAGATTCCATTTGCAGAAGTAAATAATAACATAATACAAACCATGATCCTCATCTTATATCATTGAGGTCTGTCCGAGTACAAAGCAGTTGCTTGAATAGGGTGTGATATAACATTATTATGCCACCACCAATGGTGTCAAATTTAATCCAGACTATGAATATACAATAACTAGTGTGTCTATTTTTGTTTGAAATAAAATAGTGTAGTAAATGTAAACAAGTTGGGGGTAGGTTCCTCAAACACACCTAGACAACTAAACATGTTTTATCATAATCTAGAAATGTCTCTGAACTAATGTTTCTATGTGGATATAGGTATATATATACATATATATTCACTATATATGTATCAAAATTTATATCCATATATATATATATATATATTTGGTGCTAGCCAAGACTCGAGGAATAACTAGAGCATCCACAAGAAATTATAAGAATCAAAAAATTTAAGTAAGTGTTTCCATGACCATATATATTATAGAATAATGAGGGAATCCATGCCTGAGTATAATGTGAAAACGAATCTATGCCTTAATTTCAAATGCATGGGACACCATGTATATGTATCATGTATAAGGGACACTATAACTGACTATAATGTGTAAGGGAAGTCGTACCTGAGTATAATGTGTAAGGGATTCCATACCCTATTGTCATGTGTATGGGACTCCATTCTTGAGTATCATGTGTAAGGTCCCCCATAGCTGAGTATCATGTGTAAGGGATTCCATGCTCAAGTATCATGTGAAAGGGATTTCGTCACCGACTATCATGTGTAAGGGATTCTATTCTTGAGTATCATGTATAAGGGATGTCATTCCTAGGTATCATTTGTAATAAGGGCCAGGTGAACTATCCTTAAGAAATTATCACCATGCATAGATATTGGTATAATAGAAGAAATGGAAAATTATGCATATTGGAATAGATATCATTCATCATGATAATTCCATTTTTCTATATGATTCAAAATTAATTTATATGTCCAAAAAAGTATACATTCTATAATATAAGTTATCAAGACTAATTTCATTAATCAATCCAATTACAAAGGAATACAAGGGTCATTTTCATAAGAATTACACTTTAATATTCATGTATTAATTTATGTTGATCCCTTATAATGATCAAACTCATAAAAGACCATGAACCAAGGGGGAACTACGCTCCCCATTTAACAAGTTCCTCAATTATATATATAAATTCTGTTAAAGCTGAAGAGAGTTAATTTAATGTATATAACCATATAAAAATTCATCCAATTTTTTAAATTTATTACACACAATTTAACACAATAAATTCTACTAACAATTTCATATTTATTTTAATAAAATTAATGTACACACCGCCAAGTGGAAAACTCAACACACCAAAGGTGTGATTGAGAAAATATATAATGATGATAATTATCAGAATTTTAGCCAAACTCACATAAACTTGTGGTTTGAGATGGGTTTATTGGAATCTAACCATTAATGAGGGTATACTATCATGTCAAACTGAGTTATAGGTATTCAATTTAATGTATTTCTTTTTTAAGAGTAACATAAAAAATGTCTATCATGAAAAACCAAAAAATATAATTTATAAATGATGAAAATATAAGGGAAAGACATGTATACCAACTAACTTATACCAATGAATATTTAATCATACATTATCAGAAATTTCTTTTAGCTGGAAGGAGAGAAATTGAATAATTTAACAACCACCCTGAAAATATGGTAAATGATCCCACATAAGCACCACATCAAAAGTTAGAATAGAAAATAATAAAAGAGGAAATAGGAGTTGTAGAATCCCCATTTCACTTTCAACACACCAAAATATTCTTTAATCAGACTAAGAATGAGTGATAAACACAATAGAAAAGGATATGGAAAAGAGGGAACATGGGGGACCTCCTAAGTGAAAGAGGGAAAAAAATGGAGTAGAAACCTTTAAAGAACTAGAGAGGGGAAATGGTCATTTTTTACCTTTTAATGATATGAATGGTATATATAAGTGTGTTCCAACAATTTTTTGATAATGTATAAAGGGTCACCCCTCTTATAGTTAGGTACATTATTAAAAAAACCATGAAAAACTTGTGTGTTTTATCTCTGATGTTTTTTAAAAACATCTCCCACAGTCATGCGTCTTTTATAGAACTATTTAAAAAACCATGTGACACCCTCTTCACCCATGAACCAAGACACAAGGTTTCCTATATAGGGTCTCACAATTTCATCAAACCATGTCCCTATATTAATAGGCCACATAGTTTTGGTTTCACAGTCAGCTCTAACCGTGCGCCAACCATACACCCCTATCTATTTCTCCCAAAACTATGTTTTTAGAGTCTGGTGCTTCCAAAAATCAACCAAACACCTCATTAAATTCATGGGAATTAAAAACTATCATTAAAAATTAATATTTAAGAATTAAAACTCTCATAATTGTGTTATGATGCTTAATTTCAAATTTTTTTCATTTACTAAATGAAAATTTCAAATTCTATAGTAATTTTCAACCAGTTCAAAACATTGGATGTTAAAATCTCTCCACCTTAGATCTTCTCAAACATGAAGAGCCTTGGGGAACAAAATAACATCACCTTACCTAAATAGTTCATGAATTTACATCTAAATGGTGGGGTTTCATTTCCAAATAACCAACACACCTATAAGCACTACTTTAGACACATGGAACTTATTCATTACTACTCAATCCAATTCTCATCTTCAAAACTACAACATAAAGATGATGCTTATTGGTGATGTTATAACCCAGAAAACAATTACATAATCATATCATTCATCAACTAGCATGTGATTCTCCCCAACCTAGGCTCTACTATTCAATGCCCAATTCTATGTCACAATACACCCACCATTGAAATTTCTTATTGAAACATTTCCCTAGAGTCATAAAAATGATCCTAGAATGATTTTTGACTCATGAAACATATTTTCACATGAGGAATTTGATCCTATTACTCAATTAGATTTAAATGATCAAATCCCAATCGATCACACCATATTTGGACATTTTGGATTTTCCTTGAAAATTCATGACCAACCTTCAAAATGCACTCATATTCTATGACAATGTATTTAATGTGGTTTCTCAATGAACACATTCATCTAACCATGAAAAAGAAAGTTGAGTTACCCCTGATTGACTATTATAGAAAATTATCAGCTTTAATTGCCTACATGTTACAAAAAATGTCATTATGGAACCTTTATTCCGAGGTTCACCAATGTCATTTTGATCATTCAAACCAAAGTTTGTATGTAAAATTCACTGATGTATCATAGTTAAACCATACATTATTCCATAATTAAATGGAATCAGAGTTCTTGTATGACCGTCCAATGGTCTTCCTCAAGATCCCATGACCATTTTCACATGAGGGTCCATCCTTTAATGGAAATGGCCATATATTTTTAATTATTTAGCTCGATGTATAGTTGATTTTGTCTCAATGTACTCAAGAATTTGTGAAGATAGCGGATAAGATCATCTCTGAATCATGAGTACACCCACATAATATTAGAAATTCAATCAATCAATAGGTAAATTTCTATCAATCCATGATCTATTATGATAAGCTATAATTTACTTTAACCAACCCTTGGAACCTTATCTATCGATGATTAGTGACTAGGTCCAACTATGGGTGAACTTCCCCAAAAATATTTTTCATAGAACCAAATCTTCAGTCGATCCACTCTAGACTGACCAATTCAAAATTCATATAGCTTAACATGTGATCTACTATTTTAAGGATTTTCCACATCATCTTAAATATAATGGTACATGTGATTATTTTAAATTTCCACGAAAGTATCATCAAGACTCTCAGTATTCTTCATGGTAAGGTATTTAACCAACTATCCAACTGTTGCAATGCTTTTAAATTATAGATGTATTACCAACCTGTCAATTCCTAGATAACTTATTCATTCTAAGTATGAATCTAGTGTTCTTACTCCATCCTAACCCATATCTAGGTTTTATATAAAGCATCATATCAAGGGCTAGGAAACCAGAACTTAACAGCCTTGTAGTCTTTTAGAACACATTATAACCATTTCCAAATGGTCCTCTATGATCGTGTTCCCTCTACTTAAAAATAACCACTCTTTACATGCTATAATATGATCCCAACCATAGGAGTGTCCAAGAAATCATTTTATTGAAATGATAACTCAACCTATTTCACACAAACCCTCACCACTAAAAATGGCTCATGGACATGGCCAACATGCTTATGAAAACTGATATCATGAGAGGAGAGAATCCAGTCCCTTATAAGTGTACTAAATCATGTTATCTCTTAGATGCACACATGATGATAATCCTGATTCATATTAATTTAGGTACTCAACATATATCATAAAATACAATACTAATATATATTAGTATTGTTATTGCACCCGATACATTTTACAATGTTATCCTGAATCTCTGTTACAACTCACCTTCCGATTATTAGCTCGATGCTACAATACTCACAATAACCTCTCAACAAAATTTCACTATAATCTAGAGATTATTTTTGAATATATACTTTAAATACCCTAAATTATTTCCAAGAAATCATTAAACCACATGGTTTAGAGTTTTATAGGTACTTTTTTCTCAAACTTCAGGAAGTTTAATTCATCACTTCTTAACTATACATGCATTATATTTAACAATTCATGTTATAATGGTATTGAAACATCACAACTGGTGCTACAGATTCATAGAATGAGATAGAGTATATATGTATCTACTCATATTCATGTTATCTATATGAATATTAATAGGCTGATGACTCTTGATTCATCCCGCATCAGAAAATAAGAAAGTTCACATGACCAATAAAACATATGATTATTCCTGAGGCATGTTTAACCATATGAATTAGAGCATTAAATGATACTAATGATTCCAAAAAATAGTAACTAGTGAATAATCAACCACCTTACATAGGTATTATTCTATAAATTAAGAGTCCTACTTGGGATGACTGTAACTTGAATGAAACTTCCCATATAAAAATTGAAATAAATCATTTATCGAAGATAATTTACCTCGAGGGTGATACCCTAATTGGGATAGCCCTTTATGAAAGTATAAAGCATTAAATTTATGACTAGGTCAAGCCAAGAAGGTTACTAGGATTACTAATCTAATTTATAATCACACTGTAAAAGATAAAGGTAAACCAAGACCTATGGGTAACATCCACATTCCTATTCAAGGCAAGATTCACAGTTAACCCTTACTTGAGGGTTGAAGCTAAGAACACCACATTATGGTTGAAGGTTTTGGGAATTTAATCAATAATCATTTATTATAACATTTAATATAATTCACATATAATTAAAAATAATGTACCAGTTATAAAATCAAACTATATTAGGATCTTTAATTAGTTGACTTCATGAAACATTAGGCAATTATCTCATTTTTTCATTTTAAACCCACATCATATCACATTAATGTTCTTCCAAATGGGTTTGGTAAAAGAATATTTCAATAAAAATATAGAGGCAAACACTATTTAGGTTATAATTAGAATTTTAATTCAATGAAACCTCATAGTAATAAAGGTCAAAAATAGACTACAACGTCTCTATCATTTTTAAGGAATCAGTTCATTAAGATGCCACCATGCATTTATATGTAAAACACATAAGTGTATATTGAACCCTTAAATAAAATTATCGTATTCATAAAAATCATACCCCATGAGTTTAATTATTAAGGAATATAAATAATAAATATGACCTACTATGGTCACATCAAACTAATCTTGGCTTAGTTAAGTGAAACACAGAAAAGTTAAAATATTAAAATTTCAGGACACCCTTAATGGATTTATCTCATAAGCAACATGCCCCAATTAACCTACATGGTTTTAGTTGTTCATTTATGTTTTTAGTATTGTGGGTAGTAATTCCCAAGTTATATTGGTACTATCCTTCATTTATATGACAATTTTCTAAAAGATTTTCAATTTAGTATACATATATAAGCCTCGTGGTTCAGTTAGATGAATACTTATTCAAATGTTATAAAGATACATGTCTTTATAATTTATAAATTATAATTCATGTATGTGTAACAAGAAATTTATCTTAATTTACATAATATAACAAGTTCATGCATAATAGTTTGATTATATGGGTTACTATTTCTAATTTATAAAGTCCCATACACCTTTTTCATTGTTATTGGAACCCATTTAATAACAACCATATATGTTTCATCCCATGAAACCAATGTTCTATTGCTCAATCATTTCATAATTGGTTAATTAAGGTTACACTATCAAGATATATGATAAACCACCATTTATGTTGATATAGAGACTTTAATAATCAATTATTTTATTATTACTATAATTTGTATGCTCTCACATAATAATGAATTCAGGTAAGTATAATATGTTTTCACATAAGAATGTCATATATATGGGTATTCTAATTATCATCCAAACACATTATATAGGACAGTTTGTGGATTATTCTGACATGTATGGTATGAAATTCATCATGCATTATGAAATATATAGTTTAATTTACATGGAATATAATATGCATGACATGTTAGTCTATATGTTCTTATAATGATGCATGTGACAATTATTCCTTTTAATTCTAGGCCAATGGTAAAATACTGTAAATCCCATAAATGAGTAAGCAGTGCAAAGTACCACAATCACTCAAGGTGAAATAGAAATCAATAGTAATAGAAAAATAATAAATAATTTCATCACTTTTATCTTGATCTTTCCCTCATTTTAGGGTTGGTTAGACCCATACATGAGTTATTTACCTTGTTCTGACACATTCCTAGTCTTCTATCTACTGACCCAAAAATATTAAGAAAAAATGAAAAGAAACCTTTGATACCAAATTTAATTTCTTGAATCGGGAGCCAATAAATAGTTCTTAATCTAGTTGGTCATATTTCCACAACCACTCCTCCCCATATACTAATGGATTCCGTCGAAAATCATGAGTCTAAAGGTGGTACAATTGGAAGACTATACCCTCTAAATCAGAGAAAAATACAGTTTAAACATAAATTAATTTAAGAAACATAATATAATAACAACTGGAAATCTATAATACATTAATGAATAATCATACATAAACATTACACAATGTACCTGAAATAAAAATACAACCAGTAAAATAATATATAATACTCAATGTATACAATTAATTAATAAATAAATGAATCTAACTCTTGAAGGGAATCTTGAGTATAGGACAACCATTGTCTTTATTACACAATAATTCATGATTTTTTACATAAGAATACACATTATAAAAACCATGAAGATTGATAATACTAGTGTATTTGGGAAATGATGTACATTACATAATAACTTGAAAATAAGGGGTATATATATATTTTTTAAAACTTATTTAACATGCTTATAATATTCCATCATTGTTAAAATTTCATGGGTTAAGATGGGGACATTCATAAGAGAGGGGTGAGATATAAATCCCACTATGGTAATAAACAATGTATAACATGAAGATAACATTACATTTTAGACAATAAGAATTTTAATGGGACATAAAAGGGGTGAGAATTATAAAAATTAACAATGGGGCATTTTGCAATATGATAACATAAAGAAAACATGCGAATGTGACAAAAAATTCAAACATGATATAATAATAATATGTAATGTTTTACTACAAATTCATCAGAAAATAATGTGCTTAGGATAACCTCATATGAACCATTTATGGAATCTCAATAGACTAAAATATTACCCAATTCGTTAGAGTGTTATCATGGAACACCCATTATGATCTTATTAGGTACATGTATAAGTATTCCATATTGATCATATATCCTAAGAATATATTTCATCACATTTAATCCCATGAGTAAAGATTTTGGGTTAAATACATGGAATTCCCTAATAAATAAATTGTATTCACAACCAGCTGAACACCCTCGAGTGGTAATGGGTATGGGTGTACACCTAAAAAATGTTCTACATGGAAAATCACAATGACATTTCAGCACCATAACAAGAGTACATGAAGATTCATAAAATGGTTCAATGAGAGAGAATGGTGTCTCTCGCCACATGAATGTAAAAAATAACAGTATGAGGGATATTTAAGAAAATAATAAAACATGAATATTTTGGAATTAAATGGTATTATGAAATGTGGGTGATTGAATAGAAACGTGACATGAGAAAATTAAAATAATAATTTCAGCAATGTAAGTGGGGTACATAATGAATCATGAGAGGGATTAATTAGAGTAAAAAGGGTACCTAATGACATATAAATAATATTGGAAATATGATGGATGTGTAAGATCTTATTACATCAATATGAATTAGAAGACAAATTTAGTTACATAAATAAAGTGTTTGAATAAAGAGGAGAATGAGAGGATCCCTTACCTTGAGAGGGTGATTTAAAAATTTTGAGTGGATATTATTGACAGCCTAGGGGAACCTTGAGAGGACTCTAGAAATGGGAGGTAAGAGTAATATATTTATCCAAGGTTTATGAGTGAAGATTAATTGTAATTTGGGTGGTTTTATATATGAAAAGAGAGGGAATTTCTTTATTATTTTCCAAAATTATGTTTTGGACACTATAGAATAAAATAATAAGAACCAAAAACTTTCCCATGTTTTCTTACTATGATTTATTATAAATAGTATTTTATTTATTTATTTTATAATGTGATTTTCTGATGTTAATAATATATTACCCTTGGTGATGTTAAAGTGAGTCATGGTTATAAAGAATTGATTTTAAAACTGTAAAATATAGTATCGGTTTTGGAGTATTCATAATGGATTTATAGGATTAATAAAATAACCTAAAACATATTATATTAAAGGGAAAACATTTATTTGGTCGTGAATACCATTTATATAATTTATTAAATTACTTTCGGTTCATTATGATGTAATAATACATATCATATACTTATATTGTATTTAATTTTTAACCAAAAAAAGCCAATGTCTCAAGAAATTATGAAAAATTCAATGTTGTATAATTCAACCATGTTGATTTCAAAAATTATATTTATTTTTTCAAAAATAATTTTATAAATTAGTTAATGTTCACTTCTAAAGTAAGAATCTATATTTTTTTAGAAATGTTGTTTTTTCGATAATAATAGTTTTCATACCCATATAAAAATTACATTTGACTTAAGAAAATTGACATTATCATTTATATTTAATAAATATTATTTAATTGAATTTTATTTTAATATTTAATTTTTTTAAATTCAAAAATTCAACAAAAATGAATATCTTATTTGAAATTACATATTAAAAAATACAATTTATGTTTTATTGTATCAAAATAAAAAAATCGTTTACAATGTAATGAAAATAAGAAGTAAATATATTCATTGTTATATTAAATATAATTATTCTTATTATTAGGGTCTTGAGAAATATCCCTTTATTACACCATAAAATGTCCTGAGTCTATGGTGGTCGATAGTGATATTTTTATGGGGTTGTTCGGTGTATATGGTTTGGGTTGAGATCTGGAAGAGTTTCAAATTATCCCATAAAAAGTTTTTCTCATGCTTTAGTTATTGGATGTTGAATTGGGATTGGTTAGGGGGAGGGAAAAATGATTCTATCTCCCTCAGAAGCTCTAATAAATGGGCTTCATAGGGTATGATATTTTTGGTTGAGGACATTGCTTATTTTTCTATGTCTGTTGGATTTATTGTAAACCTATATTTTTTATAATAATATGATCTCTGATCAATAGATATTTTATCTATAGTTATGATTTATAAAGGTCTTTTAAATATAATAGGATATAATAAAACAAAATAAGTGCATGTGTTTTTTATGACCACAATGGGGGATTTAATTTAATCATAAAGGGAATTTTATTTACAAAAGTTTGGGATGTTACAACCTTCCCCCCTTCATAAAATTAACCCATGAAATTATAATTTCACAAAATTTAATAGATGAGGTTAATTTAGTTTCATCACCTACTATGATTCTAATTTATCTTTTTCAAACTTGTGGATTCTCCATAGAACTTTGACTAAGTGAAGTATTTTATTTCATAGAATTGTGTCCCTATTGTCTAAGATCTTCACTAGCTTCCCTTCATTTGAAAGATCATTCTACAAAAATACCAACTCCATAATCATCACATGTAAAGGGTTTGTATTTAAATTCTTTAATAGGGACACATGAAACACATCATGTACTTTAGAGTGGTTAGGTGGGGGTTCTAGTCGACATGATACTACTCTGATGTGAACATGGATCTCAAAGAGAAATTTTTTTGTTGGAATATACTTTACCTTATTTACAAATCTAATCAATTTATCCTATATAGATATTTGGAGTAATACCTTATCTCTGACCTCAAATTCTAGGTTTCATCGGCAATTTTCGGCATAGCTCTTCTTCTGACTTTGAACAGACCTAATGTGCTAAGGAATAGTTTTGACCTTTTCCACCATTTCCTCAACCATTTCAGGACACAATAGTTGGTTCCCGCCAATATCATCCTTGCATTCATGAAGTATAAATCTGTTACCACAAAGGAATTAATAAGTATTCATTTGGATTCTTGAGTGGAAACTATAATTTTATGAAAAATTGACCAGAGGAGTATGTTGATCCCATCCACTTTTGAAGTTCATTGAGCATTCTCTCAACTTTACCTTGATTATCTGGATAGTCCAATCAAATTGGTCATTGGTTTGAGGGGGATAATCCATTATGAATTTCAACTCATTATTAGGTCATATTGGATACTCTTCCAAAACTTGGAGGTAAATATTTCATTTCAATCATATATAATCGATAGTCGTGTTTCATGTAGCTTCACTACTTCTCTACTTTATATCCTTACATGTTTATCAAATGAGAAGTCCTCTAAAATTGAAATAAATTGAGAAGGATTTGTAAGATTACCCACCACTACCTTTATAGAACTATTTCCTTTGATTTATTTAAAATAATGGTGAAGAACGTCAGGGATATGTTTTACTATTTTCATGTTGGTATAAGTAATGGTTGTATCATTACATTGTATTTTTTTCTTTTAGACTTCACTAGATGAAATATAAGACACCTTGATGTATATCCCAAGATCTACTTATTTATATTGCCTCATCAATAGTTCTCTCAGAGATATTGATACATCTTTGAGCTCCTTGGATGGATGGAGAAGGTCAAGCTATGTGCATCATCCAAAAACTCTTTCATTATCTCAGGATTTGATGGTACAAATAAAAGTGGCCAAAATTTCATGACTTCTTAATTAATTTTTAACTCCAAGGATTTCCCTTTTATTATATATTCTTCGTTCTTCTAAATTTCCACATTTTTTCTTTGAGCATCCTTTATATTCTAAATAAGTGATGGTTTATGAATCATTTGTGAAAGAATTGATGATGTTCCTTCAATTATGATTCCCCTGTCCATCCTTTTAAAGTCTAAAAAGATCATATCCTTCTAAATTATCACTAATGATAAAAATTTTAAATTTTTTCTACTTATATAATATTACAATTTATTTTATTTCCATGGATGTTAGCAGATTGAGCATTCATATTCCTTAATCAACTATAACTATATTCACTAGAGAATATTCATCTCTTTCTATGTGAGTATATACTTGAGGCTCTTATGATTTGTATATATTTCACACTTCTCTCTAAATAGATAATTCTTATATATTATTAAGGAAAATATTACTTAAGACAACTAAAAATCATTCATTGTGTAGTTTTATTCTTGAACCTTCAATTTACTTGAGGTATAGGCAATCAATTTTTCATTATGAATTACAAAATATCCGAAGCCCTTATTTAAAGAAACTCTTTATACCAAGAAGATTTTCCCACTTGTGGGTAGCGTAAGTATAAGAGTAGTGATAAAACACTTTTTAATCTCCATTAATCTCTCTTCACATTCATTATTCTAAAAAAACTTGTATACCTTGTGATTTATCTTGGTTAGAGGGATTAGAAATTTTGATAAATTTCTCACAAATCAACAATAGTACCTTGATAATCCAAGGAAACTACATATTTCAATCAAAATTTTTTTCCTTGGACATCATTAAATTCCCTATGTTTTTAAGGGTCCATATTTATCTATTTTCTAGTAATAACATTCCACAAGAATGAGACTTCCTTAAAATAGTACTCATATTTTCTGTACTTTGCATAAATATTCTCGTTTCATATGTCTTTTGCATAGTGATCATATTTTACTCTTGATCCTCTATACATTTGATGTATATTATAATATCATCTATAAATAATACTACAAATTTGTTGATATAATCTATAATGAATCTATTCATACAGTACATGAATATTGTTGGAGCAGTAGTGAGTATAAATGACATTTCTATGAACTCATAGTTCGTGTACCTTGTTTGGAAGGTATTCTTGGGGATATCCTCTTTCTTCACCCGTAATTGATAATACCTGAATCAAAGATACACCTTGGAGAAGTAATGGTCTCTACATAGTTAATCTAAGAATTCATTAAATTTTTGCTGAGGAAACATATTCATTATCAAGATCTTATCTAGATCATAATAATTAATGAACATACGCATTTAACGATCCTTCTTAATGATGAGGATGACTATTTCACCCCAAGGTGGAGTACATGGGAATATGAAAACTTAATCGAAATTATATTTTAGTTTCTTCATTAGGTCCTCAAGTTCTAGAACATCCATTCTATATAGAGTCAAGGATATTTACAAAACCCCAAATATAAGATCGATCCAAAATTGAACATCTCATCTAGGGGAAAACAGAAAAATTATTTAGAAATATCATCAGTGTATTCCCTCACAATGGGAATATAATGGGAATATATTCAAGGAAAATATTTTTCATAGAATCAATCATTTTATCTAGATATTATTTCTTATTGGTAAATGATATTCATGAGTGTAATTTTGGTAATAAAGAAGATTTATCCACCTCCTTGAACTTGTAATGAATGGGAGAATGGTTTGAGATATGAAGAGATATTTCCTTCACAAGGAAATATATTTTGGATATATGTATGGAAATCCAATACATACCCAAAATTTAATCAACTTCCCCTAAAGGGAGTATCAAATGGTTCAATGGTAAGTTCATCCCATAAATTTCGAAAGGGGAAGAGTTATAATAATATCACGAGATTTTTATGTGGTAGATCTCTTTGATGTGTTTTGTTGTATGATACACCAAGATAATATTACACTAATGGAAACATCAACTTATCTTGCAGTATACATCAAACTATGCTTGACTTATGTTATATAAAAGTTTATGTTTTTTTATAGAAATCATTTCATGCAAGACCATGTTTAAGTGAATAATTAAATACTATTATGTTACCTTATAACCTTGAAATTATAAAGGAGGATATGATCAGTAGTAAATAGATTATAAAAATAGATTGTACATGTGTATATATATACTTAATTCTTTGGTGATCAGTTTATTATAAAAAAATTAAACCCTTTTTAAATAAAAGGAAATGTCTTTCTGGAAAACTTTTTATATTTAAATAAGTGAGTTTATAAAATAATAAAATCACTATTTATGGATTTTATTAATTATATATATATTTAATATATTCAATATATTTTTTAAAATTCATTTTATACATTTTTTATAAATGATATAATAACAAATTCATTTTTTCTGATAAAATAATTATTTTTCAAAAAATGATGTTTTGCTGCCTTTTGACAGTGCACCCATTAAAATTTTAGTTTCATAAAATTTTATATTATATTATAAAAAATGAGATTATTATTTGGAATCAGGATATAAAAATTTAATTTGAAGTAATTTTTGAAATTTTTCTTATAAGTTTTATGTTTTGATAAATATTAACAAAATTTAAAATTTTAATATACAACAACTTTTTTCATCGAAATAATATATATGGTTAAGTTTTATTATTTAATGGTCATAAAATATAAATAGATTATATTTTTATCATTTAATATAGTGTAGGTCATTAGTATTAATTTTTCATTTTATTTTGATATAAAAACATTTTAATCCTTGCCAATGTTTTAACTTTTAAAACTCTATTTCTCATTCCAAAAATGATATTAATTTTAAATTAATTATAATAACTATGTGTTTTGAATTATAAAAAATGGATTCCATAATTCTAGTCTTTGGGTAAAAATTATGTGATTAGGTTCATTTTATTTTTGGGAATTATGCATAGTAAAATCAGTAATTTTGATTAATAAGGTAAAAAGATAATTTAGGTAAATAAGGGTAAAAGTACTATTATAAAATATCCCAAAATTTCTACTAATATCATTGGATGAGTGGTTTTTGTCCTAAATAATACTTGGGTCAAAGTGGAATCCTTTTGAATCCACTTGGATGAGATCAGAACATTTAATATATTTTATTAAATGAAAAGTTAAATATGTCGTGCTAAATTTTAAACAGATTTATAGTTTTTAAAACAAGGTTATAATGAATCTAAATTCTACATTAAATAATAATTTTAATGATAAAATGTTTTATTGTCATTGTAATTTATTTTTATTTTTTAGAAAATAAATAATTACATTAAAGGATTATACATTGATGACACATAAATTATTTAATTGATGAAAAATCAATGAAATAATTTTTATTAAAAAGATAATAACGATTAAAAGAGTGAAGAAATTTAAATAATATTACTGGTTGAGTATATCATTACCATAATCATCCAAGGGTCTAGATATTGACCATTTAGAGCCATATGGAACATATTATGACTCCTATATTATTTTATTTAAAGTGATGTTAAAGTTGTCACATTCAGGTATTAATATATATAACATTTTTAATGTAAGATTTCTCAAAATAAATATTATACTATAAGTAGTATTATAAAATATATAATAATTATCTTTGTTGTGTTATTTTACTTTTTTTTACCCAAAAAATAAATATATTAAATAATTACACAAAATTGATGTAGTGAATATTTTATTAATGAAAATATAAAATTAATATAATTAAAAAAATAAAAATAAAAATAATTTCATATAATTAATATATAAAAATTATTTTCTATATGAACATGAACTATTAGGGATATAATAAAATAATTGGTTCGAGGATAACATTTTATCTTGATATTTTTAAAAATCAATAAATTGAATAGTGTCAAAATTGACACTATTGACTATTTATCAAAATAATGTTTTATTAAATTATTTTAAATCCATAAAACATTTCGAAAAGTATATAATAATTATTATATAGGTTAAATGTTCTAATTTATTCATTTATGGTCTAATTGACATAAAATTAGTAAGTATTACACTAATTTTATATCAAAGTATTTGTTACCTTAGTTAAAAATTAAATACAATGACTAAATGTTAATTAAAAAGATAATTTTAAATTAATAGAATTTTTTTTATAAAATTTATTTCATGAATATATTAAAACCTTATCTTATATAATATTCTAAAAAAATACATTTTTGAGGTCTTTGTATGGGTTTTTATTTTATTATAAATTAATATTTTTGGAAATTTCAAATGTTCCTGTCACCTCAATTATAAAAGGGCACTTCATCCCTCACAACATTAATTAAAATTTAGAATTAAATATCAGATATACCCTACCCATTTACCATATAAACATCTTTAGTTACATTTTATAGGTTTTGGTCTTCTCAAAAGTCCAAATCTAGTGCCTTCAAGAAGAGATCTAGAGGAAGCTCGTCGAAGAAGAGGTAATCTCCTCTAACAATTCTTTCAAACTTATTTCTTCTTATACTTTCTTTTCCTGAGTTTTATCAATTATAAAGTAATAAATATTGTATAAAATATATTCTGATATATTATTATGATTATTTAACAACCATATTCCACCTTATACCCATCCCATTAAAAACAATATCATCACACATGCGTACATAAGACTTAACGTCTCCACGCCGCGGTGTCACATGTTTTTCACCACAACCATAAATGGATGGATATAAGGATGGAAATAATAACTATATATGATTATTATAACAATAATTTTATTCTGGAATAATATATATACGATCCACTTCCATATAATTCCATAGTTAAGGGAATAATATTGTCACTCGTGCGTACGTACGACCTAGCATCTCAATGATGTGATTTGATTCATTATACATGAAATTTATTAAATCAGGATTATATAATTGTTTATAATTAAAAAATATTATTTATATTATATTAATATTAGTTTTTAATAGATATAACTATGACATAATAATAGGAAAAGTAACTTATCTGAAAAAACATGCATTAGAAAATGCAGTAGTTAATACCTGAAGGATGAATAATAATTTTATTAATGATCTGGTAATAATTTGATCACTTATGATATAATAAAAATTAATATGATTCTAGAATATTTTAATAACATTATTTAAACCCTTATATAGAAGGTTCTATGTTGTATTAAGGAACCCAAACCTAAGGTAAAATGTTATTTTATCTCACATTTATTTTCGTGGGACATATTCCTTATACACCACCTAATTCTTTTGTGTGGTGTTTATGGTTCCCATTAATATTTTTATGATTATTAAGTTTTTAATATTTACATATTCATATAATTTCATTTATATTATGAGGTATATTATTTCTACTGATAATATAGTGTTCAAAAAAAATTTTACAATATGTTTATTATCTAAGAATGTTTATACGTAAGTATTTACAAGGATATATTTATCATCCAGGTCCATGTTTCCTAAATATGTATTCCAAGATATTCTTTATATTATTATACAATTGTTTAAAGTAAATTTTATCCTTTGGTTAATTTTTAATAAATTGTATGAAAGAAATAATTTTTCTCTTTTGATATGAGGTACATTCGACTTATCAGGGAAAAGTATGATAAAAATGCTTTCTTTTAACTTATACAAAATGAACAGATTTTTATGATTTCATAATGCCTCATTTACATGATTATTACTTTAAAATATTTCAATTTTATATTAAAAAATATATTTTATTATATAATTTCACTGTATTCTAAAAAATAAAACATTTTCAAAGAAGAAATAATATTTTCCTCAAGAATTAATTTCATTTTTTTTATCAAAATTATTTTCCATCTAAGAAGGAATTACTTAATAGGGTTATGTTTCAATTAAAATATCCCTATTATGGATTTATTATAAATATGATACTTATGAAATCCATTTGTTTTACATGGATTATGTTATTATGGAAAGATATTTAAGGATACCCATTTTATTCCATAGGTTATTGTGTGATGAATGATTTATGTTTTTATGGAATATATAAGAATGATTTCATTATGAGATGGGTGGAAACTATATCTCAATCCAATGTGTTGGGTAAATTTGGATAACTCATGAGTTATATATGTTATGAGTTATCCTGATTTCATTTTCACAATTCTATGTGTGGACCTGGCTTTCATGTCCATAATTTTATTCATGGACCAATTTTATTAATGTTTATACCTCTAATCAAGGGGCCTGATTTCTTGTCCTAAATTTAATGAGTGAACCTATTACTATTTATACATGTTCACAAAGTTAAAATTTTATGTGTATTCTATATTTCAAGTCTTATGTTAATGTTTTTATCTCATGGATTATGTTCATTTATTACCTTATTATTCATGTCTTGCAAACTTTAAAAAATTTATTCCATGATTTTTGATATTTAGGGTTTGATATTTTTTTGTGATCTTGTTCTCATATCCCTATTTCCATGATATGACTTCCTATTTCTTTTTTTGCCCTTATTGAGCATCTGATCTCACCAGTTTATATGTATTATTTTCCTCAGTTTATTAATAATGGTTTTAGGTAGGGGTACTAATATTAAATATATTTGTGAGAGATTTTGAAGATCATTCAAAAAATTAAAAGAATGCGTTACAATTTTTTAAAGGCACTAAAATAATTCAATATTTAGGCATTTTTTTTATATTATATTAATTATTATGAAAATTTAGTTTAATATTCATGTACATCAAAATTATTTTATTGGATTTGGTATTAGAGCGAAGGTTTAGTCAAACTTTGGAAACTAGGATGTGAAAACATTATTGAGATCCCAAGAAATATTTTTAAGGATATGTGTATGTATTTCTCTAAGTATAAATCAATTTATCAGATATAATACTTGAAGTTTTTTAATGATCATGGTTAACGAAGGACTAAACCTTTGATTTTATATATTTAAAGTACTCCCCCTTGATTGTGTTGTTTTCATAATATGATTTTTTCCTCTCAAACTATTATTTTTGGGTTTTTGACAAGGGATATAACCTGAAGAAACCATGCTACTGAGGAATGAAATGGGAAATTTAATGATTATAATCCTAAAAATACCAAATTTTATGGTTACTTGAATGAAAAATTTTATCACCATACTTACAGAAGTTATAAATCATTCAAGACTTCTAAATGAGAAGAGAAGGGAACAAAATTCTGTTGATTCCGCCATGAGTAAACATCCACCTTATTTTAGTGAGTCTTATAATCCACCTGTTTTTGAAAAATAGATCAGTACCACGAAAAATATATTTTCCATCCTTTAGTTTTCCAAACATGAAAAGTTCATGATGGTTGTTTATCATTTGAAAGGTGCAGCTGATCCGTGGTGGACTCATTTTAAGAACACAAGGGATTAAGAAAAAATTGAATCCATGGGAAGAGTTTAAAGGAATATTTTTCAATAAGTTCTTCCCTCATATTTTATGGAAAAATATAGAAATGTAATTTATTGAGCTGAAGAAAAAGTATGATGAATATTTTAATACACATGAGGAAAATTTTTACAAGACCTATAAGGTATGATTATAGGTTAATCATAAACCTTGGAAGAAACATTGACCGATACTTTGGGGGCCTAAAACCGCATCTACAAAAGGCCTTATCCATAAAAAACATTGTAATCTATGAAGAATTTGTTCATTTTGAACTAAAAGTTGAAATGGAAGTGGGTAAATCTCATGGTTCCAGAGATAAGAAAAGGAAAATGGTTTTCCATAAAGATAGAATAAAAAATCTCAACCTCCTATATTCTAAAAATGTGGAAAAGATAACTCAGGGGAATTATTAAAAGGAAAAAGAAGATGCTTCAAGTGTGGTAAGCCTATCCATCAAGAAAATGCGTGACAAAGTGATGTAAAGATTCCATTCAATGGATTGAAATCTCAAGAAGATACACCACCCGCACTTCAATGCTACAAGTACAAGGAAATGGGGAATTATGCTAACTAATTACCTAAAATAAGGTTTATCGATGATGATCGATTTCATCATCCTCTTAAGGCCAATGAAAAAGGGAAATCGCATGCGATCACTATTGATGATGTAGAGTATGAAAACAAAGTGGTGGAATGATTGAGTGTTTATGTAATGGGATTTTAGAATAATGTTGTAGAATCATTTTTATGGTATTTTGAAATAATTTGTTCATTGTGGTTTTTCCATATGTATTTAAAAGTATATGTGGAATTTTACCAGTAACCATAAAAAATAATTCAGATATTATTATAAAACACATGATTTAGGGAAGGAGAAACCTTAATATGTGCATTAAAATTTGTGGAAATAGTGGCTTTAATGATAGAGAAATGGCATTGGCTATTTATAAAACGACAAAAAAAGTATGTGAGAGAATTTTTTGGCATTGGATTTACTAAATACCGATGTGTAAAAGTTTTTATATATGGTTTTTGAATAAATTCTACAAAAAACTGATATGAAAAACATATAACAAAGCACTTTTTGGCATCAGTTTTTTTTAAAAACCAATGCCATATATATATATATACATATATATTTAATTTTGCATAAATTTTCTCAAAAACTGATGCCAAAATATTTCATTCTGGACACTTTGGCATCATTTTTTCAAACAAATGATTCAAAAAACCTTTTAAAAATTATTTAGGATTTGGAAACCCTCAATATTTTATATCTACAAATCCTATTTATCCCGACTCGCGACGACTCCGAAGGCGGCCCAGTGATCCCCAAAGTCCATTTTTGTCGATTATCTTCGATTTTCAGGATTTTCTGTCTCCATTATTCATTATATACATTATTTCATCATACACGGAATTAATTTTTCCTGAGAAACCTATTTTAGGCCAATATTCAATCGTGGTTTGATTTTATATTTTTGTCCATCTTTATTGTTTTTTTTACGATCTTTTTTGTATAGAAATTGTTGTGTTCATTCTTCCAATGCATTCAAGGGAGGGAATTTCAGATTATGGTTCCATTTTCCTTGTTGAAATCTGAATTTTTCAATCTTTTTTTATTTTTTGAAATATATTATTTATGATTTAATTATATTTTTCAGTCATTTCAATTATTAGTTTACAGGTCATCATGATATATAAATGTTTTTGTAAATTTTATTCATTTTGAAAAATTATTATTTATTGAAATTATTAAATGATCATGATATTATGCAATTAACAATGATATATGATTTCATAATTCATTAATAAAATTGGCATCACATGTAACGACTCCATATTTTTCACCCATTAAATAAAATAAATCTTCAATGTTTTTGACACATGTATCATCGAAAAAATGTAACAATTATGTAAAATGAACTAATAAATAATATATTATTTAAAACAAGTAAATTATAATATAAATAAAACAAAGGTATTTAATATGAAAATAAAAAAATTTCTATTTGTAAATGTCTTTCATATCTGATGTTTCCTTTATGATTATCAATAGTTTTTTATATGTGTTTCTATATAAAATTTATCTATTTATATATATATATATTCAAATGTTTTTATGCTTTAATATTTTCACCAATTATATTGTGATATCTGGTATTAAATGGAGTGTAATTGGATAAATTTACAAATAACCACTAGTGAATATGACAAATAAGTTGATGAATTCTTGGAATTTGTTAAACGAAATCTTTAAAACATTGATTTGATTTTATGTCCACGTGTGAAGTGTTTCAATATGAGAAAGATAAATTCTAGAGAAATCAATGATCACATCATTTGTTATGGTTTATCCTTAATTATACATGTTGTATTTGGAATTTTGAAAGAATTGAAAGTTCAACATCCAATGTTGATGACAATATTCATAATGGGGTAGAGGATCGTATTGAAGAATTAATTCACGACTTAGGTGTTCAAACCATCGAAAAAAATTGTCACTGTTGTAACATCCTGGGTAAATAAAGAATATAAAATTTTCATATTTATTAATATTTGTTAATTAAATATTAATTTTACTTTAAAGGGGTTTCTATGTACGATATCGTACCTGATACGCAAAAAAGAGATTCTTTGAAATCTTACGTTGCACACTAATAATATAATAATATTATTTTAAATGATAGTTAAAACCTAGCTATTGTAATGGTGGGAATGAATATAACTAACAAAAATATTATTATACATGTTTGTTAAATATTCTTACATTTATCCAATAAATGTTAGAGGCTAAAAATGTGAATGAATCCAATTTTAAGCATAAATATTCTAATATTATTTAAAAGGTCGATTAACCGCCTTTTGATGGTGAACAATTTTTAAATATACTTTTTTTAATTTTTATATGTTAAACAAAATAAAATCATTCTTTATAATCAAGACATCAAAATTTACTTTGTGTAAATGTTTGGTATTTTTCTGATAAAGTTTATTTTTTAATGAATAGTGAAAAATGTTGTATTTTAGGTCAAAACCACCTTTTAATATAATTTATTGATATGGTTAGATTATATTTTTAATTGGGTATAAAGATTAGTTAAAATATATTTTTACCATTTAATCCAAAGGTAGTCCTTCGAATTAATTTCACTTTGAAATTGGACATAAACAAGTGTCAATCTTTTGATAGATTATGTTTCTTAAAAACATGCTATTTGTTTTGACAGTGGGAATTAATTATAAAATTAATTAATGAAACTTCTATGTTTTAAATTTGGTAAAATGGACATCATTTTTTAATTTGTAATATCAAATATAGCTTTGGGTTAATTTTTGGTATTTTTCTGAAAAACATCAATTTTTGATGAATAGTGAAACCACTAAGTAGTAGTTAAAAACTGATTCTTTAGTTTAAATGAAATTTTACCGCTTCTGTGAATTGAATTTCAAAAATCAGACATACATGGTTGTCATTAGCAAGTAAAATTTGGTTCAATGGGATGAAAATAATTTTGGGTGAATAGTAACTTTTGAGTTTTATTAACCGCGATTAAAGGTAATTAGTGTAATTTAAGGTAAAAATAATATTATGAAAATATAAAAATACCTGGACACATGTCCTACCATTATTGGATGAGTCAGGGCCGACCAAGACAATCCATGGGTCAATTTGGGGTCCCCATGGAGCAACTTGGGTATAATAATGACATTAATAACCTTTTATCTAATGTTAAAATAAAAATGTCTCAAACTTGTATTTTTTACTAAAACAATTTTTACATCGGGTTATATAAGTTATATTTTTGACTCTAAATATTAATTAGAAATCTAAAATTATTTCCTACATCATGGTAATTTTTTTATAATTTTGAGACATCAAATAAATAAAATTATTTATGACACAATGATGATGCAGTGTTTACATCATTAATGAATGATTTAAATAAATAAGAAGATAATGTTTAAAATAATATTCAACACTTGTACAATTATTATTTGATGATTTTATTTTGAAAATGGGACACCTTATGTTATAATTTAATTATTTTTGGACCTTTAGAAACCAAAATTCAATTTATAATAATATATTAGTTTCATGCTTTCCAAAAGAGCCCCTCCTCTCTCTTATAAAAACACCCCACTTCCTACCCCTGTATCACACTTCTAAAGCCCTTTTCCTCATATAAACACTACTAAAATAATCTCCCAAGATACCACTCTCCATCCTAGTAGTCTTACCTTGTTCATAAAGCACTTCAAGAAACCTTTTTGGTTCAATCCAAGGGGAGTTACCCGATTTAAAGGTATTGTCTTCTCTTATGTTCTTTTGATTTATTTTGCTTCTCCAACCCCCTAAACTCTTTTTATTCCTTTATTTTGTAAAAAAAATGGTATATTCAATATACTAGGATGTTTTTATAATAATTATTAGATCTAAACTTACACACACCTCCATCTAATTGGTGAAGAACATACTATTTCTGTGGACAACGAACTACTAACTCACGTAACAATGACTGTTCAATTATATCATACCGCCTCTCATTTTGGTCATTAAGATGTAACTATATTTATATATGATATATATTAAGTTTATAATTTTCTTATGCTTCTGTATTTTTCATTTATTTAATACCTTTATGGTTTCCATAATAGGTAAACGCTATAATTTCATTTTAGGAAGTGCGGACTACCGCCCCCACAAAGTGATATGACTCATTCATGCCATACGTGAAACATATAAAGGATATAATTTATGAACTTATGTAACATATATAAAATAAATATTATACTGAAATTTTAATATAACTATGAGTCACTATGTTTTCATTCCATTAAAAGTATGAAATAGAAATGAAAGTAGCGTTCATGCGTACGTACGGCTTACCGTCTCCATGAACGGTGCATTTCATTTCTTATCTCTAAATGTTATTTAATATTATAAATACATACATATACTGGATATATATGATATATATGATATCTAAATGATTAATATCATTCTAGAGATAATGTACTCTTGACCACATGGACAATTTATAATTATAACAAGTTCATTTGTGACTCAAGTTCCGAACATCAACGAAATGTCCGATATGAACTCAAACAATTAAATAATTATTATAAAAAGGTAATAACTGATGTAAAAGGAATAATAAACTTGAATAATATTCTTATGAAATTATCTATTAACTTATGTTTATCATTCAGGAAGAACAAGGAACATACAAGCGAGTCAAGTCGGACACGTGGTAAGGGATTTCTTATCTCACTTTTAATTCTGTGAGATTTCCATTGTTTGCCAATTATTTATTGAATGTGGTGTATTTTATACTTCCATTTTATATATATTTTCATGATTCTATTTGTATTCATGGTATTCTGTGATTAATTTGGTGCTTATTATCCTTTAGTCATGCGACTCGATTTATTACAATGGGGTAAGGGGTTTTTATCTCACTTTTTATTTCCGTGAGATTCATGATATATTTGTCACTATATCCTTTGAGTGGTGTATGTAATACCCATTATTATACAATTTGTGTAATATAATTTCATTTATGGGTATTTATATCAACATTGTATGGCATTTCTTTCATGGGGTGTATGTTTCGTAAGTTACCAAATCAGTAAGGGAACCTTTCACCCTCCTCTTTTTAAAAGGCTTTTTTTGTTATGTCTTTTAATTCACATATTCTTATGTTCGGATATGTTCATATATATTTTTATTTCTATATATTTTATGTCAATGTGATGAGATACCCTTTTTACCTATCATCAACTCATTTTCTAAATTTTAAAGTGATACTGTAAGGCTGTCAAATTTCTGTAAGGGAACTTCTTTACCCAATTTCAGTTCTTTGGGTTAAACCTATAATTCCTGATTATGTCATGGTATGAATATGTGTGAATGACCTATGATTGTTTTACACTTAATATCCAATTATATTGGGTGTATTTATATTTGTCACACAGAATTATGTCATTGATTTATCCTTAATCTAAGGATTCTGTCATTGTAAGGGACTTGATCTCAATCTCCTTTCATTGAGGCATATTTTGTTTTATACACAACATTATTTTATACGGTGTATAAAACCCATTGAATTTTACTTTTATTCAAAAGGAATATTTTCTCTACAAAGCATTTTAATAAACGACAAAAAGTATGTTTCTTTTTAATGTATGCGGTGACAATGACTGTTCCACCACTATGAGTATTATTTGATCTTTGGAATCCTTAAAAAGACATAATGTTTTTAAAAGGAAAATAACTACCATATACTCTTTTATGTATTTTGGTATTGAAAATGGTTTTGATAATGGATTTGTTATGTCAATATATTGTAATTGAAATGTGGAAATGTTTTCTTTCCATTATATTTTTTGTATGAGTTATGATTTTATAATGGTACTTTGACATTTAACAGGTGGTTATATGATAAACCAAATAATGGGTGGTGCCGTGATAAAATAGGATGGGTGGTTACATTATAACCTCCAATTCATTGGGTATGGAAGTTG
The DNA here is from genome assembly GCA_963277665.1 of Viscum album. Classification (NCBI taxonomy): domain Eukaryota; kingdom Viridiplantae; phylum Streptophyta; class Magnoliopsida; order Santalales; family Viscaceae; genus Viscum; species Viscum album. The sequence goes on from OY728137.1 coordinate 1,720,730,907, forward strand.
TCCGTATGGCTATTCCATTTAGTGACATGTGTGGAAGTCGACCGTACGGTTATTCTATTTAAGTATGTTTATGTGACAAGTTACATTTATATGTTATATGTTCTATATATGGGTTTTATGGTGATATTTTGGTTACAAAAGGGTAATTAATGATATTTTGTTTAGTGAAGAGTATTTACTACTTCATAAAGGTGAAAAGTTTTACTTATGATTAAGTATTCATGGTTTACTTGTTGTTTTGAAAAAATAACAGTTTCCTTCTTTGTGTATCCCTTACTGAGATTTTTATGCTCATCCCATGTTTTTGAAATGTTTTCCACAAGACTTAAATATGAATAGGGTCAATGATGGGATCATGGAAAGACATGATATCTAAAACGTGGAACTATACATGTCTCTTTTTAAGAGTTTTTATTTTATGAAAAAAATATAAACAGAGTAGATTTTTCTACTTTACAATCTTTTGAGATGTAATAGTTATGTCCTAATTATCTAAAACTCTAAACCTGAAAAGATCATCAATTTGAATTATTCATTTAATTCAAGATTATGTAATGTTTTAAGGCCGAGTCCTTATAACTGTTGAAAGATTTTATGAATATTTTGAGGAATCATTATTCCCACGATGTAGTAAATATACAGTGTTATCAGCAGTTTCTAGATTAGTTAACTTGAATGAAAAAATTGGTTGGTGTGATAAATGTTTCTCCAACATACTTTATCTTTTAAAAGAGATACATCAAAATGGAAATGGGCTTCCAAGTTCCAATTATGAGTTGAATAAAATATTATGACTAATGGGATTGGGGTATAAAAAGATACATTATTTCCCCAATGATTGTGTATTGTATATGAATGAATATGAATATTTATCAAGATATCCTACATGTGGGACATCATGGTCTAAGATGGATGAAAAATTCCAACTCAGATTCTTTATTAGGCACTAACATCCAACCTCATAAAAATTGCATTATTTATTTTCTAATGATATAATCTAATAATTATTTTATACAATTCTGATAATTCAACTATGATTCATTCTTAGGTACTAGAATCACAACTCCTACTAATGAAATTTGGAATTTACAATAATTTTTCATTTGAACCATCTTTTTTTTAAAATTCAATTGATGCAAAAAGGTTAAGATGTCATTCAGATGAGCTCATATCTGATAGTAACTTACGTCACCTAACTGATTCACCCAAGTGGAAGAGATTTGATAAAAAAAATTGTTATTTTTTATGTGAAGTTAAAAATCATAGAATGGGATTCAATACTGATTGAATGAATCTATATCAGTGTCTAAGTATCCAACATAGTTCATATCTTATTCTGTTGGTAGTTTACAACTTTCCCCCATAGCTATGTGTGAAGAAAAAATATGTTATGATGAGATTGATGATTTCTAGATCCAAATAGTAATGAGATGATATTGATGTGTATATTTCACCATTTATTGATGATTCAAAACATCTATGTGAGAAAATTGTTAATTTTTTCAATGCATACAAGAAAGAGTATTTTCTTTTTCATGTTATAATAATGTTCACTATAATCGAATTTCCATCATATGGATACTTATCTGGATATAAGGTTAAGGTACATAAAACATGTCTAATTTTTTAAGAAGAGACATCATATTATCAATTGATGAATGGATGAAATATGGTGTATATGGTACATAAAATATTTTTTCCAATTGATCATCCTTATCATAGATTAAAAATTCATTAAACAATTTTTAAGAATACATTCTTCTCCCTCAACCATTGTTAGTTTAGGAATAGTATGATAGGGTGAAAAATATTGACTTGAAATTCTGTCACATAAATAACTTATTTTAATGTTATTTTTAATTTATTTCCCATTCATGCTTTTTTGGGTGGTTTCTAAAGGTTTTATGTAGAATATGTGAGTTTTCAATAATTGGGCCAAACCGTGAGCCCAATTCCAGATTTAAAAATAAATTTTGTTTCTTTTATAGATTTTTCATTTTTTAATATTTTCTACTCAATAAAACTCATAAATTTAATCCCCTGATATATTAACACCACATTTAAATTTTTAGCCTTAATAAATCCATAATCATGGGGGAGTTGGGTTTTTATTTGAGAATTGGGCCAAACCGAAATCCCAATTTTCCAGTTTTAAATTGTTTCTTTAATTTTTTAATATCTTATTAATTATAATGAATTTTTCATTGATTTAACCTCCCTTTAGAACCTAAGAATCCCAGACGCACTCCCATTGCCTTTCCCCTCTCTTTGGAGCTCGTTTTCATCACGATTGAGTGCTGATATTCTTAGGGTTTCTAAAATCGGGCATATTTGTAGAGGTAAGTTATTTCCATCATAACTCTCTCATTTATTAATATTTTTCCCTCATTCTAGTTCCCACATTATCTCATAAACCATGTTCAAACTTCCCTTTAATGGTTGGATGTTTTCAAATTTATATTCTGGTGGATTTTGGGTCGTTTTTTGTCAAGATTATTTTGAGTAAGTGTTTCTCTCTTCAATTCCTTCATTCTCCTTAGGGTTTCCTCCCTCTTTCATTATGCTATAAAATGTCCAGAAGTTAGGGTTTGAACATATTGTTTGATTTGGTGTATTTTTTTAAATATTGTGGTCTAGGGCTGGATTTATCATCCTTGTGATGTGGCGGTGGTGCGGTTGATGTTTCACACCAAGTCTTGAGGGATTCGACACTTTCGGTAGGTGGTTCCATGTGTAAACAATTATTGATGAGTTAGCTTGCTATATTTAGCCATTTTTCATATTACTAATATGTTTGGTGTGGTAAGAAAATGGTTTATGATTGATTTGGTTAAGTGTTCAATTTTATATTTTCATTTTAACATGAAATGGGGTGTTTTAATGTGTTACCCGTGGGTTATTATTTGGGTGTATTTTATAACATATTGAATTGGATTACTAAATCTTGTTTGGAATTCAAATTCTGGTTTGGTAATTTATTAGTGTCATGTGGTCCAAAAAAGAGGGTTTTTTAATAGGTTTTATGTGTAAAACATTGTTATACTTCTTGAGAGCATTTTATGAAAATGTGTGTTTTCATTTGAATCTTTTGTAGTATTATTCAAGGTGATTTTATAAAACTTAAAAGTGGTTTTATAAATGCCTCTATGACTTCAAATTCTGTTTTGGATAGAAATTGGTTTGGTTTTTTATCTTAAATGGTGGTTTTCAAATGGGCTTTGTGTGCAAGATATATTGACACCACTTGGGTTCTTTTTATGAAAATTGAAAATGTTTCAGTTTTTCAAACAAAGTGGGAAAAGGGTGGTTTTGTACTATTTGGTACGTGTGTTCACCTATTAAGGGGGTTTTAAATGTTAAGTGAGGTTTTAAGATGTCAAACATTTTTATAATGTTTTTTAAATTTCTGAAAAGTTTTAATAAATTGTGATATTGGAGCGAAACTTGTTTGTGGGCTGTTTTGTGTAAGTTTGATGATAAAATTATTTTTAAGGGAAAAAGGGTATTATTTAACAAGTTAGTGGACTGTTATGAAAGTTTTAATATATTGGAATGAATTTATAAAACTATTTAATGGATTTTTGGAAGTGTTAAAGAAATGTGAAAAGTGTTGTGGGCTATTTTGGTGCGAGTCGGATTTTGAAATCTATCTGAATGAAAAGTGGACTTTTAATACTTGTGTTGTATACATGTTGGATGTTTGGTGAATTTATGATATGGAAATGATATTGTCATGTGAAAAGCATATTCATTGACTTTTTGAACTTGTTTGAGCACAAAGGGAAAACCCGTGTATCTAGGTGGGTGGACGTGTACTAGTATGCTAGTGAATCCGTGGGGTTTGGCCTCAGTTTCACTTAGAAAGATTGACGCTTACAACTCTAACTAAACTATGATGATGATAATTGGGGACCACTAGGTTATGGGTATGTTCCATACTAGTGTCTCGTTCATGAGAACAGATATTTGTGATGGTTACTCTCACCGAGATATGAGGTACCTGAGACCCACAGCTAGCTAGTGCCTAGGGGATATTTCCAATTGCTTGTGCTCACTAGATATTTTGTGCATACCGTCGGCATACGGTATGAGAGGCTGGAAAATTCAGTAGCTGTGGTATTTATTTTAAAAGTATTTAGTCTTTAAATTAGCCCACCTGAAAACTATTTTTATTTAATGTTGCTTCTTTTAGAAATTTTAACTAGCATCTCATGTTTTTGAAAACTTTGATGCTTTCCATCATTAAAAGTTTATCACATATAATTTATTAGTGGTGGTATCCTATTAGGCTTTGGATCACACCCTACTTACACCCTTGGGTTTAAGTAGACTTGGTTATTTTTTTTGTCGCAGGTTCGGTACAGTTTTTAGTTCCTGTGGTTCGGGTTTCTGGCAGGTCCATGGTTGTGAAGTCTTGTGGAGATGGCTTGAGGGCGGTGCCACTTTCCATGAGGGTTCTTGGGATGTCCATATTTGGTTTCATACATTTTTAATGGTCTTTAAACATATTTTTAACTTATGTAATTCAGTTCTGAAATTTTGTAAAAGATGGTTTTAGTTGAAAAATCCAGATTTGTTTTGTTGAGTTTGATTGTTGTTTAATGTTTATAAAATTGGGTAAATCGTTCCCAATTACCATTATATGATACCCGGGCACTTGTTCCAGCCCATGGGGATCAGGAACACCCTTCAGACCTTTCCACATGCTGAGTTTGGTGCCGTTTTGATGGTGAATAAATTCAGTTTGTGACAAAATGGTATCAGAGGAGGTTCGCTCTAATTGAGTCATGTTATTTGGGAAATATTTGGGAAAGTATGGAGTTAGGATTTTCGGGACTTGATATTCTGGTTATGGGTAGTGTGATTGATCACCACACCTCATTTTGGGATTCATGTCGCCAGGGGACGTCTGGATTTATCTATGACTTTTGGTTTTCTTGGTCTGATGATGATTAGGGGAAATGAAAAGAGAGTTGGGTTAATGGTCTCAGTGAGCTCACAGGGTCTGGAAAGCCATGTGGAGCCGGAGATATTCCCTAGAACACTCTCTGTGATGGTGAAGTGATTGGAATATGGCTTCCAACCATATTCCCATGTCACCCACTGAAACTAGTTTCCTCTCTAATTGTTTTGTGCTTTAGTTTTGAAATCAAGGAACTTTGGTTTTAAAGTGACTTGGTTTTATGAAGTGTAATGTTTTTGTGAAATGATTTTAATATAAAGAAGGAATGGATAGATTTATGAATTGGTGGAACTGAATTTTCAGAATTGTTTTGAAATGGAAAATGGTGTTCTTACACCTCTTTTGAAAGCAGGAACTATATTGAATTTGTTTTTGAAATAGTGTTTCTAATAGAGTTTCCTAAAAACTCAAAGGGTGTTTTAATGGGATGAGATGTTTTGAAATATATTTATATGAATTTGAAGTGAGTATTTATTTTAATGATTGTTATTTTTTCTATGGTTAGCAGTCTTGATAAAAAGTAAGTATTGGTTGATTGTTTTGGTTTTGAAAAGTGGAAAGGATTTTTGTTTTGTTTTAAACTTTGGTATTTCCATGAGCGACCACATGCATGGGGTTATAGGGGATGATGGATGGTTAATGGCATGAATGGATGAGTTATTGGATGGGTATGAGGAGTGTGCCTGGTGTGGTACAAAAACATGCATGTGTAAGGCCCATGGGGTACCATTGGTGGATACGCTAGTCGCTGAACCGTTTGTTTTCAAAGAAATGTTTTTAAACGAAAACATTATGTCTTGATGACTAGTTTGGGATGGGGTGAATTATGTGTTTTTTTAAAATGTTGATTTTTTGGGATGTTTTTAGTTCAATAACCCCTCTTGTTCGAACCGTGTTTTGGGTTTTTGTTTGGAAGACATGTTGGGTAGAAGGATCGGTTAGTAGTCTCTTCTGAGATATGTTTTGGGACACCATTATGGTGGTTACCTTCATGTGTTTGGATCTGGTTTGTGGCATGTTTTGAAAAATGGAACAGCTTGGTTGGGTCTTTGGGTTCTCTCATTGGTTAAGGTATGCCCCCATTAAGAGTTAATGCACAACTGAAGTGAAACCCGTATTGTTTCGCCATTGGAAAATCCTCCAGTTGATCAATATAAGGAATATTTTATCAATCTTTGTTGATTGAGTCTACACCCATTCATTTCATTGATTTTTGGATCCTCTTGTAGTGGGATAGTGCTTGTGGAAGGTTGAAAGAGACATTAGTTTCTTAAGTTTCCCGATTCATCGAAGGTGGAAGCATTCTGGGGTTGTTAGTGTGGATGAGTGTCTCGATGGTGTCTAAGAGGGATTCTGGGTTCTTCATATTTTATTTGAAGCAAGAGTTCTTTTTAAACCACCAATTTTGGTATTTTGGTCATGAGAGGCTATTGTGTCCACTTTTTGGACTTGTCTGTTGTTTACAGACTTGTCATAAGGTCCCGTTCCATATATTGTTTCTATCAATCACAATGGTCATGTTCGGTGATGCATTGTGATGTTGTGTGCTCATTTGACTATAAAGGTGAAGGTCGCATAGTCTTCTAAGGTTCTATCTTATGTTGGGAGTATGTCTCTCTTGGGAAAAACATCAAATACTCTATCTTAAAGGAAGGTGTTTATGCATGTCCTGCCCTTCTATTGTTTCTCACCCAATGAAACAAGGTGCGATGTTTATGCATCTTCTAATCCCTTATTTCAGTAAAATGTCAGGTTTCAGTAAAGTGATTTATAGACTGTGTTACGTCTTATTGAACCCATTGGGGTATGCAGTGTAGTTGTTTTTGGCACTGAAAGAGGAAGTTCCACACGGGGGTTTCCATATCCTAACTGCGAGGCCGAAGATGCTTCAATATTTTGAGCTCCAGCTATAGGTCCTGGAGAGAAGCTGGCACGTAGTTAGGGGAAACCCTTGTGTCATTTAAAACCATTTACAAAGTCCTATCCTCAGTATGAAAGATAGGAAGAGTTTAAACCTATGTTGTCATCATCTTTCTTCTGTTGTTCGCATTCGATGGAAATATGTGGAGGGCCTCATCCCCATATTATCTTCCAATGACTTTCTTTTCCCCTTTGGTTTCCTTTAGGTTTGGGGGAAAAGGTTTTAGTTTTTACTAGACATGTTGAGTGAACATTTAGTAGTAACTATTCCCCTGAAAACCATGCAGGTATAAGGATCCATAGGGTTAGCACATAGTTTCCCAAACTATGCGGGCTAACCGTGTGGCCGTCCCAACTCTTTAAGTATTGGCATTTTTTTGTGTCGGCCCATATTGGTCAGTTAATATGGTTGGTTCTTATGGTGGGGAGACCCACTATGAGTCTCATGTATAATATTTTGAAAATTCTTAATGGAAGTCTACCCTATATGCCAGGGAGTCCGTTCAGGACTCCCCCTATTAGTGTCTTGATTCTGTCTCGAAAAAAATATATTGGTTGTCTCTTATGGGGGGAGCGTATTAGTGTCCCCCCGTACCAGTAAATTATATTTATCCATGTTCTTGGATTGGTGTAGATAGTCTCGTTTGGAGATATATAGCTAACAACATCTCTTTTGAGTAAACATTGGGACTGGAGAGCGCCCAATGGTTTAGTTAATCTAAGGTAAGTGTAACCTTGTTCAAAGTTGTTGTTTGTTTGGGTGAATTGCGTGAGTCTTGTTCAGATAGTGTTTGAGGAGTTTTATTTTGGGATAAATTATGAATGTGATTAATCATTTTAGGAAAGTGGTGTACGTTTTGGTTGTGGGAGTAATCCTTCCTTAATTGATCACTGGAGGTGTTTTGGCCTTTGGGGGTGAAACCTGGAAAGGGAGTACCTATTGGTTTCTCAGTGGGGTTTGGTTGTTTCTTTGACCTTGCTGTGACTTTCTGGGGCAGAAAGTTTTCAAGGTGGGGATAATTTTCACATAAATAACTTATTTTAAAGTTATTTTTAATTTATTTTCCATTCATTCATTTTTTTGGGGGTTTCCAAAGGTTTTATGGAGAATATGTGAGTTTTCAATAATTAGGCCAAACCGTGAGCCCAATTCTAGATTTAAAAATAAATTTTGTTTCTTTTATAACATTTTCATTTTTTAATATTTTACACTCATTAAAACTCATAAATGTCATCCCCTGATGTATTAACACCAAATTTGAATTTTTAGCCTTTAAAAATCCATAATCATGGGGGAGTTGGGTTTTTATTTGAGAATTGGGCCAACCCAAAATCCCAATTTTCCGGTTTTAAATTGTTTCTTAAATTTTTTAATATCTTATTCATTATAATAAATTTTTCAGTGATTGAACCTCCCCTCGACCGTAAGAATCCCATACGTGCTCCCATTGCATTTCCCCCCTATTTGGAGCTCGTTTTCATCACGATTGAGTGCTGAAATTCTTAGGGTTTCTAAAATCGGGAAGATTTGTGGAGGTAAGTTATTTCCATCATAACTCTCTCAATTATTACTCTTTTTCCCCCATTCTAGTTCCAATATGATATCATAATCATTTTTCGAACTTCACTTTAATGGTTGGATGTTTGCAAATTCATATTCTGGTGGATTTTGGGTCGTTTTATTCAAGATTATTTTGATTAAGTGTTTCTCTCCTCAATTTCCTCATTCTTCTTAGGGATTCCTCCCTCTTTCATTATGTTATAAAATTTCCAGAAGTTACGGTTCAAACATATGGCTTGATTTGGTGTCTTTTTGGTTAAATATTGTTGTCTAGGGCTGGATTTATCATCCTTGTGATGTGGCGGTGGTGCGGTTGATGTTTCACACCTAGTCTTGAGGGATTTGACACTTTCGGTAGGTGGTTCCATGTGTAAACAATTATTGATGAGTTATCTTGCTGTATTTAGTCATTTTTTCATATTCCTCATATGTTTTTTGTGGTGATAAAATGGTTTATGATTGATTTGGTTAAGTGTTCTATTTTATATTTGCATTTTAACTTGAAATTGTGTGTTTTAATGTGTTACTCATGGGGTATTATTTGGGTGTATTTTTTAACATATGAAAATGGTTTACTAAATATTTTTTGGAATTCCAATTTTGGTTTGGTAATTTATTAGTTTCATGTGGGCCTAAAAAAGGGTTTGTGAATAGGTTTTATGTGCAAAACATTGTTATACTTCTTGAGAGAATTTTATGAAAATGTGTGTTTTCATTTGAATATTTTGTAGTATTATTCAAGGTGATTTTATAAAACATAAAAGTGGTTTTATAAATGTCTCTAGGACTTCCAATTATGTTTTGGATAGAAATTGGTTTGGTTTTTGGTCCTAATGGTTGTTTTGAAATGGGTTTTGTGTGCAAGATATATTGACACCACTTGGGTTCTTTTTATGAAAATTGAAAATGTTTTAGTTGGTCAAACAAAGTGGGAAAAGGGTTCTTTTGTACTGTTTGTTATCTGTGTTCACCTATTAAGGGGTTTTGAAAGGTTAAGTGAGGTTTTAATATGTCAAACATTTTTATAATGTTTTGTAAATTTCTGAAATGTTTTAATAAATAGTGATGTTGGAGCGAAACTTGTTTGTGGGATATTTTGTGTAAGTTTGATGATAAAATGATTTTGAAGGTAAAAAGGGTATTATGTAACAAGTGAGTAGACTATTATGATAGTTTTAATATATTTTAATGGTTTTATAAAATTTTTTAACGGATTTGTGGAAGTGTTAAAGAAATGTGAAAAGTGTTGTGGGCTATTTTGGTGTGAGTTGGATTTCAAAATCAATCTGAATGAAAAGTGGACTTTTGTTACTTGTGTTGTATACATGTGGGATGTTTGGTGAATTTATTATATGGAAATGATATTTTCATGTGAAAAGTATATTCATTGACTTGTTGAACTTGTTTGAGCACAAAGGGAAAACCCGGGTATCTATGTGGGTGGACGTGTACTAGTATGCAAGTGAATCCGTGGGGTTTGGCATCAGTTTCATTTAGAAAGATTGAATCTTACAACTATAAATAAACTATGATGATTATTATTGGGTACAACTAGGTTATGGGTATGTTCCCTATTAGTGGCTCGTGCACGAGAATAGATATTTGTGATGGTTACTCTCACTGAGATACGAGGTACCTGGGACTCCCAACTAGCTAGTTCCTAGGGGTTATTTCCTATTGCTTGTGCTCACTAGATATTTTGTGCATACCGTTGGAATACAGTATGAGAGGCTGGAAAATTTAGTAGTTGTGTTATTTATTTTAAAATTTTTTATTCTTTAAATTATCCCACCTGAAAACTATTTTTATTTAATGTTGTATCTTTTAGAAATTTTAACTAGCATCCCATGTTTTTGAAAACTTGATTTCTTTTCATCATTAAATGTTTATCACATGGAATATATTAGTGGTTGTATCCTATTAGGATTTGGATCACACCCTACTTACACCCTTTGGTTTAAGTAGACTTTGTTATTTTTGTTGTCACAGGTTGGGTATAGTTTTTAGTTCCAGTGGTTCGGGTTTCTGGCAGGTCCTTGGTGGTGAAGTCTTGTGGAGATGGCTTGAGGGTGGTGCCCCTTTCCATGAGGTTTCTGGGGCTGTCTATATTTGGTTTTTTAACTTTTTAATGTTCTTTAAACATAGTTTTAACTTATGTAATTCAGTTCTGAATTTTTTTAAAAGATGGTTTTAGTTGAAAAATCCATATTTTTTTATTGATTTTCTTTGTTGTTTAATGTTTATAAAATCAGAAAATCATTCCCAATTATCATTATATGATACCTTGGAACTTGTTCCAACCCGTGGGGATCGGGAACGCCCTTTAGGCCTTGCCACTGGCCAAGTTGGGTGCCATTTTTGATGGTGACTAAATTCAGTTCGTGACACATTTGGAATGAAAATAAGTTCGGGTCTTCAAAAAATATCGATAAAAACAATCTATATTTTTTGAACTACCTTTTTGGAGGTATTTAGAGGTAAATAATTATATAAAGTTTATGCATGTTGAGAAAATCACATGTGACACTTTTATTTGAACTTTTTTAAACATAAAAGGAAATAAAAAAATATGGATATCATGATAGTTTGGACTTGATATAAATGGGAATATGTTTAGAGTTGGTTCCCACTATGAAAGTAAACAAGATATATTTACCTCTTGATTATCAAACATTATTCAAGATTAAGAAGATAAATATTTGTCAGTGTCTTCATGGTATTGAAGTACCCAGTGGTTATTCATCAAATGAGAATAATTATGTGTCATTTAAGGATTGTAAATTTATAGGTATGAAATATCATGATTGTCATGTATTGATGTAAAAACTTTTACATGTTTCAATGCATGGTATATTGCTAAAATTTGTCAAAAATACTATCATCAGGTTATGTAATTTTTTGGAATCCATTTTTAGTAAAGTTATTGGTCCAAAATTGTTTGATGTGTTGGATAATATAGAAACTCTTGTTCTTTTTCAAATAGAAATGTATTTCCCACCTATGTATTTTGATAAAATGGTTCATCTAGTGATTCATTTCGTGCATGAGATAAGAATATATAAGCCTATTTAGTTATGATGGATGTATCCATTTAAAAGATATATGAAAATTTTGAGGGTAAATATTAAAAATACTTATCATCCTGATGCCTATAATGTTTATAAATATGTATCAAAAGAGGTGATTGAGTTCTGTACTGTTTATTTATTTGAAGTGGAGAATATTGGTCTCCACATATCTCAACATATGATAGTTGATAGTGAAGGTAGAGGGATTCAGGGCTTAATGGTAAAGATCATTACACTTGATAAAGTGAGGCATCCACATTTATATATTTTAAACAACACAGATGAGGTTCAATCATATATATCATCACATATTGAAGCATTAAAGTTTTGATATCTAAAAAGAAATGAATAGTGGTTGATTATTAAACAAAAAAGTCATTTATTTCATGGTTTAAAGATAAAATCATCATAGATATATCTCCATCAGAAACATTTAAATGGTTGATAGGGTAATTATTTTAATGTGATTACATGGTTTTGTTTTGATATTAATGGGTACATATTTTACACAATGAAGCTGGATGACATGAGTATCATTCAAAATAGTGGTGTAATGGTCATCGTTGAAGCACTACATTTTTCAAGTGAAAAACATTGAAACCAAATTTCTTCATAAACACTATATTTTGGAGTTCTTTAAGACTCATGGAAATTTGATTGTATTAAAATTTTATTCACTGTGTTTAATTGTAATTGGTTTTCAAGTAACAAAGATGTTAAAAATGAGTAATATGGGTTTAAAGTGGTTTATTTGAAAAGATTTAGTTTCAATGAGGGACCATTTATCATGGCCACAGATGCAAAGAAAATATTTTATGTCATTTATCTATCAAATGACTAGTGGTCCATAATTTTTTAAGTGAAAATAATCCATTTGGATGATGAGGATAACGATGATGTTATTGATTTATATTAGGTTTCTTCATCTATTAACTAATTTTCAGATAATAGTGACTATAACACAGACATATTTTATGCAATACTAAATGATGATGATGAATGGATATAGGAAAATATTAAAGTAATATCTTAATTAATCTGGTATTTATTTACTTTATATAACTTCTTAGAAATGTACAGGTATAAAAATTTATTATTTAATAACCATAGAATATTTAATAATATATATTGGATTATTTATTTTATTTTTCGTGTTAAATATTGTTATTCCACAGTTATGGTTAGACATTTTTTCATTTAAACACTTGATGTACATTATTATATTTTGGTTTAGTTTACAAATATGAGAACACATTTTCAAGCATTGATATTTAATTTTTTATATTTTTATGTCTTTCTAGAAGCAATGTTTATATTTAATAGTTCACCTTGCATATTTTTTTAGTCAGGAAGCATAACACTTTTTTTAAAAAAATATACATGAGGGGCACTTTTTTTACATACATGTTTCAATATTCATTTTTTCTAATTACTGACTTGTCTAATAATATTTAGGTACACAAGAAGTTCACTAAATTTTCCCATTACAATGATAGATACAGATACAGAGATAGATGAACATCTACCAAGGTATTTGTCTTTTTTGATATTATTAAATATATAGTAACATAATTATCTAATGAAAGATAACTTTTAATTTACAATAAAATAATTTTAGGCCTACTGATGTGACTTTAGCTGAGGAGTCTTATGCATTTAGTATTCGGAAATTGAATCCTCAAGATGGTAAACGTGGCATTACACGTTTACCAAAACTGTCACTTTATCGTAGGGAGGAGAAATCACATATTCATTTTTATGATAATAATAATGAGACTATCCCAAATGAAATGAAAAATATTTTTTATATAAGCATGAAAATACATTACAAGATAATCATTTTATGTCATGATTGGAAGTCTGTCGACAAGATGGTGATATATTAGCTTTGGGAGTTTGTGAAGGTAAAACATCTCAATTGATTTATTTTATCCCATTTTTTAATATGATATATTTTAAATAACTAATATTAATGTTATACAACTACAGATGACATTCAATTTTGAAGAAACAAAATCAATTAAGAAATTATGCCTTACATTAGAAACGGTTCGATGGAGAAATTTCAAAATGAATTTGAAAAAAAAAATATGTTCTTGGAAAGAGACAACATGAAATCCCATTCCTCAACTAGCAGTTTCCAGATGAAGATAGATGGATGAAATTTGTTTCCACCAAACATGATGAAACATTTTGGGTATGATAATTATATTATATTATATTGTAAAATTTTTTATATATGTACCTAATTACTTATTATTTTTCATGTTATTTAACCGTACTCTAGGAAATCCCCTCAAGACATTCAGTTGTAGAATGTTTACCCTTAAAATTTATCATGTAGAGGGTATCATTTATTAAAGAAAAAAATGATTGAGGAAAAGTTTGATGCACTAAGACCACACTTCAAAAGTTGTTTTGATGAGGTCTAATTTGGTCCTCCATCTCCACCCACCCTCTATAAGAAATGGAAAAGTGTGAGAAGACTAAAAAATAAAAATTATCTTACTTAGAATGATAATGAAGTTACTGAAATAATTATATGTAAATAGTTATTATTTTTCATGAATTTTTGTAATTTATAAACTAACAACATTAGCATTCCATTTTAATTATTCATTTCAGGATGAACTTGAGGATTAATCAATACATGGAACTTTTATCCTTGAGGGTAGGATTGAAATCATAGCCACTGCATTAGGAAATCCAAAACACCCCGACCACATAAGAGGATATGAGGCTTGTGTTAGTATTCAAAAAGATTATGGTCATCAAATTAAACAATAAAGAGAACCATAAATTGAATCCTTAAAATATCTGCTAATATATATGAAAGAGTCCATAGGCTATCAAATTCAAGTAGTTATACATCAAGCTATGTTAGAACATATGATGAGACAGTCATAGTTTGCGTAGCCTTCCCAGCCCACCAAGTCTTCCCAACCAACCTACTCAGATCTTCCACCTCCTTACTCAGACCTAACCTTATATTGTGATTTGTATATAAGAGACCCTATGTATATATTGTAGTGTTTTGAGTCATGAATTTGTTTCAGGGTAATCTATACATCAACAGCCTATTAAGATGGTTCATGTTAGAGTATCAATACATAAAATTATTGATCCTAATGTTCTACTACTATTCCCTACCATGGAGATTATCATATTTGGGGAATTTATTGGTTATATTTTTACTTTTTCCAACTAGACTTATTCATCATATTTGATTTTAGTTATGTGTTTTTTTAATATTAATCAAATCTAATAAAAAATTACTTATATGTTTTTCTGACATTTAACTTATATAAGAGTATTTGAAATATAAATAAATGGAAGAAAGGAATGAAAAGGTTTAAGAACAAACAAATCTAGATACATTAGATATTTCTAATGAGATTGAAATATTATCTTTGGATTATTATTCCTTGGATAGTGTCTATGAGTTTTGGAAGTCATGTGATATATGTGGAATAGAATATCCATTGAGAATATTATGCAAATATATCTTGGATCTATGTGAATTTAAAGAGCTCACCATGAATGTGTTTCTTTATTTTACATGTAAGTAAATTGGTCTTTCAGTTTTTATTTTTATAATTAATGTTGATTCAAATTAACTAACTATATTAATTTTTTAATTAGGTATCTACACACGATAATTGTTCAAAATGGCAGCACATGTGTTTATGATTTCATAGATCAAGAATATATTTCAATGGATGTGAAATATGTGTTGACTCAAAATAGAGTGGCATATATATGTGAGAGGTTATCAATGATGAATATTGGGTGTTAGTTTAGGAAATTTCTTGATGGGTAAGAGAAAAAACATAATTATGAACTAATATTGATTATAATTTCATTAAATGTGAACTTTTTTTTATTGTAGGGGGCATTGGATATTAGGTTTATTCTGCCAAAGTGAAAACACATGATATTGGGTTTTCACCTTTTTAGGTGGTGTTCATAGAAAATTTTCCACCTTGTTAGACAAGTAAGTTTTTTTGTTTATCATATTATCATTATGTTTAATTATCATATTTTACTTGTATTATCAGTTTGTAAGTATGAAAATGCAGGTCATGGAAGAAATTTAACAAATATCACCTATCAAAGCAGAATCCAAATGCAATAAAATATATGAATGTAAAGGTAATTATAATTAATATTATATATTATTTTTATTTTTGGATTTATATATATATATATGCATATATATTGGTTTTTTATCAAGTTACTGTTTTATTAACTTCAGTGTCCTCATCAACAAGGATATGTTGAATGTGGTTATTATGTTCTATGATTCAATTATGAGATATTAAAAACTGGGGTAATGTCTGATTATGATGAGTTTAGTCATATTAATTATTTTACATTTTCTATCATAGTATTCTAGTTTTAATCTTAAATAATTCATCATCATTGTATATGTTCAATTATTTCGATTCATACATGCAATATGATCTTAACCATCTTCGACTATTGTTTGAGAACTACATGTTTAGTATGATTAAGATTTAAGGTATGTATATTCTTATTTTCCTCTTTACTGTTACATTTTTGAAATAAAATATATTCAAAAAACATATAATTCTTTTATTATAATAGGTTTTTGAATATAATGATATCAAAATAAGGATTCAAAAATAACCAACAATCATCATTTTGTAAATTTCAGGTATGTATTTTTTAATTATACTGTATAATACAAATTCATAAATAATTTTTTGATAAAATAAATAAAAGTGTGTATTTTTTTTAGATTTTTTTTCAATGTTACATGATGTTTGATTATTGTATACTTGTTTTTTATTAAATGGATTTTGATTATTATGGGTATGTAATATTTAAATATTTCTAATTTTTTTTTCTAACTTTCATTATTAGTTTTTATAGAAACTGACACCAAATACTCAAAATAAACCTAAAATGTTTTTTGGATTGACTTTTGGCGTATGTTTTTAAGGGATATCGATGCTAAAAATCAAACTGAAAACACTTTTCAGTGTCGATTTCCTCTAAAAACTGATGCACAAAATCAAAATAAATAAGATTTTTTGGATCGGGTTCCTCTAAAAAGCAACATCAAAAACTAAGCACACTATCATTTTTGGCCTTGAGTTTTAAAAAAATGTTGCTGAAAACCTTATTTTTTACCTCACCAATATAGACCTCTATTAAAAACCAATTTATGAATAAAAAATTGATGTTAAATTCTCTTTTTTTATTAGTGAATGTTGGGATAATAAAATGAAGAGATGTTTTCTATTATTAATGAACATGGGACTAAAATTAAAATATCATGGATTGATTTATAATGTTTGGATTTAATGTATATGGAATGATAATACATGATGAAGGTATTCACATGTTTGAAATGTGACCAACAAGAGAAACATTATAAGATATGGGAGAGAAATGTTAAAACTATTTATTTCACCTATTTCAAAAGTATTAGATATTATATTTTTAGAAGGATTGTAAAGTTATAAATTTATGGAAATTTTATGTTAAATTTCTGATGATGTTTTTTATAATAATGTTTTATCTCACTGTAGGCAAAGTTATGCATATTTGATAACATGAGTTAAAGTTTTTGTTCCGAAAACTACATATGGAATAAACTATCATTATATTTATGGATCTAATTATGTACTAATTATTAATGAATAAAAAATTCTCCATCATTTCTTGGGGAAATAAATAAAGTGGAGATTGATAACGGAAAAATGATAGAATGATATTTTTCTTAATCAAGTAATTATTTCTTCTCATTATTCAGCTATATGGAAAGGATGTTGAAACCAAAAATGTTATCCTATTTCCTTGTTTACCAATGAATCAGATGGTCCCTTAGATCATTGCAAATTTATGGATTTTGATTGTTAAATTTATCCGAATGATTTTCTTTATCAGTCTCCATCGTAACTTGTTTGTTAAATTTCTTTTCTGTATCCATGTTTTAACTTTCCACCTACATTGTCCTATTGGGAAACCTAGTAATGAGAGAATTTAGGTAACCATTATGTTTCTAACATTCCTTTTCAAAAGAAAGTTTTATTATTTATATTTCAGATGTGGTTTTCTTTGAAAAAAACTTTAAATTATTAATTCTTTTATAACCGATATGAATTCTGTGGGAAAAATCATTTTAAGGGGGGTAGAATGTAACAACCTGAGATTTTTATGAGATATATTTATTTGATGTCTACTATTATATACTACACGAAAGTAATATTTATTTAAATGAAACACCTCATTATATTATAGAATAAAAAATAATATTATAGGATTTTGTTATACACAAATTTCATGTTCTTTTGATAGAATTCATTTCATGCAAGACCTACTTTAATTGCACAACTAAATATTATTATCCTACATTATAAACTAGCCATTATAATCGACAATATTAAGAGTAGTAACTGAATTGTGAATATATGGTTTATATATATATATATAATTATTTTGTGAGAAATTAATTATAAATAAAAATAAAACCCTTTTTAAATAAAAGGAAATGATTTTTATGAAAAACAATTTAACGAAAAATAAGTGAGTTTATAAAATTATAAAATCAATATTTATGAATTTTATTAATGAAATATATATGTAATATATTCAATATAATTTTTTAAATTCATCTACTATGTTTTCTAGACATGATATAAAAACAAATTAATTATTTTGGATAAAAGAAGCATTTTAAAAAAATGCAATTTTGCCTCCTTTTGATGGTGCATCCATTTAAAAAAAAATTTAACAACTTTTTATATTCTATTAGAAAGAATAAACTTCTTATTTGGAAGAGGGGTATAGAAATTTACTTTGAATGATTTTTTGTTATTTTTTTGATAAGTTTCATGTTTTGATAAATAGTCAAAATATACTAAATATTAATTGAAAACAACTTCATTCATCGAAATAATTTATACGATTACGTTATATAATTTAATGGTTTTAAAATATAAATATATTATAGTTTTATCATTTAATATAGTTTAGGTCATTTGAATTAATTTTACATTTTATTTTTATATAAAAATAATTTAATCTTTTACAATGTTCTAACTTTTAAAACTAGTTTTCTCATTTTGACTATGAAAATAATTTTATATTAATTAATACAACATAAGTGTTTTTAATTTTAAAAAATGGATTCTATAATTGTAATAAGTGGGTCCAAATTATGTAAATAGGTTTCTTTTATTCTTGGGAACTAGGAATAGAAACTTCAATGATTTTTATTAATACATTAAAAAGGGAAATCAGGTAATTAAGGGTAAAAATAAAATTTTAAAATTACTCTAAAGCTTGTCCTAATATAATTGGAGGAGTGTCTTTCTACCTAAATCATACTTGGGTAGAAATGGCACCCTTTGGGAGACACTATGATGATATTAAAGCATTTAATATGTCAAGACCCATCCTCGGGACCCGTGCCGTGACTACCCCAAGCCCGCCTTCCATAGGCCAGGGGCTGGCGACTAGCACCAAAGGTGTAAATCCCGATAAAAGGGAAGGCATTGCATTTATATAAGAAAAAAACACCACAGAGTATGAAAGCTAAAGTAAACACTAAGTAAACTGAGTACAAAAGTAAGTGCTGTAAAGTAAATGGGCCAGAATACAAACCCAACTGAAAGTATAGTAGAAATGAAAGGAAAGAACAACAGTAGTAAAGTAAATCAGCAACCACCAAGTCGTCCTCTCGAATTCCCACCTGAAGGGTGGGTACAGATAGTCTCAATGGATCTTTAGTTTCGTCTGTCCACTCTGTGTACGTTCTTCCTGATATTCCACATCCAGGTACCGTTCCTCTCCACAAGCCTCAACCACGATCAGCGTTGTCCGTTATCTGCAACCAACACAACGTAGTGCGGGCATAGCCTGTGCAAGGGTGAGTATACAATACTCAGTAGGGACCCCGAGACTCTCGAAGGTCTCCCAGAATCCATGAAGGATAAACCACAAAGGAAAGATACAATCATGAAGTATCAAACAACTCTATTTAGTTATATTCCCATACATATACCTAAGTCATCAATTCAAGTTCAGCTCCAACTCATGAGCCCAAGTTCAATCCAGTCCACACAGGAAAGTACATCCCAATCCAGAAAAGAAAGCACAACCCAATACACATAGGAAATCAAGTCAATCATATCGAAGATAATGATTGAATGTCAAGACTCAGCTCACACAGGTATACTACTCGTGAAGAGGGGTGGAGATGATTAGATGGAGCCTCTGTATCATCTCCCATGCCAAACCCATGTAGGATCCAAGTACAGAAGTCATCGCTGTCGAACCCACGTAGGATCCAAGTACAGTAACCATCACCGCCGAACCCACGTAGCTCCAAGAACAGTTTTCATCACTGCCAAACCCATAGAGGATCCAAGTATAGTCGTCCTTGCTTCCGAACCCACGTAGGATCCTAGTACAATAGTCATCATCGTCGCAGTCGAAGCCAACTCTAGGGTTCCCACACACAGCACACTCGATTCTGGGAGGGTCTGCCCCATGAGCCAAAGGGGGGTCGATACATCAAATATCCCAAAGTCTAAATTTGATGTAACACAAAGTTCCATCTCATCAATAGGAAATCAACGCGACAGACGTCATGTCAATCGGACGCCCGGTCTGAGAGTTATTGGCTTTTTCATCCCAAGGGCCCGGTTGGTTTTTGAGATAAAAAAAAACCCGACCGTACTCCTGATAAGTCCAAAACACAATCAAAGTAAGCCAAAAGAACCATATCAATAAGAGGAATTCAACAAAACTGACGGCATGTCATTCAGACGTCCGGTCGTCAAGTTATAAGCGTTTCCGCTCCAAGGGCCCGGTTGGTTTCAGGTTTGAACCAACCCGAACGTACATAAATTTACCGAAAGCTTGCTTGTAATATACCAAAACGACCGTCTTGATCCAAGGATCCCAATGCAACAGACGGTGAATCGATCGGAGGTCCTTAGCCCATGATATGTGCGTTTGAACGAATCTGTCCGAGAATAGAGGGTTCGGGCCCGATCCGACCCGGCCTGATACCCCCTGGGTTGGCCCGAACCGGGTCGACCCGACCCGGGTCCTAGTCCAGCGCATTTGGCCACGGACCGGCCTGCCTGGGCAGAGCCTGTGGCCTGGCTTAGAGGCCGGCCGCAACAAGGCTCACGGCCGAGCGGGGTGCGAAGGGGGGGCGCCGCCCCCTTGATACCGAAACGGCGGACCCAGGTGGGGTCCAACCTAGGCGCTGGCTGGGGGTTTCAACCCCCGGTTTATTCCGGAAACAGTTGGCCATTAATTCTGGCCGGTTGGGATGCCGTGGGACCCTTCGGGATCCCACCTCCTGGAGCAGCGGCTGCCGGCCGAGCCTGGCCGCCCCCTGCTAAAGACCACCGCGGCCTTAGGTCGCGACCCCCGTCCGACCGAAGCAGCGCAACGGCGCCGCGCACCTCCACTGCAAACAGCCCGGACTACAGCCTCCCTTAGGTTCTCCGACGCGGAGCAACGGCGCCGCGCACCACCTCTGTGGCCCGCTCCGTCAGTGGTTCCTTCAGCTTCACCAGCACGGCACGACGGCGCCGCCCACCTCCACCACGGCCTGCTCCGACTGCTGTTCTCTTTGATCCCACACGGTGCTATGACACCGTGCCGCCTTCGCCAAAATTGTCAACAAAGATAAACAATAAAAAGGTGAGGAGGATCGGATGTGTTTGTGCGGTCCGATCTCCTCCCGTTATGATGATAACAAGTGGTTATAATTTAATCCACTAAAATCGATAAATAAATTTGTTCTAAGGTAACCCCTACCTCAATCAAACGATTACAAAAGTCGGCGTCACGGTTGACGACGTCACGTGGTGTGGTTTTGTAGACGTCGATGGAGAGCATCCGACGAGGAAACGACGTCTCCTCTTTTAATCACGGTGAGAACAAAGCGTGACGTCGTTGGCAAATTTCCGCATCATTGTTTCCTTCCTTTCCACGGTGGAGGAAAAGGAAGAAGAATCTGAGTTCGCCGTGTCAATGTTCTTCGTCGAAGGGTGTCGTTCTTCATAGGAGGATGATTTCTTCAAAGGGTTAGAGCTCTTCTCCCCAAAGTCTCAACACAACAATCCCAACCCCAAATAAAATAAGACTTACTCTTATTTTATTATAAAATTCCATGTATTCAAAACATAAAATTCAAACTCTTATTTAAATTAATTGAATAGTTTTAATCAATTAATTTAATTTGATTTGGCATGAAATAAAGAGGGAGAGAGGGTGAGTTACTTAATTAAATGGATACAAAAATTAAATGGGGAGTTTCCAACTTTGAGAAGGGGTTTAGAGGTGTTAAAGGAATGTGAAGGGGTGGGGCTCATGTGGGCCCCACCTCACAACTATCCTAACATGGGTAGTTAGGGGCTTGTGGGTCCCACCCCAACTACCCCATGTAGGATATAACCATTAGATAATGAAAATAAAATTGTACCACAATTTTATTTACTTCAAATTTAATCCTCAATTTTTAACAACTCCTTCCAAGAAAACGCACCTTCGGGAACGGTCATCTTAAGTAATTACCAGCCCTATAGTTTCATCGGTACCCTCAGATTTCAATTTCGTGCCCCGGTTCAAAAGATAGGAAAAACCCGCTCATTCATTCACTGAACGTACCCAAGCAAAACTTTGGAAATTGATTCCGGGCACACCGGGCCTCGGAATCAGGTGCCGTCAGAAACTGCGTACTCATAAAATCCCAAATAATTTAAGAAAAAAAATTTCCTTGAAATTTATAGGTCTTTAAATTACTCCCACCTCAAGGATTTATGTCCCCATAAAGCTACATCATAAACTAGGGAAACAAATAATGGTATTTTTCACGAATATGAGCCTCCCACTCCCATGTGCTCTCCTGGAAGTTCTCGTGCTGCCATCTGATGCACACTAGAGGAATCGGCCATCCATGTAGGACCCGCTCCTGTTGATCCTCGATCTCCACTGGGACCTCTGCAAAAGTCGCCCCATCATCGATGTCCAGCTCTCCGTGATCAATGATATGCGTCGGGTCGTGCACGTATCTCCTCAGCTGAGATACGTGGAAGACGTCGTGCACCCAGTGCAACTGAGGTGGAAGAGCTATGAAATAAGCCACCTCGCCTATCCTACCGAGAACCTGGAATTTTCCGATGAAGCATGGAGATAACTTACCGCACCGGCCAAATCTCTGTAATCCACATCGAGGTGAGACCTGTAAGAAAACATGGTCTCCATCCTCGAACTCTAGTGGTCTCTGCCTCCTATCAGCATTGGACTTCTGTCGGCTCTGAGTAGTCCTCATCCGCTCTTGGATGATCTGAACCTTCTCCATCGTGGCCTGAACCATCTCTGGTCCTACAAGTGCTGACCTCCCAGGGTATGTCTAGCACAGAGGTGATCTGAATGGTCGGTTGTACAATTCCTCATATGGTTCCATCCCGATGGTGGAGTGGTAGCTTTTTTTGTATGCAAACTCCACCAAGGGTAGGTGATCCTCCCAACTGCGACCAAAGTTGAGGACACATGCATGGAGCATGTCCTTGAGAGTCTGAATGGTCCTCTCCATCTGTCCATCCTTCTGTGGGTGAAAGGCGGTGCTCAAGCATAGCTGCATCCCAAATGCCTCCTGCAACCCCTTCCAAAGCCAGGAAGTAAACTGAGCATCTCGATCAGAGATGATAGTTGATGGCACACCGTGAAGCCGTATGATCTCCTGAACGTAGAGGTGTCCCAAGCTCTCCACTGAGCCCTACTCTCTGGTGGGTAAGAAGTGGAACGACATAGTGAGTCGGTCGACAATCACCCAAATGGAGTCCTGTCCTCTGGAAGTACGTGGAAGAACTATCACAAAATCCATATATATCCCATCCCACTTCCACTTCAGGACCACCAAGGGCTGAACCAAGCCTGCTGGTACCTGGTGCTCCGCCTTCACCTGCAGGCATGAGAGGCATCATGAAAAGAACTATGCCACAACCTTCTTCATACCGGCCACTAGTGTCATCGTATGAGATCCTGGTATATCTTCGCCACTCCTAGATGTACTGACAATGGGGAAGTGTGAAAATCTCTCAGAACCTCCTCCTATAATGCAATTGGTACCATGGTACGTCCTCTAAAATGTACTTCGTGCTCTCCTCCTATAGAGAATTCATCAGGTGCCTGTCCTGAGGATATATGTGCACGTCGCATCTCACAGTCAATGTCCCCACGTTGTGCCACTCTGACCCACTGAAGTAGTAGAGGAGTGACTATGAGAAACTGTAGAAAGGCTTCCCCATCTCTACCCACGAAGGATTTCTGCAACGCAGCTAGCTACTATGTCACCTCTCCAAGTTGCTGGATGCCCAACCTCCTACAGAGAGCATCTTCTACTACGTTTCCCTTTCCAAGAGTATAGACTATCTCAAAGTCATAGTCTTGGAGGAACTCGATCCATCTCCGCCGTCTCAGGTTCAGGTCCTTCTGCGATAAGATGTACCTGAGACTCTGGTGGTCAGAATAGACTGTAAAGCGCTTGCCCATCAGATAGTTTCACCACATATTCAGGGTAAAGACCACTACTGCTAAATCCAGGTCATGGATAGCGTAGTTCTACTCGTGTTGCTTCAAATATCATGATCCATAAGCGATCACTGACTGCTCCTACATCAGGACACACTTGAGTCTGTCCCTGATGCATCGAAATAAACTACATACCCTACTCCCTCCTCTGATAGCCTTAAGATGGGTGCACTGTTCAATCTCCGTCTCAGTTCCTGGAAGCTCTGTTGACATCTATCTGACCACACAAAGGGTTCCCCCTTCTTCGTCAAAGCTGAGAGTGGTGTTTCAACTCTGAAGAATTCTGGCACAAATATCCGATAGTACACAGCCAAACCTCAGAAACTCCGCACCTCTATCACGCTCCTGGGTGGCACCCAAGCTAGCACAACCTCGATCTTCGGAAGATCCACCATAAATCCCACCTCAGAGATGACGTGTCCCAAGAAGTGGACCTCTCAAATCCAGAACTGGCACTTTGAGAGCTTCCCATAAAGCTAGTTCTCTCGGAGTGTATCCAGTACAACCAGTAAGTGATAGGCGTGCTCCTCATCATTAGTTGAGTAAATCAATTTGTTGTTGATGAAGACTACGACAAATCGATAGAGGTAAGGCCGGAAGATCATATTCCTGATACTGTTGAAAACTGCTGGAGTGTTGGTTACAACGAAAGGCATAACCAAGAACTCATAGTGGCCATACCGACATCTGAAGGCCGTCTTCTGCATATCCTCGCCTCGAACTCTGAGTTGATGATAGCCTGACCTGTGGTCTATCTTCGAGAACCATTGTGCTCCCTTGAGAAGATCGATGAGGTCGTCAATCCTTGTAATTGGATACTTGTTCTTCACGGTCACCTGGTTCAGGCGACAGTAGTCGGCACACAATCTCAATCTCCCATCTGACTTCTTGGTGAACAAAATCGGGGAAGCCCAGGGTGAAACACTGGGTCAGATGAATCCCTTTCCCCGCAAGTCCTCTAGCTGTACCCGTAGCTCTCGAAGCTCAGAAAGAGCCATCTAATATGCTGGAGTAGATATCAGGGTTGTCCCGGGGTACAGGTCAATATAGAATTCTACCTCTCTATGAGGAGGTAGTCCTAGAATGTCATCAGGAAAAACGTCCGCATACTGATACACCACAACAGGAAAACTCGGACTCCGCATGTTAACTGCTCCTAGGATGAGACTAGCCAACTGATGAGTGATCGACTATCCTCTCCTCTCTGTGAGTCCATTCTGCGCTATAAAGGCTCCCTTCTTGCCGGTGAACGTGAACCTTCTCCCATCGGTATGAACACATCGCACCTTGCGCCTAATACAATCGATCTGAGAATGGACCGTAGATACCCAATCGATGCCCAAGATGACGTAATAAGGCCTCGATACCGCTACAAGAAGATCCCAGACGAAGCTCTCGCCTAGTAGAGTAAGCTCACACTGCCGGAACCAGTGCGTAATCATCGAGTCTACTCCCATAGGAGTCTCTAGCCGTAAGGATCAAGCCAACGACTCTGTCGGAATCTCCGAGCTCCGAAAAAGGGTAGCGGCAATGAAAGAGTGACTCAATCCTGTGTCTATAAGAACTATAACAAGGGTGGAGTAGACACAGATAGTAACTCGAATCATCTCAGGTGCGCCGTGGCCGTAGGTCTCCACTACCTGAAGCTGATCCTACCTCTATCTGCCAGCACCCTGTGGTCAGGGTGGACCACCTGGTGGTAGTGGTGGTAGAGCCTCAAAGTGTCGCCCACCACCTACTGCTCGGCCAGCACCTCTGCCTCATCCGCCTGCTCCCTGCAGACCACCACGGTCGAACCTCTGCCACTCCCTAGGTGGTCCCTCAACCGTTTGCTACTCCTCTGCATGGTAGTTTGTGCAGTCACGAGCCATGTGGCCTTGCCCGCCGCATGCGTAGCCCTGTCTGCCTCTCGTATGATTGGATCTGATGCGTGTGCTCCGCACCTCCGAACTAGTATCCTGAGGTCGTCCACCTGATGTTCTAGTCCGCTTGAACCTCTAAGACATCTATCTACTACCAGCTGCAGAAGACTCCGCTACGTGCTGCCCTACAGTAGGTCTCGCTGCTGGTGAAGGCTCAGCAAGAAAGCTCTCCAGAAGAAGGGCTTTCTCCAGTACTCCTACCTGCATCAGAACAATGAGGGAGATCATTGATGCCCTGATCTCATACCTCAGTCCTGGCTTAATGGTTCGGGCCCAGATGAATGGGTCTCGTACCATGCCAGTGGAATATCGCAAGAGGTTGGTAAACCTCGCTGAGTACTAGGCTACTGTCATGCTGCCCTACCATAGCTTTAACAACTCCTGGATGTGCACTGCACGGAGGGTGGCTGGAACGAACTCTGAGCAAAAAAGGCTATTGATGTCTGACCAAAGAAGAGATGCCTCATCGTGCACCTGGAGCATCAGGCTCCACCATCTACCCACTACCGCGTGCTGGAGACTCACCACAAGGATCACCATGAGGTCTGCTGGTGTCTCTACCAACCTGAAGACTCAAACGACAGCCTCCAGCCGATCCTCGGCTTCTTGAGGGTCCGTCTCCCCATGGAACCTGGGCAGTCTCTGATAATGAAACTCTTGCAGTGCACTCAAGTGACGTGCACTCTCAGCTGCTGGGGCTGGTGGCATCGGTGGCTCGACGGGTAGAGGTACCACTGGTGCCTCCACTGTAATGGGGCCCTACACCGAGGCCTCATCACTCAGTGGGCTGCCGTCTCACACAAAACTCGGAACCCTAGCTGGCTGCCATTGTAGGGACATCCTAAAAAGAAATAGGTGCGCCATGTTTAATAGAGTATACCTTGTGAGATGACACAATGTAATCACAAATAAAACTTTTGAAACACACATGCAATCAATGTTTTCGTGCATTGAGTCAGAAATTAAAAGTCATGGTCCTGGTGTATGGATACGTCGGCCGCTACACCAACACTGGACTCCCTGGACTGATAACCACACTCAATACCCTAAACACTATTGCTTCACATGGAACAAATTATCAGAGTCCTGAGTTCTGCGGTAGAACTGACTCCTATGATACCAATTTGTCACGACCCATCCTCAGGGCCCGTGTAGTGACTACCCCCAGCCCGCTTTCCATAGGCCAGGGGCTGGCGACTAGCACCAAAGGCGTAAATACTGATAAAAGGGAAGGCATTACCATTATATAAGAAAAAAAACACCACAGAGTATGCAAGCTGAAGTAAACACTAAGTAAACTGAGTACAATAGTAAGTGTTGTAAAGTAAATGGGTCAGAATATAAACCCAACTTAAAGTACAATACAACTGAAATGAAATAACAGTAGTAGTAAAGTAAATCAGCAACCACAAATTCATCCTCCGGAATTCCCACCTGAAGGGTGGGTACAAATAGTCTCATCAGCTCCTGCAGTCTGTCCGTCTGCTCCGTGTACGTCCCGCCTGATAGTCCACCTCCGCGTACCGTTCTTCTCCACAAGCCTCGACCATGATCAGCATTGTCCGTCATCTGCAACCAACACAACGTTGTGCAAGCATAGCCCGTGCATGGGTGAGTATATGATACTCAGTAGGGACCTTGAGACTCCCGAAGGTCTCCTAGAATCCAAGAAGGATAAACCAAAAAGGAAAGATACAATCACAAAGTATCAACCAACTCTACTTAGGTATATTCCCAAAAATATACCTGAGTCATAAATTCTAGTTCTGCTCCAACTCACGAGCCCAAGTTCAACCCAATCCACACAAAAATGTACATCCCAATCCACAAAGGAAAGCACAACCCAATCCACACACGAAAGCAAGTTAATCATATCGATGATAATGATTGAATGTCAAGACTCATCTCACACAGATATACTACCCACGAAGAGGGGTGGAGACGATTAGATGTAGCCTCTGAATCATCTCCCCTGCCAAACCCACATAGGATCCAAGTACAGAAGTTGTCGCTGCCAAACCCACATAGGACCGAAGTACAGTATCTATCGATGCCGAACCCACGTAGGATCCAAGTACAGTCTTCATCACTACCGAACCCATGGGGGATCCAAGTACAGTCTTCCTCGTTTCCGAACCCACGTAGGATCCTAGTATAGTTGTCATCGTCGTCACAGTTGTAACCAGCTCTAGGGTTCCCGCACGCAGCACGCTCGATTCCTGGAGGGTCCGCTCCATGAGCCAAGGGGGGTTGATACATAAACTGTCAAGAAGTCCAATGTTGATGTATCACAAATTTTCTTCTCATCAATAGGAAATCAACGCGACAGACAGCACGTCAATCAGACGTCCAGTCTGAGAGTTATTGACTTTTTCGTCCGAGGGGCCCGGTTGGTTTTTAAGGTAAAAAAACCCTGACCATACTCCAGTTGTGTCCAGACCTCATGTGGAGTAATCCAAAAAACAATCTCACTAAGAGGAATTCAACGTAACTAATGGCACGTTGTTCGGACGTTCAGTCGTTAAGTTATAAGCGTTTCCACTCCAAGGGCCCAGTTGGTTTCGGGTTCGAACCAACCCAACCATAACCAAAATTTATCAAAAGCATGAGTGTAATATACCAAAATGACCGTCTCAATCCATGGATCCCAACGCAACTGATGGTGCATCGATTGGAGGTCCATATCCCAACACATGGGTGTTTAAATGAATCTGTCTGAGAATGGGGATTCGGGCCCGGTCCGACCCGTCCCGATACCCCCTGGGTCAGCCCGAACTAGGTCGACCCGACCCGGGTCTGAGTCCGGCCCATTTGGGCGCGGCCTGCGGCTTGGCTCCGAGGCCGGTCGCGACTCGGATCGCGGTGAAGCGGGGTGCGAAGGGGGGGGGGGCTTGATACCAAAACAGCAAACCCAGGTGGGGTCCTCCCTATGTGTTGGTTGGGGGTTTCAACCCCCGGTTTATTCTGAAAATGGCCGGCCATTATGTCTGGCCAGTTGGGCTACCGTGGGAACCTTCGGGGTCCCGCCTCCCGGAGCGCCGGCAGCCAGCCGAGCCCGACCTCCCCCTACTGAAGACCAGCGTTGTCTTAGGCCGCGGCTCCCGTCTGACAGGCGCGACACGACAGTGCCGCGCCCCTCCGCCGTGGCCCGCCCTGGCCGCGGCCTCCCTTGTGTTCTCCGGTGTGGCGCGGCGGCTCCGCGCCCCGCCACTGCGGCCCGCTCCGACCGTGGTTCCTTCTTCTTCACCGGCACGGCGAGACGGCACCGCGTACCTCCGCCGCAGCCCGCTCCAGCCACGGTTCTCTTCGATCCTACGCGGTGCTACGACACTGCGCCACCTTCGCCAAAATCGTCATCAAAGATCAATAATAAAAAGGGGAGGAGGATTGGTCATGTTTGTGTAGTCTGATCTCCTCCAGTTATGATGATAAAAAGTGTTTATAATTTAATTCATGAAAAACAATAATTAAACTTGTTCGAAGGTAATCCCTACCTCAATCAAACGATGACGAAAGTCGGCATCGTAGTTGACGGTGTCACATGGTGTGGTTTCGTAGACGTCGACGGAAAGCATCTGAGGAGGAAACAATGTCTCCTCTTTTAATCACAGTGAGAACAAAGCGTGACGTCATTGGAAAATTTGCACGTCATTGTTTCCTTCCTTGCTACGGATGAGGAAAAGAAATAATTATCAGAGGTCGACGTGTCAATGTTCTTCATCAAATGGTGTCGTTCTTCATAGGGGGATGAGTTCTTCAAAGGGTTAGAGATCTTCTCCCCAAAGTCTCATCACAACAATCCCAACCCCAAATAAAATAAGACTTACTCTCATTTTATTATATCATGCCATGCATTCAAAACATAAAATTCAAAATCTTAGTTAAATTAATTGAATAGGTTTAATTACTTAATTTATTGTGAGTTGGCATGAAATAAAGAGGGACAGAGGGTGAGTTACTTAATTAAAGGGATAGAAAAATTAAATGGGGAGTTGCCAACTTTAAGAGGGGGTTTATAGGAGTTAAAGGAATGTGAAGCGGTGGGGATCATGTGGGACCCACCTCACAAATATCCTTACATGAGTAGTAAGGGCTTGTGGGTCCCACACCAACTACCCCATGTAGGATATAACCCTTAGATAAAGAAAATAAAATTCTACCACAATTTTATTTACTTCACATTTAATCCTCAATTTTTAACAACACCTCCCGAGAAAATGCACCTTCGAGAAATGTCATCTTAAGCAATTACCGGCACTGCAGTCTCATCGGTTCCCTCAGATTTTAAATCCGAGAAGCGGTTCAAAAGATATGAAAAACCTGCTCGTTTTTTCACTAAATATACCCGATCTAAACTTCAGAAATTGATTTCGGGCACACCGGGCCTCGGAATCAGGTGTCATCAGAAACTTCATACTCGTAAAATCCCAAAGAATTTAAGAAAAAATATTTCCTTGAAATTTACGTTTCTTTACATAATATATTTTATTTAATTAAAAGTTAAATCTCTCTTAGTTAAATTTTAATTACATTATTATATTTTAAATTAGGTTATAAAAAAGATAAATTTGAAATAAAATACTCATTTTAAATCTATTTATTTTATTTATCATGGTAATTATTTATAATTTATAGAAAACAAATAATTACATTAAAGGCTTATACATTGATGATGGAGAAATTATTTAATTGATGAAAAATCAATAAAATAATTTTTATTATATTTATAATAACCATTAAAAGATTAAAACAATTGAAAAAATATTATTTATTGAGTATATCTCAAACATAATCATCCAAGGGTTGATTTATTGATTATTTGGAGCCATATGGAAAATATTATAACACCTATATTATATTATTTAAAGTGATATTAAAGTTGTCACATTCATGTTTTAATATATATAACATATTTAACATAATATTTTCCTGAAGCAATATTTGACTATAAGTATTATTATAAAAGATATAGTAATTTTATTTTTTGTGGTATTTTATTTTTTACTTTTAGAAAATAAATAATTACATTAAATAATTAAATTAAGCTGATGTAGTAATTATTTTATTAATGAAAATATCAAATTAATGTTATTAAAAATATTAAAATAAATATAATTATGGATAATTAATTTATCCAATGAATATTATATTTTACCATGACCACTTATGGATATAATAAAATATTTGGTTCGAGGATAACATCTTATATTGATATTTTTTAAAATCAATAAATTGAATTGTGTCAAAAATTGAAACTATTAATTGTTTATAAAAATATTGTATTAATAAATTATTGAAAAATCATAAAACATTTTTGAAAGTATAAAATAATCACGATGTACTGGAAAAGTTTCTAAAATTTTCATTTCGGATCTAATTTACGTCAAATAAGTAAATATTTCACTCTTTTAATATTGAAGTACATGTTAACTTAGTTAAAAATTAAATAGAATAATTAAGTGTTAATTAAAACGATACGTTTCAAATTGACAGAAAAACTTGTCTAAAATTTATTAGATGATTATATTACAACTCTAAATCATATCATATTCTAAACTGAGACATTTTAGAGGTATTTTATGGGTTTTTATTTAATTATAAATTAATATTTTGGGAAATTCCAAATGTGCCCCTCACCTCAATTATAAAAGGGAACATCCTCCCCCACAAAATAACTTCACATTAAGACTTAAATATTAACCATCCTATGAAAATTTCACTTCTAAACATCCTTAGTTACATTCTATAGGTGTTGGTATTCTCAAAAGTCCACCTCTAGTGCCTTTAAGAGGAGATCTAGAGGAAGCTCGTCGAAGAAGAGGCGATCTCCTCTTCTAATTCATTCAAAATTAATTCTTCTTCTACTTCCACTTCTTGAGTATTGTCCATTATAAATTAATCAATCCAGTATCAAATATATTTTTATATTTTATTATGATTATTTAATAACCATATTAAGCCTTCTATCCATCCTACAAAAAATGAAATCACCATGTGTGCATACGTACGACTTACTGTCTTCACGCTACGGTGTAATATATTTTTCACCACCACTTTACATGGATGAGTATTAAGATTTAAATAATTAAAATATATTTATATTATAAAAATATGTTGATTTTATAAAAATATATATATCATCCGCTTCCATACCATTCAATAATTAAGGGGATGATATCATCGCTCGTGCGTATGTAC
Source organism: Viscum album (assembly GCA_963277665.1). NCBI lineage: Eukaryota > Viridiplantae > Streptophyta > Magnoliopsida > Santalales > Viscaceae > Viscum > Viscum album. The sequence goes on from OY728137.1 coordinate 1,720,763,127, forward strand.
CACCTAACGTCTCCATGATGCAGTGAAATTAATTATACATGATTTTAATTAAATCATGATTATATTAACGTTTATAATGAATAAATATGATATATATTATATTAATATCATTATTTAAATGATATAACTATAACCTAATAAGAGGAAGATGAACTTATCTAACAAAACATGCATAAGAAAATACAGTAGTTAATACCTGAAGGACGATTAATAATGTTATTAACAAAAAATTAATAATATAAATACTTATAATATAATAAAAATTAATATTATTCCATAATAAGTTAATGGAATTATTTAAACCCTTATATAGGATGTTTGGCCATGTATAAAAGAACCCAAACATAAGGTAAGGGATTATTTTTGCCTCACTTTTATTTATAGGGGACTTATTCCTAACACACCACCTATTTATTTTGTGTGTTTTTATGCTTCCCATGAATTTTTTTATGATTATTAATGTTATGGTTTTTACATATGAAATAATTTTCTTTATTTTATGAGGAATATTATTTTTACTGATTATATAGTGGTAAGTGTTAATTTCACAATCTCATTATTATCCGATATTTTTTTTACGTAAGTATTTATTGGGGTATATTTATCATCCATGTCCATGTTTCCTAAATATATATTAAAAATATTATTTTTATTATTATAAAATTTTTTAAATTCAATTATACCCATCGGTGAATTTTTATTAAATGCTATGAAAAGAATAATTTTTATATGAGTTACTTTCGACTTATCTGAATAAAGTATGATTAGAATGTTTTCTTTTGTCTTATATGTAATTAAAGGATTTTTATGTTTTCATAAAGCCTATTTTACAAGAATATTACTTTAAAATATTTCATTTTTATCTTCAAATAAATTATTTTCTTTTAAAATTTAATGATACTTTAAAAAAGAAATCATTTTTGAAGAAGAAAGGATATTTTCCTCAAGAATTAATTTCATGTGTTCTATCAAAATTATATTCCATCTAAGATGGAACTATTTAATAGGGTTATGTTTAAATTATACTATCCTAATTATGGTTTTATTATTTTTATGATATATATATGAAACCCATTTGCTTTACATAGATTATGTTATGATGTAATGATATTTAAAGAAACCCATTTTTTTCTTTGGGTTATGATGTGATGAATGATTTATGTTTTTATAGAACACATAATAATGATATCATTATGAGATGGGTGGGACCTATATCTCTCTCTAATAAATAGGGTAAATATGGATAACTCATGAGGTATATATATTTTTCATGGCCTCATTCGATGTCCCCAATTCTATTAGTGTACCTAGATTTCATGTCAATAATTTTATGCGTGGACCTGGTTTTTTTCATGTCCATATTTTTATGCAAGGTCCTAATTTTAGGTCCTAAATTTAACGAGTGAACCTATTAATATTTTTACATGTTCATAAAGTTACAATTTTATGTGTATTCCAAAATTTTATGTCTTATGTAAATGTTATGATCTCATGGATTATGTTCTTGGATTCTCTTATTATTCATGTCTTATAAACTGCTAAAATTTATTCCATGATTTTTGATATGTGGGGTAAGCTCTTTAATTTTCATGATCATGTTCTCATACCATTCTTCACATTATATTCACAAAATATTTCTTTTTATACCATTACTGAGCATTATATCTCACCCATTTTTATGTTTTATTTTCCTCAGGTTATATTGAATAGTTTTAGGTAGGTTCGTAAAGGGAAATATCATTGTGGGAGATGTTTAAGATCATTCTGAAAATTTTAACAATGTCTTACAAGAATACAAAGGCACTAAGCTAAGATGTCATTTTGGGGTCTGTTTGCATAATGTATTAAGTATTCTACAAACGTAATTTTATATTCATGGACATCAAGACTGGTTCATTAGAGTTGGTGTCAGAGTGAAGGTTTAGTCAACCTTTGGAAAATAGGATGAAATAAAAATATTGAGATCCCTAGAAATATTTATAAGGATATGTTTTGGGATGTACCTATCGTAAATTCAAAGTAAAAGTTACAATCCTTGAATTTTTTAAATGATCATTGTTAACATAGGACTAAACCTCAGATGTTAGGGATTGAATTGACATCCCATTTATTTTTGTTTTTTTCTTAGTATTATTTTTTCCTCTCAATGTATTGTTTTTGGGTTTTAGAAAATTTCTTGAACCTAAAGAAACCATGTTAATAGTGAATGAAATGGGGGATGCAATTATTGTCCACATAAACAACAAAATGTTTTGGGAACAGGAATATAAAATCTTATCACTATACATACACAAGATATAAATCATTTTGGGCTTCCAAATGAGAAGACAAGGGAACAAAATTTGGTCGAGTCCTTCATGAGGAAACATCCACTTATTTTAGCAGGTATTCTTATCCACTTAATGCTGAATAGTGGACTAGTACCACTAATTTTTTCCCCATCATTCTGTGTTCCAAACATGAAAATGTTGTGTTGGATTATTATCATCTGGAAGGTGAAGAAGATCAGTGACATACACTTATTAAGAACATGAGGGATCAAGAATAAATTTAATCTATGGAATGTAAAGAGTTTAAATGAATATTTTATAGTAATTACATCCCTAATATTCTATGAGCAGAGAGGGAGAAGAAATTCCTTGAGCTTAAGAAAAAGGATGATGAATCCTTTAGTACATGAAAAGAAAATTTTACAAGAATTGAAAGGTATTATTCTAGGTCAATCATCAACCCTAAAATAAAAATTAACCAATTATTTGGTGGCTTAAAATTGAGTCTCAAAAAGGCATTATCCATAAGGAAAATTGGAATCCATGAAGAATTTATTCATTGTGAACTAAAAGGGGGAAATGGAATTGGGTAACACTAAAGGTTCTGAAGATAAGAAATGGAATATGGAGCTTAATGGAAACTCCAGTTGTTTTCCACATAGAGAGAAGAGAAATCCATAACATCATACTTGAAAAAAATATGGAAAAGAGAAATCAGGTGAATTCTTGAAAGGGAAAAAAGATTCTTCAATTATTTAAATTCTATCCATCAAGAAAAATAGTGTCAGAGTGATTTAATGATGCCATTAAATGGACTAGAAGCTCAAGAAGATCCCCCACCCACACTTCAATGCTAGACGTGAAAGGAAATGGGGAATTATGATAACCAATTCCCTAACCCAAGTGTTATCGATGATGATTGACATCAATAACCTATAAAAACCAAAGAAAAAGGAAAATACCATCTGATCTCAATTGGATTTGTAGAGTACGAAAACAAAGTGGTGTAATTATTGAGTTTTTATGGAATGAGATTCTATAATAAGGTTATAGAATCAATTTTATAGTATTAAGGAATAATTTTTTCACTGCGGTTTTCTGATATGTATTTAAGAGTATATGTTTAATAGTACTGGTAACCATAAAAAGTGATTTATATATTTTCTGAAAAAAAATTTTAAGGGAAGGATAATCCTTAATATGTTCATAATGTTGGTATAAGTAAATAAAGAGATGTTTGATATTATTAATTAACTTGGGACTAATATCATGACATCATGGATTGAGTTTTAATTTTTGGATTTATGGTATATGGAAATAAAATACATGATGAAGGTATTCACATGTTTGGAATATGACCAACAAGAGGTACCTTATTATATACAGGAGATAAAAATTAAGACAATTTAGTTCAAATATTTATAATGTTTTGGATTTTCAGTTTTTAGAAGGATTTTAATGTTATCAATTTATGGAATGATTAAGTTAAACTTCTGATGATGTTTTATAGAATAAATTATTATCTCACTATTGGTGGACTTATGTATATTTGATAACTTGTGCTAACCTTTTTGTTTTGAGAAAGATAGATGTAAGGACTTTTCATTCTATTTATGGATATCATGATCTCCTAATGCTTAAGGAATGAAAAATTCACGTTCATTTCTTGGAATAAGTGATGAAGTGGAAATTTATCAAGGCATAATGAAAGGATGAGATTATGATTAATCAAGTAAGTAATTCTTCTCATTATTCAAATCTATGGAAAGGATCATGAAACCAAAAAATTTATCCTAGTAACTTCTTTACTAATGAAAAATATGGTCTCTTATATCATCATAGATCTATAGCATTTGATTGTTAAATTTATCCTAATGATGTTCCCTATAAATCTCCATTAAAATTTGATACTTAAATTTCTCTTCTATATCTATGTTTTCACTTTCCACATACATTCTCATATATCATGATGCGTTATAAGTGAAATTGGGTAACAATTATGTTTCTAAAATTAATTTTCAAAAGTATGATTTATTATTCATCTTTTGGATATGGGTTTATATGAATGGAAATTTCATGTATTAATTCATCTATAACCGAGATGAATTTCTATGAAAAATTTCATATTAAGGGGGGTAGAATGTAACAACTCAAGATTTATTATAGATAGATTTATTTGATGTATTGTGTTTTATGATAAAACAAGATAATCTTGTGCTACATGAAACACTGGATTTTCATGAAATATATAAAACACTATTATTGTCTTGTGTTACATACAATTTCAAGGTATTTTGATCAAATTCATTTCACAAAAGAACCAATTTAAGTGAAAAACATAATATTATTATGTTACCTTGAAACATAGTTGTTATAATGGTTGATATGAATAGTAATAACTGAATGATAAAAATATTATTTACACGTGTATATATATAACTGATTATTATATGAGCATTTAATTATAAATAAAAAAAGCCTTTTTTAAATAAAAGTAAATGTTTTTTTGAAAAACTATATAAATGAAAATATGTAAGTATAAAAAATAATAAAATCACTATTTATATATTTTATTAATGAAATATATATTTAATATATTCAATATAATTTTTAAAATTCATTTTATATGTTTTCTTGACTTGATATAGGAACAAATTATTTTTTTTCTAGATAGAATAAGTATTTTTCAAAAAATGATGTTTTTCTACCTTTTAATGGAAGACCCATTTAAAAAATATTTTTAACAAAATTTTATATTCCATTTGAAAAAATAAACTTCTTATTTGGATGTGGTTTATAATAATTTACTTTGAATGATTTTTCAAATTTTTATGATAAGTTTGCTGTTTGTTGAATAGAAAAAATATACTAAATTGGAATTGAAAAAAAATTAATTCATCGAAATAATTTATATGGTTAAGTTTTATTATTTAATGGTTTTCAAATATAAATTTATTATATTTTTTTCATTTAATATATTGTAGTTCATTGTCATTAATTTTACATTTTCTTTTGATATATAAATATTTTAATATTTTCTATTGTTTTATCTTTTAAAACCCATTTTGTCATTCCAATAATGAGATTATTTTTAAATTAATTAATAAAAATTATGTGTTTTGAATTTTGAAAAATGGATTTCATAATTTTAATTAGTTTATCCAAATTATGTAAATAGGTTCCTTTTATTTTGGGAATTTTGAATAGTAACTTTATTAATTTTTATCAATACGGTAAAAAAGAAAATCAGGTAATTGAGGCTAAAAATAATATTATAAAATTTCTCCAAAACTTGTAATAATTTAATTGGATGATTTTTTTTCAACCTAAATCATACTTAGGTATAAATTGTATCCTTTGGAAGCCACTCAGATGTGATTAGGACATTTTATATAATTCATTTAAAGAAAAGTTCAATATTTATTACTCAAATTTTAATAAATTTATAATTTCTAAAACAAGTTTATACTAAAGATGAATTCAACTTTAAATAAACATTTGAAATATAAAATGTTTTTATTTGTCATGTTAATTTATTTTTAATTTTTAGAGAATATTTAATTACCTTTAAGGATTATACATTGATGATGCATCAATTATTTAATTGATGAAAAATCAATAAAATAGTTTTTATTGGAATGATAATAACCACTAAAAGACTGAAACACTTGAAAATATATTATTTTATGTGTATATATAGACCATAATCATCCATGTGTCGAGTTTTTAACCATTTTGACCCATAATGAAAATATTATGATGCTTAAATTATTTTATTGAAAGTGATGTTAACGTTTTCATATTCATGTTTTAATATATATAACATTTTAATGTAAGATTTTATAGAATACATATTCGACTATAAAGACTATTATAGAATCTATAATAATTATATTTGATATGATATTTAATTTTTACTTTTTACAAAAAAAATTATTTATATTAAATAATTACACAACACTGATGTAGTAATTATTTTATTAATGAAAATATCATTTTAATGTTATGAAAAATATAAAAATAAATATAATTTGGGATAATTAATTTATCTAAATAATTTTATAGATTAATTTTACCATTTTGTATATAATAATTTTTTTTCTAGGATAAAATCATATACTGATATTTTTAAAAATCAATGAATTTAATAGTGTCAAAAATTGACACTATTGATTTTTTATCAGAATAATGTATTATTAAATTATTTAAAAAACATAATTTAAAAAAATAATATATCATAAATATTATATTGTGTAAAATATTCTAATATATTCATTTATTCTCTAATTTATATAAAATAATTAAATATTATACCATTTTAATATTTAAGGATTTGTTATCTTAGTTAAACATTAAGAAGAGTAACAAAGTGTTAATTATATGTATAATTTTCAAATTGAAAGATAAACGTGTATAAAATTTATGTTTTGATGATATTACAACCTTATCTAGTCGTATCATTTAATCTAAGTAATATTTGAGGTTTTTTGTTTTGGGTTTTGATTTTATTATAAATTAATATTTTGGGAAATTCCAAATGTGCCCCTCACCTCAATTATAAAAGGGAACTTCTTACACAACAACTTCACTTAACATTGACCCTTAAATAAAGGCCATACCCTACTAATTTTCCTTCTCAACGTTATTATTTACATTCTAATGGTGATGGTCTTCTAAAAATATCAACTCTACTGTCTTTAAGAGGACATCTAGAGGAAGCTCATCGAAGAAGAGGTTATATCTTCTACCAATTATTTCAAACTTATTTGTTATTCTACTTCCTATTCCGAATTTTTATACATTATAAAGTAGTAACTCAAGCATAAACTATATTCTAAGATGTTATTATGATTATGTAACAACCATATTCTATCCATCCTATGAAAAACAAAATCACCACGCATGCATGCATATGACCATGCATATCCATGTCGTGGTGTAATATGTTTTTCACCACCACCTTATATGGATGAGTATAATTTTGAAAATAATAACAATATATGATAATTATAAAAATATTCTGATTATGTAAAAATATATATACCATCCACTTCTATTCAATTCCTTAATAAAGGGAATTATATCATTGTTTGTGCGTATGTACGGACTACCGTCTCCATGATGTACTGCGATTCATTATACATGAATTTCATTAAAGTATGATTATATAAATGATTATAATGAATAAATATGATATATATTATATTAATATCATTTTGGAAATGATATAAATATAACCTAATAAGAGGAACATGAAATTATCCGACAAAACATGCGTAAGAAAATGAAACAGTTAATACCCATAGGATGAGTAATAATGTAATTAAAAAACAAGTAATAATATGATCACTTATAATATAGTAAATATTAATATGTTTCTAGAATAAGTTAATTAAATTTTTTAAACCCCTATATAGGATGATCTAATATGTATAAAAAATCTAGACCTAAGGTGAGAGATTATTTTTTTTTCTCACTTTTATTTTCATGGGACATATTCTTTATACACAACCTGTTTCTTCTGTGTGGTGTTTATGTTTCCCATGAATGTTTTTATAATTCCAAATGTTATGGTATTTAAATATTCATATACTTTTATGAATTTTATGAGGTATATTATTTTGACTAATTATATAGTGGTAATGGATAATTTTAAAATCTCATTATTATCTGAGATTGTTTATACGTAAGTATATAATGAGGTATATTTATCATACATGTCCATGTTTCCTAAATATGTATTCCAAAATGTTAATTATATTCTTCTACATGTCAATTTTTCCCTTTAGTAAATTTTTATTAAATTTTATGAATGTAATCTTTTGTCATTTGTGATATGTTGTACATTTGACATATCTTTCAAAAGTATGAGAAGAATATTTTTGTTTAACTTATATAGCATGAAAACATATTTATGCTTTCATAAGTCCTCATTTCCATTAAGCTTCCTTTACAATATTTCATGGTTATCCCAAAATAAATTCTTATATTTTAATATTTCATGTTATTTTATAAAAGTAAACTTTTTCGAAGAATAAAGGATATATTACTCAATAATTAATTTCATGGCTTATATCAAAATTATTTTCAATATAATATTGATTTATTTAACATGGTTGTGTTTTGAGTATACTATCCCTATTATGGTTTTATTATGTATATTCTATTTATGAAATCCATTTTTATATGCATTATGTTATGATGGAATGATATTTAAGGAAACCCATTCTATTGCTTGTGTTATGATGTGATGAATGATTTATATTTTTTTGGAACACATGATAATGATTTCATTATGAGATGGGTGAGACCTATATCTCCCTCTAATTCATGGGTTAAATATGGATAACTCCTGAGGTATATATTTTATGAATGAAACTGATTTCTTGTTCACAATTCTATGGGTAGACCTAGCTTCCATGTCTATAATTTTATGTGTGGACCTAGTTTTTTTCATGTCCATATGTTTAAGTAGGGGCCTGATTTCATGTCCTAAATTTAATAACTGAATCCGTTACTATTTATACATGTTCAAAATGTTACAAGTTTATGTTTATTCCAAAATTTCATTTATTATGTTAATGTTATGATCACATGGATTATATTATTTTATTCCCTTATGATTCATGTCTCATGAAATGCCAAAATTTATTTCCTGATTTTTGATATACAGGGTATGATATTTTATTTTCACAATCATTTTCTCATACAATTATTCCAATGATATGCCTACATAGTTCCTTTTTATACCCTTATTGAGCATATAATCCCACCCCTATATATTTTTTATTCTCCCCAGGTTATAAAGAAAGGTTTTAACTAGGGGTAATGAAGTGAAATATTTTTGTTGGAGATGTTTAAGATCTTTCACCAAATTAGAATAATGTGTTCCATATTTCTAAATTCACTAAACTAATACAATCCTTAGGCATATGTTTGTAAAATATATTAAGTATTACAAAAAAGTAATGTAATTTTTATGTACGTTAATATTGGGTCATTAGAGTTATATTTTTGGGATACAATAAATATTCTATCTTACATTTTCACTATTATCTCCACTTACACGCTCTATGGTGGTGTTTTAATAGTTTTACTAAATTTTTATGATATAAAGAAATTCATAGAACAAGAATGAAAAATAATTTTGTCTATTCTTGAATGAATAACTAGTATACCTATCACCACTTCATTTTCGAGATCCACCTTAGTGGTTGTGATGACATAAGGTGTCCCTTATTACCTTCGTGGTTTTTTGTTGTTAATTATCTCTTAGAAACCATGGATTAGTTCATTGTCTTTCAAATTTCCCTTATTACTTGTAGTTGAAACAATGAATGAGATGAAGAGGATTGAAAAGAGCATTCCATTCCCCCATCACATTAGTGGTTTTATCCTATTGGAAATCGTTATCTAGTTTACCTTTATTCCTATGCATAATGTAATTCCTCATCTCCTTTTTGAAATTTCTATGGTGATTCTTTCAACACTTTTAAAAAGGGATATGTTGAAATTTATTACCACATCAATATTTTTTAATCACACTACCAGAATTAAACTCTACATTCTACTTTTTATCCTTGAGAGACACATAATTTTCTCTTATCTAAATTTTCAATTTGAAGGATGATTGGATAATGTACTAATAGTTATAAAAGTCTCACATATCTAAATATTTTCATAGACTCATATTTAGACCGCCAAAGAAGAGGTAAAATTTTAATTAAAGGCAATGAAAAATCTAGTTGTGTGTCATGAAATTATTTATAAGCTTTCCTTATACACCATGATAGATGTATCATCATTTTCCTTGAGGGAAAATAAACCCCTTTTCTTTTTATGTTAGAGAGTGAGGAAAATAATTGTGGAAAAATATTTTCCATAATTCCATGGATCTCTTCCTCATGATTCATATTCCTGACCAATGTCCACCACTGATCAGATTCTCCCTCATTACAATGAACATCCAATATGACCATATCTTGATCAAAACATTTAAGGATGAAGAATTTCTTTTCAATAGTGTTGATCCATTATACCATGATTAAGGTATGTGATGATGCATTAAATGTCGGAAGCCTTTATCACATAAAGGTCTCAATTGAAACCTGTTCTTTCTTAGGGGGATTTGGTTGTTCCTCTTGAATTAGGTTTCTACTCATAACCTGAGTATAAAAATAGATTATCATACCAAATTTTATGATTCTTGATCCCATTGTGTTGGGAATCTCATTTGGGAGGAATCACTTTTCCCTTCACATTGTTGGTTTACTCAGTTCCCCCTATTTTCAGACATTAACTAGAATAAAAGGGAAAATAGGGATGATTACTTTTAAACTATTAATAACACAAATTATAATCTAATAAAATTAATGGGATTATTTAAAAATGATATTTTTTCCATAACTTATGAATTTTAAGGATTTGATATAAGTTATCCACGATCTATTTCCTAAAATAGAATGATGTGGGATTTTTTTTCAATTATTAATAGTTCATAATGATATTTTTAGTTCAAAAAATTATACTAATTTGAAGTGTCAATTTTTTTTTGAAGAAAGACCCATTATCATGCACTAGGTGATGACCAATTCTGGCTAAATGTTCCCTTTTCTGAATTATTTCCCCTAAAAACAACTCTACCAGAGCCACATCCAAATGTTTTATCGATACATGGATGTATTATTTTAAGAAACACAATATATAGCTTACAAAAACACGTTTATTACCTATACTTACTACCATAAATAATGGTTTTATAGAGTTTTCTAATCCTAATCCCAAAAATAATTATATTTTCCAATGATAAAAATCATGACATCCATTGTCTTTATTACAGAAAAATTCATGATTTATTACATAGGAATTCAAATAAAAAAATTAGAATATTTATAAGACTAGTTTATTTTTTTAATTAGGTACATTACATAAAACCTTAAAAATAGGTGTCATGTCAGCATTATTGAAAACTTCCTTAACATGCTCATAATATTCCATCATTCTTAAAATTGTATGGAAAAACCTGGGGACATTCATAATAAATGGATGAGGTATAAATTAAAGTAAGGTAATAAACAAATCATAAGATGAAGAAATTATTATATGTTAGAAAATAGGCACTTCAATGAGAAATAAAATGGGTAAGAATCATAAACATGAACAATGAGGTATGATGAAACATGATATCATAAAGGAAACATGGGAATATGGAAACAACATTAAACATGAAATCACAAGAATAAGTCAAGGTTAATCACCAAGAAATCATAACATAACGTGATTAGGATAAACTCCCATAAATCATACATGGAATCTTAAGAGACTATAATATTACCCAATTCATTGGAGTGATATCTTGACACACCCATCATAATCATATCATTTAAATGCATAAGTGTCCAAGATAGATAATATAACCTAAGAACATATTTTGACACATTTAATTCCATTATTAAGTATTGTAGGTTACATACATGGATTTACTAAATCAATGAAGTATAAATACCACTAGTTGAAACCACTTGAGTGGAAATGGGTACATGTATACACCTCATGAATGTTCCTAATAGAAAATCATAGTGATACTTCGACAATGTAAGGACAATATATGAAGACGCCTAAAATGGTTCAATGGGGGAGAAATGGGTATCTCATCACTTGAAATTAAAAAATTATAGTATGAGGGACATGTATGAACATAATAAAAAATTATAATTTGTGAATTAATAGGCATAAGACAATGAGGTTTCTTGAATAAAATCACAACACAGAAAAAATGATAGGATAATTTCGACTGTGTGACAGGGGTACATAATGAATCATGGGAGTGATTAATGAGAGTGAAAGGGGTCACCAAACAAATTTAAATCATAGGTTATGTAGTATGGATGTGTAAAATTATATCCCATCAATATTAACTGGAAGAAAAAGTGCAATACATAAATATGTTGCTTGAATAATGAGGATAAAGGGAGGATCCTTTACCCGGAGAGGGTGATACCAAAATCTTGGGAGAATATTTTTAAGTGCTTGGGGGAACCTTATGAGGGATATGGATATGAGAGGGAATATTAAGGACATTATCCATGGTTTTTTAGTCAACTAAAGGAGATATTTGGTGGGTTAACATAGCAAAAGATAATATAGTTCTTTATTATTTTCAAAACACATGTTTGGGACTCTATGTAATAAATTAATCAAAACCAAAAACCTTAACATGATTTCTACCCATGGTTTCTTATAAATAGGATTGGTTTTATTTGTTTAATAATGGAAAAAAATATAATATCACTTTTGGTCATGTGGAATCAAGTTAGGTCTATACAGAATTGATTGTAAAACCCTAAAATATAATATATATTTTTGATGATTTATAATGGATTTATAAAATTAATAAAATAACCTTAAAAACGTATTATTTAAAAGGGGAAACATATATTTGTACTTGGATACCCTTTATAGAAATTATTCCATCACTTTTGGGTCATTATGACGTCAAAATACACATAGTAAATTTATATCTTATTTAATTTTTACTCAAAAAATTTTGTCTCATAAAATTATAAAAAAAAAATCGTTGTTGGATAATTTATACCTGATTATTAAAATAATAATATTTATTTTATAAACATAATCCTGTAAATATGTTAATTTTCACTTTTAAAACAAGAATGGACATTTGTTTATAAGTGATGGGTTTTTTTGACAATAATAGTTTTTGAACCCTTATAACAATTACATTTGAATTCATAAAAATTAAATTTTAATTCATATTTAATATTTTTTTTATTTTAATAATATAACATTTATTTTTAAATTCATGAATTCATCCAAAATTTAATATCTTAATTCAAATTTTATATTACGCAAAAATATAATTTGTGTTTTATCGTATTAAAATCAAAATCATTTACAAAGAAAATGACGTAAGAAGTAAATATATTCCTTATTCTATACAATATACGCAATCATATTTTTAGGGTCTTGATACATAAAAATTATTACACCAAAAAATTCCCTGAGGGTGAGGTATGAAATGGTGATATTTTCATGGGGTGGTTCAATGTATATTCTTTAAGATGTGATCTTGATGAGCTCAATGTTTTCTAATTAATGGGTTTTCTCATACTTTAGTTATTGGATCTCATCTTGGGATTGGTCAAAGAAAAATCCTAGTTATTCAATGTCCTTCAATTGATACATTGGATTCATTGGGTATGATCCTACTAGTTGAGGATATTTCTTATTATGTACTTGTCAATTGGATTTATCATAACCCCATATTTATACTATCAATATGATCACTATTCATTGATTATTTTATCAATTATTATGGTTCTTAATGGTCTTTTAAATATGAAAAGTTATAATAAAACCAAGGAGGTGCATGTCTTTTCTATAACCATAATAGGTAATTTAATTCAACCATAAAGAAATTTAATTTATAAATGTTTGGGTCATCAAAGATTAGATAATCAATTACCACTCCCAAGTTCACATGTACATAAGAAAAATATCATAGAGAATAGACCATGATCATGAACCTATAACCGTGATATCTGTTCAGTTACTAAATGGTCACCTGAGCATGGTGTGAGATAAAATCAGTAGGCCATGACCAACAATGTATAATGCGATATAGTCCATGAATATAGAATATTAATTTTACTGGAATAAAATAAATAAAGTAGTTAAATAAATCAAAAAAAATCATACTCATTTTCCTTAAGTATACCTAGATAACTATACCTACTTAATCATAAGATGGAAATGTCTCTGAAAAAATGTCACCATGTTGATATAAGGATACATGGATATATATGTATGCATGTATAAAAAATACATAAATATAAACATATATAGCCATATATAGAGATACATGGTTCCAGCTAGGTTGCAAGTCATAAATCAATCATCTATGTAAAATTATATGTATCTAAAATTTTATGTAAGGGTTTCCATTCCCATATGTCTCATTGAATAATGAGGTATTCCATGTCTAATTATCATGTGAAAGGGATTCCATTCCCAAGTATGATGTGTAAGGGACACAATGGTCGAGTATCATGTGTAAGGTAAGCAATTTCCGAGTATCATGTGTAAGGAATCAATGCCCGGGTATCATGTGTAAGGGATTCCATGACCAAGTAACTTGTGTAAGAAATTCCATGCCTGATTTTGATGGGTATGGGATGTCATTTATGAGTATCATGTGTAATAAGATCTAGGTAAACTATCCATAATCAGTTAACACTATACATGTGGGTTGGTATAACACAGGACATGGTAAATTACCCATGCCAAAATGGATATGATTTTTCATGTTTGTTCTATTTTTCAATACAATTTATAAGTAATTTAGAATTCCATGGGAGTATACATTCCGTAATATAAGTCATCATGATTTTTTTCATTAAGAAATTCAATTACAATAGAATATATGGTTCACATTCTTAATATATCCACTTTACTATTCAATTATGAATGTAGTTCGATCCCTTATAATGATAAGAAAATAAAAGAAAAAGGACCAAGGGGTACTTTCCTACCTATTTAAAAAGTCCCTCCATTCTATTTATAACTAAGTGAAGGGATTCAATTTTTGTTATATGACCACATAAAAATTCATAAAATTAATGAAATTGATTTCAAATTATTAAACTCAATCAATTATATTATGCATTAAATATTTTATTTAAGGAATGTAAAGTACCCACCATGAAGTGTAAAACTCAACACACCCAAGGGGTGGTTCTGGAAATGGAAAAAATTATTTTTATAATAATTTTAACCAAACCCACCTAAACTGGTGGTTGAGTTTGGGGTCATTGGACTTCAACTATTTATGATGGTGTCATAGCATGTCTAAACAAGGTATAAGTATTCAATTTATGAAATTCAAGTTATAGGAGAAATGCATGGAATGTCCGGTATGTGGAACACTGATATATAATTTATAAATGATAAAACTGTAATGGGGAAGACATGTAGACCACCTACATAATACCAAGGACGCTTTATCCATCCATTAATAATATTTTATTCAATAATGAATGAGAGAAATAGAATTATGGAGAAACACATTGGAATAGGAGAGGGTGAAGAGGGTGTGTGTAGGACCTCCTTGGTGAATCGGGGAAGACAACGGGATTGAATCACATAAAGGATAAGAGGGGAATGTTTTCATTTTCCCCTTTATTGAGCCATATATCTTCACTACATGGTTTAGATAACTGTAAACCGACTGTTAAGTGATACTATATAAAGGTAAATCCATCACATGGATAGAAAAGTGTTTAAAAAACCCTTTCCTAGTCCATGCATTTCCCCTCTGCAATTTTCTACAAATATCATGCATGCACATCTTGACTCGGGCATATGGTTAAACAATCCATATGAAAACATATACACCCGTGCTCCAGGTTGATAATTTTCCCCTAGAGGTCCACATGGTTGAATAAAATCATGTCCCTTTAAAAATATGCCACACAGTTTGGGCCACAATGTTATATCTAACCATGAGCTAACCATACACTCGTTTCTGTTTCTCCTAAAACTGAGGTTTTAGATCTCGATGCATCCAAATCTCATAGAAGAACCTAATTCACTTATTGGTACATAAACACCATCTTAAATAATCCCATTTAAGTATTAAAACTCTCATAATAACATTCAAATACTCGATTTAAGATTTAACCTATCCACTAAATGAAATGTTAAAAATCTCATGGAATTTTCAATGAGTTCAAAACACATGACATTAAAAATATTCGCATTAAAACACTATTGGTGTCTCACTAGAAGTTTAGTTTCAATAATAATGATATAATCACAAGAACCTCTATTCAAGTAGTGCATGTCCACCTAGTATCCATTAGAAATACACTAACCTTATGATGGTAAACACAACCAAAAAAATTAATAGGATGGTGGTGTTTTTTAATTTGGGGCCAGAATTCTAATAAAAACATATATTCATCCCCCTTCTATTAGACACTCAAATACAATTGTAACCCTTTATATTTCTCCCTTATTTTTTCTCATTAAGTATTTATAGTGTTATATCAACATGCAGTCAAGTGTATTGGAAAAATTGTGGTAATTATAATCCCATCCATACTTCAATATTACAATTTTTTTTTGTATTGATACTTCTTCATCTCAAAATCTATTTTTTGTGTTTATCATAGGTTCTTTGATTTTGGTTGATTAGGATCCAATTAGATGAGATACTTTGATGAGTGAGAACCTAAAAGCTAAAGGTAGTTTCTCTAAAACATTATACACTATTTGTTAGTGTGTACATGGACAACTTTATCTACAAGTTTGTGTGTGTGTGTGTCCGGAATCTGATAAAAACTAGATGAATAATGTTAAGTTTTAGTAAATATGTTGTAACCTATAAAATGTAAAATCGTCATGATACCCCTTATATATATATATGAATAATTTGATAGTGATTCTGAGTCAAGGTATGTCATAAAAATGTGAGGATATATATCATTTCATATCTTTAGACCTAAAAATAGTCAAATAATAAAACTAGTAGGGGCATTGGTTTCATGTTATACTCTTTCTCTAACATGATGATGATAATATATATAAAATAAAACTTGTTTAACTTGTGTTCAGTAGGTGAAAATTTAGTTTTGAATTATGGTCTAGTGATATTAAGGTAAGGTCTAACTAATAGAAATTTTATAGTTTATCCTTGTACTAATAATTTGTAATGGACACCATGTTAGGTACCTTGAGAGAGAATTATTGATTGGGTATGATGATTAGTCCCTATGTTTAAATTATGACATTTTTCAATTATGATAGAGGTTAATAAATATAGTATACCTACTTTCACATTATATTATTGTGTACCATGTAGGTTATCTTAAGGGTGGTGATACTTATATGAGTGTTTAGTTTTATTATGGATTGTTACATGGGTTGTCAATCCCCATAAGGGTTGTGTACATAGAAGACCATGTTTTCATGTTATGTATCGACATTATTGGGTTTTTATTATTGGTTTCTGAGATATGTGGTTTATGATAGGGGGGGTTATGTAACCTCATTGGTTTAATATTTAAGGTAGGAAAGTGTTGGGTAATGAACCATGGGACAAGTAATCGCCTGGTAGATAATCTTGAGTAGGAGGAGGAGTTCATGGGAAATATGGGTTTTATATAAATGGTTCTTGAATGGTATGATTATTAGTCGAGAAATTGGAAAGAAATAAATCATAATAAAAAAAGATATATGGTAGTCACTAGATTGATACTAGGTTGAGTGAATTGAGATATGTGATTCGCATCAGTATATATCTAAGGGATGGGTATGAGTAGTGTGATGATGTTTTTTACATTATTTCTTTTCTTGATAGGATTCCAATTCTAGAGAACTAATTTGGATATCATGTTACACATCATGTAGTTATTTCTTGATAGTGACTGTTAGATTATTCCCCTTCCATGATTTAGATACACTTCTCAATAATTTGGATATTCCACACCCTCCTTACTATTTGGATTCACATTCGATTCCTTAGGTTTCTAATGGACTAACTAGGATATCATGGTACCCATTATGTAGCTCTTTCATGAGGTATTAGGTTACTTCATTACCCTCCTATGATTCAAATTTACATACCAATATTTTGGATATGTTATACCCTCCCCAATATTCAAATTCACTTTCCCATTCATTCATATGATAGTGAATTTAATGGGATATCATGGTACTCACTGTGTGATTATTTTATAACGGTGTGGGTTAATTCCTACCAATACATTGATTTTAAAGAAAATTAAAAAATATTGAATGTATTTACCTATATTTAATCATAATAATATAACCTTTTAATTAAAGGTGTAGTATTATACGTCCGGATCTCTCCATATTGTTGTTCCTAGGTATTCTTGAGTGTATTTTATCATCCTTCACTAGCATTGTCAAACCAGGTATGTTCAGGGTTCCCGGCCACCAGTTTAGCCCATGATGGTTTAAATTGTGTATTTTTGTTCATTCATATTTATATATCACCAGTAAATGTAATAACATTTATTATTTTATTTTTCAAGGACCCATTGGTGGAATCCTACTACGTTTTTTACTCACACATTTCATGTGAAACTTGGTGGACTATTAGAAATGTAGGTAAGGGTAATATTATTATGGTAGGTAATTGATCATTGATGAATCTACAAAAATATTGAAGATATTTAGCCTCCGTAGCATAAGACACCCTCCCAATGTGAGCTGAAGGTGCCACCACGACTGGAAGAAGTCCTTGTCAGGAGCACTCAAAGATAGAGAATTCCCAGACAATAAGAAGATGATGTAATTATATTCATGGGATAATATGAAATAATTTTATGATATTTATGGAAAATAGTAAGACTTAATGAATGGAGTTAAAAAAAGTTATGTTATCATGATAGTTAAATTTAATAATTCCATAACAATGTGAGGAAGGTCATGAATAGTGAAGAGACCAATAAATACTTTCTTGACCAAGGCCATGATTTTTAGGGAACAATCATTCAATATATTTACTATTCTTGTTAACATTCAATAATGATTATACTTACCTAGGAGTATAAATAATACATGGGATTTACCATTAAAATTTTGGGCTTGGGTGCACTACTCTGGTTGGGTTGAGATAATCCAAACAATACTATAGGTTGGCCAAATATGAGCCACAAACTGACTTCAATCCTTGGGTCGAGCCCATATTTCTGGTCAAGGACATAAGCCCTGACCAATTGGAACTTATATATATATATTTAGGTAAAAAAAATTAAATCAAAAAATATTAAATTATTCTTTTATATAATATGTTCCCTAAAAAATTTATAACTAAACAAAGATATATTTTTTAAAAAGTAATATAAATACATTAATAAAATTACATTGAAAAATTACCTTAAATTATTTTTCATGTGTTTTTTAAAATATACATTTCATTAATGAATATGGACACTGGATATGATGTAAACAAGAGTAAGGATCTCTAATTACCTCGTTTAAGAAGTTCTTTTGACTATTTCAATGATCATTTTTCTATGATGACTTTTTTTGTTAAGATACCATTATGTTAGTATTTTTACACCCCCTAAACTAACCCTCCCACCCTACCTTGAATGGACAAATTTACCATTCATTTAAAAAAAATCTTGGGTTTTGGTTGGCTCATTGGATGACCTATTTGATCGATCTTTCGGGTTCAATTGATTTTAAAAGAGTTTCTCAATCAATATATCCCAACTCAAGATTTTTTGGGCCAGGAATAATTAGGCTTCAATTTTAATTTTAGGATTTTGAGATGTATTTACACCAGTATACCTACCCATGTAAGAAAAATGGGTAGACCCACATTAAGGATACAACTATGAAGTTCATAATGAATGATTAAAGGGAACTCATAAATAAGATGATTTAATTATGTAATTTACTAATATTTACTCACTAGATACATGGGTAAATAATATTATTTAAAATGGGTTATTCATGTGAAAACGTAATATTATTCTTGTAAATTTAAAAAAATATATTATTTATATCAACATTAATTAAAAAATATATATTATGTAGAAATGAATCACTATAATAGACATATAAAATAAGTAAAATGTTAGGGCGTATTTTTCTAATAAAAACAATATAAATTAAATGTTTACATTAATAATAATTGTTAGAAAATAAAATAGAACTATAAATTAAAATAAAAACCATTACTATGATCTGAAAATTCATGTCTTATAATCTCTAATGAATAACATAGTTATAATAATAATGATGGAAAAAATATGTGTAATGTGATAATGATTTTTTCGAATAAATATAAAGTTTTGAGGAAAAACTAAGTAAATGAGGGGTTTATTATTTGAATAAGTATTATTGGATATAGGGTAAATTTATTGTAACCTAACTGTCATAAAGTGTAATATAGTTGGTGGAGGAATAATTATCATTTGAGATATTGTAACTGTTAGTGGAAACCTTTTGGGTAGTCATTAAAAGTACATTTATTTCATAAATATAGTAGAAAAACATAAATATAAAATACCATAAATAAATACCCAAAATAATGAATATAAATATGTACTTCATGTTACTTATAGAAGTAATGAAATTATTATATTTCTATGTGTTTAAAATTCTTCGATGAAATTTAAAATTTAATAATCAATCTAAACATTTGATGTCATTTTATAAGGATTATTTTGAGATAATAGGTTGAGTTCTTAAAATTAGGATATCAAAATTATAAAAGGGGTAAAGTGTTTAATTTTTTACAAATAGCAATACCTGATATAAACTACAAAAAAATCATACCAATATAGTATTTCATAACTATATTCAAATACAATTATAGGGTTTTATAAGATAATTGAATATTAAAATATATCAAATAATATTAGTAAGGAACCGGACTTAAAAAACAAATACCCTGGTTATTTTAAAACTAGAAATAAATTTATTTTCCAAATGATATTTTTGGTTTATATTTTTAGATAATTTGGATAGACTCATACATACTAAACCCATAAATTATAAGTGGATACTTATACTCAGTAACCATTTTTTCTATAAAAAAATACAATTAAATAAAACATGATTTATTTCCATGATAAATCTTCAAAATATCCCCCTTGATATCATAATTTTTCCCAATATTTCATAAAACATGTGAAAATATTTTAATCTTGGGATGAGCACCAAATTTTTGTAAGGGATACCCAAATAAGGTAAATTGTTAGTCATATGAAAACATAGAAACCCATGAAAACTTTATCATAATGTAATAGTTTTTACCCTTAATAAGTAATAAATAATTTCCTTTGAAAAGAAGATCATATATTACCATTTTTTTAATCAAAATATTACTTGAAAACCCATAGAAATCATAGTGGAAACATAAAGTTATCATGGGACATAATTATACTTTTCATTCATATAAATTGAATAACCATGAAGTTGACTTCCATACATATAACTAATACAAAATGAATAACCATATGGTATAATTATATACCCAATATATCAAGTTCATCTTTAGAATTTATGGATGAAATTATTTTTCTCAAACTAAATTTATTTAAACAGTTTTAATATCATTTGTTTGATTTTTCCAATCATTGAATAATTATATCATCATCATTGTATAATTATTTATGTTAATATTTTATTCAAAAAAATCAAAAATAAATTACCAAGATAAATATAAATATTTTATATTTCAAATAAATTTTTATAATATAAATTATCTTCTTGATAAAAAAATATTAAAAATGAAATTCTTATTAAAAACATTGGTCCAATAATATTGACTTTTCTTAAAATAAAATACTCTAAGGGGATTAAGGTCATCAAAGTGTCTCCAAGAGGGCATAAATTCGAAAAAAGGATGATTTAGGTTAAAACTCACCAATTCAATAAAATTTTTACATGTGTAAGTTTAATTTTCTAATTCTTATCAAAATTATTTTTACACTTAATTACACATTTTACTGTTAACTGTGATATTAACATTACTATGTTTACTATTTATATTGTCCAAAAAAATGATACCAATTTACTAAATTTTTACCTTAATTTTAAAAATATAGAATCCATTATTTTAAATTGAAAACACATAAGTAGCTAAGATTAATTAAATATTAATACCATATATGGGCTGAGAAAGTGGGGTTTTAAAGTGGAAATGTTTAAAAGTTTGAAAAGTTTTTTATTCCAGTTTAAATATAAAAATGATTCAAATGACCAAAATTAGATTATTATATGTATTATTGACTTATTTTTACTTTAGAACCAATTGAAAATGTAATTTTACATTATAAAATATTTATATGAAAATTCAGTTTTGAATTAAAATGCAATATTTTTCACTATTCCTTAAAAAATGAAACTTATCAAAAAAGTAACAAAAACTCACCAAGGTAAATTTTAATAATATTATTTTAGTAATAAAGTTTAATTTTTCATATATAATTCATAATAGTGTTAAAAAGTATTTTTAAATCTAGTCTTCTATAAAAAGGAAACAAAACTATATTTTTTGAAAAATATATCTTTTATTGGTAATATTGGATTTTTTCTTATCTTATGCATATAAAATTTATTGGTTGAAAATTAAAAAATTAATGAAATGTGTAAAGATAATATCCTTAGTCATATTCATACCCACTAATATAATATCTAGTTGATAAATACCATATTAAATAATAATAGTGTATTGTTATTCTATAAAACTCAGTCTTTCATGTAACACATGTTATTGAAGAACTCGATGCTTCGTGAAATGAAATATAAACAAAAAATAAACTTTGGATTTCATGTAATGAAAGTTATCAATGAATTTAATATAATTTTGAAAGAAGATATTTCTTAAAATCTTCGGATGTTACATCTTACCTCCTTAAATGAATTTCAACCTTGAAATTCGTCTTGGTTATTAAATGTTTAAAATATTTAGAATTACTTTATTGAAGCCCATATCATAAAAATTTAATAAAGAAAAAATCCCTTAAAAGGTAAAGTGAGAAATAAAACTGTCACCTGAATTTATGAATAACTAGGATTAAACATAAGGAGAAATTTTTTGGGAAATTAAAACATGGGTTTGGAAGGAAAAATTAATTTCCATTGACTAATTAGGAGTGTTAGATTATATGGTCAAGAGGAAGTCACTGACAACAAAACTATCATCCAAATAGGTTTTTCAAATGTCATTGATATCAATATAAAATATGGTAATAGGATAACATTTTATTTCATTATCCTTTTCATAATGTTGAAGGATTATTTCACCATGTCGACTGAAAAAATAACAAAATATACTTAATTGACATTTAAAATTTCATCCTTTAACAATTTTCCATTATAATTTCTTCATTTTCTATATGGATGATTATTTAATATGAATTTTTCAGGATTTAAGAAATTTCATCAACTTATACTGATCAAAAAATACAAAAAATTATTACTATTTATTCCTCCTATCTTTAGAATTTTACCAAAACCAAATTATTAGGATAAGATAAGATAATTCAATAAAATTAATAAACCATTATATGATGAAAAACAAATCTAATATAAAAAATTTAACAATAATAACAAATGATAAACATATATTATTAAACAAATAATTTTCCTTAAAATTCATAAAAAAACTATTCTACACTATGATTTAAACCCAAAAATGCTTTGATCACATAGTCATCTAGGATAAATTTTCTAAAATATATCAAACACTCCGAAAGTATCATATCAAAATGTTATCTCATAATCATATAATCTTAAAGATATGATAACCATTTTCATATATAACCTAAATAACATTAAATGTTGAAAATATATATATATGATTCCAAAATATAATTTAACTTTTATTCCTCAATTAAAATCTCTTAGTATTTGGGTTACCTTACACATATAGATTCCCAAAAATGGTGAACATCTTACAAAATAACATCAATCAATTCATCTACAAATACTTTTTCAATCCAATTGTTCTTTATTCGATGAAACATATATTCCGAAAATAAACATAACCTTTCTTTATAAGATGGTATAAATAAAGAAAAATAATTTTATACCAACAAGGATATCCTGTAGGCAAGTGGTTGGTGATGAACCCTTGTCGCCCTTCAGTTGTGGGTTCAATTCTCACATCCTTTCTAGATATGATAGTTTTTCACATCGTTTTTGGGTTTTAATTTTTATAACATTATAAAATTCATAAAACATTCACAAAAATAAGATAAAATCTTAAAAAACCTTAATATGTTTTAACCTCTATGGTTATATCACACCTTTCATTTTTCATCCCAAAATGTAATAACTCAAAAATAAATGTCTCCAAAAAAAATATCATTAGTCACCTATAAATTTATTAAATTAATGCCCAAAAAGGGGTTTCTAAGACATTGAATTTATGATCAACCTAAAAATTATAAACCCATTATGATATTTATAACTCATAAGAAGACATCCTAATCTCGAAAGTTGTCTAAACCCTTCTCTGATACTAAATGTAAGGACCCATACATAGAAACATAGATTATAGTAATTTTGAAACTATAAATCAATTTATTTTAACAAATAAAATTTTTGTTTATAGGTTTAGAGAATTAGGACAAACTCTTATATAGTAAACCCATACATTACAAATGGAAACTTATACTCAATATCTATTTTCCTTAAAACACAATTCTTTATATTAAAACATGATTTATTTCAATGATAAATCTTTACAATTATCCCCTTAATCTCATCCCTGTCCCTAATATTCCATAAATCCTATTAAATAATTTTAAAACAAGGGATCTATACAAAATCTCAGTAACGGATACACAAATAAGTAAAACTTTTAGTCCTGTGGAAACATGAAAACCCATTAAACCTTTATTATAAAATAATAATTTTTACCCATAAAAAGTAGAAAATAATTTCCATTTAAAATAAACTCATTTATTACCATTTTTTAATCTCAAGATTACCATAAAACCTATATTAAGAATAGATAAAACATAAATGTTTATTGGGACATAATTATAAATTTCATTCATACAAATGGAATAACCACGTGGTAGACTTGCATACATGTCACTATTATAAATTTAATGCCCATATAGCTAACTTCCAAACCTAATATTTAAAGTTCATCTAGAAAATTCAAAGATGAAATTAATTATCTCAAATTATATTTATTTTAGTTGTTTAAATATATTTTTTTATTTTTCTATTAGTTGAATTATTACTCTCTCATCATTTTATATATATATTTTTTATGTAATTTTTTCCTTCAATAAAAATTAAAAATAAATTACCAAGATAAATATAGATTTTTTAGATTTCAAATGAATATTTATAGTTGAAATTATCTTCTATATAACTACATATTAAAAATGTTTTACTTAATAAAAACAATAGTGTGACAAGTTTGACTTTTCATATAATAAAATACTATAAGGGGCTTAAACGATTCCAAGTGGCTCCAAGAGGTCATAAATTCGGCCTAAGAATGGGTTTTTTATAAACTCAATCATATAATAAATTTAGGACAAGGGTAACAGTAATTTTTTAATCCTTATTATAGTAATTTTTTACCTGACAATTCCCGATTTACCATTATCTGTAGAAATAAAATTACTTTGTATACTATTAATAATGTCAAAAAGGGACGTATTTACTATATTAGAACCTTAAAATTAGAAATATGGAATCCATTTTATAAAATTAAAAACACACAAGTGGAAATAAATAATTTAAAATTAATCTCGTAAATGGGGTGAGAAAGAGGGAATTTAAAGTGAAAATGTTCAAAAGTTTGAAATGATTTTGTATCCAAACTCAATATGAAAGTGATTACAATGACATAAATTGGATTAATATTTTATATTTTAAGTAATTTTACTTTAAAACCAATTTATAATATTATTTAACAAAATAAAATATATAGATGGAAAGTTGGTTTTTAAATAAAATGCAGTACTTTTCACTATTTATCAAAAAAGTAAACTTATCAAAAAAACACCAAATATTTGGAAAAGTAAATTTTGATATTCAGACCTCAAAATTGAGTTTTATTTTTTCAATTTTTTTATAAAATTTAGTTTTAAAAAAAATCATCCATTAAAATGAGGTTAAAATACTTTTTTTAGAAAAATATGTCTTTTATGCATAAAATTGTATTTTTTTCTCATCTTATACATATCAAATATATTAAATGGATATAATTATTTTTAAAAAAAATGTGTAAACATAAAATATTGAGTACTATAAAAACTGAATAATATAACTTCTAGGAAATAACTACCATATAAAATAATAATAGTGTATTTTTGTTGCATAAAACTTCGTCTTCTCTATAACCCACGTTATCGAAGAAACTCGATGTTGTGTGAAATAGAAGATAAATGAATGATAAACATTGAATTGTATGTAATTAAAGTTTGAAATAATTTAATTTTTTTTTAAAATATATTTCTTAAACTTTAAGTAGGACACACTATTATATTATAATCCCATTACTATGAAATTACAATATTGATCACAATTGTAATTACTGAGTAATTTTTTTTCTTTTCGATTTTTATTCAACATTTTCACCATCCTTGACCTATAAGTTACCATTCCACAAAAAATTATAAAATTAATAAAAAATATTATATATAAAAAAATCTATCCAGGATAAATCTTATAAATATGTTTTATATCTTGGGGAGTTTTTGATTGCCTCAAATCATAGTGCCCAAAATTTTTGAAGGCCAAAATTAAAGGAATAGTTTTGATGAAGTGGTAAAAAATTCTACTCAAAATATATTGTTTTGCATTAAAAATATTAATCTTTATAAATCTTTTTAATCATGATAATAACATCAAATAAATGTTCTATGATATTTTGAAATACAAAAAAAACATCAACAATTTATTTCACTTTTATTATTCATATCTCTAGCTAGTCAATTACATGATTAACGTGACCCCATAAATAGGAAATATTATTTTATAAACATAATTATCTTTATGAATGATACATAAAACATAATTACAACTTATATATAACAATAAGTTTGTTTTTAAGTTACGTTTAGTGTTTTAATTATATAATTAATTTTGGAACTTTTTATAAACTAACTCTTTTTTAGTGATAAAAATCATTGATTTTTTTGTATAATATATTGAAATAATATTAAAAAATTAAACTAAAAAAATTTATTTATTTTTATTCTTATAATGATATATGAAATTTTAATATATTATAGATTCAACATTCTCTGTTCCTTACTACATGACTATCAGTAATCAACTAAAACATCACTTCAGAATATATTTGATGTGAGTTCAAATGTGCATAAATCAATATTAAAGTGGGTTTCACCTTTACTTTCATGGTTTATAATAATTATATAAATTAAGATAGTTTTAATATATAATTAATATTGGTAGAGATTTTTATAAATTATTTGATGATTCACTACCTAAAGTATTCATTATTTATTAATGGATCTCTATAAAAAGAGAACAAAACCTCATCCCACGTATATATACACATATTATTTTACAATCCTCCTTAGTAAAAATATATTATTCTACATTTTAACCTTTTTTTGTAAGGACATAACATATCATTATTTTAAGGTAGGTCCTATAAATTTGGATATGGGATTCCAATTTTCTATGTGTCACCTATAGAGGCACTACTACAAAAATATGCAAGGAAAGCGTGAACTTTTATCAATGCTAAACAAAAAGTGATTATAAATACTTACCTTTATCAGTGCTTTTCTATCACTAATAAAGGGTCACATTATGCCCACTTTTTAAGTGCTGATAACGGGATTCTTTATGAGATCTAGAAAAGCTCTGATAAATTCACCCTTTTATCAGTGCTAAAATTTTAGCACTGATAAAGGGATCCTTTATTAGCGCTTTTCTAGTGCTAATAAAACTATAGTCCCATTTTATAAAATTGGGTGCACAATGCCCTCAATTTATCACCCTGCCTCCAGCTCTCGTGGGACTGTACCCCTGTGAAAACTCCCCTCTCCCCGATTTTCTATTTGCCTGACCTTCGCCTCCGCTAGCCCTACTCCGCCGCCACTAGCCCTACTCCACCGCTAGACCTACACTTCCGCTGCTAGCCCTACTCTGCCACCGCAAATGATACTCCTTATCCTCCCCCTAGAACCCCTTATGTGGATCCTTCTCCCCGCGAACCCTACTTCTCCTCCTCCCCCACTAGACCCTACTCCCCGCGAACCCTAATTCACGTGTTTTGGATTCTTTTCAACGACATTAGATTATCAGCTTCCCATATTTGATATTTTGTGATTTTTCTACTCATCCTCATCTGTTTCCTTTTTTTATCATTATAATATTCATTATGGTGGTATATATTTGTTTGGTTTGTGTTGTGTTGTGTGTTTGGGCTACGTTTTTAGATCACATTCTTTGAAAAAATGCACAAAGTGATTAATGTTTTATCAAGTGAATTATTTATTAGTTATAGGGTTTTGTTAAGTTATTTTCAAGATTAATATTATTCTAAACACTCTATTATAAATGTGAGTAGTGAGAAAGAGAAAAGATGTTGTTAGATTTTTCAATGGATTTAAAAATGGTGGCATGGGGTGATGAGGTGGTTGTGTTATTGGATGATTGATGGTGATGATATCATAGGAATAAAATATTTTGTAATGGATTATGCATTGGTTTTGTAGTTTATAATTTTTGGGGTATATATTATTCTTTTAGTGTGGAAGATTATCCCCTGGTGTTGGTAATTTATTTAATTTTTTGGATTAAACTTATTAATTTTCATGATTATACATGTTGAAACATTATAATGGTAAAGTGCACAGGAAGTAGAAAGAGACATGGGATAGAGTGTTTTCAAATTTCAATAGTAGGAGGTTTTGATGTTTATTATCTAGGTTTTGGGTCCTAAGGTTAAGAATTGGGTAGAAGCATTTGAAGAGGGGTTTGAATTAGAAAATATTCTAGCTCATTTATGGGTTTCCTTAGTAGTGGGATTACTTTTAAGGGTGTCTTGATAATGATGGAAGGAAAATCATGTTCATTCAAAAGTGGTTTTAGAAAGAGTGATATTCCATAGATATATAAGTATGATTTTATATAGAATATCATGGAATTCAATCAAGTTGGAGATAGTGTGATTTCCCGTGGGATTCACATCTGTGCATTGATGGTCTCGTTTTTATAACACTTGGTTGATGAAAAAAATTAAATCCTATAATTTTGAATCATCTCTAAGGTTAGAGAATCTAATAAAGGTTGCAAGATTATGTTTGAGGTTTTGGTTATAAATGAGGGATTGTGATGATGTTATCCAGAGTGGTTTTCTTCAAGTTTCTTAGAAGGATAAAGATAGTTACTTGAGTTGTGGTCAGATTGGAATGATGAATAAGGGAGTGATGAGATTTTATAGATATATGGTGGGGATTATACCATAGGTTTGAGTAATTAAAGGTGTACCATAATTGTATAGTTGATCTATTTTAATGGTGATCATGTGGGGAATCATTAGTATGAGTTCCCCAAGATTCATGGTGTTTCTTGGTTTCAGTATGGTGTAGTTTTATTTAGTCGGATGGTCATGATTTAGTTGATCAAATTTAGGGATGTGGTGAGGTTGGTTTGAGAGTCTAGGCATGATTATGTCCAGAGTTATTTACCTCATTCATTTATTAACGAATACACTAATTCAATTGATACTAAAAGATTCATTTTAATTATTTTCAATGGAATTATTTATCTCTATTTAACATAATATTCCTATGAGAATATGATTTTTTTGAGTTGGTTAGAGTTTTTTTCCCAAATTGAATGATTCATAAGAAAAAAGGAATCATATTTCTATTTTACCTAAATGGATAGGAATTTTCCTAATATAAAGGTCATGCTTTTGGAAAATAATTTATTTATAAAATTAATTTCACAATTCTTTTCAATATTATTGAATGTATTAATAGTTAGTGAGAGGGGTTCTGATAGAATTTATGTTCACTAACCACAATTTTCTATTTCATATGTTAATTCGGGTAACCAAACCTTTGATATTATATAGTAATTTTAGATAAACCAAGGTTATTTTTCTCCCCCATGAACCCTTTTGGGTTTTGAAATGTATCTGCTATATTAGTTTTCTCATCAAAGTTTCATCATTATTTTTATTTTATTTTAGTTTAGTCACTAGTTTAGGGTTTTTTAATGTGATTATTTTATTATGAATAAGGTGGATGGAAAGTGTGTTGATTTTGAGGGGGGGTCTATCCTGGTTCTGTTGATTTCCAAAGCATTATTGGAAATGGATAGGCTATATTAATCTCTATTTTTATAAGTAATTGGTTCTCTTCTACTTTATTTAGAAGTCTTGTTTTGTGTATTTGAATCATAAATAATAATATTTGAGATTAAAATAGGACAGAGATGAATAAAGATTAGATGGATGCTAATCGTTTGACAATATAGTATGATAATGGAGTGAAAGAGTTCATCAAGTTTGAATAGGATCATGCAAAGGATCCTTCTCAAATCTCTTTTCCATGTTTACGTTGTTTTTATTCTAGACTAATTACTCCAAATAATTTGGTAGAACATTTAATATGTCACAGAATAGATCGGAATTATAAATGTAAGAATAAACACGGAGAAAAAGGGAATGTAGCTACTAACTGGTATAAAACTGAATTTTATGGATCATCAGATATGATTAAAAATATGGATAATGAAGAAGACTGTATGGAAGATGTGATTACAGATGTTAATGATGATGAAGATCGTATTGAGTAAATGAAAATTATAGTTGAAGATGAACTCCATGATTGCCCAAAATTGTTTGAGAAGTTAAAGCGTTATGAAAAGACACCATTGTTTTCGGGTTTCACTAAATATATAGAATTGTCAACAGTACTGAAGTTGTATAAATATAAAGAAGGAAACAGATGGAGTGATGCCAGTTTTACAGAACTACTTTCTCTATTGAATGACATGATCCCGTAAAATAATGACCTCCCAAGCTGGACATATGAAGCTAAAGGAATGATATGCTTAATGGGTATTATTTCTAAAAGAATATATTTCTTCCTGAAATATTTTATATTGTTTCATAAGGAGAACAAATCCATTACATAATTCCCAAAGTTTGGTGTTTCTCGATTCAAAAAGATGAATCCAGTCCTATGGAAGTTGTATGGTACTTTCCAATCATTCCAAGGTTTTGGCGTCTATATGGAAGTAAATAAATTGCAAGACAATTGTCATGGAAAAAAGATAAAAGAAATAAATATATGAAATTACACCACCCGGGCGACTCTCTTAAATGGAAGAGAATTGATCATGAGTATCCTAAATTTGGAAATGATCCAAGAAACCATCGTCTTGCTTTATCTACAGAGGGAGTGAATCCTTTTGGTTTTCAAACCCGCACTCACAATGAATGGCCAATAATGTGGGTAAATTATAACTTTTCACATTGGTAATGCTTGAAATGGAAATTCATCATGTTATATATGCTTATATCAGGACCAAAACAACTAGGTAACGATATTGATGTTTATTTTCCTACTTTGATCGAGGATTTGAAGTTATAGTGGGATTCATGTGTTATGTTTTATGGTGCTTATAAAATTGAATACTTTACGTTGAGAGTGTTGTTGTATGGGATGATATATGATTTCCATGCTTATGGAAATTGTTCATGCTATAGCATTAAAGGAACTCATGGGTGTCCTATGTGAGAAGAAGAAACATAATCAATTTAGTTGAAACATTCATCGAAATATGTGTTTCTAAGACATAGTAGATTTATACCCCATCGACATAAGTACTGATCTTGGATGACATAATTCAATGGAAGTTAATTACAACACACAACATCGTCTCCACTAACGGGTGATTAGTTTTTTGGGAAAGTAAAATATGTGAACACTGTTTTTGGTAAGCCATTTTCAAAAAACCTTACGAAATTTTTTTTGAAAAAGAGATTAGTTTTTTCTTTTATTACCATATAGGAATTTTCTATACGTCAGACATTTTCTTTATGTGATGCATGTGAAAAAAATTTATGTGACAGTGTTATCAGAATGATGCTAAATTCCCGAGAAAAAAAGGATGGAATTATGACAAGGTTGGACATGGTTGACATGGTAGTAAGAGAAGAGTTGGCTCCCGTGAAGGGTGAAAATCAAATGTTTCTTCCTCCGGCACCTTACACTATTTCCAGGGAGGAGAGACATCAATTTTTCAACTTCTTCAATGATGTAAAGGTTCCAGAGGGGTATTCATCAAATATCAAAAACATTGTTTCAATGAATGATTTGAAGGTAAAAGTTTTAAAATCAAATTACTGCCATGTTTTGATGCAAGATTTAATTCCTATAGCTTTACGTTGCATTTTTTTTAAGAATGTTCGTCATACATTAACCAAAATTTGTTTCTTTTTCAAAGCAATATGTTGAAAATTTTTATACCTGGAAAAAATTCTAGCTATAGAAAGAGAAATTTTCATCATATTATGTAAATTATAATTGTTATTCCCACCATAATTATTTGATATGATAGTTCATTTGTTTATTCACTTAGTTAGAGGGATTTGACATTGTGGTCATGTGCACTATATATGGATGTACCTCATTGAATGGTATATGAAGATTTTTAAAGGGTATGTCAAAAATCATAGTCGGCCAGAGGGTTTTATTGTGGAGAGATATATTGTTGAGGAATCCATTGAATTCTATACTAAACACCTATGTGATGTGGAAATCATTGGTCTCTCAAAATCTCATCACACTGGATGCATTGAGGGTGTGGGAATTTCTGGAAGAGATGTTGTGACAATCAATATTACAGATTGGGAGCAGGACCAACTTTATGTTTTTCATAACATTTGGGAGGTTTATCCCTATATTGAAACCCACAAAAAGATTCTTAGGCAGTTGAAGCTTTCCAATAATGAAAAATGGATATCAAATACACATAATCACCAGTTTTTAAGAAGGTTTCATGACCATATTTTTGAGTTGTTTGATGAAATTCTAAATTATATTTCAGAAAGACTTCGATGGACAGCCGCTGGACCAAGTGTGTATGTATTATATTACAATGGTTATATAATTAATGGTTATACATTCTATAAAGATGAACATGATGAAGATAGTACCATGCAGAATAGTGGAGTTACACATGTGGCTGAAGCAATGCTTGTTTCTGGTAATAAGGACAGAAATTCAATTTATGTGAATATGTCATACTTTGGCATTATCAAACAAATATGGGAGTTGGATTATACGACAATCCAATTGACAATTTTTCAATGTAAATGGGTTGATAACAATAGTGGTGTTAAAATAAATGAATTGGGATTTGTGAAAGTTGATTTTAGTAAAGAAGAGTACAAAGTTGAATAGTTTATTATGGAATCACAAGCGGTACAAGTATTTTATGTTCCAGATCCCACAAACCAAAGGTGTTCGATTATTCTATTATCATCCAAAACTACTAAAGGGTCTGATGAAAATTAAATTGAGGATGATCCTTTTAGTGTTACATTGCAATCATTTCATAGTATTCCCAATGTATATGACATTTCTTATGTTACAAGAGACCACATTGAAGGTATTTGGATAATCGATAGAGGTGTACAATCCCTTCAGCCTTTGAAAAAAAGTAAGAGATTTCAATAAACAGGTTATATTTTCTTTGTAATAAAGATCTTGTTATCTCAAGTCATTATCTTATCATTACTGAATTTATGTAATCTAAATTAACGGTTCAGCCACATTTGCAGATAATGACTTATTCACATTCTGGTGCTCTTCATCTCGAGGCTGAACCAGTCTCTCAAGATAGTGCTACTACTACTGCTCACAGTGCGGAGAAACAACAAGTTTATGAACCTGTTTCTTCTCCTAGTGTTGAGGTCCAACAACCGTTAGCACATGCCTTGGCTACCAATCCAGATTAACATATTGATGATGTTGATATCGACTAAATGGTCGGGGATTAAGGATCATCGTCGCAGAAAACATAGGTGCATCGTAGTTTGACGGTGTTCGACAATGTTCTTATGGTGAAAAGAAAAGGCATCAAATTTGACATCGGATGGAATGCATGAGGCCAACATGTGAATCCCAACAAGGCTATGTTTATTAGTTACATTTGAATTTTCACTCATCAACACATTCTGATTGACATAGATTAATGGCACCTTGTTGTGTCTGGGCTGAATTCTATGATCTGGGATAAAATTACTGTAACATTATGATATTATTTATTTAATTTACTAGAAAATAAAATAATGAAATTTTGTATTTCTCTTCTCAATCATTTTTAGAGTACATTTATAGTATATTATTTACACAATAATTATGTACTAAGCCTTGAAAGAAGGATTCATCAATCATTTCACACTATTTTAACAAAATGTCACTGGAAATATTCCAAAGGTAAAATAAACCTTCGCCCACCCCTTGTCTACACTCACCTGATATACCATGAAGCATGAGATGCATTTATTTTCCATAATGGGGATGAGAAGATTCAGGTACATTGTGTATGATAATATATTATTTGAGGATACATGTATTCATCACTTTGATTGTCAATATTTCATTTATGAAACATAAACTTAGTACTGAAAATAAGGAACACGCATTAAAACCAACATACCTCTATCATAAAGTAAGGATGGGGTACACTTCACTAGAAATGAAAATGGTACGTATTTTAATTTATAGTAATATTGTTATGTACCATGAAACAAAATCATAATTATCTTTCTATATTTATATGTAGATTGATGAGTCTAAATCCAATGACACTTCCATCCCACATCATGTTCAATGGAAGCAGCCACGTGTAAATAAAGAAGGTAATCTAGTAGATGTAAAATAAACAAAGTGTCGGAAATATGTGTAATTTTGACATGATAATAAGTTTTGTTTTAAATTGTTACTACATAATAATAATTACTTATTTTTCTATATCCAACAGTCACAGGAATCAGCCACTCCTATTGCAGATGCAGACCTGTTATCGATGGCTTTGAAGCGGCCAGAACAATATGGTTGTGTCAGAGGTGTGGGGTTAGGGGTGACACCCTGAGTATATTTTTAGAAAAAAAATCAGATGACAAAAATGAAGAAATAAAAAAAATGAGTGAAAGACTATAAACTCTTGAAGAACGATTTCAATGATAGGTATAGTTTCTAGAAACTTTTATGGGTAGAAATCAAGGAGAAGAAACAACTCAAGAACAACCAGTGCATAAAGATTCCTCCCTACCCCCACCATCTTTGAGGAAAGCCATTCCCCTCAAAGAGTTGTCTTATCTTTGGTCATCAATATTCTAATAAATTTTCCCTTGAAATGTGAATCAGACAAACACTGATACTTTTCTTGTACTGATATTCTACAGGGTGATAATGACTGTGATTTATATCTGTTAACACCCACCTATCACCTTGTAGCAAGGGCTACGGTGTTCAACATCCCAGAGAAAAAGCTTCATAATAGGCCACTTCCAACAGATCATCTGAAAGTGATAAATACTGTAGATCAGAAGCCAAATGAAGAGTTACATATTTCACTTGATGATGATGATATTCATACGGTCAAAAAGGCTATTGAGACATTCATTGCATGTTCGCCACACCTTGTAAGATTACATGTGGAAAAAGAGGTATTTATTTCCATTTTTTTCAAGATAAACCTTTAAAAACTAATAAAAAGGTTCTGAACTAATGAATGTTATTATAGACGGAGGAATGGAAGGGGGTGACAAGAAACGTGGGCTCAAAAGAATCTAAAGGATCAACCAACTAATCCAAAAGATCTACTGAAAGCATAATTACAGTGCCTGTTCTCTATCAATATTTACTATCATTGAAGACTCATGTGAATACAAAGCTAAATAGTGGTAGTAGTCATATATTGTTTTTGAAGAGAATATATATGTAGTGGAAATTGCAGATTATGTTGCTGGTGAAAATGTAAATGATGTCCTTGAATACAGTTGGCTAGACGTCACCATTGTAAATGTATATATGAGGTATGTTATCATGAATTGATTTTCTAAAAGATGATATAATGTTATAATTATGATTAAATGTATTTTATATTATTGGAAGATGTATATATGAAAACTTGTTGAATGTATTTCCCTATGAGCCAACATTCGGACTCGTTAGTCCTCATACCTTATCTACACAATAACTGACATATGAAAAACCGACCAAACCCATTTATATTGTGTTAATACATTAGAAAAATGATAAATAGGTATGTTGTGACGTGTAAGAGTCAAATTTTACTCAATCCGAGGCACAGTGTGGCTGGTATCACTCAAAGTGTCTCTATTTTGTTTAAAATGAACATAATTTTTAAGTGAAAAAAACAACTGATGTATGGAAAACTGACCAAAGGAATATGGATTGTGTTAATAATTTAGAAGAATGATCCATGGGTCATTTTTGATGTATACAATTCAGCCTCACCTAAATCTGAGGCATGGTGTGACTGGTATCACTCAAAGTGTTTCTCTATTGTTTAAAATGGACATAATTTTTAAGTGAAAACAACAACTAACGTACGGAAAACTGACCCAAAACATTCATATTTTGTTAATACATTAGAAATAAAATCCATGGGTCATGTGTGATGTGTACGAGTCAACCCAACATCAATATGAGGTATGGTGTGGCCGATATCCCTCGAAGTGTCTCTCTTTTGTTTAAATTAGACACAATTTTTATGTGAAAACAACAATTGATGTATAGAAAACTGACCAAATGCATTCGAAATGTGTTGATACTTTAATAGAATGATCAATGGGTATTTTGGGACATGTACGAGTCAACCCCACCTCAATCTGAAGAACGGTGTGGCCAGTATCACTCAAAGTGTCCCTCTATTATTTAAAATGGACATAATTTTCAAGTGAAAACAACAACTGACATATGGAAAACCAATGAAATGCATTCAGATTATGTTTATACTTTAGTCCAATGATCCATGAGTTATGTGTGATGTGTAAAAGTAAACCCCGCCATAATCCAAGGCACATTTTGGTAGTTATCACTCAAAGTGTATCTATTTTGTTTAAAATGGACATAATTTTTAAATGAAACCAACAAATGATGTACAAAAAACCAACCAAAAAAATTAGGATTGTATTTATACTTTATTTGAATGATCCATGGGTAATTTATGATGTGAATGAGTCAACCCTGCCTCAATTCGAGGCATGGTGTGGCCGGTATTACTCAAAGTGTCTCTCTTTTGTTTAAAATGGACCGAATGTTATATGAAAACAACAACTGACATACTGAAAATCGACCAAAAACATTCGTATTGTGTTGATACTTTAGTAAAACAATACATGGGTCATTTGTTACATGTAAAAGTCAACCCTACCTCAATCCGAGGCACGGTGTGGCTGGTATCACTCAAAGTGTCTCTCTTTTGTTTAAAATGGACAGAATTTTGAGTGAAAATATCAATTAACATACGTAAAAATGACAAACCACATTCAGATTGTGTTGATACGTTAGTAGAATGATTTATAGGTCATTTTTTATGTGTACACTATTAGAAATGGGGCTTTTCCCAATGGTTTTAAATCTTTGGGAAAGACTGCAGAACCGTTGGTATAATATATACCAACGGTTCTGCAAACCGTGGGGAAGTAAGCCGTTGGGAAAACCTATCCTAATGGTTTACAAAGAACCATTTGTATAGGTTAGTAAAATTAACCTATGCCAACGGTTTGGTTAAACCATTGGCATTTGTTTTTCCAATGGTTTACACCAAACTGTTGGTAAACCTAATGAAAATTCAGTCTTCCCCAATGGTTTAGAACCATTGGGAAAGGTTTTTACCAATGGTTCTCTTTGAACCATTGGTAAAAAAATCCCATGAAGCCTTTCCCAATGGTTTGTAAACTATTGGGTAAGGGTTATTGTAAGCCTATTCCAACTGTTTGAAATTGTTGGCATAGGCTATGTTGTGAAAATTTCAGAGCAGCCTACAATTTGCACAGTAGCCTCTAATTTTGTACAGCAGCCTCCATTCCATTCTGCTACCTACAATAACAAACTAATACATACATATAGAGAACAAATTGATAAACATTTAACATATAATTCATTCTTGAACTATACACATCCATAATTAAATCAAAATTAATAACGTAATTACAAACATACATAATTGATTTAGAATTCAATATAAAATTTAGTTGAAAATTGTATGTGAAATCTGGAATTCAATTCATAATTAAATACATACATAATTTAATTATCAATTATCAATAAAATACATAAAAACTGAATAAGTATCAATAGAATCCGAATACATTTTTTCATATTTTCATATACAAGTTTTTTTGCTAAAAATGAAGTTCATTTTAAATAAAATACATACACTTGAAGTGATACCGGCCCCATCATAGCTCTAATTGAGGCAGGGTTAACTCGTACACGTTACATATAACCCATGGATCATTTTCCTAAAGTATCAACATATTTTGAATGTATTTGGTCAGTTTTACGAATGCCAGTTATTGTTTTCACATAAAATGTTGTTCATTTCAAAAAAAAATGAGACACTTTGAGTGGTTCCACCCACACCAGGCCTCGGATTGAGGCAGGGTTGACTTATACACATCTCATATGACCCAAATATCATTGTCCTAAAGTTTCAATATAATTGGAATGCATTTGGTCAGTTTTCCATATGTCATTTATTGTCTTCCCTTAAAATGAAGTCTATTTTAAATGAAAGAGAGACAATTTGAGTGGTTCTGGCCACACCGTGCCACGAATTGAGGCGGGGTTGAATCATAAACTTCATAAATGACCCATGGATCGTTGGTCTAAAGGTTCCATAGAATGAGAATGTGTTTGGTCAGTTTTCCGTATGTCATTTGTTGTTTTCACTTAAAATGACGTCCATTTTAGACTAAAGAGAGACACTTTGAGTGGTTCCGGCCACACCGTGCCTCGGATTGAGGCGGGGATGACTCGTTCACGTCATATATTACCCATGGATCATTTTTCTAAAGTATCAACACAATTGGAATCTGTTTGGTCGGTTTTCCATATGTACTTAAATAGTTGTCCATTTTAAACAAAATAGAGACACATAGAGTGATCTCAGACACCCTGCGACTTGGATTGAGGCGTGGTTGACTCGTACACGTCACATATGACCCATGGATCATTTTCCTAAAGTTTCAATAGAATATGAATGCGTTTATTTGGTTTACCGTATGTCTGTTGTTGTTTTCAATTAAAATGAATTCCATTTTAAACTATAGAGAGAAACCATTTGTGGTGTCAGCCACTCCTTGCCACAGATTGAGGCTGGGTTGACACGTACAAATAACATATAACCCATGGATCGTTGTCCTAAATTTTCAACTGAATTCGAATGTGTTCAGTCAGTTTTCCGTATGTCAGTTGTTGTTTTCATTCAAAATGTTGTTAGTTTCAAATAAACTGGAGAAACTTCGAGTGGTGTCGGCTACACCTAGCCTCAGATTGAGGCAAGGTTTACTTTTACACATCACAAATGACTCATGGAACGTTGTCCTAATGTTTCAACAGAATCTGAATGCGTTTGGCCAGTTTTTAGTATGTCAGTTGTTGTTTTCAATTAAAATGATGTCCATTTTAAACTATAAAGAGACACTTTGAGTGGTGTCGGCCACTCCGCACCTCAGATTGAGGCTGGGTTTACTCGTACACGTCAAAAATGACCCAAAGATCATTGTACTAAAGTATCAACACAATCCGAATGCGTTTGGTCAGTTTTCCGTATGTAAGTTGTACTTTTCACTTAAACTGTTATTCATTTCAAACAAAAGTGAGACACTTCAAATGGTGTCGGCCACACCATGCCTCATATTGAGGTGGGGTTGACTCGTACACATCAAAAATGACCCATGGATCGTTTTCCTGAAGGTTGAGTAGAATCCGATTGCATTTGGTCAGTTTTTCGTATGTCAGTTGTTGTTTTCACTTAAAATGGAGTCCATTTTAAACTAAAGAGAGACACATTGAGTGGAGTCAGCCACACCGCACCTCGGATAGAGTCTGGGTTGACTCGTGTACATCATATATTACCCATGGATCGTTGTTCTAAAGTATCAACACAATCAGAATCTGTTTGGTCTGTTTTCCATATGTACATAAAATGTTGTCCATTTTAAACAAATGAGAGACACTTAGAGTGATCTCGGCCACACTGCGACTCCAATTGAGGTGCGTTTGACTCGTAAACATAACATATGACCCATTGATCGTTATCTTAAAGTTTCAATATAATCTGAAATTCAATTCATAATTTTATCATTTTTTCGTATACCATATGTTTTTACTTGAAATTATGTCCATTTTAATCAAAATACATACACCTGGAATGATACCGGCCACACTGTGCCTCGGATTGAGGTGAGGTTAACTCTTACATGTCACAAATGACCCATGGATCATTTTTCTAATGTATCAACATATTCTAAAAGCGTTTGGTTAGTTTTCTGTATGTTAGTTGTTGTTTTCACTTAAAATGAAGTCTATTTTAAACAAAAGAGAGACACTTTGAGTGGTTCCAGCCACACCGTGTCTAAGATTGAGGCGGGGTTTATTCTTACATGTCACATATGACCCATGGATCATTGTTCTAATGTCCCAACACAATCAAAATCTGTCTGTTCAGTTTTTTGTATGTACTTAAAATGTTATGCATTTTAAACAAAAGAGAGGCACTTAGAGTGATCCCAACCACACTATGCCTCAAATTGAGGAGGGGTTGGCTCGTACACATTACATATGACCCATGGATTGTTCTCTTAAAGAATAAACACATTTAGAATGCATTTGGTCAGTTTTTTGTATGTCAGTTGTTGTTTTCACTTAAAATGATGTCCATTTTAAACAAAAGAGAGACACTATGAATGGTGTCGGACACACCGCACCTCAGATTGACTCGGGGTTGACTCGTAAACATCACATATGCCCCATGGATCATTGTGATAAAGTATTGACATAATCAGAATGTATTTGGTCGGTTTTTCGTTTTCCAGATGTTGTTATCACTTAAAATGAAGTCCATTTTAAATAAAAGAGAGCAACATTGAGTGGTTTCAGCTACACCACACCTTAGTTTGAGGCGAGGTTGAGTTGTACACATCAAATATGACCCATGTATTGTTCTCCTAATTTTTCAATGGAAACCGAATGAGTTTGGTCAGTTTTCCGTATGTACTTAAAATGTTGTCGATTTTAAACAAACGAGAGACACTTAGAGTGATCTTGGCAACACCGTGACACGGATTGATCCCAGGTTGACTCATACACGTCACATATGACCCATGGATCTTTGTGATAAATTATAAACAGAATCCGAATGTGTTTGGTCGGTTTTCTGTATGGCATTTGTTTTTTCACTTATAATCATATCCATTTTAAACAAAGGAGACACAGTTAGTGTGGTACCGGCCACACCGCTTCTCGGATTTAGATGGGGTTGACTCGAACACGTCTAAAATGACCCATGGATCATTTTACTAAAGTATCAACACAATCCGAATGCGTTTGGTCAGTTTTCCGTATGCCTGTTGATGTTTTCACTAAAAATGATGTCCTTTTGAAACAAAATACAGACACTTTGAGTGGTGCCGGCAACACTACATCTTAGATTGAGGTGGGGTTTATTTGTACACATCACATATGTTCCATGGATCGTTGTTCTATTGTATCAACACAATTAGAATCTATTTTTTCAGATTTCTGTATGTACTTAAAATGTTATCCATTTTAAACAAAAGAGAGACACATAGAGTGATCCTGGCCACAACACAACTCGGATTGAGCCCGGGTTGGCTCGTCCACGTCACATATGACCCATGGATCATTGTGATAAATTATCAATAGATTCCTAATGCTTTTGGTCAGTTTTTCGTATGCCAGTTGTTCTTTTCACTTATAATCCTATCCATTTTAAACAAAAGAGACATAATTAGAGTGGTACCAGCCACACCGCATCTCGGATTTAGACGGGGCTGACTCGAACCTGTCTCAAATGACCAATGGATCATTTTCCTAATGTATCTACACAATCTCAATGCATTTAGTCGGTTTTCCGTATGACAGTTAATGTTTTCACTTAAAATGATGTCCTTTTGAAACAAAAGGCAGACACTTTGATGGGTGCCGGCCACACCGTGTCTCATATTGAGGTGGGGTTTATTTGTACACGTCACATATGACCCATGGATCGTTGTGCTAAAGTATCAACACAATCAGAATCTGTTTGGTCAGTTTTCCGTATGTACTTAAAATGTTGTCCATTTTAAACAAAAGAGAGGCGCTTAGAGTGATATCGACCACACCGTGCCTCGGATTGAGGTGAGGTTGACTCTTACACATCACATATGACCCATGGATCGTTCTCCTAAAGCATCAACCCATTTCGAATGCATTTGGTCAGTTTTT
This sequence comes from Viscum album, assembly GCA_963277665.1. Classification (NCBI taxonomy): domain Eukaryota; kingdom Viridiplantae; phylum Streptophyta; class Magnoliopsida; order Santalales; family Viscaceae; genus Viscum; species Viscum album. Next base: position 1,720,805,416 of record OY728137.1, read on the forward strand.
CATATGTCAGTTGTTGTTTTCACTTAAAATGATGTCCATTTTAAACAAAAGAGAGACACTATGAATGGTGTTGGCCACACCACACCTCAGATTGAGGCAGGGTTGACTCGTACACATCACATATGACCCATGGATTTTTGTGCTAAAGTATCGACACAATCAGAATCCGTTTGGTCAGTTTTCCATATGAAAGTTGTTGTTTTCACTTAAAATGAAGTCCATTTTAAACAAAAGAGAGACACTTTGAGTGGTTTCGGCAACACTGCGCCTCGTATTGATGAGATGTTGACTCGTACACGTCAAATATGACTCATGTATCGTTCTCCTAAAGTTTCAACGGAAACTGAATGTGTTTGGTCGGTTTTCTATATGTACTTAAAATGTTGTCCATTTTAAACAAAAGAGAGACACTTAGAGTGATCTCGGCCACACCACGACTTGGATTGAGCCCGAGTTGGCTCATACACGTCACATATGACCCATGGATCATTGGGATAAATTATCAACTGAATCCGAATGCGTTTGGTCAGTTTTATGTATGCCAGTTGTTCTTTTCACTTGTAATCCTGTCCATTTTAAATAAAAGAGACACAGTTAGAGTGGTACCAGCCACACCAATTCTCGGATTTTGACGGGGTTGACTCGTACACATATCAAATGTCCCATGGATCATTTTCCTAAAGTATCATCATAATCCGAATGCGTTTGGTTAGTTTTTTGAATGCCAGTTGATGTTTTCACTTAAACTAATGCCCTTTTGAAACAAAAGATAGACACTTTGAGTGGTGCTGGCCACACCGCATCTCAGATTGAGGCGAGATTGATTCTTACATGTCACATATGACCCATGGATTGTTGTGCTAATTTATCAACACAATCAGAATTTCTTTTGTCGGTTTTCCGTATGTACTTAAAATGTTTTCCATTTTAAACAAAAGAGAGATACTTAGAGTGATCCTTGCCACACTGCGACTCTGATTGAGCCCAGGTTGGCTCGTACATGTCAAATATGACCCATGGATCGTTGTGATAAATTATCAATAGATTCTGAATTCGTTTGGTTGGTTTTTCATATGCCAGTTGTTCATTTCACTTATAATCCCGTCCATTTTAAACAAAAGAAACACAATTAGAGTGGTACCGACCACACCGCATCTCAGATTTAGACGGGGTTGAATCGTACATGACTCAAATGACCCAAGGATCATTTTCCTAAAGTATCAACACAATCCGAATGCGTTTGGTTAGTTTTCCTTAAGCCAGTTAATGTTTTCACTTAAAATGATGTCCTTTTGAAATAAAAGACAGACACTTTGAGTGGTTCCAGCCACACCGCATCTCATATTGAGGCATGGTTGAATCATACATGTCACGTATGACCCATGGATCGTTGTGCTAATGTATCAACACTATTAGAATCCGTTTGGTTAGTTTTCTGTATGTACTTAAAATGTTATCCATTTTAAACAAAATAGTGGTACTTAGAATGATCCCGGCCATACCATGCCTCGGTTTTAGGCCGGGTTTACTCTTACACATCACATATGACCAATGGACCATTCTCCTAAAGTATCAACACATTTCCAATGTGTTTTGTTAGTTTGTCGAATGTCAGTTGTTGTTTTCACTTAAAATGATGTCGATTTTATACAAAAGAGAGACACTATGAATGGTGTCGGCCACACCGTGCCTCAGATTGTGGTAGGTTTTACTCGCACACATCAAAAATGACCCATGTATCGTTCTTCTAATGTATCGACATAATCATAATCCGTTTGGTCAGTTTTTCGTATGCCAGTTGTTGTTTTCACTTAAAATGAAGTCCATTTTAAACAAAATAGAGACACTTTGAGTAGTGTCGGACACACCACAACTTAGATTGAGGCGAGGTTTACTTGTACACGCCACTAATGACCCATGGATCATTGTGCTAAAGTATCAACACAATCAGATTTCTTTTGGTCAGTTTTCTATATGTACTTAAAATGTTGTCCATTTTGAACAAAAGAGAGGCACTTAGAGTGATCTTGGACACACCATGCCTCGGATTTTGGCGAAGTTGACTCGTACACATCACATATGACCCATGGATCGTTCTCCTAAGGCATCAACACATTTAAAATGTGTTTGGTTAGTTTTTCATATGTCAGTTGTCCTTTTCCCTTTAAATGATGTCCATTTTAAACAAAAGAGAGACACTATGAATGGTGTCAGCCACATCACACCTCGTATTGAGGTGATGTTGACTTGTACACATCACATATGACCTATTGATCATTTTGATAATGTATTGACATAATCAGAATCCTTTTGGTCAATTTTTCATATGCAAGTTATTGTTTTCACTTAAAATGAAGTCCATTTTAAACAAAAGAGAGACACTTTGAGTGGTGTCAGCCACACCGCTCCTCGGATTGAGGCGCGTTTGACTCGTACGCGTCAAATATGACATATGGATAGCTATACTAAATTTTTAGTGGAAACCAAATGCATTTGGTCGGTTTTCCATATGTACTTAAAATGTTGTCCATTTTAAACAAAAGAGAGACACTTAGAGTGATCCAATCCACACTGCAACTCAGATTGAGCCCGGGTTGGCTCATACATGTAACATATGACCCATGGATCGTTGCGATAAATTATCAACAAAATTCGAATGTGTTTGGTCAGTTTTCCGTATGCCAGTTGTTCCTTTCACTTATAATCCTTTCCATTTTAAACAAAAGAGATACAGTTAGAGAGGTACCGGCCACAATGCTTCTCAGATTTAGATGGGGTTGACTCATACACATCTCAAATGACCCATGGATCATTTTCCTAAAGTATCAACACAATCCAAATGCGTTTGGTCTGTTTTCCGTATTCCAGTTTCTGTTTTCACTTAAAATGATGTCCTTTTGGAACAAAAGACAGACACTTTGAGTGGTGCCGGCCACACCTCATCTCAGATTGAGTCGGGGTTGATTCGTACACGTCACATATGACTCATGGATCGTTTTCCTAAAGTATCAACACAATCAGAATCAATTTGGTTAGTTTTCCGTATGTACTTATAATGTTGTCCATTTTAAACAAAAGAGAGTCACTTAGAGTGATCCCAGCCACACCGCAACTCGGATTGAACTCGGGTGGCTCGTACACATCACATATGAACCATGGATCGGTGTAATGAATTATCAATAGATTACGAATGTGTTTGGTTAGTTTTTCGTATGCCAGTTGCTCTTTTCACTTATAATCGTGTCCATTTTAAACAAAAGAGACACAATTAGTGTGGTACTGGCCACACCGCAACTCAGATTTAGACGGGGTTGACTCGTACACATCTCAAATGACCCATGAATCATTGTCCTAAAGTATCAACAGAATCTGAATGTATTTGGTCAGTTTTCCGTATGTCAGTTAATGTTTTCACTTAAAATGATGTCCTTTTGAAACAAAAGACTGACACTTTTAGTGGTTCCAGCCACACTGCTTATTAGATTTAGGCGGGGTTGATTCATACACATCACATATGACCCATGGATCGTTGTTCTAAAGTATCAACACAATCAGAATTCGTTTGGTCAGTTTTTTGAATGTACTTAAAATGATGTCCATTTTAAAAAAAAGAGAAAAACATAGAGTGATCTCAGCCACACCGTGCCTTGGATTGAGACGGGGTTGACTCATACACATCACATATGACCCATGGATCATTCTCTTTAAGCATCAACATATTTCGAATGCGTTTGGTCAGTTTTTCTTATGTTAGTTGTTGTTTTCACTTAAAATGATGTCCACTTTAAACAAAAGAGAGACACTATGAATGGTGTCAGCCACACCACGCCTCGGATTGAGGCGGGGTTGACTTGTACACATCAAATATAACCCATGGATCATTATTCTAAATTATTGACACAATCAGAATCCGTTTGGTCAATTTTTTGTATGCCATTTGTTGTTTTCACTTAAAATGAAATCCATTTTAAACAAAATAGAGACACTATGAGTTGTGTTGGATACACCATTCCTCAGATTGAGGAGAGGTTGGCTCTTACACGTCACATATGACCCATGGATCATTGTGCTAAAGTATCAACACAATCAGAATCTGTTTCGTCATTTTTCTGTATGTACTTATAATGTTGTCCATTTTAAACAAAAGAGAGAAACTTAGAGTGATCCATGCCACACCGTGCCTCGGATTGTGGTGGGGTTGACTCGTACACCTCACATATGACCCATGTATCATTATCCTAAATCATAAACATATTTCGAATGCATTTGGTTAGTTTTTCGTATGCCAGTTGTTGTTTTCACTTAAACTGATGTCCATTTTAAACAAAAGATAGACACTATGAATGTTTTCGGCTACGCCGCGCCTCAGATTGAGGCAGGGATGACTCGTACACATCACATATGACCCATGGATCATTGTGCTAAAGTATCGACACAATCAGAATCCGTTTGGTCGGTTTTCCGTATTCTAGTTGTTGTTTTCACTTAAAATGAAGTCTATTTTAAACAAAAAAGAGACACTATGAGTGATGTCGGCCACACCGTGCCTCGGATTGAGCCTGAGTTGGCTCGTACACATCAGATATGACCCATGGATCATTGTGATAAATTATGTTAGTTGTTTATTCATATTATTCAAATACACTATTTGAAACATTTTAGAGCTAACAATGCCATGCCCAATGAATACATCCCTTTTATAACATACCAAGAATCTATGATATTGATTAGATTTGTAAATGTGATTTACATTGATTATCATGATGAAAATAAATAAAATATATTTTATAGATTTTCTAGTAGTAAATGAAATCAAGGAGGGTGGGGGGCTATCCGGGGGGCTGTCCGGGGGGATGTCCGGTGGGTGTCTGGGGGGCTGTCCGGGGACCAAGGAGGAGGGTGGGGGAGCTGAGGGGGGGGAGGGGATATCCAGGGGGTGTTCAGGGGGGGTTTTCTAGGGTCCAAGTAGGAGGGTGGGGGGGGGGCTGTTTGGGGGGGCTATCCGGGGGGCTGTCCGGGGGGCTGTCCGGGGGGGGGTGCTGTCCGGGGTCCAAGGAAGATTGTGGGGGGTTGTCCAGGGTCTAGGAAGGGGGGGGGGGGGGGGCTGTACATGGAGTTCCCAAATAAAAAACCATTAAAATACAACAACATCCAAAAAAACAGACAATATATAAAAATAACTAAACTCCAATACTATAGTACGGGTCTAGATAAAACCAACAACTAGAATATATTAAACATCAGATATCAGAAATATTAATGAAAAATGGAACATATCAATTTTTCCCACATCACCATCACCATCTTCACCATCATCATCACCCTCATACTCATCCCCATCATCATCCTCGCCCTCCTCAGCACCCTCCTCTTCACCCTCGCTATCCCCCTCGCCCTCCTCCTCTCCCTCCTCTTACTCATCAGACTCCTCACTGTCATCATCATCAAGCTGGACATCATCCTAAGCACCACTATAAATGCCACCTGGTGCACCATATATAGAACGTATTGATGAAATATATTCATCAAAATATGGGATGGCCCCTGCTAGAAGTGTTGGACGTAGAACTTCAATAAATTTCATCAATGCACTGTTTTCCCAAGCAGAATGTTCTGCCGTCTCTGTGGCCCTTTTCTTAGCCTGTTCTGCATGTGCTCTAACTTTCTGTAGCTTGGTGGCACTACAACTCGTACCAGAGGAGGGCCAATACCTCGTCAGGGCTATCCTAGGTTGGCAACGTACTCTGCCAGGATGCTCTTCTCCCAACACCTGATGTAAGTGATCAGTTGGCCCAAAACTGCCTGGTTCTTGGGAATCGAGGGACTCTAAAGTAGCCTGTTACATATATAAATATATTATTAAGTTACAAAATAGATATTAAAATATATAATTAATATGTTAAAACTTACAATCTGCTGCTGAGTCACTTCGTTGATGGCACTTCCATCCTTTTTTCGTCTACTCGAGAAAAACAGTTTTGCTCGAGGTGCAAATCCTTAAAAATTCTATATTTGCCTCTAAAATGACATTGAAAACTAACTTTATATGAAAAATTTAGCAAAATATTATATAATTGAGGAAACAAAATAAAATGTAAGTCATAAAGAAAACTTTTAAACAATTGTCATACCTGCTTCCTCTCATTATTCGGCATCGAAGTACGTCCTAGTGTGTGGAGGTATTTTTTTGCATCAATGTTATTTTTATTTTTTTCCAGATGATTCTAAAATAAAATTCGATAATGAGAAGGATTATATTAATGAAAAACATGAAAGTTATTATTTAAATACCTAAAATGTAATTCATACCTTAAACTGGGTACTCATCCAATGAGTAATCATCTGACGATTCTACTCTATAGGACAATCATCCATGACTGGTACAAACTCTAACTGAGTGCCAACTCTTGCACACTAGACAATATACAAATCATGCTTGTAGGCTCTCCAAATCTCATCTAAATCCTTTAGACATTCCGGTCGTGAACCCTCACCATTGGGAAAATTAAATCAAAGATGACATCAAAATATTAATTCATATAAATACAAAAATAATTCATGGCATTAAATACAACATATTTGTTTACCCATATCTCTGGCCAAGCTCTATCATTGACCTCATGTGGAAAATGTCTCCATGATAGCGGGATAATGTGAATGATGTCAGAGTATTTGGAAATAGTCGCCAAAAAACTCCGACATTGCTCCCCTATTTTCTCAACCATTTGGTTGTCTTCATTGTAATCCACCATAACCTGTGTGTGGCGGTTCCACACCGAACTCATGCGTGTACGCCCCCACCCCCGCCTCTAGTCAGTAGATGTATCTGTCATGAAATAATAACAAATTTTTTATCAAAACATGTTATAATGAAAATAAATATTACTATAAAAATTTGTTAGGGTTCTATAAATATACATGGGACAGTCTGATCGTTGAGCGCCACTAGATCCACAGAAACTGATGGAACACCCTTTGGTGGAACAGGAGTTGAAGACAATGAAATATAGAAGCTCGGAGAGACAAAAGTATAAGGAAAAAGAATATGGGATAGCTGTATGGCTGGATTCTGACTGGGGAGTGGGAATCATCATCGGATGTGAAAATGATGGGCCAAAAGATGCAAAAGGTGGAGAAAACATGGGAGGCCAAAATATCCCGTGTGTCCCTAACGACAAACAGGGATAAGAATGTGGGAAGGATGACATGTTAGTGGGAGGGGCAGGGTGTAGTTGGGTACGTGCAGCTACTCGTCCACCTCTGGTATGAACCCTCCTCGTACCATCGACCTGAGTACTAGGACAAGTACTAGGCTCCTCGTCGAATAACTGTCGATGTATAGGTGGATCCTACAAAAAAAAATTACAAAAAAATTAATCACATGACATTATATATGCTTTAAATATATATATTTGAAATAAAGTAGTCAATTTAGGCAGTAATGGTGGAATGCCCAACTCCACCATTCGACGATTTTTTTCCATCATTTTTTTCTTCGTCTCCCTTCAATTGGTTGCATTTCCTATTTTTAAAAATAAATATGTAATTAACTAGAAAAAGGAAACTAATGTGTAACCCAAAAATATATATATATGAGGGAATAAGGGGATTCATTGGAAATTTAGCTATAATTTGATTTTGAAGAGCTTGAATGGATTTAATAAATCATACATGTTGTAATGTTCACCAAGTTAGAAATATTGTTTGACTAGGTTTGAATACAGTTCAATTCCAAATTAGAAAATGCAATTCAAAGAAAACTGCAACCAATAAACATTGAAAATTCACATAACGGTCAAGCCAGGAAAAACATATTCATGATCAATACTAAATCAATTTAAATATTACCAACATTAACAAGGAAACTAATGTGTAACCCAAAAAAACAAAATATATGAGGGAATAAGGGGATTCATTGGTAATTTAGCTATCAATTGTTTTAGAAGAGATTGAATGGATTTAATAAATCATACAAGTTGTAATGTTCACCAATTAGAAATATTGTTTGACTAGGTATGAATACAGTTCAATTCAAAATTAGAAAATGAAATTCAAATAAATATGCAACCAATAAACATTAAAAATTCACATATTGTTCAAGTCATCTAAAACATATTTGTGATCAATACTAAATCAATTTGAATATTACCAACACTAACAAGGAAACTAATTTGTAACCCAAAAAAACTAAATATATGAGGGAATAAGGGGATTCATTGATAATTTAGCTATCAATTGTTTTTTAATAGCTTGAATGGATTTAATAAATCATACAAGTTGTAATGTTCACCAAGTTAGAAATATTGTTTGACTAGGTTTGAAGACAGTTCAATTCCAAATTAGAAAATGAAATTCAAATAAAACTACAACCAATAAACATTGAAAATTCACATAAAAGTAAAGTTAGCTAAAACATATTTGTGATCAATAATAAATCAATTTGAATATTACCAACCTTAACAACCCAACTTGAGGTAAACCAAAATAATTGAGAACATGGATGAAAGATTATATATTTTCAACCACAACTTTAGGTTCACAATTAACTCTGAAAATTTAGCTATTGGAGTCATCAAAATAAATAAATGGATTGGTTATAATGGAACTAGGGACAGTGTCAATTCCATCATCACTATCAGCAAAAATATGTCTTGGAATTACTCCAACTATGACACCAAATTCAGGTCGTAGTTGGTATTTGACATAAAAAAACTTGTTTAGCCATTGATGCCAACACATATAGTTCTTCAGTAGAAAAAGTGTGAGTCATATTAATTACTCGAAATCCAAAATCATTAATAAATGTGCAATGTATCGTCATCGAATCAAACGAATGGCATTTTATCAATGTGAATCGTCCATGAGAGTAATAATACAATATTATTATTTTCTCAACAACTCCATAATAACCCATATTTTCAAATCACGGTCTACTATCTGATTCACTGGAATACAAATATGTTGTGGTAGTAACCATAACACCATCATGTTGTTTTCTAATGTTCTTTTCTCGTTCAGGGACAATAAATTTGTACCCATTGATAACAATTGATTTACAGCCACGAACCACGGTATTAGGAAAAAAATCCAAAACTCTTATTTCCTCAGAGATAGAGTCAGTAGAAAAACTCAATACCTACACTTTAATGACTATTAAACTTAATTAAATATTTATATAATTATTTTAAACAGTAATATTTTTACCTTCAATTTTAACCAAGAAGAAAACTATGTTCTATGCAAAGTCTCTCTCCTTCTCAAAGATAAAGAACGATGCTTCCTTTTTATCATTTTTTTATGTTTCCTGTAGATAAAAAATATGAACATTTTAACAGATATATATGTAAGATATACATATTCAATTTAGTTACCTGATATAGTCATCGAACAAATCACAGTTGAAAAAAATTATGGGATGTGCCATCTCCCGCTCTTCATGGCATAATTTATTCAATGTATATGATCCAAGAATTCCTCCTATTTGAGGAAGTGATGGAAAACTGGGTTCAATTTGATCATACTGTTCTTCTTCATTTCTCATTGGTCTGTTCATTCTTGTAGTAAGATCAGACAAATACATCGAGCAGAAATCCATACATTCTTGAGCCAAGTAACCCTTCATGATATAACCTTCAGGATGTTTCCTCTTTCGGACATAAGACTTTAATGTGTACATATTTCTTTCAGTTTCATAAATCCAACGAAAAGAAATAGGTCCTCCGAGAAGTATTTCAGTGGGAATATGGACAGTCATATGCAACATGCATGTGAAAAATGATGGAGGAATTATTTTCTCCAACTCACACAAAATTAATGGGTAATCTGTGAACATTTTTTGCAAGAAAGACTTGGACAAATTCATAGCAGAAAGATCTCTAAACAAATGGTACAACCGAATAACAGTCACCCTTATATTATTGGAAGAATGATGACATATTTCTATTGGAAGCAACTCATGTAGTATAACGTGATAATCATGAGTCTTCAAAGATTTTTACTTCAACTCTCTTCTGTTGACCCGTTTAGATATGTTGATTGAATAGCCATCAGGAATTCTAATAGTATCTAATACTTCCAAAAATTGTTTTTTTCCATAGGTGTCATCACATAAGAAGCACATGGAAGTTGCCATTTATTTTCACTGATACGCACAGGATGTAATTCTGGTCTGATACCCTAATCCACCAAGTCACGCCGAGATCATAAATCATCTTTTGTCTTCTCCATGACATTTAGAAGAACCGAAAGCAACATTTCACATATATTCTTTTCAATATGCATTACTTCTAAGAAATGACGTAAAAAATTTCATGACCAATAACGCAAATAAAAAAAGATACTCATTTTTCTCCAATTATAACAGGTTTCAGTGGAAACATTCTTTCTTTTTAGAGATTTCATTTGACCCTTCCCGAATGAAAAACTAAAATCTTTCAATTAATAAAGAACATCAGTTACAGACATACGCTGAGGTGGAGCATCGGTCTCTATGGTATTATCAAATCTTCGACAATTAGTTCTATATGGATGATCATTTGGAAAGAATCGTCGATGTCCCATAAAATTGAAACTACAGCGATGTTTCAGTCTTCTGGATCATGTATTCTTCATACAAACTAGGCATGACAGTTTTCCCTTCATGCTCCATCTAGACATCATTGCGTAATTTGGAATATCATTGATCATCAACATAATTGTAGCACACATCTGAAATATGTCTTTCGAACGTGCATCGTATGTGAGCACACCCACATCCCAAATAAGTGTCAACTATTTTATTAAAGGTTGCATGTATACATTAATATCAATTCTAGGATTAGAAGGACTAGGTATTCGTATACTCATGAAAGTGAAAGGTTTTTTCATACACAACTTGGGGGAAGATTATAAATGTGTATAAAAACTGGTCATGTGATGTCTGAAGTAAGAATATGCCCAAATGGATTAAAACTATCACAAGAAAGACCCATCCTCACATTACACACATCAACTGCAAAATCAGGATGTCGAGCATCAAATCTCTACCATACAAATCCATATGTAGGATGAACCAATTCATCATTATTCTTCTTTCTCTCGGTATCATGCCATCTCATTTTTATTGATATGTCATCAGACATAAAAAGATTCTGGAGTCTGGGCATCAATGTAAAGAGCCATATTACTTTCTGTAGAACGCGGGATGGTGTTCCATCAGATTTTGACTTCCAGCGGGATGTGCCACATTTTATACGATCATTGCATTCAGCAGTTTCCTCCCCGAATAAACTGCAATCTTTCATGCATGCATGAATTTTGTTTCTTAAAAATCCAAGTTCCTAAACTAAATTCCATTCTATATAGTGGTTTGAGGGAATATATGCATCATCTAGAAGTAAATCCTTCAAGAGGGTAAGAATGTAATCGATTGCTATATTAGAAATCCCATAAATAGTTTTCCCATGAAACAATCGGATTAAAAATTTCAGCTTTTTCATTTTATCACATTGTCGATATACTCGAGTCGTGGCAGCATCATTAAATTTTTTCACATTATCAATATCATCATTTTCACTAGAAGTATCACTTGTCCTCATATCGAAGTCTTCTTGAGTTGAAATCCTTTATTTTTCATGATGATGAATAAATGGAAACCGATCATCTAACAAATTATCCATTCTAGTCCTTTCATATTGATCATAACCAATTTGATATTTCATTTTCTCCCCATTGTGATAACACACATAGTAGTTTGCTTGAAACCCATTTTTGGTTATGTGGTAGCTAACTTCTTCATGGCTTAACCATGGTCTTCCAACACAATTGGAACATGGGCAGTGTATGCGACCACTATCTGAAGCATTGTGAAATGAAAAATCTATAAAGCTCTCTAAATTGTTTTGAAAATCGCTTGAGATCCAATCGGTTTCATACATCCCACTTCTGTCCATTCTGTAAAAATAATTTATATAAGTCATTTTGTCATAAACAATTCAATAGGATTGAACATTAATAGAAAATACATTTAAGTAAACGATAAAGGAAGAAGTTTCTGGTCGATGTAGTTAACTATTAAAATAATGTAAAGAATAAGTAATCATAAATTAAATTAAAATTCATTTATATTCATTTTCATTAGGTCTATAAGTGGCACATGCCTCAGGTCCCATCATGTATTATAGGAATCCAAAATCATTCACTCATGTTCAATAACTCATTATTGGCACCTCTATGGCCATACCTTTCATTACCCACTTACTTCCCCAAGTCAAGTGCACCCCATGGGTGAATAAATTTTAGGCTTGTACACTAATAGGTTGTTCATGGCTTGTAAAAAGATTTAATTTCATTATGTATAGACAAAAATACTTATTTTTAAATTTAAAATTAATAATAAAGTATGTCAATTATAACAACATTACTGAATTAAACTTGTGACTTATCTTACATTTTTATGGATGTCTACACATGCCAGCATGGGTAGTGAAAATCACCCCACCCTCATAAAAGTGAGTATTATCCAAGAAGGACACATATTATACAACGTACAATGATAACCATATTTAATTTACCATAAATTTATATTAGTACAGTCATCTTGGGGGAAATGGAATATATGATCCTGGTTAACTAATGAATTCAAAAGCTCATATTCCATATGTTGGACACTATATAAGGTAAGAATTCATGTGAGGATGGGTATAAATCATTCAATTACTTACATTCTAGTGATAATGAAGGCTTAAATTAATGACTTGAGTTCACTGATACCATTTCAACTGGTATACACACCATTTGAACCCTTGTACACACCATATGAACCCTTATACCATATCGTTATTATTACAACCATTAATAACAACTTATTAGACAACATAACTTGTTAAAGATAATAAAATTGAACATAAATCAATATTAATATTAGATATATCAAGTAAAATGAAGTCATACTATCGTACATCCTAAATAACCACCCACAACCATGATTAATGACCACAAAGCTCCCCTTTCGGCCAAATAAAAAGTGAAAACAAAAACACATAGTTGCAAATCACAAATTCATTTGTGTGAAGAATAATAATATCATGGTCCTCAGGATATTTGAACCAAGCAGTCATGATTTTTGAGATGAACTTGTATCCACGAAACCATATGAGAAACACGATTCAATACATGCATTTTTCTGATTTTCTCATGCATTTTGAGGAACCCCAAATCATTGATAATGGTCATTGTGTTTTAAAAAGGTGACTGAAAAACACATATATGATGTCGAAGGCAGAATGATTAATGGTTATATTATAAAAAATAATATTCACTTATATTGTGAATTTGAAATTCTGTGAATTAGTTTCATAAAGAAGGAAGAAGTACAAATTAGGGACCACATACTATTTTGAAAATTTCAAGAAGATACTCCATATGTTCTATTATGGAAAGGATAAGTGAACAGTGTGTCATTATATATATATATATATATATTGATAGAAACATGATACATACTTGTTATATAATACACATAGTGTACAAAAATTAAGATAAACAAGATCTTCATGTTTGACATGATCTTAATGAAAAGTGTGATTTTCATGAAAAAATATCAATAAATATTACAATCAATTTCTTATGAGTTCATATACATGAAGCTATAATATTTGATGCATTGAGATTAAAAAAACTATGAATCTTTAAAATTAGAACACAATAAAGTGACACCATGCCCTTATAAATGTAAATGTGTAATGAAAACATTAATTGGACATACACCGATGTAGTGATTTGAGTACACAATTCATGGAGTAATGAATCGTAAAATTTTACAAAAACCCTAAAAATTGGGAATAACGAAATCCTTGATAATATAAGGGTATGCTTGATAAGAGGTGGAACTATATCCTTGATAAAAGATTGAAGGAGTCAAACCTGGCAGCAGCTGATCCGATGGAAGAGGTGGGGCTTCTCAAGTGCTTCTGCGAAGGAATCGCTTATGGAGAGAAGCAGAATGGTTTTGGAATTGTGGGGAGGCAGCTACCTGGGTTTGGAGAATTTGGGCCATATTTTTCCCAACAGTTTTTAAAAACCGTTGGGAAAACTCAATCTTTCCAAACTGTTTACTGAAACTATTGGGAAAACTCATTTTTTTCCCAATCTTTCCCAACGGTTTGATCAAACCGTTGGGAAAAGTGATTTTTTACCCATAATTCCCAACGGTTTCATAAAAACGTTGGGAAAAGTCACTTGATGGAGATCTTTACCAACTGTTTATTAAAACCATTGGTAAATATTACCTATACCAACGGTTCTTTGAACTGTTGGTATACAAGTGTTGGGAAAATCTTACTTTATGATAGTGATAAAAGTCAACTATGCCTCAATCCAAGGCACGGTGTGACTGAGATCTCTCAAAGTGTCACTCTTTTGTTTAAAATGGACATAATTTTTTAGTGAATATAACAACTGACGTTCGGAAAGCAATCCAAAAGTCAATACCTATGACATAAGGCACTTATACAAGCCTCATAGAGTTTTAAGTAGTCCTTAGATAATAAACCAACATTAATAATTCAAAACACACCCAAAATATAAACCTTTAGCCCCAGAGTTCATGGTGAGGGATGAAAACAAAGAGGAAAGGGAGAGGGAGAAGAATGAAAGGGAAAGAAAAAATAATAGAGGATTTAAATTGGATAAATTTTCAAGATAAAGGGCTCTTAGACTATGTTTTAGGAAAGGGATGAGAGGAAATAGGTTGAAATGCCTTAAATTATGCCATATCATCGGCAAAATTAATGGTCTAGTTAGGCAGTTTTCTATACCATTCAACAACTATTTGGGATCCATTGGATAAGAAAACCTCTTCATCACAATTTGGACAAATAGTTTACTAACTGTGTTCCAATTGTTCAAAATGAGTTTGTTAAACTATAGATCCATACCACATGGTTTCTCCTGACCGTGAATAACTCATGTTTTTAAAAAATCCCTCAAAAATATAAGTTTCATGTTTTTTACATGGAGTCATGCAACCCATCCTTTACCTATGTAAAATAATAAAAGTTCAAAATGAATAAGAATATTTCCCACGAAAGTGTATCCACATGGGTTCTTCTAAATTATGAACCCAATAAAACATTACATGACAACTAATCAAGATTCTAGGATGGAAAAACAATAAGCATATATCTCCCCACCATTTATAAATTCTATAAATGGCATGAAAAGAAGACAATACACCATAAGATAAAGGCATCAACCACAAGAACACATTTTCTTATGTGTCCCAAGAATCACCCAAATCCATATACTATGAAGAATATACAATGGAAACTCTCTAAGTCCTAAGGAATCATATACCAAAAGGAACTCAAAATCTATAAATAAATTCCATATCCATGCTTGAAATTAATCTTAACCACAAAAACATAGAGAATAACTCACATGCATGCCTTAAAAAAATTTCATAAGGTTATGACATTGAACTCTCTCTCTATATTTTATTTGAGGAAATGTAAGATATCATTTGGAGGAGATAGTATTTAATGGAACCTTTTTATAATCATAATGAATAATTATTACATAACAATATGTATGTATTTTTTCCCATCCTTTGATACCAAATTGACTACCATTGCATATTTCATCTATGTGAACTACTTGTTTGATATACTGTTTTTTTGCAGGTTTTGTTTGGGTGTGCTGCTGTAGAATTTAATGTTAGAGTATGTAGGGAATTTATCATCATTAAAAACAGTGTTTATAAAAGATCCCTTTATCAGCGATTTTTTTGCGATGAAAAAGGAGCCCTTTATCAATGTGTTTTTAGAGCTAATAAAAGAACCATTAATCATCACTTTTTTATAACTGATAAAGGCTCACTTTATGTGTTCTTTTTTAGCACTGATAAAGGAACCCTTTATTAGTGATTTTTAAGTACTGATAAAGGTGATCTTTATCAGTTATTTTTTAGCACTAATAAAGGGTACCCCACCCCATTTATCAGCACTAATCTTTACAACACTTTTTTAGCGTTGATAAAGCCCGTTTTGAGGGCTGATGAAGCAATTTTTTTGTATTAGTGAAGTAATATTTTTTTGGTAATTGATATTATATTACCATAAAATACACTATAAGTGAATATTAAAACACAGTAGGAAATAAGTAAGTCATCCATTTTTTTATTTTCTGAATTTCTTTTAAAATATCACTCATTAGAGTAATCAATGGTGGGATGATGAGGTGTAAAAAGTGGTTTGTCTCAATCGATGGTGTTGGGAAACAGTGTTGAGTATTGATGGTGGGGCGATCTTAGCAGTGGGGGTGGTGGTACTTAGGTAGGATGAGCTATGGTGGCTTCAATGAAGGAAAAAACTTTGGTGTCTATCTCAAGTGCAAACCAAAAGTGGATTTAGAGCAATGGAACCAATGTTTAGGGTTTACGATATTTGAAAAGACAATATTTCATGACATTGAAATCGGTACTTGTAACCATTCATATCCACATGAGAAAATGAAATTTGTGTAGTCATGCAAGGATGGATGTTTGGTGAAGTCAAAATGTGTTGGGGAGGGTCTATTTTAGTGGTGTCAGGCCTTTGGAGCCTTTATTTTCATGTACTTATGCCATGTTTCTACTAAGCCTATATGTAGTGTAAATGGTTCCCCCTCAACCCCATTAAAGATGGGATTATAACAAAAATCAATAAAACTTTATGCCAAAAAAATATATACTATATTATGGGATTTGAGATATTGTATTACATGATTTCTGAGATAATTTTAGTTTACATTGAATCATATAGTATGATATGGTATATAAAAAGTTATTATATATGATGATAAATCTTTCGTAACATATAATGTCTTATAACCATTATAATCTGAGGAATGTAATAAGATATTTCATAGTTGAAATCACAATGTTTCACTATATTATAATTATTTAAATAATGATAATTTAGGTTATGATATTGAAATATAAATTAGCATATGCATGACCAATGACTTACAACTAGATTTGTACATGGTTTTGGTGACCCTTCTAATTAGATAAACCCAAAACAAAATGAATATATTATTAGGCTTTTTTTTAATAATGGTTGAGACATTTTCAAAAGCATGATTAATATTTAAATCAATATTATACAATAATTGGTAACTTGAATCATGGCCCAACCCACCTGATAATAAAATATAACTATAATATTAAAAAAATAATTATTTTATATATTTACTATTTTAAAATCATTTTTATCATTTTTATCAATAAATAAAACTATATTTTTAGGTTATATAGACAAATAGTTTGATATTTGGGATTAATAAACTTAAGTAGTCTGAATTTTACTATTTTTTCAAAACTCTATAAATAAATGGGGTTTTTCATACCCTAAAATTTTCCTTATCATCAATGTAAAAACGTCGTGAAATCCTGATAGACCCAACACATGTAGACCTCTATTTATATGTAAAACATTATTTTGAATTATGGTATATGATATAAGCTATCATACCCTATTAATAACTATTGCTTTATGTGACAATGTAGTGGAATATGTTCTATAATATGTGACCTAAAGGTCTATCACTATATATTATTATCTATTATAATTATATAACATAGTAAAATATAGTTTAAAAATAGTATATTCATTTTTTAATTGTATCAATATTTATAAATTATTTATAAAATATAAATTATTGGCAGTTTATGATGTTTATATAAAATTTATAAAAATTTCATAAATGGTTCATGGATTATGAATTGTTCATAATTCCAAATATATTTCTTTTACAAAATAATTCATAAGATAATTAATAAGAAATATTCACATCAATGTCTAATTACTTTATAACATATTATCCCTACTAAAAATCCATTCATTTTAGATTATACCATAATTTTTTTTGTGTTTGATATTTAAGACAAAAATGGCTGTTTTACATGGAATTAAAGTTAACATGTAACATAATTTAACTAATTTGTGTTGTTCACTTTGTGGAATATAAACTCTTCATATGATTTAATATATAGGATATGATCTCTTCATATTTCACAAATATTATACATTTTAATAAAAATGTAATGTTAACAATTACTATTTAATTATTAATTATGAAATGTTCATGTTTATATTAAATATAAAGTGATTATATGTATTATTTTTTTATATTCTATATTTTATGTTTGAAATTTAATATTTTTTATATTGATGTGAATATTAAAATTTGAAAATTATTTATTATTAATATATGACATGTATATAAATCGTATGATAAATTTTAGAAATGTTCATTAATTCAATTCCCCTTTTTCAAATGTTCATAAATATGAAATGTTTATATTTTAAATATTTCTATGTTTTGTCAAAATGTTTTATATGATTTATTTACATATTATGAATTTAATATTATTATGTTATTTATTATATAATATTTAATTTTATTCAACAAAATTTATTTATTTACTTTATATAATTCAATCAATAATACTTGTTGTAAGTACTTACATGTTTGGTCTAAAAATCTTGATTCGAAATTTAAATCACTCTTGAGAATTGATTTACGTATAGTGGGTATTTGGGCCTAAATCCTCACTAGATCAATGGATTATGACATATATATAAACATGTGGGTAGAATTTCTATTGCACCATACAATCTTAAAAATGTAATTTCGTTTATTTTTATTTTTATTGTTTTAATGAAAATAATTTCATTTATAATTTCGATGTGATACATATGGATATGTTATTGAGAATTACAATTATTATTTTTGAATGTATCTTCATATTATATAAAGAATAAAAACCCCTTACATGTCCACCCCCAGACTGTTGAGACTAGTTCCCACAGTAGAGGCTGTATATCCATTATATATTTGATGAAAACCAATATCCTAAAGGTATGAGTCTATTTAGAGTTCCCATGTTCCACATTACCCATATTCAAGTCCACCCATGGGATGATGCACACATTTTAATCCTTTAACATGGATCACCCCATAGACATCATATTTACTAACCTCCCACAACTATTAAACCATTAGATCCACTAAGGATAATAGAAAGCAGTACCTCACTTTAGATTCCCATAAGGGAGACCTATGATAAGCAACTAAAACAAATCCCATTTGAATTTATATCATTTAATTACATAAAACATTGGTTATACAAGGGTTATATATTAGTATCATTAAAACATGTTATTTTTTTTTTGAAAAAACACATGTTTTGAAAATTAATTCAAAAAAATCATGCATAAATATAGGAAATACATCAGAATAAATATTCATGATGTTTATTCAAAAGAAAATAGTATGACCATATAATCATAAATATTATCCAAGTGTTAGATTATTTTTAAAGAAAACACTCATTAAGACCACAACAATACAAATGGGAAAGTCATGTCAAAGTTGAGTGGCAGTGGATTATACTCTGTAAGACATATAAGATATAGGTGACCCTTAAAGGATTAATTTTCCATTTTCAATAATAATATTTGGATTATTCTTTCCTATATATCCCTAATATGATTAGATAACTGGAGGAATGAATCTATGTGGATTAATTATATGAATATAGGATAATTATTTTATTCCTAACTAACCAAAAGTTATATATGATATAATTACAAGAATGTTATGCCTAAATATCAATGTCATGGTTGAAACACTAAAGTGAAATAAATGATTAGAAAAATAAGGATCTGTATATAATAATAGTTTTAGTATAAAATGGAAAATAATTTTAGCCAAATATTATTAAATAAAAGTTATTATTAGATATTTATATAAATAATAATACTCACCCAAACAATATTTATAACATAGATTATATTGGAATTTAATATAATATTCATTATAACACTGAGATATATTATTGGTTGGTTTTGAAACATCATCAATCATAATTTTAACTTGATAAGTGTTCTTGGTTATAAATATAAGAATCACTAGCATAAAAAACTAAATTTTATATAAATAAATATATATAATTAAAAACTTGGTGCATTAAATACTGAATGTGTATCAAATATTTCTAAGAATTTATTTTCACTTGTAAATAAGCTAAAATTGGTTAATAGATATCTAAATATGTATATTGGGAAGTAAGGAAGGTCTTATTCATTGGAAATTGAGATATTTGATCTATACATAGAAAATTTATTGGTTCTATTACTAGAAATTTTTTATTTTTTTCTTGGAATTAATTAAAGAATTATTTATGTTTCTTATTCGGAAAAGGTAAAATTTTATTTAGAGATTATAAAAATAATTTTTACTTTATATTTGAATTATTTTTTATAGAACAATGCATATGACTAACCATTTATACATTATATATATATATAGATAATATTTTCCATAACATACAAGATAATAAGTGGAAGATTATTTAATTTAATATCACTCATTTTCATAATTTTTCCCTTAGTCATATGAATGATAAATTCAAAAAAGAAAATTATAATAATGGATTGCTGGAATTTATAGATTAAAAAAATTACTATATGTGGATCCTGTTTATTAGAAAATATGAAAAAAGTACATTCTGGTTGAAAATGAGAAGGGGATAGTTTGATATTAAGCTTAATGTATT
Organism: Viscum album; assembly: GCA_963277665.1. Taxonomy (NCBI): domain Eukaryota; kingdom Viridiplantae; phylum Streptophyta; class Magnoliopsida; order Santalales; family Viscaceae; genus Viscum; species Viscum album. The sequence continues at coordinate 1,720,825,994 of OY728137.1, forward strand.
TTGATGTATATGGTCCAACAAGAACACAAGAAATTGGTGATTACATAAACATTATAGCCTTCATTGATGAATCAAATTAGTATGGATACAAGTTTTTATGAGATGCAAGTATGAAACTTATAAGATGTTTACGAAATTTATAAATTAAGTGAAAACTTAACTTGGTTAGAGCATTAAAATTATTCAATCATACCATGATTGGGAATAGTTATGTTTATAGATTAAAAATCATATAAAATAGTATAAAATTATTTCATAATTCACACATCTTGGTAAACCATTATTCAATATTGATTCTTAAAGGAAGAAATAGCCTTTATTAGAAACTATTAAATTAATGATGATCTAATCAAAACATATTATTTCATTTTGAGATTATACACTAGGAATATTTTATTTAATATTGGAATATATTCAATCTAATTAAAAAAATTATCTACATGATATATAGAATAATAATCATCTAATATTATGTTACTTGTGTATTTGGGGTTACAAAAAATGTGTAAGAAATATGAATGAAAATAAACATATATCTAATATAAAAAATAGGTTTTTGTTAGTAATTCCATGTAAATGATGGGTTATTATTATATATAGGACAAAAAAGTGTTTTTGGATTGACATGGTTTATTAATTTATATGGATTATGTTTAGAAATAAATTATTGGGAAAAAACATGAATGTAGTGAAGTTTAAGATCTATGTTTGTATATAAATAACTAGTTGATTTTATATGGAGTTATAGAGTTTGTAGATACCAATTTGATTCTATTAAAAGTCACCAGTTGTAGTGACCCCAATTTTTTCCAATCGATACATAGCTTAGTTCCTAGTCCCAAAGTCATGTATTCTCAATTAGGGTTAAAATAGTAAACTGGACCTAGTATATGACAATGAAAAAAAATCTTTTGATGGTTCTGTTACTCTCGGGGAATGATATTTACCCCTAGGATAAGGTTTAGTAAATATTCAAGCACATAAAATTTAAGGGTTTTTTAATATTTAATATTTATATAAATATTTATCACTTGAGCGCATAAGGTAATATCTCCTAAAAAAGATCTTAGATTAAAATTCCATTGTATTAGTTATATTTAGAATATAGGGCTTACCCCAAGGGTGGTTTAATCATAGTCCTAAAATTTAACACCACAATGTCACTTTTGGGTTATATTTTATTTTGTTTTTGAATTTATATGAAATTAGGGAAGTTTGAATTTTATTTTATCAATATTTTAATAGATTTACTTGTTTTATAGTTAATTAATTTGTTATTCTTGGATAGTAGCAATGAAACAGTATTATATTATATAGGTATAATCCCATTTTAGTATTGGTTAAAAATTAACACACAGTTAGAAGTAACCATATAGATTAATCATACATAGGGTCCTAACCATGTGAGTGATGATGATTGATTCTAGTATCCTGTTAGTAGTTGGGGAATGTTTTAGTAAACTATGTGATCTAACCATGTGAATATTCTGATGTGATATAGTGGCTCTCATGTAGTTTGGTAAAACATTCTGCAAAATCGTGTTACTTACATGATTTATTTTATATTTCCTAAAAATTAATTTAGTTAATTATTAATCCCTAAGGATTTATTTTATCCACTATTTTAGTCACCTCAATTGAGGGAATCCCTATTATACTTGATATCTTTATCTCCCATTTATTTTCCTTTTCCCTCATCAATTTCATCATAGATATCATATAAAAATCCCCTTTTTCTTATTGATTATTCTTCTCCTATTTCCAATTTTCCTTCTTCTCTACTTCCCATCCACTTTCTCAAGACCAAGTTTCTATTGTGGAAAAAAACTCATATCTATGGTTTATTTAATATAGATATTTTTGATTTCTGGGGTTGATGAATCCTTTCACTTATTCTACTCCAGTTCAATTCATTGAAAGTTTATTAATTTTATCTCTTTCAGCTTTGTATTTATGTGTAATTTAATTTTTTTGACCTTTAATACGACACTTGAGTTTTTTAAACACTTTTTAGGATGAACCAAATATTTATATGTGAGAGTATTTTTGGTGTTATATATATTTTTCAATGTTTAAGGTTTTCCAATATCAATATAAATATCCTTTCATATCAGGTCGTGGTTTCTTACCTCTAATTTCTTTTCCAAGTATTCAATGTGTTTGTTTAAATATATTAAGTGGTGTCACAAGTTTATTAATAATTAAAATGGAATTTTAAAATTCCAAATTTTCTAAAAAAACTTTTATATGAAATATTAAATAATGTATTAGTTTAATTATTGTTTTAAATGGTTATTTTGTAGTAATATTAATTATTATATAAATTCAATGTGTTACTTTAATATGTTTGTGTTTTATTAACATTTTGGTTTATGATTATATTATATGGAATGTATTTTAATGATAATTTTTAATTATATAAAATATATTTTACATGTTTATTTAATATAAATGTTTCTACTTTTTGGTTGGGGTGATATTTCTAGTCATTTATTGTTTTTTTAAATTAGTTTTTTAGATAATACTTGAAGTCTTAATCTATAGAAGCAAAGATAAAGTCCCATTTCAGCCCTTATATAAATGATTTTCATTTTACATGGAAACTCATGGAATTAAGCTATACTGAGTTATGTCCAATTTTAGCATGAATATAATGTTAAATGTAATTTTTTATGAAAATATTCATGGGAAGAATTGATACCTTTTTAGATATTAACTAAAACAGAACATGTTAGTGTAATATCAAACAGGGATAGTGAATATTTCATTAGTTTTGGCTGATTTGGTACACATTAGTGGACATACCTTTTATATCATTCCTAATATGGGACCATGATAGTTCATGGTAATATTTGGATAGTGGATACCTTTTTAGTCCTACCCAACATGGGCACACACTATTTTATAGAAATCTATGGATAGTGCACACCTTCTTAGTTCCACCTGACGTGGGTGAATTCTAGTGTATGATTGGAATATACCAAATATATCTAATAAATATTTATTAAAGTTAAGTAAAACCGCTATTTTACCCCAAAAATGGTTTTTTTATGGTTTCTCCCATGACCATTATTGTCTTCTTATATGCTTAACACATCTACTCTCAAACATACATTGTCTTTATCTAATATATATATATATATATATATATATATATATATATGATGTTTTCATTATTTTTATCTCACATGAACCTAAGGTGCTTCCCATGATATATATTATTTGATCTTATCTTCTCTTATAACTAAATTTTAGTTCCATTTTTTGAATTGCCAGTATTATTTTTATATGGTTTATATATTAATTTCATTATAAAGATTATTCATTTACTTTGATTGTCCTTTATCCTATTACATTTTAATTTTTTGTTTTATGTCAATTTATCAAGTCACTTTTACTCTTTGATAGTATTGTTTTATATATAAATATTTTTATTTGGTTTTTTATCTCAATTTAAATTTAAGTGTCTATTTTTCTAAGAAATTTTGTTTCTATTACCAATAGTTTTTAAAAATGGGATTTCTTATAAAAAATAAAATAATAAGAATGATAGGGACTCTTAATATTTTTTATTAAACAATGTGGTTTCCTTAAAATTATTTCGATGTGGATGTTTTTTTGAATATTTTAATTATTAGAAGTTTATTAAAAGAGGGACATTTTTATTAAACAAGATATCTATTTTTTTGGTTTTCAACAATTTTTTTCTCGTCATAAAAGGAAATTCCCTAAATGTAGATCAAACTAGAGTTCATAGACTATCATAAGAATGAAATTTCAAAGAATATTTGGTGAAATCTATTGGTAATGACTATATCAAACCCTAAATACACACCTTGGTGTGTATATAGTTATTATGTTTTTTATATACATGTTATGTATTTTTTGTTGGCGAACTTCAATATATGGGATGATGAATGTGATCTGATGTGAAGGTGACATCTTGTCACATGTATATGATCATTTTGGTTCATAATTTTATGAATTGAATTATACATTTTATATCAACATTCTTAGACATATTTTTATTAATTATATATTTCACTCAGATTTTGTCATGTACTCTTGGTAGTGATTTATTTTTAAAAAAGTGGTTTGGTTTGTATATATATAAATTACATCTTGTTTGGTAGATATTTTATACAAAATCATCTATGTCATGTTATATGGTTGTCCAAAAAATAAGTTCAAAATGATTGAATATTGATATGGCTCTAGTAGAGTTAATTTTTTTCCTACTTAATCTTATTTTATTCCCTCATTACTTTTCAACAATCCATGGTTATCTGGAACATTCTTTCGGATATTTTGTGGGATAAACCGGGTGACATAACTGAACTACCTAGGTTGGTTTATGATAAAATGGTATCAGACCCCTCTTGTTATTTGTAGAATATTTATTTAATTCATATAAAATTTTTATAACATAATTTTAGGCCACGAGTGGTTTATTTATCGACACATTTAATGAAAAAAATTAGTTTCCATGTGTATTCGGGATGTCAATCGTGAATTGGTTTTTTTATTATATTTACTATTTTATATCAATTGTTTTGATATTTTTATTTATGAAGGGAATATATTGGTTTTTTCATGTTTTTCATGTTTTAGTTTGGAAATGGAAGAAAAATTAGGGGTGAAAAATTGATTTATAGTCTGGAAAACCATGTGCAAGCTATGCACATGGTTCTAGAAACCTTTTGGCTATTATCACATAGTGGTTTTGTGGTCTTTAAAAATGCATGTACAATCCATAAACAATCAAAAAACCATTTATATTTTATTTATTTTATCCCCCTTGATTTATAAATTATGTTTGATTAGTTTCTTATTTGTTTAATAAGTGTTAAAAATATTTTTTTCATGATTTTTTATACTATTTGATTAACAATGATGATTGAATGTTTGTGTTATGATACATGATTTTCTGTTATATTGTTCTACTTTATTGTGTAAAATTGAGTTTGATAAAAAAATTGAAAAATGAAAGAACTTATAAAGGTTTTTAAATGATTAAATTTCAATGTTTATCTAAACATCACAAGATTTACTTTAGTTTAAATAAGATGAAATTTTAAATAGAAGTATTTTTTGATTTACCAATTATTTATATTAAAAATAAGTATGTATTTTTAATGTTAATTCAAGTGGTTTGAATATTTATTAATTATTTTTAAATAGAAATGTATTTAATTGGTAAATAAATGGGGTATTGATTTTATGAAATTTTTAATGACTTTAATGTAATTTAAGAATGTTTATAGTGAATGATGTGTTAATATTTAATATTTTAAATTTTATTTGAGTATTGAAAAGTTTTAACTATGTTATTTATTCATTTTTATTGAGATTATGTTTCATATAAAGGTAATTATGATTCATGGGAAGTCATTTTCAAGAATTTTTTCCTAAGCTTTTCATCCTCTCAATTTGAACATGGTCTCCCCAGTGGTAATCATTGTAATAAATTTGAATAGAGTGGTGAAGTTGAGATATTCTTTATCCTTAGAACACATTAAGTATTTTATTAATAAATATATTCATATCATTAAAAATGATCAAGTTATGCATGATATGATGATGTCGTTGGATAAAATTGAAGTATTATTTGATACTTTGGAAAGTATTGAAGCCTCAAAAGTGAGATTGTTTATAGGAATATTTGAAGGACCTGATAACAAATAGTGGGAGGCTATCACTCACATTTAGGTTCATGATATCATGTAATGGAAATTATTCAATAACATGTTTATTTAGTATAATTATACTAGAAATGTGAAAGTATTTAAGGCATTGGAACTTATGAGTATCTTGTGGGGTGATCAGAGAATAAAACAATACAATGGTTACTTTATTGAGTTAGAACCCTTATCTCACAAGATATTCATTAATGAATATTTAAAATCTCTATTACTCAAAATGGGTCTCTTCCTAGGAATTTGAACAATTGGTTTTGAAATCAGAATAATTGCTTTCATAGACGTAGTCAATGAGGTGATGACAGTAGAATCCATTAAAATTAGAGAAACTATGATGAGAGGTATTTTTATTGTTTCTAGTGTGAGGAATGATTTTATATATTATGAAGTTCCAAATAAATATGAGACATGGAAATAAATTAGGGTTTATGTGGGTTTGTTTACTCATTTTGAAGGCTCCTTATAAAGGATGGTGATATCTACTGTGTTTTAGTGTGGAAAACTAAGGCATTCGAGAACATTATGGTTAATATCTCCAAATACATATTACTGGAATGGTTATCAAAACCATATTTAGAAGTTTTGTAAACTGAATTATCGAATGAGGAAAAATAAACCTTTGTTTCAATATGAATTTGGGTAAAAGTCCTCCTTGAGGTACCTTAGTCTTGATGAATATCTCTTTTTAGTTGTTAATTAAAATGTACAAATATCATTCTAATTTGATCATGAAATATTATTAAACTATTAAATTCATCCTAGTTTACTCATTAATGTTTTATCTTGTGATATGTTTTGTTTTTTTTGTCTAGTTGACCAATGCATAGTTATATAATGTGTGGGTAATATTCATTTTAATCTGGTAGTAATCATCCTAAGATAATATGTTTTTGTTTATTTCACCATATTAATATGAAAAATTTCATTGTGGGGATACCTATAACAAATAACAACCCTTTGGGAAAGATTTTATCATATTGGTTAACTTTGATTCTTGAAATGTAAGACTTCTATGAGATATTTAGTCATAGCTTTATTTTAACCCTTTTCAAATTCCAATATAAATTTTGATTTATGGATCAGGGATTAGTCATTAAGAGAAATAAATCCCCATTAAGTTTTTTATATTTGTAGATATGTACTAGGTTAAATAATAGGGTTTCCTTATATTACATAAATCGTGATATTGTTTAAAATTGGGATTTTGTTTTCATATTATGGAATGTTGGAATTTTGAACGCAGTCATGTTATAGAAAAATCAATACCATCTAGAATTTATCCTCAATAAATAATCTGTAATATTACCCTTTAGGTTTATATTTTGATAACAATATTTTCATGATTCAACCTCTCTTAAATTCATTTGATAATTTATGGAGAAAAATACAAAATGGTAGAGATAATTGAAATACCCTAATTCTACTTTTTTGTATAATTTTATTTAATTATTGAATTTAAATGAAATTAATGATGTTTGGGATTAAAATTTTCAAAATTTTAAGAAAACCTCTAGTCACAAGGTTTGATTGCATTGTGTACTTGGATAGTAGTAATCATGATGCTTTATCATACATTAAAATATTTCCATTTATTATTGATGCATAATTAATGGTTAAGAGTAAGCATAAAAAATTAATCTTATATTGGGTCCTAACCATGTGATTTAAGATTACTGATTCTTTTAGATTGTACATTTATAGTGTATGGTTTGATAAATCGTTTATTCTAATCATTTCTAGGTGATCTAGTGGCTCTTTTACAATTTGATAAACTAGTCAGATTACTTAAAATTTGTTTTTGGATATCAAAAAAATACCCCTTCTCAATTCTTAATCCATAAAACAATCTTTTATTATCCATTTTTATTCACCTCATAGAATACTTATAAGACTTCCTGTCTTCATATACTAGGGATTTTTGTCTTCCCCCATTGATTTATTCAAAAATATCTTAGGAAAATCCCTTATTTATTAACTATTCATATTATCATATTTCCAAATTTCCTTCCCCTCTGCATTATATCCAATTTATCAAACCCCATAATCCATGGTGGTCAAAAAATATATCTAGGGTTCATCTAATCTTGAGGTTTTTAATTTCTTTGGTTTATGAATCCTTCCTCTTAACATAACTTAGTGCCCTTTGAACAAGGGGGTTGATTTAATCTCTTTAGAGTGGGGTTTTTTTTCTGATTTTATATTTTTCACATTTCTTGAGGTGATTGAATTTTCTCAACCATTTTATTTTGAAAATATATTTCTATGTGATATTTATACCAAATTTATGGATGTTTTTATATGTTTAATGATTTACCTTGTCGAAATAAAAGGGACTTCATATGGAATCTTGGTTGTTTACCTCTAAAACTATTTTATATGTATAAGATGTTTATTTTATATTCCTTAAGGGGTTACCACATGTTGAGTAACTATTAAAAATGGTGTTTTGAATTAAAAATGCTCTCAAAATGGCTATACATAAAATATTCCATAAATTTATTGTTTATTTAATATTTTAAGTGGTGGTTCAGTTTTATTTTCATTTTTATGAATCTTCAATGCCTCCTTTAATATTTTCTAATATTATTAATGTATTTATTGATGTTCATGTTATATGAAATTTAATTTAATGCTGTTTATAATTATATAAGCTCTATTAGACACATAGATTTAGTTTTCTTATTATTCCTTTTTAGTTTGGAGGATTTTTTAATTCAATTCATATTTTTAAAATAGCTTTTGATAGAAAGATTGATGTTTTTAATTATAGGCTCAAAGATAAAGGCCTCTTTAAAATCATATATTACAAAATTCCATGTTTCTTAGATACTCATGGTGTTGAGATCCATTTATTTATTTACTATTTATTCATGGTTGTTATGATAAATTTAATGTTGTGGAAAATCATCATGGGACTCCTTCTATAACTCTTTATTCAAACTCAACATGAGAACGTACTAGTTCATGAGAAGACATGGATAGTGGAAACTTATTGAGTTCATCCCAATGTAGTTCAAACTAATGGACATCCCTTATAAATATTACTTAATAAGTGAGAATTCAAGTTCTGGTAATATATGGAAATTGGATACATTTTTAGTCCTTATCAATATGAGAACATTTTAGTGAATGGTAATGTATAGATAGTGGCAACCATCATAGTCCATCCTTACATGGGTGAAAAATAGGTTATTTATAGACTCTAACTAGTAGACCTTATACATAGTAACGTAAGTCAAGTAGAGCCCCTAGTTTACCCAATAGTAGTTCCCAATGATTACTCTTATGGTAATTATTGGATCCTTAATTTTAAACTCATCTACTTTTAAAAATGAAATATATTCATCTAATCTAGTTTGGATTTTTGTGTTAACATTTTTCTGACTTGAAACCAAGGTTTTTGATATGATATGTTTAATTTGATTTGATATTCTCCTATTGATACATTTTGATTGAATTTTTTATTTTATTTATATTATTATCATATAGTTTTCATATTAATTTAATTATAAATGTCATCCATTTAAGTTGATTGTCCTTTCTCTTACTCAATTATTATTTTTTGTTTATATTCTAATTTACCATGCCGCTTGTACTCTTTTTTAGTATTGTTTTATACACACTTAAATTACTGTAATTTATGATCATAATCTCTATTTATGTTTGTAGTTTTCTTCTTAAATTCATTTTTCTTTCAAACTAGTTTTCAGAATGGGTTTTTCTTATAAAAATAATAATAGGAAAACGAGACTCTTGATGTTTTTTTTAAAATTTTTTGGTTTGATTATAATAATTTAAAGGTGGTGTTTTTATTAAATTTGATTATTATTAGTGTGTTTTAATGGAAGGAAGTGTTTTATTAAAGAGGATAACCAATGTTTTTTTGGAAAACATTCCTTAAGATGTTAAAAATATATTTCTTATATGTATTTTAAAATATAATTTAGGAAGAATATTATGAATTTAATTTAATAGACTCTGGTGAAATCCTTTTATGAATGTGTAGCTCACAGCCTACACACACCATGACGGGTGTGTGGTTTATCTATTTTATATATACTTAAAGGTTTTTTTTTATTTTTACCCAACATTGGTATATGAAATAATAGATGTGATGGGATTTGTATGTTATATCAGTTCACATGTATATGATCATGTTGGTTTTGGTTAGATTACGTGTCTTAGGATTTCTTGTATCGACCTTCTTAGATACCTTTATATTTATTATATATTTTACTTAGATTTTGTTATGTATTATTGGTATAGTTTATTTAAAAAATTGGTTTAGTTTGTATATATATTAGTGATTCCTTGTTTGGTTAATTTTATATTTGAAATTTTATATTTCATGTTGCATGGTAACCCAGTATATGAATGCACCATCTCAAAATCTCAAGATGGTTATTGTATTGTTTTAATGTATATTTAAGGGTAAAATAATTACCAAATTATATTATTTTATACCCTTAGTACATCTTTCCAAATTATGTGGAACAAGAATATTCATTCATCCTTTTTTCTAGTTAACCTTAGTGACATGGCTGGATAACCAGGTTTGGATCCTGACATCAACTAGACACTGAGTGATACCCTATCACAGGTGTGTCATTAAATCAATAATTTATATAATATATAATTAATTAGTTAATGTGTAATTATGAAATACCCATATTTATTACCTCCAAAACTCTCTAATTAGGGTCAACTATGATACACCATATATTATAGAGAGATATTATGAGGATAGAAGCTTCTATTTTTAGTTGTAATGACAACATTCACGAATCAAAGAAATGATGATAATTATTTGTAACACCAAAGAATGGGTAGAAGTGATGAAATTTAATTCTATTAGTGGGTGGTTTATAATTTTAATTTATTCCACATTTTCCAATTTAAGGGATGATAAATTTTTAGAATTTGAACATGATTTTTAAATATTCTAAATTTACATTTTTTTATTATATGTCTAAAATGACCTTCCAGTTTTTGTGAGATTCCTTTTTATATAGTGGATTATTAAAACAATATGTTCATGTTCAACCTTAATATTTTTAAATTTCTATCATTTATTAAAAAACAAATTCATATGAAACTTTTTAGTGAAAAGAATTAGGCCAATCCCAAACCTCTCCCCATTCTGATATATTCTCATGGGAGAAGACCATCACTAGCCTTTAAATTGGTGAGTAGTTCGACAATGATAATGTGGAGAAACATCAATGGGAAGGGATGATTTCATATAGATAAAATATTTTTAAAAGGGTTTTACTGGAATATGACAACAAAATCTTAGGCGATGATGATGCTTTGATCCAATAAGTATTTTTGTGCAATGGTGGATGATATTGATAGAGTGACCCTATGGGGGCACAATGATATTGGGTAGGGTGTTGGGAGGGAAACATAGTGGCCCTGAATAGTGGTAGGTATTGAAACATTATGAAATAGTGTTGGATCCATTTTTTTAGTGAGAAAGTGGATGGAATATAGAATCTTGGTGAAGAACATTTCCACATGACATGTAGTTCAGCGAAGCACACACGAAGTAGGATCTTAATCTATTTTGTGTTTATGAATTTTCCATAAGTACCACAAATTGTACAACTATAATTCACACACAATCTAGTCTATATAAAATTATCCCTTGATATCCTCTACATATGTAAGATTTAACCAAATATCCTTGATCCTTTTTTCTGAACATGTATGTGGAGTACATTCTCATGTGAATATATAGATATAAATGAAATTTGGGTCCAAAACACATGCCATATACCATCAAACCATGTATGAATTGGGGCCTGGATATACATTTCGAGTACCCCCATGGTCCTAAAACATTGTTCACTCTTTCATACATGACATTTGAATATACCCCCGTATGGCCTGTATAGATCAATCCATGGTCAAATTTCTCTATAAAAGTTACACACCATGTATACCTAGAGTAATGTAATGCAATTTTCTATCCTCAATGATTTTTTATACCATCCAACATAGGGATCATACTTAGAAACAAAAGTAGTCAATCCTAGTTATTTATCCATTTAGAACATAATGGTATAACCAACTTCTTTATCAGAGGTGATATATGTAAAAGTTCAAGGATAGTATCTTCGATATATTCACATAGATAAAGAATAGTTTTTGGTGAGATGATTAGAGTAGACATAAGAGAGGTACTCCCCTAGTGATGTATACACAACATGACATGACTCATCTATATTATTTATGGAGATTGGTACTCCCTCATATTCTTAGATAACATGTTATGTAGATCAGGTGTGAGGTGGGTACCCCCTTGGCACCGTCATGGTATAGGTCCCCCATAGGATAAATAGAGTTGGGTACTCCCCAACTAATGGGGCATGGGTCCTCTATCCATTGAGTTTTTTACTCCCTTTTTTTATTTTCATCACTCAACGAGGCATGCGTATCGTATTAATGATTCTCTGAGGTAGATGTGTTTGCACATGGATGGGTATTTATGAGAGTAGGGGCCAATATTCCCTTAAATAAAAACTATTCATGACTAAGACGTGGGTTCCCCAATATGTTTCTAGAGCAGTGATACATTACATGCTCGTGATAGGGTGTAGTACTCCCTTTAATGACCTACATTATTCTATAAAAAGTGTTCCCCCATAATGGGATAGACTATGAGGATGTTCCATGTCCTACGTCGCTATAGAAATCATTTGATTTCATTCGATTTGTGAGTTATGATTTTGTTATTGAATACATATCTTATTATACATTCAGTACCTTGAGAATTCTTGATTTATCATGACATATAATCCTTCATGTAATTTTTCTATGATGACTGAGACTTCCCTTTGTACCAAATAATTCTCTATATAGAACATATATGTATTCTTTGTTATCTTCATAGTTACTCTATTGTTCCATGTTTTGAGATGACTTATTTCTTTATAATTATTTGGGCATCTTACCAAGTATGATTATAGTAACTCTTGGATGAGCATAATTACTGTACATTTTCTGTCTATCTATAAGGCACACATTCAAGAGATGGGCCTAGTAGTCATGCCTCTAGTGAAACTTGTTCAGAGATGATTCTTGGTTGTCCTTTGTGGATCTTTTTGGTTCATTAGGGAAGTGTTGAACACTATGGATGGACATCAATATAGGAGTAATTGTAGTGAGGAGGGGTATCCATGTGTCATATTTCTGTGATATTTAGATAATCATCTGATTTACAGTTTCTATGGTGTTTTCATGTGTGAAAATATATGTATCATGTGTTGTCTAATACATGAATTTTATATATTACGGTTGGTTGTATATATATACTACAAGTGTTTCTGGACATCATGTGCGTTAGAGTGATGTGTATATTGATGCCCACCATATGTACATCGAAAAAATCACAAAGCAAAAAAATAATCAAGTATAGGTATTATTTTGCTTAAAAAAAGAAAGGAAGAAGAGGATGGTCAAGACATATGGATCGCATGAGCCTATAAAGTACATGTGTTCACGTGACCTTGGAATGGTCATGCGAAGGATCCACACATGAAATATAACCCACATGAAGTCCCACAGATCCCCTTTTAACAAACCTTCCTACTCTCATAAAGGCTCCTCAGACAACCGAATGAGTGCTCCCAGGCCACATGGTTTTTCATTGGTATGTCCCTGAAAAACAACTAAAAATACTTAAAAAATATGGAGGTATGATATTTAAAGGTAGAGACACACAATGGTCATGATTCTCATGTTTCATATCATCATTAGAAATAATAAAATCCCTTGGTGACATCCAAGAAAACTCTCAAGTCCTTAAAACCTTTATAGAATAAAATTAGGAGATAATGGGGAGGAGATGAGAGGTGTTAGTGGTTTATGAAAGACATGCAACACGCTCCCCGAGTGATACACAAGATGTATCTAGACCTTAGTGTCATGTATTCCTCGTCTTTATAAATAACTTTCTATTGTCATCTTATCCAGATGAAAGTCTTCGAATATGTCTAGGTAGCCCCTTTGGACCTCTATGGACATATGGAGAGACCTATCCACTACATTCTTGCACACAATCCATATGGTCTATATTGGTCAGGTAAGACATCACTGAAATATCGAGAAAAAATCCCAGACATTGCTTATAAATTCTAATAATCCCTATCCTTTGTAAAATATAACAAATAAGATAGAAATAGAGGAGGTGAGAGGTGTTCTTGGTCACTGAAGGACATGCAACGTGTCCTTGGAAACCAGCATGAAGCCTCAAGTCCTTGCCGACACATCAACCTCACCTCACGAGAGCCCTCTAGCTTGTCATCCTCGCCATGAAAAGCACCCCAGGTAATATTGTAGTGCTCTAAGAATGAACAAATATATTTTCCCATGGAATTATCATGCACCACCATATAAACCATATAGTCCACGCGACATATCAACAAGAAATAGAAGATATATCCCCAGCAACACACATGCATACTCGCATGAATCTATGACCTCTGTAAAAGAAAACAATGGGGATAAAAAGGGAGGATGTCAGAGGTGTTCGTGGTCACTAAAAGGAATGAAAAACACCCAGAGCACAAATGGCATGGTCCTGTGAGATCCCTGTAAAAACCAACCTTGTATTGTGCGACCCAAATACAAGTCACCCATGGTCTTTCGAGTTTTATTTGACAGACACTTGGATCTTGAAAATCCCCTTGGACATATCAGTATAATGACCTGGAAGTCCTTCGATACGTCTTCATGATCAAACAATCCCCATTATTTGGATATAATAAAATAAATGAATCATTGATGAAAGAAACTCGTGATCAATGAAAATCTAGTGACACACTCAGAGAAGTCCACAACAAATACTTGCAAGGATGCATGATGCCTGGACCCTCACCAAATCCATCCAGGACTCACGATTTATACACTGCATAATGTCCCAGACAAATGGGGTGGTGATGCATATAAATTACCCACTTAAACTTGAAGAAAGATTGGGACTTTGAGACGCTGAATGCTTGGACTCTGAATGATTTGACTCTCAACCTCTATGGATTTCTCAGAGCAACCATTCATGTGAACGAAAAATTTATATCAGGTAATACATCTACAGATATTCGAAGAAATCATGTGCCACAAATAAGGTGCTTAATGTAATCATTAATAGATCACATGAATTAATTCTAGTAATAATTTCAATGAATATACCACATGTTTTTCATATCATGCGAGACTCAAAGAAACTGGTACTGAATAAAACTAAGGCCTCTAAAACATAAGGGTTAGATCTGAGATCAAAAGGGTAAAACTTAAGTGAAACACATGCTCACTAGCTCACGTGCACTCAATGTGAGTCACCCAAATACATGCGACAACACTAGGACATTTCTCATAGATCTTGCGACACTCCAACAACATCCCATCTTGGAAATGCAGAATACTAAAGATATGTTAGAGCGAGTCACACAGTTCCACCTATGGACACCACTTAGATCCTACAAAACCCTTTGGGTCTGTCACCCTGGACTTACAATATCCTTCAGAAACATCTCCTAACTCATATAAACACACATTATCATGTCAAATGAGTCTCAAGAAATAATTTTTACATGATAACTAGTTCTCATGACCCTTATCGGCAAGTCATCTAAGACTCATGAGTCCCTCCATACATGTTGTCTTGGTCTTGTCAACATACATGAAATACTTAAGATTGTGTCACACTAAATCTTGAGACACCCTCCAAATGTGTCAAGATAGTTTTTATGATGGCTATGGGGACATGCAAACTGGGTCTTGAGAAATCCTTCATATGTGTTAATCATGGTCATGCGATGGATCATGGTACATGCCAACTGGCTCATGTGACATCGTCTAGGCAATAATTCTATGTCAATAAGAAAACCTCAGTGTGTAAGCCCTCATCTAAAAATAATTATTATAAATCTGATTCCTTCATTAACTAGGACACATAGGATGCATTTTTACGGCATTAGATCTATACCAAACACCCCAAGCGATGTTCTAATACACAAGTTCCATATATATGCACCATGAGGATGATTTTTTTCTCCCCCTTGTTTCTCACCCTTATCATTGATCATGTGGGATTGGGGGGATACAAAGAGCACCACAATAGGAAATATTAACTTCCATAATGGTAAAGGGAATCCTTAGTGTGTAAGCCCCAACATAAAGGGAATTATGAAAACTCTAATTCCTACCATATCCAGGATATGTAGGCTACTTCTTCCCGAGGTTTGAGCTCCATATTGATCATCTAGGTAAACCCTCTAATCTAAATCCATTATTCTCTGAAAGAAAAATTATTATTTTTTATACCTTGTTTCTCTCAATGAGCATGGATCACTTGGGATTATGGAGTAGCAATGATCATCTCATCAAAATATAAACCCCCATAATGGTACATATAAATATCAATGCATAAGCCCCAACATAAACTAAACTAAAGTGACTCTGATTTCTACCATAACTAGGATATATAGGAAGAATTCCCAAGGAACTAGCTCAAATAAAACATACCTTTATGTGTAAGTCCTCCCAGGAATCTAACATCTCAACTAGTGGGACTCCATTAGTCCCAGAAAATGATCACCATATCTTATCCATCATCAGACTGTGAAACCCACCAACCTATGATAACTCTGATTCCATCCATAACAACGATAATTAAGACGTATCTCCAAGACTTGAGTCCCATAGTAAATAATCCCAAGTTGGTCCAAAAGCATAAGCCCTACATTTTGAGTAATGAAGTGATCATTTTCCATCCCTTGTTTCTCACACCAAGAATCGATCACGTGAGCTTAGGGATTCACAATAATCATATCCTCTTCACTATGAGTCTCTATAAAGACACGACACCATGAGAACTATGATAACTCTTATTCTCTCTATACTCAGCACATGTAGGACACCCCCATAGGTTTGAGCTCAAATACGAGGTGTCTTAGTACTCGAACATATGTCCTCACCGCATGAAATTAAGGTGTACGGGATGAACTAACTATGTGGGTTTTGATTCCTACAATAATAAGGATATGTATTATGCCTCATAATGGCCAAATCCTCTATATAGAATATTAACCACCTCTTTATATTGAATCATGCTCTAAAGAACTTGGTTATATGGCTTCAGTATAAAAGAAAAATCCCTTTACCAGAAAATGAGGAAGAACCTCAGATACATAAAGATGGATTCAGTAAATTGATCCCAGTCTTTTTCTTATGAAATAGAATTATCCTATATTCATTTATTTAGGGAAACTTTTCTCATATCAGGATTAGGGATATATTTATGGACATGTATTAGATCTATAATAGGGTCCCATGGTAGGCAATAACCCCCCCCCCAAAGGGTGTGATGACACTGAACTCCCATCCTCTCAACCAATGTGATTCCCCAAGAGTTGATTGTCCTAAAAAACCATATGATCCTCAGACATTGGAAAGTTGGTCTATACCCAATTATTAATAAGGGAGCTTTTGCGAGTTTCTAGTGAAGAAGAAACATATGTTAAACCTAATGTATTCAATTTAGTGAGGTCTTAAAATATCCATCAATCAAAACATAAAATGGGGAACCCATCCCATGTCTGCATAAAAACATGATGAAACAAAAATGGTGAACCTGATGTGAATATCTATAAATAAAAAATGATTGGGTTATAATCCATCAAGCCATGTTGCTTTCTCATCATATAGAAACAATGCTCATAAGCTTGAAGTGGATATATTAGGACACTTTTTTTCAAACCTTATATACAAATAAGAGTAGTAAGACCAGTATAAAACATGAATCTTGTAATCCCATCATAATGTTGACAAGTCCACACAAGAAGATTTACTGGAAATGGAATACAGAAAAATTGGGGTAAGCTTGTATATATGATTGAGAATTTTCATGCTGACAATATATCACTGATTTGTACCCTTGTTCATTGTGTTTTTTTTTTGTGATTATAGATACTTCTCACATTGATAGAATCCCAACATTAGTAAATGTATTCATCATCTAGCATTCACTCTGGTAAATCATCTGCTATTATGACCCCCATGGGTCGCAAATAAATATAACATGTTTGACAGATCCAATAATAGATAGAGAATACAATGGATTAGGAGTACCAATGCTATGGTACAATCCTGACCATTGATGATTCCCACAAGATTCTCCAAGTACGATGACCAGTAAAGATGCATCACTCGGAAAACACTGCTACTAAGACAATAAACATCATTGCTACGACCAATATATTTGAGAGTTTATCCTTGGAGAATGAAAACCACCACCATCCATATCTTATGAAGGTGGAACATGAGGCCAAATAATGCTTCCTTTGGGATTAGGTTCTGTCGAGGAGGTAACCTGTCAACCATCATCACCAAAACCTCCCCACCAGTACCCATCAGTATCCAGAGAGTACTATCCAACACAAAACCGAATTTGATGCCAATGAACTGGTTACAAGGAAGACTCATAAGATGAGAAAGGAGTAAGATATACAATAGAGGGATCATATACTCACTCCTACTAATGATTCATGTAGACATACTCTATCATGAACCAAAAAGCAGGCACGAATTCCTACTAGCTTGGAACAAGTCAATGGGCATATTCTTGTAGAAAACATTAGGGAGGATCGTTTTCCCACCCCCATGCATGAATCCCATAGATATAATCTGATGGAACAATGAGGAAAAAAGTGGGAATATATCCCCAATTCTATTGAATATATCTATCAATAGATAATGGAGATATATAATTTACATATTTATATCCAAGCACACACTTTTCTAAAATTCCAATATAATTTAGAAATAATTGAAGAGATTCGACGACATATTCCTGTTCTGTTACAGATAAAGGTATATGTGCATACTCCTATCCATACAGCTTGGGAAACTCAATAGTCATATCATCACAAACAAGTGGTTATACTAGAGAAATTGAAAATTATTTCTCTCTCCCAGGAGGATTATCAGTATATTCAAATAAACGGTGAGGCATCAGATCATGCCCATACTCCCATTCCAACAAGGGCTCGCTAGGTGAGAGTAGAACATGCCGTGGGATAGGGGTGCACACTTGTTAGAAAAGTCCAACGATATATTCCATAGGACCAAGATTGGGCTCATACCCTTGTTCTGGTTGGGGATCACTACGTGATAAGGGAACAAGCCTCTGCCAAGGATCATATTCCTATCGAAAAAGTTATGCAGCATACTCCGATGGCCCAGGATCGGGCATATATCCTCATTCTGGATGAGGCTAACCCAGTGAGAATGACACACACCTAGGGGTAGGCTCATATTACTATCAGTTAATCTTCCTAGCATAGTCTAATAGATTATGGAGGTAAGGCACATATTCCTACATCCACCAATTGATAACTTCACCAACATCATTCCATGGAAATACAAGAGGAGGCTCATATTCCTTCTAGAATTTCAAAGGTCCGTCAGCATATTTTGATGAGGAATTTATATTTATAATAGGCTAATATTCTTGTTCAAATTTATATTTACATGGTGAGAGTGGAAGACGCCTCAGGGAAGACTCATACTCCCACAAAAAATAACCAACATCATATACCTAAGGCTCCAGATCAAGCTCATACTCTCATATTGACTGAGGCTCACAATGTGAAATTGAAGCATTCCTCAGGACAGAATCATATCTATATCAATAAGGAGAAATATTTTTTATAAATTAAAATAGCTTGTTAGTAGTTAGATCATACCCCTTCAGCACCCATCAGTTATATATAGGTTCCAAAAACCATCACACAACATGATTATATCCCTACACAATCAAAAAAGGCAGGTCGACATATTCTGACCATGACACAAAACATGGACCATATTCCAAATCTAATAAATGCTAGTGTCTTTGAGGTAATTTGAGACACATTCTCAACACCAAAATGTTTATTCAACTCTTCTATTGAAGGGGAACCAGAATGAATTCATTACCATGATAGTCCTCCTCATTATAGTGTGGAGATAGACCGTAGAGACTCTACTCTTGACATTTACCTTGGTCAACCCCCCAATAAATATATATCCCATGGGAAAGGCGATCCTCCATTTTTTCGAAAATATATATATAGAGAGGTGAACCTAACTCATATACCTTCATACAGAGTGGTTCTTGAAAAACTAGGGTCAACCATATATGGCTCCCCATAAACATCCCATAACACTCTACTCTCGTTAGTATGCGACCATCAGAGAAATATTGTATGGAATGACTAGATAGAGGTGTGTAAGTTTGATGAAGATGATTAAGACCTCAAAATATAGAGAGAACTATATAGAAACAACATCCCCATCATGTTCTGTCCCCTTGCTACTTCCAGTAATGAGATCCCAGATGAGCTAGAAAAAGAGTGTATTCCTTATCTGCGCCCAAAATATGTTGGATCCTCATCAATGACTGAAGTAACAAAATATACCTTATCCAATATATTATTTCCACCTTAATATGATGAAGATACTATGTTTTTTGCTTGACCTAGTTGTTATCTACATGTTTCAGGATCAAAAACCAGAAAATCACTGTGCAAATTTGAAATATATTTTCCACCATTGCATTGTGATGCTTAGGAACTTGATCATCAAAGAAACATCAGGAATATGTATTCGAGGATGGGGAAAGTATAGAGTATTAAAAAACATTCTCCCCTGGAATGGCAGGTCCCTTCAAATACAACATTCTGTAATTTTATCTCCTTCAGAAAAATTTGGGGACTAGGTGATGATCGGGCTAGTTAGTCACTACAACAGAATTACCCTACTTCAATGGTACCCATACACCATAGACAGAGAGAGAGGGATAACCCAAATGACTAAACACTAAGCCCCTCATGAAAATAAGAGGAAATTACCAACACAAAAATATAAGTTGCGATCATACATATAACTTCATGTAAGGAATTATTATCACCATGGAATGTCATTGTGCCCATCTGCCACACGAGAAAAACTATTCCACACCACCCAGACTACATTAGCTGCTAATATAACAGCCATACAATAGTGGAATCATCCCCCTAGGCTAGGATAATATATATCGATGCCTCCGCTCCTTAGGTCATCAATCCACTAGATGACTAATGACATACCCTTGACAGCTGTATGGGAACCCCAATCCACTAGGATGTGGTAATTTATATCTCAATCATCACCACCAGGTTCATTTCCCCCTGAGAGGACCCTATAGACATTAAAAATGATTCTTGATCACCCCCACCACATTGGGATGGAGGAATTTATCTCTGCACATCCATCTTGGGAATCATCAAGTCACCAACTAGAACCATTAGATCCTCAACAATAAGACCAATTAGGTCCAATGGTGCCCCAAATGGCCCCCACCCCATAGGGATGGGAGAATTTTCATCATCATCATCACTATAGGGAGAATCATTCTTCTCTAAGCATGGAAGAAGAAATCAACAGTCAGCATCCCACCTATTCCTCCCACCACAAGACAAACCTCTGTTGGTTAGGGATCACTTAGAAATCAAGAACGAAAACTCTCTTAGAGGAATTGGTTATAGAATGGGATGGGAGAATCATATGGAAAAGGAAATAAGACCCTACCAGGGTCACAAGACAGACTATCTCAACAAGGAAAATGGTTTGAATAACAACCCATACATAAGCTATGCATACTCAAAATGTTCTATAGAAATAAATTTCACAACCATTATTTCCCAATATTCCTCTATAAATGTAGTCACTCTCAACATAAAAGATTTTGATCAAGACATAAACAAAGTTGGATACAACAACGAACATGTTCCCAAGGTGGACGCTTATTTGTATGAACAAAATGAGGTTTTGTGCACCCAAAACCAATGAAGGCTTCAAAGATTGGCACCAGTGAACAATGAATTTCCACATCCTCAGTGGAATACAGGAAAAGAAAAAAGAAAATGCATGACTATATATTAGTTTCTATCAAGAGAAGAATAGTTTTCACAATATGAGAGTGAAATATGTGCTCTATGGAAACTCAATGAGGAGTTACTGAGGGAAAATATTCCTTCCAGATATTATCCCCATCAAGAGATGAATATTCTCCCTCCCATATCTGATCCATTAGAAAGAGATTTATCTAAGAATTGTATTGGATTCAGATATAGACAACCAGTCTACATAAATGAGAAGTTGTAATTGATTGAGACTTCCCTCCATTGTGGAAACAACCTCTCTCTCTCCAGGGTAATCATTAAATCATAGGATGAATTGAGGATTAATATGAGATGAAATTAGGACCACCTAATCAGCGCACACCATCTCCCTTTGGACAAGTGACAACTTCGAAATTAGAGACCCCGAGGTAACATACTACCATAGAATCTATGGCCACCTGAATTGAATACATGGAAGGGTGGCACACACCTGTACATTCTAAAATGAATCCATAACCCAAATTTATTAATAATACCCTCCTCTATCCAACATTGACAACCATACCTTCTCTACCTTCAACGGTGTGGGAAACCATGAACAACACCTCACACACATTGTATCCCATTGTGGGACGATGATGGGACCTCTAGATCAACATGAGTTAACCAAAATGAGGTGTTTGATTTAGCCTTATATATTGAAAACCTTTGTTTTCTACAATAGTCTTCCAGAATGATATTTCATAGTATGGGATGACCATCATCATCAGTTCTTTTATCAGTTTAGTTCAAAACTGAGGAAGAAAATGATCAACAACCAAATGAAAAGAAAGCTTCACAAGAATTATTGGGTGTCTAATTTAATAGCAAGGTGGAAAGGTTTAACCTATTCCCTCAGTATCCCCCTATCGCTAGATAAAATACAAGAACTATGCATTGAAAATCTCGTATATTAATTGTATACACTCCTAATCCCCATGAAATATCCTGGTGGGATCCAAGAGTTCACCTAAATGGTATAAAGTTTGGAAGAGGCTATTTAGTGAACCCAATCCATGTCTCAGATCATGATTTCAGCATAGGGGAAGAATCTTGGAAGAAAAAAATCCATAGTTGTCACTCTGAAGCCTATATCTATGCCTATACAAGAACCTAAAAAATATTTGAACCACTCAACACCTCTTATCGAGCGACTATCAGCATTGAATTTATCTCAACTAGAAGCACAAAGAAATTAAGGTCACTCGGGATTTGTGGACTAGATGAAAATGTGTACTCCTTCTAAAATGAACACATCCCAAGTTATTTCATGGAATCCGTGGATAAAAATTAACTCACACTCTTGCAACCTAGGAGTCCAGATGAAGTCAACCACACTGACCATCCTGATTAATGCCCTTTCCACTAATGGTTTTCTCATAATATTGATAATTAATTTATCTTCAAATACAACTTTAAAGGCACGAACAACCTTAGATATTTGACATTATATAATTCCCTAGAGTAGGCGTCTTTCATAACCATCATCATATCAGAAGAATTTGATGGTTGGTTGAATGTTCTAGCCAGGTGAGTGAAATTTTTTGACAATTTTTTGACTTAGAAAGTAGTTGATAAAGATCATAATGCTCTGAAATAACAGTTGTGTAAACTCATAATAGATCCACCACCCAAAAAGGAGGCATCATATGTGTATCCCATGGGTGGGTGTGACCACTAAAACTAGTGAGATACTGTAACGACCCAATCTTTTTGAGTAGTATATTAACAAACTCTTAATGATTTAATAAGATGTTAATGGTTAATGCAGAAAGAGGAGTCGATGGCTTCATCCAGTAGACTCGACCCTTATGAATCCCACTTACCAGAGCTTGGGAAGGAGGTAGCATCTATGGGCTTCGCTTTGGACCAAGCCCAAGCTGAACTCCAGCGTGTCAAGCTTGAACAGAAGCGCCTACGGGAGAAGTTCAAGTTAGTAGAGATTACTACTAGGGCAATGTTATCTGAGCCTCCCTCAGATTCTCTCACCATAGCAGACCTTACACTTAGGTCTTATGCCGGTGTTATAAGGGGCTATGTGACGAGACCCTAGCTTCCTTGTGTAACCCTTTTGAGTGAATAAATTGAGATCTCTTCCTATAGTGATGTTTGTTGAATTCCTTTTGTCTGGATAATTTTAGGATATATTTTATTGATGAATTTTTGAAAAAGGGATATTTTAAAACATTTATGTAAACCTTAAATAATTAATGATGTGTAATGATTTTCAAAAAATGGTCTTCTACAAAAGTGTTCAGTAAGGAATTTGGAGTCTAATAAGATCAACATAATTTTTGATGAATAGTAAATTATGAATAGTTATTTTACGCTTAGGATTATTAATGTGACCAAATGGATTAGTAATTTCACTCAAAGAAAGTTTTAATATAATTTAGACACCTTGATTAAGTAATGTGATTCAATAAAATGGGTAAATAACAGTTTCATAAATTATTAGTCAAGTATTAGTTTTTTGGGTGAATAGTGTTTTTTAATTAAAAAATTAATTAAAAATAATTACAAAATTATTTTTATAAAAAGGACTTTATTTTTGAACTCAGAGCATCGATATTATGTTATGGTAATTTTTGGGGATTTTTCTGAAAAAAATGAATTCTCGATGAATAGTGTTTTTATTTAAAAATTAAATTAAAAATATTTAGAAAATTATTTTTATAAAATAGAGTTCAAAAATGTAATTAGAACATTGATATTTGGTTAAGGTGAAATTTTGGGATTTTTCTGAGAAAGATGAATTTTTCAGTGAATAGTAAAAATGCAGTTTTAGGGTTTCGGTATGTTTAATGACATCATAACTGTGTCATGATGATGTCATGAGATATTTTAAGGGTTGGCCGGCCAAGGGTGATGAATTATTGTTTTGGGGGCCCCATGTGGCCTAACTTTATGGAAAATATCATGAGACAGCACATGGGTTTCAGAAAAGCACTTGTGAGGTGTCCCTTGGCCATTAATGACTTGTCCCCTAACGTTCCCTATAAATACCAATCCCTCCTCTCATCCTTTCGACTCAAAAACCATTCTCAACTAAGTTATGGTCTCCTTACCTCCCAAGGTGTCCTCCAAAGGTTCCCACAAGCCCTCAAGGGCCAAACCTTTGAGTTTCAAGAGTCGCGTTTTAAGGTAAGGGATCCAACCTCTCTCTTCTTTTCAAGTAATCTATTTTATGTCATTTCATTTATACTCCATGTTATTATGTTGGAGTATGTTCTTATATATTCATATTACTTCCATTTTCATGTTCATATGATGAAATACCCCATCTTTCTCTCATCAATTCGTTTTAAGAATGTTTAAGTGACGCCGTTAGGCTGCAGAAATTTTAAGGGGATTCTTTCACCCTTCTAATTCCTTTCAAAGTTCTACTTTCATGTCAAGTCTTTCAAGTTTCTTTTTAATTATGTTGGGGTATGATATCTATATATATCATATTGAACTAGTATGTTCATATGATGAGGGACCCTATTTGATCTTTTCAATTCATTTTTGTTGAAGTTTAAGTGACACCGTTAGGCTGCCAAATTTTCATAAGAGAAATCTAATTTTTGTCTCCCTTCCATGTTTTTCATTTCAAATGGTATGTCCTTGAAATTGCATCACCATGTCCATATATCCTTCTTATTCTGTCCCTCTACTATTTTATGGGTCAATTATGATTGTTCGACCCATGTCCCCTCTATTTTCAATGTTTTCTAAAACCCCAAAACATAGCCGTTATGCTGCAGAATTTTCGTCTCAAAGTACCTCTCTCTCTTTTCTCAAAATTATTTTATGTTATAAAGTGAATACTCAAATCTCTTATTTCTACAGGGGTATTCACATATATATCAAAATTTTCTATTTTGAATTCTGGGATTTACATACATGAAACCCTCTTTCCCTTTCCATGGGTTTAAAGTGACATAAAGATCATGTCTTTAAAGCAGTTTTTAAAACATTATGATTATGAAATGAAACCCATTTATTTTATTCTATATGGGTTTTTTATGAAATGATTGATGATGATATATGTGTATCACATGATAATAAAGGAAAATTTAAGGGTGCGCCCTGATAGTGCTCCAATTCATTGGGTAAAGACTTAATCTCTAGAGATGTCCATTTTAACGACGCCTTAGTGAATAACCTTGGTAATTTTTAACGACACCTTGGGGATGGACCTTGGTGAAACGAAACGATTGTCAATATTAAATGTTGCAGCCACATCTTCAAGTTATTAAAAATTTTATTTTTATTATGATGTATCTCATGATTTCTTCTCATGCCTTGAAGTTCTTTTCATGTCCTTATTGAAGTATCTCAACTTCACATGTAAAATGTTTCTCTTATTTCCCTTACTGGGTCTTCTGCTCACCCTTTCTTTTGATGTATGTCCCCAGGTTATGAGATGCAGTAATGAACCTAGGATGAACTTAAGAAGAATCCTTTCAAGTGTTTAAGAAAAATGTTTTATGTTCTTTTCATGTATTATGTTCCTTGTTTCCAAGACACTAAACCTTAAAAGATCCTCAGTTCCGTGTAATGAAATCAAAGTTATATTATAAAAAGACGGGATGCTATAGTTGGTATCAAAGGATGGTTTAGTTATTTGTAGAGATTAGGATATAATAACTTTAGGAATAACCCTATAGAAAAGTTTAAATATAGGAAAACTTCCTGGTATTTTGGTAAGTATTGAGTTAGTGGTTTATCAAACAAATACATCG
Source organism: Viscum album (assembly GCA_963277665.1). Taxonomy (NCBI): domain Eukaryota; kingdom Viridiplantae; phylum Streptophyta; class Magnoliopsida; order Santalales; family Viscaceae; genus Viscum; species Viscum album. The sequence goes on from OY728137.1 coordinate 1,720,852,385, forward strand.
CTGTCTAGATACGATCTAGTAGAGGCGGCTCTGGCACAGATGTAGATAGGGGTAAAACCTGAAAACACCGATTTGAGCTAGAGTCGAACGAGAACTGGTGCACGATAACGGGCCATGCTTCACTCTTGGTTACGACACTCCTGGGGGATATGTTTGGTTAATCATAAGCTTTTTATGAATCATTATGAAGGAATTATAGAGAAGTGTAATTGTCTAAGCATGAAGTCTTAGTTAAATGATTCATAAATGAAATAAGTTTCTCACTAAGGTTTTATTCTTTTAGAAAATGGCGGGCAATAGGAGGAACCATGAAGATGGTGACCGCAATGAACCATGTGTTGACGGCCCTCCGATGGAAGCCGGAATGGAAACATTCATGAAAATGATGAACCAACTGACTCAAGTTATGAGTAATAACTTGAATCAAGCTGAGAGGCCGATATCACCACGAAGGGAGAAACTTTCTGTTGAGGTATTTATGCGTCAACGACCGCCAACATTCAGTGGATCTACTGACCCATTGGTTGTGGAACAAAGGATAAGCTCCATTGAAAAGTTCTTTTCTGTACTTCATTGTTCGGAACAAGAAAAAGTCACCCTTGCTATTTACCGCCTAGAGGGAGAAGCTGATCAGTGGTGGTCACTGATCAAAAACACGAAACCACGAGGAGAGATGGAAGCTATGGAGTGGGAAGAATTCCGGGGAATATTCTTTAACAAGTATTTCCCTCGTTCCATGAGAATGATAATGGAGAAAGAGTTTCTCGAGCTGAAGCAGAAGGAGAATGAATCTGTCGGAAGCTATGAGATGAACTTCACAAGGCTTTCCCGTTATACCTCAAGATTTGTCATGGACCCTAATGGGAAGATTGATAGATTCTTTGGTGGACTATGACCTCATCTGCAGAAGAATCTAGCCAACAGAAACTATGATAGTTCGAAGTGCTATGAAAGTCGAGCTAGAGTTTGGTGAGACACAGTGGTCTCATAAATCAAATGAAAAGAAGAGATCGTTGGAGCCCAGTTTAGGGAAGTCTTTTGATCAGGGAAGAGGTGGAAAGAAAATGCAACTTACCACAAGAAATAAATGTGGGAAGAATCATCTGGGGAACTGCTTGAACGGAATTGGAAAGTGCTACAAGTGTGGAAGAGGAGGCCATATTGCTCGGAATTGTCATAGTGAGGTGAAGCCTCAGCTTCCCAACACTAACGACAGAGTAAAGATGGTTCTGGCCCTACCTGAAGTCACATGCTTCAAGTGTGGGTAGTTTGGGCACTTTTCTAATCAATGTCCAAATCCGAGGGCGGTGGAGGAGAATCACCATCAACCTCAGCAGAGGCCAAGAGAGCAAGGTTGTGCTTTCGCTATCACAACAATTGAAGTTGAAGTTCCGAACGATGTGGTAGCAGGTACTCTTGTTGTCCTCTCAAAACTAGAAAGTACTTTATTTGATTCTGGTTCTATGCATTCCTTTATTTCCTCCATGTTTTCAAGGAATATAGAATCAATCCCTGAACTGCTTGAGGTAGAGTTGTCAGTCAAGACTCCAAGTGGGATTATCCTTGCATCAACAGTGTTTAGAGACTCTAGTGTTTACTTTGGTGAGAACAATCTTATCACAAATCTAGTAGTCATTCCCATGATAGAATTCGACATTATACTAGGGATGGACTGGATCTCAAAGTATAATGCTAAGATCAAATGCAGAAGTAAGGAAATCTCAGTAGTCTTGAATGAACGACCTATAGTTATCTTTCGAGGAGAGATATCCCGAACTGATCCCTATCTAGAAGCACCTTCTATAGCTTTCTTTATGGAGTTAATCGGTGATGATGAAAGAAGGAAAAGGGAGAATACAAATAGAAGATGTTCCGATTGTTCAGGAATACATGGATGTATTTACTGAGGAGTTACCTGGACCTCCCCCGGAAAGAGATATAGAGTTCTCCATTGAACTCATACCCGGGTCTCAACCGATATCTAAGACTCCGTATATAATGGCAAATGTGGAGCTATAAGAGTTAAAGAAACAACTCCAATACTTGTTGGAGAAGGGGTTTATCTGACCGAGTGTGTCTCCTTGGGGAGCACCAGTTCTCTTTGTGAAGAAGAAGGATGGATCAATGCGGCTATGCATTGATTATAGAGAACCGAACGGGATCACAGTGAAGTACAGATATCCTCTTCCAAGAATTGATGATTTATTTGACCAACTTCGTGGGGCTCAATTCTTCTCCAAGATTGACCTTCGATCAGGTTATCATCAACAGAGGGTAAAGAAGGAAGATATTCCAAAGACTGCCTTCTGATCAAGATATGGGAATTATGAGTTTACTGTTATGCCTTTTGGCTTGACTAATGCTCCTGCTTTTTTCATGGATTTGATGAATAGAGTCTTTAAGGACTACCTTGATAAATTTGTGGTAGTTTTTATTGATGATATTTTGATATATTCAAAAAGTCATGAGGAGCATAAAGATCATCTAAGGGTTATATTGAAAACTCTGCAGAAGGAGAGGCTCTTTGGGAAGTTCAACAAGTGTGAGTTTTGGTTACAACAAGTGGCTTTCTTGGGGAACATCATAACAAATGAAGGAATCTCGGTTGACCCTGCAAAGACAATGGTTGTGGAGGAGTGGCCTCAACCCGCAACAGTAACTGAGATTCATAGTTTCCTTGGTTTAGCGGGAAATTATAGGAGGTTTGTTAAAAACTTTTAACGGCTTTCTAATCCACTAACCAAGTTGACTCGAAAAGGGGTTAAGTTCATCTGGATAAAGGAATGTGAGGAGAGTTTCCAAGAGCTGAAGAAGAGATTGGTTACTGCACCTGTGTTAACACAACCCTCTATCAGAGAAGGATACGTTATTTTTAGCGATGCATCTCTGAAAGGGCTTGGGTGCGTACTCATGCAAAATGACAAGGTAATTGCTTATGCATCTTGACAGTTGAAGATTCATGAGCAGATTTATCCTACGCATGATCTAGAGCTAGAAGCAGTTGTTTTTGCTCTAAAGATATGGAGGCACTATCTTTATGGGGAGAAATGTGATATATACACTGACCACCAAAGTCAAAAATTTATTTTCACACAGAAATAATTGAACATGAGACAAAGGAGATGGTTGGAGCTTATTAAAGACTATTATTGTTCAATTCATTATCACCCTAGAAGAGCAAACAAGGTCGCGGATGCATTAAGCAGGAAAGACCCTGTTGTTATTGTAACAATGAGGATCCTAGGAGATCCCTTGATTAAAGATCTAGTAAAACTGGACATGGGAATTACAAGGAAAGGGACATCATCAACCCTATCCCAAATGATTTCTCAACCTTCATTACTAGAGAAGATCAAGAAGGCCCAGAAAGAAGATCCTTTGTTGTAGGAGATGTTTGAGGCTGTAAAGGATGGGAAGTTCCCTAACTTCAATATTCATCAAGAAGGTGTATTGAAATTTCGTACAAGACTATGTGTCCCATCTATTCCGGAGATAAAGAAAGAACTTATGGATGAATATCATAGCTCTACTTTCTCTATACATCCGGGAAGCACTAAGATGTATAGAGACATTCGTGATCATTATTGGTGGGATAACATGAAGAGGGAGATTGCTGATTTCACTACAAGGTGCCTGGTGTGTCAGCAAGTAAAGGAAGAAAGACAACTTCCTAAGGGGGTATTACGACCACTACCCATACCAGTATGGAAGTGGTATAATATCACTATGGACTTTGTAGCTGGTCTCCCAAAAATATCCAAAGGAAACAATGCGATATGGGTTATTGTGGACCGTCTCACAAAGACAGCCCATTTTATCTCTATTCGGGAAGATTTCTCTCTGGATCAGCTTGCCAAGATATACGTGAAGGAAGTGGTGAGGCTGCATGGGGTACCACTATCCATCGTATCTGATCGTGACCCAAAATTCACATCAAAATTCTTGAGAAGTCTTCAACATGCTCTGAATAATGAATTGAATTTTAGTACGGCCTATCATCCTCACACTGATGGACAATCTGAAAGGACTATTCAGACACTTGAAGACATGCTGAGATTATGCTCAATGGAAATTAAAGGTGGATGGGATCAACAACTCCCATTAGTTGAGTTCTCTTATAACAACAGCTTCCATTTGAGTATTCAGATGGTGCCCTATGAAGCTCTGTATGGAAAGCGATGTAGAACTCCTACTTGTTGGGATGAAACTGGTGAGAGGAAGCTTCTTGGGCCTGATCTCGTGCAAGAGATGACGGAACAGGTTCATGCCATCCAACAACACATAAAGGCTGCTCAGAGTCGGCAGAAGATCTATGCTGACAATCATCGAAGGAACTTGGAGTTTGGTGTTGGTGACAAATTATTCCTTCGAATTTCTCCCTGGAAGAGAGTCATGCGGTTTGGGAAGAAAGGGAAGCTCAGCCCTAGGTACATTGGCCCCTATGAAATCCTAGATCGCATAGAAGCAGTGGCCTATAATCTATAACTTCCACCGAACCTAGCTCAAGTTCATAATTTCTTCCATGTATCTCTCTTGAGGAAGTACATACCCGACCCTTCGCATGTACTAAACCCAGAAGTAGTACAACTGGAACATGACCTCTCTTATGAGGATCATCCATTGGAGATCTTGGATCGTAGAGACAAGGTTCTACGAAACAAGACTACCCACCTTGTGAAAGTGTTGTGGAGGAATCATAAATATGAAGATGCGACTTGGGAGCCTGAGGAAACAATGAAGCAAAAGTACCCTCACCTTTTCGATTAGGCCTCAAGTATAAATTTCGGGGATGAAATTTCTTAAGGGGGGAAGAATGTAACGACCGAATCTTTTTGAGTAGTATATTAACATACTCTTAATGATTTAATAAGATGTTAATGGTTAATGCAGAAAGAGGAGTCGATGGCTTCATCCAGTAGACTAGACCCTTATGAAGCCCACTTATCAGAGCTTGGGAAGGAGGTAGCATCTGTGGGCTTCGCTTTGGACCAAGCCCAAGCTGAACTCTAGCGTGTCAAGCTTGAATGAAAACACCTACGGGAGAAGTTCTAGTTAGTAGAGATTACTACTAGGGCAATGTTATCTGAGCCTTCCTCAGATTCTCTCACCATAGCACTCCTTATACTTAGGTCTTATGCCGGTGTTATAAGGGGCTATGCGACGAGACCCTAGCTTCCTTGTGTAACCCTTTCGAGTGAATACATTGAGATCTCTTCCTTTAGTGATTTTTTTGGAATTTCTTTTGTCTGGATAATTTTAGGATATATTTTATTGATGAATTTTTTTAAAAGGGATATTTTAAAACATTTATGTAAACCTTAAATAATTAATGATGTGTAATGATTTTCAAAAAATGGTCTTCTACAAAAGTGTTCAGTAAGAAATTTGGAGTCTAATAAGATCAACTTTATTTTTGATGAATAGTAAATTATGAATTGTGATTTTACGCTTAGGATTAGTAATTTGACCAAATGGATTAGTAATTTCACTCAAAGAAAGTTTTAATATAATTTAGACACCTTGATTAAGTAATGTGATTCAATAAAATGGGTAAATAACGGTTTCATAAATTATGTGTCAAGTATTAGTTTTTTTGGGTGAATACTGTTTTTTAATTAAAAAATAAATTTAAAATAATTACAAAATTATTTTTATAAGAAGGACTTTATTTTTGAACTCAGAGCATCGATATTATGTTATGGTAATTTTTGGGGATTTTTATGAAAAAAATGAATTCTTGATGAATAGTGTTTTTATTTAAAAATTAAATTAAAAATATTTAGAAAATTATTTTTATAAAATGGAGTTCATAAATGTAATTAGAACATCGATATTTGGTTAAGGTGAAATTTTGGGATTTTTCTGAGAAAGATGAATTTTTCAGTGAATAGTAAAAATGCAGTTTTAGGGTTTCAGTATGTTTAATGACATCATAACTGTGTCATGATGATGTCATGAGATATTTTAAGGGTTTACCGGCCATGTGTGATTAATTATTGTTCTGGGGGCCCCATGTGGCCTAACTTTATGGAAAATATCATGAGAGAGCACATGGGTTTGAGAAAAGCACTTGTGAGGTGTCCATTGGCCATTAATGACTTGTCCCCTCACTTTCCCTATAAATACCAATCCCTCCTCTCATCCTTTCGACTCAAAAACCATTATCAATGAAGTTCTGGTCTCCTTAACTCCCAAGGAGTCCTCCGAAGGTGCCCCCAATCCCTCAAGGTCCAAACCTTTGATTTTCAAGAGTCACGTTTTAAGGTAAGGGATCCGACCTCTCTCTTCTTTTCAAGTAATCTCTTTTATGTCATTTCTTTTATACTCCATGTTCTTATGTTGGAGTATTTTCTTCTATATTCATATTACTTCCATTTTCATGTTCATATGATGAGAGACCCCATCTTACTCTCATCAATTCGTTTTAAGAATGTTTAAGTGGTGCCGTTAGGCTGCCGAAATTTTAAGGGGATTCTTTCACCCTTCTAATTCCTTTCAATGTTCTACTTTCATGTCAAGTATTTCAAGTTCCTTTTTAATTATGTTGGGGTATGATCTCTATATCTATCATATTGAACTATTATGTTCATATGATGAGGGACCCTATTTGATCTTTTCAATTCATTTTTTTGAAGTTTAAGTGACGTCGTTAGGCTGCCGAATTTTTTTAAGAGAAATCTAATTTTTGTCTTCCTTCCATGTTTTTCATTTCAAATGGTATGTCCTTGAAATTTCATCACCATGTCCATATATCCTTCTTATTCTGTCCCTCTACTGTTTTATGGGTCAATTATGATTTTTCGACCCATTTCCACTCTCTTTTCAATGTTTTCTAAAACCTCGAAACATAGTCGTTATGCTGCAGAATTTTCGTCTCAAAGTACCTCTCTCTCTTTACTGAATATTATTTTATGTTATAAAGTGAATACTCAAAGCTCTTATTTCTACAGGGGTATTCACATATATATAAAAATGTTCTATTTTAAATTCTGGTATTTACATACATGAAACCCTCTTTCCCTTTCTGTGGGTTTAAAGTGACATAAAGATCATGTCTTTAAAGCAGTTTTTAAAACGTTATGATTATGAAATGAAACCCATTTCTTTTATGCTATATGGGTTGTTTATGAAATTATTGATGATGATATATGTGGCTCACATGATAATAAAGGAAAATTTAAGGGTGCTCCCTGATAGCGCTCTAATGCATTGGGTAAAGACTTAATCTCTAGAGATGACCATTTTGACGACGCCTTGGTGAATAACCTTGGTAATTTTTAATGACACCTTGGGGATGAACCTTGGTGAAACGAAACGATTGTCAATATTAAATGTTGCCGCCACATCTTCAAGTTATGAAAAATGTTATTTTTTTATGATGTATCTCATGATTTCTTCTCATGCCTTAAATTTCTTTTCATGTCCTTATTGAAGTATCTCAAGTTCACATGTAAAATGTTTCTCTTGTTTCTCTTACTGGGCCTTCTGCTCACCCTTTCTTTTGATGTATGTCCCCAGGTTATGAGATGCAGTAATGAACCTAGGATGAACTTAAGGAGAAGCCTTTCAAATGTTTAAGAAGAATGTTTTATGTTCTCTTCATGTATTATGTTCCTTGTTTCCAAGACACTAAACCTTAAAATATCCTCAGTTCCGTGTAATGAAATGAAAGTTATGTTATAAAAACATGGGATGCTATAGATACAGAGGAATAATAAAAATATTATGCTTCAATGAAAGCCCTAACTCTTGTTTATTTCGTCCCTGCAACATCTGAACCATGACAACTACCTTAACAAATAGTAACTCCATTGGATGAAGAGCTAATATTTGGTTTGGTATAGGAAATTCACTTGAAAAACCCTTCTCTGATGATGATTATTCCCTCAAATATGATTTCCCTACGTATAACTAGGGAACATGCAGGCAAATGTGTTAGAGCCAAGGATATAGGGGACAACGCAGGCATGGTCAGACTCAATATTCTAGTCATATCCCCATGTAAGATATATAAGCAACAAAGTCTCATGGGAATGTTCTTCAGTAGGCCCAAATGAAGCAATGAGGTTCCATGGAGAACTTCAACAATATTCTACATTCAAATGTCTTGCATGAATTTTTATTGGGGGTTCCATTTCATCATCCCGAGAGATGGGGATGGACAGTGTGACCTAAACCACTATTAAAAGATATTCCCTCAACCTCCACACAAACTCCAGGTCCATCTGACTGAGATGCTCCATCCCTTGAATCGCATACCCAAGAGAAGCCCCATGTTAGGAAATGTTGTCCTCTGGTATAAAAGTATGATGTTTTTAAATAGATAGCTATATTCATAGCCAAGATCACAATCCTAGATGTGCTTCATCATTAAAAATAATTGAGGGAGGTACATGTTGAATCCATTTGATGGACACAAAAATTTGAGGTATAAGTTGAGTCCTCTGAGGTCCATCGAGTGGATACCATTTCCTTATGATGCAATGTTTGTATCTCATTCATTGATCAAGATCAGGAGGATTCCATCGAAGGCAATATCATACAGTTATACATTTCAAGAAAACTCAATAATGGTAATTTGAAATGGGTGATGATTGATAATGGATCTTGGATCAATCTCATCCTAGTTCGGACTCTTCGATATTTGGGGTATAGAAAATGGGACATATCCCATACAAAGATAACCATTTAAGGATATGATAAGCATGAAAAAAGGCTTCTTGAGAAGATCAAGCTCAAGGAACAATTTGGGGAACTCACTTCAGAGGTTGAGTTCATAGTTATCCAGCAAGACACAACATATAATGTCATTCTTGGATGTACCTATCTCCATAGACACATGGCGGTACAATCGACATTCCATCAATCAATAAAGTTCCCCATCAATGGAATGTCTTAAATACCACATTCCAACAACGCACCTTTCGGGAATTTAAGATCCACATATACAGAAGAAGATTTCTACAAGAAGGGAGGTAAGACACCAATGGTTGATGATGCTATATAGGTTTCAACTCCAAATAGATTAGGGACCATCCTTGTTAATCCTTGGATCATGCTCGATGATGATTATGTGCTCCCCATAAACATGAATGAAGTAGAAGATCTAATCTTAGTGGTCCAATCCTCTCTTTTCCTTAGCAGAAACAACCAGCTCTGACATCTCTCTACAATGGATCAGACTAAAAGGTTTGATGATGTCTCTTCTAATATCCTACCTCACCCTAATACTAATAGAGAGGCTCCCAAACTTCCATATTCACCTAAATATGCCTCCATAGACTCAAAAATGGATAAGGATAATCTCAGGAATGCCCCTCCATCATTTGAGGAAGGTGTCTCTAACATCATATATAAACTCAGGAAAAGAAATCTTGGAACATAAGAAGACCCACAACTAGCTCTGATTATTGTTTCCATGCTACATGAAGAGAAAGATATGTACATTTCATTTATGAAGTAGCCCTGATATGTGCTCTCTTGGAATTATATAGAAATTCCTAGACTCAATCCAGACGTGGCTACACACCATATCAGACGTCCCAATGAGCATCAGGGATTCATGAAGGCATCCATGAGAATTCACCCCTCTCATACGACCAATGTTGAGGCAAAAGTTGAAAAATTGATCAAAGGAAACTTCATCAGAGAAGTGAAATACCAAAGGTGTATTTCCAACATTTTCACCACCAAGAAGAAGAATGGTAAGGTTAGGGAATGCATTTACTTTAGAGACCTTAACTAAAATTTCCCAAAAGAAAACATCCCATTTACAATAATATAACTCTTGATTAATACAACTACTAGCTTCCAAAACCATTCCATTATGGATGGTTACTTGGGGTACAATAAGATCAATATGGCCCTAGAGGATGAAGAAGACACTAACTTCGTAGCACCTCAAGGGATATTTTTCTATCAGGTCATTCCCTTTGGATTAAAGAATGTCATCTCAAGATATATGTGGGCTTACGGGTCATGTACAGGTTCCCCTTCAACCCTTAAAAGGGGAATTATATATAATAAAATAAAAAAGATGGCCTTCGGGCCATTTGGGCTAAAACAACATAGTCTAAAGATGAATCTACTGAACTGCACCTTCGAGGTAACATCAAGAAAATTCCTCAGTTTTATGGTATTCCATTGCAACATTGAAGTGAAACCAGAGAAGACCAGTGCTATTTTAGTGATGTCACCCCTGTAAGTATCAAATAACCGAGTTGAATCCAAGGGAACATCACCTATATTCAGTGTTTCATAGAAAACATGGCTGACAATGATCTCCCCTTGACCTGGCTAATGAAGAAGAGAGTCCCCTACAAATGGTATGATGGATTCCAAAAATCCATAAAATGTCTCAAGAAATACTTGTGGCACCCACTGGTTATGATGACTCCAGTGGAAGGTAGGCCACTCATTATATATGTGGCTTCTATAAAATTCTCATTGGGTACCCTCTTCACACAGAAAAATGACATAGGAAGCAATAATAGTCTCTACTACATTAGTCTTACCATGCTAGGTACTAGGACATGATATTATAATGTCGAAAATAACCACCTTGCACTCATTTTTGTAGTGGTAAAATTGAGGAATTACGTGCAGCATGACAAATTCCACTTGGTCTCTCATATTGACCCGCTTAAGTACATCCTTGGAAACCCCATGATGATTGGTTGCTTGGATCGATGGGTTGTCATATCATAGATGTTTTTGAAAGTAAATTCCCCAAATGATATCCCCATAGCACATCATACCCCAAAAAATAAACCATAAGACACTGAGAACCTAGATGAATAGATCTTTAATGCCTATGAAACTCCCTAGACATGGGAGATGTAATTTGATGGCATGTCCCTGAGTCTTATCAGCACAAGATTAGAAAATCCAAAACTCAATCGGGTTGCTCTAGGTATTGTGTTTGTCTCTCCAGAAAAAATCAATTTCCCCCTACAATTTCCAACTATCTAAAGGATCCAAAAATAAAAAGGTCGAGTACTAATCCCCCATTGTTGGATTGGAACTAGCTCTACCGCTACACAAAACATACCTGGATATCAAAGGTGACTCAGAACGACTGATAAAGAATATCAATGTTGAATATTCCATTAAAAAGGAACTCATGGCCCCCCTCACTAGCTATATCAGGTGGCTGATGGTAGAATTCCCATTTGATCCCACCTTGAATTATGTTCCCCATTCACAAAATGATTATGCTGACGTAATGGATAACATAGCCACTATCCTAACCGACCCTAGTAAGGAGGAAGAAACCTTCCACATCACACATAAAAGAGTGGTCTCATCGATCATCATATATGGTATTGAAGAAATCAATAATTTTAACACCTCCCCAGAGCATTATGAACCAATGAACACCCTTGGATGGATGGGTCCTATAATCAGTTATCTTTGAGAAGAGACTCTCCAAACAGATCATGTACGAATAGAACAAATCCAGCACTGGGATAAAAACTTCACTCTAGAGGATGGTCCGAATGAGAAAAAATTAATCAAAAAACATGGATTTGATAGAATTATCCTTAGGTGCAGAACAGAATGATCAGTTCTCACCATCATAGAGGAAGTCCATGTAGGCTCTTGTGGTGCCCCTCAATCTTTAATCCATCTCTCCCACCGAATCAAAAGGTTGGGATACCGCTATCAAACCATGATACAAGACTGTGTGGAATTCACCAAGAAATGTCATGTATACTAGATTCATGAAAAATTCATCCATCAGCCCTCGAAATTGCTACAAATGGATATTTATTCTTGGATATTTTCTATTTGGGGGATAAATGTTGTGGGTCCATATCCCCCAGCCACATCTAAGAAGTTCAAGTATATAATTACTACTACTGAATTCTTTTCCAAATGGGAAGAGGAAATACCCCTCAAGGATGTGGGGATGAAGAATATCATCAACTTCATGAAATCCCATATCATCATGAGATCCAGAGTCCCTCACACAATATTGACTCACAATGACACCAAATACTATTCCACAGAGTTGAATATTATTTACCAGGAGTAAAATCACTCATCATGCTATCATGAAACAACCAATTGATAGATAGAGGAATTAAATAAGTCTTTGTCAAATACACTCTATAATATGGATAACAAGGATAAGAAGTCATGTCTAGATAAACTACTCCATGAATTATGGGACTACCTTACCACCACACATACTGATACATATAAAATTACATACTCATTGGTGTATGAGACATAGGTAGTGTTTACCATAGAGGTCTAGCTTCCCTCACACCGAATAGCCATTTTAGGACAACCATCATATAATGAAAAATCCCAAATGTGGATGGATGAGTTAGAAAAGATAGACGAGAAGAGGTTGTGCACACTGCACAACCATGAGGTTCACCAAAATTGGATTCCACAAGCCTTCAATAATAAATTTAGAATATGTTCCTTACTACAAGGAGAACCGGTTCTATCCCTGGGCACCCCAATGATACCAGGAAAGAAGCCCCCAAAATTGGTGCCCAAATGGGAAGGACCTTACATCATTCTTATGTTACCGTAATGGAGCCTACTCATTGGACACAATGGTTGGGGAGCATGTCACACCACCAACCAATGAAATATTTCACAAGAAATACTTTTCATAGTCACAAGAAGTATGGAGTCCACATTGGTGTAAGTCCCATCATTCATCCCATGTACATGATGTTAAACTATACAAGTTTATCCTAGTAGCAATATGTTAAACTGCATGACAATATTTGTATTGACCATATGATGTGAAACTGTATGAAGTCCATTATTGTCTCATAATGTTAAATTCTATGGTATCCTAAGAACTATTTATGTCTTGATTTCTGTCATCACATGATATATAGTTATGCCCAAAGGTCTAACTACATTATTGTTTTCCTTTCACTTCGGGTGATCCAGTGTCCTTACCACACAAAATTAAACTAAACGAACATAGAACATCCATCTTCATGATAGGATTCCCAATATCCTCACCACATGATATAAAACTGCACAAGTCAATGATATTTATCCCCATTCATGTTGATTCTCATACTTGCTTCAAACATGAAGTTAAATTTTTATAATTCCGAATTAAATACATACAACTTGATTCTCATTTCCAATGGGATACGTGGGGACACTTTGATCCTTATCTTGCTCCAACCACTACACAATGCACTATACCCCTATCCTACATGGGGACCTTATAGATCCATGATTCTCACATGAGGAATGTATCATGTGATATTATGAATTATGATAAAGGCATCCCTATATAAACAAGTCATATCGGCCTCTATAGGCTCTAGTCTTCACAACAGGATTCTAAAATACACGGCCATCTAGAATTATATGTAGTTTGATTCTCATTATTCTAGAGATGCATAGTGATGCCCAGTCTCTATCCTTAGGCCAAACCACAACACCACCATTTATTTACTTCCTTCCACCTTCTTCCTCACCAAATGAAATTAAACTACATGGAGTTTTTAGAACTGTGGGTGGTTTGATTCTCATTCTCATGAGATACACAGTTATTCCCAAACATCCACCCTTGGGTCCAACTGTAATGTTCCCATTAATTCATAATGGATCACCTCCATCCTCTCCACATGATATTAAACTGCATGGGACATCTAGAACTACATGTAGCTTGATTATCATTCTTATGAGATATGTAGTGGCACATGGATATCCAATCCTGGGCCCAATTACAATCACCAATAGAAATAATTACCACCTCCTTGTATGGGTTAGGCCTGTAGAGAGTATTTCCCATTATAGAACTACTTTTGTATTGATTATCATCCACATGAGATAAATAGTGATGCCCAGTCTCCATCTTTTGGCTCAGCCACAACATTACCACTTTTCACCTCAGTCTGCATCAGTCCTCACCACAAGATGCTTAACTTCATAGCTTCCCAGAACAAAATGTGACTGGATCCTCATCCTCATGAAATATGTTGTGATTCCCAAGATTCCATTTTTGGGCCTAAATGAACATTCCCACACATTCAGATTAGTTCCTATATCCTTACCACGCGATGTCAAACTGCACGGAAGTACATCCTTATTGCATGACGTCAAAATCAATGAAAATATGTCCTTACCGCCCGATGATAAACTACACGAAAAATTATTTTAACACAAGACATTATACAACATGGAAGAATTTTCCCACTACATGATAATAAAAAATGAATACCATATACCATTTTTCATCCATCACCAAATTGTTTTGAGTAACCTACCTCAGTCAACTAGAGTATGGGGTGCTTCCACTATCTTTCAATATTACCTCAAATCCATATACCAGACATCAAGTGTCATGCATCTCAGGTATCTATAATATTCCATGTCCTTTGGGAAGGATATTAGAATTCAAGGAAAGTTTTCTTAACTATTTATACATGCCCATGGATCCTTCATATTCACCAATGGCCATCAACCAAATGCATCACTCTGGAAAAGAATATTCCAATTCACATGAGCCTTGGAATTATCACGGAATCACTCAACACACCAGTGTATCTAAACCACTCCATATATGACTATACCATATCATTACACATGACATGAGAAACATGGGCTATGATTTAAAATATTTCAGTCCCATTCTCGTGAAGATGTTGGATAAATATTCACCTTGGATATTCTAATTAAGCTCTTGTGTATCATTCTCTATATTAGGTCAATGTCAATCATGACCTTAAACTGTCTTAATTTTTGTGAAATCTATATGACCATAAACTGTAGAACATAATGGTATGAATCACAAGACATTAAAATAATAATGAAAGAGATACAAAACTTTTTAGGTAAAAAACTTGTAAAGGGATACCTGAGAAAAAGTCATGTCCTTACCTGCTAAACTCTTCATCCTTAGAGTTTAGGAAAAAATTAGGGTGATAACATAAAAGGCATAAAGCTCATGGGTTCAAACTTTTAATCTTTTTGGGTCCTTTTAACCTTCTACACATCTTCTAAACACGAGAATGTGTTTGTTGGTGGTGACACAACATTTAGGGTACTTGAACCCTCCTTGAATTTTACACTTCCCACAAATAAAAATTCATGAGTTGGGGTGTCTCGAATCTCCATATCCTTCCATGGCCCTTGTAAAGGATATTCTATTTCAAGGACCCTTTTCTTGACTATTCATGCATGCCTATGGCTCCTATATACCTGACTATGGATGTCAACCAAATACATCACTATGAAAAATTAAATTACAATTATCATGAGCCCTGACATTATCTTGGTAGAAATTATTACCTTAGCGGTTTTGAACCACTGCTGGTATGAATTTACCATGTCTTTCTATGAACTCAAGAAATAAGGATCATTACTTACATTCACTGCACCAAACAATCTAGGTGGATTCAATATCATTGATGTTACATCACCATGCTTCACACACTTTATCAAGGATGGACTATGACATTTCATCCCCTAACCATTGATGGACAACACTTTGGATTCAAAACCACTGTCCATAGGGCTTGAGTTTCTCATTAAGAGATAAAATTCCCTAGGGTGATATAAACCTTCCTGGATATCTTTATTCCAATAAACAAATTCTTCATGTAGACATTTGAGTCTTCAAAAATCATTCATAACTCTCATAAATAAGTATATAGTGTATTTTTTCTTAGAATTATACTGACTCATAAGGATACTATCCTGCCAAATAAAGGAATAATATCTTTCCTAGAAAAGAACTTCAATCTTTGTAAGCCTTAGCAACACCATGGAAGAACCTTGAATTCTATAATGTGGTGAGACATACCTAGAATGTATGAACCATCTCATATTTATGTACTCAGACTTTTGGGTTATGATTTATGTCATTCACACTCCAACTACAAATAAAGGACTAGTATCCCTTGTATTCCAACTCCACTAATGCAATCTCCATGAATCATTAATAGCCCTTGGAAGGATAACTGAATTCAAGGGACCATTGCTTGACTATGCAAACATTCCCATGGATCCTGCATATGCGCATATATACATCAACCAAATGAATCACTTTGAAAAAGGTAATTCTAATCTTCACGAGCCATTGCAACACCATGACATAACCCAACACCTAAATGTGATTTAGGTCATTCCTGGATTGTCTGTACCATATCCCATGATTATACAGAAGGTCTAATAAAAAATAATCTAAACTAAAGAAATATTATGTCTGAGAAAAAATACCCTAAACTAAAGCAATATTAGGTCAGATCTAAAAGAACCTAAACCAATGCAATATTAAAATTGAGCTAAAAGACCCTAAACTGATTCAATATTAGGTCTGAGTTAAAATATCATAAAATAAAGTGATATTAATCCCAAGATGAAGTACCATAAACTAAAGAAATATTATGTCTAAGCTAAAAGACCCTATACTATAGAAATATTAGGTCTAAGATAAAAGACAAAAAATTAATGAAATATTAAGTTTTAGCTAAAATATCATAACTAAAGAAATATTAGGTCTGTGATAAGAGATCCTAAAATAAATCAATATAAGGTATGAGCTAAAATAACTTAAATAAAAGCAATATTAGGTTTGAGATAAAAGACCCTAAAATAAAGACAAATTTGGTCCAAGCTAAAAGACCCTAAACTAAACCAATATTAGGTCTAAGCTATAATACCCTAAAATAAAGCCTGATAGTAGTTAAGTTTGCATGATGTTGAAAGGACAACTATATGGACTTGGACATCATGCTATGATTTCCAAGACTATTATCTTTGGAAAGAGATAGATAACTCATCCTAGGACATATCTCTTACCCAGGTGATCCCCTTGAAAATAAAATAATATCAAGATAGGTGTAAAAGACTACTAATATAGGATCTCATGTGAGTGGGTACTCGTGAGCATATCTAAAAAAGAATTTGTTATAATTTTAATTTTCAATTACATGAATTCTTGTTTATTCAATATAAATGAAATAGAAATGAATGATATTTTAAAAGTTTCAAAAAACTCATCCATTCACAATATGAAAAAATAAAGAGGAATATCCATATTCTAATGTCTCTCTGAAGCCTCATAAAAAATGAGGTGCAGTACAAAAGTTGAGTGAGGAGAAAATACGATCAACGACATTGTAAAGATCATTTAGGGTCTTAGAGAGGGATCAATAGAGCATTGGAGTACCATTCTCCCCACTTCTTCAACTTATACCTTAGGATGGATTTCTTCGACCAGTGTAGTTAAATGTTCAACCATCTTTTCATAAGTTTCCAATGAGTCTAATGATGTCGAAAGGTTGGAAATGAAATGATAAATATTATCCTCTTATCTCCATATCTGCACTGTCCAAGTACACATATGATTTTGTAGTTCCGAATAAAACTAACAACCCTACTCTAGTGCCCCCACCATCTCTTTCATTTTATTTTCAAAGGAATCCTCATTACAAAAAATTAATCAGGTCTCTTCCATTAATATCCAGGTCACATCGAGTCAATATGATCTTCTGAATATTTTCAAACATAAGAAGCCTATTAAAGCTATCTTCCTTTAATTTTTGAAATAACTGGCGATGACACTCCCCTTCGTTCCAAAATATTTACAAGGGGGTATCACTAATCCAGATAAGAATGATTTCCTAGATTATATTGAGATGGTATTGAACCTCAGGAGCTGATGATTTGGATGCTATGGTAGGATGGCTAACCAGTCGAATCAATGATGAAATTGGAGATGAAGCACCATATACCTCTCCCACAATAATAATATTTCCAGTAGAATTTGACATAGGACTAATTTCCTCAACAAAATCTTACCCACTATTTGAATGACAATCATTAGAGTGAGGATGCTTCCTTTAGACCTATACTATATATTCAATCAACCACATCAACACCGCGGATAAAGGAGTTGGTGGAAAAAGAGGCCTATCCACATGAATTATTAGCTGGCCTAACACACCATTAGGATAATCCATCACCCATGACTATGCATAATCTTGGGAAAGGGAGGTATACATAATAGTGGTAAGAGGAATTATCTCATCCTTAGTGTCATCACCCTATGTGTATCCCCAGTTTGAAAAATAAACTGATTCAGAAACATAGTAAGAAAACCTACCAACCTAGGATCTGATGAAACCCCTAGGTTTGCCTGATATCCCATTTAGGTGTAGTCCCTATCTTTTATAATGGCCTAATATGAGCCAGTGCTATGATATAATTATTGGGAAGGGAAACATCAGGGGAAAATAATATTTGGTCTAACCCCATCACCAAACAAGATAATACTGATCGAGTTCGTGAAGGAAATAATTGAGTGCACCATAAACTCTATCTCTCTCTATCTCATTTATACTTCACAATAACAATAATATCTTCTCCAAAACTGAAGTTTGTAAAGGATTGTACCAAATGCCCGTAGTAGGTAGAAATTCATCATATATCTCCCCAAGAGGAGGAATACTACCCAGATGATGAATATCCCACAAACTAATACTCACCTCACCATGGGGGAGATGGAATGTTATAGCCCTAGGATACTAACAACTAATCATTTCATGAAGAAGTTTGGGCTGGTAGTAGATGATATATTGAGTGTACCATGTGGCTTCATAAAGTTAAACCATATATAGGTCGTCATCAAAATCCAAAGAGCTTTTTATGACCCATAAATGCAATGCCCAATCATCAACGAAATTTCCACTAGGATGTACATCCGTCTTTGAATACCATCTACCACTAGAAGTATCTATACAAGATAATAATATACTTGAACAGCTCTGATAAGTAGGCTGTTGGGAAAAGTCAATACCTTACGGTCCTAGAGGAGATTTATACAACAAATAATCCAAACCTTGATACTAGGATGTAGTTATATGAGCATCCTAGGTAATCATTTCCTAAACACAGTCAGGAGAACAATACATCTAGCGAGATGGAATATTAAAATATGGGAGAAGTGTGGAATCATCATCTAGAAGACCAAAACCATATAGGGGGAGTTGATGTGAGAAGGTATAATCCTGAATGTTGGATGGGAGGAACCAATTCATGGAATCATTATCAGTATGTATGCATTATCTAGGATTGGAATTAAAATTTAGGGAGATCATGGATCTTTGGTTGATTTTGGTAGAGGAACCTTGATGAGAAATAGAAGCCGTCTAAAATTATGTATGTGGCACATGTCAGACAAAGAGAGCATAAAACCTTGTCGAATATAGAATCATGAAAGTCACAATGGTATCAGGTGCATCACATGTTTCAGTAAGGTATTTTCAGACCACATAAAGGGTTCATGGATCACCTGATCTCTAGATGACTTGTGGGGAGCATAATCTCTGCATGGCATCACCCAAATCACATGACCCTCCTGAAGACATGTGATCACAATACCTGAACATGGCTAAGTGAGTCACAAGTTGTCAAATGGTGAAGTTAAAGGATATGGGTAAGCCCTCGAGGAAACCATAGCCCTCACAACCGATTTATAAGAAATTACAAAATAATAGTTCATGATCGAGTGGACATGATCCTTTATAAGAAATAGTCTCATGAGAGATCTATGAAAAAACATACTCGTGGCGAAGTCTTACAGATAGATCTCATGATATAGGTCTATGGTGGGGTATTATGACAGAAGAAAAGGCTGGAGAACTCTATATAAAATGAGGATAGTGGAATTAATTTCTCTCCACCCCCTATAAATAGGCATTCCATGGAATACCAAATGATGACCATTAGAACAAACGTCACCCAAATCAATGCTCATTAGACACCCACCAGACAGTACAGTCATGTTAAAAGGGAAAACATAGTGTGTAATCCCTGACCTAAAATAAAATATGAGAAATTTTATTCCCACCATAATCAGGATACATTGGATGCCTTCTTAAGGCCCAAGATCTATACCAAAAACTCCAAGGGTTGTTTTAATACAGAAGTACCATATCGATGTTCCATGAGGCTCATTATTTTATCCCCTTTATTTATCACACCAAGAATTGTTCACAAGGGATTTGGGGGACACAAAGAGCACATCAATAGGAAATATTTACTTCCATAATGGGATAGGGTATCCTTAGTGTGTAATACTTGACATAAAGGGAACTACAACGACATTGATTCCTACCATATCTATGATACATAGGATACCTGTCCCCAAGGTTCGAGCTCCATATTGATTATCCAAGGAAACCCTTGCATCTAATTCCCTTATTCAATGAAATTACATTGATTATTTTCTATCCCCTGTTTCTCATAATGAGCATGGCTCAAAAGGTATTAGGGAGTATCAATGATCATATCATTTTCACTATAAACTCACATAATGGTATAGGGCCACCTTAGTGTGTAATCCCCAACATTAACCGAACTATGACGTCTCTGATTCTTGCCATAACTAGTATATATAGGACACCATACTAATTCCTAAGATCAAATCAAACACCCCTTTCAGTGTAATTACTCCCACTATTCTCACATATGAACTTGTGGGACTCAGTCAGTTCTAGAATATAATCACCCTATCTTATCCATTAGCAGACTAAGAAACCCACCGTGCTATGATGACTCTGATTCCTATCATAACCAGCTTATGTAAGATGTATCTCCAAGACCTGATTCCCATAGTAAATCATCTCAAGGTAGTCCCAATTCATAATACATGTATCATGAGTAATTAAGTGATCAATTTAAATCCCTTGTTTCTCACACTGAGCATGGATCATATGAGCTAAGCGATTTGTGATAATAATATCATCTGTACTACGAGTCTCTACAATGACACGAAACCATTAAGACTATGAAAAATACAATTCTCTCTTTACTCAAGATACGTAGGACACCCCCTTGGGGTTAAATCTCAAATATTTTGTGTCTCAGTACTTGAACATATGTCCTCTCCGCATGAAATTAAAATTAAAGGTATGAACAATCTATGTGGGTTTTTATTCCAGTAATAATCAGGATACTTAGGGCTCCTCATAATGGCTCAATCCCCTCATACGAATATTAAAAACCTCTATATATGGAAGAATTATCTGATGAACCTGGTTATAAAACTTCAGTATAAAATAAACTATCTATTAACAAAAAATTATGAAGAGCCTTGGATACATACATATACATTCACTGAAGAGATCCTAGTCTTTTTAATATTAAAGAGAATTAACCTGTCATCATTTTGTTAGGGTAACTGACCCCATATTGGGATTAGTAAGAGATTCAAAAACATATCTTAAATATTTAATAGAGCCCCAAAGTAGTAAAGAACTCCCCCCCCAAGGGTGTGAAGATCCTGAACTCTTATCCACTCAACCAATGTGATTCCCCAAGAGTCGATGGGCCTGAAAACCCAGATGAAAACCATCCCTTAGAAAGCCGGTCCATACCCATCTATGGATGAGGAAACCTTTGGTAGTTTTTAGGGAAGATGAAATAGATATTAACCTTGATGATTGTGATTGATCAAGGTCATAAAATATTCCTCAACCAAAACATCAAAGGGGGAACTCATCCCACATTTGCATCGAAACCCGATGAAATGGTTCCTATAAAATGTTTTTATATGATAATTTCTCCTATGTGTTTTATGAATTATTAGTTATAGACTCCATACCCTATCCAATTTGAGGTGGGATTGAGGTTGCATAGTTAGCTTTCTTACAACCTAGGTGGGCTCTTAGTGGGTGGGGGTTTTTTCACAATGTAATCAGAGAGGTTGAGTCCTAGGGATGGAGTCATAGTTATTAGTAATGTAAGGATTGGTTTGAAAATTTTGGGAAATAGTGTTAAGGAATTTTTAGTTTGGTTTTTAATACCATGGATCCCAATGTTGGTGTGGCATATGATGTATCCATTCATAAAAATTATAATAATATGTTGCTTGAATAAAAAATATGAGTCACCAATTAAGCGATAAATTAAAAATTGTTTATGAATCATACTTTGTAAAATCACGATCTTTCATGACATTCCCATGTAAACTCATATTTATATGATCTAACCATTATTGGTACATTGAAATGAATGTAAGATTTTACCTCTAGATAAGCATCTTGTATTTAGAGGAAAGGTTATGATGATCCCATGCAAGAGCTAGATTCTCTTTCCACTAATTTTTTTAGAGACGATGAGTTGATTAAAATATTTACTTAAGAGATATCCTTTCCAAGTTTTCTAAGGAAATTTTTCTCCCCTTTGTAATTTTTTGAGACTTTCTCATTGAGAAGATGGTAGTTACAGCCTAGTTGGATGAGACTACTCATATACAAAATACACGGTGTGTATTTTGAAGATATAGACCTTAAGTAATTCTAAGGAGAGCCTAAAATTTGGATCATAGAGGATTGGTTACATTATAGAACTCATGTTATTATCTAGTTTGGGATATTACTAAATAGATGGTTATTCTCATGTTTAGGTACCTATATAGAGAAGTGAGTTTTTTAGTGGAAAATGTTTCTCTCAAAATTGCTATTTGAATAATTTACAATTGTTGGAGTATGATCCCTTATCCATGAATGAGTTTATCGAAGGATATCATACTATTCTCAATATAGTATGACCATGTTCAAGTATGCGTCAATTCCTCAAGAACACAAAATTTATTCCCTAGATATTATTTGTGATAGAATATTTTTGATATTAGTAGTATATGTATTCCATGTGGAGAAATATTTTGGGATGGGGTTATGTTCTCATGAAACACTACCTTTATTAGAGTCCTTAAGAGAGATTTCAAACTTGAGTATTCCTAGTAGATATTTACCCTAGATGTGGGAGTAGGTTAGCATTTTACTTTATAAAAAAGTAGAGTTTTTTCACAAACTTACATGTTAGATGTAACTTTGGGATTAGATACTATATATGTATAGGTTATGTAACCTACCTAGAGTCAGTTTTGATTGAAAATTATATGAAGAAAGATCCATTTTTTATGGATAAAACTTCTATAATAACCACCTTCAATTGGTTTCTATCAAGAACTATGTGTTTCTAGTCAAAGCTACAATTAATGTACAAAATGGGTGACTACGATCAGGTGACATATATTAAAATTAAAGGCTCAATTGGTTTCTTATCCTAATAATAACTATTACTGAATGAATCATGTGTGAGATATTTTTCCTATAAAATATATTTGGGAGTAGTATATTTCATTGGTTCCCATAAAAAGACCTTTATCTGTTAGATAATTTACACAAAAGGTGAAAATATTTCAGTCACACCTTCTAGTGAATTGAGTATAATATTATTATAGAAATATATATTTCATGGGATTTATTCATTGAATATATTATATCCAGTAGTGTGTACTTATGTATGTATTGATTCCTTATTAATATTATAGAATAGTTTTGGGAAGTTTTGTAAATGAGTTTAGGTTCACCTTTAGTGGTGAGTGGAATTACCTTGGTGTCTCGAGGAGATAAAACCATTAATAAGTTATAGTCATCTACCCATAAGGTGGTTAGCATGGATCTATAGACTATAGGTCTGGTTTATAATTTAATTTTTCTAAATGTGAAGGAATGAGTGAATTTTTTGAAGGGTTTCCCATGGCCATCCTAACATGGGAGACTGATATATTCATCAGCTTTCATTTTATTGATGGTGTTAAATTATTTTTAAGTAGAATTATGAATACCAATGTATTATTTATGGAATATATGGGCTAAATATTTCCCTGTTTCAATTCATGGAGAATAATATTAGTAATTCAGGTATTTAAATAGTCTTAATGCTAGTGTACTAGTTGTGAAATAAAATCTTATAATGTGGGATCTAGATTTATGGAGTATAAGTTGGATTTCATGATGTGGAATCTATGGTGGTTGATGTGACCAAATTAGAATGATAGTGGCATAGTGCTTCATTACCTTGGTAGGGAATTCTATATCTAACTAATGGTGGTGGTTCTCGACAAAATATCATAGAATTATTTGACTCTTTTTTAAAGAGGGAAACCTTTCTCCCCTTCATTAAAAAGTTATAGCCTCACACTCTTCCCCTATTTGAGAGATTTCCATAGTAGTGATACCAGTTTTATGGAATCATGCAAACTTTTATTCATAGATGATGGATTTTAATGTTTTTCTTGAAGGTGGAGAGAAAATTATCCACTTCCTTGTTGGATAATGGTTTTACAGAGTATTTTCATTGAATATCTTTGTGCACATATTTAGTAAGGACTGCCCTAGTAAATTATGTTCCTCAGAGTGGTATGTCTAACTAATCCACCTAAACATTATAATCATATATAAATATTACATATATTCTGGTGGGAGAAGTTTTTTCAAAGGTTTTGGTTTTTAGTCACTTAAATTTTTTATAGGTGACATCCTGGGGTTTGGAGAATAAAAATTAGGGCCATATAAATGGTTAGGACCATAAATTTATCATTATAGTATATTGGGATTCTCGTTGGGAAGTGGTATAGTGTTCGGAATATTGAGGATGATAGTGTTATTTCTTGATGTACACATCATTAAATTTCACAATAGATAGATGATAATATAACTAAGATATTTTTAGTAATGGATATGATCCTTATTATAAATTGAGATATGGATGGAAATTTCCCATTAATTCCTGTAAATATGTTAGGTAAGAAGTATCATATTGAATTTATTACTTGATCAAAAAATTAGTATTTGTGGCTCTTTAATGGGAGATGATAGAGAAAATAACATATATCATATGGATTATATTTCCTTAAAACTCTTCTCGGGTTAGTGTAGAATATTTGTGAAGATCAAAGTGGGGGGATACACCATAGATGTGATTTTCTCATTCAATAATAATATTAAACACTCATTAAAGGTGGCGAGTTCAGTGTTCCCACAATATCTAACCTTAGAGAAAACTATTATTAAATTATGTTGGTAGTTCATGGTTTTGTTTAATCCTATATAGTTTGATGAAATTTGAGTATGAAGGATGTAAAAGACTCATATAAAAAGATAATTTTAGTATGCTAGGTTATTTCTTTAAAAAAACATTGAGGCAATAACTACAGAAATGGAAGAAGATGCTTCTTTCCTAGATGGTTTAGTAATAAGGTCACACAGAGCATAGACCTCCCAAGATAAGGGATTCATGTGTTATGGTGGAATGTCATTATATATGAGTTTTTTGTGTGAAAATTATTCTTTATATTATCTAATTATTTATTTTTCAGCGATGACTCGTTTAAATAGTTTGAAGGATGTTCTATACTTGATTTTTCCCAATCAGGGATTAGCTAAATTTTCAGTTCTAAAGTCTCTGGTCCTTAGAGAGGGGTAAAATAATAAATTTACCATATTAAAAAACCTTGAAACAATATTATGATGGTTTCATTGATATCAGTGTGTTGTGTTTACCCTTGGGATATGTTTTAATGAATATTTTTATCATATTTAAATTTAATGGATTCTAAATATTTAATATTTAAATAAATATTTTCCAAGTGAGAATGGAAGGAAATATCTCATAAATGGGAGCCATAATGAAAATTATGGAATCATAGTTATGAAAAAATATAGGTATTACCAAAAGCGAGGTTTGATATTTTGGTTTCGGTGTGAGAATTTTTTCTATGTTATGTATTGGAAGATTTGGAAGTTTATTCATAAAAGGTTACACTTGATGACCCTGATGTATACAATACACTATCATGTTAAATCATCTAGATTTAGGTAGATATATATATATATATATATACGAAGGTATAATTATGAGTTATATAGATTTTTTATAGGGGGACTTAGGAATTATATCAGTATAAGAATGCTAAATAGTGTGTTCACTTGAAGGTTAGTCCAGCGAGAGAAGATGCACATATAAGTTCAAAAGATAGGGAAAAATTGAGTTTGGGAGTGGAAATGTGATTGATAATAATATGGATTTGTGATTACTGGGTTATTCATGTTCTAAAGGAATCCATGATAATGATTGAAGGAGCATAATTTGGTTGCAACATGTCTTCTATAGGTGGGGATGAAAAGTGAATATGTTCAGGACATACATTAACAATAATGGTTGGATGTGTTGGTCTTTCATCCTATATGTGGAAAAGGGATATTCATAAAATCCAATAGTTTGATGATAAAGGAAACATTCATCACTAGCGATGATTTTTCATTCAATGAAACAAATACTATAGAAAATAAGAAGTCAGTAGTGCTAATAGAGGGTACCCACATATTTCAGATAAAGGTGCTAACTAAAAGACTAGTTGAGCCCACTATAAATATAGAGCCTATTCTACGTGGATAATATAATTATGATAATTGATAGAGTGTCGATGGGGCTTAAATAAAGGTTGTGGTGTATTTATAAGGAGCACACTTGGGTGAATCCATCAACAGAAGACTAAAATACTATAGGCAGATGTCCATGAGGAAGAGTAATAGAAGATGCAATAACTAAATTATTGGTGAGACATATTTTGGTAGTCTGAATAGGATTTTCATGAGTGTATTATCTTTTTGGACACTATTTTTTTGTTTTTTATTGAATGTGTGTGTTTTTTTATGCTAGTTCACTTGTGCATTTCTCATACTGAGGACTGTGAAGTGACTAGAACCAGAGATATTGGATGAATCAAAGCAGTCCTTGGGGTGCTTATCCTTCTCAATGATATACGGTATGTTTTATTAGTGGAAGGTTAATTTTATTTGTGATGATCCAATACACTAAATAAACATTAAAATGAATAGTTGGTGAGATTAATTTTCAACCTCAATCCCTAATAAAATCTTTGTTTGCAACCATTCCCCTAGAAGAACCTCATATTAGGTGTGTAATTAAATGAATAAATTAATTATTAAATAATGAATTAAATTCTATAGAATCATACAATACACTTATTTATTTCCTGTAAAACTCTTTCACTATGGTTATTTTCCATAAAACCTAATTTATAGAGAGATCATGATAGGATAGAAGGTCTAATTCTCAGTAAAAATATTGATGACATTAAATTATTTGGGAAATGATGATTGGATCACATGACATTAATTAATGAATTAAGGTTAATACAATGAAAAATGTGATGTTGGGGTTATTCATTATTCTTTATTTCAATGGTTGATAAAATTCTATAATTTTAACTTTATTTTTCACCTTTATAAATTTTTAAATTTTTATTCTTAGTTTGAAACCTCCTTCTTGTTTTAATGAGATTTTTTTATAGAGTATATTATTATAAATCTATGTTTATGTTCATCAGTGATTGTTTTTATTTTCCAAACTTTGGTGAAAAAATCATTCCTAAGAAACATCAAGGAGACAATAATAAGGGAAAATCTAAATCTCAACCCCGTTTACCCATTTTATCGAGCCATATGACCTTCTTAAGACTTCATATTAGCTGACAATATTATGATGAAACTATGAATTAGTGTATGGAAATAAACTAGTAGGGATAAAACTAAGAAGATAAGGAATGGTTTTTAAAAGAATAGGTTAGTATTAGCTTATTTGATGATGAGTTTTTGGTCTGATTAGGCATTAATTTTGTTACCTGATGATGCTGATGGAGGGACTCATGGAGGCATATTGATGAAGGGTAAAGTGGTGGTAGGGAACCCAAATTTTCCGAGATAAAAGCGGGTAGTGAAACAATATCTAATGAGGGTGGGTCTAATGGATATGATGATAAATTTAGTGGAATATAGATTTTTTTTAAATAAAATTAGTACCTGGTGTGTATTTCAAGGAAGCACATGTCACATTGGGTCTTTGGATATAAAGGGTTTACACATTTTTGATAAGTATCAAACCCTATACTACTTATAGTCATATATTGTTTAGTTAACATAATAGTACATCATAATTTGATCCATGTATTTGATATTTAAATGTTTATCCTAAAGATGATCGGCTCAGTGTGTTCGAGGAGTACACACTAAGGTGGATGTTTCACTATACACGACATGTAGGCTAAGAGCACATGTCGTGTGA
This sequence comes from Viscum album, assembly GCA_963277665.1. Classification (NCBI taxonomy): domain Eukaryota; kingdom Viridiplantae; phylum Streptophyta; class Magnoliopsida; order Santalales; family Viscaceae; genus Viscum; species Viscum album. The sequence goes on from OY728137.1 coordinate 1,720,880,318, forward strand.
GTTTGACCCCTATACAACTCAAGGATTGGTAGTACAACTAAGCAACCTTGTGGGTCCTACAAACCATAAACAACTTCTTACATGTAATGTGAGTAGTACCCATATTGAATTTAATGATTTGTAAATGATTGTATTTCTCCCTATGGGCTATGTGCCTTGTTCCCCTAAATCACATTCCATTTACTTTTCAAATATTAGTTTTTTTCATACCTTTTTTTACCAATTCATATATTTAGATACAGGAGAAGTCTATACTGAGTGTTTTTCTATGTAGAATATGATGGTGTTCCCTCTTCTACATCAGTGGATGGACCTGAGGTAGTTTGGGAATATTAGAGTTTGTAGCTCTATAATACTAGTGATTGGGTTTGGGCAAGATGATCACAGTATAAACATGGTTGGGTACTGACCTAGTGAGGTGTATAGGATAGAAATTAATTCCACCATATTATCCCAATAGTTTATTACTACCTCATATATTTGGTACATAATTATTTTATATCAAGAATGGGGTCAGTAACCCTTGGTGCAGGTAAGTTTCAATCCCCGACACGAAAGATAGAATCAGGTTCTCCCCCATGTATTGGGTTAAGGTCCTTTATCAATGGAGTTTGGTACTCCCTTGTTTTATGTGATTTAATTGACGAGTAATGGGTTATCTATTGCATATTATATAATGTGATATAGTTTTCAAATGGATAGGTAGTTATGATCATATGGTTCCGTACTCCCTTGAAAAATACTTATCATGGGTTAAGGTTCAGGTTCCATAATGTGTTTCTAATGTAGTGACACAATAGTCTATAGTGAAAAGGTTTGATACTCTATATATTGAAATTCATAAATCATCATGGAGAAGCCCCGATTATGTTTTATTTTAGTGACATGCAAAGGATAAACAATGAAATTATTCCAGGCTATATGACACATTATGTATCACTTGGTTTTCATTGAGTTGTAACATATATATTGGATATTGAATATAAACCTTATGATCCATGAAAAAACTTAAAATTTATTATTTTCACATGTGATATAATCCATTATAGAGTTCATCTAAGATGACTAAGGATTATATGGGTCCATAATAGTTTTTTTATAAATCATATCAAGATTTTTTTCCTTCTTCAAGGTTACATATTTATTCTGAGTGTTGATCAAACTTATTTATTTATCTTTCATTTATGAATATTGGGGTATCCAATTTAGCATGTTTATACTCACTAATGAAACTATACTGTTATTTGTTCCCATTCCATTTTTCATCTTCAAAAATAATACAGTTCAGAGATGGACTTGGTAGACATGGATTTAGTGCATCTTGTTCAGAGTTAATGCTTGGAGAGTCTTGGTGGATCTTGGAGGTTCTTGGTTATGATAACAAATTTTTTTAATAAACTTTATTTCATGATTTATTATATAAAGTTACACATAAAAAAATCTATAATATCATGAATCATCGGGTTATTAGGAATTTATTTACATAACACACCAATTTTAAACATGGATGCAACGACATTATTGAAAACTTACTTAACATTCACAAAAAACACACCATTATTCTAAAAATACGTGGTATAACTAGAGGGCCTTACATAAGAAAGGAGTGAAATATTCAACCAATAATAAAATAATCAAAGAATAAAATAAGTTAAAGTAGTACATGTGATCCAGTTGGCATATATATGTTGGAGGATCCATTAATGACTTATAAAATAAAATAAAATAACTTTAAAAACAGTATTTTAAAGGTTTAATATATATTTGGTTTTGTATATATTTTTGGAAATATATTACACTAGTTTTGGTTTATTATGATCTCATAATACACACTGTTTATTTATACCATATTTAATTTTTAACCAAAAATTTGACTGTCTCACAAAATTATGAAAAATTAAGAAATTTAATAATTTTAACCTGATGATTTCAAAAAACAATTATTTTTTGAAAAACATTATTTAATTATGAGATTTTTGAAAATTTATACATTTATTAAGAAATGCTAATTTATTTACAATAACATTTTTATAACATTAATAAAAATTATTTTTTGACTTCGTAAAATTGTATTATAAATTATATTTAATAAATATTATTTAATTATAATATTTTATTAAAATATAATTTATTTCAATTTTTTTTGAATTCAATAAAAAGAGTTTCTTTCATGAAAGTATATATTTTCCATAAATACAATTTGTGTTTCATTGCATTGAAAACCAATTTGATCAAACTTATTGTTTAATCATTTTAAAGTAATAATAAGTGGGAAAATATAAACATTATTTTTTTAGAATAAATAAACATATAAAAATTCATACTATTAAGTTCTAGATACACACCCCTTTATTACACCAGGGAACACCTAAGGGTAAGGTGCGTGATAGAGTGATTTTATTGTGGTGGTTCAGTGTACATAGTTTGGGATGTGAGCATAATGAGATTGAAATTATCTCATAAATGATTTATTTAATGATTTAGTTTTTTAATATAATATTTTCCTTGGTCATGTTAAAATCCAAATGAATCCATTTCTATCTAAATCTCTGATAAAAGGGCTGTATAGAGTTCGATCTTACTGGTTGAGGCCATCGTTTCTTCTATTTGTGTTAATTGGATTTTATCACATACTTGTATATATATTAGTCATATTATAATTGTTAAATGGATATATTATGATTTTTTATTACAATTAAGGGTATATGAAATTTTACAAACCATATAACTATTTGATATATCAAATTTAGTGAATGTGTTTCCTATAACTTCATTTATAAATAAGGAATTTTATTATTTAAAAAGATAATTTAACTTACAAAATTATAGGTCATTAAAATTTTCCCATTTATAAATTTTACCCTCTAAATTTTCATTTTTAAACACTAAAATAGATGTGGTACTTCTGTTTCATCACCACTTGCACTTCCCAATTTTCTTCTTCAAACATGTTGTTTCACTAGAACACTTTCACCAGGTGAATTGACTTGTTTAGTATAACTTTGTCTCTATGATATAATATCATTATTGGATGCTCCTTGTATTAAATTTCATTTTCCAATAGCAGCACCTTTTGATTATATACATGTGAGGGGTTTGTAATGTACTTCCTAAATATAGATACCTAGAAAATATCATGCACTTTAGATAGGTAAGGTGGTAATGCTAGTTGATATGAAACCACTACAATAGAATTAAGGATATAAAATGGGCTAATGATTCTTGAAAAAATCACTACCTTATTCAAAAACATCATGAAATTCATCCATGGTGATATACTAAGTAACAATTTACCTCAAACCTTAAACTCTATGTCTTGTTGGCAGTTTTCTTTATAGATTTTCTATTGATTTTTTTTGGATTTAGTATTATTATAAATGTCATGAACCTTCTCTATTATCTCTTGGGTTAATATTAGGTCTCATAATGTAACACTCTCCAACTTTATCCTAAAATATCATATTTTGAAACCTCCTCCCATACAGAGCCACATAAGGTTCTATTTGAATGATATAATAGAAATTTTTGTTACATGAGAACTCAACTAGGGTATGTTTTTAATCCCAAAATCCTTCTAAATACATTAAACATGATCACAAAATATCTTACGATGTTGTAATGTTCCTTTTATACTGGCATTCCATATGAGGGTGATAAGTAGTATTGAAGTGTAGTTCTGTATTCAATGCTTGTTGAAGGATTCTCTAAAACCTCTAGGTAAACCATGGATATCAATTTGATAAAATAGAGGGTTTAGATCCATCTTGTCTTACCAATTCCCTTATTTATATCTTATAAATTTGGATTAGAGTGAAATATTATCAAATAGAAATGAAAATCATTGACTTTTTAAGGTGATCAACTACCACCCAGATGTCATTATTGAATATAGTTTTCATGAAAAGTCCTATGATGAAATACATGGTTATGGTTTCCAATTTTTATACTGTTATGGGTACTTTTTGAATCATTCCCTTAAACTTTTAACATTTATATTTTAATTTTTGGCATACCAAGCATTAATATAGGAATTCTAGAATCTCACAATTCATGTTGTCCCACTGGAAATTTTTATTCAAATATCTATTCATCTTGGTTATTCTGGGATGAATAGAGAAGGATTATTTATGAATATAATCTAGAATTTCACACTCTAGTTATGGATTTCATGGGAAAAAAATATGACTTCCAAAACATATAAATCCATATTCAGTAAATTTAATCTCTAGAATATCCCCTAACTTCTTCTCTAGAACAACATCATCATTCTGAGACCCCTTGATATTCAAAAGAATGGATGGTTGAGAAATTACATGTTCAAGTTTGTATTAATATCAATTAATTATTCTAATATATATATATATATATATCCTTTTCATTTCCAATAATATTGGATCCCTTGAAATGTTTATCATGGATAAGGTTGCAGGGTGTTACCTACTAAGAATATATGCCACTTTTTTTCCTTTTAAGGGTGGTAATAGATTGAAAGATCATAATCCTTAATTAAATATAACCACCTTCATTAGTTCATATTAATATCATTTTGTGGGAATATACACTCGAAGCTTTTATGGTCTGTATATATGTCACACGTCTCCTCATAAAGATAATTACATGAGATATTTAATGAAAATTTCACTATATCCTATTATGGATCCTGAGTTGGGTATTTATATTCATGGATAATTAGTTGGAAGTAGGAATATTATATCACTTTGTCATATTTTATGAGCACACAACCCAAGAAATTTTTAAATTCATTGTTGTATATCACAAATCCTTCCCCACTAGTGGGTAACGTGAGAATAGGTACATTTATAAGACTCTTATTCAACTTTTTAAAACCTCCCTCACATTATTTATTCCAAAAACAATTCCTCCTTAATAGTTATCTAGGTTAGTGGTCTTAGAAATCATGATAATTTTTTCAGAATTCGATGATAGTAATCAATTAATCCAATGAAACTATGAAAACTGTCAAAGATATTGGTATGGACCATCCATCAATATAACTTATTTTTTAAGGGTCCATTGATATCTATTTTATGGTGATAACATACCTTATGTGTGTTACTTGATCCATATAGAATTTTTATTTATTTTACTTCACATAAATCAATTCTTTCTATAAGGTCTTTAGTATAGTATTCAAATGCTCCACATGTTACTCATTAATTTTGAAGTAGATGAAAATATAATCTATAAAGACTAAAAAATATTTGTCTAGGTAATATTAAAATACTATATTAATCAATTCCATATATATTTTTGTTTCATTACTGTGTCCAAATGTCAGGTCTATACATTCTTACTTCCTATACCTTATATGTAAAATAGCCTTGGGGATATCATCCTTATTCACCCTTACTTCAAAATATCATGACTGAAGATCCACCTTAGATAAATATTGGGAACTATGTAGCTGATTGAATAAGTCTTAAATTTTTATAAAAAGATAATTATTCTTTAGTATGGCCTTGTGGATCCCATGATAATCAATATAGAGGTTAATTGACTCATCCAACATCTTGTTGAAGAGTACTGGTGAACCTTATGGTGAAGCACTTGGCTGTATAATCCGTTTTTTAGATTATCTTGTAATTACTTATTAAACTCCTCAATTTCAACAATGAAAATTCTATATATATTCTTGTATATTGAGAATTCTCTGGATATGGGATTGATTGAAAACTCAACCTATCAGCTAGGAGGAAGACCATAAAATTGTTTGGGAAACATATCAGTGTATTACCTCATAATGGGCATGTGTTTAGGGATGATCATTTCATTAGACTAAATAATTTGATCTAGATATTCTTGCACATATGGAAATAATATCCATACTTTATATGATGGTACTAAATTATATTTATCCTCATATTTTCACTTATATAGAATTTGAGGGAGATTCTTGATATGGAGGGTTATTTTTTTCTCAATAATTTATATTGTCTATAAACAATGGAAGGAAGTACATTCCCAAAATAGCATCAAATTAAACAAAAATAAGTATCACAATATTTACTGATAATTTCATCCCAAAAATGTTGATAGGGTAGGAGTTATATACTTGGGATGAAATAATTTCCCCATTGTCTATTTTCACAGATTTCTCTTCTTCCAAGATTTTTGGTGGTGTTTGGATAGTTCTACTAAACTTATGTGATATAAAATAATTCATAAAAAAGAATAAGGAATTACGTTCACTATCATTGAATGAATAACTAGTTTACTTATCATTAGTTAATTGTTGGGATCCATATTAGAAGTTGTTATAGGATAAGATCCCCCTTTTTGTCTTAGAGTTTTAAGGCTTTTATATTCTAAAAAACCATTGGATTAGGGAATTGAATTGAAAAATTACCATGTTACTTTTTATTTAAACACTTAAATACAAAATGATGGTAAAATGAATAATTTTTTCTCTTCCATCACATTAGTGGGTTTCTCCCATTGATAATCACTAGCTGGGTTCCCTTCCTTCCAAAACCTAAATCATTTTCTCATAAACATTAGGATTTTTTTTGGATTTTTCTTCCCATAGTTTTGACAAGTGGAATATTGGGATTTATTTTCACTAATAAATTTCTTCATTATACAACCTGAATGAATCTCCATTTTCCACTTCCTACCCCCATTAAAACATTATAATTTCCTGAACTACATTTTTAATTTGAGGGAGCATTGAAAAGTTTCCTCACAGTTTTCAAAGTTTCAAATTGCTACATATTTTTATATACTCATCATAAACCCACTAATGTAGTAGTAAACATTAAATTCAAGGATAATGACAATGAATAATTTTTATAATGCAAGTCTTTTGATGTTTTTCTCATATTCCCCAATGGATTTTTGATCTTTTTTTAATGATAAGGAAGTACCTCCCTATATTAATTCAATGTGTGTGATAATTTTTTATTTATTTTATTTTTGGAGTTCTTTTCACATTTTCACATTTATATCCTCCTTGTAATTCATATTTATAACCAACATCCACCATTGATAAGATTATCCTTCCATGTGATAAATACCCATCATGACATTATCTTACTCAAAGCATAAAATGATTAAGAATATCATCTCAACATAGTTTATCCATCATGTCGTGATTAAGGGATCAGAATATCCACAAAAAATTGGAGGCCCTTTTCATGTAAAGGTCTCAATTTTATCATGATATTTCTTAGGGTGATTTTGTTATTCCCCCAGATTCATGTTTCATTTCAAAAAATGATTCTATTGAGAAAGTATGTTCATGATGTTTTCAATTCCTTTTCCCATCAGGTTGGGAATTTCATTTGGTTAGTCATTACATTATTCTTTACATTGGTTGTCAAATCGGTTAAATTTTTTCCCAAAAATTGACTAGAATAAAGGGAATGTTATGGATGACTATTTTAAAAATAGTAATCATTTAAATGAGAAACCATGAAATTTAAAGGTATACTAAAAAATGACATTAATTCATTAACATTTGAATATCTAGGCTTCAATCTATGTTATTAATAATTTATTTCCTAACATAAAATCTTATGGCCATTTTCCCTTAATAATGGTTAATAAGGAGCTTGTGAATTTAAAAAAAAAATATCCCCCATGAGTGTCAACTCAGGTGTGCAGTATAGCCTATTTCCATGCACCATGTCAAGATTGAGTTCAACTAAATAAACTCATTTTTTGATTAGTACACCTAGATACCGCTATTCAATGGCTACATCCACTTATAGTATCCTGATAGGGACTCATTTTATTATGAACCACTTACACTAAAATTTACCAAAATTACGGCTTTTTATTGTATTTATTACTATACCTAATGATTTTTCTATAGTTTTCTAATATAAATCCCAAAATAACTAAACCTTAATCTAATACCAACTATAACAACTAATATCTTTAATATACTTTATTTCAAGATGTATTACATATATTTACACCTTAAATAATCACAAAACATCATAAATCATAGTGTCTTTCATAGATTTGGTACATAACAAATCAAATTGAGATATACACACAACAATATTGTTGAAAACTCATTAACATTCTCTTAAAATCCATCATTCTTCAAAAACTTAATTAGATAACTTTGGTATGTACAAAAGAAAGGGGTGATATACAATGACCAGTAATAGAATATACAAATCATATCATAAGGTAAATAAATAAATATGATCCAAGAGGCATATCATGGTAACATAACAGGTATGTGAACCATAATCTGGAATAATGAAGCTTGATATCACGTGATAACAAAAAGGGAACATGAGACTGTGACAACAACATTAATCTTGTTATAAACATAACCTAGGATAATTTCCAATACAACATAAAATATTTGATAGTGTCCCATAATAGATTAGTTTTACTCCATAATTAGATACATTATGTCTCATTATATGAAATGGTTACTCAATTAATTGGAGCACTATCTGGGGGAACCTATTATAATATGTACATTCTGATTTTTGCCACATAGATTATTCAACATATTGAAATTTTTCATCACATTTAATACCATGATTATGGAGTGTGGGTTAAATAAAACTAATTCCAAAATATATTCATTATAGGTACATATAGGTGAATATCCTTGATTATTAATTGAGATGAGTATTCCCTATAAAAATGTTTGGCAAGGAAAATCACAGGATAATTTTGGAACCTTAATGAGTATACGTAAATGTTTTATAGAAATGGTTAATGAGAGATAAAGGGGAAAATAATTACATGGGAATAACATTGATAATAATAGGGATGTATAAAAACATATTTCTAATTTAAATTTTATAAATTAAAAGGCAATACATAATGAAGGTGCTTGAATAAACAGAAGAAAGGGAGGATCCATTACTTTAAGAGGGTGCTTCAAAAATATTGGAAGGATCTTATTGAGAGTTTGGTGAAAACTTGGGAGGTATATAAAGAGTTAGTTATATATTAATTTCTTGTTACAATAGTTTTTAGTTAAGATAAAATGCAAGTTGGGTTGGTTTATATATAAAAAGTGGGGACAATTCTTTCATAATTTCCAAACATGGGTTTTGTAATCTATTTTACAATGTATTCAAAACCAAAAAACATACCATGTTTTTTCCAAGGTTTCTATAAAAGTATAGTGGTTTTACTTAATATAAATTTTTAACAAACTATATCATTAAAATAATACCCTTTTATGTGGATGTGAGTCATGTTTATAATGAATTGATTTTAAAACCATAAAATATAATATAGATTTTGAATGGATCATTAAGAATTCATAAAATTAATCAAATAACCTGAAATTTTTTTATTTTAAACGGTAAATATATTTTTTGATACATTTTTTTCCATATATTACATTATTATTAGGTCATTATGATGTCATAATGCACACCATATATTTATACCATATTTAATTTTTACCAAAAAATTAGACTACCTCTAAAAATTATGAAGGATGAACCATTGGATAATTTTTATGTGATGGTTTCAAAAATAAAATTTATTTTATCCATTAAATTCTCTATTTTTGAGAATTTAAAATTTATAATAAAAAATCAACATTTATTATAAACAACATTTTCTAATAGTAGCAATTTTTTAACCCTTAAAAATTATTTTTTGACTTCATAAAACTCTATTATCATTAAATTTTAATAAATATTATTTAATAATATTATTTTAATAAAATATAATTTATTTTTAAAAATTTATATTGATTAAAAATAGTACCTTGATTGACACTATATATTTCCCATAAATTTAATTTGTGTTTCAATGAATTTAGAACCAAATTTATGAAACTTATTGTTTAATCATTTTAAGGTAACAATAACTAGATAAATATAATAATTATTTTACACAAAAAAAAAATGAAAAAAATTAATATTTTTAGGGTTTACATAAATTAGCCTTTATTACACCATTGAATTCTCTAAGGGTAAAGTACATGATGGTGAGATTTTCTTGGGATGGTTAGACATACATAGATTGGGTTGTGATCTCTATGACCATGAACTTCTCCCCTAAATGGGTTTTAATGCTTTAGTTGATGAATATAGGCTTGGTATTGGTCAAAAAAATCTCAGGGATTTTACTTCCCTCAAAAGCTCAGATAAATGGGTGTCAAATGGCATGATCCAACTGGTCAAGTCCATCACTTATTCTATCAATTTCAGTTGGTATTTTTCATAACCCTTTGTATATACTAGTAATATAAGAACTCTTCAATGGATATATTATCAATGTTTTTGATTATTAATATTATTCTAAATTTTAAAGACTTTATAAATCAACAGAATATCCAAATTAGTGCATGTGTTTTCTGTAACTTTTGTTATTGATAAGGAATTTATTCATTTAAAAAGGGAATTTCATTTATAAATGTTTTGGTCATTACAATGGTGGTAGCATTAACCACTACATTTATAGGTTGATCTAGGAGTATCTATTTCATGGTTGGGTTTCCAATCATCTTTTGTCTATTAAATTTATAGACTCATTATATGATCAATTTCTTTATTTTTAACCTACGTGGATATATGAGTATCATGAGATGTATCATGCATGCATTGTATACAGTTCAATTTGTTATATATATACTATCAGTTTTTATCATTATTTTTTCAGTAGATATATGAAACAATTTCATATTGACATAGTGTAAGTCCCCCATGGGTGTTATGCCTTCTTGGTGATTGTCACAAGATCATAACCTGTTGGGGACAAGCTTGGGGGGGAACACTAAACTTACTTCAAACTCAGGTGGGGCCTTATGGGTTGGTTCATGTCACTATGGTATATTATTAGGTACATGAGAATATTAATAATGAAATCATGATCTATTTAGGTGAGAAATATCTTATTATATGGTGTTACACAAATGATAATTTTTATTTTACAATATAATATCACAATTAGCATTTTTATTTTACTAGAATTATGAGTTATATAAATTCTAAGATGATATTGTGTACTTCACTACATGTGAAGTAGAAATGATTTTTTTGTATTTATTTCTGGTTATTCTGAGTTATGGATCTCAATATAACTTATGATCCAAACTGATACTTCATAAACACTATATCATTAAATATTTTAACTGGAGGGGTTATAAAAAGTTTTTTTATTTTCTATGAATGACAAAGCATAACAGTGATTCCCTGCAGATGTAGAAATTCCATTGAATAAATTAATATTGTAATAAATATATTAAGGTCATTTAATGTTCTAATGAATAATATATTACAAATTGGATCTAATTCATATGATATTCGTGTATATGATTTATAAATTTATCTTTGATGAAATTTTCAGAATATACTATATATCGTGATTTTAGAATTAAATTTAGTTTTCACATTTTCAAACATTCATTCACATTTCACCTATAATATGATAGTTATTATTATTAAAAATCCTCATAATTAAACTAAGTGTTATTCTAAATCAACAATCATCATGTAAGGAAATTTTTTGTAATGATATGTTAAAATTTTCATGACTAAGGGCTTATATAGTAATGAATAGTTCACTCAAAAGACATAATCCTAATTTATTGTCTAAAATAATCCACATTAAATATACCACTTGAAATTACACACACACACATAGATATAAATATATATAAAAATACTTAATACATAAGGTTAATAAGGTTTCCTATATTTGAACCTTCATACTTTGATACCAATCCTATGTTAATCTTGATATTTATTTAATTAAGGGGTATTTGAGTGTGTCGATGTTCTTGCAATGGGATTCAGTCAACCAAGAAGGTATTTTCCATATTGTGTAATGGGTATAACATATATCCATTTTATTTAGTATGATTAAATAAATTCATAACCATGTTTTTTTAGTGAATTGTATTGTTCTGATCTACTTAAATGAATAACATGTGATATATTCTTCTAATTTTGTTAGTCTAGTTAGAGAATAAGAAAATAATGAGTTGATCTATATGATATTAACATGTTAAATGTCTCATATTTTTAATCAATGTAATGGAAAAGAGATTTTTATGTATACACATGAATTATATAGATACATCCAGTTGGAAATCATTATAGAATATACATGTGTATAATAGAAAACTTAATAAAAAAATTCTAGATTGAGTGATAATTATTTTTTGGTATATACCACTCCTCACTTATTTTAATAAAGTGATCATGATTATCTTAGAAAGGGTAATGAGGAGTATATTAATATAATTTTTATTTTTTTTCAATATTTATCTACACATTTTCGATCTATTATTAATATACTAGATAGTTTTGTCGTGTCCATATCATGTTGGTTACAAGGTATATTTGTTTTTAGTATCATTGAATCTGTCCTAGTTAAAGATTAAGACGTATGTTCAAGAGATGATTTTTCTATATTTATAAGAAGAATATGAATTTTGGATGCATACCAAAGATGATCTAGAATTTTACATGAGAGAACAATTGAGGATGATTTCAAGTTTTCTACTTTTTATTGAAGAATATGTCTGAAATGATTATTTGCATTCCTAGGTCATTGAAAATAAGAGAAACTTGATTGTGGTGAGAGGAGTCTCACATATAATACAGAGTTGAAGATGAGTTTTAAGAATTCTTTTAACTGTAAAATGAGTTTATATTGCCCACACACATGCTTGTTTATCAAGGTTTTGAGATTCCACACAACCCCTATAAAATCTAATGGAACGGTGGAATGAACCTCCAAATGGAGTTGGCTATGGATTAAACTAATGATGAGGAACTCATGACACACTAAAGATTATCATGTAAATATATGTTTTATTTATGTGTTAAGGACACTCTTGATAATACATACTAGTGGTTTTACTTATATAATGTTTCATCATGTGGATGTTTAATATAGATGATTATTAATGATAGGCAAATAATGTGCCTAAAAGTGAAAGATAATTATGATCTAATATAAAGAAATTATTATATATATTGAAACATATTATAGAAATATTTGAGAATAAATAATATTTTTTGATGAATTTTAATCAAAGGAAAATCTAGAGAATACACTTTTATATTAAATAATTTTGTGGTTATTTTTTACAGAAAATAAATGAATTATTTTGACCAATAAATAAGAGGAATCTCACTTACATGAGAACCAAACTATGGTGCATGCCAGACTACATCATTGATTATTTTTTTGAAATTTTTTTCATAATTAATTTTGAAAAAAATGATTATAGTTACCTGGGTATATAAGACAATGATAACTTCTTTTTATCAATATAAAAAACAAATCATGGTTTTGGGAACCAAGTCATACTTTATCTTAATTAATCATGGTCTCCTGTCATAGTTTAAAATAGGTTTTTAGATTCCACTAGAGTCTATAGTTTAGAAAAATGGTTATGGTTCTAGAAATATTGCTGTGATTTAGAGGAAAAATTATTATGGTGTTGGTCATAACAAGTAATTTTGAATCAATGAAGACCCTACACATCACATATAGAAAATAAATCATGGTTTTAGTCACTGTGTCATGGTTTGATGGAGGAACACTCATGGTATAAGTGATTTCATACCTAGATGAGGATTCTATAATGATAAAGTATAGAGAATATATATTTTTAGAGAAAAAAAGGTTTTAGTCAAAAATATGTTATATAAGAAGCAAATGACTTATAGATTATTAAAAGGATCAAGATTAAGACATCGATTTTGGATCTTATATTAACTATTCAACCCACATCGTATTTATAACCTATATTCCAAGTTTTTACCTAATAATATAAAATAATACATTTTAATATCCTCCATGTTAATAATGGATGGAAATATTTGAGTGAGATATTTTAGTAACAAATACGGTCATTATCAACTCATGCTAATGAGGAATTACTACATAGAGAAAGATGAGACTCTCTGGGATTGATGGATCAATCGTAATAATTAATTATGACTTAGTGGTATGAAATATCCTTATATATGGATGAATATTATATATTTCAAATGTATTATGAGTAATATGAAGATATATATTCCAATACTAGTTTTTATTCCTAGAATAAGTGGGTGAACACGTCATCTGTGTCTCGAATTCACTTGAGGAGCATTAATGAAAATTGCACATTCATTCAAATTATCATCATTGATATGTGTTTTTTTATTGGTATTTGTATAATTTTATTTAGTACATTACAATTTTCCTTTAGAATATTTATTTCATTATTTATAATAAGGAAAGAATGTATAATGAGAGAAAATGACCACTTACCACTACAGATAGCCACTCATATAGTGTTAGTGAACCTTTTTGAAATAATATTATATCTTTTCTATATCTTATATCACTTCATTATCTCTCATCATTGCCTATTAATCATTTTGATCCTTGAAGTAACTCATAATGGGAGAACATTTTTTGAAAATTGATAAAAGTTTGTTCTTGAAAAATGACCTCAACTTCACCCCCATCTATGTAGTCAGTGAATATCATTCTAGGGCTCTCAATTGATATTAAAGAATATTATGGGTTAAATATAATAAATAATGAGTTTGGTTTTAATTAAATATTGAGACAATAAATATTAACACCAGATCATATCAAATAAAAATATATTCATTCTTTGAAATGTGTTATCAATTATAAATTGATTTTCCCTACCATATTAATGATTATTTTTCATTAAGTGGTGTTGTGGAAATATGTTTTATTTATCTAAATGATTCTAATTTTATTAATTATTTCATAAATTTGTCATATGAATTTAATACATAAATATATTTTGTTGAGTTTATATTTTATTCCATTTAATAAGAAGTAAAAAATTTATGTGATTTGTAAATACCTTTATTCAGATATTTCTAATGAAAAAGTTGGTTCTATGAGTAGAAATATGATCATGAGATGAAATAAAAAGTAGGAAAATAATATGAAGAAATTATTGGATTTCATTGAAATATCATGTGTTAATTTAGAAAATTATATGGGGACCAAGTAAGAACACAAAAAAGTGAAGAATAAAATTATTCTTTCATAATATAATATTAAATTGGCTAAAGGATTCATTTATTTTTGTAATAAATTTATCTCATAAAAAATAAAAACTATTAAATAAATTTTTATGGTTTATATAAATATCATTTATTAATTATGAGCTGAACATAAAGAGGACAAGCTGTGTTTAATCAAATCCTAGTAAGAAGTTCTATATATGGACTTCTCTAAATCAAAGGATATTTATGGTAATATATATAGTTTATGTATCATCAATTACATACTTAATAAATTTTCATCTCTATATTACAATAATATATTTTAGAAATAAAATAAAAATAAAGAATATATTTTTTCATTAGTTACTAATAATAATATATCAAATATCCTTAAAAGTAAGAAGATAAAAAACATGGAAATAGTTTATTTTAAGAAACCATTGATGATTCAAATTGGAAGAAAAGGTTATTAGGATAAAGTAATTTCAAGAAGTAAAAATAACTTAAATGAGTAAAGAACTAAAGAACCATATATTAGGAAGAATGTGAGTGGTTTCAAGTTGGACACTCTAAATTAGATCTAGACCAAGGGTGAATGGATTTTGATGGATGGGATAAATGATCCATACTTCGGAATACTCAAAGATTTTTATTATGAAAAGTGGAAGGATAATAATTTTGTGAAAAATAATCCAATAAATAATTATTTAAAAGATTATATGGAGTGAGTCACCAATGATGAGAATAGTTCAATAAAAAAACAATAACCCTTCAAATGTATTTGGATCACATATTTCATATTTTATTAAAATACTCAAGGTTTTTGCATAATGTGTAACTTATTTGGACATACATTGAATAAATATTGGTAAAATAATATAGTAAATAATAATAATAAAGAAAATATCTCATGTTATGGCGGAAACATATGAAAATATAAATTGGAGTATAACTTAGTAGTCTAATGAAGTGAAGAATGATCGAATGAAATTTTGTAAAATTTATGATACTTAGAATTGGTGTAAACAATTAGGTAATACCACCAATATTTTTCTCATAATGTTTTTAGATAAGTTTGATGAAAAATTTGAGCTTTGAATCCCGTAAGAATTTTAATAATCATGAGAATAGTGAAAATTTTGATGAGGTATAGACACTAAATAAATTTGAGGATCTCACAAAGAACATGGTGTATTATCAATAATAAAATGTTCTAATAACTCAAAGATATACTAACACATTATTTATAGTTAAAAAGTTACATATGCTTCAAATAAGTAATAAAAATTCATTTAAAGTGAACTATTATCTCAAAAATACAAATTGAGTGATGAATTTACTCTACATATTGACAAACCCACGTTAATCTCTCAAAAATTAAAAAGGATTAAAGATATTAAGGGTGTGAATATAATGAATAATGGGGTAAACTAACATAATCATGATGAAAATAAAAAATCAAGTTTGTCTCTTGAATGAAATTAAAGATTATAAGTGGTGAAAAAAGCCTAATGTATGTTATGAAAACCATAATAATATTTTCTATTTCAAACCAGAAATATTACTCTATATGTTTGAGGTATGAGTTTTCAAACCCTCATCACTTACACAAAAAAATAATATTTATTTTCTAAATTTATTAGTGATTTTATATAAAAAATGGGAATTAAAAATTGATAAATTAAAAATGTAAATTTTAATATCATTAAAAAATCTCATCCAATCAAGTTTTTTATTTAATTCAGTGTCATTTTTGAGTCCTTTTGTGATGGTGGTTTCATTTTTATTTATCAAGAATATTCTTATTTAGATACATTGATGGACTACTTAATATTATTTATTTATTATTTTTATTTACCATAATTATATTTATATTATTAAATTAGAGTTATTTTTTGATAATTATTTTATTAGGATACCTATGGAATGATTCTTTGAGTTATTATTTAGGAATATCAAGTTAATAAATAAGGTGAAAAACTATTATGAGATATGATACCCCTCAAATAGTGAAGAAAATACCCTCTTTCATTATTTTTTACTCATTTCATCATGAAAACATCCCATGGTTTCAATTTAAAAATGGGGATAATGATAATGGTGATTCTTTATTCAAGGGAATGTAAATATAAATGGGTATAAAATAATTGTACAGATAAAAGGGAAAATACACCCTCATTAAAAGGTGAAAAATATCTAAAACCCATCATGTGAGAAGATTGAGAAAATAAAAATAAAAATAATGTTTATTTTTTCTATACTCGATTGATTAGTTTTTGTAGATTAGATGGGGTGTTTAGTGATTTGTGTTACTAATCTTGTTCAAAGTGATTTCATGGAATTTCATAGATCCCTGAATTATTTATAATAATATTATTTGTCCATCAAATAAAAAATGAGATATTGATGTTCTTATTTATATCTTTAAGAGGATAATGATGAGCCTTTGTCTGGTATATTTAATTGGTCATTAATTTGATTTTACACATTTTTTATTTATTTATAATACACTAGGGAGATTTTTTGTGACCATAGAATGTTGGTTACATAGTTTATTTTTTATCAATAAAATTTATTATTGATTATATAAAGATTAAGTGGGTGGTTTAATAGAAGAGTATAAGGACTATATGAGTAGAAAAAGAATTATAGATTCAAAATAAGGTTGATATAACATTATACATGAGATGAATATGGATAGATTTTATAGGTTATATATGTTTTACCAAAGAATATGTTATAGATAAAAATATTCTTATCATTCGAATGAAAAAAGTAAATTCATGGTTAGAGTGTGAGGAATTTTACTTTGAGTATGTGAAGTGTTTTATAGTAGAAAAATGTCTAAATGAAATAGAAACAAATACTCTAATATTAAGACCATATGATATTTACATATGAAATATATTGAATAATATTAATTATTAAATATAGTAATACATTTTACGTATTATTTTTTAAATTTTTCAGGATTCACCACTTGAGATTTATCGAGATCACAAAGATGAAGCCAAAGGAATACTTCTTGTAGAGGTATCCTTAGGTTGTTAGAATATCCCAATAAGAGGGAGGATCTTCTTTAATACATAAATTACTAGAACCTTACCTTAATTTATTTAAGATATATAGAGAGATATATAATGATTTTTAATTGAAATTCATTTGAGTATATTATCATAGTGTTTCTATACAATTTAGTCATCCACCCAAATTGAAGGACTGAACCTATTTATGTATCTATCCAAGGACCCTATTTTGATATGAATTGTTTATCCATATTAATAGAGTATTTGAAAAAATGATCAAATGTTACAAATCTTGTAACACATGATTAAATATCACTAATTATCATTTAATGTTTAAACAATCATTCATGGATGTAAAAACTACTCCAATCATAATCACATGATGATTTTTTTTTAAAATAATAGTTATGGTGAGAGATAGAGGATCAACAAAGTTTTAGCATAAATTATAATAACTTCGATGAAAACCAACATATTATAGTGACTTTCACTATGACATGGTCTACCCTACAAACCAACAAGAAAAAGTCATTATCACTATAACATAGTGACTTTAATGAAAATTTTAAAAAATATTTTACTTGAACTAATGTTTCATATACTTAGTACACTTTCAACTTGTGTCACATAATATATAAGAACTTGTGAAGCCATATCTAAAAAATATTTTGGATATATTATAAAATTCCATTTTAAAAATATATAATTAATTTTCATGACATTTTACATCATAGGTAATAAATTATTAAATTTCAACCAAAAATTAATTTGGATATCCTATAGAAGACATGTTGGGTATCCTTCAGAGTTCTGTTTAAAATTTTATAAAAAAAAATTAATCCTACAAAAGAAAAAGGGTTAATCCAATGACCTTATTATCTTTTCCAATAATTTCTAATTCATAAATAAATAAATTTTAGAAAATAATATCCACTAGAGAAGTATCAATGCTACTCAATATATAATAGATCTAACATGATATCTATCAAACACATGTTTCTCTTTACTTGTATCGACCATTTATATCGTATATAAGTATGAATAATCATATAATCCCCTTGTTCAAGATATTGAGTTTCCAAGTGGAAAATATTAGGTAAATAACATATATCTAACTCATATATTCTCAACTATATGAGTATATATTGACAGATTGATGAATAAATCACATTCCATTCATCTATTAATATGAGAACATCATATTCCCATTATCTTAACAGAAAATCACATAACCTGCACTTTATCTAGGTATGGAAATATACATCCTTATTCAATCTCAATCAAGGTCTCTAATTTCATGCTCATTGTATGAGACGGTAAATACCATTATTTATAATCCTCAATCGATGACATGATTAGAAACTTTCCTAATCATCCCCTGATTACCTCACCCGTAAGGATAGTGTAAGGAAAGTGTCAAAGAATAAAGGTTTTCATGCTATTTATCATTCCATCCATAAGTATGAGGATTCAATATAAAACATCCCCCACTACTATAATAAGGAAATAGTGTATGAAAGGCCATTTTATATACTTGGAGAGTCATCCAATGCACAAAACATGTATTTTTTATTATGATCATATTTTTCATTTCTATAAAAAAGCATACCCATGATAACCTTAAATTTTTTTCTCAGCCTATAGTAGTCTTTGATGAAAATTAGTTATGGAAACTCAAATTCATACATGGAGAGTTTAATTATCATTATACTTCATGAAATACATTTAACAAATGTGAAATAAAGATAAATTAGAAACTAAATTTTGTATAAAATAGAACATTTTATATTATTAAACTAAATGAATAATGTTAACAAAAATATACAAAAGATCTTGTAATATCATATCTCATATGATAGAATGTAGTCCTTATCTATACTTCACATTTAGGTCTTAGATAAACTTAATACATATCTATGTAATTCATGTTATATATTCATGTGAGAATATAATAAAACCCTCACAATAAAATCATTTTCTATGTAACATCTATGATAAAATACTATTTTAATAATGGTAAGACTTGGGAATAATATTCCCAATGTTCAACTATTTGAACATAGTATTCAAACTTATTTTATAAATAAAATCTATTATTACAATGTAAATAACTTATATTTTCTACTTATATCTCTTTATAATTTTATCATCACTATCTTTTAATTTTTCTATACAAACATTTCCTTTGAGATGATTTGGTAACAAAATGTAACACATTACATTATTATTCTTCAACAATACATATAAAAATATTTTAGGATGTAATGAGAAATTCACTACATTATCATAAAAATATATAAATATTTACATTTATCTTTACTAACATACCCTAAAATCTTTAATGATATTATTTGGAATTTACTTTTAATTTTAACTAGGATTAAATTTTATTTATTGTACTTAAACTTATATGCATCAAATTATACTCACACTATCTTCTTAATAAATTATATTAACTTTATAATATCAGTCAAAGAAAAAAAAAATTTTAGGAACATATTTCTCATAGTGGTAATATTTTTCTAGATAAACTATTACCAATAATATCATATATGGTATTCTCTATGTCTAAATTAATTTTCTTGAAAAGAAGACTTTATAATTTAAAATATACCACAAATATATGGTGGAATATTGATTACTTATATTTTAATAAATATATGAGATAAAATATTTAGAAAAAATATTTTTTTTCCTTTTATTCGTATTAAACATTTTATTGATTTTGATGAATCAAAAACCATGTGTGTCATATCATTTTATTAATATAAAATATTTGTTAAAAAATAACTTCACTTATACTATAATAAAAATGAGATAATTATAGAAAAAAATTTTAAAAATATATTTGATATTGAAATATTATTTTGTGTTCAAAATATAATATAATACTTTTCTACAAAATTTAAATTAAAACTAAAAGATCAATCTGTTCTTATATTAATTTTGAACACATATATATTTTATCATTTGTAGTGTATAAATTTTGTATCATATTCCCTTCGAAATAAAATAATTGATTTCTCTATGTAACAACCCATGAAATTATATAATAAATAATTTTAATATTTATTATTATTCATGAATTACGTATTTATAGTCATTATAAATTTATTTAGTAATTCTTAAAATCAAAATGAAAATGGTTTTATTAAACTCATTTCTTGTATGATTTTATTTAAAAGTTTGAATTTAAAGTTATATAATTTTAATTATAAATAATTAGTTTCATTTTTAAATTAATCATTTCAAAATTATCTTAGTTTAATTTTTTTTGATATTTTTCAAAAAATATTTATTTTTCAACGAATAGTGAAAAAGTTGATTTTTATTAAAAACTATATATTATGTTAAAGTATTTACATGGTAAAATTATGTTTTGGATTATTTTTAAAAAATTTTAGTTTAATTTGATTTAAAAAAATTAATTTATTTTTTAGAAAGGTATTTTATAATTTAATTTAGTATAAAAACATTTTATATTTAAAAAATTAAGTTTTATGAAAAAAATGTTTTTCAATTTGATTCGTCGATGTAATTTTAAATTAAATTCTTCAAATTTTATGTTATAAATTTTTAAAAACAGATTCTATATTTGTAATTAGTTGGTTAAAATTTACTATATATCTCCCATTTATTTTTGGACAAGTTGAGTAGTAACCTTAGTAATTTTTATAACCATATTAAAGGGTAAATCGAATAATTTAGGTTAAAAACAAAAAGATAAGAACTATTAAACGACCCAAAAAAGTTATCTAAATATTATTATATTATTTTATATCAACCATAATCATCAAAATTTTTAATTTATGACTTTTTTGAGACACTTCATCTAGATTATGACCTTTATAGTATTTTATTTTAAGAAATTTCAAACTTGGCACACTCCTGTTTTTAATAAGTGTACTGTTTTTACTATGGTTTTATCTAGTGTATATATAATGACCCATACTTTATATACATTGTTAGTACTTCAAAATTGAAGTACACTTATTAAAAAATATAACAAAACCATGAAAGGACTGTATAGGTATAGTGTCTTTATAAACTGAGAAACATAAAAAACTGGTTCATAAAGCGTCTACACTGTCTCCCATTTATTTCATCATATCTATAGTCCCTTTTGGAATATCTTACTTAATAACCTTCTTCTTGACCTGGGGAAAGAAAACATACAAAAGGGTGAGCTCAAATACACAGTAAGGGTAAAAAAATAAATATCAATGAAATCATATTCATAAGAACATAACATTTTGGAAATCTTACCCTGCAAAAGAGATCATAATTTCATAATATGGGATAAATCATGGTAGTGAAATGTAATCACAATAATCATAACATAATACATGAATCTTTTTGGAATACATGCATAATCATATAGAATCATTTCTTATTAGTCAAGACTCATTGCCAAGACTATCTTAGTGGACAAAGTCCATTTTTGAACCGAGTTCATTCCTTGTTTCAGTCCTGTTTCACTGAACCAGTTTAACCTGTTGTTCTAGCCATGTCTATCTCATGGGATATAAAATATTTACCCGATGCATTGGAGGGAGATATATGTACCACCCATCTCATAATGATACCGTTCTTATGTGTGCCACAAAATCATAAACCATACATCATAGCATAACCCATGTAATAAAAATGGGATTCTTAAACATCGTGACATCATAAAACAATTCATATAAGATAACAAAATTCATAAAAATAATTCCATCACAACATAATCAAATCAATGTAATAATATGGATAGAAACCGAACCATTTATTATGTTAGATGGAAAATAATTTTGATAAAACACTTGAACTCCATTCTTGAGGAAAATATACTTTCTACTTCAAAAACACTTTTCCTTTCATAACATGTCATACAATTCTAAACTAAAAGAAGTTGAATAAAAATAAACATGAAAAATCGTAAAGGAATATTCTTGGAAATAATGTTTTAAAAATCCATTCATGCCGTATAAGTTAAAAAAACATTCTTCTCTTGCATTTGTTGGAAAAGTCAAAAAGTATCTCGTACGAAAAACGACAAAATATTCCTTTCATATCTTTTACTAAAAACACACCAAAGCGTAAAATTGGATTTAAACAATTCAAGGTGGATGGAAATAATATTAAATATTGAGGAAACATGGATTTGGATGATAAAATACTCCCCAGTAAATTCTGAAGTATAAACAATCTCGGATAAAAATTGAGATTGTCCCTTACCTTAGGTCTGATTGGCTTCGTAAGTGTTCTAACCTCCTGTATAATGATTTAAATAATGTTATTGACTTATTACAGAGTCATAATTATTGTTATGATATCATATATGGTCATATTCTTAGCTTCTTATTAGTAATATTTCATTACTACTTGTTATTCGGGTGTTTATTACTTTTTTGTTCTTATGCGTGTTTTGTCAAATAAATTCTTATTCTTCTCTGTAGGTTATAGATACCTTATTTCCAGAATGGTATTAGTGTAATATATATCATATTTATTCACTCAATTCATTTATGTAATCATTATGCAATGAAAATCATGTAGAACGAGTCTTATCACATCGTGGAGATGGTATTCCATACGTACGCGCGAGCGATGGTATCGTTCCCATAATCATGGAATTGTATTGGAGTGTATGTATAATATTTCAGGATCAATATCACTTTACAATAATCATATATATTCATTTTTACACCATTATACCCATCCAAGTAAGGTGGTGGTGGAAAATAGATTACACCACGGTGTGGAGACAGTATTCCGTACGTACGCACGTGCGGTGATTTCAGTTTCCATAGGATGGATAGATGGTGACATAGGGTTGTTTAATTCTTATAATAGCATATAGGTATATGGGTGATACTGATGTTATTAATTCATAATGAACAAACTAAAGAATAAGAATTGGAAGAAGAAATAAAGTTGAAAGAATCGGTAACAGACATTACCTATCCTTTGAAGCGCTTCTTTGAGACCTCCTTTTAGGGCACTAAAATTGGTCTTTGAAGAACAACAGGAACTCTAGGATGTTTCTAGGGAAGTGGAGAGGAGAAATTGGTAGGGTTTGGCCAAGATTGAAGGCTCAATGTGGTGTGAGTAAGAGAGGGAGGAGGTGCCCTTTTATAAGGGAGGAGAGGGGCACCTTTGGAAAAACTAAAAAATATTATTTTATTATAAAGCCATATTCAGTTTTAAACAGCTCCAAATTGATTTATTTCAAAGATAAGGTGGGTATGGGTCGAAATCATCTCATCCAATAGAATTTGGACAAGTTTAGATTACTATTTTAACCTTATCATTTAGATATATCTTTATGTTAGATAATTTTACTTTTACCGTGTCTTTTTGTGTTCTTACACTATAAGGTTAATAAACTTACTATAACAAGACAAATGAACCCCAGGATGTTTATTATTAATATATATAACCTTACCTAAGTCATTTGGCCGAACCTTATATTTTTAGGAATAAAATAACAATTAATAATATAATATTTTTTTAACTATTTTATGTCAATTTTGACACTATTTAGTAATTGATTTTTGTGAAAATCATAACAGAATTATTAGATCGAAAAAAGTTAATTAAATCGATACTAACATGTCAAATTAACCTATAAAATTATTTTAATTCATAAAAAGTCTCAAATTATATTTATTTAGGTATTTATAACATCAATTATGTCAATATTTCATTAAGAAGATAATTACTGTATCATCATTGTGTCATAATTTAATTAAACTATTTAATGTATAAAAATTACAAATAAAATATCATTATGTAGGAAATATATTTAGATTTCTAATTAATATTTATAGTCTAATTTATCTTATGTATAACCCTATATTAAAAATTATTTACTTATTAAACTTTGATTTTAACTATTTTAACCCTTCTTTAAATAAATTAATAATAAATGTCCTAATCTAATCCATGTGGGCCTAAATGATCATATTTTATTTCTAAGGTTGTTTCTGGTCGAATTACACTTATCCAATAGAATTAGGACATGTTTTAGGGTAATAATATTATCATTTTTACCCTTAATTACCCTATCTACCTTTAATCGTGTTAAATAAAAGTAAAAAGTTACTATTCACTAAAAATTATTTTCATCTCATTAAACAACATTTTACATGTTGACATCAACCGTGTCTCTTGGATTTTTGAAATTCCACTCATAGAAGCGGTAAAATTAAGTTTTATGTAAATTTTCAAATTCTGCTAGGAGGTGGGTAAAAGACGGTGAAGAGTTCAATAAATTTTTTATATATCTAAAATTATTATAAAATTACTCCAATGAATTACATTGAACTTATATAGGTATTATGTATCAATTTTGACCAAAAATAAATTTAAATAAAATAAATAATTATTTAAATAAAAAGTCGAATTTTTAAATAGTAACCCAGTGTTTTCACTATTCATCAAAAATTGAATGTTTCCAAAAAAATACCAAAATTTCACCCTTGGATAATTTCGATATTCCGAATCCAAAAATGAAGTCCATTTAGAAAAATAAAATTTAAAAAATTTCAAAAAGTGGTTATTACTATTCAAAACGGCTAGTTTTAATAATATTTTAATAGCATATCATTGTTTAGTGAAACTCGGTATTGCGTATGACACAAACTATTGAGGAAGGTCGTGATTGCGTGTAAAGCAAGCCAAGAAAGTGTTGTGTGTAGTGAAAGATTCCTTTGATGATTTATATAACATAAAAACAAAATATTTCTTATAAAATTCTCGGGTGTTACAGTATATGTTCTATAATAAAAATTATTTTCAAATATAATAGATTTATATACATTATAGTAATTTATTTTTAATTTTTAGTGTTGAAATAAATACTGTAAACTCTTTTGCAATGCTGATACACTAATTATTTAATTAGTGTGTAAATAAAACAAATAATTTTAGAAACATCAAAATAAATATAACTTTAGACACATAAATTGATAAAAAATTATAGATGATTACGACATTTTAGATATATAATAAGAATTTTTTTCTAAATTTATTTTATTTTTTCATATTTTTAATGTCAAAGTATTAAATAGTTCTAGAAATTAACAATATGGATATTTGAGAGAAAATAATATTTTATTAAATGATATAATTTTTTTTAAATATTAAATTCTTCCAAATGATTAGGATATGTTTTATAATATCAAGCGTGGTATATTTTTTGGTCTTTTATCATTTTATAGTAAATATAATATCTCACAATGAGTAAATACCCATGTTGTCAATGTAAGAGTTTAAGAGGTTAAATAGGTTTTAAAACCAAAATATAATAGTAAAAATACAAACATAACATGTATATGGTTTTATTTTAATATATAATTTTGACTCATAATCACATTTTTTTATAAATAATTTATTTTTTATGTAGTACCCCCAGTTTCTGGTATGTAACCCTTAAGTTGTTCTTTTTTATGTTTATAAAGTAAATGGAGAATGTTAGGAGAGTTTGGAGAACATTTTAAGTGTTTTGGGGGATAAAGGTAAGGAACACGGGATGCACACCGTTTGGATAAACTGTATAGAAATTCTGGTAGAAACTACACGAAGATGTAGATTTTGGATAGTAGCTTCGACACGGTGTTCACACGGTTAGGAGTACTATGCAAGGAGGCCATGTGGGATGACCTATAAGGTAGTATCTATCATACAGTTAGCACAAAGTTTTCCTAACCATGCAGACTAATCGTGGATGGGTTAAAAATCACCACATAAAAATTGTATATAGGCAAAACATGCCTTCAATCTACACATTTTTCCCCAAAACAACTCCAACTAGGAATATTTATTCTTCTAAGACCATAGAAGGTTCTCCCATTTATCCAGACGAAATCTGAAGGCTTCTCTTGGTGATTCGATGCTAGATTCTTGAGGTATGTGAATGTTATTCATCGTTCTTGATAGATTTCATAGATATACATTGATCTACATCTCCTATCCTCACGGTTTATTATATCAATTTATATTATAGGTAGATCTAAGATAGTTAATGATAAATATGAGATGATTTGGTCTTGTTTTTTGTAGGATAAGAGATCTAAGGAAATTTCATGGAGAATGAACCTGATTTTCTTGAGCGTTCTTCTCCTGTTTTCAGTTACTGTCAAAGCGGTTGATGTAGGTGGCTTTACTCTTGACTCCTCTTAGTAGAACTGAATTTCATGATTTAAAATTTATTTATTTGTGTGTATTTTATTGTGAATTGGCTTAATTATGATTTTTATAAACCCTCTTTGGTGATTGTTGTGGAAAATATGGAAATTGGGTGCTTTTTATTAAAGTGTTTGATTCTTGATATTAAAATATGGATTTTAAAGTGGGATTTATCTATAATCATGGTGGATGGATTTGATAAAAATATTTTCAATAAAATTAATGAATTTATTGAAATAGAATGGGTGATTAGAATTGGTTTTTTTCAATGGGTTTCAATAAAAGAATAGTTTTATTGAAATTTTTATTTGAAGTGATTTTGGCATAATAGTGGTGTGTGTTTATAATGAATTTATGAGGCTTGGTTGGAATATGGCCTTGTACTCGATGCAAAAGGTGTAAGAGAACATGTAGTGTAATTATCATGTGAATACATGGTAGATTTCTGAGAGACCAATAATTTGTATAGAACTATCATAATTAAGCATGCATAGTTGGATGTTTTAATAAGTGTAATGAAATTGTTATGAAAAAATGATATTAAGGAATTATTTTTAGGCCTTATGTGGATGTTATCTAGAATTATGAATTGATGGAGAATTTTTTTTAGTATCACTAGGTTCTTTTTTGTTTATAAATAGTTTTGGAACTTGTTTATATTTAGTTATAAACTGTTTTGGGAAATTGTTTTATATAAACTATTTTATATAAATGTTGAAAACTTTTCCATCCTAGTGACGTTAGTAGAAAAGTCATTGGGGAGTGAGTACTGCATTTTAAACTCACCCCTACTTTTCAATTTCATGCTTCTGTAGATGCTATCTTCTGGGACATAGGAAAAGGTAAATTATCACACCTATTTAGCACCACCTTGTGATACATGGACTTTTTGGTGATGTTGGTGCTTGGATCCTGTGGAACATGTTGTCTTGTGGTCTTCTTGGAGTCTTTAGTTGTTTTATACTGTTTAATTTTATAGTTTTTTGGTCTTATTCTATTTCAGACTTTGGAGTGGTTTGATATGAATGTAATTGTTGAGTTGTCTTTATTTTGTTCATGCATCATATAGTGAGCAGATTGGTTATGGTTGGTTGAGTTAATGGTTTTTTTCTTATATGGTAAATCATCCCCCACTTTCATTTGATGCCCTTCAGCATTTATTTCCAGACATTGGTGTCTTGGGGATTTCTCTTAAGGCTTAGTAATGATTCATTTTATTCTCAAGACAATGATAATAAGTGGTTAAATTCAAATGGTATCAGTTTGTTAGATCTATAATTTCATTTTAGATACGTTGTATCAGCTTGATCCCTCTATTGTGGAACAAGTAGTCATAAGTTTTTCATGATCTTGGAGTTAAAGGGTGTTCTTGTCTATTCCTTGGGTTCTAATCTTATAAAGGGGTAGGATTTTCAGGACATAAAATGTAGAGGATAAAAATACATAGCTAAATTTTTTTTGTTGAACTTCAAGTTACCAATGAGTTGGGTACAAAAGTGTTTTGGAGACACTTATAGGATCTTGGAATCTCATTATCATGGGTTTATATAATGAGAAGAGCATTACATGCATTGTATAGGAATGACTCCCAACTAGGATTTCATAATTCATTTGATTAATTATTTACAATTTTTTTAAAAGGTGTAAATTTTTGAAAAATGTAGCAATTATTTTCAAATGAATTATTTTGAAAAGAGCATGGTTGATTCATTTTGGAAATTGTTTAATTTTAAAAAACAAGACTAGATTTTTTTTAAAAAAATGTTAAACCAGTAATAGTTTGTTTTCTAAAGATATTCAATGATACTTGATGTGATATAATTTGGAATGTGAATCCATCAGTTCCTAGAGAGTGAGGCTTATAGATTTTTTTTAATGTTTAGTAAATGAAATCGGGTAGGAATTATAGAAACAAGATGAAATAAGCTATAGAGAATATGTTTTAACCTGAGCCACATGGGAACTAAGAGCTGGCTCTTATTATTGTCCAAGTATTCCAAGATGTGGTTTTTGGGAACTAGATGAATGATCCAAGGCATGTGGATTATTCCATCTTGTTCAAGAAGAAGAATCCACCCATCTTCTGGGGTGATTCTGAACACGAAAATGTGGAGGTGTGGATGAGAAGGATGAAATATATGTTTGATTTCATCGGAACACCATCAGAGATGAAAATCAAGATAGTGACTTATATACTCGAGGATCATGCATGATAGTGGTGGGATCTAGTGGTGCATGCTAAAATGGATCAAGGATTTACTTTGGAGGATTTTTAGGAATTTTTTAACACACAATTTTACCCTCACATGTTTAGGATCCATAGAATGATAGACATCATTATCATAAAGAAAGAAAATGTCTCTATCATAGATTATGTGGCTAAATTCATACATTTAGTATGATTTTCACCAGAGGGTGCAGCTAGTGAGTCCTTGAAGGAACACATCTTCGAATTAAGGCTAATGCAGGAGATTTGCTTGAAGATTTTGTTGTTCTATATTAGGGATTATATAGTAATTGTTAACATAGAAACAATGGATGAACGTGACATATCAAGATATATGGTAGGAAGAAGTATGATGATACTTATAGGAAATGGTGGTAACTCTAATTCTAGGAGAAAGAGGAAGAGGGACACCTATTTCTAAGGTGGAATCGGGATGCAGAATCAAATAGTTGGATCAGTGAACCTTCCCCCTTGATCAAAGATCATAGAAGGATGCTTCCAATGAGTTTCCTTTGACCACATGGAATGAGAGTTTGCAATACCACCAAGAGCATGCCATAATTTCAACAATATGGGTAATCTTTAGTGCTATTGTCGTAGTACTCCGAGGTCAGGTGCGCAAGACACTTCTCAGATGTCGTAAGCATCATATTCTTCGAAAGGAAGAGGCCAGCATAATCAGACACCTCATAAAAAATAGGGCCAGACATGGGGATTATAGTGACACCATGACTCCTTAAAAAGGGAAATCTTAGTAAATAATCAAGGAGCAGAGTGTAGAAATAAAGTAGTTTTATGGAGCTGAGCAGGTGATTGTAGATGATTAGGCTGGACTATCTAGGGTGAGAGGTATGATTCTTTTAAATTCCAACCATATGAAAATGTTGTTTAATACTGGGGAATCATATTCTTTTATTTCTTTTCTTATTTTTGATTTTATATGTTTAATACTTGAGATGATGCCATCTGTGATAAAACATCAAACTCCTCCTAGGGAATGAGAATGTAGAGACTTCCTGTGTAGAGCATGTTCAATAACTGTTGATGGAGCTGATCTCATATGGGGCTTCTTAGTGGTAGAGATAGATGTCTATGATGTAATCCTAGCTATGTATTGGTAAACAACATTCAAGGCTCATATTGAGTGTCATAGAAGGACAATTACATTCACGACTGAGGATGGAGTAGAGCATCACTTTAAATCGGAAATGGTTGTAAAGATAGTCAAAATAGGATTGTTGGCACCAACAGTGGAAAAAATATCTTACCACTTGGTAGTGTTGAATTTGGTATCAATATAAGATTTTGAGGATACCATTTTTTAGTAATTTTGGATTAATTTACAAATGTCTTTCCTAAGAACCTCTCTAGGTTACCACCTATAGGGGAAGTGGATTTTACGATCGATCTCTTTCTCGGGACCAATCCTATTTAACTTCCATCTTATAGGATGGAACCAATAGAGTTAAGGGAAATCAAAGTGCAATTGGAGGAGATAGAAAACAATGGTTTCATTCATCCAAGTTCATCTCTATGGGAAGCACCGATCTCGTTCATAAAGAAATCATATGAAACCCTTTTATTGTGTTTTTATTATCGTATGAATAACTAAGTTTCAATAAAGAATATATATCCTCATCCATTCATTTAGGATCAATTAGATCAATTGAGGGGAGCCCAGGGGTTCTAAAAAATTAACTTAGGATCACAATATCATCAATTACGAGTTCAAAAGGAATATATTCCCAAAACAACTTTCAAAAGAATATATGGCCACTAAGAATATATATTAATGACTTTCGGTCTAACGAATATACCAATAGTCATTAGGTCATTGATGGATCATATATTTTAGAGATATCTGGATTCTTTTTTTTTTGTGGTTTTTGTGGATGACATATTGGTGTATTCACGAACAATGTTTGAGAATAAGAAACACTTGGATATAGTGTTAGGAATCTTAAGAGACTATCATTTGTATTACAAACTATCAAATTTTTATTTTTCGATACAAGAAGAATTCTTTCTGAGGCATGAAATTTCTTAAAAAGTTTTTTTGTAGATCCTAAAAAGATAGAAGTTGTTATCTCTTGGAAAGCCCTGAAAAATATCTTTGAGATATGAAGTTTTCTTGGTCCAGTTGGTTTTTACCGATGCTTTTTTCGTGACTTCTCATGAATAAAATCACTTATGATGGCATTGACAAATAAAATAGTTCCTTTACATTGGATAGAGGAATTCCATAATTCTATTCAATAGCTAATGTTTATTATTACATCAGCACCTATCTTGATTTTTTCAGATTCAGGATAGGGGTATGTGGTGTACTATGATTCTTCGTGATATGTGTTGGAATGTGTTCTCATGCAATGAGGCCATGTGGTTTCTTATGGTTCAAAGCAGTTGAGAGTTAATGAGAATAATTACCCAACACGTGATTTAGATTTATATGTAGTTTTCCATGCCTTGAGGACTTGGAGTCATTATCTCTTTGATGAGAAAGTTACTATGTTCACAAACTAGGAAATATTGAAACATATTTTCTCATAATTTGATTTTAATATGAGAAAAAAATATGGATGTAGTATCATTAGATGTTTGACTTTGACTTAATTCATACATTCGGAAAAGGTAATTTGGTGGTCAATACATTAAGAAGAGATTCATATGCGCAGCTGGTGAAGGTAGCTTTAGAAGAGCGGTAGTGAATATCAGTCCTAGCTGACATGCATGTGGCTGGTTTGGTAAATATGGTTAAAGGGGCACAAACATCTGATGCAGAATGCCTAGTTTTGAGTTAAAAACTCCATTGTGAGGACACTATTAAGGGATGAAAACTTTATGGGAGTTTGGTTATGTGGTTCATAGATAAGATGAATGCACCTATGGATTTTTATGAAAAACATCCTCATGATTACCACGATTTGAGATGGGTTGTACATATGAGAGTACCAAAAAAGTATATGGTTTTAAAGGCACTGTTTTAGTGGAGTGACATGAAAAATAAAGTGAATAAGTTCGTTTCAAAGTTATTAACATGTCTAAAATTTAAGGTAGATCATCAACAACCATAAGGTATGTTGCAGACTTTACCAATTCTAGTGTGGAAATGGGAGCAGATAGTGATGGATTTTGTTACAGTCCCCCAAATAATAGTTCAGAAATATTATGGCATATGGGTGATAGTGGATTGGCTCACAATGTTAGCTCATTTAATCCTTATTTTTAAAACTCATATGGTGGAGGATATTTCCAAAATCTATATCCAATAAGTGGTAAGGAGACATAGCATACCAGTTTCGACCGTGTCAAAGAGAGATTCGAGGATCACATCTCATTTCTTGAAATCCTTATGGAAATACCTTGGAACTCAATTGACTATGAGTACTATGTATCATCCTTAGACGGATGATAAATTTGAATGGAAAATACAAAAATTAGAATACATGTTTTAGGCTTGTGTAATGGATTTGGGTGCCTCATGGGTGGAGCATATACCGTTAGTGGTGTTCTCTTATAATAACAACTATCAGGCCTCGATACTTATGTCTCTATTTGATGTTTTTTATGGATGTCCTTGTCATTCTCCACTACGTCGGGTGGAAGCTTGTGATACTTCACAAGTTGGGCCGATCCTTGTCCATAATATGGCAGAGAAGATTTAATTTATCATAAATATGATTTAAATGGCTCAGACTCATCAAAAATCACATGCAGATCATCACTGACAACCTATGTCATTTTTGTTGAGTGATCATGTGTTCTTGAGGATATCTCCAAGTCTTGGACATCATCATTTTGGGAAGTATGAAAAGTTATCCCCTTGATATATTTACTATTTGGAGATATTGGATAGTTTTAGAGAGGTGAAATATCGATTGGAATTTCCACCATGGTTCAGTTCGGTAAACAATGTGTTTCACATATCTCAGTTGAAAAAGTATCAACCTGATCCTTACCATGTGATCAGATGGGATCATATTGATCCAGCGATGGATTATTCATTGGTACATATCCTGGTGCAGATAATAGATATTAAAGTGAATTTTTTGCGTGGAAAAAGCATCGATCTAGTGTGGGTATTATGAAAACATGGTTAGATTTAGGATGAAACTGGCCAACATGAGAAGGAAATGAAAGGGAAAAGCCCGGAACTCTTTCAGGTTAGTGATGGTTTTCTACATTCTGGGGACAGAAAGACCAATGGTGGGGAGATTGTAGTACCAAATATTTTTTTAATGTAACCCTTATGTTGTTATTTTTTGTTTATAAATTATAAGGGTGAATGTTGGGAGAGTTGGGAGAACTTTTTTGAGAGTTTTGGGGCAAAATGGAAGCCACACATGATGCACATAGTTTGTATAAACTATGCGGAAAGACTAGTAAAAATAGTTTGAAGTTGTAGATTGTGGATAGTAGCTTTGGCACGATCTGAAAATGGTTTGAGATACCTTGTGAGGATTCCATGAGGGGTGATATGTAAGGTTGTATCTAACGCACATTTAGCGCATATTTTTCCTAATAGTGTGAACTAACCATGCATGGTTAAAAACCAATCCCCTTAAAAAGTAGATCTAGGTCATCCTTGACATTAATTCACTCATTTTTTCCCAAACTGGTTCTAACATAGGATTTTTCTTCTCATAAGGCGAGAGAATGTTCTCTTATTCATCTGGAGGAGATATAAATGCTTCCCTTGGTGATTTAAAGATGTATTCTTGATGTATGTGATTGTTCTTCATCGTTCTTGATTAGTTTCAGAGATCTACTTAGATCTATTTCTCTTCTCCTCTTGGTTTCTTAGATCTGCATCCTTTATGGGTATATCTAAGATAGTGAATACGAAATATGATACACTTGGTGTTTTTTTATAGGATTGGAGATCTAAGGAGATTTCGTGGAGAATCAACCCAATTTTCTTGATCATTCTTTATCCATTTTTGATTTTTTTCAAAACTGTGGAGGTAGGTGGCATCACTCTCAACTCCTCTTAGCAGAAATGAATGGAATGGTTTCAAATTGATTTCATTATGTAGATTTGATTGTGAATTTTCTGATTTAGGATTTCTAGAAACCCTTTATGGTGATGGTTGTGGAAAATCTAGAAAATGGGTTCTTTTGATTAAAGTGTTTGATTCTTGATTTTAAAATGTGGATTTTAAAATAGGATTTCTCAAGAATCATGGTGAATGGATTTGATAAAAAGGTTTTCAATTAAAGGAATGAGTTTATTTAATTGGAATGGGTGATTCAAATTTTTTTTAAATGGTTTTATTCAAATAATAGTTTTATTGAAATGGTTATTTTAAATGGTTTTTGCATAAAAATGGTGTGTGTTTATAAAACATTTCTAAGGCTTGGTTGGAATATGACCTTATTCTCTGTGCCAGATGTGTTATGGCATGTGGGGTGTAATTATCATTTGATGACATGGTAAATCGATAAAATACCACTCATGAGTATAGAAATGTCATAATGAAGCATGCATAGTTGGATGTAATAATAAGTTGAATGGAATGGTTATGCCAAAATGATATTGAGAAATTGGTTTAAAGGGTTTTGTGGATGTTTTATGGAATTAAGAATTGATGGAAATACAGTTTTAATAGAAATTTTTTCCATTTCAGTTAAAAATGGTTTTGGAACTTGTTTAGATTCAGTTATAAAGTATCTTGGTATTTTTTTATATAAACAGTTTTATATAAATGTTGCTACCTTTTATATCCTAGTGGTGTGAGTAGGGAAGTCATTGTGGAAATCCTACTATGTTTTACACTCACCCCTTCTTTGGAAGTTTGGTTTCTTTTTTCAGATTCTATCTTTTGATAAATGGTAAAAGGTAATGTATCACATGTATTTAATACCACCTCATGATACTTGGACTGTTTGGTGATTTTAAATCTTAGAACCTGTGGAGCATTGTGTCTTGTGGTTTTCTCAAAGTCTTTAGTTGTTGTACACTATTTAATTTGTTAGTTGTTTGGTTTTCTACTATTGAACAC
Source organism: Viscum album (assembly GCA_963277665.1). Classification (NCBI taxonomy): domain Eukaryota; kingdom Viridiplantae; phylum Streptophyta; class Magnoliopsida; order Santalales; family Viscaceae; genus Viscum; species Viscum album. Next base: position 1,720,915,695 of record OY728137.1, read on the forward strand.
TTTGTAGTGGTTTGATATTAATGGAATTGTTGAGTAGTATTTATTTTTTTCATGCATCATATAGTGAGCTGTTTGGTTGTGGTTTTTTGAGTTAATTATCCTATTCATAAAGGTTAAATAATCACCCACTTGCATTTGAATCACTTTAGCATTTATTTCCAGCCTTTAGCTTATTGAGTGTGTATATTAAGTCCTAGTAATGATTAATTGTATTCAACATCCAATGATAATAATAATTTCATTCCATTTTATCTATTTGGAATTGAAAATATATTTTTATTAATTCATTATTTTTGGAAATTCCTAGAGGTCTCCTCCCCTCACTTATTAAATGGAACCTCTTATTCTCATTTATTTAATCTTAAAAAACCCTTGGGTTTAGAAAATAACCACCAAAAATACGTTACCTGAACTCATAACCTCATTATATATATCTTATTTTAGGTATAACATCAACCATGGAATGATTAATGTGTTGATCAAATGAGTTTTTCCAAAAAATATGTATAGTTTTATCCACTTGTTTTTGTTTTGATTCTTCTTACACATCATTATAATACTCAATAATCCTTAATATATAATAAAACAATTATATTTCCTTAAATTTGGTGTTTTTATTTTAATTTAAAAACCTCTAACTATTTACTCTTCCATTAAATGGGAAATGAAACCATCATTCATGTGTACAGAGGACTACCACCTCATGAACAGATATAATTAATTTTCCATCACCGTCTCTCAAGGATTGATTATAACGATATAATTCTTGTTTATATATGATATTAATGACATATTTATCATTTAAAAAATAATATATCATTTATACAGTTATATATTCATGAAATGAAAAATGATAACGTTGTTCATGCGTACGTGTGGACTACCACCTCCACGAAGAGATGTCATCCATTTTTTATCACCACATCACATTGAACATATATATAAGTATATATAAATAAATAATATGATATATATGATTTTATTATAATTATTTAAACATAAAATATTCTTTACATTATTTATAAAATGATAATTGAAAAATTTAAATGTTACTCATGCGTACGTATGACCAACTATCTCTATGATTGTAACATAGTTCATTTTTTTAAAAAATATTTCATGAGTGGATTTAAAAGTATAGTTAATATATTAAAATGATATTTTTTACATGATTATTACTCTAGATATAATTTAATGTAGACCAATTTATCCATAATTCAATATATTGATGTCATTTAGGACTTGTGAACAAAATATAATAAATGCATCAAAAGTGAACTTAATTTATTAAGTAATTGTATATAAAATTTATATAAGTGATATATAAGTAATAATTAACATGAAAAATGTTATTTTGAAATTAAATAATTATCATATGTTTATAATTCATAAATATAAAAAATGTACATGATGACTCACACTCATATTAAGATACTTTACATAAAGAAAATCCTCTTTTTAAGTTCCTCTTTAAACTAATTTTACAAAAGTCAAAAGGAATGTATTTTTAACTTATACGGAATGAGAGTATGTCATTAATATTATGACTCCATAATTATTTTATATTGCCCTTATACATTTTCATAGTTTTTTCAACAAAATTTATTTATTTATTATGTGCAAAGTTTCGAGATTTTAAATGTGGTTTTTACAAGTAAAAATGGGATTTTTATATCTGATAGTGTTTTCACATGGTTTTAAAATAGTTTTCAAGGGTTTTATTCACAATATATTCCATAAAAAATATTTTGTAATGGTTTATCCCCATTATAGATCATGGGTGAGTCCATTATAGCTTATATGTTTGTTGCGCCACAATTTCACTAGGTGAGATTGTTATAGATTATATAATGGGTGCACCCATATAGAACTCCAATGCATTGAGATCTCTATAGGTGTAAGTAAATAGTATGTATATTCAATTTGTTAGGGTGATATTGAGAGTGATATGATAATGATGACCCAAGGAACCTGCGTTAATTTTCTATTCTTTCTGATTTGTTTTCATGGAAATCATTTGATTTCTTATAGTAAGACAATGATTATTTTAAAGGAAAAATGAAACAATTTTCTAATGAAAAAGGTATGTTTTTATAAAACTATTTTTAATGGATTTTCATGTTTTTCAATGGGATAATGGTTTTCTTATTTTATGTCCCCTACAGATATTTTTTACTTATCACACATTTTAAAATGTTTTCAGAAGGATATAATGATTAGTAGGAACATGGATGAGGTAAATAAAAAGACTGTAAAGACATGTACTGAAAAGAAATCATGTTTTTAAAAAATAAATATTGTGTGAGAAAATGGATAATTACTATAAGCTTTCAGATGTAATGTATGGGGTTAATATGAATGAATATTTCTTAATTTTCTAAAACTCAAAACCGAAAAGAACGTCAGGATTGTATGAAAGTGAATTTTCGTTCAAAGGAACTAGAATCTGTACTGCTTGAGGTTACATCATTGGAGTTGTTATTAGAGGCGGGTTTAGATATATTTGGAGATTATAATGTTTTTATGGGAGGTTATTTATGATTGATTCATTCCATCATGGTTTTATAATTTTAAGGCTGATCATAAGTTCAATGTCTTAGAAACCCCTTTTGAGGCTTTAATTAATGAAATATTAAGGTTACTAATGATATTTTATGGAAAATTAATTTTTTAAGGTAATTAATGGTTATTACATTTTGGGATGAAAAGTTAAAGGTATGAGATAACCATTGAGGTTAAAATATTTCTTTAATATTGAATATATTATGGTTACCCTTGAGGATGTTTCTCAAATTTCTATAAATGTTTAATAATAATAATTTTATAAAAAGGACAACCCACAGGTCGGGTGACAACCCATCACATATAGCATGACCACAATATTTAAACCCACAATCAAAGGGCTATGATTGTTCATCTCCTACCATAATATTACATGATTTCCCAGTTAGTATGATATTGAATTTCATTATCTAAATGATCAAACATATATAATTTATGTTCATTTTGGAAACAAATTTTTTATTATGAGATAACTATGGGATTGGAAATTGATTTTTATTATATAATTAATGTTATTTTAGAATATGTTAACTATTTTTGGAACCCCAAACGATTAAGGTAAACACAATACAATTTAATTTTATTTGATTAAAAATGTTTTAATTATCTTTTGTAATCATATATAATTTTATTTTTGATTTATGGAGATTCATGTTATTTATAACAATTGTTATCATATCTTGAATATTATATGATTTTGACAATTACATTTTCCTACATGATTACTTAAGATTGATTGATTTTAGGTTAGGAGATAAATGTTAAATTTATCTTGGAAGACTATGTGGTCAAATCATTATGATTTTTGGGTTCTAATCTCAGTCTAGAATATTTTTGAGAAATTATAAGGCTAGTTATTTTTTGGATGATCTATTTTGGACTTTGGTTATTACTATTAAATTTTGGAGATTAAATTTGATGTCTTTATATAACGATTTATTATTTTGGGGAAATTATATTATCTTGTACTAACCATTTTTGTTTTAGTTAATGGCAAAATAAAAGATAAAATTATAATTATTTATTTATACTCTTTATAATCCATATAATTTTATTTTAATGTTTTATGAATGAAATATTAATAATAAAAAACTCATAATTTGAAAAATAAGATGATATTATGGTAGAAATTTATAATAGGATAGAACTATACTATTATATGAAGTATATTTATTTATTTTATTAGACTCGGTGGGAAAGGAATTCCTCAAATTTAAGTAGAATTATTTCAATTTTTTGTTAATTTAATTTTCATACCAATAAATCAATGGCCTTTTAACCCATCCTAGATTTATGATATTTATGGTTAAAATTTTTATGACCATATTCTCTATCAATCTCTACCAGTTTCGAAGAGTTAGTTTTCTCTTGTATATCCACGTTTTTCATTACCACTTATGTTATCTTACATAGAAACCTAGTATGTGTTAATCGAGATGATCTTTTTACATCCCTTTTCTCTCCTATCAAGTGATGGGTATATTAATCCTTTTTATGATTTGGGATTTAAATATAGGTATTATAAAAAGTCAAACCCTGGTTATCGAGCCTGAGTTCAAAATTATAAGGAAACAATTTCAGAAGGGGGTGGATTTAAAAACCGAGTTTCTTATATAATAAGTCATTTAAAAATTTATAACTATTCCAAAATTATGTAGATGAATTCTTTATAACTAAATTAAGTTATTCTTAAAATGAAAAAGGAAATGACATTATTAAACTCATTTCTTATAAGATGTTATTTAAAAGTTTATTTTTAAAATTATATAAATTTAATTTTAAAAAATTAATTTCATTTTTAAATTCATGAGTTAAAAATTATCTTATGACAAATTTTGAATAATTTTATGAAAATATTGATTTATCAATGAATAGTGAAAAATATTAATTTTTTATTGAAAACAATATTTTGTTCTAAAGTATTTACATGCTCAAATTATGTTTTTTATTAGTTAAAAATTTTAATTTTTTTATTTTTAGTTAAAATAATCTAATTATAGTTCTCTAAATAGAATTTAAACTTTAATTTAGTATACAAAATTTAATATTTTATAAAAACATTTTTTTTTCAAAAACTGATTTTCATTTCGTTTTTTATGTTTAATTTTAAATTAAATTATACAACTCAATTTTTTTGAATTTTGAAAAATGAATTCAATATTTGGAATTAGTGGTTCCAAATTTAGAAAATAGTTACCTTTTATTTTTGGGAAAGATGAGTTGTAACCTCAATAATTTTTATTACCCGGGTAAATGATAAATCATGTAATTTAAGTTAAAATTAAAACAATAAGAATTGTTAAATGACCATAAAATTGACAAAATCATGTCTGATGAGTATATATAGACCATAATCATATAATGGTTGAATATATGACCTTTTTGGGAAACTAATATGATATTACAACCTTTATAGAATTTTATTTAATGAAATGTGAAATATGTCACACTCAGGTTTTTGATAAGTGTAATATTTTTAATATGGTGTTATCTAGAGGATATATTCTACAATAAATCGTATTTTTAAATATAGTATATTTATATTCATAATTATATTTTTTTAATTTTTATTGATGAAATAATTACATTAAATGATTGCACAACACTAATGTGTTAATTATTTAATTAATAGAAAAATCCAATAAATGATATTAAAAATATTAAAATAAATATAATTAGAGATAAATAATGTTATTAATTAATTTCATAGACTCCAATGAAATTTTAGGGACACAATAAAATTCTTTTTTATTTAAATTTTAGATGTTGTAATGATATTATTAAAGTCAAAGTAATAAATAGTTAAAAATTGACATTATTGATTTGGTATAGTAAATAAAATTTTATTAATTGATATAAAATTATTAAAAAAATTATATTCAGTCGTGTGATTGTGATAAGTTTTAAAATATCAAACATGCCCCATTTATTGGACGTTTTTTATTTTATTGTTAATATATTAAACATTAAACAGTAAAAATCCGTATATTCACGGTAAGTGTTAAAGGGGATAAAAAGGGTTAAAACCAAAAGATAAGGGTTGGAATATAGTCAAATCATGTCCAATTTTTATTTTATGAGGTTATTTTGACCCATAATCATCTTATATTCTATATAAGTCTCTTTGGAGCCATCTAGAACTGAAAATTAATTTTTCTAATATAATATTTTAATAAATTCCAAGAGTTCCCCTTCCCACTTTTATTAAAGGAAACCTATTATTATCAATTATTCACACTTAAAAACCTATTTTGTTAATCCAGTACATGCCCAAATCCTATAATATAATCTACAAAATTATTATAAAGGTATTATTTTAGGCATAAAACCAACACTAGAAGGATTTAGGTGTAAATCAAGGATGGTTTTAAAAAGAAAAGGTGTTGTTCTTATCCACTTGTTTTAGTTTGGTTTCTTCTTCTATATCCTTTCAATATTCTCTAACCATGATTCTAAGGGATCTAATTTTACCTGTAATATTTTTTATATTATTTGTACTATTTTTCAGACAAGGCACTGAGACTGTGTGCGATTCAAAGGCCCGATGTGCCCAAAATAAATGATTGAAATAGATCAATTTTATTAAATAGAACACTCATGAAATTTTTATGAAAAAGAAGAATTACATTTAAATAGGGGCCCATATCTGAAATTTGAGGGCACCATTGATTTTATAATGTGATAATTACCCTAGTAATTACATATAATTATCATAGTGAGATGTTTATGGAAAATTTATCATGCGCGTGACATGAATAAAATAATTAAATAAAAAATTTTATTTTTATTTTGTCGATGAAGTGACTAACATATCTTTAAATAGAAAATTATGAAGAAATTACAAGGTTATTTTCATAACACTAGAGCCATTGGAGAGTTGTTCAATAGAGAATTGGAGGATCTCTCCCAGATGAACGAAAACCATAATTTAGAGAAGATATTGGAAAGCAACGAGATTGGTGATATCACAAATGATAATGACGCATACTCATTCTTTATCAGGGATCGGTACATCTCGAGGTAGGAGTGTTGTTATGTTTGTATTATTTCCATGTTCTTAATTCCTATGATGATCTCGAATCAATCAAACAATATATTGATCTTTAGTTCAGTCATCATGCAGGTTAGGTTTATTTGTGGGGTTATATTGGGAGTTTATATTAGTTGTTATGGATTATTTTCTTATCTTTTTAATGGTGATATATTGATGAAAACATTTAAATTATGTGAGGTTCATTCCTAATGTTTTTGGTTGTGAATTTCTCCTTTATTTATTTATTCATCATGGTGTTCTTCATTGAAAATTTTCGCGATAACCACTGAGAAATAGATCTTTTCACACCCGTTTCTTAGCACAATGATCCGATATTGTAGATTTAGAAGTGACATGACACGATGATGGGGAAACTATTGAAGAGGTGGAGAATCAAATGGTTTTGGATACCCAAATTCATGTTATTTGACACAAAATGATGAATGATGAATAAGACCATTTTTTTAATGAATTAAAGGTCCAATATATAGTGATTTATGGTGGAAATATTCAGCTAGAATTGATCCACGATTTCCATCAAGAATAATGCTAGATTTTGAGATGGAGACAATAAATATGCATGTAGAGTGATGAACTAGTGGGATTCTATAAATCCTAATCCGTATGATATGTAATATTTTATTATAAAGCATGGGGATACCTCCTAGAGGAATCTAGGGTTTTGTGAGAATTGTATGGATCATATGGAGTGTAACCTCTCCACGATGGCTATGTGTGTACCTCAGATTGTACATGAACGCGGGCTGGAGTACAAGGGCATGGGAACGCCATGTACTCTCACATAGACATGACTTTTCCAGTTGAACATGGACATACCTGTGTACTAGTACATGGGAATCCACATGTTGTGTACTATTATATAGACACAGAAACAAACATGGTCCATTTATATAGGTAGGACTCAAGGTTGAAGGGTCAGGGAATGTAACCCTACTATATGCCGTTTACTCCCTTAATGATTTCTTTGAGCCCTTATCCACTGTATCTTACACATGTTTTGTTAGCGTACTTCCCCTATCATTTTCCGATAGGGTTAGCATATAATAACCTCTTATACATAAGACATCAATTCCTTTAGGAATAATTATTTTCTATAGTTGTTGGAATCATTTCATGAGGCCTGAAGTGAGATCCTTTATTCATCTACATTCCCTGGGTGGTGTTCTTGGTATCATAAAGACTAAATCTATGTGGGCACTGATATTCTACTTAGTGGGTTAGTCCAGATTGAGTTTTTGTTATACCTCGTGAAATTGGGAGTGATCCTCATTTGTGTATAATATCTATTTGGAATTTTAGCATGTACTTAAAATGGTGGTACTCTATGAGCATTGCCTCTCGGATGGACGTCATCAGTGCAAATAGACTTGTGTAGTGTGTTCTCTCCGATGAGTGATATGTGAAACCTTCAAGCTAGAATCCTAGAATAGAATTACAGTTCTAACTTTACCTTTCAGACTTTCTGTCTTTTTTGAGTATATATAGATATTCTTGTTATATGTGATGAAGACATGTACCCATGTAGAGCGGGCTGTATTCTTTTGTTGTATGCATTTTGGTTTCAGGGGGTCTATATAGGTTTTGTTATACTGACCCTATCATGGTATTTTCTTACTAATGTCATGTATTGTGCATAAGATCGACCTTTTAATAGAGTCCTAGAGGAACCAGGACCAGGTGATGCATAGTGAGACTAGACAAAGTGGGGTGTGTTCCTACAGTATCTTTATAGCAGTCTCCAGTACTACTTTTAGGTTGGACTATTTTTCGGACTCTTTGTGGTGAGATTTTATTTGAAAATGTTTATATTCCTTTACTTTTTATTATATGCTGGTTGTAGGATTTAGATTTATGCACACATATTTGTTTAATTTCATTTTAATTTCATCATTGTATGGGATGGATATGAGTGTGTGCGTACATGTACATAGGATAGGGCCACCCATGTTAGTGATATGCCTCGTCGGTGCCAGTCGCTAGCACATGGCCTATTAGAGGTGGGCCTGTGGAGTTGAAAAATGGGATCCATTGGTATGTTCCATGATATAGTGGTATGAGATAAATAGGTTCTACATTAATATTGGAGTCTATGAGATTCATTAGGGGAAATTGTGTTAAGTGTTCCTTATTCAGATTATATTATAGGGACTCCAGTGTTGGTGTAGTGGCCGACGTATCCAAACAACTGGGCTCTGATCACCTAATTTTTTACTCGATACACGAGAAAAATGGTTTTGGGGAAAACAATGGCACATGCATCATATTGTAATGGGTTTCAATTTCCATGTCGTTCTTCAGTCAGCTCTATAGACATACTCATTAAATGGGGTACATCTTATTTATTTTGGGGTGCCTCTATGACATGTTCTAGATATTTTTTAGAATCAATATCACAAGGATGTCCCCCTAGTGATGAGGTGTTTATATAGGGGCCAGTTCTAAATTTGTTACCTTTAGGTGGTGCACCATTTATACCACTACCTATTGAGTAGAAGATGGTACCCGTAGTACCGGTAGATGAAGTGTCTAGGTTGAGTGCACTTCACAAGTTTTTGTGACAGAGAACCATCAGGTTTATAGTTGACCTAAAACCATAGGAAATTGAAGAATGTCTAGAGGCAGTGAAACAAGTTTTATATCTAGTCAGTGCACCATCCGATCATATGGTGGTCCTAGTGGCGAGCCTTCTCTATTGATCAATATGGTGATGGTGTATGTTAATGACCCTTTCATATAACTTTGAAACTCTAGCATGGGTAGAGTTCTATTTCCTTTTCATAGAGGAGTTCTCTGTAGCTATGATGAGAGATGTACATATAGAGGAGATTATATAGTTTCAGTAGCTTACCATGACATTAGCTAAGAATTCATCAGGGATCACTAACCATTCTAGGTACTCAATAGATATGGTACAAGATCATTTCTTCATGTATCAGAAGTTCATGCAATGAATATGTAGTGACATCTGAGCTAGTGTTATCCCTATATGCATTCCTACCTATGATGGGGTGCTAGAGAAATATTTGGTTTTTGATATTTTCATGGATGAGAAAACCGAACCATTGTTTGAAAGCAGTGGGCACATAGGAGTAGTGACCTCGACATAAAGTAGCCGATGTAAATCTCAAGGACTTGGACGTATGAGAAATTTTAGGAGGAGTTATCAATATAGATATTCTATATTTAAAGTCTCATAGGATGGTTTAGTTAGCCTAGGGAGAGGTGGTGTTACTCATGTGATGATAGAGAAATTTTGCTTGAGGTTGTCCTACTTTCTGTATGGATAATATAGAGACTGTGGATGGGCCACTAAGTTAGAGGAAGTGGAAGGATAAGGAAGGTCCATTAGGATGTATATGTTCTAGAGTGTTTATGAGAGTAGATAGAGGTGTTAGATTCTTTGAATTATTTCTATCACTACTCCTATGTCACTTTATGATCAAGGAGCTGTAGAGAAGGGTTGGGGATAGCTGTAGGTGGTTGAGACTCGTGACCCTGAGGACTGAGGAATGATACGAGGTACAATATGTTTATTTTATACCTTAGCTGAAGTACTAATTGAAATAGGTTCTAGTATTTCTTTTCTTTCCACATTTCTTTTTTGAGACTTAGAGATTCTAGTTGAGACATTGCCTCAACCCTTGCACTTAGAAACTCATACTAGAGATGGCTCAGCTATCACACACTTATGCTGAAAGTGTAACCAGCCTCTTAGATCCAAGATTTATTGATGGGATATCTTTGTAAAAGTAATTAGTCCTTATGATTTCATCTTAGGTATGGACCAATTATCAATAGTTCATTTTCATATTGACTATTTCAGGAATTGGATGTGGTGCGTTCATTATATGGGACTGGGTTCTTCTTTATTGATGAAAAGGAAACCCAAGAAGCGCATTATGGACTCATACATAGGAGGGTGTAGATGGTTACTCGTCATTTAGATTTCATGAACCTTGGTTCTGTGGATGTTATAAGTAATCATATCTTAATAATGGTGGCTAAGTATGGGGATGTATTCCCTGAAGATGTTCCAGGTTTACCTCCCAGCCAAGAGATAGAGTTTTTTATTGACCTAAACCAAGTGACACCACTGATATCTATGCTAGAATATCATTTTTATCTCATATATATTTTCAAGATGATGATTTAGTATAAGGACTTATATAGGATAGCATTGTTAGACCCAACGGTTCACCCTTGGCAGTCACAATATTCTTCTCTAAAAAGGTGGATTAGAGGTTGAGGTTATGTGTGGACTACAGACACTCGAATCTGGTGATTGTGAAGAAAAATAATCCACTACCAAGTATCAATGACCTCTTAGATTAGTGGATAGGATCACAATTCTTCTCAAAGGTCGACCTCATGTCTGGTTATCACTAGTTGGGAGTATTGTATGTGGATGCACCGAAGAAAGAATTCATATGTCTCTACTGTCACTTTGATTAATTTTTTATTCCATTTGGCATGATGAACACCCCAATTGTGTCCATTGGACTCGTGAGATGGATTTTATAGCCTTTCTTAGACCATTTCATGGTAGTCTTCATCGAAGATATCCTTACATACTCAGTGTCTGAGGAGGAGAAATAAAGACACTTGAGGATAGTTGTGGATGTACTCTGAGAACAACATCTTTATAGGTAGCTCTAAATGTTCCCATTATAGATTTTGGAGGTCCACATTATTTTATATAGTGACCCAAGATTTTCATATATTGACATTACATAACATTTTTGAAATAGATTAAATATTACATAAATAGATTCCCAAAGACTGTATTAGTTTAGTGCATTTGTAAACATGGAAATATAAATGTTGGTACATGATTGAGCTATATTATCTCCCACTAGGTTCTCCAAGACTAGTACCCCTATAGACCTAGGTAAGGAAACAAAAAAAATGAGTGAGGTTAGATGCTCAGTAAGGGTAAATAAGGAAGACATTTAAGCATAAACATAGGCATAAGGGTATGAGAATATGATCATAACATTCGAATATCATACCCTACATATAAAATATCATAATCATGAATCATGACATAAATATAGGTAGTTCATAAAACATAAATCATAAGGATATAAAAAACATAATACATTAAATAATAAATTAAAAATTATTCATGGAATGGTGGAAAATAGATAAGCATATAAAATTATTTCCATAATAGTCAAGGCAAAGCTTCCAAGGACATCTTAGTAGTATGGGTTCACCCCATACCATCTTGGTGGACATGGTTTACTCCCATGACCATTGTAGTAGTATGAGTTCACTCCCCATACCATCTTGGTAGTCATGTATCACTCTAATAACTATCTAGGTAGACATGGTTCACTCCCATAACCATCTTGTTACTCATGATGCACTACCATGGCCATCTTAGATGTCATGTTTCAATACCAATGACATCTTAGTCCATCTCATGATATATAAATATTTACACAATGCATTATAGGGAGATATAGGTCCCTCACATATCATAATTAGATCATAAATATCTTTTCCACAATATCATAAACATTAATCATAACATAACTAATGAAATGAAAGGGGTATCATATGAATGTAATCTTATCCTAACATATGGAAAAGATATAGGTTTTTCAATAATTTTATCAAAGGAAAACCCATGAATAGAAATGTATTTCATATATATATGAACCATGAAATAGAAATAGATTTAATAAACATAAATCCCATGAAAGAGAAACGGATTTTATAAACATATAACCCATGAAAGAGAAACAGATTTAATAAACATAGAAACCCTGAAAGAGAAATAGATTTCATGAACATAGAACCTGTGAAAGAGAAATGAGTTTTATAAAAATCACTCATTAAATACATAAAACATTCAAGAAATAATATAAATTAAACATTGGTATCATTTTCAAAATGAAAATGAGTAAAATAAATGGATTTTATATTATATAGAAAATAATTTTGAAATATATTTTAAAAACATTTCTTACGGAAAATTTCATTTCTTCTTAAAAACATTATTTTAAAAAAGAAAGTATTTTGAAACCCATTTTCAAAGAATATAATATAAAAAATTTGAAAGAAATACTGAAATAATTTTGAAAACTTTTTTCCATGAATAATTATAAAAGAATATTGATTAAATTTTGAAAACCTTTTTCCTTGAAAACATGTAAATGATGCTTGGAAAAATTTTGAAACCTGTTTTCCCTGAAAACTTATAAAATAACCTTAAAATAATTTTGAAAAACTTTTTATTTACAAACATATGAAATATTATTGAAAAAATAAATTGAAAACCATTTATTTTGAAAATAATTTGAAATAATGTAAATAATTATTGAAAACATTTTGAAAAAATATTTTAGAAAACATGTTTTTAAGAGAACACATATTTATAATCGAAGAAATAGGTAAAGTCAGACTTTCATAAAAACACTTTCTCTATCATCTAATGTACCAAAGAGTGAAAAAGGTGTACCATTAAATGTATATAACAAGAACAAAAAGAGGGTAATAAAAATAATGAGATTTATTGATATATGGATTATAATATCTCATCAATTAAATAATAATCAAAAACAATATTGATAAACGATGAGATTGTTTCAACAAACTATTATCACCTGGTAACATAAAATCATACTCCCAGTATAAGAAAATGAAATTATATAGATCCTAAATTATCCTGAAAAAGATGTATATTCATGATATAAAATTTCAATTTTAATCATATACACCTCATAAAAGAACATAGATGAGTAATAAAACACATGTCTCAAAGAGAGACAATTGTGACAAAATTACTTTACCTATTTTATAAGTTCTAACCATAAAACCCCTGTAATAAATATCATTAAATGGATATTAAAATATAAATAAATTTATTTATAATAATTATATAATAAATTCATGGGGTAGTATATACATAGTGCAAAATAAAATAGTGGTGAACATGGCATGTATCTCAAAGCTATAAAAAGGGAGATAAAATTCCATAACCTAATGTCTTGACTCTCTTCACACTCATAAAAACGTCCTATATAATAAATATAATTTTATTATAAATATTTTAAAGAACCATATTCTTATATATAATAAAACATATTGTTATATTTTTACTTTATATTTCACACATATAAAAAATTCAATATTAGTTTTTGGATTTGGGTAATATCTTCTTTGTTTTTCCCATGTCGCCTAATTTGTTATATTTTTGGTCCACATACTTATATAATGATTACCAAAATATAGAAGATAATATAAATATCATTTATAATCAATATATATGTATTTATAATAATCTATAGAATATGTAAATATGAAAATGGGCTACACCGTTTATAGAGATGGTAGGTCGTATGTACGCATAAACGAGGATTCTATTTTCCTTTGTAATATTGAAAGAAATAAAGTAAATGAAATAAATGTATATATGTATATAATATCACTATATTATCACTATTATGTCATATATTTCATATAATATTACTAAACCAATCCTTAATACATTCTATGTAAAGTGTGAATGAATGAAATCGCTTTGAGGAGGTGGTTCTCTACACTTCGAGAAGCAAAGTTATCGTATTTACACAAAATGGAAAGCATGAAGATAGGATTTATATAATAAATATATAAGTATAAATACATCGTAAATATCCCATATATCAAATAAATACAGACTTTACATCATAATTTCCAACTATAGAAGGTGGTAAAGGTAAAACGAACAACATTATTTCATGAGGCGGTGGATCACTTTACGCAAGAACAGTATGTTCGTTACCCATAAAATTGATGTTTGTATAAGTATAGGTATAGAAATTATAAAAAACACATATAATTATATTTATGATACTTTTATTCTTATATGGTAATGAAATAATAGAAATTGTGGTGTTCTAGAAAGAAAAAAAGGAAAAGATCTTGAGGAAGGATGTTACCTCTTCTTTGAGTACCTCCTTTTAGTTTGCACCAAAGGGCTTCATTGGTTGGATTTACACCCAGAGGTAGGATTTAGGGATTAAGGGAGGGATTTTAGCACATGTATTGGTTATATTATGTCCAAATATAAGTTTTTTGGGAGGTGTAAATATGGGGGATTTGTGGTCTTTTATAGGGAAGGGAGGGGACACACTTGGCATTGTTTACAAGAAGTTAGGTGATCCCATGTTTTACCCAAAAATAGTCATCAGAAACAAATAAAAAAGAATTGAATTTTTAGGGCTATAATTTGTCAATTTAATGGGTGTTTCAGAAGTTTCTAAGTCATTTGGGCCTTTATATTTAAGGTTTATTACCTATTAAGCATAATTTTATGTTAATTGATGTAATTAATCTTAATCACTTTCACAAATATTTTTTATCAAAAATTAATTTAATATTTTTATACTATAAATATAATAATTATTAAAACATTTTTTTCAATTTTTTAAATTGAATTCATAGAAGCAGAAAAACTGAGTTTAATTCTATTCTCACAGACATGGTGAAAAAGAAGTTTGTTTAAGTGAGAATATTCAAAATTTCATTAAGCTTTTATATCTACATTCAGTATAAAAGGATTAAAATGACCTAAATTGGTTTAATAGATTTTTAATTTATATAATTTAAATTTTAAACCAATTTAAAATATAATTTAACTATGTAAATAAATTAGATGAAAATTTGTTTTGAATTAAAATTATGTATTTTTCACTATTCCTCCAGAAATGAAATTTCTCAAAATAATCCAAAAATTTCACCATAAGATAATTTAGAAATTCTGAATTAAAAAATGATATTTTTTTTATAAAATTAAATTTTGAAAATTTTATAATATAAATTTTATTATTTTTCATATAAGGACATAAAAAAGCATTTCTTTGGTGAAAATAGTATTCTTAAAAATTTAAGCACTTTACCAAATATTATATTTTTCATTATCCCCATAATATTTTAAAAGTAGATATTACTATTCATATTAATAAATTTAATGGCTGGGTTATAATTATATCGTTTAAATAATTATAACAACAAAATAATGTTTTGTATAAACTAAGTGTTGTGTGTAAGGAATTCCAAGTCGGTGTTGCGTGTAGAAAATTCCAAGTCGTTGGTGCATTTAGTGCAAGAAAAGAAATTGTTGTGTGTAAAAAAAACTTATCCTGGGGTATCATATAATGAAATATTAACATGGTGTAACATAAAAGGAAAGAATAAATTGGTTCTTTCATATAACACAAGATATATTCGGTGTTGCATAAAATAAAAAATATCAACAAAAGATTAAATTAATACAATAAAAATATATCACAAAAACTGATGGTGTTACATTATACCCCATTAAAATAATTTTTTCCCTCAAAATTAATCTAGGTTATCAATTTTTTAAAACTATAAATTCCCATTCATAGAAACTTACATTTTAAATATGAATACTAAAACTTCATTTAAATAAAGTTGGAACCATAATGGTTACCCAAAGTAACACATAACTAGGTTTTCACATATGAGAAAATAGGTGAGAAGTGAATACATGGACATGGAAGTGAAATATAACAATCACGTTCTGGAGTATAGTGATAGAGAACTTCGTTTGGATAAAGTTAACACTCACAAAGCTATAAATTTGTGATTATCTAAGGGAACATTTTATTCATCATAAACGAGGGTACTGGGATAACCTTTTTTATTTGAAGATACTATTCCTAGAGTTGAATAATTTTCATAAGATATTATACTTACATGATTTTATTCTCTTTTTTAACTAAAATATCACCCTTTGGTCATGTCTTGACTGATTTCCACTTCACCTCTTTTTCTAAAAGGGAAGGTGGATTTGTCATTCTTGAGGCACTAAGAGATCATGAGTTCAATGATAAGTCATCCCATGTCTCTTCAGTTATCATAAACCCAAGTTTGTTAGAGCATTTTTTCTAATATACATAAACCCTCATGTGGTGATATAATACTTTAATCTCAAAAACATCATCTGAAGTTTAACTTAAACTTTAAATAAATGGATACCCTTATAACCCTTATGAAATATGAAAATATAAAGCATTATAATGAAGGTAAAAAAATAATATTAACATTGATTGCCCATATATTATAAATTATCTCTTCATTTTCACATTCCAAACATGTTAATACCATGATCATATATTATCTTCAAACATGTTAATAACCTGAATTACCATAAATCCTTTTGGAAAACCTTATTTCTTCCTTATTCTAAATATTTATTGACATATTCCTTAAATATAATAACTTTGAAATATACTCCACGATAATATAAACTACTTTTTTAAAAAATCCTTTTATCAGTTTTGGGGTAATAAATATCATGTAATTAATATATTTATATCCAACATATCTTTATCCAAACATCATTATCTTAACATACAAAATAAATTATGGTTTACCTTCCATTAATCATAATATCACATTTCATGGAATAACATTTCTAGTTTATTAGAACCATTCATGATATACTTATTAATCTATCAAAAAACCATAAACTTAACAATCCTTATATAACTCACCATTTAAAATTTTGGAATCCAGATACATAAACTCACAAATCATTCCACTTTAATGATTATCATGGAATATGTAATTCTTTGGTTTACAATTAAATTAATCATTCAAGGAATTGTGTTGGGGAATGAATGTGTTCTCCAAAGACAAGTCATTGATCTCCAGGACAATTTACCACTATATGAACCTTTTTACCACATAGATAAAATCATCCTTTCCATTTGAGGTATTCATCTAGGTTCTTATTCCATTCTTCTTAAAACACAATAATATGAATATTATATCCAATATGGTACATACCTTTTGGACATTTATAAAATTTCATCTTCCTCTTATTCTATGTGTTAGGAATATCACCAAATAAAACATTATTAATCATATACCACCATAACTAATTCAACATAATCACAATATCTTTCTCTCTAATGACCATCCCATTTTACTTCTCATTAAAAAATTGTATGTCATATTAAATGTTTACCAAGTTCATTTTGGTTCCCTCCATTGACTAAAATTAGAAATCATAATGTGAGAAACAAATATCAAAGAGAAAACCCACATAATCATGAAAAGGAATTACTTATAAGATGTATAAATCATAACACCTTCCTTAATCTATGACACCCTTGGTTTATCATTGCTAATATAATTTTAAATCCTTAATGATGGTTCATGAAGAGTTTCTATATTCCAAAATCATATCCCATGGGATTGTAAAACTTGGTGTGCAGTAAGGGATGTTGTCATGTATGAGGTTACGATGATTCAGGCCCGAAAAACCTTGTTAGAGTTGTTACTCCTAGGTACATATGTTTCATAGCCACATCCACTTGTATTATACAAGGATGTATTTATTTCATGGAAAACACTTCCTATATCCTTTACCAAGATTCCATGACATTTTCCTATGATTTTCTTTATCTATAGACTTATCCTTATACATTAACTTATGGTTCTAACTAAGGTTTTCTCATCATATATTCCAAATGTTAACTAAACCTTTTCTATAATTCCAGCTATAGAGACCCTCACTTTTAATACATTAACATTACATAAATTTTTAATAATTCATAAAAAATTACACAAATAGAAAACCAAAGACCGTATAAGTTTAGTGCATTTGGAAACATAGAAATGTTAACGCAGGTACATGAGTGAGCTATATTATCTCCCACTAGGTTCTCCAAAACTAGAACCCATATTATACATATCATACCTAGAATATATATTTATAAAATGGGGATGGAAATACACAAATGGTTTAGATCAGATTCTCATTAAGGGTAAATAAGGGAGATATGTAAGCATAAACATGACCATAAGAATATTGGAACATGATTATAACATTATAAGATCATACCCTGCATATTATAGATCATAATCATGGATCATGGAATAAATATTGGAATTTATTAAAACATGAGTCATAAAGTAATAAATTTCATAATCCATGAAATAATAACCTTGGAATAAGACATAGAATTGTTTTAAACACATAAGAATATAAAACGATTTCCATAGTAGCCAAGGAATCGATGCCAAGGACATCTTAGTAGTATGGGTTCACTCTCCATACCATCATGGTATTTAGAGTTCACTCCCATGGAAATATTAGTAGTATGAATTCACTCCCCATACCATCTTTTTAGTCATGGATGCATCATATAACTGTCTTGGTAGTAATGGTTCACTACCACAACTATCTTGGTAGTCATGGTTCACTCTCATGGCCATCTTAGTAGTCACATTCCACTCCCAATACCTTTTCAGTCCATCCCATTAGATATAAATACTTACCCAATGAATTTTAGGGAGATATAAGTCACAACCATCTCATAATGGAAAAATACATACGTTTTCCATGAAATCAAAAATATTAATCATAACATATCCATTGAAATGAAATGGGTATAATAAATATTTAATATTATCCTAACCTATGGAAAAGAGAAATGTTTCATAATAATTTACTCGAAGAGTAACCCATGAAAAGAAATGGGTATTATAGACATATAATCCTTGAAAGGTAAATGGATTTCATAAACGTATAACCCATGAAATAGAAATATATTTCATATATATAGAATCCGTGAAAGAGAAACCGGTTTCATGAATATAGAAACCATGAAAGAGAAATGAGTTTTATAAGCATAATTCTATAAAAACATAAATAATTGAATTGAAAATTTGGATCATTTCACATGAGGAAATGAGTAACATCAACAGATTTCATCTTAGTTGAAAACTAATTTTTAAATATCTTTTATAAAAATTCTTGAGGAAAATATCCTTTTTTATTTAAAAACATGATTTTAAAACATATAGCCTTTGGAAAACCATTTTCATAGAAAATACTTTGAAAATTTATAAATAATGCTTGAAATAATTTTGAAAACCTTTTTCCTTGAAAACATATAATATAATCTTGAAAATATTTTTAAAACCATTTTCCTAGAAAACTTATAATAGAAGTTTGAAAACAGTTTGAAGACCATTTATTTTGAAAATAATTTGACAACATATAAAGAAATATTGATTTTTTATTAAAACTATTTCTTTTAATTTTTTTTGAAAGAATATAAATAATTCCTGAATACATTTTGAAAATATGTTTTCAAAACATGTTTTTGAAAGAACACAAATGTTTTCACCGATTAAAGAAGTAAAGTTAGAGTTTCTTAAAAACACATTCTTTTTCATATTATATTCTATAAAGTAGATAAAATGGCACCATTAATTGGATATAACATGAATAATAATATGGTAATAAAACTCATGTTATTTCTTGGGATAT
Organism: Viscum album; assembly: GCA_963277665.1. NCBI lineage: Eukaryota > Viridiplantae > Streptophyta > Magnoliopsida > Santalales > Viscaceae > Viscum > Viscum album. The sequence goes on from OY728137.1 coordinate 1,720,935,611, forward strand.
GGATCATAATATTTCATCAATGAAATCATAGTCATAAACAATATTGATAAACAATAATATTTTAAAAAAAAAATATATTATCACTTGGTAACAACAAATTATAATTCCCATGTAAGAAAATAAAATTACATAGAGACTAAATTATCTTAAAAAATAGTTGTATTTATGATATAACATGTTAATTGGAAGAATATACCCCTCATAAAAAACATATATGAATAACAAAACACATGTTTCAAAGAAATAAAATTGTCACAAAATTACTCTACCAATTTGGTAACTTTTGATCCAAAAAACCCATGAAATAAATATAATAAAATAGATATGAAAATAAAAATAAATTTATTTATAATAATCATAAAATAAATTCATGTGAAGTATATAAACCATAAAAAAGAAAATATTGGTGGACATGGATTGTATCTCATAGATATAAAAAGTGAGATGAAATTCCCTTAACTTATGTCTTGACTCCATTCACACTAATAAAAAACACAAGTATAATAAATAGATTTTTTTATAGATTTTTTATAGATCCATATTATAATATATAATTATATATATGGTTTTATTATGACATTATATTACTCAATTATTGATAATTCCATGTTAAGGATTCCCATCAGGTAATATCCTCTTTGTTTTTCCCATTTGTCTTAATTTGTTATATTTTTGGTCCTCATACTTATATCATGTTTTGATGAATTTAATCCATAATATAGATATCATTTATAATAATTATATATGTATTTATAATAACATATATAATATATAAATATGAAAATGTACTACATTGTTCATGGAGACGGTAGGCCGTACATACAAATGAGCAATGTTTCTATTTTCCTTTATAAAATTGAAAGAATGAAAGTAAATGAAATATATGTATATATGTATATAATATAATTAAAGTATAATTATTATATCATATGTATCATAGAATTTTACTAAACCAATCCTTAATACATTCCATGTAATTTGTGAATGAATCACGTCACTTTGAGGAGGCGGTAGTCCACACTTCCACAGAGAAAGTTCTCGTATTTAAAAAAATATAATGCTTGAAGTTAGGATATATATATTAAATAAATAAGTATAAATACATCATAAATATAATATAAATCATATCAAAATATAGTTTCCATCATAATTACCAACCATAATAATTGGTACATGTAAAATTAATAACATCGTTTCGTGAGGCGTCATTTCTCTGTACACAAGAATGGTAAGTTCACAACCCATTAGATAGAAGTGTGTGTAAGTGCAGGTAAAAACCGTATAATAAAAAATATTATAGATACCGTTTTTATAAGATGATTTTTATAAATATTAATTGGTTTGGTGGAGAAACTAAAGAAAGGAGCAAGATGAAGGATGTTACCTCTTCATTGAGTAACTCATTTTGGTTTGCACCAAAGAGATTCCTTGGTTGGATTACTGCCAAAGGGAGGCTTCAAAAGTAATATGGGATATTGGGAACTGTATTTATTAGGTATTTTCTTAACCTAAGTTTCTTTATAGTTGTGAAGATGTAACACACCAAGATTTCATATTACATTATCTCTTTAAAGTAATTTAATAGCTTGCGCTACACGCAACACCGAGTTCAAACACATCACGACCTATCAAACTAGCACTCTAAAAAGTTTTTATGTATACTATTAACCATATTTTTAATTTTATATATATCCTATATAATTTTAATATTAATATTTTGTGTTTATTAGGCATAATATATGTACCAATTCAATTTTTCAGATAAAAGAATTATTTTTCAAAAAATATAGTTTTTCAACCTTTTAATGGAGAACCCTTTATAAATTCAATTTTTGACACTTTAATATATTAAATTTGATGAAATTAAACTCGTATTTATAATCAGGAAATAAAAATTTAGTTTGGATAAATTTTTGGTACTTTTCTGATAACTCTCATATTTTGATGAATAGTGAAAAATACTAAATTTTAATTGAAAACGACTTTTTTATTCAAAATAATTTGTAGTGTTAAATTATATATTTGAGTATTTTTAAATTATAATTAGATTATATTTTTACCATTTAATTTAATTTTTTTCATTGGAAGTAATTTAAAATTTTAATTAAACATAAACACATGTCAATCTTTTGGTAGTTTAATTATCAAAAACCCTCTTTTTGGTTTTGACAATGGGAATTAATTTTAAATTAATTTCTAAACATTTGTGTTTTTAATTTTTAAAATTGGATTAAATATTTGTAATAATGTTTTCAAAATTGTATAAATAGGTAAATTTCATTTTTACAAATTATGAATAGTAACTTCAGTAAATATTTTACTTATCATGGATAAATTATAAATCTGGTAAATAGGGGTAAAAATAATATCATAATAATATTAAATCACCCTAAAACGTGTCCTAACCCTATTTTCTAATAAATTTCTTACCATGGGTATCTTTGCGTCGATTTTGGGACCCCATGGAGCCACTTGTAAGTAAAACTGAAACTTTATAGAAATTAATTTAAAGATAAGGAAAATATAACATAAACATATATCGTTAATAAAAAAATATATGAGGTTATACAATTGATATATTTGACAATAAATATTAATTAGAAATATAAAAATATCTTCTACATCATGTTATTTTATTTATAATTTTTATAAATTAAATAATTAAATTTATTTATGACACAATAATGATGCAGTATTTTCTTTATTAATGATAGAATCAAATAAATAATATTATAAATATTAAAATAAATTTAAATTGATACTTTTTATTCCATAAATGAATTTTCTATGTGAATATAAAATTTTAGGTATAATTCAATGTATTTTTTAAGTAATCAAGTAGTTATGACTTTCACAAAAACCAAATTATAAATAGTGTCAGAATTGACAAAGATATGTTTTTCAAACAAATACTATTTTATTAAATGATATAATATTCCTAAAAATATAAGTTTAGACCAAAATACATGAATAATATTATATGTCTCATTAATTAACCACTCTAGTTCGTCTTTTCAGTTTATAGTTTGTATATTAACCATATAGTGTAAAAATACAAGAAGACATGGTAAAAGTTAAACTATTTAACTCGGAGTTAAATCTAAAAGATAAGGTTAATATGGTAACCTAAACGTGTATAAAACCTATTAGTTGAGATTTTTTCGAATCATACCCACCTTATCATAGAAATAAATCCATTATGAGCAATTAGAAATCGAAAATTATTTTTGAATAATTTAATATTTCATGTTCTTTATAAAGTGTCCCTCACCTCTCTTATAAAAGTGTATTTCCCGTTCTCTTGAATTTAAACCTCCAAATCCATTTAGATTGGACAAACCATACTTCAATCACTTACCAAAAACCCTAAATTAAACTTAAGGGCATTATATTGATCGGAAATATAACATTATGAGCCCTTTTCTTCAAATCAAAATGATGAACCCGAAGAAGAGGTAATTACTCCATCACCTCTTTCCATGTTATTTTCTTCTTCCAATTACTCTTTCTTTGTCATTTACATACCAAAATAATAACTCAAGTACCTTATATATAATGAGATGAAATTATAAATATGGTACAACCATATTCATTATTATGTCCATCCTATGAATGACAAAGTCACCATACGTGCGTATGTACGGCTTACCGTCTCCACGTCGTGGGGTAGTTTTTTATTCAACACTTCATTATTTAGATGGGTATAATAATGAGTATAATTTATTTAAATAATAAATATAAAATTTTAATTATTATGTATATATAATATACAATCCAATTATATATAATGTAACCATCAATAGAATGAAATTTTCGCTCATGCATACATACGGCTTACCGTCTCCACGATGCGATGAGATTCATTTCCACGTTCACCATTCAACGATGATTATAAAAATATATATAAGTATGAAATATATGAAATAATAATGCTCCCGAAATATATATATATATATATACATATCTTATTTTCTTACTTCCGTTCAATACAGTATGAAAATGGAAACGACATTTATTTATACGTACGACCTACCATCTCCATAAAAATTATTTTCCATTTCATATATCTATATATTATACATATTTATATTCTGAATATATGTGATATGTAAAAAAATATTTTATATTCTCTAATAAATTAAATAATTATATAAGTGATGCTATTAAGAATAACATGTGAAAACACATATGATAAAGAAAGTGATTATTAAATGAAATGTTATTTTAACATGGAAATTATTATTAAATAGGCAGTATAATGTCACAAAAGAATCGAGTATGATATCATAAATATGAATATGGTTACGGTATAATTTAATAACACACTATGGTCATTATATAGGAGGTTAAACGCACCCTTGACTAAAATAAAGTACAAGGTAAGGGTTATTTCCTCAATATTATTATTATTCAAGATTGTTTATCTGTAAGTATCTACTGGGAAATATTTATCATCTATGTCCAGGTTTTATTAAAATGTTTTAAAATTAAATATTTTATGGTTTTATTCAAGTGACTCTTTGACTTTATATTGATTTTAAATGTCTGTAAAGATTTAATTTTCTAAATATCATTAATTAATGTCCATGTTTTCAAAATGATTAAAGGATTTATTTATGTGTACATGATTGGTTTAAAGTGTTAATTTATTTCAAAAATTAAAATTAGTATGGGACACATTGATTAAAAAATATTTTTAAATGAATTTCTTTATAAATTGTGATACTTTTAAATGATTTCATAAAAATGGGTATTTCTCTCAAAGTGTTTTATTGATTATTTTGAACTATGTAAACATATTTTTATTGGATATTATTCTTGATTGATGTTGATTTACTGTAATAAAATCTTTTATATTGTATTTAATGAGTTACGATATGCTTTAATGTGGATGTTTTATTTTTATACCATTCATGGTTTATGGTTAAAGTATCGACATTTTGTTTGCTAGTTTTTGTAAAAATGTTTATGTTATGTTTCACCCTTTTTCATATAAGGATTGCATTTGACTTAGTAAGTGACGGGTAGGGTCCTCTATAGCCCCTCGATGAATCGGTACATCTCATGAGACAAATTAGTGTCTTGTCACAAGACCTTGACAAAACTTTTATTAGTAGTCTTGGCATGAGGCCTTGACTATGTGGTTATGATGTTCGATATTATGCATTCCCTCATCATGAAATTAGTTATTACATTTAATTATTCAACTAGTAGAATATCAATGTGAATGTAAATATGGTAATGTTAGATTTATTTTTTCCATATTATGTTCAAGTTTATGTTTAAAAGGCTGTTGTTTTTATTACACATCTTTTTTTATAAGTTTATAGCTTCTGCAAAATTATTTACCCTTATTGAGCATCTGGGCTCACCCCTTTCTTATGTTTTCTTTTCCCAGGATTTTGAGAAGTGTATTATGATTGATATGCATGGTTAATCTAGGAAAATAATTTTGTTATCAAAGGATTATTTATGTTTTGTTTTATATTTTAATTTGTAATGTAACGTTAATGTATGTAATATATTTACCAAAAATGCTAAACTGATCGGTCCTTCGGGACATGATTCCTTGTAATCATGCCAATGTATTAAAATAAAGAATTGGAACTAGGCTTCTAGTGTTAGGGAGTTATAGTTGGTATCAAATGAATTTTATCAATAACCTTGGAAACTAAATTTATAAAAACTCTTATTATAGAACATTACCCTACGATAGAATTTGAGGATTAGTACAAACGAACATCCAAAATTTGGGTAATGTAAATATTATGTGGTTTTTCCAAGAAATACATCACTGTCTGGATAATAAAAGTGGATGTCGTTCTAGAATAGATGTACCTATAAGATAAAACATTGACAAAGAGTTTCAGGATTCACCCGGGGTATCCTAGTACATGACAACATGCCTTATTGTGCACCTGGTTTAAAACTCCTGGGGGATATGCATAGGATAATTCACATTTTCATTACAAACCTCTATCAATGATTTTTGGGTAAATATGTCAGCAAAGAAACCATTTTTATTGTTATTATATTATATGTGTGAAAAACATCAATTAGTTATGATACTTTATCAATTTTTTTATTATAAAATTTGATATGATTTATCCTAGTGTATGTCTTCATTTAGAAATGGTACCCAGTAGAAGGAACGAAAATTCCAGCAATACGCATGATCCAAAATGTAAGAAGGATCATATCTTTCATGGTCTGAAGCCAACATTTTGATGGGAAATTGTCTCCTATTTATTCTCATCATATTAAGGAGTAGTACAATGTGTTAATAAGATAATTAATAAATTCTCTAAGTCTTATGGATTTGAAGGGAATAAAGAGAAGAAGAGGATGGAAGAGGAATTGATGGATAAAGGAAAGAAGGGAAATACGGATTTTCCCACATATGATAACTATGGATTGGTTCACCTTGGTGAATGCTTAAAGAGAATTGGAGTTTGTTAAAAGTGTGAAAAAAAGGACACCAAGTTTGTGATTGCAAGGGTAATAAAAAGGCTTTAAATGTACAATGATTCATCTGCAATAAGTTTGGACACTACGTGAATCCATTTCCCAATCATCAGAGTGTACCCAAAATTATTCTATTAGATAATAATCATGTTATGATACTACCGCAGATAAAGAGGAATGATTAATGTTTTTATGTTGTTATTAAAGAATTATGTCATTTCAGTGTTTTATCAATGATGTACTGGTTATATGAATTATGGAAATAAATAAATATTATAATAAAGTACTATTTCATGATAGATTTAACCATGTATGGTACTAAGAAATGTGACTCAATATTAGGTTAAACCTTTTGGAAAATATATGGTTGAGAGAAAGGTAAACCTTAATATGGTCTTGATATAGAGGTAGTGATTTTAAAATAAGTGATAATTGAATTGGATAAATTATATTGGATATTATTGGCTACCTTGGAACTGATTTATGGTTTGTTTGTTCCATAATTGTTGAATATTACATCATATTTGGATTTAAAGTGTATATCAAATATTCTAGGTTTTACCAAATGAATAAAGAGTACATACATGTTCAAATAAAGTTTTATGGTAATTCAGGTTGTCACCTTATTTTAATAGAATACATGATGAAGGTATTCACATATTTTTATATGATAAGAGAGATCTTCATTATGTAATGTTAACCTTCATTATAAATTTTTGGATTGTGATTTTGGACACAAGTATTTTGGATAAGTCTAAAGGATAGAATTGAGTAAGTTGAACACTTGATATTTTGTTTGAGGTTAAAGTATGATTAATTGAATACTTTTACCTATCCTTTTGGTTTTCAGGAAACATTTATAGGAATAAGGTAATACTTGTGGGCCTTATGATTTATCAAATGTGCTTGAGTCATAATAAAATCATTTTTCAACATTCATTTCCTAGTGTGAGTGATGAAGTGAAAATAGTTCGAAGCACCACCAAATGATTAGAATATGATTACAATAGGCAATGAAATCATGTATGTTTTCTTGAGTTCTTATCTAGATAGTACATTAATCCATCCTCTTAAAAAAGTATATAAAAAAATGTGTTATCCTAATACCTTATGTTTTGTTGAACCAATGATACTTTAAATCATCGTAGAGTGTTGGATTTTAGGCCTTTAATTTTATATTTATTGTTCAATTGATTGTGATTGATGACCTCAATCACTCCCTATAAATATTTTTTTTTCCTCCAATAATGTGTCCTTAATTTCTAAGAATGTTATCCTATTCTAAATCCTAATTTTTTTGTGAATGTTTCATTTCCCTTTCCCTCTTATAAATACTAAATTTTAATAACCCTATTTCTGATGTGGGTTTTCCAAAAAGGTATTTGTATTTTCAACCTTTTATTCTTGAATAACAATTTCAAATTGTGAGGATGAAATTTATTGAAGGAGAGGATAATGTAACACCCTATTGTGCTACATGCAACATCGAGTTCAAGCGCATCACGACCAATCAAACTAGCCTTTTAGAAATCAGTTATGAATAGTATTAAACAAATTTTGATTTTTATATATAACCTATATAATTTTAACATTCATATTTGTTTAGACATAATATAAATAAAAATTCAATTTTTTAGATAAAAAAAGTATTTTAAAAAAATGCAGTTTTTCACCTTTTTTTAGAGAACCATTTTTAAATATAATATTTGAGTATTTTATATATTAAATATGATTAAAATAAATTACTCTTTAGAATATATACATAAAATTTTATTTTGGATTAATTTTTGGTACATTTTTGATAACTTTGATATTTTGATGAATAGTGAAAAAAATACTAAATTTTAATTGAAATGTTTTTTAATCAAAATATTTTATAGTGTTAAATTTTAAATTTGAGGTGTTTTAAAGTATAATTAGATTTTATTTTTACCATTTAATCCAATTTTGGTCATTTTATGTAATTTCACTTTTTAATTAGACATAAACACATGTCAATCTTTTGGTAGTTTTTACTTCCTAATAACCTGCTTTATTGTTTTGACAAAAAGAATTAATTTTAAATTAATTTCTGTAACTTATATGTTTTGAATTTTGAAAAATGGGTTCCATATTTGGAAATAGGAGTTCCAAATTTTTTAAATATGTATCTTTTATTTTTAGACATTATGAATAGTAACTTCAGAAAATATTTTATTTACCATGGTTAAAGGGTAAATATGGTAAATAAGTGTAAATAATAATATTATAATAATATTAAATTTCCCTAACATGTGTCCTAACCATATTTGTGGATACATTTCCAACCATGGTCATCCTTGAGATGATTTTGGGACCCCATGGAGCCACTTGTATGTGAAAATGACACTTTATAAAAATTAATTTAAAGATAATGAAAATGTAACATAAATATATATATTTTAGTAAAAAAAAATTTATATAAGGTTATATAATTGATATCTTCAACTATAAATATTAATTGAAAATATAAAAGTATTTCATACATCATGGTATTTTATTTATAATCTTTAGATATTAAATAATTAAATTTATTTATGACACAATAATGACACAGTATTTTTTTTATTAATGAAAGAATCAAATAAATGATGTTATAAATATTAAAATAAATGTAACTTGAAAATTTTGATTCCATAAAATAATTTTTTAGATTAATATGACATGTTATTAATGATTAAATGTATTTTTTTCTAAGTAATCAAGTAGTTATATCTTTCACAGAAACCAAATACTAAATTGTGTCAAAATTGACCTCCAAGTGTTTTTTAAACAAATACTATTTTATTAAATGATATAATATTCCTAAAAATATTAGGTTAGGCCAAAGGGCATAAATAATATTATATATTCCATTAATGAAACACTTCAGGTTCTCTTTTTAGTTTACAGTATGTTTATTAACCATATAGTGTAAGCGTAAAAGAAGACATGGTAAAAGTTAAACTATTTAACTAAGAGTTAAATCTAAAAGACAAGGTTAATGTTGTAACCTAAACATGCATAAAACCTATTGGTTGAGTGGTTTTTGATCCATAATCACATTAACCTATAAATAAATCCATTTGGAGAAATTAGAAACTGAAAATTATTTTAGTATAATTTAATATTTCATGCTTTTCCTAAAGTGCCCCCACCTCTCTTATAAAAGGCTTCATCCCCTTCTCTTAAATTCAAACATCAAAATCCATTTGGCTCAAACAAAACCTACTCATGTCTCCTAAAAACTACCCTAAATTCATTCAAGATACATTACATTGGTCATAATTCCAACCTAAAAATATTTTTTGTTCAAATAAAAAAAAACTCGAAGAAGAGGTAATTACTTCATAACCTCTTTCAATGTTCTTTTCTTCTTCCAATTCCTCTTTATTTGTCGTTTCCATACTAAAATAATAACTCTAGTAAATTATAAATACTGAAATTTTATTATAAATATGGTAAAACCATATTCATTATTCTATCCATCCTATTAATAACAAAGCCACCATACGCATGTATGTATGGCTTATCGTCTCCACATCGTGGTGTAGTTTTCTATTCAACACTTCATTATTTGGATGAGTATAATAATGATTATAATTGATTTAAATAATATATATGACAAGTTAATGATTATGTATATATAGTATTCCATCTGATTATATACAACTTAACCATCAATATACTAAAATTGTCGCTTGTAAGTACGTATGGCTTACCGTCTCCACAATGCAATGAGATTCATTTCCATGTTCACCATTCAATGATGATTATAAAAATATATATAAGTTTGTAATATATGAAATAACTAGGCTAATTGAAATATATATATATATATATTTACATATATCATATCTTCTTACTTCTGTTCAATATGATATGAAATTGGAAACAACCTTTGTGTGTACGTACAGCCTACCGTTTCCATAAACGATAGTTTATATTTCATGTATCTATCTATTATACATATTTATATTATAAATATATATGATACATAAGAAATATTTTATATTATCTATGAATTTAAATCATGATATAAGTGATACGATTAAGAATAACAAGTTAAAACATGTACGATAAAGAAAGCAATTGTTACCCGAAATGTTATTTTAACATGGAAATTATTATTAAATAGGTAGTATTACTTCATAAAGGAATCAAGTATGATATCATAAATATTAATAATCTTATTTTATAATTTAATAACCGACTATGGTCATTATATGGGAGGTTAAATGCCCCTTCGAACAAAATAAATTACAAGGTAAGGGTTATTTCCTTAATCTCATTATTATTCGAGATTGTTTATTTGTAAGTATCTACTAGGACATACTTATCATCCATGTTCATGTTTCATTAAAATGTTTTAAAGAAAAGTCTTTTAAGGTTTTATGGAAGGTAATCTTTAACTATATCATCATTTTAAATGTTTTTCAAGATTTATTTTTTTAAATATTTTTAATTAATGTCCATGTTATCAAAATGATTTTAAGGAGTTATTTACATGGACATGATTGTTTTAAAGTGTTAATTTCTTTAAAAATATTCTATGTGTTATGGAAAACATTTACTCAAAAGTAAATTCTAAATGAATTGTGTATAAACTGTGAGACATTTAAATTATTTCATGAAAAGGGGTATTTCTCTCAAAGAGTTTTATTGATTATTTTCAACTATGTCAACATCTTTTATTGGATATTATTCTTGATTGAGGTTGATTTACCATAATATACTCTTCCATATTGTATTGGATGAGTTTTAATATGTTTTATTTTGGATGTTCTATTTTTATACCATTCATGGTTTATGGTTAAAGTATCGACAATTCATATGCTAGTTTTAGTATGAATGTTTATGTTATGTTTCACCCTTTTTCATATTAGTAATGAATTGGACTTAGTAAGTGATGGGAAGGGGCCAAAATAGCCCTTCAATTAATTAAGAGTTATAATGAAAAAAATTAGTGTCTTGGAACCAGGCCTTGACAAAACATTTATTTGTATTCTTGGCACAAGGCCTTAACAATGTTGTTATGATGTCCGACATTATGCATTACCTCGTTATGAAATTAGTTATTACATGTGATTATTCGTCAATTAGAATATAAATGTGCACGTTTATATCAAAATTTTAGTTTTATTTTTGCCATATTATGTTCATGTTTTTTTAAATGTTGTTGTTTTTATTACACATATTTCCTTAAAAGTATATTGGTTCTGCTAAATTAGTTACACGTACTAATCATCTGATCTCACCACTTTCTTATGTTTTGTTTTCCCAAGATTCAATGATGTGTTTTATGATTGATATGTAAGGTTAATCTAGAGAAATAATGGAGTTATAAAAGGATTATTTATGTTGTGTTTTATGTTTCAATGTGTAATGTAAAGTTCATGTATGTAATCTATTTTCCAAGACTTCTAAACTAATCGGTCCCTCAAGACATGATTCCTATTAATCATGCCAGTGTATTAAAATAATTCAGTGGCTCTAGGATTTTGGGGTCAGGGTGTTATAGTTGGTATCAAATGAATTTTAATAATAACAATGGAAACTAGATTTAGAAAAACTCGGATTAGAGAACATTATCCTCCAATAGACTTTGAGTATTTGTACAGTAGAACATCCAAAATTTTGGTAATGTAAATATTATATAGGTTATCTAAGAAATACATCCCGGTTTGGATAATAAAATAGGACATGGTTCTCGTACAGACGTACCAAGGAGTGAAAACTCTAACAAGGAGTTTTGGGCTTGACCTGGGGTATCCGGGTAAACGACAACGGGCCTTACTATACACCCAGTTTGACACTCTATGGGGATATGATTAGAATAATTCACATTTTCTTTACAAACCATTTTGAAAGATTTATGAGAAAATTTGTTAGCAAAGAATATATTTTTATGATTATGATACTAGAAGTGTAAAAAACATCAATTAATGTTGATAATTTTTCTATTTTTTGGATTATAAATTTTGATATGATATAACCTATTATATGTCATCATTTAGAAATGGCACCCAGTAGAAGGAAAAAGAACTCCAGTATTACCCATGATCCAAAGAGTAAGAAGGATCGTATATTTCACGGTCTTAAGACAAAATTTAGAAGGGAAATAGTCTCCCATGTATTGTCATTATATGAAAGAGTAGTATCATGTGTTAATAATAAATGTAGTGAATTTTCTATGAATTTTGGCATTGAAGGGAAGAAAGATAAGAAGAGGATTACAGAGAAAAATATGGATAAAGAGAAGAAGTGAAAGAAGGATTTTCCCACATATGGTAACTGCGGAATAGATCACCTTGTTGAATTATTGAAGGGAAATGATTAATCTACAAAGAGTTGAGACACTATGCGAATCAATGTACCAATAATCAGTGTGTACCCAAAATGAAGCTATTAGATAATAATCAAGTTACGATACTATGGTAGATAAAGAGGAATGATTAGTGTTCTTAAGTTGATATTAAATAATTATGTCATTTGAGTGTTTTATCAATGATGTAATGGTTATATGAATTGTGGGAATAAATAAGGATTTTATTGTAGTACTATTTCATTATGGATTTGACATTGTATGGTACTAAGAAAAGTGACTCAATAGTAGGTTAATACTTTTGGAAAATATATGGTTAAGAGAATGATAGACCTTAATATGGTCTCGATACTTAGGTAGTGATTTTGGAATAATAAATAATTGAGTTGGATAAAGTATATTGGATATTATTGACTACCTTGGAACTAATTAATGGTTTTCTTATTCTATAATTTCTGGGTATTACAACATTTTTTTATTTAAGGAGTATATCCAATATTCTATGTTTTACATAAGGAATAAAGATGTACATACCTATTCAAATATGGTTTTATAGTAATTCACGTTGTTACCATGTTTTAATATAATAAATGATGAAGGTATTCACATATTTTTATATGATAAAATTGATCTTAATTATATTTTTTTAACCTTCTTTATAAAGTTTTGGACTGTGAGTTTGGACACACGTATTTTGGATAACTCTAATAGTTGTAATTGAGTAAGTTGAACACTTGATATATTGTTTGTGGTTAACGTATGTTTTATTGAATACATAGAGCTAACCATTTGGTTTTTAGAAACAATTTAGAGGATTAAGGTAATACTTGTGGGCTTTATGATTTATCAAATGTTCTTCAGGCATAAAAAATCATTTTTGAACATTCATTTCCTAGTGAAAGGGATGAAGTGAAAATAGATCGAAGCACTACCAAATGATGAGAATATGATTAAGATAGGTAATCAAATAAATTATTTTTTCTTGAGTTCTTATCTCTATAGTAAATTAATCCATCTTCTTCAAAAAAAGAGTATATAAAAAAATGTGGTATCCTAATACCTTATGTTTTATTGAAATGATGATACTTTAAATCATCATAGATTGATGGATTTGAGGCCCTCAATTTCATATTTATTGTTCACTTGTTTGTTATTGATGACCTCAATCACTCCCTATAAATATTTAATTTTTTACTCCAATTATGTGTCTCTAATTTCCAATAATATTCTCCTATTAGAAATCCAAATTTGGTGGTGACTTTTTCATTTCCCTTTCCCTCTTATTAAGATTAAATTTTAATAACCCTATATCTGATGTGGGTTTTCCAAAACATTTATTTTCTATTTGAAAAATTTTATTCTCTATGAAAAATTTAAAATTGCGAGGGTTAAATTTATTTGAGGATACGAGAGTTTAACAGCCTAGGATTTCATAGTACGTTATCTCATTAAAGTAATTCAATAGCTTGTGATACACGCAACACTGAGTTCAAGCGCATCACAACCAATCAAAGTAGACATTTAAAAATAAATTATGAATAGTATTAACAACATTTTAAATTTAATATATATCCTATATAATTTTAAAATTAATATTTTGTGTTTCTTAGACATAATATAAAGACAAGTTCAATTTTTCACATAAAAGAAGCATTTTTCCAAAAATGGAGTCTTTCCACCTTTTAATGGAGAACCCATTTTAAATCAAAAATTTGAAACTTCAATATATTCAATTTGATTAAATAAATTTCTATTTATAATAGGGACATAAAAATTTAGTTTGGATAAATTTTTGGTACTTTTCGGATGACATTCATATTTTGATGAATAGTGAAAAAATACCAATTTTTCATTGAAAAAAACTTTTATAATCAAACAATTTATAGTGTTAAATTATAATTAGGTTATATTTTTACCAATTCATCCAATTTTGGTCATTTATGTAATTTCACTTTTTAATTAGACATAAACACATGTCAATCTTTTGGTAGTTTTTACTTCTTAAAAACCTGCTTTTTAATTTTGACAACAAGAATTAATTTCAAATTAATTTTTGCAACTTCTGTGTATTGAATTTTGAAAAATAGATTCAATATTTTGAATCAAGAGTTAAAAATTATTTAAATAGGTAACTTTTATTTTCAGAAATTATGAATAGTAACTTGAGTAAATATTTTAATTACCTTGGTTAAAGGGTGACTCTAGTAAATAAGGGTAAAAAATAATATTATAATAAAATTAATTTACCATAACACAAGTCCTAACCATAATTTAAGATAAAAATCCAACCATGGGATTCCTTGGGTTGATTTTGGGACCCCATGCAGCCACTTCTAAGTGAAAATGGAACTTTATAAAAATTAATTTAAAGATAAGAAAAATGTAACATAAAATATATCTTTTAGTAAAACAATATTTATATGAGATTATATAATTTATATCTTCAATTATAAATATTAATTATAAATATGAAAATATTTCCAAAATCATGGTATTTTATTTATAATTTTTTAATATAAATAATTAAATTTATTTATGACACAATTATGATGTATTATTTTCCTTATTAATGAAAGAATCAAATATATGATATTATAAATATTAAAATAATTTTAAATTGAAGCTTTTGATGCCATAAAATAATTTTATAGATTAATATGACATATTAGGGATGATTAAATGTATAATATTTGATGTATTAAAGTAGTTATGACTTTTACAAAAACCTAATACTAAATAATGTCAAAATTTTCCTGGATGATTTTTTAAAACAAATACTATTTTATTAAATCATATAATATTACAAAATATATAAGGTTAAGAAAAAGGAAATAAATAATATTATCTATTTCATTAATTAACCACTTGAGTTTGTCTTGTTATTTTATAGTATGTTTATTTACCATATAGTGTAAAAATAAATGAAGACATGGTAAAAGTTAAACTATTTAACTAAGAGTTAAATCTAAAAGATAGGGTTAATATGGTAACATAAATTTGTCTAAAACCTATTTGTTGAGAGGTTTTAGACCCATATCCAAATTATCTAGAAAATAAATCCATTTTGATCTATTATAAATCGAATATTATTTTAGAATAATTTAATATTTCATGCTTTTCCTATAGTTCCCCTCAACTCTCTTATAAAATGGTACATCCCCATTTATTAAATTCACACATCAAAATCCATTTGGATTGGACAAACACTACTCATATATCCTCCCAACTACCCTAAATTCAATATAGAGGCATTTCATTGATCATAATTCCAACCTAATTAGCCCTTTTGTTCAAATAAAAAGGAAGAACTGGAAGAAGAGGTAATTACTTCATCACCTCTTTCAAAGTTCTTTTCTTCTTCCACTTACTCTTTATTTGTCATTTCCATTACAAAATAATTACTATAGTAACTTATACATACTAAGATGTTATTATAAATATGGTATAACCATATTCATTATTCTATTCATCCTATTAATAACAATGTCACCATACATGCATAGGTACGACATGCCATCTCCATGTCGTTGTGTAGTTTGTTATTCAACACTTCATTATTTGGATGGGAATAATAATGAGTATAATTGATTTAAATAAAAAATATAACATTTTAATGATTATTTATATATAATATACTATCCAATTACATATAATTTTACCATCAATAGACTGAAATTGTCAGTCGTGCATACGTACGGCTTACCGTCTCCACGACGCAATGAGATTCATTTCCTTTTTCATCATTCAACGGTGATTATAAAAATATATATAAGTATGTAATATATTAAATAATAATGATACTAGAAATATATATATGTATATGTATTTACATATATCTCATTATCTTACTTCTGTTCAATACGATATGAAAACGGAAACAACATTTTTGCGTACGTACGACCTACCGTCTCCATAAACTGTGTTTTCCAGTTGATATATCTATCTATTATACATATTTATATTCTGAATATATGTGATATAAAAATAATGTTCTATATTCTTTAATCAATTAAATCATGATATAAGTGATACGATTAAGAATAACATGTTAAAACACGTACGATAAATAAAATGATTATTACCCAAAATGTTATTTTAACATTGAAATTATTATTAAATGGGTAGTATAAAGTCATAAATGAATAAAGTATGAAATAATAAATATTAATATGGTTCTGGTATAATTTAATAACATAATATGGTCATTATACAGGAGGTTAAAATTTCCATCGACCAAAGTAAAGTACAAGGTAAGGGTTATTTCCTCAATCTCATTATTATCCGAGATTGTTTATATATAAGTCTCTACATTGAAGTATTTATCATCTATGTCCATGTTTCATTAAAAAAATTTAAAAATAAATCTTATAAGATTTTATGGAAGGTAATCTTTAACTATATCATCATTTTAAATGTTTTTAATGATTTATTTTTATAAATCTTTTTAATTAATATCCATGTTTTCAAAATAATTTTACGGATTTATTTAAGTGGAAATTATTATTTAAAAGTGTTTATTTATTTCAAAAGTTTAAAATCTGTATGGGACACTTTGATTCAAAAATATTTTTTAAATGAATTCATTTATAAATTGTGTGACTTTTGAATGATTTCATGAAAAGGGGTATTTCTCTTGAAGAGTTTTATTGATTATTTTCAACTATGTCAACATCATTTGTTGGATATTATTCTTGATTGAGGTTGATTTACTATAATAAAATCATCAATATTGTATTGAATGAGTTATGATATTTTTCATTTTAGATGTGCTATTTTTATACCATTCATTGTTTATGGTTAATGTATTGACATTTCGTATGCTAGTTTTAGTATTAATGTTTATGTTAGGTTTCGCCCTTCTTCATATGAGGAATGAACTGGACATAGTAAGTGACGGGCAGGGCCCACTATATCCCCTAGATGCATCGGTGGGACTCATTTATTAAATTAGTGTCTTGGAACAAGGCCTTGAGAAATTTTTATTTGTAGTCTTGCCACAAGGCCTTGACTATGTGGTTATGATGTTCGGAATTATGCATTCCCTCGTTATGAAATTAGTTATTACATGTGATTATTCGACTAGTAGAATATCTATGTACAGGTTTACATGGTAATGTTTGATTTACTTTTTCAATATTATGTTCATGTTTATGTTTAAATGGTTGTTGTTTTTATTACACATCTTACCTTAATGTTTTATAGATTTCACTAAATTATTTACCCTTACTAAGCATCTGAGCTCACCCATTTCATATGTTTTGTTTTCCTAGGATTAAAAGAATTTTATTATTATTGATATCTAGGGCTAAGATATGGTAATAATGGAATTATCAAAGGATTTTTTATGTTATTTTTTTTTGTTTGAAAGAGAAATGTAACGTTCATGTATGTAATCTATTTTCCAAGACTTCTAAAATGATTGGTACTTAGCGACTTCATTCCTTGTAATCATGCCAATTTATTAAAATAATTCACATGATCTGGGATTCTGGGGTATGTGCGTTACAGAAGATGTTGGATAGGTGGTGGCCTTTTATAGGGATGTGTGGGGACACACTTGACATTTTTTAATACAAGTTTGGTGATCCCACTTGTTCACATGAAAAAATCCATCCAAAAAAACCAAACTCAATAATATAATATTTATGGAAGAAATATTTCCATGAAAAGGTGTTTGGAAAAGTTTATAGGTCATTTGGTCCTTTATGTTTATGATTTATTCCCTTGTTAAGAATAAGATTATCTTAATCACTGTAACTAATCTTAATCAATTTCACAGATCTTTTTGCTCAAAAAATAAGTAGATCTTATTATAATATTAATATAATAATTATAAAACCATTTATTTTTGTTTTTATAAATTCAATTCATATAATTAGTAAAAATATATTTCATATTAATCTCACAAACATAACTAGAAAGTGGGTTTCTAAGGTGAGAATGTTCAAAAGTTCATTAAGATTTTTTTAAATTCAATATAAAAAGATTTGAATGGCCAAATTTTTTTAATATATATATAATTGGCCTAATATTAATTTAAACCAACTTAAAATATAATTTTTCTATATAAATAAATTATACGACAAATCATTTTTGAATTAAAATTCAATATTTTTCACTATTCATACAGAAATGATATTTCTCAAAAAATCCAAAAAATTCAACCCAACCTAATTTGGGCATTATAAATTCAAAAGTAATATTTATTTTATAAAAATAATCTTCTAATATTTTCAAAAATTACTTTTATTATTTTTAATATAAGGATATCAAAATAAATTCTTTTGAGAAAATAATATTTTAAAACATTAAAGGACTTTACCAAAAATTATATTTTTCATTATCATAAGATTTGAAAATTATTTATTACTATTAATATTAATAAATTTAATTTAGGGATTATAATTATCTTTTTTTAAATAATTATAAAAATAAAATGATTTTTTTGTAGAAAATCACTTTTGCATGTGATGCATGCCAAGTCGGTGTTGCATGTAGTGTAACCCAAGGCCGTGTTTTGTTTAGTGAAATCCATATAGTAGTTTAATATAGAAAAAACATATCTCGAGGTATTTCGTAATAAAATATTAACATAGTTTAGTTTACAGGTCAATAATAAATTGATGATTTCATATCACACAATCTCTATTTAGTGTTGCGTGAAATACAAGATATCAAAAAAGGATTAAAGTAATTTTAAAAAATATATTTCATAGAAACATGGGGTGTTAAATAGGGAATTATATCTTAGCTGATGGAGTGGTATATGATCCAACCATGGTTGAGGATATGGAGGTGTGAAGCATCCTTGAGTTGGTAGGGTATTACTGAAGATTCACGCCTAATTTCTCTAAGATATTAGCACCCATGAAATCTTTGAACTAAAAGGTGTATCCTTTCAAGTGGATGGGGAGGTTCTAGAAGTATTTTTAGTAGTTGAGGAAGAAATTTATGGATCTCCCATATTGATATTTCCAGATGTGGGTGTCGATATTGTAGTGTTTTACAATGCATCAGGAATCATGCTTGGTTGTGTTCTAATTTAGAGGAAGGAGGTGATTTCCTATGATTCACGTCAATTGAGACCATATGATAAGAACTAATCAACCCATGATCTTGAGTGAGAAGTGGTAGTCTTCATACTAAATATATGATGATACTACCTAATGGTTGAGCGATATGTCCTCTATTTTGATCACAAGAGTCTCAAGCTTATCTTCACTTAGATGGCCCTTAACAAAAGACAGAGGATATGGACAGAGTTCCTCTAGGATCATGACATCAATATTTTCTATAACCTTGGGATGTGTAATGTGGTAGTAGATTCCCTCAGCATGATATCTTATTCATAGTTTCGGAATGAAGAATCATATCAGTTGGTCTCGTTGCAGTTATCCTATGTGCTTGGAGATGGAGCAGCTTACCTCCAATAGATAGTTTTAACCAATCCTATCTTGTAGAGAGATAAGGAAGAACAACATGGGAATATCAACTATGATACCCAATGCACTCATATATCCACTAGACATGATCATGATGGATTTTATAAAGTTGAGGAGTAGGTCGTTCTTTTCTAAGGATGCATGATGGTACTAGTGATGTTCTGGGAGGAGGTTCTAAGAGTGTTTCATAAATCAACTTTTGTAGTTACATCCAGGCATCCAAAAGATGTACTGGGACCTCTGATTTCATATTTGGTGGCCAGGGATAAAGAATAAAATAAAAGAGTTTGTCTCTCTATGCCCTACTTTTTTGCAAGTAAAGGCAATTTACTAAATTCTAGTGGGTTTAGATAAACCCCTTGAGCTTATAGAGTGAATGTTGGATGGGATTTTCATGGACTTTATAGTAGTCTTACCACATATTTCCAGGGGACATTATTCCATTAGGGTGATTATAGACTGATTTACCATGTCCCCCTACTTTCTAGTTATTCGACAACACGGTTCTATAGAGAGCTTGTGAAACCTCTTCATGCAGTAGATATTCTAACTCCCTAGAGTTCCATCACTGATTGTTTTAGAACATGATGATAAATTCATGTATCATTTATGGAATAGATTTCATGACATATTTGTGACTCAATTAAGATTTAATACATATTTTCACCCCTAAAATTATGGCTATATAGATAGGACTATACAATTTGTGGAGGACATGTTGTGAGATTTAATGTTGGACTTGGGACTAATTTGGGAGGATCACTTACCACTGATGGAGTTTTCATACAAAAGCAGATACCATTACACTATCATTATGGTACAATTTAAGGCTCTATATGGGTGAACCTATAGGTCACCACATTGTTGGAATGACCTAGGAGACTCTTCACTCATGGGCCCATAGATGGTCTGAGAAACCAAAGAGAAGGTACAGATCATCCAAGAGTGTATATTGAATGAAGATGCCCATCATAAGAATTTGTCTGTTAGATGAATGATGAATTTAGAGTTCAAGTAGGAAGACCATGTGTTCTTCTGGGTTTCACCTTGACATGGATTATGGATATTTAGTTGGGGTGGTAAGCTATCTTTGAGATTTGTTATCCCTTTTCAGATATTGCAGAGAGTTTTTGAGGATGAGTAATACTTATCTCTAACTCCACCATTAGACTTTGTATATGGAATATTCTATGTGTCCCAGTTTAGGTGGTACATGCATGACCAGTTTCATGTTATTGAATGGGGAAATCTGTACACCGAGGATGGAGCTACCTTTACTGAGTACCCTGTAGAGATTGAGGATCAGAGGGAAATGGCCCTTTATGGGTGATTGAATCCTTTAGTATGTTTCTAGTGGGAGATTAGGAATCTTTTGAAGAGCACATATGAATGTGAGTCTTATATTAATGCTCAGTACCCACATCTCTTTATGTATTCCTTGTTTATACTTTTTAGGATGTATATCCCCAAGGTTGGGAGAATATAATTAATTTTATTTTCGATGTATTATTTTTGAATATTGTATAGATTATATTTAACACTGGGCATTAAGACAATATGTGATTATGAGGCCCAGTGTTCTCATAATAAATGTTTAAAATTTCATAGATATACTAAATATCACACTAACAAATTTTTCCTTAAAAAGTGGAATAACTTCTAAAAAGGGCCCAGATTCAAAATATGAGGGAACCATTGAGTTTACAACATGATTTTTATCCTATGAAGGACATTAGCATTGTATGTATGAGGATTTTCATAAAAATTCAATGTTGGTGTGAAATGAATAAAATAATAAAGTAATATTATTTTATTTTTATTTCGTTGATGAAATGACTAATGTGTATTTAAATAGACTATTATGAAAAAATTACAAGGTTATATAGATAACCCTAGATCCGTTTTGAGAGATATTAGAGAGAGTGATGGAGGATCTCTCTCATAAGAATATAAACTAGTTCATAGATTGGTGATCTAAGAGAAAAAGTGTTTTGGATCTTTCCAATGACAATGTTTCATACTTGTTCTTCATTAGCGATCGATCCATATCAAGGTAAGAGGGTTTTTGTGTTTGGATTATTTCCTCATTCATAATTCCTATAATGAATGTTAACCAATAAACTAATATATTGATTCATGGTCTGGTAATCTTGAAGGATGGGATTATTTGTGGGGTTATTTAGGGATTTTTAATTAGTTGTTATTAATTTTTAACTTTTTCTTATTACTGTGATAAATCAAGGAAAAAAATAACATTAGATGAGGTTCATTCCGAATTTTTTGTTTTTTAATTTCTCCCTTATTTCATCATTTATTTCGGGTGTTCTTTGTTGACCTATGATTCAACATCCAACTAGAAATTGATCATTGCACACCCGTTTCTTAGTGAAATGATTCAATATTGTAGATTTGGGATTGTCATGACATAACGGTGGTGACATGGTGGAAGTGGTAGGGAATCAAATAATCTTGGATACAAAATTTGGGTTTCTTCAAGTGCAATGATGAATGAATAATGAATCCATTTACCCAATGAATTGACGAGATAAAATTTAGTGATTGACTATGGTGATGTTTGGATGGAAAGGATCCACAATTTTTGAAAGAATGAGGTTGGATTTCATGTTGACAGTTGAATGGATTTACGCAGAATAAAGAACCAAAATTATTATATAAGTCATTATCCACACAGTGTGTAATCTATTATTACATGGTGTATGGTTCTCTCATAGGGGAGGATAGGGTTTTTGTAGATATTTAAGGATCACATGGCATTTGATCCTATCACACAGCGAGCGACCTCTCCTTAGTGGGATGGAATATTCCACAAAGGGTACATGGAAATGATATTGAGTACCTGAGAATGGGAATTTCATGGTCTCCCACAAAGACATTTCTTGGCTAGTTGTACATGTACATACCCGTTTACTCCTACATGGGAACAATTATAAGGGAAGGTGCACACCATGTACTGTTACCTAGACATAGACACGGACACAAGTGATTTACATGGATAGGACCTAGGGTCGATGGGACATGATTTCTAACACTAATAAACACTGTGTACTCTATTAATGATGGATTGGATCTCTTATCCACTGTATCTTATATAAACTACCTTAGTGTATGTTCACTTTATCCTTTTCCACAAGGGTTTATATGGATCCACCTCCTACATATAGGACAACAACACCTTCAGTATGAATTCTTAGATAGAGTTGTTAAAATCCTTCCAATAGGATTGGAGTTAGATCCTCTATTCATATTCATTCCCTATTTATAATTATGGGTATATTCAATACCAAAACTACATGGTATCTGGTCCCTTACTTAGCGGGTTAATTCATATTGAGTTCTTTGTATACCCAATGGCCTTAGGAGTGATCCTCATATTTGTATCATTTCTCTTCAGTCTTTCAGAATGTTCTTATAATGGTGAGACTCGATGATCATTACCTATTGGATGAACATCATCAATGCTATCAAACTCATGGAGTGTGTTATCTTGGATGAGTTCTATATGGAACCTTCAAGATGGAATCCTAGGATTCCATTATAATTGTGATTTTACCATTTTGACAATGTGTATTTGTTGAGTATATATAGATATTATTGTTATATATTCTATAGACATATACCCTTTTATAGTTGACTATATTATTTTTTTTATATTCTCTGGGGTTTTAGGATGTCATATTGTGTATTGTTATACTCACCCTTGCATGGGATTTTCCCACACGTGTCATGTCTTATGCAGACAATCGACCTTTTGAAAGATTCTAGACATACCAGGACAAGATGGTTCTTAGTGTGGCCGGACATACTGAGGTGTGTTCCTAGGGTATCTTGATAGTGATACCTAGTTTTACTTTCAGGATGGACTTATTTTCAGACTCTTTGTGGTGGTCTTATATTCAGACCTGTTCAATTTCCTTTACTTCTTGGCATACTATGGTGCTAAGATTTAGATGTATGCATTCATGGTTATTCAGTTTTTTGTTATTTCAAAATTGTATGGGCTTCGATATGTGTTCATGTGTACAGGTACATTGGTTATGGCCTCCCATTATTGTGATATGCTTACTCGATAAGTCAACATACCGAATTCATTTTGGACTTATGAACTTAGTATCGCCAAAATATCTGAAGTGAAATTAATTAATTAATTAAGTAATTCAATATAACATTAAAATAAGGGATATAAAACCATAATTAACCTTAAAAAGGTTCTTTATCAAGTACATAATTAGTCTAATCTTATTATTCATAAATATAAAGAACTTATATGATCAATCAGACTCAAGGTAAGAGTTTTTCTTGCAAAAACCCTCTTTTAAAGTTTCTCTTTCAACTGTTTTTAAAAAATTGAAAAGGAATGAATTTTTTAACTTATATATAATGAAATAATTTTTTCACTATCATGATTCCTTAATTATTTTAATCCTAATTTATAAATTTTAACCATTCTTTTCAAATAAATTTGTTTCTTTATTAAATGTGTGTTTTTAAAATCTAAAAAGTGTTTTTTAAAATAAATAGGTGTATTTTGATATCCTAAAGTGTTTTGAACATGAGATTAAAATAGTTTTCATGGGTTTTGTTCATGATATGTTTGTTGGAAATTATTTATGATGGGTTTATCCTGATTATATCTCATGGGTTATTCCACTATATCTTATATGTTAGGCGTGCCCATATAGCATCAAGTGTGCCCATTATAGCTTTTAAGATAGGTGCACCTATATAAAACTCAAATGCATTAGGTTAACCAAATATAGAATTTTACTATATGGTTATTTCATTTGTAATAGTTATTATAATATTGATATGATAATTATTTCCAAAGTCACATAAATGACTTTTCTTTTCATTCTAATGGGTTTTCATGGAAATATTTTGATTTTAGAAGTTATGATAATGATATTTTTTAATGGAAAAAATGTTTCTATTTTTTTATGAAAGGTTATTTATTTAAGAAAAGGATTTAATGGGTTTTCATGTTTTTAATAGAATAAATTTTTTCTAATTTTATATCACTTACTATACTTTTTATGCTCATCCCACATTTTCAAATGTTTTTCACAATGATATAATGATGAGTAGGGAGAAGGATGAGGACAAGATTAAATTTGTGAAAATATTTCACAAAAATAAATAATGTTTTTAATAGTTTTTTCTTGTATAAAAAATGGGCACTAATTCAAATTTTCCACTTTTATTGTATGGGTTTACTATATACGATTTTATCTTGATTCTATAAAACTCTAAAACAAAATGATCAATGGGATTGTATGAAAGTGAATTCTAGTTTAAAGACACTTGAATATATAATTATTAAGGTGCGATGCTTACACTACAACTCAGATACAAGACATGCACTCTCCATATATTTTCTCAAACCCCTATAGGTATTAAAAAAAATTCCATCTGATAGATATAGTTTCTCAAATTTCTGACACCTCTTTAGGTTTCAATATAATTTATTAGCTACTTGTAGAATAATTATTGGATTTTATAATGGAATTTTCATATTTCTATTTAAACATTTATGCATTTTTACATTCAAGTCATCAATATAAACTGGATATATCATGTCAAGTTTATATATACTTAAAACCTTGAGTAATTATAGTAAGCTTCTATTGAACTCATACACATTATTAGAAAAATTCTAATGATGATTATATAATGAATTTCATAGACATAACAATACTTATATAAAACTGTAGCACACTCTTTATAATTAGAATTCCCAATCATATTGAGTACATAAATGTAGACAGGAAATTGTTAAGTCATATTCCATAAAAAAATGCCTTTAAAATCTTCAGTTAATTCATCTAAAATTCTCATAAATATCTAGATCCACTTGTTCAAAAAAATCAATATTCGGTTACTCAAGAAGATATTTCTCTAACTAATGGAATTTTATTTCTCTCTTAAGAATGAATCTTATGTTTCTTTATCAGTCTAAGAAATTTCTTCCACTATACTTTTCCTTTCTCAAATATTTATGTCGTAGTCATTCTTCAGGAAAATGATGTCATTTTATAGACAACATACACTTTTTTCTTATAAGTATCCCACCATACATTCATTTAATAAATTTTTATGAAATGTTATATTATTAAAAAATAACCCCTTTTTAAATTTCACTGTATCCATTAGATATTAAAGATAAAATTTTTACTTATTAATGAGTCAACATTAGTGTTCATACCATTACTTTTCTATTTACATATTCCATTATTTCAATCATATCTCATATAAATCCTGGATAGTTAACCATATAACTCTTTACCCAATTCATCAAAAGGATAAACTCAAATATATTCCTTTGATATTATTTCTAGTAGGTTTTCCAAGTTAAGTTTTACCCAAATATTGCAGTGGTGTTTGGGTTCCTATATTTTATGGTTAGTCATTTCCACCATGCATTATACAATATAATCTATGGGAACCCATATTTTTCATGAAAATACCCATTTGTATGATTAAGGTCTTCAAAAGTGTTTGATTTAGAAGGAATATGAAACATATTATTTTTAAAATGGATTTATTATCCCACCATATTAACTAACGTATCTCCTTTAAATGTAATGTAAGGCCGTGAGATTTCAAAATTTAATCCTCTTTTAAATAATATTATGTTTGATAACTTATATTACATGAAAGGATGAAATAAAATGATTAATGAAATATTTCAATAAACCGACATTAATTTCAAATATAATAATCAATTATGATACTTATATTGTATTAATTTTTTCATTAGGACATTTAATAATGATAAGAAAATAATTAATATTATATTATTAATATAATTCAATGTTTAAATGGGCTATTTTTCAAAGAATTGTTTTCATATTTTTTTTTAATTTTTATAAATTTAAAACTTTTCAAATATTTCAATATCCAAGAAAACTAATCGATACTAAATATGTTATAAATTTAAATTATATAACATAAATAAAACTTGAAATCTAAAAAGTTAATTTTTTATAAACACTATTTTTATTTATATTAAATATATTCATTTGAAATATATATTTATTAATTTTTTAATTTTAATTTAATTAAATGAACACAATTTTTGAATTGATTATATATAAATTATCGTAGGGAAATTATTTTTATAGATTTTTAAAAAATATTTGATTTTTAATTGAATAGAAAAAAATATAGTGTTCTAAAATACCACATTTTTCTTTTGATTAAGAATTAAAAAAGTAAATTTTATTTTTGAATTGGTTTTAAATTCACATGACACTTCTTTCTTTAATAATATTCTAATAAATTTCATGTTCATCAATTCTACCTGTGATTTTCATGTCAATTTTTTTATGCCTAAAAAATGATTTTTCTATTAACTATTTTTTTTAATTTTTAATACTTATATTAAATGTAATTTTAACCAATTATGGAAATTTAATCTTCAAAAATAGATTAATTATTTTTAATTAGTATATGGAAATTACTGAGCATGGTACATTTCATTTTTTAGTGAATAGTAACCATATTAAAAGTTTTTCACCACAGTAAATGTTACAAGGTTTAATGATAGGGTTAAAAAATGTTATAAGGCAACAAATACCTATAAACCTTATCTAATTTTAATTATATTATTTTATTAGACCTTAATTTTTCATATAATTTAATTTTTGGCTATTATGTGGCACTTTCTTTTATTATAAAATTGCTTTTTATATTATAATTTTAATATAAAAAATTTCAATCTAGCTCAGTTAATACATTTTCATGATAATAGTAAGGCTAAAATTTATTTATGAATATTTAAAGATAATTATATTTATAATGAAAAAAGTAAAAGGATGTTTTTAGTTTTTTTAATTATAAATTATGGTATCATTATCTAAAATTCTTACACAGTGTCAACACAGTGGTTGTGAATGCAGTTGAAAATTTAATTATGTGATATTAGAAAATATTAAAAGTGATAATATTTGGATGAATTATTGTGTTACATGAATTTTATATATACTTAAAGAGGATGATTGATGGTTTATGTGTTTATATTCGAAATCCATTATTATCTTGATGTTTTTAAAGTAAAATTATTTGAATAGTCATAAATATGACTTTAAGGATTGTTAATGATAAATAGTATTTAATTATTTTTTAAATCATAAAAATATTATAAGAGATTAATTTTTATAATAAATAGTTGAAAATTTCATACAATTTTCAATCTTGATCCACTTTTTGTTTTTACAGTTACTTTAAAGACACTTAAGGACTTAATATTTGTGAAAACACCATTTATGTTGGCCTATAAAAGGGACTTAATATTACCATTAAAAAGGAACATATGAGTTCAGTTTATCTCAAAATTATGAAAAAAATTATATCCAAACATACCGCACCACATTTTCACGCTGATTTTTTGTTCATAAACCTCTCTTCTAAAGGCCTTAAGTGAAATTGAAAGGAGGATATCAGAAGAAAATGTAATCATTTTTACTGAATTATTTCAACCTTATTTCTTCTAAAACCTCCATCAAATATATTGAAGACATAGTAAAATTATAACTAAATTATCATTAACATATATTGAAATGTTATTGTGGTGATGTAAAATCCATCATATACATCCTTTCATCCTATGGGAAATGAATAAGTAACTCATGCGTATGTACGGACTACCACATCCATGAATTATATAATTAATTTTTCATTATTATCTCACATGCCTAGTCATAAGAATGGATTTAATTATTAAATAAAATATTTATAATATTATTATGATTATTTATATTTAAAAAGTATCTACTTCATTTCCTTTCCATCCATGGAAAAATGAAAGCAACATTCGTGCACACATGTTGATTATCAGCTCCACGTTGAGATGAATTTCATTTTTTATCACCAAATTACATATATTTTCATCAATGTTTATATAACAAATAAAAATAAAAATTATAAAATTTTAAATATTCTCTATAAGATTAAATCATGATAAACTATTAACGATTGAAACCGTTAAACTAAAACATGGAAAACAAAACAATCGATATCAAAATATTTATTTTAATGAATAAATGTTAATAAATTTGTGGTTAGATATTATAAGGGAATTATGTATCGAAATATAAGTATTAATATGGTTATTTTATAAATTTATAATAAATAGAAATTTATTATAACGGATGTTATATTTCGAACAAAGCAAGTCAGGACTTGAGGAAAGGGTTTCATCTAAAATTCCCTTATTTAAGATATGTTTTGTATTATGAATCTATTTTTGTTTATATTGTGTATATAATACCTCTTTGAATTATTATATCATGATTATTTATTTATTATTTTTATTTAAAATTTCATTTTATGTTCTATCTTTCAAATATTTTTTGAATCAAATATTTCAAAACATGTAAGGGTTTGTCATCTCACTTTTATTTATTTGAGACATATGCTATATTGACCACATGTTTTATAATATGTTGTGTATATACTAACCTATGTATGTTTTTATCATAATTTTATGAAATTAAATGGACTTAAAAATCCATATCATGTTCTATAATTCATGGGTTCTTTATTTATAATATACCAATGTTGTAAGGGTTTTCTTATCTTAATTTCTTCATTGAGATATGTTATATATTCACAAACTTATTTATTTTGGGTAGTGTATATTCTGATAATGAATTAATTTTATGATATTATTGATAAATTTTATTGGGATTTAATAATCAAAATAATGTTTTCTCTTTCATAGGGTTTTTATTCAATGGTTACACACACTAAAAGATTTTATATTACAATATCACTTTTTATCTGGATTGTTTGTGTTTCAATTTATATTATGGTAAATTTTATGTTATTTACATTATAAAAACATATATTTTAGTCTGTTGTCATTATTTTGAGGGATTATAAGTATTCTTCTTTTTATTTTTTAGCTTTGGTACACAAAAATACCAAAAAAATGTTTTTGTGAATATATGACCTTATTTCTCCTTTTTGGTCAAAAATATTTATATTATATATCAATGTTTTTATAAATTGTCATGTATAAGTTCTTATTAATTTTAAATTACTTAAAAATACATTTTTCTACCACCTTTTTAATATATTTTTAAATTATTAATAGTAATATTTTCAAATGCTTTCCAAATGGATCACTTTTCCTATTTTACAAATGCAAGAAAATAAATATTTTAACATTTATAGATAGACCACATTATCCAAAAATCATGTCAATTATTTTATTTCAATATTCCCTTAACATTTTTTGTGGTTTTTTCAGGAAAATACTCTTCCCATTCTTCAAATATTTTTTAATTGTTCAATAGTCACAAAATGAAACGGTTATTTCCTCTTGTTTTTCAAAGCATATTTAAATTATTTTATAAATATATTTTTTGAATATGTTATAAACATTTAAGGATTGATATACTTAATTGATTATATTATCTTATGATACCATCAACTTAATTTCTCTGGATGGATTGGGATGATGAATCTTTTAATTATGTTTCATTAAACCAGTTTCTTTTTCAATATTTAATTAAACTATAAAGGTATGATAAATTAATTTATGTTATTATGGAATATATATGATGGATTTTTATTATCTTATGGGTGGGTATTTTATATCCATATAATTCATTGGGTAATGTTTTATATATCTTGATATGATTGGGTACACATGTGTTATTCTAAAACCAATAGGGTAAGCATGAGGTTTTCCCAATCCCAAGAGTGATCATAAGTGGTTTTACCAAGACCAAGAAGGTACAAAGGTGATTAAACCAAGCCCAAGAGGTCCGACGATTGGTTGGTCCAAGACCATGAAGCTATACAGGAGGTTTTCTAAAGACTACTTTGTAATGAATATCTTTGTGGGTATCCTTGAAATATAATTTCTATGCTTATTTTTATTCCATATCATTATTCAAAAATATTATATCGTGTTGTTATGATATTATATCATATCTCATGATTGATTATTGATGATTCTAAACTCTTATAAATCATGTCCTTTAATATGACAGTTCCTTTTTTCAAGACTCTTGTTTTATATTCTATGACTTTTTGGGTATAATATCAAAATTTTTAATCATTATCTCATACCCTTAAACTTATATTATAGTCACTTTTTAGCATCACTTAATATCTCTCATGTTTTCCCTTACTGAGTATTTAAGATCACCCTTTCTGAATTGTTATTTTCCCAAAGAAATGAATAAATTTATTAAGATGGATATGTCTTTGAATTGTACTAATTTATAATAACTTTTTGGGAGATTATCAAAACCTTTTATGGTATAATAAAATATAACCATAAGGGAAAAAATCCATTGGATTAGAAAGATATGTTTTTTATTAACTAATGGGTTTTCTTAATTCTCCAAAACATTACACTTAAAAGGCCTTAGGTATGTAAGTGTCTCAATTTTGGTTATGAATATTGAAACTATGAATCGTTAAATCTTGGTTTCTTATTTTGGATTCAAATAAAACATGTAAATAGTATGTTTTAGAATTGATTCTAAATTTATGGGTATGGGAAATATATATTTAGTATCAAGCCAAGGGTTTTGATAAATATAGTGGTTATGAAGTTATAAAATTAGGATATTTTAAAAGTTTTTGATAACACAATGGGTGAATAATTCCAAGATTGATCATAATATTAACGCAATTATTTCCCTCAAAATACTGGTTTATTCTGAATGGTTTATTATTATAGAGACCCTTCTTTTGTTACATGATTATTACATAATTGTAAAGAATAACAACATAAAAGGTTACACTACCAGGATCCAAAGGGTTAGTATCTTGGTACAATTAAGACCATACATAAATTTTAAATATAAAAAATAAAAATTTATTTAATTTCTTATTCTATAACTTCTTAGTATACCTATTGTTCTCCTTAGTACAAGTATTCACCAGTGGTTATACATCAAAATAAGGGGAGATAAAAAATCCCATAAAGAGAATGAATAAGATTTATGAAACATGGGTGAGAATAATCATCATAATAATAATATATTCAAATTATCAGAATCATAATCATGATATGAAACATTAGATAAAGTGATGGAGTGAGGTAATGTATAAAATGAATCATAATGTCGTAGTGGTGAAATATAACACATAGTTGTGAACAAATATAGCATCATGTTCATGAATATTTCATTTTATCCATGACACTCATCACATTACCCAATGCATTGGATCAATATATTGTCCCAGGTTTACCCTTCACATCATAAAATTTACATGTGCTATATAAATTCGAGCGCACCCATCACATCATAACATTTAAATTATCATGCATTCCACATAGAACATATATCAATCATGGACATAAAATAACCTATATAAATGAATAAGATACATATAATAAATAATAAATTCATGAAATTTGTATTTACCAAGATAAAAATGGAATAAGATGTTTAGAATCAATTTTTATTGAAGAAGAAACAATCTCATGAGATGTACAAGATGTTTTTTTAGAAAGAATAGTTCTTTTGGAAAAATATTTCCATTTTCAAAAAAACATATTGTTAACATCTATATCCCAAAAAATTAAAGGGTAGTAAAAATGATATTTATAGAAAAATAAAATAACATCCATATTGAAAATGGAGTGAAATAGGGAAAACCCAAAGAACGACTATTGTGTTTGAGAATCACCTTACCAAATGTTTGAATGATTTCTTCACATTAATATCCTGGATAATAAAATTGAATAAATTAATTTAAATTTTTTTAACCTTTTATTAATTAATTTTATTCATTATAGTTTTATTGATTTCATTTGTGTTCTTATTTAAGAGTTATAGAGTTAATGTTCATTATTCATGAGTCTTTTTTTTCGTGATTTTTATAGTCAAATCACTTGTATAAGAGTATGATGGTTCATATAAAATTAGAATGATTCCCTAGAATTAAAATTATATGTTAATAATGAAAATAAATCACTATTTTTGGTATTATATTTTTGTTTTGTATGTGGTATTAGGATGAATCATTAAATATGTTAATGTAAATGATTTAATTTATTTGGCGGATTTTATGTCCATTATGAGATTATATCATTTTATTTAAAATCATGATTTTATACTTGTTCCAGAATATTTTTTAAATTATATAATGTATAATAAAATATTATTTAACCATAACTATGGTTTTATAACCATCCTCGAAGGTGGTAGTGAAAAAAAATGAATCCTCTACGGTGGTGGTAAATCGACACACCACAGATGATATTTTTTTAGAATAAAAGGAAAATGGAAGACATAAGAAGATGAATTATTCCACGAATATAATAAATTTAGTATATAAAATATAAAAGAGTTATCATGAATCTTCCAATGGTGGATGTGAGGATCAGATAAAAAACTAAATGAAATTATAAAAAAATTAAAAGAAAAATAAAGAGGTTTTTACCTCTTGATTTAATCCTCCTTGAGAACCTCATTAGGGAAAAGGGTTTGGTATTTTGATGATACCAAGGGAATATGGATTTGAGGGATAGTGTTGGGAAGTATATTGGGAATAATATTTAGAAGGATCAAAGATTAAAAGGTGTGCGGAGATGTGGGGGTGAGGGGTGGTATTTATAGGGGAGTAGAGGAGGGTTTTCTCATTATTTTATTCATTACATTATTATTTTGGATTAGGACTATGAATAGTTTGAGAATTTTCATGAAATTTATTAAAATTATAAAGTAGTTTTTGAAATTTTGGACTTACATCATCCATTAATCATCTATGACTGTATAATTCTTGTGTTTAGTTTTTATCATAAATTATCATATTTTAAATTTCATAAAAAATTCAAGTATTTTAGAAAAATCCAAAAGATTTACACTAACCATTTCTTGATGTGTAGAATTAAAAGATGAACACCATTTTATGAAATAACTATATAGATATGATAAATTTTAATTTTAATTAAATCATTATTTACTTTGAAAATATTGATTATAAAATTATAACTGATTTTATAACACTTTTATTAATTAATTAAGATCTTATTAAGTTAAATTACAATCACAAGACCAAAAAATATTAATTTATGAATCTATTTGATGAAAATAAATTTTAAATTGAATTACTATTTTAATTATTAAATTTTAATTAAATATTTATAACTTACAAATCTACCAACACATGATTAATAATTTTTTTAAATATTTATTTTCTTATACTATGATATAATTATAACATATTTTCAGTTATAAGATACATAAATATTATTTATACTTTAATGGGTGAGGTTACTATTCTATTGTCTAGTTTACTATTTATAAGAGTCATATTACTATTCTAATGGTGAAGTTACTATTCCTTGAGTATAGGTTCTTTTGTTTATAGAAATACCTTTTATTTCATTCATTCGTAATTTATAATGTTTTTATTCTATTCTCAAAGTAATTTTACGGGGTCTATACTATATGAATTAATTATAATAATGGAATTTCCATTGATAAAATTTTTGGTCATTAAATTCTTCCACCCTTAGGAAATTTTTCCCTCAAAATTTCATTTTACATACTATGGTGAAAATAAGTGAGGGTAATTATCCATCACCACTTCCTATGGTTACCATGTTTCCTATTCATAGTTATAGTTCCACCAAAGTAATTGGAACACATGATAAGTCTTATTGTGTAGATATTTATCTCTATGATCCAATATCTTCACTGGATTCTCCTCGTAAGAGATATCATTTTTCAAAGTATATGTGAGGGATATGGTATATAATTCCACAATAGGGATACTTGGAATACATCTTGTACTTGAGACATGGTTGGTGGAAGTTCCAATCGATGGGCCATATGTCCGACATGATCAAAGATCTCAAATGGGATAATGTACATGGGACTCATCATTATTTTCTTCCCAAAACTCATTATCCTCTTACATAAAGATATGTAGAGGAATACCATGTCTATAGACATAATATCAAGGTCTCAGAAATGATTTTCTTCATATATCATCTGTCAAATTTGGGATGCCTTAATGTTCTGCTGAATGGTTTTCACCTTTTCAACTATTTCTTCAACCATTTTAGGTCTTAGAAACTCATGTTCTCCAACTTCATCCCAAAATCCCATTGTTATGCATATTTTCCTATAAATTTTGTCATATGGTGTTATTTGGAAGCTTGATTGGAAACTGTTTTCGTAAGTGTACTCAACCAGAGTAATATGTAGGTCACATCCTCCTTTTAAGTCCATATAACATGACCTAAAAAATTATTCTAGTGATTGAACAATCCACTCCGATTGGAAATCATTTTAAGGATGATAATCTGTACTAAAGGTTAGATCAGTGTTTAGGACATGATAGATACTTTTACAGAACATGGAGGTGAATCGAAGATATTGAGATGATAAAATCAATAGTGGTACTCCATGAAGCCTTACCAATTCTTTTATGTATATCCATACTAGTTGATCTAGTGAGAAGTCCTCGTGAATTGTGACAAAGTGATATATCATTGTAAGACTATCCATAATAATCCATATAACATTATTTCCATTGAACTTCATTGGAATTCCGATGAACAATTATATAGTGATGTTTTCCCATTTCAATATTACTATGGGTAATGGTTTCATCATCCTCTTTGACTTTTTTTCATCATTAGTTTTCTAAAATACATAGAACTTTGATGCATATTTAATGATCTCATTCTTCATATTTTCCCACAACATATTTCTCTTAGAGTCCTCGATGCATATTTTTGATCTCTAGGTGAATAGACAAGGTTGAGATATGTGCATCATTAAAAATCTCCTCATTTATCTATGAATTAAATGGTACACATATTCATGACCCTAATATTAAAAATTCGTCCTCACCAATTTTATACTCTAAGAATTTCCCTTTTCTCATAGCTTCCACCTTATTCAGAATTTCCACATCATTTCATTAAGCATCCTTTATTTTCTCCATAAGGGAAGGTTGAGTAATCATCTGAGAAAGGATTGGTGATTTTCCTTCCTTAATGATTCCCATTTACATCGTTTCCAAATCTATGAATATTGGATCCTTATCAATTCGCATCATTGATAAAGATATAATATTCTTTCTATATAGAGCATCCACCACATTATTTTCCTTATTAGGATTGTAGTGGATTAAGCATTCATAATACTTGATGAGATATATCCATATTCACTGGCGCATATTAATATATTTATGTGTGAATATATATTTTAGACTCTTATGATTAGTATATATTTCACACTTCTCCCAATAGTAATGATGCCACTATATTTTCAATGCAAAGATAATAGCTTCCAACTCCAGATCATGCATGGGATTGTTTTTATATTGAATTTTCATCTGACATGAGGTGTTGTATTTCAATTTTTCATTTTATATTTTTACCCAACCTAGTACCTTAATTGAATAATCTCTGTATATCAAAAATATTTCCCCACTTATCTGAAGTGTGAGTATTATCAAAGTGATAAGACAAATTTTCTACTCCTTGAATAAATATTCACATTCACTGGTCCAAAAACAATTTTCTCCCTTCTGAGTTATCTTATTTAGTGGGTTTTAAAATCATGATAAGTTATTCACCAATTTATGGTAATAACTATCTAGACTAAGGAAACTATGTATCTTCATTACAAATATTGTTCTAGGCCACTCTTAGATTGTCTATTTCTTGGAAGGTTCTATAAATATTCCTTTTTAATTGATAACATGTCCAAAGAATAATACTTCATCCATATAGAAATCACATTTACAATAATCATCATAAATTTTCTCTATTTGTAAATTCTTTATCACAATATTAAAATACTCCTCATGTATATTTTTACACTTAGATTACATCAAAATATTATCGATAATGAATACCACAAAATTTTCATGGTAATACTTAAAGAATTTATTCATTAAGTCAATAAATGTTTCTGGAGCATTAGTGAGTCTAAATTTAATAACTATGAACTCATAGTATCCGTCCCTCATTCAAAATATAGTCTTGGGAATATCATTCTTCCTCACCTTTAATTGGTGATGTCTAGACCAAAGGTTCACCTTAAGTAAATACTTGGCCCTGTGTAGTTTATCAAAAAATTCAATAATACATGGACGGATATACTTATTCTTTATTAGTATTTTATTGAGCTCAAAATAATCAATGCATTGGTGCATTTATCCATCATTATTTTTTATTATGAGGATTGGTTCACCCCATAGTGAAGCACTCGGGCATATAAAAACCTTGTCTAGATTCTCTTGTAACTACTTCTTAAGTTCCTCTATATCATTGTTGGAAATTATATAAAGTGTATTTGATATTGGAAGAGATTAAGGAATAATTTCAATTGAGAACTCAACCTCTCAACTAAGAGAAATACTATGAAATTATTTATGGAACACAATAGTATAGCCCCTCACAATGGGAATGTCTTCAGGAATGATTACCTTCTCTGTCTCAATCATTTGATACAAATATGCTTTCTATAAGTAAATAATCTCCACACATGAGATGATGGACCCACATAAGATTCTTCCTCCTCCTTACTATTTTTTATAATTTGGGGATGCTTCAGTATGTGAAGTGTGATCTCCCTTTCCTGATAGATGATGTTGGATTTCTATAAAGATATCCAATCCATGCCCAAAATAGAATTAAACTCCACTAAAGTAAGTAAGAAAAGATTTTATGGGAGGTTTAGTCCACAAACATTAACCATGGATGAGTTATTTACTTTTTATGAAATAATTACCCCATTTGATGTCCTCACGGATAACTCAACCACCATATTGTGAGGTTGGTATTTAAAAGTTCTTCTAAACCTTCAAAATATAAAATAATTAATAGAACTAGAATAAAATAGTATTCTCACTATTTTTGAATGAATAGCTAGTATACCTACCATCACATAATTGTTGTTATCCACCTCAGAAGTAGTTATGGAATAATATTTCGATTTCTATTTTAGATTTGGTGGTTGGTTATGCTAATTTCCATCTAAGAGATGAGTTTTAGTTCACTAGCTTTCGTAGTTCCCTTTCTTTCTAAAGCCGAAACACTGGACTATGGGTGTTTTTATCCACTCTTCAGTCGCATTTTCTAGCTTCCTTAGGTCTCTTAGACATTCATGAGCATGGTGTCCTTATCTCCCACACTTATAGAATTTCTCCATCCTATTGAGGCAATTCGCATGATGCTTCTTTCCACATTATTTACATGTGAGTGGTTAAGATTTCATTCCAACTTTCCCATTATATCCCACATCTTGAAACTCTGTTTTTTATTTCCTATGACTATAGCCAGGGGACCATTCAAAAAACATCATCACCAATTTGAGAGCACAATAGACAAATTCTTCATAACTCCCAAAGTCTCAAATTTATATATCCTTTTGAAGGTGTGGTTTTAATCCACAAAAGAATATATCTATTTTTCAATCATTGTTTTTAAAAAAACCCAAATAATACCTTTAATGACTTTAAAAATTTTCTTTGTAGATCATGAATGATTATTGTTCCTTTTTCTTCAGCTCAATGAATTCTCTATAGTTATTTATATGAAGTGTCTGAGGGATATAATTGTTAATAAAAATTATCTGAAAATCTTCCGACTACATCACTTCAATTTCATCCTTTAGATTTGTGTTCCTAATCAACTCCCACCATTTTTCGGCCTCCCCATCTAAATGATAAATATCTAGAGTCACCTTCTTCATCTCAGAACAATGAAGTATAGAAAAGATCTTCTCTAATGATTTGAACTATTATTCCATGACTAGTGGATCAGAAGATACAGTAAATGTCATTGGTCGCTACTGTATGAAAGGATTGACAGATAGTTTCTCCCTATTAGGTGATGAAAATATCACATTGTATAAGTTATTATTCATTGTCTGTCATGAATAGGTAAGAATCGCCATAAAATTCTGAACTCCACCTCACAAGGCATTGGGATTTGGTTCTGGAAATCACCGCATTATCCCTTGCATGGGTTGTTGACTGAGTTTCCACTAGTTGTCACCATTTTCTGAAATGGAAATGTTTATAAAATAATAAGATAACAATTCATGAATAAATAATTTATTCCTTTGTGAAATTAAGTCTAATGGTGTATCTTGTGGGATCCATATGTTTAGAACTTTTATAAAACAATTATTCTTGGGTGATTATTTATACTCAGTCTTGTACTAAGGGTTTTCACTAAGGTTATCTAATCCTAATTCCCCAATTTAATTAACTGTGCTCTAATACCAATTATAGTGACCCTTTTTTCTGACATTATTATTATGTAATTTTAATGATAAAAAATATGAAAGGTTACACAACTAAGATCCAATTTTTTTTATCTTCATAAAATTATTACCATACATAACTTTTTCATAATAGAACATAAAAATTTCATTAATTCATTCTTATCCATCTTCTTGATGGCCCTCATTTTCTCTTTTATACAAGTATTCACCGGAGGATATACATAAAAAGAAGGGGTGAGCTAAAAGACCAGATAGAGGATGAATAATAGACATGAAACATGGGTGATCCTAATCATCATTATCATAATATAATAAAATTATAATAATCATAATCTTTAGAGGAAACATTAGATAAAGTCATAGAATGTGTCATTAATAAAAATAAAACATCATGTCATTGATATAAAAATACCACACATAGCTGTGAAAAAATCTAGCATGATGTTCACACATATTTCACATTATCTCATTAGATTCATAAGATTACCGAATTCATTGTACTGCTTTATAATTCCAAGCACACCCATCACATAACAACATTTACATGTGCTATATAATATTAGGCATGCCTTCCACATGATAACATTAACATTATCATGTATGCCACATATAATATATATCAATATGAGACATAAAATAACCCCTAAAAACGAATGTGTTTCATCTCATAACTCATAAATTCATAAAAATTAGAGTTTCCAGGATAAAAATGGAATAATATTATTGGTATCAATCTTGATTTAAGAAGAAACAATCTCATGAGAAGTCAAAGACATGATTTTTAGAAAGAATAGTTATTTTGGAAAAATATTTTCATTTTTCTTAAAACCAAATTGGAAATAGGTATATCCCAAAAATAAAAATGTAAAGAAAAAAGAAATGATATTAATAGAAAAATAAAGTAACATACATTATGAAAATGGAGTGAAAGAGAGAAAACTCAAAGAAAGTTAGTTGGGTTCAGGAACCCCCTTACCTTATGTTTGATTGATTTCTTCACTTCAATATACTTGAAAATAAAATTGAATTCATTAATTTTAAAACCAATATCCTTTTATACATGACCATTATTCATTTTAGTTTTATTATGTTTATTTATTTTCTTTTTTATGAGTTATATAGATTAATTTCCACATTTGAGAGTGTTAGTTTTCTTGGTTTTCATCATCACTTTGCCTGTATATGAGTATGGAAGTTCATGTAAAATGGGATTAATTCCACACAATTGAAATTATATGTTATTGTTGAAAATAAATAATTTTATTTGGTATTATATGTAATTTTTCTAATGTGGTATTAGGATGAATCATTAGATAAATATATAATGAAAATAATTTAATTTATTTGGGGGATATTACATCCATTATGAGCTTGTATCATTTTATTTAACATAATGATTATATATTTGTTCTAGAAAATTGATTTAATTACAATACTTTTAATAAAATCTTATTTAATCGTAGTGATGGTTTTATAACCAGCCTTGGATTTGGTAGTGAAAAATGAAAATGCATCCTCCATGGTGGCAGTAAATCGACACACCACACATGTTATTTTTATTTTTAGAATAAAAGGAAATGGGAAGATATTAGAAGATGAATTATTACATTAACATAATAAAATTCAATTATATAAAATATAATGAAGTTATTACTCCTCTTTGATGGGTGGAGGTGAGTAGAGGATAATAAAATAAATGAAATTGAAAGGAAATTAAATGAAAAGAAAGAGGGTTTTTCCTCTTGAATTTATCATCCTTGAGAACCTCCATTTAAAAAAAGGTTTGATCTTTTGATGAGACTAACGTATAGTGGATGTGGGGTATGTAAATAGGAAGAGTATTGGGTAGAATTTAGAAAATAATCAAATCTCAGAAGGTGTGAGGTGAAAAGTTGGTGATTGGCGGTATTTATAGAGGATGGGGGGTGTTATCTCATCATTTTATTCATTAGTTTATTATTTTGGGCCAAGACTATGAATATTTTGAGAATTATCAAAAATATATATTAGAATAATGAAATATAGTTTCATATTTTTGGCTTACACCAGCCACTAATCATCTATGACTCAATAATTCCTGTATTTATTTTTTATAGTAAATTATCATATTTTACTATTCACCAAAAATCATGTATTTTAGAAAAAACACAAAAAATCACCCTAACAATTTTATGATGTGTAGAATAAAAAAATGAACTCTATTTTATGAAAATAATTTTATAAATTTTAATAATTTAATTTTTAATTAAAATCATCATTTACTTATAAAATACCATTGTTTAAATTATAATTTATTTTATAACACTTTAAAATTTTAATTATGTTATCAAAAAATTATTATATAATAATATGAAAAAAATTAATTTATTAATTTTTTTTATGAAAATACATTTTTTTTAAAGTCATTGTATTAATTATAAAATATATAATCAAATATTTATAACTTACAAAAATAAAAAAACTAAATTAATAATATTTTAAAATATTTATTTTCTTATACTATGCTATAAATAAATCATATTTTCTTTTATAAGATACTTAGATTTTTATTTATTCATTCATGGGAATGGTTAGTATTATATTGGTTGGGTTTCTATTTATAAGGGTCATATTACTTTTCCAAATGTCAAGTTACCATTCTATTGGTATAGGTTATCTAATTTCTATAAATGACTCTTATTTCATTCAGTCATCATTTATAATTCTTTAATTTTGTTATCAAAATGATTCTATGTGGTTTATACTACAATATTTAATTATATGAATGGAATTTCCATTGATAATATTTTGGTTCATTATAATTGTAGGGGATTAAATGGTGTGTAATCGTTAATGTTAGGTAAAAAGTCATTTAATGGTCTCCAACATGTTTATTTATGGAGCAATAAACACCCAATCGACCCCATATCTATAATCATGGACTTAAATTACAAAGGTAGAAATTCATTGGGTAACATGGATAACATCTCTTAATAACTCACATTTGTCTAGATTATGAGATATTGGTCTAATCACATCCATTTTGGGGGAACTATTTCATATTTTAGAAAACTTTTATAGATGTAAGATATGTTTGTGAATCCTTTATTCATTACCAAGTATGCGTACATAGATTACCCAGAGGAAACAGTCCATTATGACTACATGTGGCTTCAAAATCATTTGTATATATTTCAGGTTCCCTAACAATGAAGGGATCTATATGTATCTATGGTTCTCCATCAATGTTACTATTTTAGGGACAGATCAGATATT
Source organism: Viscum album (assembly GCA_963277665.1). NCBI lineage: Eukaryota > Viridiplantae > Streptophyta > Magnoliopsida > Santalales > Viscaceae > Viscum > Viscum album. Next base: position 1,720,978,336 of record OY728137.1, read on the forward strand.
ATTTGGTTGTTTTTTAGGATGATGATTGTTTTAAGGCATGCGGTGCAGCACTTTGGAGTTTATTATCATCTAGGGGGACCACATTTATTTTGATGTTGGGATCAAATCCATATGAAGGGATTCCAATTTATCCCGATGATATGAATCCAAACCCACGTAGTTTGGTAATACTTAAGTGGAAACATCAAATTTTATGGTCATGTGACAAGGACCAAAGCATGATGTTTAACATCACATAGAAAGAAAATCTATGTGAAATATTCCTAGTAATGAATGATGAGAGACTTATGTTATGGAAACCTGAGGGACCTGGAAGAGATGTGGCATCATATAGAGGTGTGAACCTACTAAGATTATGGCCTTGCGAAAATTAGGGTGAATTTGAGTAGTGGGTTTGGACCTCAGGGTGGATTCCTATGTATCATAGTTAGTTGAGAATCAAAGATTTCATAGGTAGTGCCACTTAACATGCCACATCACCTTTTAAGGTCTGATTAAAAGGACCCAGCCATGTAGTTGAAAATCATAAAGATTGGATTTTCAGGTGAAGGATTCTTGGTCAAGAATGATGGGGGAGTTATGGTGAGGCAACCTAAGGGACCTAGAAGATATGTGGTCCCCCAGGCTGGTATGACCCTATCAGGAATATGGCTGAGGGAATAGTAGAGTGGTTTTGAGCAATGGGTTTGGACCTCAGGGGGCTTTATATGTATCCTAATTAGATTAAAATTAAATCCTCTAGTGTTTAGTAGATTTGGGACATACACTTTAGAAGAGGCCCATATGGTTGGGGCTTACACATGGATATTTCCCGCTTTTATGGATATGATTAGGGATTATACTATATAAGAGGCCCATCTGGTTTGGGATTACACATAGAGTTACCCATTGAAATTGGATTACTCTTGGTAAGATTTGATGTGGGGATTATGCATGGGAGCTTGCCTTTTTACTGGATATGATTGGAGCATATACTATATTGGAGACCCATTTTAATGGAGGTTTGGGTATACATCTACAAAGAAGGACCATATGATTTCAAAGATGGATATTAGATCTATAGGGAATTATAGTTTGATTTTGTAGATCCTAAATATGTCATGATCTAAACTAACCTATAATCCCACAGGATTCATAACTAGTTTGAGAAATAAGAGGAAGTGGTGGATCTGAAGATCACACAATTTACTATGTCTGATGATGGATGAGGCACTGAATCCCAAAGTGAGAGGAAAATGGAATTGAATGTGTTCATCCCCACTTTTATCATTATAACCAAGATAGTCATATTTAGTGATCTATCTGGCTATATCCTGGGTGGAGGCGAAGAGTAGAAAAAGTTCCACTATCCATAAGAAAGGTTTGGGGCCTACTCGAGGAGGGATGAACTAAAATTAGTTCCAGGGGGATCTCACTCTCTATAAAAAAGAATTTCAAGCATGATCGCCCCTATTCTCACTCAGAATAGGGAGGTATACATGATAACCTCATGGTTAGAACCTTAGTTACCATGGTAATATAAACCTTAGGACACTCTGAGATTCTGCCTTATTGTGGAGGTTACCCACATGACTCCTCTTACCGTGGGTATGTAAAATATTAAAGATGTGATGATGAACCTAAAAATTTTATCTTAAATTTTAGATAGATTTTTAAGAGGCCATCAATATATTCCATTATATTAATTCATGGAGGGGACAACATGGTTACCAATGACACAAAAGGGAATGATGGGAGCTGGTGAGTAGAAAGCCCTGGGATTCCCTATTCCACCTAGTATTTTATTAGATGGGATGGGGTTCCCTCCATATTGAATGTTTATACATGGGTGAGGGGACTGTCCAGATAGCAATGCACTATACAGACCTGGGTGCTTCCCATGTAGCGTGTTGCTACACGAAACCGAGTTCCATACTTGTAGCATTTTTCTATGAGGGATAAGGTTCTGCATATATTATAATTTTCTATATGGGAAGATTATCTACAAATGATCCATCCAATTTTCACCATTAGAAATTGTTTCCGCAAAGGTATTTGGTTTTAGAGACCATATTATGATTTATCATTTTCTTTTTACTATTATGTTGTGGTTTTTTACCTACTGGGAATTGATAGGGAGGATCCAGAATTTTCATTGCCTCATCAATCGTCTCATTCAAATTTCATTGGTTTGGTATCCTGCATTCCACTTTGCTTATTTCTAGTTCCACTTGAGGCCATTTTATAGAAGAATGGATGAACCAGATACAGACATGGTTGGTCATCTATGTTGGGATGCGTTCCATCTTTTCTGGGATCCTGGGAGATTCCTTGACCTAAAAATGACATAGTCATCTTGGATTACTCATTTTGGGGGGAAAATCACCATCTAGACCCACAAAAATATTCGATTCATTTTTTTGGGATAATTATAATGTTGTGAACCACAAACTGTTTAGTTAATGGGGATGACTGTTCATGGGGGAAGATATCACCGCCAGTATCTACAAAATAAAATGTGTATTTTTCTAGAACTGGTGGTTCCATCTCCATCCACTGACTATGTTCATTCATTAGTACTTTGTAAACCTATGGAATTCCATGTAGAGAGGTAGTTTACAAATCAATTCTTTCTTCGTATGATTAACCCAATTTTTCTGGAACACCCTTTTGAATATTTCTCAAAATGTTCTTCCAATTTTTTTGTACTTTTCTAAATTAATGGAATTTTTTTTGTTCTTATTGTGCATAATTTTCAGGACGTAAAAAATTCCACATTCATAATGAGTTATGACCAGGATAAAGAGAAGGAAATTCTGATGTAAAAGGGGGCCTATATTGAACTGGATTTTGATACATAGGCGGACCTCTAAGATGGGGAAACACCTATAAATTTTGGGCTAAGATCATTTTTCCTTTAATTTATTTCTCAATGAATAGAGTTCACCTCAGATTCTCTTGACATCACATTGATTTCACGAATAGTCTTCTTCATGGAAAACCATTTCTATGAGTCGAAAGTCTTAACTATAAATGATAATTATTGGTTCTACAAAAAAATATAACTACTTAATGATTATAACATCCCATGAAATATCAATTTTCTAGTCAACTATTCATGGGACAATATTTTAGCTAACTATCGGTCCATGGGTGGGTGTTTTCACGAACTGATGTTTCACGAACTAGTTTTTTTCTGAACTAATGGTTCATATGGTCTCATAATTTTCCCCTTTTATAACAAAAAATGATACCTTTAATTCATAACTTGGATGAAGAAAATAGTATAGATCCTTCATATGTTGATTCTACTATAGTTGCTTCTACTGGTGTTGCTGTTATTCTATCGACTACTAACGAAAGCAGGAAGGCTATGATTCATTCTATTGAAAATACTATCATCATCAACCCATTTCATCCGATTTTGGTGGTACTCATTTGTGCCTATCAAAGGGGGTATTTTTTCTCAGATAGGATTATTTTTTAAGGATTCAGGATACCGTCCTATGTTTCAATTTTGGTATTGTGACTGAAAAATCATTCGGTGGATCAGATACTTGAAAATAGAAATATTACAGGAGATAACATTTCAGTGAAGGGTGGATTCATATAAAAAATCTATGCATTTGGATTTATTCTAAACTATTATTCTCAGTTGTTTGATGAATCATTGTAGGTACTAGATGCTAAAATCCATTACTATCACAAAATTTCATAGAAGTGAACACCAATCAAGAAACTCGGGTGGTTATCGAAATGAGACCTTTGCCCTAGGGGGATCATTCCACCTAGACTAGGGGTGGACTTTTCAGCTCCACCAATGTATTGAGGAATTTAATACAGATCTGAAGGTGGTGGTAGTTTATGAATCTATTTGGATATCATAGGCCCAATTCCACCAAATCTAAAATATTATTCCGTGGATCTTTTGTAGGTGGAACCAGGACACCAAAACCTTCCACATAATTCATGATGAGGTCAAAATTAGTCTCTGGGTTGTCTGGTTGATCATAGGTGATCCCATCATAAGTGATATGAATGATGAGTTTCCTCCCCCCTTCAGCCTGGGATCACACAGAGAGGGCTCCTCTGCTTTCCAAGAAGCTTATTGCCAAGACAAAGGTTATTTTTAAGGGTGACACTCATCCAAAGAAAGACATCACATTTTCTAATTGGATTAATTCATTTGCAACATTAAGTGTCCATGAGCCCTATGCTTGGAGTCTAAGGACATGTCTGACCATTGAGACTTGAAGTAATCTTGGGGCATTCTGTTACATTCTTGAATATGGTCCATTCAATGACTATGGCTACAATTTCACTCCTAATGATGGATAACAGTTTCAACTAACATTCTTTATTTATATGTTTTTGAGTGGCTAGCTAAATCTAGTGCATTATTTTGGTTCCAAGGTCAGATTTACAACATTCATCCTTGTATCTCAACTTTCCATTGGTAGATGTTTTAACCTCTCCATCCCTGTATTGGTGAGGATTTACTATTTTTGAGACGGATCAATGATGGGAGGCCATGGATGTTGGGTCTCGCCCATGTTATCTAGGAATGGGTAGCATACCATAATAGAGGATTGAGATATATAAACCCAAAGAGATATCTAATTCTACTATCTTTCCATATATTCAAATCATAATTGGTGTAATTCCATTAGACTAGAATGAGTAGGGAGTGATGGAACAACTCAACCATCATTATCATTTCACTTTCAACCCATACGTTCAACATTCCTGTACTTTGGTGAATAATGGATCTACGGACATTTTCATGCGAGGATATTTTATCTTCATAAGAAAAGTGTCTTGGTTTCCATGATTGATGAAGTGCTTATCTATGTAGGGTACACATCCTATAGATTTGGGCATTAATTCAACTATTTCTAGAAAAGATGTCCTCTGAACCTCAACATCATGCATCAGAAGAGACCCATAATGATGGATCAAAAACTCTGGATAATGTTCACTCGAGAGGGCAGATTATGACAGACTAGGATCCTACCTTTCATGGGTTTTGATGATACCCTTACCATATCCAATATGGAGGTTTGAAACTGATCATATCCTAAGGACCAACGAGATAGTCTAATCCCTAATTTCAGAATAGAAATTTGGGTCTAAGGATGAAGGGTAGCGAAAGAAAATATTAGGGAATTCTAGGCCTATGAAGAAACCAAAAAAAATCCATCCTTCCGAACAACTAAGGAATGTTTTGAGATCCTAGGGTTCAACCCCCCCCCCCCCCACTATTGACATTACTATTAAAAGTCAACCATCCATCCTTCTTAATTTTTTCTTTCTAAAGGCCTAGAAGCAATGATATTCTTTGAGGGGAACTTAATTGTCTCATGATATATGTTTCTATATACAAGAGAAAGAGGTTTCATTAATTATGTATTTCAATGTGTCATCACCTACCAACATTTGTTATGATGATGAACTTGAGTGGGTGGACATCCATATCCAAGATCTTGTTGCATCAATCAGTTCTTGATGAAACTAACATAGATATTTTTAATGAGTTCTTACCATGTTATAGTCTGAGGTTAATGATTATGATGATGATGATGATGATGATGATAGCCATACCTATGAGGGTGCTGGTGAAGTGAACCCTTATATCACAACTAGAGTGGGAGAGATTCATCATTCCAATATAGGGTTCTACAAGACCCATTCCTAGAGGGTTTTAGGGAGGTGGAGGTTCCTAAAAAGTAGTTGTGGCTACCTAAACCCTCCTCGCTTCTCCCAGTGGATCATCCAAAATTAACCATCCCCATTAATGTAGCAGTACAAGAGGCATGGAAGGAATGGGATACCTTGATAGAAATTAATTTTATGAATATATCTAGAATAAGTTTTAGTAATATCCTCTTAAGCTTATGAACATTGGATCGGTCACTACTCCCATGTGAATTTTAGGTCATCAAGATCCACATGACGTGGCTATATATCTAGAATAAATGGATATCTTCCATCACTCTTTCAAGTGAAGAACTTATTAGTCTGACAGATTAGATAACATGACAACTATCATGAATGATTTAGATGATACTGATTATGAGGTAACTTTCACCAACTCCATTTCTTCTTACCATCATGAACTTAGACCCCATACTCATGTTACTTTTAAGAGCCTAGGGAAATTTGAAAAATGGTCACTTCCCCAGAGTACACCACAATGGTCACCTCAGATGGGGATAATATCCAAATAAATTGTTGAGAGAAATGATATTTCCAAAAATATTATCCCCATTTACTTTTCTATGGTCTATCTCCATATTATAGATTGACCATGACCTAGTGACATGTAGACCACAAAATAATCAAGTCACTAATGACACATTTTTTAATCAAAAAAATTACAAAAATTTGATTTTTTTGGAATGGTATTATAAATTTTATATGATCATACCAATTTTATATAACCATAATGTCATGGTATTTCAATTTTAAGAATTTAAATTGGTGTTTTTCACAATGATATAATGTTGTTAGAAAAAATTAATTTCTAGTTTCTTCACACATATGATATTTTCCTCAACCATGACGTAATGTAAAATTAATAAATGTATTTTTTTATTTTATTTTAACTTTACATATCAATTTTAGGTATTTACATTTGTGAAATTTAAATTTTTTTAAGAAGTGGGGTTCATATGGTTGGATCATGGTTAGAACTAATCAGGTAGAAAAAAAATAAAAAACCCAAATTTTGGTATCAAATGTAATTTTTAAAGTTATAAAAAGATTTTATTAACCCTAAAGTTAAATAGTTTTACTACCTCTGTAAAAACTATGCCACGTACAAGGTTGGTACACATTTAGGAATCCCATGTGTCCAAACTTTGCAGTTAGCCTATACATTATAAAATAATAAAATTCGTGTTCTTCCCATATTATAATTTTAAATGATAACCATCATTTTTCCTCTGCACTCGTCACTAGTTATCCTTCACATACAAAGGGCATTTTCCCCTCCACATAGGGAATAATGTTTTGGTATTCCATTAAATATTCTTTGAGGAAAACTCTAAGTAAGTTATTCTCTCCATCCTCTTGGTTATATTCTCATTCCTTTTGTGGATTAATCTCTACTGAAAAGCCATAGAGGCCTATTTTTTCAACATGAATTTAATGTGATGGGTTTTAATATTTATGGGTTCTAACTTGTCTCTTAAGTCATTCCCCCACCCTCTAGAATTTTTTCTCTAATAGAAAGCATTTCTAATGGTTTTAGATGGGTTGTTCCATATTCTTTCTTTGTTAATGGATCCTTTGATTCTTGTATTTTAAAATTAAAATTTCAATATGATATTAATGGTATTATATAGATATTATAATACAAATTTATTCATTGAAAATATATGTTAATTCTTTTTATCATTTTTATTATCATAAATTAAATTAAAATATTTCTATAATTGGATTATTTGTTTCTTATGTACTATTTAATGGGATATTATTTTATGACAGATTATTTATATTGATAAATTCTCTTGGTAACCCTAGTTCCAATGTAGGTGAACAAATATTAAGATGGTATCCCTTCCTAAAGTTAGGCGTGTCTAATTGACTAGTGAATTAATTTATGTGATGCACTAATGGCTAGTGAATTTATTTTATATATATTCTACTAGTTGGATAGAGAAGTTATTTACTATGTGATCTTGTCTTTGTATCCATAGGACGCACTCCTAGTATGTATGTTTAAAAATGCATGGATTATGGTTATTTATCTGGTTTTAATTTTGTAAAATAAATTCATAATGATATATGTTTCATGAATATTGTTTAAATACTAATATGTTATGTTTATTTTAAAAAATAATTCTATGGTTTCTCTATCTAATGTTGTATATGTAACACTTGGGGGGATATTACTCTGATTTTTGAGATCAAAAATTGAATACACAAATGGGGGTATGTCGACCTTGTTTTATCTTATATAGGAAAGGGTAAGATTATTATTTGAGAAGACATGTATTTATGACTAGTTTTTTTGGGTTATAGAGGTGACATGGTAGGATGTTTCCTTAATGTCACACAATGATGGGTTGTCATTTATTTTGTTTATTTTTGATTTAGAATTTATGTATCAAAATTTTTATTTCCTACTTAGCTTACAATACCATCCCCATTTTATTTATGAACTTATAATATACATTGTATATTTTATTCTATAGATAACATATTTAGTTACTATTCGTTATGCTTTTATCATTGTTATACCATGTTTTGACCTATATATTCATGTTATGTAATTGGATTCCTAGCCCTCTAGTGTATAGTGAGTAAATAAAAGGTTTATGGTTAGAACCTTATGATATTATCATTATTCAAGTGAAACAATTCTGAAAGTTGTATCCATTGATGCTGAGGAACTAGTTTACTACCTGTGGGAATCAAAAAATCCCTAAAGTCCATGTCACAGACTAGCCCAGGTTCTTGATTTAGAGGCCACCTAGATTATTCCAAGAACTAATTGTATCAAATAATGGTTTTGGAGATGTTATATTGGATTTTATGTAGACCAGAGATAGGATTATCAAGGATCAAGGGAGAGTTGTGAAGAAGTGATTAGCTGACACTTTTAGTACTTGAACATGAGTGTCTTGAGGATATTGGGAATGATATTTTTTGTTTTGGACTTGGATTTACCTTTCCTTTAACCAAGGATAATGGGTTGTAGACTTTTAACATAGGACATGTTTTATGAAAGTATGTGGGTTTTTGAGTTTTCTATTTACAATTTACATTTTTTATTTAATATTATTTTTTTGATCTTGATTGTTAATTGATTATCACTTTAATAGTTTTCTTTTTATTTATTTACTTTATATAGTACCAAGACTCTTAAATAACCCCCAATGAACCCTTCAGAGGGTAATGAAAATAATTTTCCAGGGGTTAACCATCATTTTGATAAAAAATATGATTTATTCTATTATGATTACAGTAAAATCGATGAATAATCAAATGTGTATAGTTTTAAACCAACTTCAACTGATAGGTATAGGTCTTATTCAAGAAAATAATGAAGAATGGATGTTTTTCTAGCCTAAGGTACTAAATTTATATGGTAATAATGACCCTATAAAAAGAAAGATTGGATGGAGGACATAAAGATTATTTACGAATTTTACAATTCTCCTGAGGTGATTAATGTAAAATAATCTTCATTCATGATTGAGGTACCTAGTCAGAAGTTACAGGAATCATTATTCTAGGACAAAATGAATGATAGCGTCAAATGAATGGGCTTATAAGTGATTTTATATCTATAGTTTTATCTAGATACAATATATCTTTTCAAATTATATTATTTTTTAATACTTCAGTTGGGTAACCATACCATCATTGAATGTGAAAATTAGTTTTCAAAGAATTTTTATTTCCCCCAAGAGATTTTTTTCATAGTATGTCATGGCCTGTTACACCAGGGCCCCACATGGATAGGAATTATGTCAAGTGTGACACCGCACAAATGACTCTAACATCTTTAGTGCTAGAAACTATAACTATGTAGGTATATCACACATATAGGAGGCCTTATCCAAATGAACCTATAAATATTTACACATCCAAGTACTTGGAAACCATTTAGAATAAAATAAAAACTCAATATGAAACAATAAATATAAAAAAATCTAAAAATAACTAGACTTATACAATATAAATACATCAAAAGTACAGATGAAAAAAATACATCCCCAACTAGAAAAAAGTGAGTCCCAACCTAACAATAGATGATGAGGAGGATTCCCACACAAAAATGAATGTCTCAATTGATACTAATAAGATCCACCAATACTTGGCCTACCATTTTTATAGTCTAACTATCTATCTTCTATATAAGACACGAAATATGTGGGAAAATCTCATGTAGTGGTGAGTATATTCATTCCATGTAGAATGAAACAAAAAATCAGGAGGGATGTAATAAAATAAAATATTCAAATGAAACTAAAATAAAGTGGCAAAAATAAACCCAACCACAAATATGCTTATAGAGGTGATTGAATAAATTGAGAGGAAGATCTCAATCTTCATAACCAATTGAGGATTATGAGTCTTCCTAAAGCTACAAGTGAAAGTGTTTTCTTAATGTATATTTTCAATCATGAACCACACTTGATTAGCTATGGGGGCCTACACCTCAATGGTGGAATGTGAAAAATAAGGTAGTGCTGAATCCAAATGGGATGAATACCTGCACTTCATCTACACTCGATGAAGTGTGATATACATTCCCTAGATAGAAGAACCATTCCATGTGTTGTGTATAGGATGATTACCAATTAAACATGTACTATAGAAGTGGGGGACTCACACCATGACCTATGAATTCCATCGGTGGTTTTTCCAACCCTGATACAACATCAGATATCTCACTTGTGTCTCAACATTAGACAACCATGATAGAAGATATGAACTATTCACACCACCTCAAATTGTATCTTTGATACCGAAACAAAGGTCCCAAACACATTTGAAGTTAAATTATACTAAAAACAGACTTCTTATAGTTCTAACTCCATGTCTTGAATACAAATATATAGTCTTTATAATAATCATATAATTGTACATGATGTGTCCCTAGGGTCACATAGGGTTCACTCCCTAGTCCACATCTTTACATGTCCCACTACCGTACATGGAATGTGAAAAGGTATATACAGTGTGTTTGTGTGTGTGGCCTAACGAACACAACAAGTGGGACTAATCAAGGTAACAAGCATGAAACCATTATGAATCTGCTAGCTGGGTAAGGTAACATAGTGTATGGCTCGACCACTTGACCGTGTGATACTTAAAATAGCCTTGAAACCCTAGATGATGAAAACAGTTAACTCTAAATTATTTGTTACTATAAAAAACATAGTGTGTAGTCACATTTTTTATAGAAAGGTAATTCTTCCCCTAGAAAATTTCCACATCCCATGATCTATGATAACACTGACTAATGATAAATCCGAAGTTTTAACCATGTAACTACCATCACTAGTAGTCTATCTCCAACCCATGCTTCATTAAAATGGGAATTTTAATCAATGTTAATATCTACCACACACACAAATGTGGATAGTCAATATTATTCTAGACAAAAAAAATCTGTACATTTATAAGATAATAACAAGTTCCATGCTAATTTCACTCATCCAAAACTGTGAATAAAAAAATATGATAGTTTCATCACATCTTGAACTGGATTTCCAATTGTTGAAATGACACCTGAAAGAAGGCTAGTGGTTATGGGAAAAAATATTAACAAGATAAATCCAATCAAAAATCCAATTTAATATCATAATTATCCGATTAGGACTTAACCAACATTCAATATTACAGAAACCATATATATAAATCAAGGAATCCATAGTTCAAAAATAAATCTGATAAAAACCTAAATTGTATATCAATAGGAATATGTGAAATTACAAAGATATTGGTAATTAAAATAAGATAATAATATCTATTATAGTATGATAAATCATTTTGAAAAATATATAAAATAAAAATATAGTGAAAAAAATTACATATATAAATATTAAATCTTATTAGATTAATATTCAATACATATAATTTTGACCCATGCCAGAACCATAATGTTTTTCGTGTCTTCGTAAACATGGATACTTAAAAACTAGTAGATAAAATATCTAAATCATCTCCCAGATAGTTATTCACAACTATCACCTCTTTTACATATATATTAGTTTAAAAAACATTCATCATACCTTGGGGGAAAAGAAACATAATAAAGTGTGAGCTCAGATGCTCAATAAGAGTAAACAAGGGATATACCAATGATCATTTAAGCATAACATGAGAATAAGGGTTAGAGGACATTTGATTTACATTTGAAAATAATTACCAATAAATCATATATCACAAATACGAGTTAGGGAATAATTCTTGGTAGAACATAAGCATTGAGTCATAATTCATGGGCCATGAGAGCTTAAATTTGTAATAAGTTCATGTCAAAAAAGAGTGGTATAAAGTGTAGAATGATCTTAATAATATAAGTATTATTTCAAGGATACCCATAAATACATTTTTCACTTTTTAGTCTTGGACCAGACAACTATTTTTGTGATTTAGTCTTGGGATAACATCCTAAGTACCTTCTTTTCGGATTGGTATAACCACTCATGTACCATATTTTGGGCTTTATATAAGATCAAGTGTATCTTATTTTTTGAAAGGGATAGTCTATTGTATAAACTTTGATCTCATTAAACATTAATATTTTCCCAATTAATTATAGGGGTATGACTAAAGAACCTATCACACAATCATAATTCATTTCTATTTTTACCACATGATCATGAAAACATTTATCATTCAATCATAACGTATCCCATGGAAAATAGAATAGGTTCATTAACATTTAATTATCATAACCATAAATAACCCATAAAAATAATAAGAATAATATCATAGAATCGTATCCCCTGTGAATCATATGTATCCTCAAAGGATGGTATCATAGATGAAAAATGCCTTTTAAATATCACTCGAATAATTTTTCGAGGAAAATTACATTTTCATTTTAAAATAAATTCCTTAAAATATAAAAACTCCCAAAATAATAAAGAAATACTTTTCTTAAAATAAACATTGAAACTTGAAAATAAATATTCAAATAATTGAGTGATCATGATGGTGAGAAACTCCAATCATTTTATTTACATTAAAACTAATATTCATTTAATATTTATGAAAAAGTAAAAAATTACTACCTCAATCAAAAAATTACATTAATATTCATTTTAAATTTTTACAGTAATCCAATAATGGGTAAAATTGGTATTAAATAATAATATAAGAATATGAAAAATATTCTTGAAAACATTTTAATTATAATATGGACATTTAAGAAAATTATTCTAGATCGAATAGTAAAATAAAGTTGGTCTTCCTTATTTTTTTGGTGTATTGATTAATTAAATAGATAAAAATGAAAGAAAAATATGTAATATATTTAAGAAATAAGTGGATAAGAAAATATATAATATTTTTGAGAGCTAGATTGTATAATTTTTTCATCATAAATTAATGTATAAAAAGTTATATTAAAAATTTCATTTTAATGTAAAACCATTAGCTCTTTCGTAACTTTTAAATCATAGCCCCCCTAAAAGAAATAACTTGAAATGAAACATTAAAAACCAATAATGTTTGTATATTCATAATAAAATATTTTTAATGGTTTGGTAGATACAAATAATGAAAGAATATTGGTGTATAAAATAACATATGTCTCAAAGAAGGAAATTTGAGATGAGAAACTCTTGCCAAAATATTTTATTACTTTGTAACCGATTAAATTTCCTACATTGTAAATTTAATTTTTTATAATTATGTACTAAAATAATTTAAATAAATAATATATCATATATATTTACACTTTAAGATCTTATGTAATATATTTTCTTCAAATAAATTTTATTTTTTGACATCTTGTGTAACACACAACAATGAGTTTTAACAAAATGTGACATATTAGTAAAATATAATTACTTAATATGATAGTTTTCACCAAGAAATTGGAATGGGGGTATTAATAGGATTAAATAAATTATAATAATAAATTTTTTAAACATGAAACGAATTATTTGGTGACTAATTAATTATAAATTAATATTTAAAAACATTTTGAGTAAAACTAAATATTATACTGAAAATTTTTTTATATGGGCACAAATTATTATTATTTTCAATAAATTAAATAAATATTTTTTGGTGAAATATTTTAATTAAATTTATATATGTTATATAATAAAATAAAATTCGAACATTAATCTTATGTGTTTTCTAGGAATGAGATAAAAATATATCAAAATATATGCTTAAAATTTATTTATTTTAAAAAAAACAATTTTATTGCATTTTGGGCATTTATTTTATAGCTAATTTTTTCATATTAAGAATATTTATTTGAAAAAAAAAATTTATTTTTGAAATTATCATTTCAAAATTAAATTATAATGACTTTTTACATTGCTCTAAAAAGATAAAATTTTTAGTGAATAGTGACAAGTACTCTTTTTTATTAAAATAATTGTATTTTCCTTCATATCTTATACATGATATATTTTATTTTAAAATGATTATAAAGGTAAAATTGGTAAAAATATATTCTTTTTAATACAATTTAGATAATTTTAATAAATTTAGTATAGAATTTTGATATAAAAACCTTTTATACTTTTGAAACTTTTATCTTTGGAAAACCATTTTTTCGTCACATATGTAGGATTAATTTTAAGTTATATTTCACCAATTAAATGAATTGAATTTGAAAAAATATATTCCATATTTTTAATCATAATAATAAATATTATATAATAAGTTCAAATTAAATTTTACAAGAATTAAAAGTAAAATCATTAAAAATTAATTACTATGGTTAAGGAAAAAATGAGTTTACCAAGGGTTAAAATAAAAAACTGAGGGTTAAAATTAACTAGAAACTACCACAAGATAATATGTATATATTTATTCTTATTAACATATTATATTCAATAATTTATCATTTTGTATCTTTGTGGCATGTGAAAAACATGGGTACATTTTAATCTTTTTCCAAAATTACAAGTTTCCAACTCACCTCACTTTTTTCAATTCTATGCCCCTACTCTCCTATTTACACCTAAAAATACTTTATAATCTAAAAAAAATTTCCAAAATTATTAATTAAATCCATCCCCAAGACATATAGCTCTTATTTTGATCATAAATTCATCCTAATAATCTTTTTGGTGCTTACCTAAGGAGGTTCTCAAAAGAAGATGTATTGATCTTAACCAATAATAATTACTTTTTTTAATAATTCCACATCTTTAAAATATTATTATATTATTATTATAAAAAAACCATTATAACAAATATATATAGAGATTATAATTTTAATTACATAACCTAAATCCATCTCATATTCTATAAAATGCGACATGAAATCACCAATCTTTTGTACGACAAACTACTGCCACACGAACGAAAGTTATTCTTTTTCCAGCACCACCTATCAAAGAGGGAGATAATGAAAAATTTATTATTTATATATTATAATTATGATACTATTATATATCTTTAATTATGATAACACATCTTAATTCATTCCACCCAACCCATTGAAAAAAAATTACATCATTCTTGTGTACGATAGACTACAGCCTCACAAACTGATGTGATGTGTTTATCATTTATATTTTAATTGGATGATAATAAAAATAGAATAAATGAATATGTATGAAAATTTTAACATAATTATAGTTTCTGAGTTATGATATCAAATATACCTTCTTACTTTGCATTATGTGTGGGACATGATAATGTCGTTTGTGTGTACAATGGACTATCGTATTACAAAGAGATGTGATTAATTTTCCACTAATACTTTGCAAGAAAGGTAATTGGGGTAAATATAATTAATATATGTAATATATATGACATTAAAATTATTATTTAAATTTAATATACTTTTTACATTTAATTCAATTTCACTCATCGAGAAAATGGAAATAGCGTTCATCTGTACGTAAAACCTACAGTCTTCAAGAACTGTGTATTTAATTTTCAATATTTAACATTTATGGATTAAAATAAATACATATATAATGAATATATATTATATTTATTCAATGTTTAATATTATATAGTTTATGGTTCATTCATAAATATAATAAGACCAAAAATTCTAAATCAAAATATGCATAAAAAACTAAGTAATTATTATTTGAAACAATATTTTAACAAGGAATTATTAATAAATGGTTAATAAAAGTTCATAAGTAATTCATATATTTTATGGTATATATAATTTTTGTCATATAATATATGTATAATAAACTTATATTTATTATATTGGAGTTTATAACATGTACAAAGTAATTCAAGACTTAATACAAGGTATTTCTCATCTCTCTTTTATTTTTAGAAGACAAATGCCATATTCACCACTTATTTATTTTGTGTGGGGTATATACTTACAAGTTGGCATGTTATATAATGAATATAATTATTTTACTTATATTTAAAATTTCATTTTATGTTTTTCTTTAATAATTATCATTATTTAAATGATTACCATAACGGAAAATTTGTTTTGTCTTAAATTGACTTCTTTGGGACATATGTTATGTTATAAACCTACCTTTTTCTATAAATTTTATATACTACCCCATTGAAATTTTATTTCATGAATATATTTATTTAAATTATATTAAATTTTTTATTTTATGTTATTAATTAATTGGTCCTATGATTCAAAAGATACCGAAGTGGTAAAGGCTTGATTTTATAACCACATTGTTTATTGAGATTTTTTATGGTTATTATTTTGATGATGAAATATTACAATATTTTTACCAAGAGAGTTTTTTTATTATATAGTTATTTCAAGAAAATATTTGTTTCCATTTCATTTTCCTCTCTTTATTTACTCAAGAGAACAAAATAATATATTTAAAGAAAAATCATCTTTATTTATTTGTTCAGTTGAAACAACTTTTTCTTCGATATCCATGTTTTATAAAAATGGTTTCATTTTTTTTAATAATACCCAAAGTATTTATTAAATAATATTTAACAATTATTGAATTTTTTTTGTTGAATATTCTTATTATTTTCCAAACGATACCAGTTTTTCTTTCACCAAAAATGGAAAAAGAATATTTTATTAACGCGTACAACATGAACAGAATTTGCATTCCATCATGGCATTTTTTTATTTTAATATCCATTATACTTTTTCAAGAGTATTTTCAATGAAATGGATTTTGATAATATTTGATGAAATTTCAATTTTAAAAACGCAATGTTCAATGAAACTATATTTTCCTCAATAAATTTTACAAGTTATTTTTCATTCAAAATCATTTTCCATTTAATAGTAAATCCTTTGATGTTACATATTAATTAATGGGGATATTATAATATGAAAAAATATTTATTATTTCTCTAGAGGATTTATCTTTATGTCAAAAATTTTATTATGAAACCCATTTATTTTCTTTGGGTTATACTATTATGAAATATTATCTGAAACCCATTCTTTTAATGTGTTGGTATTTGATGAATGATCTATAAATACATTGTTTTCAAGGTAACAAATATGATTAATTTTAAATGATCTTTTGAAACATTTATGGTTGATTTTTATTTTGTGATAGGTGGGACCTATATATCTCCCTAATGCATTGGGTAAAATTGATATCTCATGAGAAAAACATGACTAGAATGAGGGTAAACCAAGTTTAGTAAGGGATTTTTCCACTAAGTTAGAATTGGGAGTTATCATTGACAACGATTATGGTTTGGGTAGTGAACCCATTCCACTATGATAGCCTTCTCAATGATCTTTGACTAATAAGAAAATGTTTTTTATGCTTTTGGATATACCACAATTGTATGTATTATCAGAATTTTGTGTTATTATGGATCATATTCTTTGATTCCATTATTATTCATGTCTTATGAACTAAAAATAATTTTTAAATGACTCAATATTGTTATCATTGATATATATGTAATGGTTTTCAAATGTTATTATCATGTTTTCATTCCCTGATTTTTGTGTTATATTTGTGTACATCCCTTGTTTACCCTTATTGAGCATCTGATCTCACCCATTATTTTGTTTAACTTCACCATTTTATGAAGGAATGTATTATTCATTATATTTTTAATAAGGATGTTAGTTATTAAGAACTTAGTGGGAGTTGACGTAGCCCGCTTATGGGCCAGCTGTTTATGTGTCCAAGTTTCAAAAGGCACTAGACATAAGAAATTCTATCATTGACTGTTTTGATATGTATTGAATATTAATATATTAAGATGTACTATTTATTTATGAGAAATTTGATCCTTTATAGTTAGTATCAGATAAAGGTTTATTTCACCTTTGGAAACTTGGATAAACAAACTTTAGTGGGAACTATAGGGACAACTCCAAGAGAAAGTCTATATGTAGAAAAATCTGTTGGAATTTTGGTGAAGGATAGAGTGAGTTTTTTCCATGAAATAAATTTATGTATAGATACTACAAGTGGATATAGTTCAATAATATATGTACCTAGTGGTAATTACTCCATAAAAGGTGCCTTGGGATTGACTCGAGTGTCACCTAGTATATGAAAATGGGATTTACTATATGCCTAGTTTTGCACTCTAGGGGGCTACTATTTTCTTGATTCACTTTCCCTTTATGCACCATCATGAAAAATTTGAATAATAAATAATAATGACCTACGTTAAGCCTAGGTTTTCATTTTTTATACTTCCTATAAGTGATTTTTCAGAACTATAGGGTTTCCTAGTAGGATTTTTATTACTCGTAATAAGATTTTTTTAATCCATGTAGGGAACTAGAAGGAAATTAAGTTAATATTAAATGTGATATAAAATGTGTTGATGATAAACCAAATGGGATGATGACTATATTTGAGTATATTTTGATTATTCATAATCAATTTTCATACTGTTTGATTAATAACTTTCACCTTAACAAACTCTATGACTCACCCAAGAAGATAAAGATATAGTATGTTTAGATATCAGGTGGTAGAGAACATGAATTAAGAAATATCATGTACCCTATATATAAATAATATGTAAATAACAACTCTATGTAATTTCTTAAAGTAATGATATGATGTTTTCTGTTTGGAGAATTTGGTCCCAAATTAAGTGATTGACAAAGAAAAATGAAATGTTTAGTTAAAAAAATAGATGATAATAATGATTTCTCTAAGGAATAATCAAGGGATTAATGATATAAATGTGGATGTTATGGAAACTATAAAAGTTTTTTTCCATGGTGGGAAGATCAACAATATTTCTTAAAATTTGATTAATGTAAAGGTTTTTTTTGATGATGAAGAGACTACAAATGATACATGAAAGGAAGGAATAAGATGATGAATCCTTGTTAATAGTTTAATAATTAAATGGCATGGTTTAATTATTTATATATTTGGATTTTATAATTTTGTTGTAGATGTATGTTTACAAATTTTAGTTTGGTTATAAGAATTCTAAAATATCTATGGATTATGTTATTTTTAGAAGCACATATGTCTTTATTTTTTATAAACATATGAGTATGGATACCATCATGATTTTATGAGTTTAATGTTTATTATAAGTGTTAGAAACCCCTTTTTAGGTTTTATTTTATTGGATTTTATCAATATTGACGACATTTTGGGATAAATTTATGGAAATACAACCCTTTAGTTTTGTATATGTTTTAGTGAAAAAGTTATTTGGGGAGGGATTCCTATATTATATTTTATGTTGAGGTAAATATGAGATATTTCAATTTGGTAATGTAATTTAAACTATATTAACAAAAAATTAGAAAAAAAGATAACCCTAATGTTGGGAAACAACCTGTCACATCTGGAAAGGTCGCGAGGCTTGAACCCACAACCGAAGGGTTACCAGGGTATTATGTCTACCACTGGATATGTGAAGGATTGTTTCTAGTGGGATAGCCTGAAGAGATATATTTTTAAATATTCATCTTCATTCTTATTATTTCCTCACATTAAAGATGATATATAATGGTCTAATAGAATTATACAACCATTATCCATACCATAAGAGAAATGGAAAAATGTCAGCAGGGATTTTGTCATCAAAATCCTAAAAACATCTAAAGGAAATAATTATATATAGTTGTAGTTGATTTCATTTTTAATTCAATAAACATAATTACATTCAAATAATATTTTTATATGTATCATCTTTCTAGTATATACATTAATGATGTGGTAAGATTTCATGAAGTAACATATTAGATTGTATTTGACTGGATTTGAGGTTTACCTCAATGTTCTTGATAAGTCTTTAGTAAGACTGTGATACAGAGTAACATTTCACCACTATATATCATCTTTATATAGATGGTTAGTCTGAGAAAACAATTGAAAACCTAGAAGACATATTGAGGTCTTATTATATGAAACTAAAATTTGGTTTGGATCAATACCTTCGTCTAGTTGAGTTTTCATAGAACAATAGTTTTCACTCGAGCATTCATATGACTCTTTGTGAATACCACTATGGAAATTAGTGTAAAAGTCCAATATACACAGCTGAAGTTAGATAATGAAATATATTGGGACTTGAGTTAGATGAGGAAATGGAAGATATGTTTAGAAATATTCAATATCTTATAATAGAATAAAAAATTTGTTAAATATGTTATGATGATAATCACCAACATGATGTGGAATTTGAATTTGGAAACAAGGAGTTGTTAATGATATCTCTATATAATAATTTTATCCGATTAGAAAATAAGGGTAAACTAATCCCATGGTATATTAGTACCTTTTATGTTCCTGATCATATTAAGATGGTATCCTATCAGTTGAAATTTCCACCAAACCTCTCTCAAGTTCATGATGTGCTACTTTTGTATCTATGTTTAAAGTACATACATGCCCCATCAAATGTATAGAACATATAGGTCTTAAAACTAGAGTAATAATTTTTTATAAGGAATAATTTTTGGATATTATTTATAAAATAGAAAAATATATTTGAAATAATAAAACTCACCTTGTCAAAATTTTATTGAGAAACCACATGTTTTAGGAGGCTATGTGAAAAGCTAATGATATAATGAGGAAAAATATCCTCACCTAATTTTATTAGATTGAAAAAATTTAGGGAGAAATTTATGTTTAGTGGGGAAGAATGTAACACCCTGAGATTTTATAAAAAAATTCAAATAAATTTAATTTATTTTATAGATTGAGTTACACACAACACTATGTTTTTATGAGACATGTCATAATGCTAAAATGTTATTATTTAATATGATAGTTATCACCTTATCATTGTAATGGTGGTTATAAATAAGATTAAATTAATTATGAAAATAATTTTTTTTTTAAATGAAATTAATTATTAGGTCACCAATTAATTAGAAATGAATATTTAAAACTATTTTAAGATAAACAAAACCTTTTTCAGAAAACTAATTTTTGGGCACAAACAGATTTATCCTAATAAATTAAATAAATAACTTTTGTTTAATAATTTTAATGAAATTTATATATTTTGAATATTCAATAAAAATTTTAACATCCAACTTATTTTTTTCTAAGAATAAGATAAAAATAAACCAAATTTTATGCTTAAAAACTGTATTTTTCTAAAAGGCAGTTTTGTGGTATTTTGTGCACTTATTTTAAAATTAATTTTATTTTTCATTTTTTTAAAATTTATTTAAAAAAAAGAACTTTATTTTTGAAATAATAACGTCAAATATTTTTTACTATGAATTATTTATAATTTTTTTAAAATATAATTTTTTTAGTGGATAATGAAAAATGATCATTTTTTATAAGAAAACTATCTTTTTACATTTACAAGATACATTTTTTAAGATATTTTTAAAATAAAAATTATTTGAATAATATATTTATTAATCCTGTTTTTGTTACTTTAATAAAATTTATATTTAATTTTGATATAAAAACTTGTAAAACTTTTAAAAAAATTCTCTTTGGAAAAATAATTTTTTGATACATTTTTATGATTAATTTTAAATTAAAATTTGAAACATATGTGAATAGAATTTGTAAAAACAGATTCCATATTTCGAATAATAAAAATAAATAATATAAAATTAATTTTCGACTATAATGAATAATAAAAATAATAAAAATTCATTACCATGGTTATGGTTAAAATGGGTTTACCAAGGGGTTAAAATAAACAAACAAGTGGGAAAATGACCTAGTAACTTTTCAAAAACCCATTTTATAGAGATATTTTTCCCTTATAACCTCTATGGTTTTCTAATTTCCCATTTTTATTCTTTTTGGATGTCAAGAACATGATTACAATTTAATATTTTCAAAAATTAAAAGAGTGTCACTCGGCTCACTTATAAAAGGCCACCACTCTCCTATCCTCCTAACACCTTAAAATCAATTTGGATTGAAATATACCTAACCATATTTCTTCATCAATTCCATACCCATGACCATGAGCCCTTATTTTTATCATAAATCCATCATAAAAAGTGTTATGGTTCTAACCTAAGGAGGTTGTCCAAATAATATGTATCATACTTAACCGAGCATCTTTATTTTATTTATTCTTCCACCAACTTCAAATATTCTAAATTTATGTTGAAATAATATAAAAATTTATATATCATATAATTATATGTTATTATGTTAATTTAATAAAACTAAATCCATCTCTTCTTCCATGAAATGAGATTTGAAATCATCAAAAATGTGTACAGAAGACTACCGACTCACAAACTGATGTTGTTTATTTTCCATCACCACCTATAAAATATATATATAATGATGTATTTATTATTTAAATTTTATATTTTTTATATAATTATACCTCTATATTTATAATACTATATCTACCTTCTTTTCTCCCAACACATTGGAAAAAAATAACATCATTAGTGTGTATAGCATACTACCGCCTGACGAACCGATGTGTTGTGTTTTTCATTTATTATTTACTATAATGGTAATAAGGATATATTAAATGACTATATATATATATATATATGTGAACATTTTAACATAACTAAAATTATTTATTTATCATACCCTTATAACTTCTTACTTTTCATTTTGTGTATGATACAATAATGTCATTTAGGTGTATGGTAGGATACCATCCCATGAAGCGGTGTGATTTGTTTTTCATTAACACTTTTAAAACAAGGTAATTAAGACAATTTTAATAAAAATATTTGATATATATGACATAAAAATAATTATGGATAGTTAATATATTGTTTACCTTTCTCTAGTTTCATCCATTGAGAAAATGGAAACAACATTCAGGCAAATGTATGGCCTACAGTCTCCATAAACGATGTATTTCATTTTCAATCTCTAAATTTTATGGATTAATATAAATACATATATAATGATATATATTATCATTATATAATTTTTAAAATTATTTAGTTTATTGAACCATTATCAAAGTAATATTTCTAAAAATACCAAATCCAAACATACATGAAAAACAAAGCAGTTATTACCCAAAACATGATTTTATCATTGAATTTTTAATAAAAATGAAATAAAAGGTCATAATTAAATCAAATATTTTATAATATATATAATTATAGTTATTTAATATATTTATAATAAATTTATATTTATTATACATGATTTTCTAATGCATATGAAGGAAGTCGAGACTTAAGGTAAGAGATTTAGAGTCCCTCTTTTATTTCTGGTGGTCATATGCCTTATTTACTTGCGTCTCATTTGTGTGGTGTATATACTACCCCTTTGACATATTATGTCGTGAATATAATTATTTTCATGATATTTAATATTCCATTTGATTTTATTCATTAATGGGTATTGTTATTTAATGTTTTAACAAAGTGTTAAGGAAATCTTGTCTCAAATTGTCCTTTTTGGGACCCAAGTTATGTTATAAACATCTCTTCTTCTATGAAGTGTATATAGTAATCCATTTAAAAGTTATAAAACGAATATAACTAATTTTATGATATTTAATTTTTTATTTTCTGTAATTAATTAATGGGTACTATGATTCAAAAGATAAAATCTTAATAAAGGTTTGTTGTTATAATCAGATTGTTTAATGGGATTGTTTATAATCATGATTTTGATGATGAAATCATATGATCTATTTCTCAATAACATAATTATTTTTTTATCATACAGTAATTTTATGAAAATACACGTTTTTTTTTTCATTTTACCCTCTTTATATACTAAATAGACCAAAATAGTTTTTTAAGAAAAAATGCTTTTATTTCACTCTTCGGTCAAGAAATGGTTTCCTTCCATATAAATGTTTTTTAAAAATATTTTCACAAATATTTTAAAATTCCATAAAGGATTTATTAAATACTTTTTACCTTTGTTTTACTTTTTAAAAAGTGTTTTAAATGTAATTTTCTGATAATTTTTTAAATAAGACATGTTTGGCTTTTAACAAAAATATGAAAGGAATATTTGTTTTAATGTGTACGACATGAATAGAATTTTCCCTATATAATGACAATTATTTTATTTAAATGCTAATTTATATTTTTTAATTATGTCTTAAGATAAAATTATTTCCAGAATATTTTATAAATTTTTAATTTTAAAAAGGCAATTTTCAAATAATGTATATTTTCATAAAGAAACATTTAAACTGAATTTTCTTTCAAAATAATTTTCAATATAAGAGGAAACCCTTTTTATATTACATAATATTTACTAGGGATATGATAAAATTATACCATGTTTATTTTTATTTGGATGGTTTATGTTTTTGATAAAAATATGATTTCGAAACCTATTTCTTTTCCATGGGATATTCTATGTTGAAATATTATATGAAACATATTTCATTTTTGGGTTATGATAAGATTAATGATTTATGAAACCCATCAATTTTCATGGGTTATGATAGGATTATTGTTTTATGATATTTTTGAACACGTACATATTATTGTAATATGTGATGGGTGGTAAATATATCTCCCTTCAATTCATTAGGTAATAATTAATATCTCATGATATAAAAAGGATTAGAATGGGCAGTGAACCAAGTTTAGTAATGTAATTTTTCCAATATGATAGTCATGGGAGTGAACCTTGATTACTACGATGGTTTATGGAGTGAACCCATTTCACTATGATAGCCTTGGAAATGAGCCCTGACGACTAAGTTAATGATTTCTTATGCTTATGTCTATGACACAATTCCATGCCTTATGACAATGTTATTTTCTTATAGATAAAGATATTTGATTCCCTTATGACTAATATCTTATGAATTGACAATATTTATTACATAACTCATTATTATGATCTTTGATATGTAGGTCATGATTTTAAAATATTATTTTCATGTTCTCATACCCTTATGCTCACAAAATGTTTACATATCTCCCTTGTCTAACCTTATTATGAATCTATGCTCACCTCTTCTTATATTTACTTTCCCCAGTTTTTTAAGAAATTTATTATGTATGATATGATTAATAAGGGGTTAGTTATGAATAAATTAATGGGAGATAACATATCTCTCTTATGGAGAAGTTGTTTATGTGTCCTTATTTACAAAGGCACTGGGCCTAAACAATTCAGGAATGGATTGTTATGATATTTAATGAATATTTCTATATTACATTGTCATATATATATATATATGATAATTTTGGGTCATTACATATATTATACACTTATAAAATTTTAATACCCATTTGTTTATAATTTATTTCTAAAATCGACATTTCTCAGTATTAAAAGATCTGTTTTTCCTAAATGGTTCGGTTCGACAATTATGAACCTTATACATTTATCATGGCTCCATCATAACAAACAATTTAATAATTATATAAAGAAAATATATATATTTTTATATACATATATATAATCATACAAAAAATGTATATATTGAAAATTTAATTACACAATTTATGGAGACATTAGTCCATACATACACATGAATAATGTTTTCATTTTCAAATGAAAATAATTAAAAAAAGATAAATAATATTTTAACATTATGTAACCCAAATTATATTATAAATATAATATATAAATATCAAAAAAATCATTACAATAAATCATTAACGATAGTGATGGAAAATGAATTATATCGCAACATGGAAGTAACATTCTACATATACACATGATAAATACATTCATCTTCCATTTGATATAAAATAGGTAGAAAAAGGTTGTTACATAATCATCATAACATATTATTATATTTATGATACAGGATTAATAAATTTTTTCTGTATAAAATATGATTAGATATGGTGGAATAGGAAATACAATTGAAAGTACTTGTTTAAGAGTTCTACCTCCACATTGAGAAACCTCATTTGGTTTACAGATTAATCTGTAAAGGAAGGTATTTTGATTAATCCAAGTATAATAATAAATGGGTAGGGATGGTAGGAAATGATGTTTTTAGTTATTATATAATATAAGAGGCCCTTTAGGTGTGGATATGAGAAGAGAGGTGGCATCCCTTTATAAGGGAGGGAGAGGAAACACTTAGAAATTTTCAAAATATTAAAATATAATGAAGTCATTCTCAAAGAAAAAGAAACTTCTGAAAGATTAATATTCTAAGAAGATAAGATATATAGTCTATATATTACAGGAAAGTAGTATTTAGGAAATTTTATATGGAAATTTCACCCTTATATCTCAGTTTAAACCTCTAAAAAACTAGTTTCAACCACAACCGAGGTAACAAAACTTTTATTGTTTTTACTATTAATTAAGCCCAAAAATTAAATTAGACTCCTTGAAAAATTTGGAAATACTATTTTAAAATATTTAATCCATTTTATATAAATAAATTTCCATAATTGGTATAAATTTATTTTAAAAAAAACTCACAAATCCCGATGAATTTTTTTTCAAAAAATGAATTTTTTATGTATAAAAATATTTTTATACAAAAACTAAGAATAATTTCCATTATAATAAAATTTATGGGATTATATATAATTATAATTTGATAATTTGATTTTAAAATAAATTTAAAAAATATTGACTTTTTAAATACTTTACTAGAAAATATAGTTTTCTATCAAATCAGTATATTTTTAATATTCACTAAAAATTAACCTTTTCAAAAAATAAAAAAAAATAAAAATATAATTTTGATATGATGTTTTAAAAATTTATATACATTTTAATAAGGTATAACTTTTTGAAATTATTTATAATATCCACACACAAAACATGATAAAACCTATTTTTGAAGCATTAAATGACTTTAATAAAAATTGAGTGATTATTTATTCTGAATTAATCAATAAATTTTCATTAAATAAAACAATTATACATATTATTAGAAGTTTTATTAATCTTATTCATACCCATCTATCCAACCGTCAAGTTATAAATGTATTTTATAACAATGTTCATTTTGACTCGGGGTTGCGTATAAATAAATCTATCGAATAATTATTATTTATTTCAAAGGAATTACATATAAAATATTGGGGTGTAACATTATACACCCTTAAAATAAATATCTATCTCATAATTACACTACTCTGTTATAATTTTTTTGTATATCTCTTCTTCATCACATCCTTGGGATCCCATATAGCTTCTTGAAATTTATGATTCCTCTAGAGAGGTTCAATTAGGTGAGTAGTCTTATTCAGTAGAACATTATATCTGTGATCTAATATTTATATTGGTTGTTCTTCATATCAATGATTATATTTAAGTGGTATAACTTCTATGTTTAGTATATTTTAAGGATTAGATATTTTATTCCACATGAGAGATATATGGAACACATTATGAACTTGAGAGGGGTTTGGTGGAAGTGCCAAGTGATAGGCTTTATTTCCTAATCAATTAGAAATTTATAAGGGACTAATATACCGAGGGATAAACATTACCTTCTTTATTAATATTTTGACCTTATTCTATATATAAATGTTTTGGAACATATTTTCACCAAATTTTAAAACCATATTTTACTGATGATTTTCAACGTAATATTTGTTTTCGACATTGAGCTACCTTGAGGTGTTGTTGAATGGATCTAAATTTATTTGAAATTTCATAAACTAGATCAATTCCCAATATATTTAATTATCAAACTTCATCCTAACAAATAATAGTTATATACATATTTATATAGAGTGATTCATAAGTATCCATATGAATTCTTGATCTAAATCTATTATTTTTAGAAACCCTGACTAGAAGAAGCAGTTGTTCCCAAAAACCTTCAAAATCTAGGGAATTTGATATAGAATTATCTTATAGGGTTTTAATGGAACGCTTAGTTAGACCATACAGCTAATGATGATAACCAATACTGAAACATAGCTCTATCTCTAGAGATTACAAATGAATTTACTAGAAATTCATTGTAAATATTATATTTTGACCAAATATAGTAGAATACTGCAATACATGAAAAACATACAACTTCCTTAATATATATCCTAGAACGTTGATCAAG
Organism: Viscum album; assembly: GCA_963277665.1. Taxonomy (NCBI): domain Eukaryota; kingdom Viridiplantae; phylum Streptophyta; class Magnoliopsida; order Santalales; family Viscaceae; genus Viscum; species Viscum album. Next base: position 1,721,006,323 of record OY728137.1, read on the forward strand.
GGAGAAATCATATTTGATAGTAATTAAGTGTGATGGATTTTAATACATTTTACTACAATCTAAATTTCATTATCACCTTTAGACATTTTTCATTATATAATGATGAAATACATTGTGATGTTTTCCCATTTCCATTTTTTGTATTGATAATTGTTGTTGTATCCCCTTATACTTCTATCTATTAGCCTTAACTTATTGACATAGAAAGAGAAAAGATACGAACTCTAATATATCATTATTCATGTTATTCCACAAAAAAATAATCTTTCAAACATATACAAATCTTTGTACTTTAAAGATTAATAGAGAATGATGAACTATGAGCATTATCTAATAACTCATTAATTAAATACAGTATATATAAGAACATGCAGCATTCTTGAAATTAATTATTCCATCACAATCATGGTTGAACTTAGGAACATTCCTCAAATTATTTTTATGTTTACATATTCAATATCTGCCACTTTAATCTTTATATTGACAGATGGTTGAACACTAACTTGAGCATGATAATTTTTTCCTTTATTCAAGATTTCAAGGTAATCCTTTGAAAATTCATAAATATTTGAACTTTTTTATCTTCGTAAATGATAATATAGCTTTATATTTCCAACAAAAATCATAAACCACCTTATTTTGTTTTCTATGGTGGTAATTTATTATGTATTAAAACACATTATTTAGATATAAACTGTAAAGACCCGGTAATTTCAAGGAAATTTTTTTTTGTTAATTTTCTTTGGAATTTTACAAGAGCGCAGTTTCAGACGGCACCTGATTCCGAGGTCCGGTGGGCCCGGAATCATCAACCGAAGTTCGGCTCGGGTACGTTCAGTAAACGAACGAGCGGGAATTTCTAACTTATGAACCGGTGCCCGGAATCAAATTCCGAGGGCACCGTTGGAACCGTAGAGCTGGTATTTGCTTAGGAACACCTGTTCCAGAGGTGCGTTCTGACGAGGGGTGATGATAAAAATTGTGGAAGATTAATTAATAATTTATCTACAATTTTTATTTTACACTAAGTGTTTTATCCATTGGGTGGAAGTTGGGTAACTCCCAACTTCCCTTTAGAGGTTATGAGGGTGGTGGGCCCACACGAACCCCACCCCCTCATATTCTCTAAACCCCCTTATCTTCCCCCCTTTAAACTCACTTAATTAATGTTATAACTCATGGTTTTTAATTGACGAGTTATCTAACGTTATTGAAATTCAATCTATTGAATTTCAAAAGACTTAATTTGTGTTGTGTTAAGTTTTAAGGTCATGCTTTAATTTTAATAAACTTAAGTTATAACTTAAGTTTTAATTGTGGGGAATTAAATGAAGAGGTTTGAATTTCAAACCTTTGAAATTCCAAACCCTTCTATTTAATTCAGTTTTTAGTTTCCTTTGCGGGTTTGCGTTTGCTGTACGGAGAGGAAAAGGGGGAGGCTTCTTGTGAGTTCTTCCTCCACGACGAAGAACGCGGCGTCCTTCTTCCACGACGTCGGACTGCAACGTGTTGGATTTCCTCCACGACGCCGCAACGCATCCTCTCCGCGGCGTGCTTTCCGCGGCGAACCTACGTCCGACGCCGCAATGCACTTTCCGCGACGTGCCTCTCACGGCGAACCCACGTCCGTCTACCGCGACGCCATAACCGCGATGCCGACGACGTCTTCTTCCGTGACGACCGACCTCCGCGACGCTCGTCCTTCGCGGATCGTTGACGAGCTCCGCGAGCTTCCTTCGAGGTAGGGGTTTTATTCTGTGCTCTTGAATAACCTTTATTCAATTCTACTTTGATTTTAAATAACCGACTGCTATCGAATTAACGGAAGGAGGCCGGACCGCACAAACACGGCTGACCTCCTTCCATGTGCTTGAAATCATTGTGCTTTGGTGCGGAATAACACAGTGCCGTTGCACCGCAAGAAAATGTCGAGGACCGCAGCCAGAGTGAGTCGCGGCGGTGGCGCGCGACGCCATCGCGCCGCGCCAGAGAAATGAACCAGTGAATGACAGTGGTCGGAGCGGCCTACGGCAGAGGTGCGACGAGTCGGACAAGGCCGCGACCATCAGACGTGGCAAGCGGCAAAGACTCTGCGGAGGAGCCGCGGCCCTACGGCCGCGGCGGAGCAGCCAGAGGCGGCCGGCCTCGCCGGCCGCCGGAGAACAGAAGAGCCGCGGCCCTTGCCGCGGCAGAGAAGAAGGGGGCGGCCGGCTGTGCCGGCCGCCGGTTTTCTCGGAGGCGGGACCCGCAGGTCCCGCGGGTGGACAAACGGCCGGCTTCAATGCCGGCCGTGCATTGATTTCCGGGGGTTTGAAACCCCCGGCAGCCGAGAAACGGGCCCCCCTCACGTGGGGGGGCGTTGATTGAAGTCACGGGGGGGCGGCGCCCCCCCGTTTAGCGCGAAACCACGCGCTCGGCCAAGCTGGCCGAGCGGTTCTGAGCGGCCGGGCCGCGCGACTGGCCGGGCCGGGTCGCGCAGGCCGGGCCGGATTGTGCCGGCTGGGCCGGACCGCCCAGCCGGGCCGGGCCGAGCCAACCAGGCCGGGCCACGCTGAACCGGGCCGGACCCGGACCCGGTTTGGGCCGACCCGGATCGGACCGGTTCAGGGGGGTACTGGGCCGGGCCGGGCCGGGCCTAGACCCCCCGTTTTCGGACCTTTTCAGTCAAAAGCTCATAACTTGAGCTTTAGACCTCCGAATGACGAACCGTCTGCGGCTACGCGATCCTTGGATCGAGACGGTCGTTTCGGTATATCGCACTCAAAGTTTTGGATTACTTTGAGTTCGGCCGGGTTGGTTCGTACACGAAACCAACCGGGCCCTCGGAGCGGAAACGCTCGTATCTTGAGCTACGGACATCCGAATGGCGTGCCGTTAGTTCTGATAAGTTCCTCTTAGTGAGACGAATCTTTTGATATACTCCGCCCGAGGTTTGGGTGCCGACGGAGTACGGCCGGGTTGGCTCGTTCACGAAACCAACCGGGCCCTCGGAGCGGAAACGCTCATATCTTGAGTTCCGGACGTCCGATTGACGTGCCGTCGACTTTGATGGAATCCTCTAAGTGGGACGGAACTTTTGACATACTCCGCCCGAGTTTTGGATACAGTTGAGATATGGCCGGGTTTGGTTCGCTCACGAAACCAACCGGGCCCTCGGGACGAAAAGGCTAATAACTCACAGACCGGGCGTCCGATTGACGCGCCGTCTGTTGCGTTGAGACTCCTTTGACGAAGCGGACGTATGTGGCACTTCTTCGTTGGACTTTGAGATACCTGGAGTATCGACCAGTAGCTCGTGGAGTGGACCCTCCCGGAGACGAGCGGGCGGGGGAGCGCTTGGGTGTAGCGGCGGACCCGTGGTACTTGACAATGGTGGTGCGCTTGGATGCAGCAGCAGACCCTTGGCGGTGGAGCGCTTGGTTGTAGCGGCGGACCCGCGATACTCTACGGAGTGTGTGCGCTTGGATGTAGCGACAGACCCGCGACGGTGTAGACGTGCGTGCGGAGTACGGAGACCGTGTAGCCGACTGAGACCCGACGACTGCTTGACCGACTCGACTTGGAGTGAGTCGACTAGCCCAGTGGACGGAGCGCCTAGTAGTTGGCAGCAGACCCACGGCGGACGGAGCGCCCAGTAGTTGGCTGCAGACCCGCGGTACTCGACAGGAGGAGTACCTCTGTAGGTTATTTGGGTGAGCGCCCAGTAGTTGGCAGCAGACCCTCAGCGGACGGAGCGCCCAGTAGTTGGCAGCAGACCCGCAGTACTCGACAGGAGGAGTACCTCAGCAGTCATAGGTTAGTGAGCAGTACCTCGGAGTCGTGACAGGACTACTGCACACTTCAGAGACGGGGCTCTTCAGCAGCTATGGTTTCGATAATGAAAATCCTGGTTTGAGCTGAGTCAATGATCTTTGTATTTCCTCATTATTGAGATGGGTCGCTTGATAACTTAGGTATATGTATGGGCATATACCTGGGTAATGGTTATCCGTTGATTTCATAAACTTGTTATGAACTGTGTGGACATGTACTGTTTACTCTTCTTTGTGGATTGGGTTGTTCTTGGGCTCGGTGTTGGAGCCGAACGGAAATTGGTGACATAGGTATATGTATAGGCATATACCTAATCAATATTGGATGTTACTTCGTGATTGTATCCTTCATGTGGTTTATCCTTTGTGGATTTCGGGAGACCATCGAGGGTCTCGGGGTCCCTACTGAGTATCTTATACTCACCCCTGCACGGGATATGCCCGCACTTCGTTGTGTTGGTTGCAGACGACGGACAGCGCTGACTGCGGTTGAGGCTTTCGGAGTAGGTCGGTACCCGGAGGAGGACCACTGAGCGGGACGTGCTCGGAGCGGACAGTTGGACCCGAGGAGTTGTGGAGCTATCTGTACCTACCCTTCAGGTAGGATCCGTGGTGGACGATCCAGGAGCTGAGCCATCTGTACCTACCCTTCAGGTAGGAATCGAGGAGGATGTCCCAGGAGCCGCTTGTACTTTCAGTTGTTGTTTTCCCTTTCGAGTTGTACTTTACTTTACAGTTGGGCTTGTATTTCCGGCACCTTTACTTCAGCACAGTTGTTCTAGTTTTGTGTACTGCTTTACTTCCGCTTGTTACTCTGAGGTGCTTGTTTACTTTATTAAGGCAATGCCTTCCCTTTTTACTGGGATTTTACGCCTTGGTGCTAGTCGCCAGCCCTTGGCCTATGGAAGGCGGGCTTGGGGTAGTCACGGCACCGGCCCCGAGGGCGGGTTGTGACAAATTGGTATCAGAGGCGGTCGGTTCTACCGCAGACTCTGATCTTTTTTCTATGTGAAGCAATATTGTTTAGTGTATTGAGTGTGGTTATCAGTCCAGGGAGTCCAGTGTTGGTGCGGCGGCCGACGTATCCGTACATCAGGACCCTGACTTCTGATTTCCGACTTAATGCACGAAAACACTGATTGCATGTGTGCTTCCCAAAAGGTTTAAAGTCAGCTCAAACCAGGTCAGCTCACGAGGTATAAATCGTTGACCGTGACACAACTGTTCAGGATGTCACCATGCAGATAGTTAGCTGGAGTTCCGAGAGAGTTCTCGATGATGGTCCACCGAGCAGCGAGACTCCGGTGCAGGGCCCTTTTTCAGTGTTGGCACCTTCGGGTGGTGTACCAGCAGCACCACCACCCGTTAGGCAGCAGATGCCACTAGCTGACGGTGCATGCTAACAGAACGCGATGTACGAGTTCCAGCAGTAGAGGCCTCTGAGGATACGAGGCGAGACAGATTTCCCAGGCAGCAGTGGACTGGATGGAGGCGGTTGCTAGAGTTCTACGCCTAGCTTGGATACTAGTAGATCGGATGATGATCTTAGCACCTGGTGTTTCCAGTGAGTGACCATGAGGTTGGTCCTTATAGTAATGAGGCTTCGGTACGCGAACCGATACCTGGGATAGTACCTACGGGTAGTGCGCCAGCTATGTCACTACCTGTTGGTCAGCAGACACTACCGGCGGTACCGATAGCAGAGACTCACAGGCTTAGTGCCTTACATATGTTTTAGCACCAGATATCCCTCAAGTTTCGAGGTGAGCCTGACTCGTAGGCGGCTGAGGACTGGCTTGAGGAGGTGGTTGTGAGTTTTCTGGAGCTAATACAGCTTCGACAGTATGACATGTCGGAAGCAGAGCACTCAACGTGGCTTACCAATCAATCTTGGTACTCGTTGGTAACGTTGTGATCAGTTCTTTAGACTCGAACTTCTGAGCGAAGTGTGTCTAAAGGACATCTGAACCATTACTTTTCCTCTATGCATTCCTACCTATGCTAGGATTCTAGAGAGAACCTTTGTGGTTGTGAACGTTAGCAGTGAAAGGCAGGAAACTAGCGCCAGTCTCAGAGACTCGGGCGTGTAAAATGTTTCAGGAGGAGGAAGTGCTAAGGACAGATGAATCTGCAGGGTAGCAGACGTGGAAGTGGAGCTTGTAGAGCAGCATGTGGTGGTGTACATTTCGACATGTTACGACCACCCGACTTAGTAGTTCCCGCCAGGCTCAGGGAGCAGGAGGGCTGGGGAGGGGAGTAGCTGCATTGCGGTCAAGGAGTGTGACCCAGGAGCTCTAAGAATGATTCGGGGTACGAATTATGTCTACTACGAGCTGCCATATCTATAGACATAGGAACCAATCATTCTACCCTTCCACGAATCATGTCCCAGACCTAGAGGTTCCGGGTAAGCCGTAGACTTGACCCTCACGTCTGGAGATACCTTTGGTAGGAGACTCGATAATCACGCTTACGCCGACGGTGTGATTTGACCTCGAGGCGAGAGTTTCGGTTGGAATCTCTTGGTGGTAGCGTAGAGGCCTTACGACGTTGATCTGGGTATGGTTTTGATTCACAAATCATATTCTGGTTGACTGTTTTAGGCAAACGTCAGAATGGGTTTTCCTTGGTCGGCGAAAAGGAAACCCTGGGCAGCACATGTTAAACTCAGGCATAAGAGGGTGTGACCGATCAATCTTGAGTTGGTCAACCCTACCCTTGTGGCAGCAGGAGTTTTGAGTTTCAGTTCTAACCTAAAAAGGGAAACCTCTTGAGTTCGAGGGTGACGAACACGTTCTTATACGGTCTCACCCCGATGAGGTTTCAGAGAGGTGGCCGAGGCGGCATGTTACCTCCGATGTTCGATGGACCTTTTGATCTTCAGCAGGGTAGGAGAGAAGGTTTACCGCTTGACCCTACCACCTCAGTCGCACCGGGTGCATAATGTCCACCACGTGTCTCAGCTGTGGAGATACGTGTATGTTTCTTCACACGTCATCGACCTCGGGGAGTTGGACGTCGATGACAGGGCGACAAGCACAGAGGTTCTAGTAGAGAACGAGGATCGACAGGAGAAGGTTCTACGTGAACGGTTTCTTCCTCTGGGGTGCTTCACGGGTAGCACGAGATCTTCAGGTGAGCATATGGGAGCGTAAAGCTCAGTTGCGTGTTCAGTACTACTTTGTTTCCCTTAAGTGTGAGTTGAAGCTTTACGGGGACGTAAAGCCCTGAGGTGGGAGTAATGTAAAGACCCGGGAATTTCAAGGAAATTTTTTTTTTTAAATTTTCTTTGGAATTTTACAAGAGCGCAGTTTCAGACGGCACCTGATTCCGAGGTCCGGTGGGCCCGGTATCATCAACCGAAGTTCGGCTCGGGTACGTTTAGTAAACGAACGAGCGGGAATTTCTAACTTATGAACCGGTGCCCGGAATCAAATTCCGAGGGCACCGTTGGAACCGTAGCGCTGGTATTTTCTTAGGAACACCTGTTCCAGAGGTGCGTTCTGACGAGGGGTGATGATAAAAATTGTGGAAGATTAATTAATAATTTATCTACAATTTTTATTTTACACTAAGTGTTTTATCCATTGGGTGGAAGTTGGGTAACTCCCAACTTCCCTTTAGAGGTTATGAGGGTGGTGGGCCCACACGAACCCCACCCCCTCATATTCTCTAAACCCCCTTATCTTCCCCCCTTTAAACTCACTTAATTAATGTTATAACTCATGGTTTTTAATTGAGGAGTTATCTAACGTTATTGAAATTCAATCTATTGAATTTCAAAAGACTTAAGTTTTGTTGTGTTAAGTTTTAAGGTCATGCTTTAATTTTAATAAACTTAAGTTATAACTTAAGTTTTAATTGTGGGGAATTAAATGAAGAGGTTTGAATTTCAAACCTTTGAAATTCCAAACCCTTCTATTTAATTCAGTTTTTAGTTTCCTTTGCGGGTTTGCGTTTGCTGTACGGAGAGGAAAAGAGGGAGGCTTCTTGTGAGTTCTTCCTCCACGACGAAGAACGCGGCGTCCTTCTTCCACGACGTCGGACTGCAACGTGTTGGATTTCCTCCACGACGCCGCAACGCATCCTCTCCGCGACGTGCTTTCCTCGGCGAACCTACGTCCGACGCCGCAACGCACTTTCCGTGACGTGCCTCTCGCGGCGAACCCACGTCCGTCTACCACGACGCCATAACCGCGATGCCGACGACGTCTTCTTCCGTGACGACCGACCTCCGCGACGCTCGTCCTTCGCGGATCGTTGACGAGCTCCGCGAGCTTCCTTCGAGGTAGGGGTTTTATTCTGTGCTCTTGAATAACCTTTATTCAATTCTACTTTGATTTTTAAATAACCGACTGCTATCGGATTAACGGAAGCAGGCCGGACCGCACAAACACGGCTGACCTCCTTCCATGTGCTTGAAATCATTGTGCTTTGGTGCGGAATAACACAGTGTCGTTGCACCGCAAGAAAATGTCGAGGACCGCAGCCGGAGTGAGTCGCGGCGGTGGCGCGCGACGCCATCGCGCCGCGCCAGAGAAATGAACCAGTGAATGACAGTGGTCGGAGCGGCCTACGGCAGAGGTACGACGAGTCGGACAAGGCCGTGGCCATCAAACGTGGCAAGCGGCAAAGACTCTGCGGAGGAGCCGCGGCCCTACGGCCGCGGCGGAGCAGCCAGAGGCGGCCGGCCTCGCCGGCCGCCGGAGAACAGAAGAGCCGCGGCCCTTGCCGCGGTAGAGAAGAAGGGGGCGGCCGGCTGTGCCGGCCGCCGGTTTCCTCGGAGGCGGGACCCGCAGGTCCCGCGGGTGGACAAACGGCCGGCTTCAATGCCGGCCGTGCATTGATTTCCGGGGGTTTGAAACCCCCGGCAGCCGAGGAACGGGCCCCCCTCACGTGGGGGGGCGTTGATTGAAGTCACGGGGGGGCGGCGCCCCCCCGTTTCGCGCGAAACCACGCGCTCGGCCAAGCTGGCCGAGCGGTTCTGAGCGGCCGGGCCGCGCGACCGGCCGGGCCGGGCCGCGCAGGCCGGGCCGGATTGTGCCGGCTGGGCCGGACCGCCCAGCCGGGCCGGGCCGAGCCAACCGGGCCGGGCCACGCTGAACCGGGCCGGACCCGGACCCGGTTCGGGCCGACCCGGATCGGACCGGTTCAGGGGGGTACTGGGCCGGGCCGGGCCGGGCCTAGACCCCCCGTTTTCGGAACTTTTCAGGCAAAAGCTCATAACTTGAGCTGTAGACCTCCGAATGACGAACCGTCTGCGGCTACGCGATCCTTGGATCGAGGCGGTCGTTTCGGTATATCGCACTCAAAGTTTCGGATTACTTTGAGTTCGGCCGGGTTGGTTCGTACACGAAACCAACCGGGCCCTCGGAGCGGAAACGCTCGTATCTTGAGCTACGGACGTCCGAATGGCGTGCCGTTAGTTCTGATAAGTTCCTCTTAGTGAGACGAATCTTTTGATATACTCCGCCCGAGGTTTGGGTGCCAACGGAGTACGGCCGGGTTGGTTCGTTCACGAAACCAACCGGGCCCTCGGAGCGGAAACGCTCATATCTTGAGTTCCGGACGTCCGATTGACGTGCCGTCGACTTTGATGGAATCCTCTAAGTGGGACGGAACTTTTGACATACTCCGCCCGAGTTTTGGATACAGTTGAGATATGGCCGGGTTTGGTTCGCTCACGAAACCAACCGGGCCCTCGGGACGAAAAGGCTAATAACTCACAGACCGGGCGTCCGATTGACGCGCCGTCTGTTGCGTTGAGACTCCTTTGACGAAGCGGACGTATGTGGAACTTCTTCGTTGGACTTTGAGATACTTGGAGTATCGACCAGTAGCTCGTGGAGTGGACCCTCCCGGAGACGAGCGGGCGGGGGAGCGCTTGGGTGTAGCGGCGGACCCGTGGTACTTGACAGTGGTGGTGCGCTTGGATGCAGCAGCAGACCCTTGGCGGTGGAGCGCTTGGTTGTAGCGGCGGACCCGCGATACTCTACGGAGTGTGTGCACTTGGTTGTAGCGACAGACCCGCGACGGTGTAGACGTGCGTGCGGAGTACGGAGACCGTGTAGCCGACTGAGACCCGACGACTGCTTGACCGACTCGACTTGGAGTGAGTCGACTAGCCCAGTGGACGGAGCGCCTAGTAGTTGGCAGCAGACCCACGGCGGACGGAGCGCCCAGTAGTTGGCTGCAGACCCGCGGTACTCGACAGGAGGAGTACCTCTGTAGGCTATTTGGGTGAGCGCCCAGTAGTTGGCAGCAGACCCTCAGCGGACGGAGCGCCCAGTAGTTGGCAGCAGACCCGCAATACTCGACAGGAGGAGTACCTCAGCAGTCATAGGTTAGTGAGCAGTACCTCGGAGTCATGACAGGACTACTGCACACTTCAGAGACGGGGCTCTTCAGCAGCTACGGTTTCGATAATGAAAATCCTGGTTTGAGCTGAGTCAATGATCTTTGTATTTCCTCATGATTGAGATGGGTCGCTTGATAACTTAGGTATATGTATGGGCATATACCTAGGTAATGGTTATCCGTTGATTTCATAAACTTGTTATAAACTGTGTGGACTTGTACTGTTTACTCTTCATTGTGGATTGGGTTGTTCTTGGGCTCGGTGTTGGAGCCGAACGAAAATTGGTGACATAGGTATATGTATAGGCATATACCTAATCAATACTGGATGTTACTTCGTGATTGTATCCTTCATGTGGTTTATCCTTTGTGGATTTCGGGAGACCTTCGAGGGTCTCGGGGTCCCTACTGAGTATCTTATACTCACCCCTGCACGGGCTATACCCGCACTTCATTGTGTTGGTTGCAGACGACGGACAGCGCTGACTGCGGTTGAGGCTTTCGGAGTAGGTCGGTACCCGGAGGAGGACCACTGAGCGGGACGTGCTCGGAGTGGACAGTTGGACCCGAGGAGTTGTGGAGCTATCTGTACCTACCCTTCAGGTAGGATCCGTGGTGGACGATCCAGGAGCTGAGCCATCTGTACCTACCCTTCAGGTAGGAATCGAGGAGGATGTCCCAGGAGCCGCTTGTACTTTCAATTGTTGTTTTCCCTTTCGAGTTGTACTTTACTTTACAGTTGGGCTTGTATTTCCGGCCCCTTTACTTCAGCACAGTTGTTCTAGTTTTGTGTACTGCTTTACTTCCGCTTGTTACTCTGAGGTGCTTGTTTACTTTATTAAGGCAATGCCTTCCCTTTTTACTGGGATTTTACGCCTTGGTGCTAGTCGCCAGCCCCTGGCCTATGGAAGGCGGGCTTGGGGTAGTCACGGCACGGGCCCCGAGGGAGGGTCGTGACATAACAAAACATTCTAGTGAATATAAAACTATTTATGAGTGAATATATACTTTATCCATTTATCATTAGTATATTTATCACACCATTATCCATAAAGATAATTACTCCACATATTTAGTGAAAATATTACCAATGTTAACTCATGTTTAAGTGTCCTGTAATTTTTCAATTAAACCTTAAATTTTCATGAGACATAATATATCATCATACCATTAGGTAGGAGGATGAATCCAATTAAATTATTATATTCATATCAATAGATCAGAAACCCTTCTCCATTATAGGGTACTGTGAGAACATGTGCACAGAACTAGAATCTCTTTATTTACTTGAATTTTTCTTTACATTCACCTATAAAATAGAAGTTCTCACCCTTATTTATAAATTTATTGAGTGAATTATAAATATGTAATAAATTCTCCCCAAATCATCGATAATATCTAGCCAAACTAATAAAACTATGAATCTTAGTAACTATATTTTTTTCTGGACCAATATTTAATAACTTTTAACTATCATTGATCCACTAATATACCATCATTTAAGATTATATGACCTAAATAGGATGCATCCTTTAAAAAAATTCAAACTTGGTAAATTTTTCATACAATATATCCTTACATATGGTCTCTAGCACAATTCTCAATTGATCTTAATCATCTCCCTTATTTTTGGAATATATTAGAATATCATCTATACAGACTAACACAAATTAACTAAGGTAATATTTAAGTACTCTATTCATTAAATTAATGAATAAAATGGTGTCCATACTAAGAAAAAATGGAATAAATATAAATTCATAGTGTCCATACATAATATAGGAGGTTGTCTTGAGTATGTCTTCACTTTTGAACCACAATTGATAGTATCTAGATAAATAATATATCATGAAAAAATATCGAGATCCACATAAATGACCTAAGAAATAATTAATACGAGGCATACGATACTTACTATTGACTATGAGATTGTTCAATTTCTAATAATCCATGTAGAGTCATATTGATCCAAATAACCTCTTAAAATAAGAATCAATACACCCCATGGTGGTTAATGAGTGTATACCAATCCCTTATCAAGATTCTCTAGGATTTTCATCTTTAATTCCTAAAACACAATATGTTATATTCAATATGGAGTCATTGAAATAGGTTTAGAACTATATATGAGTTCTATTGAAAGATTTAATTTACGATTCATGGGAATAGTTTTAATTTCTTCAAGAAATATGTCATCATAATACAAAAAAATAAAATATCTTAGATGTTGAGTTTTACCCAACCATTAGAGATAAATATACCTCAGGAATATGTAGTATGACCCATATCATGGATGTAATTTTCTTTTGAAGTTCATATCTACCATATCATCAAAATTTGATCCTAGGTTGATTCAGAATATCAAATCAAGATTTCCATCCTTATTAATAGACATGGTTTCTATATAGAGATATCCAATACATTCCAAAAATCATGTCAAATATAACTAGAGTGTGAATCAAATGATTTTTAGAAAGAAAATTCCCATACACTTATATTAGAGAGGATCTATAAACATGATATGTGATGATTATTACATTCAATGTTTTTATTAATAAAACATTATATAATCATTGAGGATATGAATGAACATACCTAGATATATTTTATAATATAAATAAATTTATATGACTATGATCAAATAATAAACTTCAATATTTGATCATACCTACCACCACCTCTAATTTTTCATTGTATCTTCATTCCCATATAAAAATTAAAATGGTTATCATGAACATAAAGCATCAATAATAAGAGTATTTAGTCATATTATTATGAAAAAAAACTTATGGTGAATTAAATTATGAAACATTTTTCAACCCATGATATTTTATGTTCATCCTAGGTTATATATGGTTATCATCTATTAAATTCCCACACAATTGATCATAAAATGTGAATTTACCAAAAATATATCTTGTGATTTTATAGTTAGGTGTCTTGTATTATGACCATTCATCATGCACCAATGATGATCATATTAATAACCCAATATTGCCCTTTAATATTTTCTACCCCTAGGTGTATCTATGACATAACCACATCCACTTTCTATTATCTTGTCAGGGACGTATTTCGTAGGAAAAACACACTCATTTCTTTAACATAACTTAGTATGTTCTTATATATGTAGGATTATCCTAGTGGTTCTCATTAATGATTTCACATCCTAGTTTCCAAAAATAACTTAACCTGGTTTTGATACCAACAGAGGTGATCTATTTGTTACATACACAAAAACTATATCATATTAGATAAATATTCATTACATATCATTATGATATAATACAGAACCATAAATGTTTATTGTATTTCGAAACATGGATACATAGAAAACTTGTACATAAAATATCTATATCATCTCCCACATAGTTCTTTTAAACTATAACCCTTAATAGAAATATATATAGTAAATTATTCTTATCTTACATAGATATTTCAAATATTGAGAAAAATATTCAACACATTACAAAGGTACATGTATAAGGAATATATTGGATTCTTATCATTTGATAATACGAACAAAAATAACAAGTTCATAGGTAGGATACAACATCTCCCAATATGATCTTTATAACCATCACCCATTTTTGACTTATCATATGTAATAAATTTATTTATAACTATGGGAAAGGAAACATAATAAAGAGTTAGCTAATATACTAAGTAAGGGTGAACAAGGTATATACATATGTATAACATGAATATAAGGGTATGAGAAAATAATTATAATATTTGAAAACCATACCCTATATATCAATGATCATAATGTTGATTTATGGAATAAATATTGGATGCTCAGAAGACATGAATCATATGAGAACCAAATAACATGATCCATTAGAGAATTAAATTGGCATAATACATATATTTTTGGCATGCAAAAAATAATACAATATCATTTCCATAATAGTCGATGCCCACTATCAAGGCTATAATAGTTGAATGGGTTCACTCCCCATACCATCATAGATATCATGGTTCACTCCCAATGCCACTATAATTCAAAAATCCACTTAATGAAATGGGTTCACAACCCATTATTTTCTTATCTAAATATTGTGGTATAAATAATTACCCAATGCATTGGAGGGAGATATTGGTCCCTCCCATCAAATAATAAAAATCATACATATGTGTTCCACAATATAATAAAATATTAATCATATCATAACCCATGAAAATAAATGGGATTCATAATAATTTCTTCATATCAAAACCAATATAAAGTGACAGGTTTTGAAATATCTTAAGGTAGATTCCACTAAACCAGATCTCTGATCCAATTCATTAAAAGGCCTCAAGCATGTCTCCCCATATTCCATCGGCTGCTAAATAATAGTGATACATTAGGTTTTGATAGTGGGTAGACTATTCCCTCATATAGAAGTAATAAATAAGTTTAAATAGTTAAGTATCATGAAAAACAATAAAAAATTAATGTGGAATTATAAAATAAACCGAAATAGAACATGCTATAGTAATAAAATGAAAATTCTATATATGTAACACCAGTCACCCACTATGCCAAACATACATATATATAAATTCAAAATAAACTAAAATAATTGAATAGTGATATACTAATAACTCCAATCTATACCACATACTCGATCTCCAAACACTTTCGAACTACATCAGCCCTAACAGAAGAACCCACATGAGCATCTCCATTCAATCATGAAACACTAGGCCTCTAGCCTAACCACTATGCAGTTGTGCTCAACCTAAAAAAAATAAAAGGTATAAACATACACTGAGGTTAATTTTAAGAGGTGATAAATAATATTAGTTGGACACCCCAATCATGAACATATAATATATAATTTCAATAGTGCATGATCATGGAACATACTCTGCCTAACTGAGATACAACTAAAAATATAAGTAAAAAAATAGATTTGAAATCACATTAAAGCCCTGGATCAATAATCCCAGTCCACTATGAATTTTTTATCATGTATATCCATATTTATATACATCTATATATAGTCACATACCTATGAATATATAAAGAAATATGAGTATACACGAGTAAGGTGGAGTAAAATAATTTATAACCATCTTAAATCAATCCTTGGTTCCATAATCCTGATTTCCTAGACATTCCAGACAGGGGAATGGAGCTTGATGTCTTTCCACTCAAACTGTGTATCATTAATTCAATCTTAGCGTCCTTAATCCCAATCGACATATACCTTCTTTGGCTAGCACCAGAAATGTCTCTGAGAAAGCTACATTATAAAATGGGAATACTCATCCTAACCCTATGATCACTCGTATGCACCTCCAATGTAACACCCTGATATTTTATGAGAATTAAACTTTTTAATTTCTTTGATATCTTTTTTTGTATAATTCACCAATATTATCTTTCGCTATACGCAACACCATTCATGGCTTGTGATGCACACAATTTCAAGTTCCTTCTAATTAAATTCATTTTACACAACACCAAGTATAGATTTTGATCAATTTATAACTGAACTATATTTTGGGTATGTTATAAGCAACACCAAAGGAAGCTTTCCCTACATGAAACCCTGACTTGGCTTGCATTACACGCAAGAGTGACCTTCCTCGATAGCTTGTGTTGTACGCAATACCGAGTTTCACTAAACAATGATATATTGTTATAATATTATTATGAACTAGATGTTATGAATAGTATTAACTATATTTTGTATTTTATAACATTATTATTCATCTTACACATTTTCTATTACATGGAATGAGAACAAAATAATCTTTTCAGGTAAAATAAGTATTTTTCAAAAAATGCAGTTTTGCCGCCTTTTGATGGCGCACCCACTATAAATATAGTTTTTGATATGTTTATAAGTTCAATTTGACAAAATAAAATTCTTATTTGGAATCAAGATATATAAATTTACATTGGATAAATTTTTCAAATTATTATGATAACTTTCATTTTTTGATGAATAGTAAAAATAAGCTAAATTTTAATTAAAAACAAATTTTATCATAAATAAAATTTAAATGGTTAAATTATAATATTTAATGGTTTTAAATTATAAATAGAATATATTTTTACCATTTAATATAATTCAGGTCATTTCAATTAATTTTACATTGAATTCATAGGTAAAATCATTTCAATCTTTTGTAATGTTTTAACTTTTAAAACTCATTTTCTTAACAACGGGATTAATTTTAATTTAATTTCTGCAAATTATAAGATTTGAATTTGAAAAAATAGATTCCATTTTTGGAATTATTAGGTCCAAATTATGTTAATAGGATATTTTTTATTTTTGGGCACTATGAATAGTAACTACGGTAAATTTTATTTACCATATTTAAAGGTAAATCGGGTAATTAGGCATAAATATAATATTATAAGATTAACCTAACACTTGTATTAATATAATTGGATGATTATATTTCTTCCAAAGTTATATTTGGGTCTAAATTGAATCCATTGGAACCCACATGGATGTGATTAAGATCCTTAATTTATTTTATTTAAAGAATGTGAAATATGTCTCACTCAAACTTTAATAATTAAAGTATTTTTAATATAAGGTTATATAGAATATAAATGCAATTATAAATACTAATTTGAAATACAAAATGTTTTTCTTCATCATGGTAATTTATTTTTTATTTTTAAGAAATATATAGTTACTTTAATAGCTTATACAATAATGATGCAGAAATTATTTATTTAGTGAAAAATTAATAATATAGTTTTTATTACAATAATAATACCCATAAAAAGGACCATAAAATTGACCAAACCTTATTTTTCGAGTATATATACACCCTAATAATCCAAGTGTCTAATTTCGGACCATTTGGAGCCTTATGAAACAAATTAGGACATTTATATTATTTAATTTGAAATGATGTCAAAGTTGTCACCTTCATACTTTAATAAATATGAAATTTTAAAAATGGTTGTTTAAAAAGATAAATTCGACTAAAAGTATTTTTCTAAAATATATTATATTTATCTTCATCTTATTATTTTATTTTTAATTTTTATGCAAAAAATAAGCATATTAAATAATTATACAAAAATATTGTATTAGTTATTTTATTAAGACATATATCAAATAAGTGATTTTAAAAGTATTATAATAAATATTATATGAACTAATTAATGTTCTCCACAAATTTTCTAGATGCATATGTCATGTTATTAATATATTAAATATTTGTTTTCGAATATATACTCTGTTTGGATTATATTTAAATTCAAATAAATGAATAGTGTCAAAATGGACACTGTTGTTATTTTATAAAAATAACATATTATAAAATTGTTTAAAAATCACAAAGATATTTTAAAATTATAAATTTAAATTTATATGGTCGAACATTTCATAAATTATCCAATTATAGACAATTAACAACAAATATGTAATTATTTATTACAATTTAAGATTTAGAATACTATTACCACAAATGAAATTAAATAGATTAAATAAGGATAAATCAAGTTGATAAGGTTTTAAATAAATTTACAACATGTATAAATTTTTTTGGTTTATAATATTCCAGCCCTATCTCATATAATAATTGGATTTGAGTCATTTTGGGAGGTTTTTATGTGGGGTTTGAATTTATTATAAATTAATATTTCTTATGTTTCCAAAGATGCTCCTCTCCTCCCTTATAAAAGGGAACCTCCTCCCTCTCCTCCTCACACCATTTCGAGCCTTATATATTATCCAAACCATGAATATTTCTATTAAAAACTTCCCTAGAAACATACTATAGTTCCTGGTCTTCTTCAAAGTCCCACATTAGTGCCCTAAGAGGAGGTTTATAAGAGGCGTGTCAAAAAAGAGGTAATCTCTTGTACCGATTATTTCAAATTTCATTCTTCTTAAACATCCTCTTCTTTAGTTGTTTAATTATAAAGTAATATAATAAGTGTCACTAATATACTGATATGATATTATAAATATTAAACAACCCCATTTCACCTTCTATCCATCCTTCGAAAAATGAAATCACTGCGCGTGCGTACTTACGGAATACCGTCTTCACGCTGTGGTGTAATCTGTTCTTCCACCACCACCTTACCTGGATGCGTATAATGGTGTAAAGAATAACTATATATGATTATTATAACATGATACTAATTCTGAGATATTATATCATCCAATATAAATCTATTCAATAATTATAGGAATGATATCATCGCCCGTGCGTACGTACAGATTACCGTCTCCACGATGTGATGAGATTCATTCTCCAAGTTAACCATTCAAGAATGATTATAAATTATATATAATAAATAATGATGAAATATAAGAAATATTAATGATACTATATTTATGTATATGTTATTTACTTACTTCCATTCAATTTAATAAGGAAATGAAAACAATGTTCATGCAAATGTACGGTCTATCGTCTCTATGAACAGTGTATTTCATTCCGTTTATCGATCTATTATATATATGTATATTATGAATATATTATATATATATATATATCATGTTTTACATTCTGGAAGTAATTAATCATGATCTAAGTAATTATGTGATTAATAAAAAATCAAAACACAAACGATAAATGAAACGATTTTACCCAAAATGCTACTATAACATAGAATTGGCAAATGAACGGGTAATATAAATCCATAAGTGAATCATAAATGATATCATAAATATTATTATAGTAATTTTAAATGTTAATAATATGTTTAAACCCACTATACAGGAGTCTTAGACACATATGGAAGAAATTGTACATAAGTTAAGGGATAATTTTGAAAATATAATTTTTATCCGAGATTGCTTATATGTAAGTATTTATTAGGGTTATATTTTTCATCCATGTCCATAAAAATGTTTTTCATAAATTTTTTAATATTCTTCGATGTATTTTTAAAGTCATGTTTACCCCTCTTTAACTTTTACATTGTGTTATGAAAGGAATCTTTCTTTTATTTATTAGATGATGAACTTTTTGACTTTTCCGGCAAAAGTATGAGGAAAATGTTTTTTTAACTTATACGGCATGAATGGATTTTTATGGTTTCATAACGCCTAATTTTCATGAAGCTTCCTCTAAAATATTTCACAATTATTTTCAAAAAAATCCTTTTCTTTTAAAATTAAATGGAATTTTGTGAAAAGAAAATGATTTTGAAGATGAAGGAATATTTTCCACAAGAACTCATTTCAAGTGTTTTTTCAAAACTATTTTCCATATAAGATGAAATTATTTAGTATGATTATGTTTAAATTATAATGTCTCTATTATTTACATGGTTTAATTTTTCTTACGATGAAATTATATCCATTTGTTTTATATGGGTCATGTTATGATGGGATGATGTTTATAAAACCCATTTTATTCTTTGGGTTATGATGAATGATTTATGTTTATTTTGTGGCAAAAGTAAGAATGATTTCATTATGAGATGGGTGGAACCTATATCTCCCTCTAATTAATTGTGTAAAGATTTATATCTCCTGAGATAGACATGGCTGGAATAGAAAGTAAAATATGGTTCAGTAATACAGTGCTGGAATGGCAAGTAAACCTGGTTCAGTAATGGACTTTTCCCACTATGATAGTCTTGGAAGAAATTCCTTGGCTACTATGGAAATAATATCAGGTACTTAATGGTTTTTCACAATTTAATTTTTTATTCTCTTGATATTTTATCATGATTGATGTTCCTTTATGATCTATTCCTTACGTACTGCCAAGATTTATCCCACAACTCAATATTTTAATGTTTAAACTTTATGTTCGTGTTTTTTTAAGTTCAAATGTATATGATTTGTTTTATTTTCTCCATGATTACCCCTACTGATCATTTGAGCTCACCATTTATATGTTTTCTTTTCCCCATGATATAAATAAAGGTTTTAGGTAAGAAAACAAAAGGTGAATATATTTGTGGGAGATGTTTAAGATCTTTCACCATGATTTGAAGATTATGTTCTGAGTTTCCAAAGACACTAAAATATTACAGTCCTTGGGTGACAATTTTTTTATGTACTAAGTATTCCACAAAAGTAAGGTAATGTCCATGTACTTCAAGATTTGGGTCTCTACAGTTGGTATTAGAGGAAAGGTTTAGTTAACCTTTGGAAACTAGAATGTGAATACTTTAGTGAGATCCCTAGAGATATTTCTAAGGTATGTCTAGAGATGTCCCTATGGTTAAGTATAAGTATAGGTTATAGTATTAGAATTATGGTAACATTCTTATAATTAAACCTAAGATGCGATATATTGAAGGTAATCCCCCTTTATTATGTTGTTTTCCTGTCATGATTTTTGCCTCTCACATTATTCTTATTGGGTTTTAGATAATAGATGGAACCTGAAGGAACTGTGTTGATCAATTTAATGGACAATGAAATGATTGTCCTCCTAAAAAAACCAATGTTATGGGATATGGAGTGAAAAATATTATTTCTATACTAACACAAGCTATGAATCATTCTGGACTTCCGAATGAGCAGAGAAGGGAACAATATTCTATTGATTCCCTAATGAGGAAATGTCCACATTCTTTTAGTAGGTCTTCAGATCCACTTTTTTCTGAACAATGAATCAATACCATTGAAAAGATATTTTCCATTCTTCGATGTTTGGAACATGAAAAAGTCATCCTAGATATTTACCATTTATAAGGTGAAGCAGACCAGTGGTGGACTCTAATTAAGAATACAATTCCCCAAGGTGAAATTGAATCCATGGAATTGGATGAGTTCAGGAACTTATTTTTTAATAAGTACTTCCCTCGTATTCTACAAAAAAATATGGAAATGGAGTTCCTTGAGCTTAAGCAAAAGGATGATGAATCTGTTGGTATATACGAGGCGAATTTTACCAGGCTTACAAGGTATGAATCTGGCATTATCATCCAACCTGAATGTAAAATTGATTGATTCTTGAGTGGCTTGAAACCAAGTGTTCAAAGGGAATTATCTATAAGAGACTTCAATAGCTATAAAGAAATTGTGCGTTGTGCTATCAAGGTAGAACTGGAAGTTTTTGTTACATATGCATCTCATTGTTTTGACAAAAAAAGAAAAGACGAAGTTCAAGTAAAAATCACAGAAAAATGGTGAAAAGAAGGTGAATGATTCTTTATGCTTAATGTGTGGAAGGAAGTATGGTGGAGATTGTCTAAAAGGTGATAAGAAATGTTTCTAGTTTGTAAAAGAAGGCCATAGAGCAGCTGAGTGCCAGAGTAATTGGAAAAAAGTTTCTGATGATGTGAATAGAGAAAAGAATACAGAGAACGCTCAACCAACACTTCAATGCTTCAAGTGCAAGGAAATGGGGCATTATGCTAATCAATTCCCTAATCCAAGGGTTAATGATAATAGGCGTGGGAAACCTCTTAAGGAAAAGTAAAAAAGTGAAGTCACATGCGATCACTATTTTTGATGTTTATTATGACAATGATGTTGTGGAATGATTAAGTGTTTATGTAATGGGATTTCAAAATAGTATCATGGAATATCATTTATAGTATCGTGGAATTTTGGAATATGTAAGTATTGGTTTTTAATAATTGTATGGTACTGGTAACCATGAAAAGTGATTGAAATATTTTTTCAAAGTAGATGATATGCACATAATGAAAGGATAAGGAGAAAATTATATGTTTGATAGTATTAATGAGCTCAGGACTGATATAAGGAAAAGGTGATATCATGGTTTGAGTATATAGAAATTTTGGGATTTTGGTATGTGGAAGGAGTTAACTTTTAACAGCATTTATGTTTTCACTAAGGTTCAATGGGTATTCATTTTTCAAGAGAATAAATGATTAAGGTATTCACATGTTTGGAATGCGATCAAGAAGATATATCTTATGATATATGGTGGATAAATGATGGTATTCACGTGCTTGTTATGTGACCTTTCAAGTAATTGTTTTTTTATACTATGAGATTGGATAGATGTATTTTGGATAAGCTTAAAGATTGGAATGGATTATGTTGGACATCAGATGATATATTTTAAGGCAAGAACTTTTTTTGATATTATTTCTAGAATTTTATAATAGTCTAGTTTTAGAAAAAGGACAACCTGCAGGATGGGCAACAACTCATCTCTTCAGACAAGGTTGCAGGAATCAAACCCACAAATGAAGTGTGATGGGCCTTTATCGCCTACCACTAGCCTACAGGAAGTCAATGGTTAGTAGAAATTAGTTTTATTTTATTAAGCAGTATGATATTTGAAGTATAAGTAAATTTTTGGAATCATATACAGTTAATCTCACCATAAGTTGGAATTATGGACATAACTTTTTTTAACCTTATGTTTGAGACAAATGGAATGACCTATCATTCTATCGCATGATCTGCTAACAATTCACATAAGAAAAATTCAACTTCATTTCTTTAAGATTTGAAGTGGAAATTGTTCAAGGCACAAACAATGGTAAGATTATACCAAAATCAAATAAGTATTTCTTTTAATTATTCAACATTAGGGAAATGATCTTCAAAACCAAAAACTTTGTCCTACTACCGCTATATCCATTTAATCATATGGTAACTTAGATTATCAAAAATTTATGGCTTTGTGATTGTTGGTTTTTTCATAGCCATGTTCTCTACCACTCTTCATCAGAACATGATGGTTAGATTTCTCTTTTATATCCATATTTTCACCTATGTTCTCTTATGTAGAAACTCAGTGATGAGTTACTTTGGGTATCCATTATGTTTTTAATGTTCCTTTTTAAAATTATGATTTAGTATTCATTTTTACAATGTGGGTTGCTATGAAAGAAAATTTTTAGTAGAAAACCATTTATAACCTTGATGAATTTCAAGGGATAAATTCATTTTAAGGGGGGAAGAATGTAACACCCCGAGATTTTATGAGAATTATTATTTTTAATTTCTTTGATGTATTTTGTTGTATGCTTCACCAATATTATCTTGTTCTATACGCAACACCGTATTAGATTGTAGTATACGCTACACTATTCTTGGCTTGTGATGCACACAATTTCAAGTTCTTTCGAATTAAATTCATTTTACACAACACCAATTATAGATTTTGATCAATGTATAACTGAACTATATTTTGAGTATGTTATATGCAACACCAAAAGAATCTTTCCCTATATGCAACCCTGACTTGGCTTGCATTACACATAAGAGCGACCTTCCTCGATAAATTGTGTTGTATGCAATACCGAGTTTCATTAAACAATGATATATTGTTATAATATTATTATGAACTAGCCGTTATGAATAGTAGTAACTACATTTTGAATTTTATAATATTATTATTCATATTACACATTTTCTAGAACATGGTATAAAAACAAAATAATTTTTTTGGGTAAAATAAGTATTTTTCCAAAAATTGCAGTTTTGCCGCCTTTTGATGGAGCATCCACTTTAAATATAGTTTTTTGACATGTGTATAAGATCAATTTGAAAAATTAAAATTATTCATAGAAATCAGGATATAAAAATTTACTTTGGAAAATTTTTTCATATTATTCTGATAACTTTCATTTTCTGATGAATAGTAAAAATACGCTAAATTTTAATTAAAAACAACTTTTTCATCAAGATTATTTATATGGTTAAATTATAATATTTAATGGTTATAAATTATAAATAGAATATATTTTTACCATTTACTATAATTCAAGTCATTTACATTAATTTTACATTGAATTCATAGATAAACTCATTTCAATCTTTTACAATGTTTTAACTTTTAAAACTCGTTTTCTTAACAATGAGATTAATTTTAAATTAATTTATGAAACTTATTTGATTTGAATTTGGAAATATGGATTCCATATTTGGAATCAGTAGGTCCAAACTATGTTAATAGGATACTTTTTATTTTTGGGCATGATGAATAGTAACTACGGTAAATTTTATTTACCATAGTTAAAGGTAAATCGAGTAATTAAGGGTAAATATAATATTATAAAATTACTCTAACACTTGTCTTAATATAATTGGATGATTATATTTCGTCCTAAGACATATTTGGGTCGAAATGGAATCCATTGGAACCCACTTGGATGTGATTAAGACCCTTAAATTATTTTATTTAAAGAATGTTAACTTTGTCTCACTCAATCTTTAAAAATTAATGTATTTTTAATATAATGCTATACGGAATAAAAATTTGATTATAGATATTAATTTGAAAGATAAATTTTATTTCTTCATCATGGTAAATTATTTGTGATTTTTAATAAATATATAATTACTTTAATTTCTTATACACTAATGATGTATAAATTATTTATTTAGTGAAAAATAAATGATATAGTTTCTTTACAATAATAATACCCATCCTAAGGACTAGAAACTTGACCAAACCTTATTGGTAGAGTATATATATACCCTAATCATACAAGGGTAAAATTTTGGACCATTTGGAGCTTTATAAAACTGATTAGTACATTTATATTATTTTATTTTAAATGATGTCAAAGTTGTCACCTTCATGTATTAATAAAGAAAAAATTAAAAGTTGGTTGTTTTATAAGATAAATTAAACTAAAAGTCTTCTTATGAAATATTTTTTTATTTTCATCATATTATTATATTTCTATTTTTTATGCAAAAAATAAGTATATTAAATAATTATACAAAAATGTTGTAGTGAATATTTTATTAAGAGAAATATCAAATAAATGATTTTAAAAGTATTAAAATAAATATTATATGAACTAATTAATGTTCTACACAAATTTTCTAGATGAATATAAAATTTTAGGAATCTATTAAATATTTTGGCTCGAATATATCCTCTGTGTGGATTATATTTAAATTCAAATAAATGAATAGTGTCAAAATTGACACTATTGTTATTTTATAAAAATAACATATTATATAATTGTTTAAAAATCACAAAAATATTTAAAAAATATAAATTGAAATTTATATGGTCTAAATTTTCCTAAATTATCCAATTATGGACAATTCACAACACATAATTAATTATTTATAACAATTTAAAATTTAGAATACTATTACCATAAATAAAAACAAATAGATTAAATAAAAATAAATCAAGTTGATAAGGATTAAAATATATTTCCAACATGTCTAAATTTTATTCGATGATGAGATTACAACCCTATATCATCTAATATTTGGATTTTTGTCATTTTTGGAGGTTTTTATGTAGGGTTAGAATTTATTATAAATTAATATTTCTTATGTTTCCAAAGGTGCCCCTCTCCTCCCTTATAAAAGGGAACCTCCTCCCTCTCCTACTAACACCATTTTGAGCCTTTAAGATCGGCCCAACCGTGCCAATTTCTCTTCTAAACTTCCTTAGAAACATACTAGAGGCCCTGCGCCTCTTTAATGACCAACTTTAGTGCTCTAAGAGGAGGTTTACAAGAGGCGCGTCAAAGAAGAGGTAATCTCTTCTACCGATTCTTTCAAGTTTCTTTCTTCTTCAACATCCTCTTCATTAGTTGTTTCATTATAAAGTAATAAAATAAGTATAACTAATATAATTATATGATATTATAAATATTAAACAACCCCATTTCACCTTCTATCTATCCTACGGAAAACGAAATCACCACGCATGCGTACGTATGGAATACCGTCTCCATGTCGTGGTGTAATCTATTTTTCCACCACCACCTTACTTGGATGGGTATAATGGTGTAAAGAATAACTATATATGATTATTATAACATGATACTAATTCTTAGATATTATATCATCCAATATAATTCAATTCAATAAATATGGGGATGATATCATCGCTCGTGCGTACGTACGGATTACCGTCTCCACGATGCGATGAGATTCATTCTCCATGTTAACCATTCAAGAATGATTATAAAGTATATATAAAAAATAATCATGAAATATATGAAATATTAATGATACTTAATTTATTTATATGTTATCTACTTACTTCCATTCAATTTAATAAGGAAACGAAAATAGTTATCATGCGTACGTATGGCCTACCGTCTTTATGAATGGTGTATTTCCTTCCATTTATCAATCTATTATATATGTGTATATTATGAATATATATTATATATAAATAATTTTTTACATTCTGGAAGTAAGTAATCATTATCTAAGTAATCATATGAATAATTTCAAGTCAAAACACAGATAATAAATTAAATGATTTTACCCAAAACGCTACTTTAACATGGAATTGACAAATGAACAGGTAATATAAAGTTGTAAGTGAGTCATATATGATATCATAAATACTTTTATGGTTCTGTTACAAGTTAATAATATTTTTAAAACCACTACAAAAAAGTCTCAGACACATACGGAAGAATTTGGACATAAGGTAAGGGATAATTTTTCAAATCTCATTTTTATCTGAGATTGCTTATATGTATGTATTTACCGGGGTTATATTTTTCCTCCATGTCCATAAAAAGGTTTTTCATAAATTTTTTAATATTTTTCCATGTATGTTTAAAGTCTTTTTTACCCCTCTTTTACTTTAACATTGTGTTATGGAAAGAATCTTTCTTTTATTTACCAGACGAGGAACTTTTTGACTTTTCTGACAAAAGTACGAGGAGAATGTTTTTTTAACTTATACGGCATGAATGGATTTTTACTGTTTCATAACGCCTAATATTCATGAATATTATTCAACAATATTTCATGATTATTTTCAAAAAAATTATTTTATTTTAAAATTTAATGGTATTTTGTGAAAAGAAAATGATTTTGAAGAAGAATGGATATTTTCCTCAATAACTCATTTCATGTGTTTTGTCAAAACTATTTTCCCTATAAGATGAAATTATTTAGTATGTTTGTGTTTCAAGTATAATGTCTCTATTATTTACATTGTTTTATTTTCCTTATGATGAAATTATATCCATTTGTTTTATATGATCGTGTTATGATGGTATGATGTTTATGAAACCCATTTTATTATTTGTGTTATGATGAATGATTTATGTTTATTTTGTGGCACAAGTAAGAATGATTTCATTGTGAGATGGGTGGGACCTATATCTCCCTAGAATGCATTAGGTAAAGATGTATATCTCATGATATAGTCATGGATGGAACGGAATGTAAAATCTAGTTCAGTAATACAGGGCTGGAATGGCAAGTAAACCCGATTTAGTAATGGACTTTGTCCACAATGGTAGTCTTGGCAGCAATGCCTTGGATACTATGGAAATCATATCATGTGATTAATGGTTTACCATAATTACATGTTTAATTCCCATGCTATTTTATCATGATTGATGTTCATTTATGATCTATGCCTTACGTACTGCCAAGATTTATTTCACAACTCAATATTTTAATGTTTAAACTTTATTTTCATGTTTTTTTAGTTCAAATGTATATGGTTCATTTTATTTTCTCAATTCATACCCTTACTAAGAATTTGAGCTCTCCCTTTATATGTTTTCTTTTCCCCAGGATATATAGAAATGTTTTAGGTAAGAAAACAAAAGGGGAATATCTTTATGGGAGATTTTGAAGATCTTTCAACATGATTAGAAAATTATGTTTTGAGTTTCAAAAGAAACTAAACTATTATGGTCCTTAGGTGTCTATTTTTTTATGTATTAAGTATTCTGAAAAAGTAATATAATTTACATTCACATCAATATTTGGGTATCTACATCTAATATATTAAAAGTTAGAGTCTAGGGATGTAAATTTTGGAATCCTATAAATGGATAATATATAGTTTCCATTTTTCTCATTCCATGTAAATCAAAACCAATTTCACAGACCTATGTCCTAGTCTATATGAGTTCTTGAAATTATGACTCAGATGAATCCAAAGGTTCTGAACCTAAGGAGATATTTAGGATTTCTCACTAGTCTTAATCCATTCCCACCCCTAGAGGTATAGATGTAGATATCTGGTCCAATGTAAATCCAAGGTGTGAGATGACATGATCGACCACACAGATAAAGAAAAATGGATCATAAGAATGATCCTAAAAAGAAAATTCAAAGATCCTCATTAAATAACAAATGAATAAGAGCATATACATTCTTTATATGACATAGGTTGAGGAGACAATTATCATTCTTTATAGAACACATGTTGAGGAGATCGTAATCATCCAATGAAAACACTAGGTTGAGGATAGAATAATCATCCTTGTTTAACCCATTAACCAGGGAGTGTATAATTATCCACATAATATAAAAATTGAGGAGAGAAGAACCATCCTCATAACTCAAGAGAGCATAATCATCCATGAGTATTAATATTGGGGATTACATACTTTTATATCATGGTAGTAGGTTGAACAACCAGATTCTAGGAAGCACCTATAGAAATACCAATAATATAATAATTAAATATACATGCTTGACAACAATATTCTCAGTAGTACCTATAAGTATATGAATAAATATTAGAAATAACATGGATGAGAATCCAGATCCAGGAAATCATGTTTGGACATCCCAAAAAATAAGATAGATACCAGGGAGAATATATAGGAATTTCAAATCGAAAGAAGGAAACATCGCACCAGGCTTAATATCCACCAACCAAGAAGCACATCTAGTAAACATCATTGCATAAACAATAAACATATGAATGAATAATCAAATGACTGAGGGAGGTATAATGCCTAAACTGAACACTACATCTATAACCCCACTAGTATACAAGTTTGACACTGGTTATAAGAAGACACCTACTACTATCTCTAACCTAAACTGACATATTAGCTCCGGGCTAGTCAAATATCAGGTCACTCATTGAGTCCCTCTAGTGAACAATGACAGGTATCCTACTTGGAATCCTTGAGGTATACGTATAAGAGAAGGTTTCCTACTCAAAATACTTATCTAATAGGGGAAAAACAAGGAATCCTACATTAGATCCTCTAATTGTAATCAAATGGAGGAATCCTACATGGGATCATCATAATGGTACATATGAAAAGGTGTCATATAAGGTACACTCTTAATAGTGTATAAAGGAAGAGGAATCATATATTGGATCCTCTGAATAATAAGAATGAAAAGGGATCATACAAGGGATTACCTAGGTCATAATATTAGAAAAGGAATCCCATAGAGGATACTCAGAATTAGTAAGAAGATTGGTTCCTCCTAAAATAGATCTCTTATGTCATATGTAAGAAGATTAATCCCTTAAGGGATCCTCAAAATCTAGTCTCATAACCTCATAGGATATAAGAGAACATCTCACTAGGGATACGTCCTCAAGGGAAAAGATTAAAAAGAATAATACATGGGTATGGATCATGGAATATCTCAGATCAAAGTTTCTCACTCTAAAAAGACAACTAAATTTGATTACTAGAGGACAAACCTCACTATTTAGGTGAAATCCAAAAACACCACCAGGGAGTCCTTAAAACACCAAAAGGGGTTCACCATCATAAGATATGTGAAAAGTTACACAGAATAAATTAATCATGGGTCTAATTCTTATTCATGGGTGAAAATATATGAAAAATCCCAAGAAGAGTAGAAATGGAGGAGTACATGGTGTGTTTTCCCAGGTACACGATGTGTACAGTCAAGGCCTCACTAGGGTGTGTACTCTGACCGGACATGGCTTTTAAATAACCAAGTACAATGAGTGTAAGATGGTTGAATGGTGTGTACCTTACATGGGGTACCTTACCATGTCCCTCACATGGCCTAGACCTGTACTTATTTTGGACATATACATCTACACAACATGCAACCCATATTGGTTATTACTGGGTACTTTACACGACAAGTTCCCCTTACAAGGGAAACCTAGTTACGTACTCGACTACATGTTTGAGTCCCTGTACACTATTTGTAATACCCATACACATAATTTACTTCTAAAAATTCAACTTACCCAAACTAGAATAACACACGACTTGTGTTCCCTAAACCATACACCATGTAGATGTTTTTTCTTAAACATAAAACCATCAAAATGCCCTGAAACCACTTTTTCACCACAAAATTAGTATATCAACCCCCAAGAGTTTTAAAAAACTATAAAAAGGGATTAAAACTTGAATAATATTAAAATTTGTTAATTTATAGATAAACATAAAATAGAACTACCTTTAGGTGGAATCCACCGAATCTTGGCTTGTTTCCGCGTTCCACAGTTGTCGCATGATGATTTGGCATGTCCTAAGATCCAAGACAGTACCCCTTTCCCCCTATCACTTTCTCTATCTCCACCTATACCATTTTATCTCTTTATACCATGTGAAAAAGGATCCATAGGTGTGTTCATGGGAAGATGAGAAGAAATAAAGAAAATAAAAAGAATATGAAGAAAAAAGAAAAGAAAAGAAGAAAGGGTCTGACTAAGACTCAGTGCCCAACATGAGTTTATGGATCTATTAGTATAAACTATGTATTCTAAACTCAATAGATAAGACATAATCTCAATATGATGATCCTTTTAAATGATATGAAAAAATGAACCAAAAAAAATAAATTAATATTTATTTAATTAGTTATTAAAAATTAAATATTCCATTAAAATTCAAACATCTCAAATATCTACCAAAATATTATCCTAGGGTAAAAATGTTTTTCAAATACCAAAATAGTGGTCATAAAAATTACTTGAGATCATATGATAGGTTAAAAATACTATTTTACTCCTCACAAGCATCTAAAAGAAAAAAAATCAAATTTTATCTCAAAATTTTTAGTCTTGAAAAACATGGAACTTTATAACCTCATCGCCATAAACCTTCTCATCCCTAGTAATCAGTGTTGTAAGACTAACCGTCAAGATCTCAATTGAGAATCTATGTTAATAAGCTATTTGAATGTCCAACCACCATTCCCAAAGAATTAACAACCTTATCATACATGGAAGAAACTTAATTGAAACCGATATAGTACTCCCCACTATAGGAATATCCTTATCGTCGTCTTAAAACTAACTCCAAGATCAACAGATCATAGAAAATTCTGTATTTTAACTAAAATTAAGTTCACCACCCCCATACAACTAATGGTGTACTCCACACCATACGTCATACCATATACCGCTCCTCAAGCATAACCACAACAAGTTTCTTTCATCAACCCAAAAATAAAATTTAAAAATAAAGAAGCTAGGTGTAGAACCAAAGCTCTCTCAGCATACTTCAAATGATTTCAAGATAGTGGATGATCATCTCTACCTATGAGTATAATAATGTTCAATCAAAAGTTGTTTACATCTATCTTTGATCCCCACTAAAATCTAATATGTATGTAATGCATTTAACCAACACTCAACACCACGTCCACCGAATATTCATGTCTAGGTCCAAACATGAGTCAACCATTTCATGGTGCCCTATTTATCCTCAAATTAATATCTAACACTAAGGTAAATTCATCATTTTAACCAAAAATTCATGGAAACCATTTCCATGACAAGTATTGAAAAAATCTATCCTTGGATCATACCCAAACACTCACCAATTTACGATTTGATGGAACTATGTGAAACAAGATTATACCTTTAATAAATAAATCACACTGAAATAAGTTTTCCATCAAACTGATAATATTATCATGATACATTAAATTTTAGTTTCAAAATTTAGAATATCCATTCTATATCCTCTTCAAAATCGGGCTCCTCACCTGTGCCACAATCTATTCCATGACCGCCATCACCCGACATCATTCCAGTTAAGACCATCTACACTTGCTCTGACTATTATTGCAGTAAACAAAGACATACTCAAATGTAAACAATCCTACAGTTCAAATGCTATCAACTTTCATATACCAAGTAAGAAGCTAACCACAATCAGGTAACACTTTGGGAATTACTCACACCCTAACCCCTCTGGTCCAACCAAAACAAACACAAATATACCTCCTAGTAGTACTCATAGTCTAACCCATCTAGTTTAGCTTTATCAAAGACACTCTGAGGAAACACTCGCCATCAATTCTCCATGTGGTCTCATATCAGTAACTAATAAACACTCTAAGGAAGCACTCAACGTCCAATTCCCCCTTTGGACCAAATCTAGGAACTATTGTCACCCTGAGGGAGCACTTACATCCATCCCCCCTATGGTATCACAACGTAAAAGTAAAAAGACACTTTGCAGAAGCCCTAAACGTCAATTCTCTCTACGGTCTACTACACCATGGTTCCACAACCCTGTGTAAGTCAATCATGCACAAAATAATACATGGAAGCCAAATTAATCCTTAAGAACTACTTGGCTAACCAATCTACAACATATCATAGCATGTCAGAAAACAATCATTCCATCCTAACAATACTTGGCATGAAAGGTAAATATCCAAAAAATAAAATATATACTAAATGGTAAAAACAATAAAAAAAGGGGGAAACATCCATAGCTTGGAAAATATATCCCAATTCTCAACAATTAACCTCTATCTAATCAAACTAGGAATAGCGGGCAATAACATGAATAAAAACCATAAACATGCAATACCCCGTTCAACGATATTGGGAACGTCTGCACATATAACTCAAATACTACCTACAGAAAGGCACAAACCACCTACCTCAGCATTGTACGATCAATATACTCTGGCGTCAGCCCTTGGATTGACCTAGAACATGTTAGATATAAAAAACGTTAAAAATGTTCAAACGAGGATAATTAAAGAGGGGGGACATAATATGATGTTCAATAAGAAGGGAGAACTCACTAATGAGATTACAATGCAATATATGGTGGTCGATTTAGAGAATTGACAGTGAGTCGGGGGCTCGGAGAAGATCTGCGGCCGTATGGATGCTCTCGGGCGAGACAGACGATAGAGAAGTGTGTTCTATCCATTAGATGCGACCCAAATCCATTTAATGAAAAAAAGTAAATGATGTGTATTTTAAAAGTACACAGAATGTACTTTCCTTTTCCAACATTTGCTTTAAGTGGTCTCCAGGTCACCACGCATGGACATGAAATTAACCGTTACCTGTCCAGTACACGGTCACCCACAGCAATCGAGTACACAATATGTACATTAAGTACACAGTGTATACTCCTGAAATTTCTAGACACACCACTTTTTCAAAAAAAAACAACCAGTAAGCAAGACTCATACCTGAAAAAAGATCTAGTTTCTTAAAAACATCCTCTGTTAAAGAAATTCATCCCTGAATTTCTCTAGCGAGGTGGAATAGATGAAGAAACCTCGAATAGGTCCGACCACTGTGATCGAACATCGTCCTTCCTCTACCAAGTATCGTCTTGTACTCACCCATGTAGACATCGCACTGGTACTAGAGGAACAGATCATCCATAGGTAACCATCACACTGCGATCAAAAATCCAGATAGGACACTCCTCAAACGATGCATCCACCTTGATTTCAACCTCCTCGGGTTGGAAAACGATTCTAAGAAATAACGTCAAAGATGAGAAATGTAGAAGATTTCATGAATAGACCCACACTTCTAGGGTAACTGCAACCGATAGGCAACTGGTATGACTCTCTCCAACACCCCAAATGGCCTAACATACCTCAGTGAAAGCTTATACTATATCCTAATCCTCTTATGTCCCGACCTCAGTGTGACACGCAGGAAAACCTAATCTTTGACCTCGAACACTAGAGGTCATCTCTGTCGATCATCATAAGACTTCTATCATGACTGTGTAGTAGACAGCCTCTTTCGAATCAAATCTATCTCTATGTGGTCTCCTGGACACGATGAGGTCCCAACATAGCTACCTCTCTGACCTCTAGGTAGCACAAGGGTGATCGGCATGACCTACTGTACAAATCCTCATAAGGTACCATCTAAATAGTTCTTTGAAACATATTATTGGAGTAAAAATACAAAAGAGATATGTGTTTCTCCCAAGAACCTAAAAAATCCAAGATGCATGCTCGAAGCATGTCTTCAAGCACCTAAATCATACGCTCGGAATGGCCATGTGTCTGGGGATGGTAAGTTGTACTCAAAAGTACCTATAGACTCAAAGCCCTATGAAGTCCCTTATAGACCCAAGAAGTAAAATGTGTGTCCCTATCTAAAACAATGGTGTGTGAAACCCATGTAGATATACAATCTCTCAGATAAATAACCTTTCTAACTCTTCAACACTGAAAGTCTCCTTGGTTAGTAAGAAGTGAGAAACCTGCGTGAGTCTAATAATGACAACCCATACCACGCCATTCTCTCAAGGAAACCTCAGAAAACCTTTCACAAAATCCATCACGACCTCATTCCACTCCCACTCGGGAATGGTTAACTACTGCAAAAGCCCTACTAGTCAATGATGCTCCTCCTTCACCTACTGACAAGTGGAATACCTCATCATGAAACCAGCAACATCTCTCTTCATACCTGGCCACCAACACAGATGGTGTAGATCACGATACATCTTATTGAAACCAGGATGATCTTCCTAAACTGAGGAATGAACGTCTCACATAATCTCCTATCATATGTCTTCTAACACCCATATACTCCAATGAAAATGCAAGAACTCATCCTTGCCTATGGTTCATCTAGGAATAGGGTCTTCTCCGGACACACTCTCCCATAGGAATAGGCCTTCTAAATCTGATAGCTGCCTCATTCCCACTCTATAAAGAAGAGTATAGGTAACAACTACAGAAGATAGAAACATCTACCTTTGTCAGTCGTGCACCTCCAAATGAATCTCAGAGAACAGAGCCATAATCTTTCACTCACTTCTGGCCTCCTAAACTTCCTGTATCTGAGTCCTCCTACTCAACACATGATATAATGTATTTCCTTTCCCAGGCATGTAGGCATGCTCAAAATAAAAGGACTGAAGGTACTCAACCCACCTTCATTGTCTGAAATTCTGATCACGCAGAGTGAAGATATACTTGAGACTCTTTTTGTGAGTGAAAACCACAAAATTATCTCCCAGAAGGTAGTGTCTCCAACAGTGTAAATCATGGACAACTGCAACCAACTCGAGATCATGTGTCGGGTAGTTTCTTGAATGTGTCCTCAACTACTAAGACCCATATGCAATTACTCATTCCCCATATATAAGAACTGATCCTAGCTCGATACATGATGCATCACAAAACACTATATAGATATTTTTCGACTCTGGAAATACTAGTATCAATGCTGAACTAAACCTCCCTTTCAGCTCCTGAAAGGATGACTCACAAGAATCTGTCCACATGTACCTTGCACCCTTGTTAGTCATATGTTTACTCAAAACAATATCAAGATGGTTAGCATGGTCATGTTGTGTTTGAGAGTACACCATGATATCATCCACGAAGAATACCAAGATATAATCCCTGTATGGATGGAACACTTAGTTCATCAGTGCCATGAAGACTTCAAGCACGTTTGTTAGACCTAATGGCATAACCACATGCTCGTATAGACCATAACTACTCTGGAAGATAGTAATAGGTATATGAGATGGTCTAACATGCAACTGATGGTATCCGGACCTCAAGTAAATCTTTGAGAACACTCGGGATCCTTGAAGATGATCAAATAGATCATAAATCCTCGGTAAGGGATATCGGTTCTTGACTGTTAAGTGGTTCAAATTCCGATAATCCACACAAAGCCTAGGGGTACCATCTACCTTCTTCACAAACAAGACAAGAGAACCCCAAGGACAAGTACTGGGTCGTATGAAACCCTTAGCCTACAACTCCTCCAACTGCTTCTTAAGTTCTTATAACTTTGATGTAGCCATCCTATAATGAGGAATGGACACCAGTCCCGCTCATATCACAAGCTCAATAGAAAATTCCACCTCTACCTATGGAGGAAAACCTGAAATGTTTTCTATAAAGACGTTCCTAAAACGATCCACCACTAGAGGAAAGTACATCTAGGAAGTCCCCTGGTCATCCATATATAGACTATCAATATGTGTTCTAACTCCTCCCAACCCATGATGCTCGGGTCCCGCTCCACTATCATAGACATCCCATTCTCCCTTGTGAATAAACGATCCACCTTATGGTGATGTGATACTCACCCTACAACAATAGAAATCGATGACATCCTTGAAGGGAACTAACTAGTCCATTCTGAGAATGACGTAATAGCCTGTCATCTCGAAGACATAATGGTTCCATAAAAAGTGACAACAACCAACCTCGAGAGGGAACTCCTTGCACTAAAGTACACTAGGCATTCATGTCCCCAACGGAGTGTCTTGATTTAGGATATCAGCAGAAGAAAAGATACAGAGCCCAAGGCTCTCCATAACAGAAACATATATAAAGCTATAGGAATACCCCGTATTGAAAAGAGAAGAAGCTAAAACTGAGGTAACTGGAATCATACCTCGAACTATAGAGGGTCTTGAATCCTGCTCCTACAGGGTCTACTCCACTGAAAAATTATAGCCTGCACTGTGGCCCTGTGACCCTGCCTAACTGATCAGAGATGATCCACCATGTTGTCACTAAAATACTAGAGACTGGCTACCACAGTTGCGACCTCCACCTCAGCCTGAATGGCCGGAAGAACTCCAGTTACCAGACTGATAAGAAACTTGTGGTGCTGCTCCTAAATGTAGATTCATAGCAGAACTCCTATCAGTAGATGTTGGTGAGAAGATCTGACAGAATTGCTAAAGATAAACCATCTTGCGTCAGGATTGAAACTCCATTGGGTCTCTCAGGCAATGAGCCCCCGTATGCTCACTCTTCCCACACTGGTTGCACACCACCTGGATACCATAAGATGTCTCTAGCCTCCTCGGATCTCTACATGTAGACTCCCTACGATGCTTCTTGTTGTTAGTAGGAAGGATACAAACTCTAGCAATCGATCCTCCCTAGCTCACAGCTCCAGAATCCCTCAAATTTAGCTCTGTGATCAGTTCTTGGTTGACTATAGATTTGATGAAAGTCAAACAGAAGATGTTCCTGAGATTGGATGTCTTTCCAGATACTATCCTCAAGCTTCATTTCTAGGAATAACTCATCACCTCTTGGGATGGGTGTGAAGTGTTAAAGCTCTGTGAAGCGACAAGAATACTCCCTAACAGAAAGAGTACCTTGCTCCAGACTCATGAACTCTCGGGCTAGATCGTCCCTCAAGGTATATGGATAAACTTAGTCATAGAAGGTTTGCTAAAACTCATCCCAATACATAACCTGCTGACATTGTAGAGACCCGAATCTTGACGTACATAGAAATTACATTAATTTTGTAGAATACTTACTACATAACAAAAACAGACACACAAGGACCGTAATAGTTTAGTGTCATTGGAAACTCGGAATAAAATCTTCTAATCGTGGTGAAAGATCTTCAACATCTCCCATAAATATCTTCCCTTTTTTTCTTACCTAAAACCTTTCTTTACATCCTGGGGAAAAGAATACATAAAAAGGGTGAGGTCAAATTCTCAGTATGGGTAAGCATGGATAAAATAAAACATACTATATACATTTGAACTTAAAAACATGAACATAATGTTTAAACATCAAAATATTGAGCAATGACATAAAACATGGAAGTACGTAAGGCATAGATCATAAAGAAACATTAAGAATGATAAAATATCATGGGAATAAAACATGTAATTGTGGAAACAATTATTCACATGATATGATTTCCATGTTATCCAAGGCATTGCTGCCAAGACTATCTTAGTGGACAAAGTCCCTTTCTGAATTTAGATCACTCCTCGTTCCAGTCTTGTATTACTGAACCGGTTTAACTTTCCGTTCCATCCATGTCTATCTCATGAGATATAAAATATTTACCCAATGAATTGGAGGGAGATATAGGTCCCACCCATCCCATAATGAAATCATTCTTACTTGTGCCACAAAATAAACATACATCATTCATAATAACCCAGTGAATAAAATGGGTTTCATAAACATCATCCCATCATCACATAATCCATATAAAAGAAATGGATATCATTTCATAATAAGAAAAGTGAAACCATGTAAATCATAAAGACATTATACTTGAAACATACACATATGAAATAATGTCAACTTAGATGAAAAATGGGTTTGATAAAACACTTGAAATTAATTCTTCAGGAAAATATCATTTCTTCTTCAAAATAAATTTCTTTTCACAAAACGTCATTCAATTTTAAAAGAAAATGATTTTATTGAAAATAGTCATGAAATATTTTGGAAGAAGCTTCACGAAAATAAGGCTTTATAAAACCATAAAAATCCTTTCGTTCCATATACATTAAAAAAACATTCCTCTCATACCTTTGTCGGAAAACTCAAAAAGTACCTTGTAGTGTAAATAAAAGAAATATTCCTTCCTTACCATGGGGTAAAAGTAAAAAATGGGTAAAAAGGACTTTAAACATACATGAAAACACTTTTATAAAACATGGACTTGGACGATTGCAATAACCCCTTACAAATAAGCAATCTCGGATAAAAATAAGATTTGCAAAATTATCCCTTACCTTAGGTCCGATTTGCTTCGTAAGTGTCTGAACCTCCTGTATAATGATTTAAATAATGTTATTGACTTATTACAGAATCATATTCACTGTTATGATATCATATATGGTTCACTTATGACTTTATATTACTCTTTCTTTTGTAAATTCCTTGTTAAAGAGCGTTTTGGGTAAAATCGTTTCATTTGTCATCGGTGTTTTGACTTTTAATTATTCATATGATTACTTAGATCATGATTAATTAATTCCTGAATATAAAACATGATTTATATATAATATATATTCAGAATATACATATATATAATAGATCAGTAAATGGAAATAAATACACCGTTCATGGAGACGGTAGGCTGTACGTACGCATGAACGCTGTTTTCATTTCCGTATTGAGTTGAATGGAATTAAGTAAATGAAATACGCATAAATCCAGTATCATTATTATGTCATCTATTTCATTATTACTTATTATATATACTTTATAATCATTCATGAATGGTTAACGTGGAGAATGAATCTCATCGCGTTGTGGAGACAGTAGTCCGTACGTACGCACGAGCGATTATATCATTCTCATGATCGTGGAATTGTATTGGAGTGTATGTTTACTATTTAAGAATAAATATCACTTTACAATAATCATATATAGTTATTATTTACACCATTATACCCATCCAAGTAAGGTGGTGGTGGAAAATGGATTACACCACGGCGTGGAGACGGTATTCCGTACGTACGCACGCGCGGTGATTTCTTTTTCCGTAGGATGGATAGAAGGTGAAATAGGGTTGTTTCATAATTATAATAACATATCAGTATATGATTGATACTGATGTTATTACTTCATAATGAAACAACTAAAGAAGAAGAAGTGGAAGAAGAAATAAAGTTGAAAGAATCGGTAACAGACATTACCTCTTCTTTGAAGCGCCTCTTTGAGTCCTCCTCTTAGGGCACTAAAATTGGTCTTTGAAGAATACCAAGACCTCTAGGATGTTTCTAGGGAAGTGGAGAAGAGAATTTGGCAGGGGTTTGCCGAGCCTGAAGGCTCAAAGTGGTGTGAGGAAGAGAGGGAGGAGGTGTCCTTTTATAAGGGAGGAGAGGGGCACCTTTGGAAAAACTAAAAATATTATTTTATTATAAAGCCAAATTCGCTTTTAAATAGCTCTAAATTGATTTATTTCGAAGCTAAGGTGGGTATGTTTTGAAATCCTCTCATCCAATAGAATTTATACAAGTTTAGGTTCCTATTTTAACCTTATCATTTAGATTTAACACTAAGATAAATAATTTTACTTTTACCGTGTCTTCTTGTGTTCTTATACTATAAGGTTAATAAACATACTATAACAAGCCAAAGGAACCCCAAGTTGTTTATTATTAATATATATAACCTTATCTAACTAATTTGGCCTAACCTTAGATTTTTATGAATAAAATAACAATTAATAATATAATATTTGTTTTAAAAACTATTTTATGTCAATTTTGACACTATTTAGTAATTGATTTTCGTGAAAATCATAACAGAATGATTAGTTCGAAAAACGTTACTTAACTCAATACTAACATGTCATATTAACCTATAAAATTAGTGTAATTCATAAAAAGTCTCAAATTACATTTATTTGGGTATTTATAACATCAATTATGTCAATATTTCATTAATAAAATAATTACTGCATCATCATTGTGTCATAAATAAAATAAGTTATTTAATGTCTAAAAATTACAAATTAAATATCATTATGTAGGAAGTCTCATTAGCTTTCTAATTAATATTTATAGTCTAATTTATCTTATGTATAATCCTATATTAAAAATGATTTAATTATTAAACATTGATTTTAACTATTTTAACCCTTCTTTAAATAAATTAATAATAAATGTCCTAATCTAATTAATGTGGGCTTAAATTGTCATATTTTATTCCTACAGTTATTTTTGGTCGAATTACACTTATCCAATAGAATTAGTACATGTGTTAGGGTAATAATAATATCATTTTTACCCTTAATTACCCTATTTACTTTTAACCGGGGTAAAAAAAGTAAAAAGTTACTATTCACCCAAAAAAAATTTCATCTCATTGAACCACATTTTACTTACTGGCATCAACCGTGTCTCTTGTATTTTTTAAATTCCACTCACAAAAGCGGTAAAATTATGTTTTATGAAAAATTCAGTTTTTTTAACTACCACTTAGTGGTTTCACTATTCATCAAAAATTAAATGTTTTCAGAAAAATACCAAAAATTAGGCCTAAGCTATATTTGATATTATGAACTCAAAAATGATGTTTATTTTACCAAATTCAAAACAAATCAGTTGCATTAATTCATTAAAAAATTAATTCTCGTCGTCAAAACAAATAGCGTGTTCTTAAAAGATAATAATTATCAAAAGATTGACACTTGTTTATGTCTGGTTTAAATGTGAAATTACATCCAATGACCAACATTGTATTAAATTGTAAAAATATATTCTAAATATACTTTAAAACCACTCAAATTAATAATTTATCGCTATTA
The DNA here is from genome assembly GCA_963277665.1 of Viscum album. Classification (NCBI taxonomy): domain Eukaryota; kingdom Viridiplantae; phylum Streptophyta; class Magnoliopsida; order Santalales; family Viscaceae; genus Viscum; species Viscum album. The sequence continues at coordinate 1,721,047,344 of OY728137.1, forward strand.
ATTATTTCGATTAAAATGGTTGTTTTTAATTAAAATATAGTAATTTTCACTATTCATCAGAAAATGAATGTTATTCGAAAAGTACAAAAATTTCACCCTAAACTAATTTCGATATTCCGAATCCAAAAATGAAGTCCATTTTGAAAAATAAAATTTACAAAATTTCAAAAAGTGGTTATTACTATGCATAACGATTAGTTTTAATAATATTTTAATAGCATATCGTTGTTTAGTGAAACTCGGTATTGCGTACTACACGCGCTATCGAGGAAGGTCGCGATTGCGTGTAATGCAAGCCAAGTCAAGGATGTGTGTTTTTCAAGATCCTTTTGGTGTAGTGTACAACACAAGACATTAATGAAATTAAAAAGAATATTTTTCATAAAAGCTCGGGGTGTTACATTCTACCCCCCTTAAAATGAATTTCACCCTCGAAATTTGTCGGGGTTATAAATGGTTTACGACTCGAAATTTTCTATAATAAAAACCCACATTGTAAAAAGGAATACCAAAACTTGGCTTTAAAAAATAATGTATGAAACGTAACGGTTACCCAAACTAACTCAACACTGGGTTTCCTTGTATGAGAACATAGGTGAAAATATGGATATGGAAGAAAAATCTAACCATCATGTTATGATGGAGAGTGGTAGAGAACATGGCTATGAAAAATACAACAATCACAAAGCCATAAATTTGTGAAGATCTAAGGTACCATCTGATTCATCGGATATAAGAGCACTAGGACAACATTTTTGGTTTTCAAGATCATTTTCCTAAAGTTGATGAAATTGGAATTATAAGAAATACTTTCGTGATTTTGGTATAGTCTCACTGTTGGTAGTTCTTTGGACAATTTCCACTTCATATCTTAATTAAATTAAGTTGAATTTGTCATTCGTGATGTGTTAGTAGATCATGTTATAGAATGATGGGTAATTCCATCTGTCTCAAACAAAAGGTTTGAAAAGTTATAAAAAAAAATACATAAGTCCATCTATAGTGAGATTAATCATATATGGTTCCGAAAATGGACTTATACTTCATATATCATACTGCTTAATATAATAAAACTAGTTTCTACTAAACAGAGACTTCCTGTAGGCCAGTGGTAGGCGATAAAGGCCAGTCGCACTTCGGTTGTGGGTTTGATTCCCACAGCCTTGTCCGACGCGATGGGATGTCGCCCGTCCTGCAGGTTGTCCTTTTTTCTAAAACTACATTACAATAACATCCCATCAATAATATTGAAAAAAGTTCTATCCTTAAAAAATACTAGCTTATGTCCAACATAATCCATTACAATCTTTAGGCTTATCTAAAATACTTTGGTCCAGGTTCATAGTATAAAGAAAATGATTACTTGAAATGTCACATAACAATCACGTGAATGCCATCATTTATCCCCATATATCATAAGACATATATTGTTGGTCAAATTACAAACATGTGAATAACTTAATCATGTATTCTCTTGAGTAATGAATACCCATTAATTGAACCATAGTGAAAACATGAATGTAGTTAAAAGTTAACACTTTCCACATACCAAAATCCTCAGAGTTCTACATACACAAACCAAGATATCACTTAGTCCTTATATCAATCATGAGCTCATGAATACTGTCAAACATTTCATTTTCTCTTTATCGCTTCATTATGAGCATATCATCTGCTTTCCAAAATATTTGAATCACTTTTCATGGTTACCGGTACCTTAAAATTATTGAATACCCCAAAATAATAATACAAAAATATTCTAATACACAATAAAAATACCTCAACAACATTATTCTTTAATACCAATACATAAACACTTCAATCCATCCTCTTAAATTATTGTCCTGGAATAATTCTTTCCTTGATTTAGAAGTAACTTTTTAGTTCAGGGCATTGAGTTGGCTAATGCCCATGTTCTCCACAAATAATACATTGAACTCCATAATAGTCTGTCCCTCTATGACCCTTTTCTCCACACAGATAACATCAGTCCCTCCATTTGAGGTATTCCCCATGGTTCTTCTTCCCTTATTTAGAAATCTCAATCTTCCTTTCTTTATGCTCCTCAACATGCGAACATGCATAATAGTCTATCTTCCTCTTCTTTGATGAATTAGGCATACAACTAAATTTCACCTTGTTAATCATATATCGCGATGACTAATTCGGCATAATCACAATATCTTTCTCTCTAGGCATTATACAATTTTGTTGCTCATAATCACCAATTTGTCCATTGGATTCAATGTTAACTGAATTCCTTCTGGTTCCCTCCATTAACTAATACACAAAAAGAATTTTGTTAGAGGAAAAAATCAGGCTAGAGAAAACAACATAGTAAAGGGGGAGTACCCTCAATGTCTAACATCTTAGGTTAAATTCTAAGATCGTTAGCGCAATTCTATGACTATAACCTATACGTATACTTAACCTTAGAGACATCACTAGACATACCTTAGAAATATCTCTAGAGATCTCACTAACATTTTCGCATCCTAGTTTCCAAAGGTTGACTAAACCTTTCCTCTAATACCAAATGTAGAGACCCGAAGCTTGACGTACATAGACATTACATTACTTTTGCGGAATACTTAGTACGTAAAAAAAACAGACACACAAAGACCGTAATAGTTTAGTGTCTTTGGAAACTCAGAAAAAAATCTTCTAATCATGGTGAAAGATCTTCATCATCTCCCACAAAGGTCTTCCCCTTTTTTTCTTCCCTAAAACCTTTCTTTATATCCTGGGGAAGAGAATACATAAAAAGGGTGAACTCAAATGCTCATTAAGGGTAAGCATGGATAAAACAAAACATACTATATACATTTGAACATAAAAACATGAACATAATGTTTAAACATCAAAATCTTGAGCAATGACATAAAACATGGAAGTACGTAAGGCATAGATCATAAAGAAACATTAAGAATGATAAAATATCATGGGAATAAAACATGTAATTGTGGAAACCATTAAGCACATGATATGATTTCCATGTTAGCCAAGGCATTCCTATCAAGACCATCTTAGTGGACAAAGTCCCTTTCTGAATCGAGTTCACTCCTCGTTCCAGTCCGGTATTACTGAACCGGTTTAACTTTCCGTTCCAGCCATGTCTATCTCATGAGATATAAAATATTTCCCAATGCATTGGAGGGAGATATAGGTCCCACCCATCTCATAATGAAATCATTCCTACTTGTGCCAAAAAATAAACATACATCATTCATAATAACCCAATGAATAAAATGGGTTTCATAAACATCATCCCATCATCACATAATCCATATAAAAGAAATGGATATCATTTCATAATAAGAAAAGTGAAACCATGTAAATCATAAAGACATTATACTTGAAACATACACATATGAAATAATGTCAACTTAGATGAAAAATGGGTTTGATAAAACACTTGAAATGAATTCTTGAGGAAAATATCATTTCTTCTTCAAAATAAATTTCTTTTCACAAAACGTCATTCAATTTTAAAAGAAAATGATTTTATTGAAAATAGTCATGAAATATTTTGGAGGAAGCTCTAGGAAAATAAGGCTTTATAAAACCGTAAATATCCTTTCATGTCGTATACATTTAAAAAAAATTACTCTCGTACCTTTGACGGAAAACTCAAAAAGTACCTTGTAGTGTAAATAAAAGAAATATTTCTTCCTTACCATGGGGTAAAAGTAAAAATGGGTAAAAAGGACTTTAAACATACATGAAAACACTTTTATAAAACATGGACATGGATGATTGCAATAACCCCTTACAAATAAGCAATCTCGGATAAAAATGAGATTTGCAAAATTATCCCTTACCTTAGGTACGATTTGCTTCGTAAGTGTCCAAACCTCCTGTATAATGATTTAAATAATTTTATTGACTTATTACAGAATCATATTCATTGGTATGATATCATATATGGTTCACTTATGACTTTATATTACTCGTTCTTTTGTAAATTCCATGTTAAAGAGCGTTTTGTGTAAAATCATTTCATTTGTCATCCATGTTTTGACTTTTAATTATTCATATGATTACTTAGATCATGATTAATTAATTCTAGAATATAAAACATGATTTATATATAATATATATTCAGAATATACATATATATAATAGATCAGTAAATGGAAAGAAATACACCGTTCCTTGAGACGGTAGGCCATACGTACGCATGAACGCTATTTTCATTTCCTTATTGAGTTGAATGGAATTAAGTAGATGAAATACACATAAATCCAGAATCATTATTATGTCATATATTTCATGATTACTTATTATATATACTTTATAGTCATTCATGAATGGTTAACGTGGAGAATGAATCTCATCGCGTCGTGGAGACGGTAGTCCGTACGTACGCACGAGCGATGATATCGTTCTCATTATCGTGGAATTGTATTGGAGTGTATGTATACTATTTCAGAATCAATATAACTTTAAAATAATCATATATAGTTATTATTTACACCATTATACCCATCCATGTAAGGTGGTGGTGGAAAATGGATTAGACCACGACGTGGAGACGGTATTCCATACGTACGCACGCGCGGTGATTTCGTTTTCCGTAGGATGGATAGATGGTGAAATCGGGTTGTTTCATACTTATAATAACATATCAGTATATTATTGATACTGATGTTATTAATTCATAATGAAACAACTAAATAATAAGAAGTGGAAGAAGAAATAAAGTTGAGAGAATTGGTAACGGACATTACCTCTTGTTTGAAGCGCCTCTTTGAGTCCTCCTCTTATGGCACTAAAATTGGTCTTTCAAGAATACCAGGACCTATAGGATGTTTCTAGGGAAGTGGAGAAGATAATTTGTTAGGGTTTTTCCGAGCTTGAAGTCTCAAAGTGGTGTGAGGAAGGGTGGGAGGAGGTGTCCTTTTATAAGAGAGGAGAGGGGCACCATTGGAAAAACAAAAAATATTATTTTATTATAAAGCCAAAATCGGTTTTAAATAGCTACAAATTGATTTATTTAGAATCTAAGGTGGGTATGGGTATAAATACTCTCATACAATAGAATTTAGGCAAGTTTAGGTTCCTATTTTAACCTTATCATTTAGATTTAACATTAAGTTAAATAATTTTACTTTTATTGTGTCTTGTTGTGTTCTTATACTATAAGGTTAATAAACTTACTATAATAAGACAAAAGAACCCCAAGTTGTTTATTATTAATATATATAACCTTATATATGTAATTTGGCCGAACCTTATATTTTTAGGAATAAAATAACAATTAATAATATAATATTTGTTTTAAAACCAATTTTATGTCAATTTCGACACTATTTAGTAATTGATTTTTGTGAAAATCATAACAGAATGATTAGTTAGAAAAAAGTTACTTAAATCAATAATAACATGTCATATTAACCTATAAAATTAGTGTAATTCATAAAAAGTCTCAAATTAAATTTATTTGGGTATTTATAACATCAATTATGTCAATATTTTATTAATAAAATAATTATTGAATCATCATTGTGTCATAAAAAAATTAAATTATTTAATGTCTAAAAATTACAAATTAACTATAATTATGTAGGAAATCTCTTGAGATTTCTAATTAATATTTATAGTCGAATTTATCTAATATATAATCCTATATTAAAAATGATTTACTTATTAAACTTTGATTTTAACTATTTTAACCCTTCATTAAATAAATTAATAATAAATGTTCTAATCTAATCCAAGTGGGCCTAAATGGTCATATTTTATTCCTAAGGTTGTTTTTTGTCCAATTACACTTATCCAATAGAATTAGGACATGTTTTAGGGTAATAATAATATCATTTTTACCATTAATTACCCTATTTACTTTTAACTGTGGTAAAAAAAAGTAAAAATTTACTATTCACCAAAAATTATTTTCATCTCATTGAACCACATTTTACTTACTGACATCAACTGTATCTCTCGAATTTTTGAAATTCTACTCATAGAAGCGGTAAAATTATGTTTTATGAAAAATTCAGTTTTTTTAACTACCACTTAGTGGTTTCACTATTCATCAAAAATTGAATGTTTTCAGGAAAATACCAAAAATTAGGCCTAAGATATATTTGATATTATGAACCCAAAAATGATGTTTATTTTACCAAATTAAAAACATATTAGTTGCATTAATTAATTTAAAAATTAATTCCCGTCGTCAAAACAAATTGCGTGTTCTTAAAAGATAATAACTATCAAAAGATTGACATTTGTTTATGTCTGGTTTAAATGTGAAATTACATCAAATGACCAACATTGTATTAAATTGTAAAAATATATTCTAAATATACTTTAAAACCACTAAAATTAATAATTTATCGCTATTAATTATTTCGATTAAAAAGGTTGTTTTTAATTAAAATATAGTAATTTTCACTATTAATCAGAAAATGAAAGTTATCCGAAAATTACCAAAATTTCACCCTAAGATAATTTCAATATTCCGAATCCAAAAATGGAGACCATTTTGAAAAATAAAATTTAAAAAATTTCAAAAAGTGGTTATTACTATTCATAACGGCTAGTTTTAATAATATTTTAATGGCATATCATTGTTTAGTGAAACTCGGTATTGCATACTACACGAGCTATCGAGGAAGGTCGCGATTGTGTGTAATGCAAGCCAAGTCAAGGATGCGTGTTTTGCAAGCTCCTTTTAGTGTAGTGTACAACACAAGACATTAATGAAATTAAAAAGAATATTTTTCAAAAAATCTCGAGGTGTTACAGACATCCTTCTTGTGAGATCACATTCCACCATCTCTTAGTGGAATCTCATAACATATGCGTAGCGAGCTTCACCCTCCTGTCTGGAGGCATCTCCAAATGCTTGATGATAGATAGTATGGCTTCTAACCATGAATCTACAGCCTGAGGTCCTCCTTCCATTGTAAATCTGGGAGGATGTTGTTGCTGAAAAACTGGTGTCAAATCTTCCATATATGAAGCATAATGAAATACTCCCTAGATGATCTTCATAAACCTCATAAATCCCTCTTGAAACTATGCATCAGCACCTGTGTCTCAAATGATAGCTGGTGCCATGACTGGAACAACTGGAGGATCTGCTGGTAGTCCCTGATCAACCATGTACGCTGTTTGATCACTACCCTGTAACTGGCGGACAACCGGAAGACATCTTGGTGGAATGACTATGCAAGTTCAAGTGCACCATTTAGACTAATATTATTGAGGACTGAAAACTAGCCGTGTAAGATGGGAACAAGATAAATACAACATTCATGTTTTTCATACATGGATAGATGGCATGTATAATGACTACACGGTGTGTTCCCTTAAGCCTTTACATTGTCATCTACTTCTTCCATCCCAGGTCGTGTGACACCCCATACACACGGCGTGTTGTCCTAATATACAGTGTGTACTTGAATCCTCTTTTCCTGCCTGAGTTCTTATACACGGCTAAGACACATGGTTTCCTTAGAACAAGACTACACGGTGTGTACTAGACAAACTTCACTGACCCATGTTGTTAGTTACACAGCTGGTTACATGGCTAACTCTACACGATGTGTTTGTGCCAGACACGGTGTGTACTAGAAAGATTTCACCGACCTGTGTTGTTCACTTCATGGCTAGATACATGGGTTACACTACACAGTTTGTTAAATTTTGACATGACATGTATAACTTATGTTTCATTAATCTGTGTCATTAGTCACACGGGTAGACATACGGTCTACACAACAGGACATGTACATCCGGTGCACGACATGTCCCACTAAAAATTTCCCAACCTCGTTTCTCTTGCCCACACTGCTAGTGACATGGTTAGAAACTACCCATAGTGTACATATAGTACATGGAGTGTACTTAAGAAAAAATATTTCTTATCTAATAGAAGGACACATGAAGTTTACTCATCATTACATGCCATGTATTCTTGTTTTTTCTAGACAGTAAACCTCAGAAACTACTCCGGAACCTAGAAAACACTTAAATGGGCATTTAAAGTGCCAAATTTAAATCTGTGACGTCCCATACTCCCTGCGAATCAAATCTTGGAATCTTATACATGTCATACACAAGTAATAACAACACAATAATCCACCAAATTCTGATCCATGAGGGCCCATAATACCTCAATAACCAAAGACTAGAGTCTATTAAAACAAAACCTTACACAATACAATACCCTATCAAATGGTAGGTATAATATCAAGTCATCTATCAAAACAGCATCCATATCTAGCACAACATCTATCACAACAATATGAAATCACCAATTTACCCTAAATGGAATGGAAAGAATGTGTGACATGTGATCTCTAGAAAGTTCCTATATGATGCATGATATGGCATACCCTCATCTCATCGAGTTTCAACAGAAATAGAACCTCAATAATATCAAAAATAAAAACACAAAACATGTGAATCACCCAATGGGGAAATCAAATCAACTGTAAAATTGCAAAACCAAAAAATTTTCAATAACGGGGTAAATTGAATTATCACTATACATGGGTTAGCTATGCTCGGGCACTGCTTATTACCAAGAACCTATTCCCTCCTATCCCAGACTATAGGCTCCAAATAGTAATTTGAGTATAAAATAATTCCTATGATACCACTTTGTAACATCCCAGTTCCAGAAGCCACCTAGAGGCACCCCATACCCGGTTGGTCACTTTGACTCAAGCGCATTTCCCCAAATGCCAAAGGCTAACGACTAGAAATAAGGGCCTTAGGTGTGATAGTGGGAAAACTATGCCATCATTGGTAGAGTGACACAGTGGAAACAAAACAGATAGTAATAGAGGAAGCGGTAATAATACAAAACCAAAAGTGAACAGCGAAAGTAATAAATAGTTGGACACACATATATGAATGATGTATGATACATATATCTAGGAAAGTAGAAAAAAATCACAATGATGGAATACAATACTTAACTAAAGTAAATAAAAGGAAAGTAGAAAATAGCTCCATAGAATCGCAAGACTCAGCTTGGTCCCATGCTCCCCAGCTCCATAGTAATCAAGTACCTAAAGTAGAAGAGTGCTTGCCCTTATCTATACCAACAACAATATAATCAGTTTGCTCCCAAAAGCATGGCCCAAACAGAGTGTGAGATTAATCCCAATAGGTAACCACCCATATATCTATGCCTAACAGTCCGTGAATATATATATGGCAGGAAATAAGAAAAAAGAAGCAGTAAACAAGGAAGTACTCGAAAGTAAACAATCCTACAGTTCAAATGAAATAAACTTTGATATACCAAGTCAGCAGTTAATCATAAGCAGGTAACCCTCTAGAAAGTACTCACAACCTAACCCCTCTATTTCAACCAAAACAAACACAAATAACCATCCCGATAGTACTCAAAGTCTAACCCATCTGGTTCAGTTTAGAAAAGACACTCTGAAGAAGAAGTCACCATCAATTCCCCTTGTGGTCTCGTAACGATAACTAATAAGCACTCTGAGGAATAATTCAACATCCAATTATCCTCGTGGATTTAATTGAGGAACTATAGACACTTTGAGGGAGCACTTACGTCCATACCCCCTATCTTCTCGCAACGTAAAAGTAAATAGACACTTTGGAGAGGCCCTCAACGTCAATTCTCTCTATGGTCTACTACACCAGGTTACCACAACCCTGTGTAAGTCAATCATGCACAAATGAATACATGGCAGCCAAAGTAAACCTCAAGAACTACTTGGCTAAACAATCTACAACATATCATATCATGTTAGATAACAATCACTCCATCCTAACAGTACCAGTCATGGAAGGTAAATAGCCAAACATGCAAAGCTAGACCAAACAATCAAAACAAGAAAACAAGGGAAAACATCCATAGCTTAGCAAAGATAACCCTATTATCAACAATTATCCTCTATCCAATCATACTAGGCATAATAGAAAACAACAGGGGTAAAAACCATAGACACGCAATACCTCGTTCAAGGGTATTGGGAACTTTTTCACATATAACTCAATGAATATATATGGAAAGGCACAAACCACCTACCTCGGAATTGTACGATTGATATACTCTGACATGGGCCCTTGGATCGACCTAGAACGCGGTATATCTACAAAAATGTTAAAAATCTTCACCCGAGGATAACTTAAGCGAGAGGAGAAAACCTAAGATGATGTTCAAGAAGAAGTGATAACTCACCGATCTGATTCCAATGCAATTGATGACGGTTTATTTGGAGAACGGATGATGAGTCGAGGGCTCAAAGAATATATGTGGTTGTATAGTCGCTCTTGAATGATATGAACAATGAAAAAGTGTGTTCTGTCTATTAGACATGACCCCGTTCCGTTTAATGAAAAAAAGAAAGTACACAGAGTGTATTTTAATATTACATGACGTGTACCTTCCATTTCTAGCCTCCTATTTAGGCGGTCTCCAGGTCACCACACACAGCCATGTAATCGGCCATTACCCGGTTAGTATGCAGTCACCCGTGACAACCAAGTACACGATGTGTAGTTTAATTTCACGGATTGTACTCCTGAAATTTATATAACACCTATTATTTCTAAAAAACAACCAGTAAGCAAGATTCATTCCTAAAAATAAGATATGATTTCTTACAATTCTATTTTCTATTTATTAACAATTCCTTGTAAACATATCTTTTTGGGTAATAACTGCTTTATTTTTCATATACCTTTTGATTTTTTATTTTCATTCCTATTAATTTGATCATGGATCCATTAGCTCTAGAGTTATTACCATGAAATAAATATCATATATATTCAGTAAACATGTATTTATAATAAACCATAAAAGTTAGATATAAAAATGAAATACACTATTCATGGAGATGGTGGGTCATACGTATGCCTGAATGATGTTTCCATATTTTATACAGATTGAATAAAATGAAGTTAATTAATCTATTAACATTAAAAAATCAATTTTATATCATATATATCAAACATGTTCACTAAAACTATCCTTATTACAATCCATGTAATGTGTGAATGAATCACATCACTTTATGAGGCATTAGTATTCCATATACACAAGTGACATTATAATATTCCCACAGAATGAAAGGTGTCATGGTATGTGTGATATAATAACTATAGAATAATAGATATATCATATATAACATATAGATGAACATATAATCTGTCATTATAACCTACCATGTGATGTGTTAATAGAAAGTCAAATAACATTAGTTTTCGTGGAAATAGTCCACCATACAATCAAATTATGATTTTGTAACCTATTTGATGGAATTTAATATGGTTTTTGTCATGAAATATCCTTGATAACCTAGTACCCTAACACTTGATCCATCTCTGACATACCCCGAAAGGAATTCCCGATCCCCACAGGTTGTAAATAAGCACCTGGAATCATCCAAGAATACATAAGGAAATAATTTTTCACAAAAAAAAATATATAACAAGATATAAGTCAGTACGTCCACAGTCCCCAAGTAAAATGTACTATAAATAAAATAGTTAATATAGTACCAAATCATATATATAAAAAACACAATGAAATATCAACCCAAATTACCATCAATGACCATTATAAGAACTAAAACCCATATGTAACAAGTGGATCTCAACTCCACCATTCAACACCATCACTCCATTGTCACATTGATAAAGTAATTCCACCACCTCCAAGTGGATAATTCTCTTTTATAAGACCAGACATAGAAAATATATGTACATAAGAAAGAAAAGTTATTGTGTGAGATATAAATACTAGAAGGATCTCCCTATATGTTCTATAATAGATTAGATAATAATATACCTATGATGATTTCATTTTAAATAAAATATTACATAAAATAATGTATCATTTAAATATTTAAAAAAATGATTTCATTTCAATAGATAGAATACATTTAAAAAATGTGTTAAATAAATATTTAATATAAAATAATTTATATAAATCATTGGGAATGAGTTAAATAATTCTATAATCAATATAATATATAATCAAAATCATACACAATAAGAACCATGGTCATGTGACCTGAGATACGATAGTTTCTAGCTATAGGATCCACACACTTCTCAAATCAGTGATCACGAATATACATGTGGGAAAACATCCATCGAGCTCTGGTGGAATATGACTTATCAATATCCCATCAGGGATAATCATTCTAAATTATATATTCTATATATTTTTCATCATCAATCCATTTCTAGAGGATAAATATCATAACATGATTTTCCCAAATAACCCACTAACTACCCAGAATAACATGAGCTTAATTAATCATTAAACAATTTTAAAATAATCTAATTTCAAAACAAATCATCATTTATAATTCAATTGTTCAATTTTCAATTTCAATATGTTAATTCAATTTGAAAACCAAAAAATAGTTTTTTCAACATTTCATTCCATTTCAATCTAAATTTAAACATGTGTTTTCATCAATTCAATTTGATCCATTTTCTTATAATATATCTCAAATGATTTCATCAACACCATATTTCTCAAAATTCAACCCACAATTCCAATCCTTTTGGAATTTGGGGTTTTTATCAAAATTTATTCCAATTTCAAATCATATCAAATTGGGTTTTTATAAAACATTCGAAATATATTTCAAAGAAAATCAATAAATTCAAGGTTTTAGTTTCATGGAAAGTCTCAAATGAACCACCTACCTTTAGTTAAATGATAGTCACACACAATAGTAATGCCAATGGAGAAAAGAGATGTGGAAGATCTTAGAATAAACCCTAGAAACATGATTCAATTTAATAGAGTTTAAATCCATAAGATAAGGTATAACCTATAAAACTATAAGGAAGAGATAAATAGAAAATGGTAGAAATTATATGAGAGGATATACACTTACTTAGTGATACATAACACAACCATCAAGAAGATCAATCACTGACCAAAGAGAGTTGGAAATAGGGAAGGTCTATAAAACCACCCTTGATAGAATATATGTCAAGAGGGGAGAGAGATGCAAATGAATGAAATGAAAATCATAATTTCACCATATTTAAAACCACCTATTTCTAGAATTACTTTGTTTATAACTCTGGTTGACAACATGTAATCAATAATGATCGCTTATTTTGAAAAAGGGTTCTCCTTTTTTTCATATGATTTATCCCATACACATCCTGAATTACAAGTACACAATGTATAACCATTCACAACATATAAATTACTAATGGAATATCCATGGTGAAAAATTCATGTTGTGTCATCCTATTATATGAAATTTAATTTCCTCAAAAAAGAAGAACACCCAGATTCTGCTGAAAAAACAAAAAGTATAAAAATAAAGGGACAAAAAATAACATATTAAATGTAATAGGATTTTTCTACCACCCCACCATTAAATCATTCTATCCCCATAAATCATGTTAAGAAGCTTCCATATCAAAGAGATGAGGCCAATGATCACTCATGAGTGCCTCATGATCCCACATCTCATCTGAATTTGATGTATGATTCTATAGAACACAGACCAATGGTATCATCCTCTTTTGAAGTAAATTTTTCTCAAAATCAATTATTCTAACTAGATTCTCAGTCACAAATAAATCATGATCAATATAAAGATCCTCCCAACTCAATACATGAGATGGTTCAAATAGATAATTGGGATCGAGGATATATGGAAAAAATTATTTATCAATGTTAATTGTGTTGGATGCGATAAATGGAAAGAAACTTTCCCCACCTTCTTTAAAACCTAACAAGGTTCTAGAAAATGTGAAGAAAGATTCCCTTTATTACCAATCCGTCGATTATCTAAACAAGTTGAAACTCTAAAAAACACTTGGTCGTCAACTGAAAACTCCTACAGTCTTCTGTGACTATCATCATAATATTTTCACTAGATATATGACTTTAGCATTCTATTATAAAACAAGTGAATTATAGTCATCATATCTTGGGCCAAACCTATTCCAAACAATGAATATTCTCTGATATCAGACCAATACAATAGATATTTACATGAGGGGTTGTACATGGCCTCAATGGGAGCCATATGAATTTAAGACTAGTAACTATAGTTATAGTAAAAATCAACTAATGCCAAGGGTCTTTCCCAAGATCCACTAAAATTGAGGACATAATCACAAAGAATGTATTCCAATATATATATATATACCATTATATCTAGCCATCCATATGAGGATTATATGTTGTCCTCAAGATCGCATGATATAAAATTTCTTCCCAGAGGCCTGTTCAAAAAAGAGATCTGAACTATAGATCCCTATCAGAAACTGACATATAAAAAACACCATGAAACCTAAAAAAACCTACACATAAATTCTTCCCATGTACTTAACTATGGTTTTATCATGAATGGGTATAAAGTGAGATGATTTGGTAATCTAATAAATCATAAACCATATCATGTTTTTCTTTTAAGGGGTATGAGAAAAACACACCATGAAGTCCATAAAATTCCCATCCCACATTCAAGTCAACACTGGAAGTGGATAAAGGAATATTTAAGTTCTCTAGTGTCCAGCCTTGAGCTATTGAAAAGTTTAAAAATGTGAAAAATTCAAGGATGTCATGTATCATACATGAAAACTTGAATCATCTTCATATAATATAGAGAATTTTTGTGGTACCTGGGTGCACTTCCCTATGAGAATAATGAAAATATCCCATCATTACTTTTCTCATGAAAAAAAATTGTCCACTGGTTTTGTAAACATATAATACCATCTATGGTGAAGGACCACTCAATGATGGTCTCCCCACTATAAATCGAGTCTCTAACACCATGAAAATTTTCATCACACTATTGATATAGAAGAATAACCTCCATAAGAGAGGATCAAAAATGAACACTGATCAAAATAGTTTTAGACTCATTATCTAGTAATCCTAAATGAAATTGTATAAAGAAAGTGATCAAATTCCACTCTTGTGATGATTCTTTCAGAAACTGGGTCATACGCTTCCTACTCAATTCATTAGGGATGACATTAAACTTGCCTAGGTTATATGCAATGTCGAAACCAAATAACTATATGTACACCACCCAATGGCTCATATGGAGATTTAAATATATTTAATAGAATATATAACTTAGGATTTTGTGATTAGAATAACTAGTAATCTTTTCTATGAAATAGTAATTCCTCCAACTCTTAGGTGAATACATTATGACTATGAATTCAAGGTAACACGTCAGATAATTCTTCTCATGTGGCCTAGGATGTCTAGATTCATATACAACAACATGATCACCCTATACAAGATTACAACCCATATCCAAACCTGATGCATTATAAAAGACCACATAGACATACCCAACCTATATAATATTCAACACTAGAATAATATTAAAAATCATTTTCAACTAAATGAAATATATCTAACACTTACCATCCAAAATAAATTTAACTGTTTTTCTAAGTGAGAGTGATCAATGGAGAATTCAAATTTGAGAAATCATTAATAAATTGATGCTAATACACCCCCAACCCAAGAAGCTCCAAATATCAATAACATTTAACCATTGTTACCATGTCATAACAGCTTTCACCTTATCATGATCAACAAAAATAACATGTTTTGTGACCATATTATCAAATAACTTCACTTTGTGAATTCAAAAATATCATTTTGATACATGGGAATAGAGTTGATGATTTCTCAACATTTTTAGCACTAATATCATATGACACACCAAATCCTCCTCCCACATAGGGTAAACCAGAATGTCATCCACAAAGAGTACAATTAATTTGTTGGGTTACTTATAGAAAATAATGTTCAAAAAATCCATAAAAACTATAGGGTAATTTTTTAGACCAAATGGAATGATAAGATACTCATAAAGGTCATACTTTCTCCAAAATTCATCTTTCTTAATTTCATATTATTTTTTCTCAGCATGCGAAAACCATATCCAATATAAATCTTCTAGAACCACTTCACCCATTTTAATTGGAAAAAAGATCATTTATCCATAGTAATAGATATTTATTCTTCATCGTAACTCATTAAATATTCTGATAATCAATACAAAGGTGAGGTGTTACATCAGATTTCTTAGACAAGGGAATAGATTCCACCCAAGGAGACACACTTAGGTGTATAAAACCTTTCCCAAGAAAATCATCCTACTATGTTTTTAACTATTCTAGTTTAGTTAATTCTATATGTTAAAAATGAATAGATAACTATTGAGTACCATTTACTAAACTAATAGAAAACTCAAATTCTCTTATTAGGGGAAAAAAGATAAATTAGATGAAAAAACAACAGGAAATGCAAAGAAAACTGGAGGGAGATCATCACTCAAAGATTATTTCACTAATTTAAAATAAATCATTGATATTACCGTAACCAAATCCAAAAAGGAAGGTATGGATCTACTAGATCTTTTCTCGCATTCTCCTTGAAAGATATGACCCACCCAATGAGGTGTGGCAATGTTGGCCCATCGAAGATAACTATCAATTTGAGCGATCAGGAAATCCATCACATGAATTCAGTCATGAGATTTCATATTGAGGACTAGAAAATTCAATGGAATCTAAATCATTGATAAAGATAAAAAAAAAGTAGGACAACAAAGACCATGCTCTCTCTTCATTCGGAGGGGCATAATAATATCCATCACATAAAAAAATCTATATAATAAGGGTTTATAACAACAACAAAATGGGTAGATATAAATGAGTGAGATTCACCAGTATCAAATGAAGCAGTAACAAAGGATGAATCTATAGTGATGGTACCTCTCACAATTTTTGAACCCATATTAACATCCTCTGGAGACTATTCCACTCTTTAAGGAATCTTCATTCTAGATGATTGTGGTTATAAACCTTTTTCTATTGAATAATATAATTGCACCACATTACTCGTAGGTTATAAGGGACCCATACCACATTTTGGGGGAAGAAATTTAGATTTTAATTTCCAAAAGTCTCCAAAGTATCCATAAGAACTACATATCTTAGGTTCCCCAATAAAAACCCATTATGAATGAATAGCCTTGAAACACTATAAGCAAGTAAATGGGTCTCTACCATAAACTGTAAGTGTTCTAGGAGAACCCTACTACCAAGATCCACCTGGAGACTCATCATGCTTCTTATTTCCTTTAGAGGAACTCAACAAAATTCCAATGCGAGAAAATATAACTCCCATATATGTTGACTTACCAGCCAGGTCAATATTAGCCATTAATTCTCTATCTAGTAAATCAAAATTAAAATTATGCTTTGTCATGAAAATGTAGGATCAAATGTTAGCTCGAGGAACTATATAATATCATTATTCCATTATATTCTTATTGGTAACACTATTAGGATAAAATAGCTCCATCTAAATAAATCTATTTTTATACTGAGTCTAAGTATTTTCACTTTTCTAAAGATTATGAAACTCCATTTACTTTGATAAAACCATGGACTATGGAAATAACTGATTTCAAAAAATGTCCATGATGTCATTCCACTCCAATCCTTAATTTTGCTTTTATAATCATCATCTAGTCACACCACCTTCTATAAGGCCCTTCAATAATTAAGGTAGAACACCTCACTTTAATTGAATTACGAATTCATAATTACTGAAAAATTCACCCAATTAATTTACACCAATCCTCCAGCTCTTGAGGATCATTTGATTGTTGGAAAGCAAGTGGCTTCTGGAAAATAAAATCATACACAAGATCTCTAGAATCAAACATTTAAGTTTCCATGACTAGATCCTAAATGGAAATGAGTGTAGATTCCCACCCC
Source organism: Viscum album (assembly GCA_963277665.1). Classification (NCBI taxonomy): domain Eukaryota; kingdom Viridiplantae; phylum Streptophyta; class Magnoliopsida; order Santalales; family Viscaceae; genus Viscum; species Viscum album. The sequence goes on from OY728137.1 coordinate 1,721,065,083, forward strand.
ATATATTAGATAGAACACACCACTATCTCAATACGATTTTGGTCAATTAGAGGGTTCACTTGCCATGGTCCATTGACATCTTTCTCCTCATGTAGGTTCAATCCTCTTCTCAGATGAATGATGCTACACACCACCAATAGAAAACAAGAGAAACATTAACAAGGAAACTCAAATTAACAACCAAAATAAGAGTCAAAATTAAGTGATTTTTAAAACTCTCAAAAAGGTAAAAGAATAAAAGAATGTAAAAATACTCATTAAAGACACTTTCCCCCCACCACACATGGTGATTTAAGGTTCATTATGATATGATATTTTTAATAATGCACTCATAAATTCCACACATGTCCCATAAATACTACCTCCTGTTTATGAATACAACCTCTACTAAATAATGAATTTAAGGAAATATTCATAACCTTTATTTAATACCAATTTTTTCAAAATCATCATGGATACACCAGTACCCTGACACCTGATCCAGATCTGACATAGCCCAAATGGAATTCTAGATCCCCACTAGTTAGTGATAATATCTTGGAATTAAACAAGAATAAATAGGGAAACATTTTACCAAAAAACATTATTATATACCAACATACAAGTTGGTACATCAACACTAATCTTAGATAATGTACCAGAAATAAAACATGTAATATATTAACCAAGAAGATAGATAAAAAAACCCATTGAAACATCAAACAAAAATACAATCAATGACCATCAAAATAAATTAAAAATATATTTAACAAGGGGACCTCAGATCCACCGGTCCACACCACAACTCCATGGTTCCAAGGATGAAGAACATACAGCATCCCCATGTGGAAATTTCCCTTTACACATACCCTGAATAAGAAAATCTACAAACTCCCAAATTAAAAGATAGGGTGAGAGCTATAAATCTTAGTAGGGTCTCACGAGGCATTCTATAATAGATTCTATAATAATAAAACAATTATTCTTGCAATTTAAATAAAACAGAGCTTAAAATAATCAATCATTTTAAAATTTAAAACAAAAAATTATTTCATTTCGATAAATTTAAATCAATTCAAACATAGATTAAACAATCCTTTTATATAACATCATTTAAATAATTAATTTTCAGAAATAAAATAGTTTTATAATAAATGAAATATATAATCAAAATCATACATAATATAAACATGGTCATCTAACCTAAATTATATTTATTTTTTCTATATGATACCCACACTTCTCAAATAGGTGATCACAGCTAACCATGTACACACACGTTCCTCTAGCTCAGGCCAAATAAGACTCAATAATATACCATTGGGGATAATCATGTAAAAATAGGTTTTTGTTAGAGTTTTCATTATCAATCCATTTATAATGGATCAATATCCCAACATTCGTGTACCAAATAAACCACTAAATAATTGGGATTTCATGTTCTTGATATATAAATAATTAAATGGTCAAATAATTTCATTTCAAATCAAATCATCATTTAGATTCAATTTCCCAATTATTAGTTTCAGTATTCAGATTCAATTTCAAAACCAAAACATGGTTATTTCATCATTTCATGAATTTTCAATCTAATAAAACATGGGTTTTCATTATTTCAATTTGATCTATTTTTCTAGATAAAAATTCAAACCATTTCATTCATTATATCTTTCTCAAAATCCATCCCACAATTATAATCCCATTGGAATTTATGGGTTTTAACAAAAAACCATTGCATTTTAAATTCTAACTTCTGATCATACCAAATTAGGGTTTTATAAATCAGAAGAAATATATTTTAAACAAATCATGAAATTAAAGGTTTCAATTTCATGGCATGTATCAAATGGAACCACTTACATTTAATCATAAAAATCGAACAATCATCACTAACAGGTGGAATACCAATAGAGAACAAAGGCATGTAAGATCTTGGAAAACTCCCTAGGATCCTGATTAAATTAAATAGAGTTTAGGTCCATCAATTAAGTGATGATATATAAAAATATAAGGATGATATAAATATAAAATGTACGAAGCTAAAAAAGAGTAGTTCCAGTTACCTGGATAGACACAACACAATCACCTTAAAGATCAATCATTGGATGAAGTGATCCATATGGATAAAAGGTCTCCAAAATTGCCCCGAGAACCTCTAGATCAAGAGGGGATAAGACTAAAAATGAATGAAATGGAAATATAAATTTAATAACAGTTAAAACCTATGTTATCAATAATTACATAGTGTGTAATCCCACTTCACATTGTATAATCCATGAAATCCACTTATGCTGAAAAAGGTGTTACCTTTTTATTAAAAGATTGCTTTTCCCCTTACACGTTACGAATTACAACAACATAGAGTGTGAACTTTAAAATCTTGTAAATTCATCATGAAATATTCATAAAAAATACACCACGTATAATCCCACTACATGGTGTGTAATTTCCATGCTGGCTGTAGAAAACCAACATTCTGCTGAAAAAAACCAAAAACCAAGGGTCAAGGAAAACCTTATGAAAGGTAACAGGATATTATAGTTGTAAGTAATTACTTTAACATAACAAAATATAAATATATTTAAGATACTGAGAATAGTATTTTATTATTGTATAATAATAATTGAAGGAGGTGGAGGGAGAAATAAAAAAATGCTCAAGGAAGACCATTACCTCTTCCTCGGGTAACCTAATTAGGTTTTCACCGAAATCCTTTCAAGGATGGATTTATGACCAAATAAGTGTTATAAGATAAGATAATTTAATTTAATAAGTTATTTGAGTAGTTTTTATCCAACCAAAAAGGAAATAAAGGTGGAAATAACATAGGAGAGGGGTGTATTTTTATAGTGAGGCTAGTGGAGAACTTGTAATTATTTTAAAAGAAACAAATGTACCCACATTTTTCTCATGAAAAAATATTCGAAAAAATTTTATAATCAAGTATTATAATTTATAGGGTCTAAATATGTCTACTAAAGATATTTTAGACCATTTTTAGGTCTTTTTAAACATTATCTTATATGTTTAATGAATAGTAAACCCATTTTTACCATAACCGTGGAAATTAATTTATACTATTTTCACTATTAAATTTGGTCAAAAATTAACATGACCATATTAGATAATATAATTTATTATGATTCCAAATATGGAATTCAATTTTTATAATTTCAATTCCATATAAGTGTATATTTTTAATTTAAAATTAATCCTTTAGACATGGAAAGAAAAAAACTTTTTAAAGAGAAAAGTTAAAAAGATTACAAGGTTTTAATATCAAAATTCATAATGAATATGATTCAGATGAGATAAATATTATTAATAGATATATAATTCAACTATTTTTACTTTGAAAAAAAAATAAAATTTAATTTAAATTTATAACTAATTTAATTGAAAATACAGTTTTCAATTAAATTTTAGTATTATTTACTAAATTAAACTTTTATGAGAATTATCAAAAATACACCTTAAGATAATTTTGATATGATTATTTAAAAAAAATCTTTATTTTTTAAAAAAAATATTAATGTTTCCAATGTTTTTTTATTAATGTTCACAATAAGAAATAAAAATGATCTTTTTTTGAGAAAATAACATTTTAGAAACATATAATTAATTTTTTTGAGAATTAAGAACATTTTTTATAAATAATTTTTATTTATATATAGCCATTATAATTTTTAAAAAAAAATAGTTATTACAGTTCATATCACTAGTTTTAATGGATTGGTTTAAGTGGTCTAATTTAACTAATAATATTTATAATATATCATGGTTTGTTAAAACTCGGTTTCATGAGTAACACAAGCCAAACCCAGTGTTGTTTGTAATGACGGCTTTAAAATAAATTTAATTTATTCCTAAAAAATAATTCATATAATCTTAGGGTGTTACATTCTACCACACTTAAATTAATTTATCCCTCAAAAGTCATCACACTGATAAAAAAATGAGGATACTTTAGCCTTATCATTTCCACAGGTTCCCACATATCTGTTTAATGATTTTTCTTTCACTATAAAAAAATACCAGGTGAGTGGTCTTGTTTCATATCACTTTATTTGTATGATCTAGAATCCCTATAGGTTGTTCCTCATAATAATGTTATCTCTCTAATAGTATGACCTATGAGTTCAGTACATGTGAAGGGTCATGTACATACTTCATCAAGAGTGATGCATGGAACCCATCATTGACTTTAGAGAGGTTTGTTGGAATTGCCAACCGATAGGATAATATCCTTATACGATCAAGAATTCTAAAGGGACCAATATAAATTGTTATTTTTTACCATTCTTCATGGTTCTCATAAGTGTTTTCCATGTAGAAAATATTATAAACACTTTTCACCAACTTCATATTCTAGATCACACTGATGATTGTCAACACAACTTTTCTTCTGACTCTGAGCTTCCTTGGAATGTTTCTTAATTTCTCTAACCTTCTCTCCCATTTATTCAGATATCTCATGTCATAATATATTTATTTCTCAAAGTTGTTTTCTATATGTTTTAGGTCTACATTTCATTTCGTAAAGGGCTTCATAAGGAGCCATCTAAATGCTTGAGTGAAATCTATTGTTGTAAGAAAAAACATCTACAGTATGGTGTGGATACCAACCACTTTTTAAGTCTAAAGAAAAAGATATCGACATATCATCTACTATTTTAATAGTTCTCTTAGACTAACCATCTTTTTTAGGATGATATGCAGTGATGAAACTGAACACCATATCAAGATCTTGCTGAAGACTTCACTATAACTTTTAGGTAAAACTTATATCCTAATCAAACACATTAAAATGTGGTACTCCATGAAAACTTACCAATTTTTTAATGTATACCGTGGAAATATAATCCAGAGAGAAATATTATCTGATAGTGATTAACTGTGATGAATTTGTAAAGATATTGACTCAAACCCATATAACATTATTACCTAAAGGAATTTTGGGGAGTCTAATGAGAAAATTTATAGAGATGTTTTCAAATTTACATTTTTGTATGGGTAATGGATGTAAAATACCATTATAATTTTGTATATCTATATTAAATTGCTGAAATACAAAGCATTGAGATGAAAAATCTATGATATCCCTTTTTATGTCATCCAACCATTAGTATTATTTCTATTCTTTATAAATTAACATTCTTCTAGGATGAATATAGAATGAAGAAATATGATATTTCTATAATAAATACTTCTTTAAATTTTGTATGAATTGAACAAATAAAGGGTTCTTATAGAGTATCATTCCATATTGATCAAGTTTAAAGTCAGGAATATTTCAAACATTCTTTTATAACTTAAAATCTTCATTCTATTACTATTTAATATTCACTAGGATATACAGTTGAAAATTCAATTAAAAAAGATAATATTTCTCCCCTACATTCAGAATTTCCATATTCATCCTTTGTAAATCCACAAATATTGGATATATTTTTATCGGTATCATGGATAAGTTAGCATGATCCTTTCGAATCAAGCCATTAAACACCTTGTACTCTTTCCAAGGGTGGTAAAATATTAAGGAGTCATAATATTTAATAATATCTAATTGTATTATGTGGTTTATATTGGACTCTTTATATGTGAATAAATACATTAAATTATTTATATTGGTATATATATCACAGTTTTTTCCATAAATATAATGCCTCCTTATATTTAATGAAGAAAATACCACAACTTACTCCAAAACATGTTATGCGTAATATTAATCATTAATTTTCATGAGGAATAATATATGACCATATCACTATGAATAATAAAATATCCATATCTCTTTTTATGGACACATCACGATAGATTATGAACTCTAATCCACAATAGGGTAATGTGAACACATGTGTGTTGACTAATATCCTCTTTAATTCCTTAAAATTTTACTTGTATTCATTTATCCAGAGGAACTTGGATCCCTTATAGGTTAACTTAGTGAGTGGATTAGATATTCATGAGAAATTATCCATAAATCATAGATAAATTCTTGGTAATCCATTAAAACTATGGAGATAAGTCACTATGGTTGGTCTAGGCCAACATTCAATAGCCTCTGTATTTGATGGATCAAATAATATACCCACTCATGAGGTTACAAGAACCAAAAATGAAACCTTTTGTAGCCAAAATTCACATTTTGTAAATTTTACACATATTTTATCCTTCTGTAGGGTATTTAGTATAATTATCCAGTGATCTTTACACTCATCCTTGATCTTTGAAAAGATAATAATATCATCCATAAAGACTACAAAAAACTGATCAATATAATCTTTAAATACACTATTAAATAAATCTATGATGATACAAGGGTCATTAGTAAGACTGAATGGAATCACTATATCTTCATAGTGTCAATATCATGTACAAAATTATGTATTCGGTATATCCTCTATTTTGACCCTCAATTGATGATATACCAAATGAAGGTCAATATTGGAAAAGTATTAATATTTGTAGATTTGATCAAATAAGCCATCAAAACATGGTAGATGGTATTTGTTCTTGATTATGATCTTGTTCAGATCAAAGTAATAAATACAGAGTTGAATTAATATATTTTCCCTTCAAAACAATTGTTTCACCCCAAGGTGACACACTTGGATGAATGAGTCCCTTGTAAAGGTTATCATAGTTATTCATATTAAATTCTTGTAACTTAATTAAGCTATTCTATAGGAAATCTTTGAAATTTTTGTGAAACTAGGTATGAGTTATATTGAAAAACAAACTTCACAATTTTTTTGAGGATTAGTAAACTCTTTTGAAAAGGTATAAACAAATTCCCACACAAAAGGTATATAATAGACATCAAGTTTCTCCCTAAACACTAGATATAAACACCCCCAATGAATGGGAATTAAGACACACACAATTGATGTGATCTCCATTGGAAGCGCATACTTACTGTCACATGGATTACCGATCACGTGTTAGTTTGGGATATTAATTTTGAATTACATTACTCAATAATTGTTGTCTGATTAATGTAGAGAAATATAATCTATGACTAAGATAAAATCAAATCCAACCAGATGAAGAATGAAAATATTTTCATGAATAATGTTGAAACAAACATCAACTGAAAAGGAATCATAGACATGATCTGAGATCATCATATGATTAAGGGTTTTTACTACTAATTATATATCTTACCATTTGAGTGGAATCTTTATAACCTTTTAAAATTATTAAAATATTAAATAATGGGTAGATCTAGTGTTAAATAATATATTAGCAGCTCTAGAGTGGACGGTAAGTATACCTTTCACTACATCGTTATCACACCCCTCATCTGAAAAAGTGATCACATTTGATTTCCATTTGTCTCTCAACTTAAGAGGTTATTGAATTCAATCATCTTTATTAACATTTTGATTTGGTAAATGGTTATAATAATACCCATACTCAATTCATTTAAAACACTAGAGTGTGGGAGGTGCATTCTGTGTAGATATCTCTCTATTTACATCGTTATCTAACTTCCTCTAATTACTTAATAAATTAATTTCTCGATGACCTTACCTTTCAAACATAAAATAGTAATAGTCACCTTAAATAAAATTTCATCAATGTTTCTTCTTACACTTTGGGAATAATAGAAATCTCATATTATTCTCTCTATGGTTTTTCGATTTTTCCCTGAATTCCTTTTTTTATTCTAATCAAAACTGTAAGATTGATATGTAATTTCAACCTACATTTACACCTTGATAACACGATGAATGATATATTCATAACTACCAAAGTATATTATGGATAAAACCCTTAAAATACTTGATTTTATTCCATTTAATAATTGATCAATGCTACTTTTAGGTTGGATGATAACACCGGAAGAGTACCTCATAATTCTTGTAAAATTTTTCCCATAGGTAGAAAAAGATTAACCATACTTGTTCTTTACCTTGAGTAACTCTTTATTTATATTCATAAAGATAATAAAGAGAATGTACTTATTTAAAAATAAGTTCTTAAACTCATTTGAATCCATGGATTCAATTTTATCCTATTGAATTTAATTTCTCATAAGAGTCTTCTATTTACCTATTTCACCTTCCAAATAGTCGACATAGAAAATGACTACTTCATTTTCCAAACATAGGAGAATTAAAAATATAATTTTAGTGATGATAATACATTATTAAAAAAACTAGTTTATCATAAAAATCACTAAAATAAGGTGGATGTTGACTCATGAAGTAGTCAACAAAATGTCATTCTCTTCTTTTTTCATTTGGAAGTACAACATGATTCATATCTTGAGAAAGTTGTGTGAGAATAACATCAATATTTTTCATTATAGCACCCATTTAGTTTATATTGTCATGAAAAAAAATCATTTCATTATCCATCACACTCAACTTTGACGTGGTTCATTTAGATTCCAACCATTGACGCAAGAAATAATTCACATTGTAAAGAACAATAATCATTGTGGGGAATCACATAATCATGAAACATTACATATATGATGTCAAAATCATGACCCCTTATTTTTAATCTACAACACCTTATTTTTAACCTAGGCTATTCATGGTATTATTCAAATATCCCATGATGGTTTGTAAATAGTTTTTGAATTTCAAGAGCATATCCTCGAGGAGTATCAAACTAGTTGTGCAGTAAGGCCCATTTTTGTACACTAGGTGACAATTGAGTCTAGATCAATGTTCCCTTTTTAGAGTTATTACCCCTTGGAACATCTATGCCAAATCCACATAAACTTGTAGTTTCTATAAAAGGATATAATATCTTGGGATCAAATATATTTATCCTTCACTACAATTCAAGGAAAATTTCCTATAATTTTATTTTTTTTGTAGACTTTTCCTTTGAGATATCCCTAGACATATCCCTAGATATATAGTTAGACATATCCCTATAGATATCACTAAATATTTTCAAATCTCAATCTATAGATATTGATTAATCCTTTTCTCTGATGCCAACTATACTAACCTGTACTTATCATAGATAGATATTATATCTTTTTAGATTCATATTCAATAAATTAAAAAATTAAATTGCTTGGTATCATAATAGTTTAGTGTCTATCGAGACTTTAAACACAATCAAAAGGTTCATAGTTAGACTAAATCATCTCCCATTGTTGTCTTCATAACTATTACCCTTCTTATATTTATCATAAATAATACATTTCTTCATAACGTATGGAATTGAAACATAAGAAAGGGTGATTTGTGATGCTCGGTAAGGGTAAAAAAGGGAGATACGCAATCATAACACAAACATAAGTTTATGATAACATGATCATAACATTTGAAAACCAAACATGGAATATCATAGATCATAATATCAAGTCATGAAATAATGTTTACAATTTCACAAGTCATGAATCATAATAGAATCAAAGAACATGATAAATGAGAGCATAAAATTGGCATAAGACACATATTTTTGGAATATACAAAAGAATAGAAAATCATTTCTATAAATATAAAGGCTTACTTGCAAGGTTATAATAGTGGAATATGTTTTCTTCCCAACCCATCATAGAAGTTAAGGTTCACTCTCAAGAACATCATAGCATAAAACTCCCTTATAAAACTAGGTTCACTACCCATTTTAGTATTGTCTATCTCATGAGATAATTTTTTTTACCCAAAAAATTGAAGGGAGATATTGGTCTAACCCATCACATAATAAAAATCATACATAAGGATTCCAAAAGATCATAAAAAATTCATCATATCATAACCCATAAAATTAAATGGGTTTCATAATAATTTTTTTATATCATAACCTATAGAAAAATATAGTTTTCATAATCATTTATTCATTTCATCATAAAATAATATGTGAAAATAATAGGGTTTTTTAAGGATTGTATCATTTCTATAACCTGCGGAAGAGAAATAAGTTTTATGAACATCTTGTAAATAAAAATATAAACCATTAAGAGAATGAATAATAATGATATCTTATGATTATATCCCTATTTAATCATAAATAACATCAAAGGATGTCATCTTAGATGGATAATGATTTTCAAATATCATTTAAAATATTTCATGAGGAAAATATCCTTTCCACTTAAATAAAACCTTTTAAAACATATAAAACTTCCAAACTAATATTAATTGATGATAATCATAGACTATTATAAAGTAATCCTGAAATTTATTAGTGTGCATGACTATAGAGAATTTTTTTTCCTATCCTACATGTTAGAATGATGATTATATTGACATTTTCTATAAAATACAAATAGGTATTATTTAGAAAATGACATAAGTAATCATTTAAGAATATTTTTTAAAAAAAATTATAACATCAATAAACATGACATTAATAAATATTTTTGAGAAAAAAATTAAAACACTTTTATAAAATATTGTTTTGGAATAAAAATGATTTTCCGAACAAATAGAGAAATATTGTTGATTTTTTTTAAAAACATGTTTTGAACTCTTGAGTACATAATGAGTTGGAAATGAAGGTAATACATGTATTATCATGACATAAACATAGAATAAAAAAATTTATAATTTTATATTTATTTTTATCAAAATATTTTATCAATAAAAACATATTCATAATCAATCATGGAAAATAACGAGTTTGTAACATAAAGTGTTTACCACTTTAGTAACATTGAATTATAATATTCATGAAGGTGTAAATTAAATGAACTAGAAAATTTTAGGAGAAAAAAATAAATTCATGATATTAAATATAAAATTGTCTGTATATAATCATCATGAAAGAAGATAGTTGTATAACCTAACATATGTCTCAAGGAAGGAAAATTGAGACAAAAATCCATTACCTTAAGTCTCAAAATCCTTCATACACATTAAAATAACATATATGATTTATATAAGTTTAATATAAATATATTAATTAACTCTAATTATATATATCATAATTTATATTATTTTATTATGACCTCTTATTATTCATTTATTAACAATTCCTTATTAAAATCATGTTTTAGGTAATAACCTCTCTGTTTTTCGTATATGTTTTGATTTGTTATTTTAATTCCTCTTAATTTGATCATGGATAAATCATATCCAAAATTATAATCATGATATAAATATAATATAAATTCAATATATATGTATTTATATTAATCAATAAAATTTAGATAATAAAAATGAAATACATTTTTCATAGAGAAGGCATGTCATACGTGCCCAAGAACAGTGTTTCCATATTCTGGATTGATTGAAAGAAATAAAGGTAAAAAAATATATTAAAATTATATAATAATTCTAATGTAATATATATCACATATTTTTTTAAAACCATCCTTATTTCCATCCATGTAAAGCATGAAAGAATCACATCGGTTCACGAGACGGTAGTCCGCCGTATGGACAAGTGATGTAATTGTGTTCTCAAATATAGTAAACTATCAAGATGTGTCTGATATAATAAATAAATAAGTATAATAGTATCATAAATATCATATATATATTTATAATATATCATTATAACTGGTTGTGATATTTTTTAATAGAAAAAACGAATGACATTGGTTTGTGAGGTGGTAGTCCGCCAAACACACGAATGATGATTTAATACTCCATTTGATAAAAGTGGTGATGGTTCAAGGTCATGAAGATAAAATAAAAAAATATCATCATATATAATATACTTATGTTATTATATAATATTTATTTGACAATAATAAAATAATTTGATGAAGAAATAAAAAAACTTGATAATGAATGCTCCCTCTTCATCAGGTAATCTCCTTACGTTTGCACCAAAATCCTTCCAAAGTTGGATTTTTTACCAAAAATAATTCATATAGAATTAGAGGATGGAATTTGGCATGTTATTTAGGAAGGTATTGTATTAACCAAAAGTTTTTTAATGTGTGAAGTTGAGAGAAGAATGGGTGATCTTCTACAGGTGTGGTGAGTGACACATTTGTAATTTTTTGAAAGGAAAAACGTGTACCCATGTTCTTCTCATGAAAAATTGATCCAAAATAAACTATTATAGATAATTAGATATTATATTGACTAATTATGTCCATAACATTTATGTTCCATAATTTTTTATTTCATTTTATCCCTTACATTTTTAGTTTAACCACATTGTAAACCCGTTTTTACCTCAACCGTAGTATTTATTTTTTACTATTTTCACTATTATTTTAAGTAAATTTTTTTTGAACATAATAGACAATATAAATAATTATTATTAAAAATATGGAATCCATTTTTTCAAATTTAATTGCAAATAAGTGGAATAGGTTTTTTAAAATTAATCATATAGACGCATTGAGAAAGATGGTTTTTAAGGAGAATAAGTCAAAAGTTTACTATGTTTTTATATCATATTTCAATATGAAAATAGTTATAATGAAATAAATTAGATTAATAGTTATATAATATCACTAATTTTACTTTAAAAAAAATTAAAAAAAATTAAATTTCAGAATAATTTAAATGAAAATTTAATTTTTAATTAAAATTCACCATTTCTCATTATTCCTCAAAAAATATATATTTTTAGAAAACTATAAAAAATTAAAACTAAGATATTTTTTATACAATGATTTAAAAATTTATATTTAAATTTTAAAATAAATTTTAATATAGTGTCTAAAATTATTTTTATTAATGTTCATACGAATAAATAAAAAACATCTTTTTTATGAGGAAATATTATTTTAAAAACATACAATGACTTTTCGTAAAATTGAGTACATTTTGTCAACATTTTTTATTTATATAAAATCATTATACATAATATTTTAAATTTTTTTATTAATATTCATATTTCTATGTTTAATTTATAGGTTATGATATTGTTGTTTAAGTGATAATGTTAATAATATATCACCGTTTATTAAAACTAAGTTTTTTTGTGTAATGAATGGTAAACCTAGTGTTACGTGTAACCCAATATTATCTTAGTGTTGTGTGTAACACAATATATCAAGTAAATTTAATTAATTTATTAAATAAATTCATAAAAACTCATGGTGTTATAATATCATAGTTAAAACCTTTGTTCATACCCTAATTAATATAAAAAATAATATAGGGTGAGCTTAGAAGCTCAATAATGGTAGACAATGGATATATCAATGATCATTTAAGTATAACATGTGCATAAGTGTTTGAGAACAGAAGGATAAAATTTGAAAATAATACCCATAATAAATTGTGTCATATTCATTATTATATAAATCTTATGTCTGGGCTACCCAATAAGACAGTCAACACATGTTAGGCTTTGGATAAACAATTATGTACCAGGTTCATGATTGAGATAACCTCTCATGTACCCCATTTCAGGATTGAGATAGCCTTCCATATACCCTCTTTTGTGATTGTGATAACCTAATGTGTACCCTATTTTGGAATTTGGATAACCCCATGTGTACCCATTTATCTCATAAACCATTAATATCACCCCAATGAATTAGAGGTCTATAACAGAACCACCCTCACATAATCATACTTCATTGATATATATTCAATAAGATCACAAAAAAATTAATCATTTCATTAAAAATTATCCCTGTGAAATGAGAATGATCTTCTTTAATATTTCATAACTGTATCTATAAAATATTCAATGAAATAATGACGGTTAAACAGAATAATATACCTATTTAATTATAAGTAACAGAACAGGATGTTATCATAGAATAATATATAGAAATATCTAAAGGGACCAAATGAAAAAATTGGATTCATTAACTTCTCTCCACCTTCATGGTTTTTTCTTCAAAATGGAAAACCTTTATGAAAAGGTGAGGGTATTGAGCTTGTATGTGGCTCTCACAATCCCAAGAACTCTTCTAGAGGTTCTCATGCTTCTAAGGGCTCACACAAGTGGAATAAATCACCTATAAATTATCTTATACTACTACTCCCTAATTTCCAAATGGTACTCTGAAAATATGGATCTATCCTCGATTTCCATCTCACCCTAGTAAATAAAATGTAACTAGTCATCCATATATCTCCTTAGCTACAAAAAATTAAATATTTCATCCAACCAATATAACTTGGGGTAAATATAATTTTCAAGAAAACTCAATCCCTATGTATGACTTGGAATGGACTAATGAACCTTGAGGATAGCATTATATCCTGACAAAACCACATATAATATTATTATGGAGAGTCCTTTAAAAATAAATGGTCTCCCTAATCAAACTCCAAGGTTCTACAACAACATTATGGATAAGATTTATGTCATATCAGAGTGGTATTCATTCACTACTAGATTACTTGAACATTTTTCATTATTTCATGCATCAATTCTAGTCCAATTAGTGATGAATTTCTAACTTACATTCAGCATATGGTTGACCATTAGGTTCTCCCATATAGATACTCAAATTTTGTTATGTTGATAATAGAGTGATAATTATTATTATAGTCTAACACCACCAAAGGCAAGTGATCCATCCAACTCTAAATGAATTCCAACACTCAAGATCTCAACATATCATCCAAAACATGTATGGTTCATTATGTTTTGATATATATCTAGTAGTTTAACGTCGTTTTAATCAATAACTGAGTTCCAAAAGTCTCATACAAACATATCCAAAACTATGAAATGAATCAAGCATTATGGTCTGATAAAATATTCAAGGGTAACACCTAAAGTCAAATGATATCCCATACATACATGCAGCATAAAGTCTTTACCAAAATATTTTAAACATTGAAATAAAGTGGTGACTTTCATAATTCATTCAATAATAACCCATATAATATTGTTTCCTATCATTATCTATAAAATCCACATAAAAATCCATCAATATTTCACCTGTCTTCTTGTCAGAAATCTCACAAGCTTAATTCAAAACTATTATATCCTGATACTCTACCTTTACCTATTAAAAGATGAGGAATCCATAAATAAATTATGAAACAGTCATCTCATATATTTCCACCAAAATTATAGTAGATGGTCTTGGTAAATATTCATCATCCTGAGATTTAATTTCAAATTAGAGATACAAAACAACCTCATCACTTCTTCTTACATTATGATTGGAACCACTATTAATACTTGGAAAAGTTGGACATTATCTCCACCATTATAAAACCCCTATTGTGAATATCCGAAGGATGTATAGATATGAAAAAATTTACAATTTCATTCTAAAAAATGACACTCTCTCACATACTGGTGATTTTTTGAAGTCACTACCATAAATTGGAGATAAGATTACCCGCTGTCCTCTTCCATGGCCAGCTACAAGGAGGCCAATTTGTTTGACACATCTCCAATAAATAAATAGAGATATTTTTATGAAGGTAATTATATACCATATTTTCTTTCCCATGAGTGTATACTATCTCAAATTAATAGTTTTGTATGAATTTTATCTAAGGACCCTATCTCAAGTTGATATCTATGTGGTAAAAGATTATCCTAAGACTCTAGTGGTTTTATTATACTATTAACCACTTTCCTAGAAGATAATAAATCAAAATATTTAAGGTGAATACTATTTCTACCAACTCTATACCATGGTACATGTGTTTTGGATTATGGGCCTCAACTATCTAGACCTATAATTGGTCACCTTTTTCCTCTAGATCAACATTCACCCAATACAAGATCTAGATGCACACAAAACAATACGTATTCAACACCTCCCTCTTGAAGTCCAGGAAATAGGTGAAATGGTCAGCCTACACCATAACTCTTTAAAGGATTTCTGAAAATTCTTATTCTAGGTGAATGAAATCCCTTTTAATGTTAAGGTGGTCAAAGGGGAAAAAATCCAAAAAATGCTCAAGGAAGAACATTTCCTCTTCCTCGTGTAACCTCATTAGGTTTTCACTAAAATCATTTAAAGGTTGTATTTATGACCAAATATTTCTTATAAGATAATATATGGTAATTTAGGAAGTTATTTGAGTAGTTATTATCCAAAAAAATCGAATGAAGGTGGAAATAACATAGGAGAGGGGTGTATTTTTATAGTGAGGTGAGTGGAAAACTTGTAATTATTTTAAAAGAAAAAAGTCTACCCACATTTTTCTCATGAAAAAATAATACAAAACATTGTATAATTAAGAATTATAAATTATAGGGTGTAAATATGTCTACTAAAGATATTTTAGACCAATTTTTAGGTCGTTTTAAACCTTATATTTTCAGTTTAACAAATAGTGAACCCATTTTTACCATAACCGTGGAAATTAATTATTAATATTTTTACTGTTAATTTTGGTCAAAAATAAACATGAACATATTAGATAATATAAGTTATTCTAATTCCAAATATGGAATTCAATTTTTATAATTTCAATTCCATATAAGTGTAAATTTTTAATTTAAAATTAATCATTTAGACATGGAAAGAAAAAAACTTTTTAAAGATAAAAGTTCAAAAGATTACATGGTTTTAATATCAAAATTCATCATGAAAATGATTCATATGAGATAAATTTTATTAATAGATATATAATTCAACAAATTTTAATTTGAAAAAAAATTAAAATTTTATTTAAATTTATAAATAATTTAATTGAAAATTCAGTTTTCAAATAAATTGTAGTATTATTTACTAAATTAAACCTTTATGAAAATTATCAAAAATACACCTTAAGATAATTCTGATATGATGATTTAAAAAATATCTTTATTGTTTTAAAAAATATTAATGTTTCCAATGCTTTTTTTTATTAATGTTCACAAGAAGAAATAAAAATGATCTTTTTTTAGAAAATAACATTTTAGAAACATATAATTAATTTTCTGAAAATTAAGAACATTTTTTATAAATATTTTTTATTTATATATAGCCATTATATTGTTTTTTAAAATAGTTATTACAGTTTATATCACTAGTTTTAATGGCTTGGTTTAAGTGGTCTAATTTAACATATAATATTTATAATATATCATGGTTTGTTAAAACTCAATTTCATGGGTAACACAAGCCAAACAAAGTGTTGTTTGTAATGAAGGCTATAAAATAAATATAATTTATTCCTAAAAAATAATTCATATAATCTTAGGGTGTTAAATGCTACCACACTTAAATGAATTTATCCCTTAAAATTCATCACACTGACAAAAAAATGATGATACTTTAGCCTCATCATTTCCACAGGTTCCCACATAGCTGTTAAATGACTGTTCTTTCACTAGAAAAAAAACCAGGTGAGTGGTCTTGTTTAATATGACTTTCGTTGTATAATATAGAATCTCTATCGGTTGTTCCTCCTAATATTGCTATCTCTCTAATAGTATGACCTCTAAGTTCAATACATGTGAAGGGTCATGTACATACTTCTTCAAGACTGATGCATGGAACACATCATGGACATTAGAGAGGTTTGTTAGAAGTTCCAACTGATAGGATACTATCCTTATACGATCAAGTATTCTAAAGGGCCCCATATAAATTGGTATTTTTAAACATTCTTCCTAGTTCTCATAATTATTTTCCATGTAGAAAATATTATAAACACTTTTCACCAACTTCATATTCTATATCACACCGACGATTGTCAACATAACTTTTCTTCTGACTTTGAGCTTCCTTGGAATGTTTCTTAATTTCTCTAACCTTCTCTCCCATTTCTTCAACTATCTCATGTCATAATATATTTATTTCTCAAACTTGTTTCCTACATGTTTTAGGTCTACATTTCATTCCATAAGGGCTTCATAAGGATCCATCTAAATGCTTGAGTGAAATCTATTGTTGTAAGAAAAACATCTAGAGTACGGTGTGGATACCAACCACTAATTAAGTCTAAAGAAAAATATATCAACATATAATCTACTATTTTAATAGTTCTCTTAGACTAACCATATTTTTTAGGATGATATGCAGTGATGAAACTGAACTCCATATCAAGAGCTTTCTGAAGACTTTACTATAACTTTTAGGTAAAAATTAGATCCTAATCAAACACATTGGAATGTGGTACTCCATGAAAACTTACCACTTTGTTAATGTATACCATGGAAATATAATCCAGAGAGAAATATTATCTGATACTGATTAACTGTGATGTATTTTTAAAGAGATTTACTAAAGCCCATATAACATTATTACCTAAAGGCATTTTGGGGAGTCCAATGAGAAAATTTATATAGATGTTTTCAAATTTACATTTTTGTATGGGAAATGGATGTAAAATACCCTTATAATTTTGTATATCTATATTAAATTTCTGACATACAAAGCATTGAGATAAAAAATCTACGTTATCCCTTTTAATGACATCCAACCATAAGTATTATTTTAATTCTCTATACATCATAATACTTCCAGGATGAATAGAGAATGAAGAAATATGACATTTCTAGAATAAATACTTCTTCAAATTTTGTATGAATTGAACACATAAAGGTTTCTTATAGAATATCATTCCACATTGATCAAGTTTAAAGTCAGGAATATTTCTAACATTATTTTGTAACTTAAAATCTTCTTTCTATTACTATTTAATATTAACTTGGATATATGGTTGAAAATTCAATTAAAAAAGATAATATTTCTCCCCTACATTCAGAATTTACATATTCATCCATTGTAAATCCAGAAATATTGGATATTTTTTTATATGTATCAGGGATAAGTTAGCATGATCCTTTCGAATCAAGCCATTAAACACCTTGTACTCTTTCCAAGGGTGTTAAAATATTAATCAGTCATAAGGTGAGGGTATTGAGCTTGTATGTGGCTCTCACAATCCAAGGAACTCTCCTAGAGGTTCTCATGCTTCCAAGGGCTCACACAAGTGGAATAAATCACCCATAAAGTATCATATACTACTACTCCCTAATTTCTATGTGGTACTCTGAAAATGTGGATCTATCCTCGATTTCCATCTCACCCTAGTAAATAGCATGTGACTAGTCATCCATATATCTCCTTAGCTACAACAAATTAAATATTCCATACAACCAATATAACCAGGGGTAAATATAATTTTCAAGAAACCTATCAATCCCTATGTATGACCTGTAATGGACTAATGAACATTAAGGAAAACATTATATCCCAAAAAAAACTCATAAAATATTATTATGGAGAATCCATTAAGAATAAATGGTCTCCCTAATCAAACTCCAAGGTTCTACAACATCATTATGGATAAGATTTATGTCATATCAGAGTGGTATTCATTCACTACTAGATTACTTGAAAATTTTCATTATTTCATGCAGCAACACTAGTCCAATTAGTGTTGAATTTCTAACTTACATTCAGCATATGGTTGACCATTAGATTCTCCCATATAGATACAAAAATGTTATTATGTTGATAATAGAGTGATAATTATTATTATAGTCCAACACCACCAAAGGCAAGTGATCCATCCAACTCTAAATGAATTCCAACACTCAGGATCTCAACATATCATCCAGAACATGTATGGTTCATTATGTTTTGAAATATATCTAGTAGTTTAATGTCGTTTTAATCAATAACTGAGTTCCAAGAGTCTCATACAAACATATCCACAACTATAAAATGAATCAATCATTATGTTCTGAAAAGATATTCAAGGGTAACACCTAAAGTCAAATAAAATCCCATACATACACACAACATAAAGTCTTCACCAAAATATTTTTTACATTGAAATAAAGAGGGTGCCTTCATAATTCATTCAATAATAACCCATATAATGTTGTTTCCTATCATTATCCATAAAATCCACATCAAAAAATTCATCAATATTTCATCTTTCTTCTTGTCAGAAATCCCACAAGGTTAATTCAAAACTACTAGATCCTGATACTCTACCTTTTCCTATTGAAAGATGAGAAATCCATAAATGAATTAGGAAACAATCACCTCATGCATTTCCACCAAATTTTTTTTAATGGTCTTGGTAAATATTCATCCCTGTGAGATTTACTTTCAAATTAGAGATACAAGTCATCCTTATCACTTCCTATTACATTATGATTGGAACCACTATTAATACTTGGAAAATTTGGAAATTATCTCCACCATTAGAAAACCCATATTCTGAATATCCTAAGGATGTATAGATATGAAAAAATTTATGATTTCATTCTAAAAAATTACACTCTCTCACTTACGGGTGAATTTTTTAAGTCACTACCATAAATTGGAGATAAGATTACCATTTATCCTCTTACATGGCCAGCTACAAGGAGGCTAATTTCTTTGATGAATCTCCCATAAAGAAGTAGAGATATATTTGTAAAGGTAATTATATACCATATTTTATTTCCCAGGAATGTATAATATCTCAAATTAATAATTTTTTATGAATTTTATCTAAGAACCCTATCTCAAGTTGATATTTATGTGGTAAATGATGATCCTAATACTATAGTGGTTTGATTAATCTATTAACCACTTTCCTAGAAGATAATGAATAAAAATATTTAAGGTGATTACTATTTCTACCAACTCTATACCATGGTACATGTTGTTGGGATTATGGGCCTCAACTATCTAGACCTGTAATTGGTCACCTTCTTCCTCTAGATCAACATTCACCTAATACAATATCTAGATGCATCCCAAAACACTACTTATTCAACAACTCCCTCTTGAAGTCCCAGAAATAGGTGCAATGGTCAGCCTACACCATAACTCTTTGAATGCTTTCTGAAAATTATTATTCTTGGTGAATGAAATCCCTTTTAATGTTAAGGTGGTAAAAGGGGAAATAATCCAAAAAAATTATTTCAAAATCCTATAATAACACCCAACGAAACTAAGAAAAATACACACCTAGGATATGCTCTTGGTTGGGACCCATGAAAGCAATGCTTCTATATTTACTAAGTTCAGCACTATGAAAAGTTCATATATGTCATGCCCCCAAAAATTGAACCCATATAATAGAGATCTAATCCTTCAAGAGCTTACTGTATAATGGGTTCTCCCGGAGTAAGTCTAATACAATTTCCATGTTCTTGATGTTCTCCTCATATAACATAGAGTAAATTAGAATGTCATCAATAAATATAACCATGAACCAAACCATGAAACATTAGAAGATCAAGTTCATAAGGCCCATGAAGGTAGTGGTTCTATTCGTTGCACTAAATGGCATAACCCGGAACTCACAATTAAATTTGAAACATAACAATTACATGTTTGGAATTTAATCCTTGTAAACCTAGTGATATTTGGACATGAGGTTAATTATTGAGAACCATATCTTTTCGTTTCAATGGTAAAAGTTTTCATCTATACTTGGAAAATGGTAGTTATTATTTATCATTACATGGTTTAATAAATTATAGTCAATGAATAGCCTCAATATCCTATATGAATTCTTCATTAAAAACAATGAATATTCATATGAGGAAACAATAATTTTGAGTAAACTCTTCTCTTGAAGTCCATCCAACTAATCCCTAATCTCCTAGAGCATAGCAATGGCCATCTAATATGCCATAGTGTATATCAGACTGTTCCTAAAGTGAATATCAATATAGAAGTCAATATCTTGATACATAGGTAGTCTCAAAACATCTTTAGGGAATATATCCATGTATTCCTCTATTACCACTAGAATACAAGTGTCTAATGTCCTCACTGCACCAAGGTATAAACATTACAAATTATGAGAGATAAGTTGCAGACTCCTACTCACAATCCACACTCATTTTAACAGTAGGTCCTTCTCACCATTGACTGTGAATCTAATACCATCTTACCATAGTCATCTAACACTACTTTTTTGATAGTGTATCTAGGTATATGTATTTGATAGGTATTCCATTCCCAGAATTATATAATTTGAGATCATCAAAACTACAAAAAGGTTCTATTTGAATCTCCCTCCATTGAATTTCATCTATCATTATCATTTGATTTGAGAGATAGTTTAATATCTTCCTCTAGAAATCTATAGCCATAGTTGATAGGATAAAGTACACATAATAATTATAATCTCTATAGAAATGGATTAGTAAATGAAATAATAGATCATTAAAGTGTTCAAAATTACTAGTTCTAAAGGAGAGAGTATTCATATCATTCCATGAATCATATCATGTGAATCACAGCCACAACCCTCCATACCGTAAAAAATCCACGCCCTCAGTCACCCACCCTATGATCTTTGCTTGGACCACATAGGGTTGGTGGGGGAAGTAGGTCATAACATCATCATCCATATAAAAATCCTCCTATATATGATTTTCTAACCCATCCTACAATACATCCTCCCTGTGACCCACCATGGCCACCCCTAAGAGATCATAGATCATGACACTATCTCTCTTAAGGAGGTCATTAAACTATATGTCCACCATATATAGTTCATTGGGTCAGGAAATCCTAAACTATGTCACCACATCTATTGTAAGAATAATTCCGCTTATCTCTTGGTTGAATTTATCCATACACTAATAGTCCCTATGACTGATAACTCTTACAAAAATTCTCCTTTACTAAGAACCTTAAGTATGAAATATGTTGGTTGTAGTATACGACTCTCCTCCATGTTGTTCACTTCCAGTTCTAGCTACCTAAAATTCATTTTATAGGAATATCTCCATCATTAAGGCCTCCTATAGTGCTCTGGTATTGGGGAATATCCATAGAGAGTCCAATTTAGATTTTATTTCCCCAAAAAGTCATTTATTGAACTTCTATGCCTTGAAGAATTCACCTCTCACCATATAAATAGAGTAACACATGAGATTAGTAATCATCAATTCATAGTCTATAAAAGTTATACCACCCTAATATAGATCCAAAAGCTCTAGAATTTTCATAAAGTGCATGTTCTAAAGATATAACTCTTTATAGAAAAATTTCAAATACTTAGTTGATGAGAGTGTCACTTCATCATGGGTTTGGGTGACTAAATTCCATAATTTTCTTGCTACTCCATGAAGATGAATGGTCCCAATCACAACCATATGATAAGATGGGGTTTTCATGAGTCATAAAACATATCCCAGTTACTCAATAAAATAATCTGCAATATAAAGTACTAAATCACCATGAAAACTGAGTAGTCAATGTAGTTGTAACTCATGTAACACACTTAGCCTCTGAACATAATCATTATATCCTACTATAATAAATTGTTACTCAAAATAAATCATAATATTTTCTGAATGGCCCAAAGGCCTTTAATTTTTATACATTTTTTATAATACCCCTTTTATGGGTTGAATGAGAATCCGTACAAGGAGCATAGGCTTCGTGGCATTACAGGACCTGAAGGTATTAAAGGAATTCATCCTGGGAAATAAATACTTGAAACTAGCCCTCCCAAGTGTCTAAATCGTGATCAAGACTCCACCTTCACATGAATGGTTGGATATCTATCCTATGTAGGGATGCACAAGCCTGGTACCGATTGAAATAAAATACCATCTCATTCATCCTAGTCTGATTTGCTCTTCTCTGGAGAATGTTCCAACTATGAATCCTCATCTAGGGACTTTTTCCTTATATTTCTATCTGGTACATCTACAATTCTTGTGGATCTAAGGCCTTGAGGTGGATCAAAATTCTTGAGGTGTCCCAGGGGAATTGAAGTGGCCTGAAAGCCTTAATGTCCCAATGTCCTTGGGTGACCAGAATCCCTTAAAGGACCAGAGGTCTAAACTGATGGCCCAAAGTACCAAACAGGGTGAATAGTTATGGCTGCAATAGTACAGAACAATACCCACAATAGTAGTTTATAAAATACTTGTACAATAACCCATAAAAACTCTTCTACCTGGATTTGATCGGGGGTCTCTTGGATGCACATAAAAAATCCTCACTAACTAGGTTGAGGCTCATGTGAAAAATAAATCTTAATATTATATTAAATGACTAGATGTAGATCCAAGTGCCTCTAATTAGGTGTAATAATTGTTCTTTAGTTTATTGAAGGAAAAACCATAGGAACAATACACTACACTAAAGCCTCATCACTCAATTAGTTTTCGTTATGGTCATCTCTCAAAATCATAACAGGTTATCATTATGGTGAAATTAAAAATTGTATTATAGTCAGATTAGCATATATTTGAAGATAACTCAATAAGTATTGGAAGTCAATGAACTATTCTAATATGATTCATGTATTGGTTGTTCCCTTGGAACTACTACCTTATTATATTGAGTCGAAAAATAGGTTATCAGAGTCTTTGTGTATGAATACATCAGCCAGAACACAATCACTGGGTTTCATAGCCTAAAATCCATTCAAAATAAAACATAAAATCATTTCAATAAGATCCCAAACCAATTGTTATAACTTATCAATCTCCAAATAACATCTCTAAGAAATACCTCTTTGATACCACTCTAGCATGACATGATTGATCAGGGCCCCACTAGGACTAGTAGTAAGCTAAGTGTAACACCCCAATCCTTCCTCCAATAGGACAAGGATTTGTAAATAACATTGAGTAGTTATATCATACATATGGGAGAGCATATACAAATGAACCTACACACACAAAAACACATCTATGTACATAACAACCATGTAGGATAAACATAACTATACCAATTCAAGAGGAAAAAATGAATGTGAGAAACTCTAAGAATAGACATTGTGGAACAATATAAATACATCAAAATCATGGAGGGTAAAAATAAATGATCAATTAGAAAAAATGGATTCCTAAACTAATGGTAGATGAGGTGGAAGAGTCCCACTAAAAAAACAAGTCTGACCACTTTCCAAGCACTTTGTCACTCAATACTGCTAAGCTCCACCAATACCAATCCCCCAAAGGTCACTTCATAACATACCATTATCTACATAAGGCAAAAAATATGTGGTAAAACCCCATACATTGGGGATTATATACCTACCTAGTAAGAAATGAACCTAGTGGAAAAGAGGTGTATGGAAACCCAACCACAAATATGTTCATAGTACTAATTGAGCCAAGAGGGGAAGCTCTTTATCTTCATGTCCAGCTGAGGATGATGACTTTACCCACATCACTATGTTTTAGTGTTGTCACAATTATAGTAGTACAATAAAAAACTATATAAATTATCTATAGGTTGTTCATCCCTCATTGATGTCATGAGACAATTGAGTGGATTCTAACCCCAAAAGGGTAGAGGAAACACAACTCTTCTATACTCAATGAAAATGGGTTTCACCTTTGTAGATATAAGTATCAATAGATGAGGTGTGTTTGAGGAGGGGGTGTTTTTTTCAATACAAACTATACAAGGGATGTGGGGAACACACGCCCTAACCTACGCATAATGCCAGGAGGGGTTCCCAACCATGATGTCACTCCACAGATCACACTCAAGTCTCAACATCATCTAACCATGTTGGATTAAGAGAATCACTCATGCAACCTCATTATGTATCTTTGATACTGAAACAATGGTAATTGGTGAATTCTATGAGTAATTATACTAATAAATAACTACTCACATCTCTAATTCTTAATCTTGAAGAAGCAGATATGAGAGGTAAAATAATTGAATAATAGTATAATATATGCCCTAGGGGTACATTGGGTGTACTCCCAAGTACATTCCTTGTTGTGTCCTATTGTCTAACTTCACATGTGAAAAGGAAATCACATGATGTGTGGCTAGAGGAACATGGTATGTCAGACCACCCTAGTTCTAGGTCATGTACCCATCCACACAGATCAACTAGTTAGGTAAGGTCAGATATGGTGTGGCCTAGATACACAACCATTTGATACTTTACTCAACCAAAAAACCATATCCACCACATTAAGTGGACTATATGAAATTTTTCCTCTAGAATACACAATTGATAGTAATGTTTTCTATACAACGGTAATTATTATCCCAGAATCTCACCATGTCGGTCGATTTAGAGCCAATATCACTTGAGACAACTCTAAAAGCATTGAATATGGATCCTATATCACTAGTAGTCAATCTCTATCCCTTGTTTTATCAAAAAGTGAATTATTATTGATGATAATATATCCCACATGTCCAAAAATGGATAGTCAACTCGATTTATTTTGTGTAACTTTTTTTTCTTCCATGTAAGACAATATCGAGTATGATTTTCTTTGAAATCATCCATATCCATGATCAAAATGAATATGGAGGTTTGACAGAAACAACCCATTATTCTATCAATGAAACTTTCCTTCTAATAATTATATAGTTTGAATCATATAAAATCACTTAGAGAACAAAATAAAGATTTTATAAATGAAGAATTCATGAAATAATAGTTATTTCTAGATGTTGAGGAACCCATACCAATGAGATAGTAACTTGACCTTATGAATAGTAATATGACCCTTATTAATAGTAAACTGAACAAATGAATAGTATCCTCACACCTAAAATTATAAATAAAATTTTTGCATCTTATAAATGGAAGTATGATATAGTTATATCATAGTATAAGTAAAGGAATATTTTAAAAATTATTAATTATGTGTTGGTGTTTTTATAAGTCATAAATATTTACTTTAAATTTTATAGTTAATATAATTATTTAAAAGAAAATTTATTTTAATAAAAAAGATTAATATATTAATATTATGTTTTATGATGATTTTAGGATAATTTTATGACAACTTAGTTAGTTTTTTAGAGAGTTATAAAATTTGTTATAATTTTAAAATCTGTATTTACTGGGTAAACGTAGATTATAATTAAAAATTAAATTTCTCATATTAGGAAAATTTTTCATAAAATTGAGTTAATGTTTGAATTATAAAAGCTTAAAAATTTCGAGTTCTAATTTTTGGAAGTTTTCTAAAATAATTATTATTTTTTTGGATAGGAAATTATGGTAATTTACGATACATATGCATTATATGATAAAAAACTATTAATTGTGTTAGTAATGACTTAAGAATAATAATATCATACTCTGCTTCATTTTTTTTATATATTTATTTATAATTACTAAACTATTCATAGTCTTGAGCCAAAATAATAAACTAATGAAATAAATATTCAAAATACACCCTTCTCCACCACTGTAAATACCACCCCTTCTCCTCACACATTACAAGCTTTGAACCTTGTCAAAAATTTTCCCAATCCTCTTCATAAGGCTCATCCCCATATCCAATATCGTTTTTTATTAAAAAAATACCAAAACCAATCCCATTAATGGGTTTATCGAGAAGGAGTATCCAAGAGGTAAACATCATCTTTATTTTCTTTTCATTTTATTTTCAATTTATTTTATTTTTGTATGCTTGACTCAACAACCCTTTACAAAGAGACATTCTTACTCCAGTATAATTTATATATTTTACTGACATCATTTTAATGAAATATCCATCATCAAAATCATTTCACCCTCTCTTTTATTCTATAAATGAAAACATCACCCGTGATGTGTCAATTTACCGACATCATGGATGATCCATTTTTATTTTCAATTAACGCATTCAAGGTTGTTAATAAAAACATAATTATTGTTAAAAAATATTTTATTATATATATTATAAGTTATTTATTATTCTGAAACCAATATATATACATGATATTAATTAATAAGACAAAATGATTTCATGGCAGTCAAAAAACAGTCAAAATAATCTAAATGATTACCATTATAGTCATATCTCATGAATCATCCTAATATATGGAAAATTTAATAATAGGTAATACCATTAAAAATTAATTATTTTAATTAATAACATATAATTCAAATTATATATAATTATACACATTTTACATGAAATTCAATACTTATAAAAAAGAGAATCGATCATGAAGAGCAAGAAATTGAATGCTCCAGAACGATGAAATTAAAAACTATTACTCATAAATAAATCCATTAATGAACTTAATAAAACTATAATTAATCAAATAAATTTATAAAAGGTTATTAATTAATTAATTAATGGATTTAATTTTATTTTCCAGGACCTTAAGTTCAAGTGTTGAATGCACTCAGACATAAGGTAAGGGTTTCTTCTCGAACCTCCACTTTCATTCGGGTTTTTCATTCTCCCTATATACACAAATGTAAATATTAATATATTTTATATAAATATTATATATTATGATCATATGTTTCAAAATAATTTATTATTATCATTTTATCTTTAGGTTGTGGTAAAATTCATGTTTTACAATGCCCCCTTCTCAATTATTCCCGGTACAAAAACTCAATTTAAGGGAACTTCCCAGATTCTTACCCATTTTCACATACAATACATAATTTGTTTAAAGAGGCCATTATTTTTATAAAATCATTAATTTTTTCAGGAAAAACTATATTTCATCATTTCTGGTTTTATACAAACATATATGAAAAATAAAAATGATTTTTCCTAAGAACTCTTCTTTGCAAAGTAAAATAGATTATTTTTCTCAAGAATTCCTTAATGATTTTATTAGAGTATGTTCATATATTTAAACACCTATATTGAATTTTAAGATTTATTAGATTGAAATATTATTATTATCATATTCCATATTTTATTAAATTATTTATGATTGGTTTGACTATGGATGTGATATCATGGTACCATTCACCACACTTCATAGAATGGTTATTAATTATCTTTAATGATTGGGGAATTTTATTTATATTTCATAGGTATAAGATGTTTATGATTAACCCAATTCATATTAGGAATTAATTTAACTTAAAAAATTAATGTTTGGGGCCCACTATAGCCCCTATAAGGATTGATAGTTCTAATGAGACAAAACAGAAATGGATTTTTGTCGAGGCCATAACCATTTACTTTCATATGTCTTGGAAGAGACCATGATGATATGTTTCAGATGTCCAAAATTATTACTTCCATCATTATGATATTTTTAATTGATAAATCATGGAATTATTCTAATTGTATAATATCTATGGTTAAGATTCATGTGATTATTTATATGGAATTATTTATTCAACTTTTTTAAATTCTATATTATGATCAAGTATATATTCTAATGTAATGCATTTTTAGTCATTCAAAATTCCTTATTTTTTTATTAGATTTTACTATATTACTTACCCTTTCTGAGCATATGAGCTAACTATTTTCAAATGTTTTATTTTTTCCTAGAATACGAAGTTGTATGTTATGAATGACTTGCATGGATAATCTAAGAGTTATGGATGTTTCTAATGGAGTTTCTTTGTTTTTTTATTTTGAGTTAAAATGTAATACTTATATATATTGATAGTTTTCTAAAACTAATAAACTAATCAGTAAGTTGGGATGTGACCTCATTGTTTATTACACTAATGTAATAAAGTAAGGAACTGGGTCTAATAAACTAGGGTCGGGGTTATTACAAGTTGTATGAGAGGATTCTTAGTAGAAACCTTGGAAACTAGATTTATAAAACATCGATTAGGGGACATAACCATAAGATAGACATTGAGGATAATCATATAAAAACATCTTAGAATTTTTTAATAGTAGATATTGTGTGGGGATTCCTATCCATACATCTCTGTATAGATACTGAAAGTGGATGTGATTCTAGAACATATATACCTAGGGGTAATAAGTCCAACAAGGTGTTCCAGGCCTTACTCAGGGTAACCTGGTACACAAAAATGGGCCCTAATGGGAACCTGGTTTGAAACTCTTGGGTAATATGCTTAGGATAATTCCCATTTTCTTTAAAACCCATTATGAAGTACTCAAAAGTAAATATTTTCCCAAAGAAACCTTGTTTATGATTATGAGATTAACTATGGAGAAAATTTCAATTTTTTTTAAGTGTCTCTCTAGTTCGAGATTATGCATTAGGATTCATAATCTAATTTAGGGTATGAAATTATTTAGAAATAAATCTCAGTGGAAGTAATTGAATCCATATTAACACACATATCCCATGTAGGAAATTCCTTCCTATGAAAGATAATGATGTGGGTACTAGAGCATCAACTGGTGATGAGAAACATATAACTATATAGGAAATATGACCCAGGTTATGAACAAAAACCATATCCATATGGAGTATCGTGCTCGAAAACATGGTTTAGTGATGTTAGATCAATTTATTCAACAATAAACTCCATCATTAAATGGGACTACACACCCATTTATGGTGTAGTAGTGGATAGGTTCCTCAGAGAAGATATTTCTCGCTTTGAGAGTTAATGAAAGGGAGAAGGTTATAATTTTATTTTATCAATTATTAGGAGGTTCTTATAAATGATGTTCATTTATTCAAAACAAAAATGAGGGGGAATAAATTTGAAATATGAAATTAAAATATTTTAATGCAATTTTACTATAAAAATATTTTCCACGTGAACAGTGAGCGGATAAAGAGAGGAAATTATTTAGTTTTAAAAAAAAAGAGGATGAACAAATTACGAAATATGAAGCTAACTTTACAAGGCTAAAAAATAATTTTGTGTACTATATATGTAATCCAAGGAGAAATATTGATCTATTCTTTGATGGTTCAAATCCATTCCTCCAAAGTCCATTGGTCTCCCAAAAATTTTCATCACACAAAGATATAGTCTCATTATTTATCTAGAAAGAGAGTTAATTATCAAGGTATTATGACATTTAGGGAAAATAAGAAAATAAAATGGTGGTAGAGGAATGAATGGGTAAAGGGAAGAATAAAAAATAATGTTTTCCATCCAGTGATAATTGTGGGAAGAAACACCCCGGTACTTTCTTGAAGGGAATGGGATTTTGTTACAAGTGTGGAGAAATTGTCCACCAAGCCTATTATTTCAAGGGAAATCAATAAGATACCAAATTTTAATGAAATAATTATAAATATATGGGACACTATTAAAATAATTGTCCTAACCAACAAGAATCCTTTCCCTAGAAAAGTTCAAGAGATTAGGGCCAATCTTATGCGATCACAACTGATGAGGCTTAAGTTCCTAATGATGTGGTGGTAGGTAATTTAATCGTTTACTCAACTTATCCAATGCT
This sequence comes from Viscum album, assembly GCA_963277665.1. Classification (NCBI taxonomy): domain Eukaryota; kingdom Viridiplantae; phylum Streptophyta; class Magnoliopsida; order Santalales; family Viscaceae; genus Viscum; species Viscum album. The sequence continues at coordinate 1,721,095,863 of OY728137.1, forward strand.
TTATTTTATTCTATATCATCTCATTATTTTATATCTTCCCAGTTTTCCAATAAAATTAGACATTTAGCTTTGGATTTAATAAAGGAGTTATTTGTCAAAACTGTTAAGGGAAGTATCATTGAAACATATATATGTTAGTCAATACTCATTATGGAACATAAAAGTTATTTATTTTTAAACCTTATCATCATTAATATAGTTTATTTTGATATAATCCTTGATATGGAAGTGATTTTAGAATTTTATTAAAAAACAATTTCAAGAAGAAGGAAGTCATAATTTTTAAGGAAAATATAAAATCCCTTATCTTTAGAGAAAAAATTTATTCTTATCTATATCCACCTATAGTAACTCTTATAAATGAAATTCTTGGGTTTTAAGAGAAAGCATCATCTATAGATCATCAAATTTGAGAGGCCCCGATTATGAAAGATTACATTGATGTATTTACAGAGGATTTAGCTAGACATCCTCTAGAGTGGGAATTTGAGTTCTCTGTTGATTTAATTCATAGTGGAAGACCTATATCACAGAGCCCCTATGGAATGAACACTATGGAATTAGAGGATCTCAACAAACAACTAGAGTAATTGAGTGAAAAAGGATTTATTCTCCCTAGCGTTTCTCAATTGGGAGCACCTATTCTCTTTGTTAAAAAGAAAGATGGTTCAATGAGGCTATGCAGAAATTAATGTTATTATAATAAATAATACGTATTCCTTTCCTCACAATGACAATTTATTTGATAGAATTCATGGAGATCAATATTTTACATGAGCCTCAGACTAGTTGGTGTGGTCTCTCAAAGTTTATCACAAAACCTAGGTTCGAAACCAGGCGGTGGAATAATTCTATGTAATGTAGCAATATTGTAGCAGTTTATATAGCAGGTAATGATAGGTACTGTAGAATCCATAACTATTCACCTTGGGCTATTGGTTGGGGATTTGAGTTCTTGAGGCCTTCATTCCACCCATGCCTTTGGGTTAGTAAGGCTTTCGGGCCACCATTAGGGCCTTTGGGCCACCTCAAGGCCTTCAAGGTCATCTAATATATAGATTCCCAGACAGATTCTACAAGAAACCAGCTCTACAGGAGGATTCAAGAGAAATTCATTTTCACCATAGTAGGCCTAATTAATTTGGAATAATGAGAGGGTATGGAATTTCCATCGGTACCTGGCATGTGCTTCTCTGCACAGGACAGCAAGTCGAACATCCATGAAAAGGTGGAGATTTAATCATGATGCAGATGTTGGGGAGGGGATATTTCATGTATTTATAGTCTATATGATTTCATTATGACCTATCGGTCCTATAATATCTCCAATCCTATGGGAAATGTAATCTATAGGTCTACACACCTTGTAAGGGTTCCCTATCATCCCTTCAAAGTGGGGTTATCAAAAATCAATAAAAAAAGGCCCTCGGGCCATTCAGGCATGCATGGAGATCAGTATTCTTCAAAGACTGTCCTTTGATATGGATATCATAAGTTGCATGTGGTGAAGGAAGATATTCTAAAGATAGAATTTAAAACCAGGTATGGACATTATGAGTTTAAAATAATTCCATTTGGACTAACTAACATACTCTTTATTTTCATGGATATAATGAACAGAGTTTTCAAGGAATATCCTCATGATTTTTTTGTTATTTATTGATGATATCTTGATGTATTCTGAAATATATGAGGACTATGAGAACCAATTATAGGTTGTTCTATAGACTAGTAGAAGAAAGGAGTTATATGGGAACTTTAGTAAGTGTGGATTCTGGCTTCAAATAGTTTCTTTTCTTGGAAATATTTTTAATAAGGATGGAATCATAGTTGATCTTGCAAAGACAAAGGTGATTCTAGAATGGCCTATACCAACGAATAGAACTGAGGTATGTAGTTTTATTGGTTTAGAAGGTTATTATTAGTGTTTCAGATAGAAATTTTTGAGATTACCTACCTGTTAACTAGGTTTACTAGTAAATGGGTTATGTTTTTATGAAAAAAATAATGTGAAGAATGTTTTAAAGAATTTAATAAGAGATTACTAAATGATTTGATATTGACTCTATAATCATGAAATGGAGGATTTTTTATTTATAGTGATGCATAAAAGAAAGGGCTTGGCTATGTCCTTATGTAAAATGATTGAGTTATTTTCTATGCATCATGTTAGTTAAAAACTCATGAACAAAACTATATAACTCAACATCTTGAGTTAGAATTTGTAATCTTTACCATTAAAATTTGAAGACACTATCTCTATAGTGAAATATGTGAGATATATATATATAACAAGAGAATAAAATATATCTTCTCATGGAGAGAACATAAAATGAGGAAAAAGGGGTTTATTCAAGATTCTCAAGGATTATGATTTTTCAATACACTATCACCCAGGGAAGGAAAATAAGGTAGATAATGCATTGAGAATGACGGATCATAGAGTTCTAAAAAAAATTAGTATTAAAAGGGATAATTTTTATGGTTATTAGAAGGATGGATATACTAATTATTAATGGAAGTGAAACATCATTAATTTTTCAATTGGTTTCCCAACCATATTTATTGGAAATAATTAAAAGGTCTTATCCTAATGATGATAATATTAAAAATAAAATTATATATTTGAAGGATGGAGGGCTGGAAGACATCATGTATGGACATGGAATTAGGAAAATTGGGATGAGACTATGTGTTCCCTCTACACCCGGGCTATAAAGGGAGTTATTGGATGATTCTCATTTATCTAATTTCTTTATACAACCTGGTAGCACTAATATGTATATATATTTTAAGGATAATTTTTTGTGGGATAATCTGATATAATAAATTTATTATTATATATTAAGACGTTTAGTTTGTGAACATGTAAAGGTTCAGAGACAATATCCTAGATGAGGAATGCAAACTATGCATATTCCTATCTAGAAATGGGATGACATCACTATGGATTTTCTCACTAGATTACCGAATAAACCAAGAAAAAATGATGAAATATAGGTAATTATTGACAGACCTTCCAAATATACACATCTCCTTGCTATAAGGGAGGAATTTCAACTGGATCACCTTGCAGAACTCTATATTAATGATGTTTTAGGAATTTATGGAGAACCTATCTCAATTGTGTGTAATCATGATCCCTGATTTCCATCAAAATTTTGGAAAAGTCTACATAAATCTTCAGATAATGAGATTTATTTGAGTAATGGTTATCATCCTCGATCTTATGGGCAGTCAGAAAGGTCAATCCAAAATTTTGAAGACATGTTGAGACTATTCTCACTCAACTTTCATGGTATATTTGATTAGTTTTTACCATTTGTAGTGTTTTCCTGCAATCATAGTTTCAATTAATGTATTCAAATGACACCATATTAATTATTGTATGGAAAGATATGTCATTCACCAATTTGTTGGGATGGAGTTGGTGAAAGGAAGTTTATAGGGTCAGATCTTCTAGGGGAAACAATGAAAAAGGTAAAGACTATTCAAAACCATATCAATGAAGATCATAGTAGGAAAAATTTATATTATGGTAATATGAGGGAGGATTTGTAATTTCAATTTTTACACTACTACAAAATAGGCCTTTAACAGCATTAAAAATGGCCTCTATCAGCGCTATGTAAGCACTAACTTCTGGTAAAAAATTAAATTCTCTGGTGTTTTATGAGAACTAAAAAACCTTAATAAAAAACCATTTTATTAGTGCTTGTAAAATCACTAATTAATCAATCCTTTATCAGTGGTTTTAAAACTGCTGATAAAGTGGAATAGTGTATTGTGCTATAACAACACACCGTAGCACTGAAAACACAATGAAATCAGAAAAATCCTGTATAAATACAGAATTAAATGAAATAAAATTTACAAAAAAAAAACACAATATTATACACATTTCAAACATTGGATTAACCAATTAAATAGATAAAAATTGTTACGTAAATTCAAAAATTACAGGCTTCCTTTTTCTATTAATCATAACCCATGTTCGAGCAAGAAAAACATTTTTAAGAATATAAATCTTATGTTTTTATTAACATAAATAAAATAATTTACAAAAAATTGTTAATTTTAAACTAAACTTTGAGTCATACAGGGATCCTTGTATATCAGGTTGAGTTGTGGTTGATTATTGAATGTCACACCATTTCTTATTTATTGTCAAGACTTATATTTATGAAAATTAACTCAACAAGTATAATTTAAAAATTATAACTAAATTAATTAAGTAATGTTAGATAGGATGATAAAACAATCTACACTCCTTCAGTTTTGGTGATTTCATGCACCTTTTAAACTAAAATGACTCTTATTTATTGAAAAGATTCACTTGAAGTCATATTGGTCACATTGTGTGTCATAATGAGATGATTATAATTCTTACATGTCTCAAATGACTTGTGGATCATTTTCCTAATGTATCAAAACAATTGGAATGTATTTTCTTTGTTTTGAGTACATTACTTGGATTTTTTACAAAAATGTCATTTTAAACTAAAAACATTCACTTCGACTCATGTCAGTCATATCGTGTGTTTTTTTGATGTGATGTTGATTCCTACTCAAAAATAACTACTTACGAATCATTATCTAAAATTATAAGTATGAGTGTGTTTTATCAGTTTTCATTGACTAACACTTTTTGAACTAAAATGTCCATTATAAACTGATAAAAGACACATTGAGACATATCAGACACATCGTGTATTGGATTGAGGTGTGGGTGATTTTTAAACATAAAAAATGAACTATAGATCATCTTCATAAAGTTTCAAAACAATTTGAGGGAGTTTTCATAGTTTTCTATAGGCTAGTTGTACTTTTTACTAAAATTGATGTCCATTTTAAATAAAAAGATACACTCCAATTCATATCAGTCACAATGTGAATAGAATTGAGTTAAATATAATTAAAACATGTCCCAAATTTATTATAGATCATTTTAAAAATGTATAAAAACAATATGAATGTATTTACTCTGTTTTGTGCACGTCACTTTTCTTTTTTACTAAAATGTCATTTTAAACTAAAAACAAGTACTTTGACTCATATTGATCAAATAGTGTATCAATTGAATGTGATACCAATTAGTAAACATCAAAAAATACCTTTCAATAATTTTCATAAATTATTATGAACATTTGAGCATGTTTTCTTAGTTTTTAGTGAGTGACATCGTTTGAACTAAACTATCAATTTTAAACTCATAATAGAATCATCGAGTCATACTGGTCACAAAGTATGTCAAATTTAGGTTTGGATGATTCCTACATGTCATAAATGTCATATATATCATTTTCATAAAGTATAAAAACTATATGAATGAGTTTTCTTATTTTTCAGTAGGTCAGTTGTCATTTTTGATAAAATTGGTGTCAATTTAAAAGAAAAAGATGCACTTAGACTCATACCCATCACACCAGGTGTCATATTGAGGTGAAGCTAATTCCTAAATTTCAAAAATGACTTATGGATCATTTCAACAAAGTAAAAAAATAATCTAAATGTGTTTTTTTAGTTTTGAGTAGCTTAATTTCCATTTTTACTAAATTTGAAGTCAATTTTAAATAAAAAGATGCACTTGGAGTCATACTTGTCATATCGTGCATCATATTGGGGTGCGGATGATTCCTAAAAATCATAAATGACTTATGGATTATTTTAATAAAATATAAATCAAATCCTATTATGTTTTCTTATTTTTGAGTAGGTTAGTTGTCATTTTTTCTAAAATTGATGTCAATTTTAAATAAAAACATGCACTTGGAGTTATATCGGTCAAACCATGAATCAGATAGAGGTTTGTATTATTCCAACATGTCATAAATGAATTATTTATTTTTTTCCTAAAGTAAAAAATATGATTGTTTTTTATCAGTTTTGAGTATGTCTCCTATTTTTTTACTAAAATTTCATTTTAAACTGGAATCACTCACTTTGACCCATACCGAACACATCATGTATTAGTTTTATGTGAGACCAATTATTACACATTAAAAATGTATTATGAACTGTTTATTGAAATTATCCATAATTTATTAGTGTGTTTCATTTGTTTTTAGTGAGTGACATTGTTTGAACTAAACTGATGATTTTAAACCGATAACAAACACATTAAGTCATAACAGCCACAACCTGCATCGAATTGAGGTGTGACTGATTCCTACAATGTCCCAAATGAATTTTGGATCATTTATTTAAAGTATCTAAATAATAAGAATATTTTTACCATGTTTTAGTATTTTTGTGGTCATTTTTACAAAAATTAATTTCAATTTTAAATAAAAAGAATCACTTGAAGTCATACCAGTCACACCGTGTGTCATATTGAGGTTTGGTTGAATCCTAAAAGTCCTAATGTCTAAAAACAATCCTAACTACCAATGTAACCACCTTTCTATTTTCTTTATATGTCAAAATATCCACACTGCATGTTGACCTAATGTTCTTACTCAAAAAACCTTTCTTGTTGTTGAAAGTTTGAAGAGCATTGGAAGATAATGTCCTCACTATAACATGAGAAGTCACCACAAAGTGAACTTGAGATTTCACCATTCTTTTTTATTTCAATAATGAGAAATGGTTTTTAGGTATGAACATTTAATCAGTATTAATTATCGGCAGTTCGACAATGAAAGGAAAATAAAGTGGAAAAATAGGTTACATTGGCAGAAATAATCATTTTATCTCTTTTGTGGCTTATTGTAGATAGTTGAAAGAAAAATATGACATAGAAAAATATCTATTAAAAAAGTTAAATAATTGTTAGATAAAAATTATATGCAAATTAAATTAAAAATAGTAGATAAAATTATGACAACGTTAATTAAATAAGTAGTGTTAATTCACATTTTCTTGATGGTAGTATTAATTATTGATGAATTTCCTTGTTTTCTTAATCTCAGTTGTAGGCTCGAAGTCCTATCCCTCATGAGCATGAGAAATATCCAAAAAACCAACCCATATCAAACAATATAATCCACCAGTACAAGAAAATAGTAACTGTATGAGTAATACTAAAAAATAAATTAAACATAATTATTAAATAGAACATTAATTTTATATATAATGATTTTACTATGAAAACATTGTTGACCACATATATATACCTATGGTTAATAAAGAATTATGATAAAAAATAAAAATAGATTTCATTAAACACTTAATAAATGAGTGGGAAGGATAAGGAGAAATAAGATAAATTGGGTTAGAGACTTGACTCTATTGAGAGAAAGTAAAGATATCTTACTAGGATCATAAAATATTAATTTTACACAATAAATAAATAAATAAACTTAATATATCCATTATCAAAGGTGAATGTTATAGATAATTCCAATAAGGGAAACTTAATATTTGATTGTTTCAAATAATTTCAGAATGCTTTGACGAAAATGGATAATTGAATTTAAGAAAATAATTAATCTACTATGGTAGGTGTTATCCTAAAAATTCATCCAAAGGTGAAAGTTATATACAATTTTCATCCTCATCAGATCATCTTCCAAACATTAATCATTCCATTTTTATGTTTGGAACTCATCCTCCATCTCTTTTTGACAATCCCATATTTATCTTGAAATATTAAAATAAGTAGTCATCCATATGATGACTACTGCTCAAAGTAGTACAAGAAGCATAATAGAGACAGGGGATGAGTCACAACCAAAAAATTGGAATAATAACTATTCTAGAGATGAAACTGATGGAGATGATATTTTTACTTCATTTTATTATCTAAAAGGGGTAACACCTCCCATTTTTGAAAATTACATTGATTCTAATCAGAGTTTCCTAAGGGTGGAACCAAAAGAAAATGTTAAATAAGGGTCCATTTTTAGATGGACTAAACTCAAACATATATAGTGTTTATTAGATGTGCGGTGAATGAAATAAAGTGATTTTTAAGAATTATAAATGAGTATGTTATCATTTCAAATATGGATATATTTTTATCAACTATATGAAATATAAGAAAAGATGAAATCAATGAATAAAATGCCACTAGTGATCCAAAATTTTGAGTGAAAACTCAAAAGAGTAAGAATCTACAAAAAACCTCATTTTTCCCAAGTAGATCCTAAATCATTGGGAGAGGATGAAAAAATGATAATTTAATCAAACTTATGAATGAGGATCTTGATTTGAATAAGAATAACGTGGAATGGAAAATTTTTCCAAGGGTGGAATATAGAAATGTTATTAGAACCAAGTGGGTGTCTCGCAATAAACTCATTGACTATATAAAAGTGTATCAAAATAAATAATGGATAGTTTGTAAGGGGAACTCCAATATAAAATGAATTTATATTTATAATAAGTTTACTATCATATCCTAGTTGTAAACTATTTTATTGTTTTTTTTATTTCAGTTCAAATGTAGTTAAAAGAATACCAAAAAAATTCAAATATATGTTCCTGAATTAATTATTAAGGGGGATTAAACATTAAGAAACTGGATAGTATTATTATGGATGAAAATGAGAGATATGTGTTCCATTTAAAGAATTTTATGTATAAGATAAACATACCACTAAGGACCTAGTATTTAAGGTTAGATCAATACCTAATATAGCTTGGTTTTTAGTTAGATATAGTTGATCACACCTTCTACATAAATATGGATAAAGATCAAAGGATGTTGGTACTCATTTATGTCGACAAAATATAATTTAAGGATTGGAAAAATAATAATTAATTTTTTTTGAATCATATGATGTATGATATTAAGATTTCTATGATTAGTGAAACATTTTTCTTGGTTTATAACTGAATCAAGCAAATCGTAGAATATTAATTTCTCAAAAAAATATGAAAAAGAGGTTCCTAAGTGATTTTCAATGGAATATTCCAAACCAATGACAACCCTAAACACTGTATGGGTGAAATTTTCACAATATGATCATTGAATAGAGGTATATGTAATAGAATATTGGTATTGGGAGCCTATTATACCTCACAACAACATGAACCTATATTGGGTTTGATAAATTTCAAGTCGCACAGTACCAATGCTAACCCAATGAGAACAATCTGCTATCGGGAAAGATGATACATAATTATATCAAAAAAACAATGAATTTTGGGTTGTTTTGTTATAGTATAGTGCAACTAGACATGTTAGAATACACTGTTGTGCGATGAGAAAGTTCAGTGAATAACTGAGGGATATTAGAGATATAAAAAACTTGGATTTTGTTTGAGCTTTGGTTTCATTCCACCCTTAAATTTTTTAAACCTTATATTTGAGCCTTGAAATAGTTGTAGTATTGATTGTAGCCTATATTCGAGCTTAGATTCGATAATTTGGGGAGTTGGTAGCAGGTCGCTTCTACAGAGGGCATAAGATATCAGAATTGGTTCACAATGGTTACGGTTCTTAAAATATATCAGGTCATATTTATCAGCACATCCAAAAAAATCACTACTGAAGATAAATTTTATCAGTTCTAAGTTAATAAGCGCAGATAAAACTATTATTTATCATCACTTTTTTTAGAGCTGATAAAATCAATCTCTATCAGCGCTAAAGTATTACCGTTGATAAAGATTGCTTTTATCAGTACATTTATAGGGCTGATAAATCTCTATATTTATTAGCATTGATAACTAATTATAATACTTTTTTAAAAAAATTATACCTTTTTTTAAAATTATAATTATTATATATAATTATAATACTTATAATATTAATTATTATAAAATAATAATTTTATAATTATTTGAATATATAATTATTTGTTTATAATTATATGAATATTTTTTTAAAAGTAATATTTATATCAATATATGTATTTATATAATTATATATATATATATATTAAATATATTCTTTATTTAAATAAATTTATTATAAATTTATAGTTATTTATTTTTAATTATATAAATATCTTTAAAAAATGTTATATTGTATTTATAATTATAAATTTATAAAATAGTAAATTTACATTTGTTAATATATTTACTTCTAATTATATTTTTACAAATATATTTTTAACATTATTAATGAATAATTAATCTTAACTTTATTCAGGTCAAAATGAGTAAAGTTCATAAATTAAAAATGAGTACAATATTGAAAATTTTGATAACATTGATTAATATTAATAAAAAATGGATATATATTGAAATAAATTGTAAAACATAGAAAATAAATATATATATATAATATATAATAAAAATTGATTAAATTCCCAAAAAAAATATTCTTGGGTACACGTATGTAAATAAAAAATTCGTTAATTTTGAAAATGTGAAATCAATATAATACATTTGATCTTTGTTAAATTCAAAAATCAAATGATATTCAATTATGTTCATTACTCAATGCAATTAGTCAGTATTTTTAATTCATATTAATTGTTAATTAAAAACCATTATTCAAAAAATATTTTTCTATTTAATGTAAAGAATAAATATTTTTATTATATAAATCATATTTATACATATTCATATATGTCTATATATTCATTATATACTATTGATTAACATTATTAATAATTATTTAATTAAGAAAATGTTTAATATTTTTCTCAATTTACTTATTATTAGTTTTTATTTGTTTAATTTTTATTGTATATATATATATATTTAATATATACTATTTATAATTTATACATAGTGTAATAAATTTATTTATTTTTATCAATAATTCGTTAATTAATAAATTTTCTAATATTACATTAATAAAATCATTTTATTTTTTTATTCTTTTAATTATTTCATTTTATTCCGAATTTTTTTAGCGCTAAAGAAGCACTAATAAAATATTCCGTTATGGGAACTAAAAATTAATCTCTAATTAAGAGTGTCCTTTATCAGTGATAAAAATATAGTGCTGATAGATTAAACCCTTTATCACATCTAAAACATATGCAGTGATAAAGGATTATTTTTATTAGTGCTAAAAAATGTGTTTATAAAGGTAACTTTTATCAGTGATAGAAAAAAATCACTAATGAAAGGGACCATTTCTCATTTCTTGTTTTAACATTGATAAAGGGTGCCTTTATCACCAATTTCATTCTGACACTGATAAAATCTAGTGCTGTTAAAGGATTATTTTGTAGGAGTGGGAGATCATGTTTTCTTGAAATTAATTCCATGGAAGGGTGTTATATGATTTTGGAAGAAAGGGAAACTTATCCCCAAATACACCGAACCTTTTTAAATCCTAGACAGAGTTGGAGCTATGGAATATCGTTTGGAGATTCCACCTAGCCTTTCTAAAGTACATAATTTGTTTAACATCTCTTTGTCAAGGAAGTAAATGTCAAACCCACTACATGTCCTCACTTCTAAAGTAATATAATTGAAACATGGTTTATATTACTTTGAAGAGCCTATCTGGATTGTTGACACTAGAGAGAATGTTTTGAGGAAGTGTATAACTCAGCTGGCAAAGGTAATTTGAAAAAAATCATAAAATTGAAGAGGATACATGGGATTCTAAAGCTCTTATGATGAATAAATACACAAATCATTTTATGAGGTGAAAATCGAGAAATTTCAAGGATAAAATTTGTATAGGAGGGGAGAATTTAATGGTCTATAATTCGGTCAATGAAATTTCTCTTATTAATGTTATATAGTTTAAATTATATTAAAATCACTTAGAAAACATAATAAAATATTTATAAATGAAGAATAAATGAAATAAGAGGTATTTCTTGATGTTAAGGATCCTATACTGATGAAATTGTAATATAAACTTAGGAATATTAATATGACCCTTATTAATAGTAATCAATACAAATGGATAGTAACTTCATCCATAAAATTATAACTAAAATTTAGGTATCTTATAAAATGGAAGTATAATATAGTTATATCATAGTATAAGTAAATGAATATTTTAAAAATTATTAATTAAGTGTTGTTATTTTTGTGAGTGATTACTATTTAACTATAATTTTTTTATTAATAAAATTATTTAAAAGAAAATTTATTTTTATAAAATAGATTTATATATTAATATTTGGTTGTCTTATTATTTTGGGATAAATTTATGAGACCAATGTTATTTTTTCTCAGTGTCATAAAATCATTTTTAAATTTAAAATCTGTATTTTTTGAGTAAATGAAGATTTTAATTAAAAACTAAATATATCATATTTATAAAATTATTTTCATAAAATAGAGTTCAATTTTAATTATAAACATTGAAAAATGTTTTGGTTTAATTTTTGGTATTTTTCTGAAATACTTGAATTTTTTTATTAGTAAAATACAACAATTTACAGTATATATACATTATAAGATAAATAAACTATTAATTGTGTCTTGAATTATATAAGAACCCTAATCATGAACTCATATACTTTATTTTAATATTTTTTTTATAATTATCAAACAATTCATTGTATTGATCTGAAATAATAAATAAATAAATATAAAGTTCAAAAAACACGTTTCTCCTCCACTATAAATACCACCCCTCACCACCACTTACAGTCACATCTTCCATCCTTTGAGAATTTTCAAATTTATTCCCAGTACACTTTCTAAGACTCTTTCTTACATTCAAGTGCATTTCTTCTTAGAAAAACTCCAAACACAATCCTTTTAAAGAGGTTCTCAAGGAAGAGTATTCAAGAGGTAAAAAGCCTCTTTCTTTTCTTTTATTTTTCTCTTTCAATTTCAATTTTTTTTTCAATCCTTCCCTCACCTTCCCTGTCAAAAGAGTCATGATAAATCTAGTATCATTTATATACTATAATCATATTCTTTTAATGGAAGATTAATCATCAAACTCCTTTCTCTCTCTCTTTTATTCTATAAATGAAAACATCACCCATGAAGTGTCAATTTACAGACATCATTGACAATCTATTTTCATTTTCCATTAAGGCCTTCAAGGTTGTTCATAAAATAATAATTATAGTTAAAAAATATTTTCTTTTGCATATTATAAGTTATTTATTATTCTTGAACCAGTACATATACATTATATTAATTAATATGACAAAAAAATTTCGTGATGATCGGAAAACCGCTCATATGATCTAAACAACTGTCACTAATATTATATCTAATTAATCATCCTAATATATATATATATAATTAAATTAAATATTATTTATGTTCATTAAAAACATGAAATTCCAATTCTATAGAATTATACGCATTTTACATGAACTTGATAACTTATAAACAAGGGATCCAATCATGAAAACAAATAAAATGAATTCTCCTGAAAGAAAGAAATTAAACTCTATAACTCATCAATAAGTCTATAAATTAACTTAATAAAACTATAAATAATATAATAGATTTTGAAACTTTTATTAATTAATTTATTATTGGATTTAATTTGATTAGCCCAGACATTAAAGTTAAGTGTATAACACATTCAGACATAATGTAAGGGTTTCTTCCCGAACCACCATTTTCATTTGTGTTTTCCCTTCTCCCTCTATACACCAGTTTAATTATTCATTTATTTTACATAGTTATTATAAATTCTTATTATATATTCCAAAATCATGTATTTTGATCAATTTATCATTCAGTTGTGGTAAAATACATGATTTATTAGTCCCCCTTCTCAATTTTTCCCGATAAGCAAACCCAATTTAAGGGAGCTTTCCAGTTTCTTACCCATTTTCAAGTACCATACATAACCTGTTGTAAGAGACAATTTTCTTTATAAAATTATTAATTTTTTCATGAAAAACTATATTTTTTCATTTTTAGTTTTATACAAACAAATTTGACATGTACAAAGTATTTTTCTAAAAGAATATTTCATTACAAAGTAAAAAAATAGAATTTTTCTCAAGAATTCCTCAATGATTTTGTTATAGTATTCTAATACATTTCAAAACCTCTTTTAATTTGTTTTAGATTGATCTCTTATGATTATTATCAGCCATATTTTATTAAATGGTTTATGATCATTATGACTATAGATGTGTTATCTTGATACATTCACTATACTACTCATAATGGTTAGTGGTTATGTTTACAAATTGGGGAATGTTATTTCCATTTCATAGGTATATGATGTTTATGTTTAACCCCATTCATATGAGGAATAAATTGGAATTAAAAATTTATAGGTTGGACCCTTTATATTCCATCAATGCATCAGTAGTTCGCATGAGAAAAAATATAAATGGATTTTGGATGATGCCTTAACCATTTATTTTCAGATGTATTGGTTGGGGCCTTGACATTATGTTTTAGATATCTAGAATTATGAATCCCCTCATTATGATATTGGTACTTGATAAATCATGATATTACTTGACTAGTAGAATTTCAATGGTTAATATTTATGTGATTATTTATATGGAATTATTTATTCATCTTTTATTCTTTCCATATTATGATCACGATTATATTATAATGGAATGTGTTTTTAGTCATCCACCATGCCTTAATATTTATATTATCTTATATAGTATTACATACCCTTACTAAGCATCTTATATCACCATTTTATTATGTTTTATTTTTTTCTTGGATATAGATATGTATTTTATGAATGAATTGTATAGATAGTCTAGGAGGTATGTATGTTTCACATGTAGATTATATTTGGTTTTTTCTTTTAGTTTGGAATGTGAAACTCATATAAGTATCTGGTTTTAAAAAAATAAACTATTTGGTCCTTTGGGATGCCATATCCTTTTTTACTATACCCTTGAGATCATATAGGCCCTGGATCTAGGAAACTGGGGTTGTGATCATTACATTGATCATATCTCGGACAAAAAAAAACAATGGTTGAAGCACCACCTGAAACATGGCTGGTAGTAAAGAAGGGAAAGATAAATATAATAAAATACTAAACTGAATACCATCATTGGATAATGTGTAAAAAAATTATTAATGTTTCAAAAACTATATAAATAAGGAATGGTTGGTCCACAAATAAATTTGACAGAAAACAAAATTTTATATCAATACAGACAAGTTAAATTGGTAGTAAATTTGAAATTCAAATAGAATAATCATATATATGCTAGAATCAAAAATAATTGGAAGAAAATACAAAATATAAAAATATCTACATCATCATTGGACTGATCATTGATGAAAAATGGTACCATGTTTATTCTGATGATGAGTTCCTTTGAATCTAAAAATTGATCAATGAACTTCCAATATTCATTTTATTAGGATTACTCTTGTAGAGTATCTCCCTCTCTCATTAGTAATTTTCCGTCTAACTTATATAGTTCCCCATAGGATTTATACAAAATGTGGAATAAATAGTGGGAGATTTATGTTTTAAAAAATGAATTTATAAATTTATATATTTCATCTAATATCAATCTGTGAATTTTCATCAACTAGAAGTATGATGTGTAAAATACTTATGTCACACATAGGATAAAACCCTTCTTTTGAAACCAATGTATGTGTTAGTTTTTCCATCAGAGATTCATTCAAGATAGAAATCATTATTTAAATAAGGATGTGTGTTCACAGATTAATATATTTCATATTTCTTATATGTGTATTTTGGGGTCCTATGACACCTGAGACACCACATAAAAATCATAGAAAACCCATATTAATATATAAAATTATAATGGGTTCCAAACAAAATAGCTGAATTTGTTTCACATGATGAGTTGAATGATCTTCGGTTTGGAATGGGTATTTAACAATATATTTGGTATGAAGTATTCTTCTTGAATATCCAATATTATATGGAAGTTGTGGATCCAAATTTAATGGTAGGATTGATCGAGCTATGATTTTTAGGTTTTTTGAAACCTTTATCATACCTATAGGTAGAGAGGTAGTTTTTAAAGATGAAAGAGAAAGAAATATGATCCTTGGAGAGTTTGTGGTAGTGACCCTCAAATTTTTTCTATGTTAGAAACTTCGAACCATATAGGAATAATGTATCATATATTTCATTAGTGTGAAAAGGTAAGTAACATGAAACTATATTTCCAAAAGACACCATTGACATGCCATCTATATGGGACTATGGGTCCCCTTCAGAGATTCTATAGTATTAATTTTTCATCATAGAGTAGTAAATTTTCCATTGATCCAATGGGATCCAAATTTTCCTTCGATTTATCAAGAGACATTGGGTATTGATCTCAAAAAATTGAGATAGATTCAAACCATCCAAAGTTAGGTGCCAGCTGATAAATAAGCCTTAGTTTAGTGGTAGTTCTAAAACTGATTCTAGGAGTAGGAATATTCACATAGTAGTGCATTCCCTGATGGACTCATAAGTGGAACTAGATACAATGATAATTAAAGTTTATATTGAATCATCTATGGTAGTTTCCCCATTTTACATTGGTGCTTCTCACTCATTTATTTGTTATTGTACATTAAATTTTTTTACACTTTCTTATGAGATTATAAACCTTATATCTTGGAGATATTGACTCCCCTAAAGAAGAATATAGAGCATGAATTTTATTTCCCCTATTATTTTTTCACAATATTCAATGTAGAGTTGTCTTGGGATTTTCTCATCATTTAGATTAACCTTTTTGACATGATTTTTATTATGGTCTATATGAAATCTTATAGGGATAACATTGACCACTACCGTTGATGTGTTTAATTCACTACCCAATATGGGATCACTCATATTTTTTAATGAGAATAGGATCCTCAACTGAATGAGGAAAGACCCCCATTTCAAAAAGTTATCAAGCTCATATTTCAGGTTTCATCCTTGATTCTATAGGTCAATAAAAATAATTATGGTAGTGTATTACCTCTCATAGTCTATGATATCTTTGAGGTATTTAAAGAAGATTGATTAGGGTTTCCAAGATAACATTATTTATAATTATCTATCAATTTGTTCCTAGGGACATCATTGTTATACTTTATGTCTAATCATATGGATCCAATAGTGTTTAAAGAATTAAAAAAATAGATGTATTTTTTAAGTACAAGGGGTCTACTCACCCCAATGTGTCTCGAAGAGATACAGTAGTTTTTTTTTCAAGAAAGAAGATGCTTTTATCCAGTTATGTGTTTTATACAGGAAACAAAATTGTTTATAATAAAAAATTTGTAACCTGTTCCCCATAAAAATGATTTATTTGATTAATTAAAAGGAATTAGGTGGTTTTATAATATTGACCATCAGTCAAGATATCAATATTTTATGGTGATAATTGGATATTATAAAGACGTACATTCAAATAAGGTACAACCACTATGATTATCTCCTGATACCATTTTCTTTGACTATTGGTCATGCGATCTTCATAGCTATAATGAACCAAATATTCTATTGGTATCTTGATTTGTTCATGGTTATGTTCATATATGATATCCTAATATATTCCAAGATTGAAGATGAGAATGAGTAGAATTTGGGGATTTTCTGAGAAATTATTCAGGACTACCAATTTTATTTTAAGTTATCCAATTTTAGATATGGACCCATGAAGTCAAATTCTTGGGACATGTGGTGTTTAAATAGGTAATTTCAACCAATCATTAAAATGTGAAGTTTGTTGTCTCTTAGGAGGATCCTAATAATATATTTGAGATATATAGCTTCTTAGTATTAGAACTGTAATACCAGTGATTAATCAAGGATTTATATATAGTTTCATCTCCTTTAATAGCTATCACTCATAAGAGAGTAATATTTACATGGAATTCAAAGTGCCAAGATTTTTTATAAGATGAATAAGTTAGTGAACTTAACCTGTATATTGATCCTACTCGAAGTTTTTCGTGGATATTTAGTTTCTTATAGTGCCTCATGTATGGATTTAGCTTGTGTTCTAGTGTAGGGATATCATTTTGTGTCCTATAAATAAAAAAATCTTTAGTCACTTGAAATAAACAACCTTTCCCATAAATTAGAGACTAATGATATAATGCGTTTGATTATATGTTAGTGACACTTTCTTTTTGGTGAGAATCATACATTATTATCTAATAAAAAAATTATAAGATATATTTTCTCTTGGAAATACCTAAATCATAGGTTGAATAAATGGGTAGAATAACTTCATTATTTCAATCTCGACCTCAGCTATACACCAGTTAAGGGTAATTTGATTACTAATTCCATAAGTAGGAAATTTTATTCTCATGATATGAGGTAATATATAGTGGAGTCTAATATCATTATTATTATGTGCTTGTTTCACCTGGATGATAGAGAAGAGAAGGGTATATTATTTCTTAGAAATATCAATTTTACCCCCTCTCTCCTCAATATTATAACTCAAGAATAGTTAGAATATATTTAGTTCTAACATATCATGAGAGCTATATATGGTGGAGATACCACTAGTGAGTGGTCTCTATCTCTAGGTGGATCCCTTTAATATATAAGTAGGCATGTGGTATCTATATCTTTGAAGAATGAAATATTGGAATACTTATACTAGTCTCAATGGCCTTCACATCATGATGTCACCATGATATATTATAATATGAAACATTGATACTGGTGGATAATGATGAGAAGATATATATCATTTTTTTCTCTGTTCTTACCTATCTATAGGATAAATCTGAAGACCAATGACCCTTTGGTTTTCAATTACCCATCCTTATTCCTACCTATAAGTGGTACAGTGTTCACATGGATTCTATTATTGTATATCCTTATACACCTTGAGGTGGGAATTCCATTTGAGTGGGGATAGATAGGTTGAATATATCATCCAACTTTATATCAATCAAGGAAAGTTTCAATGTGATTACCCAAACCCACTCTCCCAAATTCAGTTCCATAACCACATAGTTTACATAATTTATTTGATACCAGTTTTAAAAGCCTAGATATAACCATCCATAATTAAAAAATAATAATAAAATTATTATAATATCTCTTTCATATAAAGTATGTTTTAGGTTCAGTGATTTATAGAATTAAGAAACATCATAAATTAATAAATACAATGTCTTTCTCAACTAAGGGATATTTTTCCATTATTTGTAATAAACTACCCAATTAATGATAAGTCTTCAAGATATCCCATATATTCTTCCATACATGTTATCCTTGTAAATATATCATGTATAATAATTTTCTTCATATCATACGTAATATAAAAATTATAAAGGTGTGGTCTCAAAAAATCAGTAAGGGAAACATATAACTGAATCAATCATGGTATAAACATGGAATAAATATTATGATAATAATATTTAAACAACATGAATCCAAAATAAAAAGTAATCTACGAGAATGATATATCGAAGAAAATAAATAAAAACATGAATATTAATAATATTAATCTCTTACTAATTGAATGTATAATGTTGGACACCGAACACCTACTATCAATACCTTATAATAAGACACTATCCTATTATGGGAAGAGGCATGCACTTAAAACCCAACCCATTTTTCCTCAAGAGACCTGTTAAATAATAAAGGGGATATATAATTTCATTTCACTACCATAACATGACTAAGTCTAATTCATTCACAATAAGATTCAATAATACCTTTCACACTATTCCCTAAGTAATAGCTTAAAAAATTAAAACATTTATATCTACATAATGAAAGATATTGAATTTCAATATCTAATTAACCCATGTTAGCAATCAATAATCATCAATAATGTGAATAATTTTACCCATTTAAATAAAATGGATGAAATGATCATATCCCATCTAGAGAAAGAATGTGGATTGTCAAGTAATACATAATCAACTTACCAATAATCATCTGTATTGGAATAATAATATATTTTAGAAAATAATATATCCCATGTCAATAAAATAGATAACATGATCATAAAATATATAAAGAAATAGTGATGATGGATAAAAAATATAAATTAAATTTCCCCAAATCATCCATATTGGAATAATAATATATTTAATATTAATACTTTTCTCTATGATACTAGAATAATGTACCAACTAGGTGAACATAATCTTAAATAAATAATCTAAATCATGATTTACACACCATATAGATAAATGGGTGTATGGAAAATAAAATAATAGATTAAAATGATCATAAATCATCAAAATAATGATGGTGAATGGTTTTAAGAGAACATAACCCTAGTTCCATAAGAAAACATAATAGGGTGTAGAAATAAATTAAAAATACTCATTAGAAATAATGTTTCAAATGGTATCACATGAATTGAGTTGTTTGATACCATGATTTAAATACTCAAACAATAACATGTATATATATATTTCATTAAAAATAAACCTCATTGGGGTAAATTCTTTTGAAAGTAGAAAGGGAAATAGAACCAAAAAAATAAAATGGATTTTAAAAAATGTTTTAAACATTTATCTATAATATAAACACTTAGGTATCATTCAAAGGTAATTTTTTGAAGTGGTGACATGAAATATTTTGAATCCTATTAATTTAAAATATAATCCCCACTAATGAAGCCTTGTAATTATGTAAAATTTTTCTTAGATAAATGAGGAGAGGAAGAAAAAACATATGAATGTGATCAAAAAATGTATTTTTATTATTTTTCAAAATTCCTTTATTCAAAAATCACATTATAATAATTGTAATAAAAATTTTATTTTCATTAAAACTTCATTTTACAAAATTTTTTTATAAAATTAAATATAATTAAATATTATGGTTGAAGAATGAAATAATATAGGCAATAATGTAACATCCCAGTTAATAAAGAATAAGACATATTTCATATTTATCTATATTTGTGAAATAAATATTAATTTTAATTTAAAGGGGTTTCTATGTTCGATAGCGTACCCGGTACGCAACGACAGGTTTCTTTGAAATCTTACATTGCACACTAATAATATAATATTATTATTTTAAATGGTTGTAAACTCCTAGACGATTTATTGGTGAGAATGAACAACACTAACTAGAATATTACTTTACATGTTTGTTAAATGTTTTTACTTTTATATAATAAAAGTTAGAGGCTTAAAATTTGAATGAATCTAATTTTAAGCAAAAATTTTCTGATATTCACTAAAAGGTTGATTTATCACCTTTTAATGGAAAAACCTATTTAAATATAGTTTTGGTCACTTTAATACATTATATTTGACAAATAACATCCTTCTTTATAATGGGGACATCAAAATTTACTTTGTGTAAATTTTTGGAATTTTTCCGATAAAGTTCATTTTTTAATGAATACTGAAAAATACTGTATTTTAATTCAAAACTGTTTTTTAATATAATATATTTATATTGTTAGATTGTCTTTTTAATTAGTTTTAAAGTGTAATTATAATATAATCATACTATTTAGTCCAACTTTGGTCATTGTAATTACTTTCACTTTGAAGTTAACCAAAAACAAGTGTCAATCTTTTGATAGTTATTATTTCTTAAAAACACACTATTTTTTTTAACAACGAGAATACATTTTAAAATAATTAGTTTAACATCTATGTTTTTAATTTGGTAAAATAGAAATTATTTTTGAATTTAGAATATCAAATATACCTTAGGCTGAATATTTGGTAATTTCGTGAAAAAATTCATTTTTTTTATGAATAGCGAAACCACTTAGTAGTAGTTTAAAAACTGACTTTTTCATTTAAATGAAATTTTACCACTTCCGTGAATTTAATTTAAAAAATCCTAAACACATGGTTTTTATTAATAAGTAAACTTTGGTTCAATAAGATGAAAATATTTCTTGATGAATAGTATATTTTGACTTTTATTTACCACGGTTAAAGATAAATAGTGTAATTTATGGTAAAAAGAATATTATAATAAATCAAAATTACCTTAACACTTTTCCTAGACTTATTGGATGAGTAATGGCTGACCATGGTCATTATTAGGTCTATTTTGGGGCCCCATTTATCCACTTATGAATGATAATGACAGTTTATTTTAAATAACTTAATTTAAAGGAAAAAATGAAACAAACAAATATCTCTTTGTAAATTTATATTTACATGGTTTTATATAAGTTATATTTTAGACTATAAATATTAATTTTAAAGAAAAAAAATTTACTACATCATGGTATTTTTTCTATAATTTTTAGACATTGAATAAATTAAATTATTTATGACACAATAATGATACACAGTTTAACTCATTAATAAATTATTTAAATAAATAAGATTATAAATATTAAAATAACATCCAAAACCTTAATAATTATTATTGGATGAATTTATTTCTACCATGATTCATCTTATATTCTACCTTAATGAGTTTTTGACCTTTAGAAATAAAATATCATTATATAATGAAATAATATTATCACACTTTCCTAAAGAGCCCCTCCTCCCCTTTATAAAAAACCCTCATTTCTATCCAATTCCTCACACCTCTCAAGCATTTTGGATCGTCCAAAAATTGACCAGTTAAGCTAAATACATCCCTCTCCTCATCCTAGAATCCTGACCTTAGGCATAAGGCACTTCAAGAGATCATTTTGGTTCATACCAAAGGGAGTTACACAAATTAAAGGTAACCGTTTCTCTTAACTTTTTTTCATTTATTTTACTTCTCCAACCCTAAACTCGTTTTATTACTTTATTTTATAACAAAACCAGTATCATAAATATACTAGGATGTTGTTATGAGAATTATTATAACTACACTTACACACACATCCATCTAATGGTTGAAAAACATACAGTTTCGGTAGATGGAAAACTAACGCCACACGAGATGATGATTGTTCGATTATCTCCTGCCGCCTATCATGATGGCCATTAAGATGAAACTATATTTATATATGATATATACTATGTTTATTTTTTCTTTAATCTTCTTTATTTTTCTTTTATATCATACCTTTATGATTTCCATTATGGGTAAACACGATAATTTCATTTGAGGAAGTGTAGACTACCGCCCCCTCAAAGTGACATGACTCGTTAATTCCATATGTGGTACGTATAAAGGATAGAGTTAATGATATTATATATGATATTATACTTGAATTATAATATACCTATGTATAATTTTGTTTTTATTCCATTAAAATAATAAATAGAAATGAAAGTAGCATTCATGTGTACGTACGACAAACCATCTCCATGAACAATGCATTTCATTTCTTACCTACAAATGATATGTAATATTATAAATATATATATATATATAGTGGATATATATGATATATATGATATCTAAATAATTAATATCATTCTAGATAAAATTAACTATTTATCACATGGACAACTTGTAAATATAAGGTGTTCATTTTTTACTCAACTACCAAATATCGACAAAACAAACGTTATTAACATAAATGATTACATAATTTTTATAACATGGTAATAAGTGATATAAAAGGAATAATAAACATGAAAAAGATTCTTAAGAGAGTAGAAATTAACATTAGTTTATTATTTTGTAGAATAAAGAAATATTGAGTCAAGTCGGACATGAGGTAAGGGACATCGTCTCAATATCCTTTCATTGAGACATATTTTGTTCTAATACATGACTTTATTTTATATGATGTATAAAAACCTTTGACTTTTTATTTCATTCAAATAAAATATTTTTCTACTAATAATTATACTAAATGAAAAAAAATGTTTCTTTTTAACGTAAGTGGTGACAATGACCTTTCCGTCGCCGCGAGTATTTTTTGATCTTTGGCTTACTTAACAAGCCGTAATGTTTTTAAAATAAAAATAAATAATATATACTATTTAACGTATTTTTGGTATTAGAAATGGTTTTGATAATGGTTTTAATACATTAATATTTTGAAATGTTTTGTTGTTATTACAATATGGGAATTTTATCTTTCCTTTCTGATTATGTTATGTGTTATGGTAATGTTATGGTTATTGGGAATTGTTTATGTATACAGGTGGTTCTGTGATAAACCTTGGGCGGGTGAGCCTGAGATAGCTCTCCAATGCATTGGTTAACATGACGGAGGTAAATGTGAATGTTTCTCCTAAAATATTTAGGGAATATATTGTGATGGGTATTCCAAAGTAACTCTCTATGTAGTCTTGATAGCTAAAATATAAGTATGTTATGGATGCAACAAGTTGACTTTATAGTTTATGATTTATATGTGTTATTCATAAGGCTTATGATTTTATGAGGTAAGTAAAAGATTTTATGATTTTTTTGTATTTATGAACTAATATTTTCTTTCTTTGTTTTATAACCCTTACTGAGCTTTTTATGCTCATCTCATGTATTGAAATGTTTTTCACTGGCCTTAAAGTTGAATAGGGTCAAGGATGGGATCAAGGAAATTCCATGCTCTCTAAAACATGGAACGCGACATGACTCTTTTTTTTCAATAGTTTTTATTTTATAAAAAATGGAAACTGAGTATAAGTGTCTACTTTGTAATCTTTTGAGATGTAATAGTTATGACCTAATTCTCTAAAACTCTAAACCTAAAAATATCCTCAATTTGAAACAATTTGTTTAATTCAATATTATGTAATGTTTTAAGGATGGGTCCTTATAGTTGGTTTCTGAGGTCAATTTAGATAACTTTAGGAGTTAGGGTAATTGTAAATTAATATCCATAAAGTAATTTATGTTAATATTGAAATCATATAGCATTTACAGATTACCATATTGTTTCGCTTAAGATATTTCTGTGTTTAAAATGTTTTTCTGCAGAGGAAACAGGGAAGCTATGTTGGACGACATCAGGAAGAAGACATCCTTCCGAATCAGCAACCTGAGATGGTTGGAATCAGAACTGAATAGTTTGTTGCAGTGATGTCACAATTGAATCAGGATATAAATGGTGGTGGTATCCATGAATGAGATCAGCCAAATCACCCATAGAGAAACATTTCAGTAGTGAATCATTTCATGAGGCAACAACCTCCATCATTTAGAGGATCATCTCACCCTGTGCTAGTAGAAGGGTGGATTAAAGAACTAATTTTTTTTGATGTCATGGGGTGTTCAAAACATCAAAAGTTTAGTCTTTTTGTTTACCGTTTTGAAGGTGAAGCATATCAGTGGTGGTCGATGGTGAAAAATATCAGGGATAGTGAGGAGATTGATGCTCTTTATTGGGATGAATTCAAAGGTATGTTTCTTGAGAAATATTTTCCTATGGTGGTTCATATTAGGATGGAAAAACAATTCCCATAATTAATCTAAGAGGATGACTCGTTGGCTGCTTATGGTATGCTCTGAATTTCATACGAGATCTTGATAGTAAAATCAACCATTTTTACTCAGGATTAAAGCCAAATTATCAATGTTTTTTAGCTTCTCATGAGTTCAAAAGTTATGAAAAACTTGTTCATTGTGTAGAGAAGGTGGAAATGGAGTTTTCCAATGATCAAGTGTTTTTTGAAAAACAACAAAATTAGAGGTCGAGGTGGCAGGAAAAATGG
The DNA here is from genome assembly GCA_963277665.1 of Viscum album. NCBI lineage: Eukaryota > Viridiplantae > Streptophyta > Magnoliopsida > Santalales > Viscaceae > Viscum > Viscum album. The sequence goes on from OY728137.1 coordinate 1,721,121,117, forward strand.
AGGAACTATTCAAAAAAGTCTGATGGTAAGGAACATCAGTTTATAGTTTGTGAAAATTGTTGTAAAAATCATCCTATGGAATGTATTTTGAATTCGTCTAAGTGCTAAAAATGTGGTAAAATGGGATATAAGGCTCGTAATTTCACTGAAAAATATCAAGGTAACGGTAAGAAAAAATCTGATTTATATTCAGAAAAATGTTTTAAGTGCAATGAAATGAGTCATTATGCAAATGAGTGTCCAAAAGAGAACTCAACTGAGGGAAAGCAGCCATACTATAAGAAAAAAGGGGTGGTGAAATCCTCTGCAACTACTTTAGTAGATGTTGGGGAATAAAATAAAGTAGTATCAGGTACACTATTTTTTTGTTCATATTATGCCAATGTGTTGTTTGATTCAGGTTCTACATACTCTTTCATTTCTGAGAAGTTTTCTAGTAAATTGGGAATTCCATCTCAAGATATGAATATATAACTGATGATAAAAACACCTAGAGGAAATGTTGAGACAAAAAGAAAACATAAGAACATTCCTGTCCTTGTGTGTGGAAAGAATCTACCTGTAAACCTCATTGTTTTGCCTCTAGTAGAGTTTGATGTTATTTTGGGTATGGATTAGCTTCCTGTTTATCATGCTAAGATTGACTGCAAAGCTAGAGAGGTTTCTTTTTAGAATGATTTTCAGTTTGTATACAATAATTAACACTTAATTTTGATAAAATATTAGGAATCTTAGAAACTAGTAAAATATGGAAATGAATGTTACCTTGCACATATTATTGAAAATAAAGAAACTTTTCAGATTAATGATGTGACAGTTGTAAATGAGTACATTGATGTTTTTCCTAATGAGTTTCCTGGTATTATACCTGATTGATAAGTTGAATTTACTGTTGACATAGTTCCTGATGCTAATCCAATTTCAAAACCCCCTTATCGAATAGCTCAAATTGAACTTTTAGAGTTAAAGATGCAATTGCAGGATTTATTAGATAATGGTATCATTCGACCTAGCACATCACCATGGGGTGCTCTTGTCTTGTTTGTTAAAAAGAAATATGGTTCAATAAGACTTTTCATTGATTATAGAGCATTGAATAACATCACTGTTAAGAATAAGTAATCTTTTCCTCATATAGATGATTTTTCGGATTAGCTCCAGGGAGCTCAGTATTTTTTTAAGATTGACATGATATCAGGGTAACATCAGTTCAAAATTGAAAGAAGAAGAAAATATGAAGACCGCGTTTTGTAATAGATATCACCATTATGAATTTGTAGTTATGCCTTTTGGTTTAACCAATTCACCTACTGTATTCATGGATCTTATGAATTGAATTTTCCGTGAGTTCTTGGATAAGTTTTTGGTTGTGTTAATTGATGATATTTTGGTTTATTCCAAACTTAAATTAGAACATTAATTTCATTTAAGGGTTTTCTTGAAAACCTTAAAATAAAAGAAACTATTTGGAAAAATTCGGCAAGTGTGAGTTTTGGTTGCAACAAATTTCTTTCTTTGGTCACATTGTTTCAAAAAATGGCATAACTGTTGATCCTGCTAAATCAAAAGATGTTTAAGAATGGCCAATACCCACAAATATAACTGAGATCTGTAGTTTTCTTGGTTTAGTATGTTATTACCAGAGGTTTGTTGAAAATTTTACACGTTTATCTAGTCTAATGACTAAGTTAACTCGAAAAGGTGTTAGGTTCATATGTACAAAAGAATGTGATAGTTGTTTTAAGGAATTGAAAAGAAGATTGGGGAATGCTCAAATTTTGGAACAACCTTCTAGAAATGGGAGTTTGTTATTTACAGTGATGCTTTGTTTAAGGGACTTGGTTGTGTCCTAACGATGAATGATCAGGTAATTTCTTACGCTTCACGTCAGTTGAACCCATATGAGTTAAATTACCCTACACATGATTTGGAATTTTCTTATATTAGTTTTTCTTTGAAAATATGGAGGCATAATTTGTATGGAGTAAAATGTGATATATATACTGACCACAAATGTTTAAAGTATATATTCACTCAAAAATAATTAAACATGAGATAGGGGAGATGGTTGGAATTGATCAAGTATTATGATTGCACAATCCATTTCCATCCAGGAAAAGAAAATTAATTGGATGATGCTTTGAGTTGAAAAAGTAAAGCTTCATTAATGATGTTACGTTTGGAATAAGATCCTTTAGTTTTTGATTTGATAAACTTTGGAATAGAAGTTGTTGGTGCAAGAAATTCTTCTATTTTGTATCAGGTGTCAGTGAGATAATCTATATCAGACAGAATTAAGAAAGAACAGAAGGAATACTATGAGTTACATAAAATGTTAGAGTTGGTTTAAAAGGGTAAGTTGACTTAATTTAACATTGATAATGATTGTGTTTTGAGACTTGTAAAGAGGTTATATGTGCCTTGTGATTAACAGTTGAAGAAAGAGTTGTTATGTAATGCTCATAGTTCCCCAATTTCAGTTAATCCTGACAGTACTAAGATGTACAGAGATCTTCAGGTGTATTACTAGTGGGATAGAATGAAAAGAGATATTGCCTATTTTACTGTGAAGTGTTTGACTTTTCCACAGGATAATGAAGAGCGGAAGTTACCAAAAGGGAAGATTTAGTCTTTACCGGTTCCAGATTGGAAATGGAAAAATATATCCATTGACTTCGTTGTGGGATTACCGAAGACATCTCGAGGAAATAATGCACTCTGGGTTATTGTTGATCGATTGACTAAATCAGCTCATTTCCTTCATATTAGAGATACGTAGTCTCTAGATAAAATTTCTTGATTGTATGTTAAAGAGATAGTCAGGTTGCATGGAGTTACCCTCTCTATTGTATCTGATCGTGATCCCAGGTTTACTTCTAACTTTGGGAATGGTCGTCATAAGTTGTTGGGTAATGAATTAATTTTTAGTACATCTTTTCATCCTCAATCAGATGAGCAATTAGAATGAACAATTCATACCCTGAAGGATATGCTACATGCTTGTTCACTGGATTACCAGGGAAGTTGGGATGAATATCATTCTTTGGTTTAATTTTCATATAACAACATTTTTCATTCTAGTGTACAGATGGATCCATTTGAGGCATCATATGGAATGCATTATCGAACTCTTCTTTTTTGGGATGAAGTAGGTGAAAGGAAGCTGATGGGACTATAATTGGTAAAAGAGATGGCATAAAAACTGCAGTTGATTCCAAAGAACATGATAACAGCTTAGAGCAGGCATAAATGTTATGAGGATAACTGGAAGAACGATATTTCTTTAGAGGTACGTGATCATGACTTTCTCAAAGTTCCTCCATGGAAAAGTGTGATTCATTTTTGTATGAAGGGAAAGTTTAATCCAATGTTCATTCAACCTTATGAAATCCTTGAGAAAATTGGATTAGTTGCATACAGAGTGGATTTACCTCCATGTTTATCCCAGGTACACAATGTTTTTCATGTTTCGATGTTGAGAAAGTATATTCCAGATTTATCTCATGTTTTGAGCCCAGAGATAGTTCAGTTAAAAGAGAATCTCTCTTATGAAGAACAAATAGTCTAGATTCTTGACCATAGAGAGAAAGTGATGCAGAATAAGGTAATTCACCAGGTAATGGTTTTGTGGAGAAACCACACAGTTGAAGAGGCAACGTGGGAATCTGAATATGCTATGAGGGATAAACACCCCCACTTATTTGATAAATGAATAAAAATTGCGGGGACAAAATTTCCAAAAGGGGGGAAGGTTGTAACATCCCAGGTAAATAAAGAATAAGACATATTTCATATTTATTAATATTTGTGAATTAAATATTAATTTTACTATAAATGGGTTGTTATGTTCGATAGCGTACCCGATACGCAACAGCGGGTTTCTTTGAAATCTTACGTTGCACACTAATAATATAATATTATTATTTTAAATGGTAGTTAAATCATGCCATTGTATTGGCGGGAATGAACAAAACTAACTACAATATGATTATACATGTTTGTTAAATGTTTTTACTTTTATCCAATAAAAGTTAGAGTCTTAAAATGTGAATGAATCTAATTTTAAGCATAAATACTCTAATATTCACTAAAAGGTCGATTTATCACCCTTTAATGGGGAACCCTATTTAAATATATTTTTGGTCACTTTAATGAATTCTATTTTACCAAATAAAATCCTTCTTTAGAATGGGGACATCAAAATTTACGTTTTGAAAATTTTTGGAATTTTTTTGATAAAGGTCATTTTTTAATGAATAGTGAAAAATATTGTATTTTAATTAAAAACTGTGTTTTAATAAAATTTATTTATATGGTTAGATTATATTTTTAATTGGTTTTAAATTGTAATTATAATATTTTTATACCATTTAATTTAATGTTTGTCATTAGAATTAATTTCACTTTGAAATTTGACATAAACAAGTGTCAATCTTTTGATAGTTATTGTTTATCAAAAACTCGCTATTTGTCTTAACAACGGGAATTAATTTTAAATTAATTAATGAAACATATATGTTTTCAATTTTTTAAAATAGACATTATTTTTTAATTTGTAATATCAAATATATCTTAGGCTGATGTTTTTTCAGTTTTCTGAAAAAATACATTTCTTGATGAATAATGAAACCACTTAGTAGTAATTAAAAAAAGTAACTTTTTCATTTAAATGAAATTTTACCACTTTTTTGAATTGAATTTTGAAAATTTGACATTCATGTCTTTTATTATAAATTAAAATGTGGTTCCATGATATGAAAATAATTTTTGGGGAATACTAACTTTTGACTTTTATTTTCCGCGGTTAAAGATAAATAGGGTAATTCAAGGTAAAAGGAATATTATAATAATTAGAAACTACCTTAAAAATTTTTCTAACTTTATTGGATGAGTAATGGCCGACCATGGGAACCATGGGGTCGTTTTTGGGACCCCATGGAGCCACTAATGAATGATAATGACACTTTATTTTAATTAACTTAATGTAAAGGAAAAAATGACATAAACAAATATCTCTTTCTAAATTAATTTTAACTGGTGTTATATAATTTATCATTTAGACTATAAATATTAATTGTAAAGATAAAAATATTTCCTACATCATGGTATTTTTTCTATAATTTTTAGACATCAAATAAATTAAATTATTTATGACACAATAATGATGCAGTGTTTCTCTCATTAAAAAATATTTAAATAAATAATATTATAAATATTAAAATAACATCCAAAACCTATCCATTTTTTGGATGAATTTATTTTGACCATGAGTCATCTTATATTCTACCTTAATGAGTTTTGGACCATTAGAAACCGAATATCATTATATAATAAAATAATATTATCACACATTCCGAAGGAGCCCCTCCTCCCCCTTATAAAAACACTCAATTCTAACCAATTCCTCACACATCTCAAGAATTTTGGATCCTCAAAACTCTATCCAATTAATCTCCCTACATCCCTCTCCTCTTCATAGAAGCCTTACATTAGGCATAAGGAACTTCAAGAAACCCTTTTGGTTCCTAGCAATGATAGTTGCCAAAATTAAAGGTAACAGTTTCTCTTAACTTCTTTTCTTTTATTTTACTTATCCAACCCCTAATATATTTTTATTAGTTTATTTTGTAAAACAAAAAGTATCCTCAATATACTAGGATGTTTTTATGATAATTATTCAAACTACACTTACACACACCTCCATCTAATGGGTGAAGAACATACTGTTTCTGTGGATGACAAACTAACACCTCATGAGACGATGATTGTTCGATTATATTCTACAACTTATCATGGTGTCCATTAAGATGAAACAATATTTATATATGAAATATATTATGTTTATGTTTTTTTATGCTTCTTTATTTTTCTTTTATATCATACCTTTATGGTTTCCATTATGGGTAAATGCAATAATTTCATTTGAGGAAGTGTGGACTACCGCCCCCTCAAAGTGATATGACTCATTAATGCCATATGTGGGATGTATAATGATAGATTTAATGATATTATATATGATATTTTAATATATTATAGTATACCTATGTATAATTATGTTTTAATTCAATTAAAATATGAAATAAAAATGAAAGTAGCTTTCATACGTATGTACGGTTTACCGTCTCCATGAACAGTGCATTTCATTTCTTACCTCCAAATGATATGTACTGTTATAACCATATATATATATATATATATATATACTGGATATATATGATATATATGGTATATAAATAATGAATATAATTCTGGATATAATAGACTATTGAACAAATGGACAACTTGTAAATATATGGTGTTCATTTTTTACTCAAGTACCAAATATTGACAAAACGAACGTTATTATCTTAAATGATTAAATAATGTTTATAACAAAGTAATAAGTGATATAAATGGAATAATATACTTAAAAAAGGTTCTTAATAAATTATAAATTAACATTAGTTTATTATTCAAGAGAATAAATAATGATCATGTCAAGTTGGATACGAGGTGAGAGACTTCGTCTCAATCTCCTTTCATTGAGGCATATTTTGTTCTAATACATGACTTTCTTTTATACACTCTATAAACACCTTTGACTTATCATTTCATTTAAAGGGAATATTTTTCTATGAATCATTTTACTAAATGAGAAAAAAAATAATGTTTCTTTTTAACATAAGCGATGACAACGACCTTTCTGCCGCCGCGAGTATTATTTGATCTTTGACTTCCTTAACAAGCCGTAATGTTTTTAAAAGGAAAAAAATACCATATACTATTTTATGAATTTTTTTGTAACATCCCAAGTAAGTAATGAATAATAGATATTTTTATCTATGTCTTTTAATGATTAAGATAGTGTTATAGAGGCTTAAAATGAATACAATCTTATGCATGAAATACACTAATATTCTTAAAAGATTGTTTTAGTGCCTTTTGATGGAAAACCATTTTTGAATCTTTATTTTGACAATTTTATAAACTATGTTTGTCAAAATAATCTTATTCTTTATGATTGGGACATCAAAATTTACCTTGTGTGAATTTTTGGTATTTTTCTGATAATGTTCATTTTTTAATGAATAGTGAAAAATACTGCATTTTACATCAAAACTGCTTTTTAATCTAATTTATTTATATGATTAGATTATTTTTTGAATTGGTCTTGAAGTGAAATTAGAATATATTTTTACCATTTTATCCAATGGTGGTCATTGGAATCAATTTCACTTTGAAATTGGACTTAAACTAGTGTCAATCTTTTGATACTTATTGTTTTGTAAAAACACGCTATTTGCTCTGGCAGCGGGAATTAATTATTAAATTAATTAATGTGACTTATATGTTTTGAATTTTGTAAAATAGACTTCATTTTTGAATTCAGAATATCAAATATAGCTTAGGGTGAATTTTTGGTAATTTTCTGAAAAACTTCAATTTTTGATGAATAGTGAAACCACTAAGTGGTAATCAAGCAAACTGATTTTTCAGTTAAATGAAAGTTTACCACAAATGTGTATTGAATTTTGAAAATCCGACATACATGGTTGTCATTAAGAAGTAAAATGTGGTTCAATGGGATAAAAATAATTTTTTGGTGAATAGTAAATTATTAAGTTTTTAATCGCGATTAGTGGTAATTAGTGTAGTTTAAGGTAAAAATGATTTTATAAGAATGTGAAAACACCATGACACGTGTCCTACACCTATTGGGTGAGTCATGGCCGACCAAGACAAGCTATGGGCCAACTTGGGGACCCCATGGATCCACGTTTGTTGGGAAATGACATAAAATACTTTTTATTTAATGTTAAAGTGGAAATGACACAAACATAATATGTTTTACAAGAACAATTTTTAAGTGGGGTTATACACGTCCAAATTTTGATTATAAATATTAATTGGAAAGCTAAAAAGATTTCCTATATCATAGTATTTTTTTTATAATTTTTAGACATTAAATAAATATAATTATTTATGACATAATAATGATGCAGCGATGACATCATTATTTGATGATTTAAATAAAATGAAAAGACAATGTAATATCTATGAACTACACATGGACAAAACCAATTGGATGAGTGTATTTCGAACCCTTATCACATTATCCACGAATTATATCAATGTGTGTCCTTTTGAAACCGAAACACATTTTCAAATAATGTAATATTTCTTTACTTTCCAAAAGTGCCCCTCCTCTCCTCTTATAGAAGGCCCCCACCTCTACCTCATTTCACACACTACTCAAGCCTTTGGCTCGTCCAACCCCTGCCCATTTACTCTCTCAACATCCCTCTCCTCATCCTAGAGGATTCCCTTTGGGAAGAATCCTTTCAAAGGAAGTCTTTATGCTCAAAACAAAAGGAGTTACGCTTTTAAAGGTAATTCTTTCTCTCATGTTCATTTGTTTTATTTTGCTTCTCCAACCCCCTAAACTCTTTTTATTTTCTTCTTTTGTAACAACACAAATATCTTCAATATACTAGTATGTTTTCATAAGATTTATTTGAGCTACACTCTCACACAACTACATCAAATGGTTAATGAACATACGGTTTCCGTGGATGGCGAAATTATGCCTCCCGAAACGATGATTGTTCAATACTCATTTAACACCTTCAAAGGTGGCCATTATGATGTCACTATTTTTATATATGATATATAATATGTTTATGTTTTCCTTAAGCTTCTGTTTTTTTCATTTTGGTCATACCTTTATGGTTTCCATTATGGGTAAACACGATATCTTCATTTTAGGAAGTGCGGACTACCGCCCCCTAAAAGTTATTTGATTCGTTAATACCATATGTGCGATGTGTAAAGGATAATGTTAATGATATTATATATGTTATTATACTGGAATTATAATATACCTTTATATCATTATGATTCCATTTTATAAAATACGAAACAGAAATGAAAGTAGCGTTCATGCGTACGTACGGCTTACCGTCTCCATGAACGGTGCATTTCATTTCTTACCTCTAAATGATTATGTAATATTATAAATGCATGTATGTACTGGATATATATGACATATATGATATCTAAATCATGAATACCGTTCTGGATATAATGAACCTTTGACCAAATTAACTACATGTAAGTGTAAGAAGTCTATTTTTGACTTAAGAACCAAATACCGACAAAATGAACATTATTAACTTAAATGAGTACATGATGTTCATAACATGGTATAAAAGGAATAATGAACTTGAAAAAGGTTCATAAGCAAGTAGAGATTAACTCAAGTTTATTATTCAGGACATTAAAGAACGGTCGGGTCAAGTCGGATACGAGGTATGGGACTTCGTCTCAATCTCCTTTCATTGAGGCATATTTTGTTTTATACACAACCTTATTTTATACGGTGTATAAACCCCTTTGACTTTTACGTTTATTCAAAAGGAATATTTTTTATACGAAGCGTTTACTAAACGACAAAAGGGAATGTTTTTTTTTTTGTACGTATGCGGCGACAACGACTTCTCTGCCGTCATGACCGTTATTTGAGTTTCGGCTTCCTCTACAAGCCATACCTTCTTTTTAAAAGAAAAATAAATACAATGTTTTACTTTTCTTTTATTTTGGTATTGAAAATGTTTTTCATAATATTTTATATCAATGTGTGGTATTGATATCTTGTGATTGAATGGTGGAAATGTTATGTTTCCATTATGCATGTTTTATGTGATACGTTTATGTTGAGGTTCTTGGGCATTATTATGAAGACGGGTGGTTCCGTGATAGACTAAGGGCGGGTGATCCCGTTATATCTCTCCAATGCATTGGGTAACGCGAAAGAGTGAAACGTTAAGGTTTCTCCGAAGAGATTTTTAGGGAATATACTGTGATGGGTTTTCCAAACATAACCAAGAGGGTTACTCCCTACGTAAGAATGTTATGAATGCCTCAAGTTACCTTTATGTCTTATGGTTTCTATGATTTATTAATGATTTTATGAGGTGTGTTAAAGTGCCTATGTTTTATGGGTAAAGTATGATTTCATTCTTATGTATATATGAACTCATGTTTCCTTTCCATGTTTTTTAACCCATACTGAGATTTATGCTCATCCCAAGTTTTTGAAATGTTTTTCACAGGTCAAGGGAAAGGTACATGATAAGATGATAGAGTCAAGGATGTGTCAATAAATAATCCATGTTTTATTTTAAATATGCTTCCATTGATGGGAATGAAGAATACTATCTTTATATAACCACTTTGTTTATATGTGGTTTGTAATGCAAGTTTTATGATCTAATTCTCTAAAACTCTAAACCCGAAAAGATCCTCAATGTGTAATCTTGTAATAACTCATGATTAAGTAAGGTTTAAGGCTGGGGCCTTATATTTTTTGTATTTAAAATTGTTTTTATAATGGTTTTGATACGTTAATATATTGAAATGTTATATTTTTATTTCAATGTGGGAATTTTATCATTCTCTTATGCTTATGTTCTGTGTTATGATCATGTTATGTTTCTTGGGGATTATTTACATATATGGGTGGTTTTGTGATAATCCTAGGGTGGGTGAACCCGAGCTAGCACTCCAATGCACTGGGTAATGTGACAGAGGTAAACGTGAATGTTTCTCCTAAGAGATTTAGGGAATATACTATGATGGGTATTCCAAAGTAACTCCCTATGTAGCTGTGATAGCAACAATGTAAGTATATTATAGATTCCACAAGTTAACTTTATGATTTATTATTTCTATATGTTATTCATAAACCATATGATTTCATGAGGTAAGTAAAAGAGTTTATTTTTTGTATGTATAAATGAACTAATGTTTTCTTTCATTGTTTTATAACCCTCACTGAGCTTTTTATTCTCATCCAAAGTTTTGAAATTCTTTTAATGGGATTTAAAGTTAAATCGGGTCAAGGATGGGATCAAAGAAAAGTCATGCTGTCTAAAACATGGAACTGGATATGACTCTTTTTATCAGGAGTTTTAATTCTTTGAAAAAAATGGAAACTAAGTAGAAGTTTTTAATTTGTAATCTTTTGAGATGTAATAGTTATGTCCGAATTATCTAAAACTTTAAACCTAAAAAGGTCCTAAATGTGAATTAATTTGTTTAATTAAATATTATGTAATGTATTAAGGTCGGGTCCTTATAAATAAGTTCATGAAACAACATTATAACCCAAGGAAGGATACCCGAGCAATCAATATCCCTTTTGTGAAACATACTCTATAAAGAATGAATCATTTAAAATGGTAAAAATGTAATCAATGAGAGAATATAAAAAATAAAATAAAATCGTATAATGTACCCAACTCAAACGTTCAAGTGAATGATAATAACTCAGTGAGTTAAAATTTATTTACAAAAAACACTTCTGTTAGGTGTAATATTTGAGTCAAAATACTTTTGATGAAAATAATTTTATTTTTCTTTGTTTAAACAATAAATTATAAGGAAAATATTATAGATAATTCATGGAATATTTAATCTACAGAAAATAGTACAAATGAAACATAGTGTATAATATGTAACATGGCTCAAAGAATCAGAATTGCGACCAAGAAAAACCTTACAGTTTGAGTAATAGTTTTTATAAAAATCCCATGAATAATATAGATTATAATTACACTTATAATAACATTATTAAAGTATAAATAATGATGATGTATCTAAAATATGTATTATTAACACAAATAAAATTAAATTTGGTTTACAATAACAAATATGTCTCAAGGTTATGAAATTGAGATTTAAAAATTACATTGATCCTAATTCATTTTTCACTAGAATGAAACATCGTGAATAATTTAATTAATTTAATTAAATAATTATCTAATAAAATTATTCATTTATATAAACATTTATACTCTTTGTTTATTATCATTATATACCTATAAATAAAAGTTTGTTTTTTACTATTTTCACTACTATGTTCATATAATCTTTAATATTTTGAACATGTTTCATAAAAATGGTGTTGGTATTTATTATGGTTAATAAGTTCATAATTGAATGATTATTAAGGGTTCTATAATATATGTTATATGATATTTATAAATTACACAATTAAATGAATGGTTGTTTTGGTATCAAACCATGAAGATGACATCGATGATGATCATGTTTCAAAATCTGTTTTCTTAATTAATGTGTTAATTGTTGATATAAATTTAAAAAATAGAACATTATTTACAAATTTATATCATATTATACAAGTAAAAAAGTTCTCATAATAATCCATGAGATAAATTCATTATATTATTGAATTAGGTGGTTAAACCATACCAAACATGAACTTACAATGATTAATAGATGATTATGAGGTGGTTTAGTTTTAATATAATTATTCCATAAGCATAATAATATTATAATGTTTTTATCTAAAATATATTTCAAAAGTATAAGTAATTATAATGAGAATATAATTTATATAAAGGCATTATATGGATATAAGATATCATTATCTTCTTAGTTCCCTTATTATAAATGATTGAATTAACGATAATCTTTTATTGATCATATCATTAATAAGTAATCCAATTTTTCATAAAAAAATAAATGATATCATAAAAATAATATTTATCATTTAATACCATCTTCATGACCATCCATGAGAGGTGGTGATGATAATAAAAACGAAAATCAATAGTTCAATAGAGGTTGTAGTCTGCACATAGAGAAGGTTCAAAATTTTGTTTTCTATAGAAAAATAGAAATGAGTAACATGGTTTATTGTTTGAAAGTAATAAAAATTATTTAAATATTATGTTTATTGATTAAAGTATTATTTTAGACAATCTTTTTAATCTATTGAAGGAAATAGAAACATGTTTCATCGTGGAGGCGGGAGTTCGTACAACGCATGAATTATGATCATGTTTTTCATAATAGAAAAGAGAATACATTATTAATGCGTATTTCAATAGGATAATAATTTTATTAATATAACTGATACTTATTTATTTAGATAATTATATGAAAATAATTATTGAAAAAAAATACAAAATAATAAAGGAGAAATTATTACTCATGTTGATCACTTCAAGATTTCCTAGAAAGATCCCTTAAAAATGGAGAGCATAGCATAATATATTGGGAACAAAAGATTAAAAAGGTGAAAGAGTATCTAAGGGGAAGGAAAAATTTCAGGGATTTAGGAGGAGACCCAATTTTTAGGAGTTCCATGAATGGGTTCAAAGAGGTCGCATTTATAAGTGGTGAGAATGGAATTTTTGTAAAACTTTCAAGTTAATATAAACTGGGAACATGTTAAAATTTTAAAGTAGATAAAGAATTTATGAAATTTGGAATGAGGAATATATAAGTTTTACACAAACCTTATTAACTCAATTATAGGTATCTTATTATCATATTTCAAGCCCTTTAGCCCTTGTATTATTACTTTTATTATTTTAACTTTTACAAAGGTGGCTAGTTTTTACCTAAGGTAACTTAATTTTTATAAATAAAAATACTTTTTTCCTTAATTATTATAAATTTTTAAACCATTTTTATGATTCAATTTCTATATTTGTTAAAAACTAACTTTTAAATGATAAATGTATAATATATCATAATTTTTTTCGAGAAAAATACAATTTATATTATAATGTCTCAAATATGGGTTTGATAATTAATACCATGATATTTAAAATTATAAATTAAAATAAATAACACAAATATCAACATATAAAATGGTTTTATGAAAAATAAGTTCATACTTATATAATAAAAATGTTATAAAATTATTGTTATTTGTAAAAATGATATTTCTCAAAATTCAATTAAATAAATTACTTTATAAATTCATTTAAATAATCATATTATTATATTATTATACATAATCCAAAGTTGATGTTTTAAAAAAAAATTAAAAAATTTTATAATTTATTTTTTTATTAAAATCCCAAAATATAGTAGAAATTTGTTCATATTGAAAAATATATTTTTTAAATGGTAACTATTTTTATTATTATTTCTTATAAATTAATAATTTATTTATTTGTAATATATTATTTATATTATAAATATTTTTCATTATTATCTATAGATAAAAAATCTAGTTTCTTGAAATAAAATATCAATTTTAGAAAAATATATATTTTAGAAAAATGGTATTCTTATTTTTTTTAATGTACTAATTTAATTTCATTTATATTAAAAGTATCCATTAATATAAGTCTATAAATATTTCATAATACAGTTCCTATAATTAATTCATTATAATTAAATATTTATTTTTTAACAGTAATACATAATATTTATAATTTTATTAAAATTTAACATAGTCCCATTTATGTTTGGTGTTTCAGGTAGATAAATTTATCAAACACTTTTAATTATTAAAAGGTAATAATATATTAAAGTTTTAGAGTGTTACATTATCCCCCACTTAAATGAATTGTGTCCACGTAGTTTGACTCATAATATTGAAGTAATTTCTATAGCGAACTCATAATTAACCGTATACTACTAGACAATCATGGTTTTATTTAGGGTGTGGAATGAGATTTTATCAATACGAAAAGTTATTATAATAACATTATAAAGATATATAACCCATTCATAATTTCATATATATTTCCACTAAGGGAATAATATCTAGATCAATAAGGAATAACTTTCCCACAACCATTGAAAATGATTTATCTAAAAATAATACCACAATGGGTTTTTATATATAACTTAACATCCAGTAGTTTGTGATAACATAAATAAAATAAGATAGTTTAAAATTGAGAGTGAATACTCACTATCAAATTAATTTTTATTATTTCCATAGCTATTTCTCTTTTCACATGGTTTTTGGTAAATATTTCCCTTATTGTCCCCTAAAATGGGAAATATAATTACATTATGCCAAACTCTCTTGAAATTGAAGCAATAAACATATTATATTATCTTTTTACCTTAAACATATCAGTATGATGACCTTTATCTACACACTTATTTGAATACCATTTGATTTTAAAATAAAACTATGTTTGATAGTGTATATGACATGGTACACCGATCTTAAATGAACCAAAATATATTACAATATAAATATGATCATTATAATCTAGAAATCGAATGGGATGATATGAATTGGAGTAACCACATTATGAAATATATATATCTGAAAAAATATAAATTTATTGATTTATTCTTAGGAAACAAGAACTCAATTTTCAGTAATGTAATTTTATGCTTCAAAAATAAGTTTTATTAAAAATTGGTTTTTTTTATAAAATATTATAATTAATTTATAAATAATTTGGAAATTTTATTTCATAAATATGATATAATTTTCTAAATAAACATATCAAAATTATCTTACGGTGAAATTTTGGGAATTTACTAAAAATAATGATTTTCCAATAAATAATGAAAATACTAACATTTATAAAATATAATTTCATTGAAAAGACCCATTGTGAATTTAATTTTACATTATATTAAGATAATTATAATTTAATTATATTTAATCTAAATAATTATAATGGAATCATTATTAACCCTTATTTTGGAACAAGTTTATTTTTTTCTTAAAAATGGATTTTTATTAAAAAATGTTTTTCATTGAGTTTTGTACTTTTACCTTAACATAATTTCCAACAATTCTAGAGATTGAAAATTTAAAATTGGATTAAATATTTGTAATCATGTGTCATAATTTTGTTAAATATGAATATTTTTTTTTCAAAAAAATTGATCTAACCATAGTAAATATTTATCACCTCAGTAACGAAAAATCAGCTAATAATGGTTTAAAATAATGTTACATGGACTAAAAGTCTCCATGAAACATATATTTATTTTATTTTATAATTTTATTTCAATAATTGACATCAATGGTTTGAAATTTTGGTAATTTATTTCCACTTTCATTTGAAAATTAAATTAATGTGATTTTTAATAAAGAATAAAAAGAAAATGCAACTCTCTTTGATTTAATATCATTAATATTTTGTAATAGAGAAAAAATTAATATTATATTATAAATTTTTATTTGAAATATTATTTGATTTTAATAGTCATGATAATTTACTTTTAATTTTTATTGATGTAATAACTGTTTTAAACTTTTACACAATACTAACATAGTACTAGTTCATGTAATAAAGGAACAAGTAAATGATTTAAAAAACTAATATAATATAATTTTGAAGAATTATTCAATTAAAATAATTTTATTTTTGGGAAAAATATATCATATTAATTATGTTTTAAAATTTTATATTATAATTCTATTTCTCTATTTATTCCTTCAGAGACAAACTATGTTAATAGTCGCAAAATTACTATAATGGCATATTATGTTAAATAATATTTTATTTTCATATTTTAAATTAATAAAAATGTTATATTTATCCATATTATTTGGATATGGTCAGATATATTATACATATTCTACTTATTGGATAAGTTTCCTTTTATAGTTACCTTCTTGAAACCTAATGAGTAAAAAAATATTGATATCACGATAATCGTTAAAAGGGTTAATAAGGGGATAAAACTAAAAGGCAAAGGTTAAAACATCACATAAAATACTAAAATTATTATTTTATGAGTTTATTTTAACTCATAAGTATCATGAATTAAAAATATATAAATTATTTTCCAATTTTCTTTGAAAATATTTTTATATTAATTTAATACACTAAGTCATTCCAAGAGTGCCCCTCTCATCACTTATAAAAGGGACCTCCACTCTTCTCTTCCACACACATTTGGAGAACTCTAATTTGGAAACCCCATATCCAAAAACCATACTCAAATTCTCTTCCCATGACTTATAGGCTCCATTCCAATCAAAGGATCTACCTAGAGGGCTTAAGGTGTAAGTGAAAGAGGTTATCCAAGGGGAATTTATAAGTCATAACCGACCGATTTCAAGTTTATTTCTTCTTCAAAATTCATCAAATATTATTTAACCGTTATGAAATAATAAAATAATTATATTTTTTATATTTAAATATTATTATTATGAATGAACATCTTTTTTATCTCTTTTTCTATCCTATGGTAAAACATCACTCTTGCATACATGTCATTTACAACCTCCACAAAGAGATGTGTTTCATTCTTCATCACCACCTCAAAAGGATGGTTATTTTTATGTATTTAATTAATATATAAAAATATAAATTATATTCCATAAATAATTATCATTTTTAAGGATAAGATATTATCTATTTTATTACCTCTCCATCTATTGAAAAATGATAACGTAATTCATGTGTACTTATGGACTTACACCACCATGATGTAGTGGGATTTATTTTTACTATATGACTTTTATATATGTTTCTAAAATGGTCTCAAAAAAATAAAATTGATAATTATGTCATGATTATTATTTTTTGGATTATTTAACAATTACTTTTTTTACCATGATCATCATACTGAAGTCATTTTTCAACTATGAACTCAACATCTTTAAAACACATAGTGAGGAGTTAACTGGTTAAGTAATTAAATATGTTATTGAAATAAAATAAATAAATGGTTTAATAATAAATTAATAAAAAAATTAATGGTTCTTAAACAATTAAATATCTTATATTTTTTATTAATCTTGATTAAAGGACACACATGGAAAGCTGGGATTTGATGTAAGGGGCTTCTTAACTCAATTTGCAATCATTGTGTTATAAATCAACTTCATTAACTATGTTATTTCAAAATTATGTATGAAATGAACTATTATTTATATTATAATTTCATTCCACTTTTGTTTTTATAATTTATACAAATAATAAATTAATTAATTAATTAAAACTATAATGTTACAATATTTGTAAAGGATTATTCGTCTCAAAATGGCTTCTTTGAGATGTCTTGTACTATGTACCAACATTATTTCATAAGGTTTATATACCAAAAATTGATATATTATACCATTAATCAATCATTTATCAAAATATTTAGTGTTACTTTTACGTCCTCTATTTCAATATATACAAATTCCAAAGTTATAAAAGTTGAATGGGTTTTCATGGTCTCAATTTCAATTCATTAGGACATACTATATTTCATGCATAATGTTAAATTTATATAGTTAAATTAATTATACATTAATATATATTCAAATATTATTTCTTTGAAATTATATTAATATAATCATTTTTTGTTCATTCATTTAATGTATTCTTGATTCAAGCATTATTTTATTGGAAAACATTTCTTATCTCTAACTTTCTTCTTTGAGAAATGTTTTTATTGATTCACCAATATTAAATTATATGTTATATAAAATAATCCTTGACATATAATATCATCAATATTTTTATAATCAATATATTATTTTCCCTTTTATTTTTTTACTTTTAAATGGTTTTTGGCATTAAAATATCGTAAAGGGTTTTATTAAAAAAACATTGTTTTAATGTTTTCAGATTCATTAAATGGAAATCATTCTCTATAATCAATATATTTTTTCCTGAATATTCTTTTATAAAAATAAATTATTTCTGAAATATATTTTCCATGATCTTTTACCTTCATTTAAAAGTTTTTAAATGGAAATTTATTAACATTTTCTACATGGTTTACTTTTGACTATCTTTACAAAAGTTTGAATAGAATGTTTATTTTTAACATTAAATACATGAATAGATTTTCCCACCATCACGCCCATTCATTTTTTGAAGCCTCATTTATATTTTTACTTTTTTGTATACAATATTTTTCTTAAATTTTTATATCTAATAAAAACACTAAAAGAAAAGGTTATTTTTCCCAGTTTTCTATGAAATTTTTTAAATAATCATTTTGATTTATATTCTTCTGTGTTAATATCCATATGTTATTCCTATGCTTCAATATGAATATGATGTTATGACACCATCGAAACTCCTGGGGGATATGTTTGGTTAAACACAAGCTTTTTATGAATCATTGTGAAGGAATTATAGAAAAATGTAATTTGTCTAAACATGAAGTTGTAAGACATAGAAATTTTTTTAGTTAAATGATTCATAAAAGAAATAATTTTCTCATGAAGGATTTATTCTTTTAGAAAATATCCCCATATTCTAGGAATACGTTGACGTATTTCCTGAGGAGTTACCCGGGCCTCCCCCAGAAAGAGAGGTAGAGTTCTCCATTAAACTCATACCTGGATCTCATCCGATGTCAAATACCCCCTTTAGGATGGAAAATGTGGAGCTAGAGAAATTAAAGAAACAACTTTTAGATCTTTTGGAGAATGGGTTTATCCGATCAAGTGTGTCTCCTTGGGTAGCACCAGTTCTCTTTGTGAAGAAGAAGGATGGATCGATGTAGCTGTGCATTAATTATAGAGAACTGAATGGAATCATAGAGAAGAAAAAATACTCTCTTCAAATAATTTATGACTTATTTGACCATCTTCATGGGACTCAATTCTTCTCTAAGATTGATCTTTATTCTGGCTATTATCAATTGAAGGTGAAGAATAATGATATTCCAAAAACTGCCTTCCAATCAAGATATGGGAATTATGAGTTTGTTGTTATGCCCTTAGGACTGACTAATTCACCTTCTATTTTTATTGATCAAGAATAAGTTGATTTTGGAAACTTATGTTTTATCAAATGGATTTCCTTTGTATAGTAGAATGATTTGGTGATTAAATGATAATGGTTATTTTGGACAATGTTTTCTCTTTTGGAGTACTATATCCCTAAGGGGAATAAAATACTACACGATTTAAATTGAGGAGGAATTGTTGAATTTTTTTTGTAAGAATTTATGTATTTATTATGGACATATAGTGATTTGGGTTATTTCTGGAAAATGATGAACCTATCATAGAGAATATGTGAATATGTTAATTACACTTTAGTATGATACTTTAATAGTAGTCGATGTTATTTGGAGATAAATGTTAAGATTTATTGGGAAAGAGTGTGTGATTAAATCCTTCTGAGTTTTGGGTTCCAATATTAGTTTGGATTATTATGAATAATTTTTAGGATGGTTGTGTATTGAATGGTCTTTCTAGAAATTTGGGTACTTTTGTTGAATTTTGGAGATTAATAGTCATATTTATTTTTATATAGGAATATCCTTTTGAGGGATTATATGATCTCATACTACCTATTTTGGTTTTATTTAATGACTAATGACAATGGAAAAATATTGTTATTCTTTTGTAGATTATGTGATTCTCTAGAAGATGATTCTTGTGCTTTTGATGAGACCAATTATTTTTTTAATGCTCATTGTTTGGAGAAAAGATTATTCTTGGTGGAAACTTATTAAGGGATAAAACTCTACTTGAAGGTAAATATATTTCCTTATGTTTTTATTCAATGTAGTAAATGAATTCCTCGAAATTATGAAAAGGAACATAAAACAAAAATGTTGTTGGTTTATGTTTCCTACTGGGTAATCAAAGACCTTTTAACACATCTTATGTTTTTGATCTTCTTGTGGTTAATTTTCTCATATTTATGTTTTCTATCACTCTCCATCAGAACTTGCCCTTTTGTTTTCTCTTCCATATCCATGTTTCCCTACATGGAATCCTAGTATGGGTTAACTTGGGTATTATATTTTCCATATCTTTATTTTGATGGTATGTTCTTATATGTTCTTATTATTTCCCATTTCATGTACAAATTATGAGATACCCTTTATTCTCTCATCAATTTGTTTTTTGAATTTTTATGTGATGTCGTTAGGCTGCCGAGTTTCTCGTAAAAGAAATCACATCTTCTCTTTTCTTTCATTTTTCCTTTTCATGTGGTATGTAATTAAAATATCTATATCATGAATTTATTCAATACCCATACTATATTATGAATTATTTATGAGTGTTTGACCTTTGTCCCCTCTCTTTTAAATGTTTTCTAAAACCATGTTATATAGCCGATTGGCTGCAGAAATTTCATCTCAAAATTTCTATATTTTTCTCTCAAGAAATCCCCTTGTTTATTTATGTGAATAACCAGACATATTTCATTTATATGGGTGTTCATAAAAATATAAAGATGAGATATTTGACTCTGGAGTTGACCTACATATAACCCTCACTCTCTTTCTATGGGTTATAAATGATATAAGGATCTTATTTTTAAGAGCTTTTAAAACGTCACGATTTTAAAATGAAACCCATTTCTTTTATTCTAAATGGGTTATTTATGAAATGTTTGATTATTATCTATGTGGATCACATGTAAGTAAAGAAATATTAATGGTGCGCCCTGATAGTGCTCCAATGCATTGGGTAAATATTTAATCTCTAGAGATGACAAGTTTCACGATACCTTGGTGAATAACCTTGGTCATTTTTATGACACCTTGGGGATAGACCTTGGTGATATGTTCATGAATGTATAAATGAAATGTTGTAGCCAAATATTCAAGTTATGTTTCAATTTATTTTCTTTATGATATTCCTATTCTTCCATTTCTCATGTCTTCATGTTTTTTTTCAAGTTCTTATTGATATCACAAGTACATTGACTCCCTTGTTTACCCTTACTGGGCATTCTGATCACCCTTTCCTTTGATTTCTATCTCCAAGATATGAGATGCAGTAAATGTACAATTGATGAACCTATGATGAATCCTTACAAGTGGTTTAGAAGAATTTTTTATGTTGTTCTCATGTTTTATGTTCCTTATTTCCAAGACACTATACTTTAAAGATCCTCTATTTTTAAAATGTAATGAAATGTTATGTATTAAAAGGTGGGATATTATAATACCTATAGTTATATATGCTTAATTTGAGTTTAATGGTTCATTTGATCAATATTAACACCAAATTGATTATGATTATTGATTCAACTAACTCTTGATTTTGAGAAATCTTTATTCCATGTCACAAATTTAATTATCCAGGATTTGATGGGAATGAATTTTCCTAAGTTATAATCATGAAGTTTCATTATGAAATCATAACCTTATAATCATATTATTCTCATTTGTGACATTTAATTGTTAATAATTATGTTTACCCATACTGAGATTTTGAGCTCACCCATGTTACATTTTATGTTTCATAGTTTATAATGAATTGTGATAAATGAATTATGTCTTGGAAGATTTCATGTGTGAATAATTTTATGGGAGATGTTGAAGAATAAATGTAGAATAAGAAAGGTTGGGAATAGAAAACAAATAGCTCACATTCAGTCATGGATATTATTATGTAATATTTTTTCCTAACTCTTTTGAACTCTAAACCTACAAGATCATTCGGTGGGAAAGTGATCCATTTTTTTTGATGTTCTATATTTTGGATGGATAAATTTTGGTCGTGTTTATGAGTATTAAATCCATAAATACCAAGATTATTTTCTTAACTCCAAAATTGAGGTTGTGGATTTAGGGTCATATTTTTAAAATGTATGAAATTGAATCGTCTTTCCTTTATCATCTATGTCACTTGATCGTTCATATGAATCCATATTTCCCTTATTTGGCATGTTTTGAATATTGACTATGTTAAAATGGTTAATCATATTTATTGATAGATGATTTGTAATAATCATTATGTTTTTAACTCTATATCTCATTCTGATGGGTTGTTCATTGAGGTAATCTCAATATTTCCCCTCATAACCATGGTTCCTTATATTTCAATCCATTTCTAAAACCAAAAGAGTATATATATTGACATAAAATTTTGAATAAGAGGTATTTCTCATAATTAATAACATATAAGGTATTAAACCTTAAAATATTTTTCCATTGTCATCATATTATCCTATAATTTATTTAGTTCTATCTACATTAATATTAGTTAACCTATATCATTATTGGTACAACCTATGTTACTCTAAGTTGGGTTATCTCATAATTTCTAACCTAATCTAGAAAATATAGATTCAAACTGACAATGAAATTTCTAAAAATATTCCAAATGCAAAAATCATTGAAATCTATTCTCTCAAAATCAAACTTATTTCTTACATACAAAATAACATATTAATTATATGTACCTTAACTTATGATTCTCTAAATTTCAATCTTTGTTATCCATTATTACTTTATTATTAGGTTATATCACCTAAACATATTAAACTCCATCTTAATGGTTCCTAAAGAGGATGTGATTGACCAAATCATATTTATTGGGAGTGTTGAACTATGTGTACAGTGCTTCCCATTTTTCATGAACCATGTAATGGTCAAGTTAATACCCAATCCTCTGTTTTAGGGGATATTAACCCTAGGTAAATTTTTGTCAGATATTTCATCCACTTATAGTATTCACGTATGGATATAATTACCAGAATGACCCTATACCCAATACGTTACCAAAATTTTATAATGTCAACCTATACATGAACTTATTCATAGGATTTTCACCAAATTTCTCTTATTCTTAACCTCAAATAAAATGTGTATTATTACCATAAAATTCAATCATATACTTATACAGATGCGTAATATATACCTTTGAACTTTTGATCAAAACTAACTTATCAACCCTTAAATTATCCTCTACAAACATCATAATCTCTATATTTACCTAAGAATTTAATTTCATACCAAATTTTATTCTCCAGACCCACTCTCCTAGATCTGGTTCCATAAACACATACATTACATACTTCCTTTGATACTAGCTGTAAAATCCTAGATATAACCATCTATAATGACAAAATAAAAAAAGTTTATTTAATCTCTTATATGTCAAGGATAATTTTAGGTATATAGATTTAGAGAATTGGTACACATCATAAAATAATAAAGCCAATGTGTTTATCAGAAAATTAGACATTTATCCACTATATATAAGAGACTTATTAATTCATGATTAATATTTAACATATCCCATAAATTCTTCCACACATGAAACCATTTTAGAAATTTCACATGTACTAGTTTTCTTCATAACATGGGGAATAGAAACATAAGAAAGGAGTGATATTAAATTCCCCCTAAAGGAAATATATTCCTAAAGAAATCATGATATAAATGTGGAATAAATATTATAGTACAAATAAGTAAACAAAAAGAACCCATAATAATCCTAAATTTAGTACAATTTTTTATCCATGAAAAGAAAAGAAAAAATGGATATTAATATTTTTTATTTTATACTAAGGGATTCATAATTTCGAACATTAAAAACTAGCTTTCAAGGCCTTGTGTCAAGATACTATCCTGTTATGGGAAGAGGCCTAAACCAATACTTATCATGTTCAACCTTATGATACATACCGATGAAACAAGTGACTATATAATTTTGTGCCCCAAATTTCACATGTTTATGTCTAATGAATTCAACATAAGATTCAAAAAGACTTTTTATATTATTCCTAAGGTAATCAAATACAAAATAAAAACATGGATATCTATATAATGAAAGATTTAGAATTTCAAAAAAATCAACATTAATTATAATTAAATAATCATAAATCATATAAATACTTTCCCCATGTCAATAAAAGGAATAAAATGATTCTATATTATCAAGATAAAGAACTTGGATGGCTATATAATAAATAGTTAAATTTCTAATAATCATCCATAATGAAATAAAAATATAAAAAACACGACTAATTTTTACCATTTCAATAAATGGGATAACGAGACTATAACCCATATAAAGGAAAAAGGTGGATGATCGAATAATAAATAGAAAAATTTACAATAATCATCCATACTGGAATAACAATATACATAATTCCAATACTTTTCCCAATTTCACTAGTATATCAAACCTCATATGTGAACATCATCCAATATGAACTATGTAAAATGTGATGTTCACAAAATATAGTGAAATGAGTATACAAGTACATAAATAGTAGAATATCATGATCATAATCCATCAAGATAAATAGGATTTATGGTTTCAAGAGAACATAACCCCAGTGCAACAAGGAATCATAGAAGGGTGTTGACATAAATGGAAATTCCCTCACTAACGAATTCATTAAACAATATCACAATAATAAAATTTATTGATACCATGAGTTTAGTAACATATATTATAACATATATAAATATATAACATTAAAAATAATCCCCATTAGGGTAAATCCTTTTAAAAATGATAAGAAAAATGGAAGTGAAAACTTAACAGATCTTTTAGAAAACATTTTTTACACCGATTTAAAATACAAATTTAAATGTTTCTTTCTATGGTAAATTTTGAAAAGATTAAATGAAATATTTTGAAAACATTTAATTTTGAAAATATTCTCCAATAATTAATCCTTGTAAATATGTAAAATTTATCATTGATAAATTAATAGAGGAATAAAAAACAAATTAATGTGAAAGTAAAAACCTTTTTATTATTTTAAAAATAAGTTTCTAAAAACTTGCATTATAATAATAGTAATAGAAAATTAAATTATAATAGTAATTCTCTTTCCAATAGTGGATTAAATAATATAATATAATAATGTATTAGTATAGGATAACCCAATCATGTAAGAATAAGTTCATTATGAAACATTATCACTCAAGGAAGGAGAATTGAGATATCAAAACCCCTTATGGGAAACATACTCCATGAAGCATGAATCATTTGAAATGGTTTTATGTGGTAAAATTTTATGAAATGAGATAATACCACATAATAAAATAATATTTATTAATTTACCCAACTTATAAGTTTATTTTAATGATAATAACTCAATGAAGGAAGATTAATGTTTCCAAAAATCTCTTGTGACTAGGGTAACACTTGAGTAAAAGAGGTTTCATGAAAATATAATGAATTGGATTATCTTATCTAATGAATTAAATGGAAATATAGTATAGTGAATTAAAGGGATAGTAAATTTATAGAATAACATATAAAGGAAACATGGTGCATAACCTGTAACATATCTCAAATAATCAGAATTTCGACCCTAAAACCCCTTATATCTTTAGTAACACATTAATCAAACCCCCTTTAAATATGGGGACTGAAAGTGGACAAATAATATCATGATTAAAAATGATTCATGTGATGATATATAAATTTTTAATTAAAAACACCATATTAATAAAATGAGGATTATAATACCAAATATTTTTCAACGATAAGAATTTGAGATGAAAAACCTTACCTCGACCCCAATTCATTCTGCACTTACACCAAAAATCTAGAATAATTAAAATAACTTAATTAAATAAATACCCAAGAACATTATTTATAAATATATATATTTATATAAAACTCATTTATAATCATTTTATACCTATAAATATGATTTAATTTTAACTATTTTCAACACTAGGTGTAAGTAACCATCATCATTTTGAACTAGTTTTGTAAAAATAGTGTCGGTATTTACTCTTGTTACAAAGTTCATAATTACAAGATAATTAAAGGCACTCGAATAAAATTTAAATTACATTTATCAATGGTATAATTCATTACATCATATTTCTGGTTGCAAACCATGAATATAAAATCAGTAATGATCATGTTTCAATTATTCTTAACAAAGGAAATGTGTTTTCTTCATTAGTAAGTTAAATAATCATATAAACTTACCAAAACCAAAATAAAATAATTATTTACAAAATTATACCATATTATGTCAGTAAATAAATTTTCAAATTTATCCACGACATAAATGAATAGAATTTTTCATATAGGTGGTTAAATTGAACCAAATGTGAACCTACCATGATTTATGGATGATTATGAAGAGGTTTAGTACTAATATAATTATTATAGAAGAATAATGACCATATTTAGTTTTTATTAGTATAATATATTATAATTGTGATTATTTAGAAAGATGAGAGGATTTATATGAATTCGTTACTTGAAATAAGAGATCATCATCTTTGTGGTTTTCTCGTTTTTAATGATTGAATTAATGTTAATCGTTTGTTGAACATATAATTAATACGATCCCCAATGTTTCATGAAACAAACCATCATTATATCATAAAAATAATATTTATTCTTTATTCCCATCATTATGACCTTACATGTAAGGTGTTGATGAAAAGAAAATGAAAAATTAATCGTTCCATGCAGGTGGTAGTCCACTAGTACCTAAATTTGAAGATTTCAATTTTTATGGAATGAAAGAAAGGAGTAACATAGCTTATTATTTAAGAAAAATAATCATGATATTAATATAATAATTATTTATTAAATAGTCATTTTATAATTCCCTTTTAATATGGTAAATTAAAATGATACAAATTACATTGTGGAGGTGTTATTCTACACAACGCATGAATTATGGTTTCATTTTAATGAATTGAAAAAGGGAAAAAGTGATTAATTATTTTTACCATATAATAATAAAATTATGTATATAAAAATTATTATTCCATTAAATAGGTATTTTAAAATTATAAATGGAAAATAAAAATTGAAAATAAATAAATTAAGTAAAAATGATTACTCATGTTGAGCACTTTAACATTTCCTTTGAAGATCCCTTAGAAATGGAAGAAATAAAATTATCTATAATGATAAAAAAACTGATTGGGTGAAATTGTATCATAGGGTATGGAAATATAGTATTTTTTAAATAGGAAACTAAAATTTTAGGAGTTCCTTGAAGGGGTGGTGAGGGTACTCTTTTATAAGGGGTGAGAATGACATTTTTTAAAACATTTCAACAAAATATAAAGGGATCACATGTTAAAAATATCAAGTAGCTCCAAAATTGAAAAATAATTGAGTAGGGAGGATATATGGTAGATAAAAATAATCACAGAAACAATTATAAACATGTTTTTATCATGTTTCTGTCACTTTACCCCTGAATTATTACTTTTACCATTTTATATTTTACTGCGGTAACTAGTTTTTATCTATGGTAACATAATATTTATGAATAAAAATAAATTTGCAGTTATTATATAATTTCAGCCAAATAATTCAAAATTTTAAATCCATTTTATTTCATTCAATTTCAACAAGTGTTAAAAATTAATTTTAATATGACAAATGTATAATATATCAAAATGTTTGTTGAGATAAATATTACTTATGTTCTAAAATATCAAATATGGGACTGAAAATTTAAGAAAACATGTTCAAATTTTTAAATTCAAATATATAATTCATATTTTATCTAAAAAATGTTTTCTTAATTTAAAATTCTACTTATATTCTAATTATTTCTTAAAATTAATGTTATTCATAAAAATAACATTTTTTATTATACAACTAAAAATAAAATATTTTAGAAAAAATAATTAATTAATATTAAGATTATATTAATATTTTTAATCCAATATAAATGTTCATTTTTTAAAAAAAAATTCTAAAATTTGATAATTATTTATTTTAATAAAATTCTAAAATATAATATATAACTATTTATATTGGAAAATAGCTCTTAAAAATGTTATATATTCATTATTCTTATTTCTTATTAGTTAATAATTGATTTATTGATCAAATTGTATTCATGTTATCAATATATTTTATAATTATATATCTATAATATACATAGTTTTTTAAAATAAAACAACATTTGTAGAAAAACATTTTTTAGGCAAAAAATGATTTTCTTAGTTGTTTTATCTGTATTAATTGAATTTCTCTCATATTAAAAGTAACCACTATTTTTTACAAAAATATTTCATAAATAGATTTCTCATATTCAAACCTGATAATTTAATTCATATGTTTTAATATTAATACCTAATTTTTATATTTTAATTAAATTATATTGCAATTTAGTTTGTTTTCAGTGCTCCATATAAAGAAATTTGTAAAAAATATTATCTTATTTAATGGTAATAGTATATTAAAATTTTAGGGTATTAAATAAAAGAAACTTGATCATGGAATGTTTTACGTACATGAGTTTGTGAGGTTTAAAAGTATATAATCTTCCGTCATATCTAATAGGGACCCCTATTTTACATCTTGATTTTAGTAAGGGATCTAGGAGGTACTTAGATTCTAGATGATGGTGAGTATATATTAAGATCCCCTGAAGGATGATAAAATAGAGTAAACTAATTATATTTTGGAAGATATGATTTGATCCTATATTATAGACTTTTTTTGTTTATGGGTCACCTATTTGGGACCTACAAAATTTTCCAATAATAACATTTTGAAGTATTTGATTTGCATGATCCCATTATAAGAACTTTATGGGTGACCTTTCCAATACCCATTATGATGGATAGAGGTTGGTGATAACTCCCTAGAAGGACCAATCCTTTTCCAATAGATGATCAAGAATATATAGACTATTTGATAGTTCTTATCTCTATATCATATGTTTTAATTATATGCTAATCTCTCCATTTTACTAAGTTGAGAGAGAACTATTAAGTTGAACAATGGCCTTGAGGAAGAAAGCCTAAATTAAAAGGCTTGTATGACCAGGGGAATAATTCCCTTTATCTTTTTAATAACCTGAATACACTGGAACAACTCATCACCATCATATCTTCAATTCTGTAACAATATTTCCACCTAATATTTCAATTGGATTGTAATTACCTTTTATAGAGGTGCATGAGATAATGGATTACACATTATCCCTACTTTTATCCTGGGTGTGAATTTCTCAACATAATGATTGCTTCTTATCTATTACATTATCCCAAGTTTTTCCTGAATTTTGAATGAACTCTTATTCATGACTTAGATGTCCAATATCCCAAATCCCAAAACATTTCTTAACCATAGGCCCTATGTAATGAAATCCTATGGATGGTCCAGATACCTTATGGCCTGAAGTCAAAATTATATAGACCAAAGGACCATTTTGGGTGAATAGTTGCACTATTATTGTATCTCTATAATATTTCTACAATAACTACTATAGTACTACTATCTTAATTCATGTTGTAACTCATAAATTACCTCCACTCAGATTTTAACTTGGGTTATTCATGATGGTGACTAAGGATTTCTAAATTTAAAACTCCATTTGGGTCATCTAATATTAGGAAAGCAAGGGAAGCATTCCCTATGATATGTTGGTCCCTTCAAGATTGTTGATTATTTTAGTAAATTTTCTTATAATTTTCAATTTCCATATAATTTAAGGAAAATAACTAATGTGTTTCATGTCTCACTTTTAAAGAAGTATCAACCAAAATTTTCCCAAGTGATGAATTAGGAGGAACATGATTTGTAATTAGATGTCCTGATTACCAAGAAACTAGTTGAGATCATTAACTCATATATCAATGTGCTACATAAAAATTCCATTCATTTAGTTCATTTGTTGTGGTATCATAGGTACGACTAACATGAGAACTAGGATCAAGAATCTTTCATGAAGAAGTAATTTTCTTTATATATTCTCATATCAATATTTGGGTTGAATTTATAGGGATATAAATTGATATCATGGGGGGGTTCACACACATGATGTCATTCAAATATAATAAATATGTTATTAATTTATTTTATCTTTAGCTATTATATAAAGGCCGTTCTTTTTAAAACATTTATAAAATGGGAAATATTGGGTTTCACCTGGTTAGCATAAAGTTAGAACTAAACATTTCCAAAATCATGAAAAACATTAAATTTGGAATCATTGGTGATTCTCATGGTTAGTTCATGGTTTTCCAAACTAGGTTTTCTAACTATGGAACTACCTAGGTGAAACTAGTGCTGTAGAGACCCGAAACTTGACGTACATGGACATTACATTACTTTTGCAGAATACTTAGTACATAACAAAAACACACAGACAAGGATCGTAATAGTTTAGTGTCTTTGGAAACTCAGAATATAATCTTCTAATCGTGGTGAATGATCTTCAACATCTCTTATAAAGATCTTCCTTTTTTTACCTAAAACCATTCTTTATATCCTGGGGAAAAGAAAACATAAAAGGGTGAGATACAATGCTCAGTAAGGGTAAACAAAAGAAATAACAATCACATTATATTCATAAGAACATAACATTTTGAAATCTTAACCTGCAAAAGAGAGCGTAATTTCATAACATGGGATAAATAATAGTAGTGAAATGAAATCCCAATAATCATAACTTAAAACATGAAACTTTGTGGAATACACACATAATCATAGAGAATCATATCTTATTAGTCAAGACTCATTGCCAAGACTATCTTAGTGGACAAAGTCCATTTCTGAACCGAGTCACCCTCATTTCAGTCCTGTTTCACTGAACCGGTATAACCTACCGTTCCAACCATGACTATCTCATGAGATATAAAATCTTTACCCAATGCATTGGAGGAAGATATAGGTCCCACCCATCTCATAATGATACCATTCTTATGTGTGCCACAAAATCATAAACCATACATCATAGCATAACCCATGTAATAAAAATGGGAATCTTAAACATCATGAAATCATAAAAAAATTCATATAAGATAAAGGAATTCATAAATATAATTCCATAACAACATAATCAAATCAATGTAATAATAGGGATACAAATATAACCCTTTATTATCTTAGATGGAAAATAATTTTGATAAAACACTTGAACTCCATTCTTGAAGAAAATATCCTTTCTACTTCAAAAACATTTCTCCTTTATTAACATGTCATACAATTTTAAACTAAAAGAAGTTGATTAAAAATAAACTTGAAAACTTGTAAAGTAAGATTCTTGTAAATAATGTTTTAAAAATCCATTCATTCCATATAAAAAAACATTCTTCGTACTTTTGTCGGAAAAGTCAAAAAGTACCTCGTACGAAAAACGACAAAAGATTCCTTTCATATCCTTTACTAAAAACTCACCTAAGCGTAAAATTAGATTTAAAAAATTGTAGGTGGATGGAAATAATATTACATATTGAGGAAACATGGATGTGGATGATAAAATACACCCCAGTAAATACTAAAGTATAAATAATCTCGGATAAAAATGAGATTGTGATATTTCCCTTAACTTAGGTCCGATTTTCTTCTAATGTGTCCGAACCTCCTGTATAATGAATTAAATAATGTCATTGACTTATTCCAGAATCATACCCATTGTTATGATATCATATATGGTTCACATATGGCTTTATATCACCCGTTCTTTTGTAAATTCCATGTTAAAGAGCGTTTTGGATAAAATCGTTTCATTTGTCATCCGTGTTTTGACTTGTAAGTATTCATATGATTACATAGATCATGATTACTTAATTACAGAATATAAAACATGATTTATATATAATATATATTCAGAATATATATAATATATCAGTAAATGGAAAGAAATACACCGTTCATGGAGATGGTAGACCGTACGTACGCATGAACGATGTTTTCTTTTTCTTATTGAGTTGAATAGAATTAAGTAGATGACATAAATATATATACACATAAATCCAGAATCATTATTATGTCATATATTTCATTATTAATTATTATATATACTTTATAATCATTCATGAATGGTTAACGTGGAGAATGAATCTCATCGCGTCGTGGAGACGGTAGTCCGTACGTACGCACGAGCGATGATATCGTTCTCATGATCGTGGAATTGTATTGGAGTGTATGTATACTATTTCAGAATCAATATCACTTTACAATAATCATATATAGTTATTATGTACACCATTATACCCATCCAAGTAAGGTGGTGGTGGGAAATAGATTACACCACGGCGTGGAGACGGTATTCCGTACGTACGCACGCGCGGTGATTTCATTTTCCGTAGGATGGATAGATTGTCAAATAAGGTTGTTTCATAATTATAATAACATATCAGTATATAAGTGATATTGATGTCATTCCTTCATAATGAAACAACCTAAGAAGAATAAATGGAAGAAGAAATAAAGATGAAAGAATCGGTAACTGACATTACCTCCTCTTTGAAGCGCCACTTTGAGATCTCCGTTTAGGGCACTAAAATTGGTCTTTGAAGAAGACCAAAACCTCTAAGATGTTTCTAGGGAAGTGGATAAGGGAAATTGTCAGGGTTTGGCCGAGCATGAAGGCTCAAAGTGGTGTGAGGAAGAGGGGGAGTAGGTGCACTTTTATAAGGGAGGAGAGGGGCACCTTTGAAATAACTAAAAATATTATTTTATTATAAAGTCAAATTAGATTTATAATAGCTCCAAATTGATATATTTCAAAGCTAAGGTGGGTAGGGGTATAAATCCTATCATCCAATAGAATTTAGACAAGTTTAGGTATCAATTTTAACCTTATCATTTAGATTTATCTTTAAGTTAGATATTTTAACTTTTACCGTGTCTTCTTGTTTTCTTACACTATAAGGTTAATAAACATACTATATCAAAACAAACGAACCCCAAGATGTTTATTATTAATATATATAACCTTATCTAAGTCATTTGGCTGAACCTTAGATTTTTAGGAATAAAATAACAATTAATAATATAATATTCTTTTTAAAAACTATTTTATGTCAATTTTGACACTATTTAGTAATTGATTTTTTTGAAAATCATAAAAGAATTATTAGTTATAACCAAGTTACTTAAATCAATAATAACATGTCATAGTAACATATAAAATTAGTTTAATTCATAAAAAGTCTCAAATTACATTTATTTGGGTATTTATAACATCAATTATGTCAATATTTCATTACTAAGATAATTACTGCATCATTGTTGTGTCATAAATAAATTAAATTATTTAATGTTTAAAAATTACAAATAAAATACCATTATGTAGGAAAGATTTTTAGATTTCTAAGGAATATTTATAGTCGAATTTATCTTATGTATAACCCCATATTTAAAATGATTTACTTATTAAACTTTGATTTTAACTATTTTAACCCTTCTTTAAATAAATTAATAATAAATGTCCTAATCTAATCCAAGTGGGCCTAAATGGTCATATTTTATTCCTAAGGTTGTTTTTGGTCGCATTAAACTTGTCCAATAGAATTAGGACCTGTTTTAGGGTAATAATAATATCATTTTTACACTTAATTACCCTATTTACTTTTATCCGCGGTAAAAAAAGTAAAAAGTTACTATTCACCAAAAAATTATTTTCATCTAATTGAACCACATTTTACTTACAGACATCAACCGTGTCTCTCGGATTTTCGAAATTCCATTCACAGAAGCGGTAAAATTACGTTTTATGAAAAATTCATTGTTTTTAACTACCACTTAGTGGTTTCACTATTCATCAAAAAATGAACATTTCCAGAAAAATACCAAAAATTAGGCCTAAGCTATATTTGATATTATGAACTCAAAAATGATGCCTATATTTCAAAATTCAAAATATATCAGTTGCATTAATTAATTTAAAAAAATAATTTCCAGCGTCAAAACAAATAGCGTGTTCTTAAGAGATAATAACTATCAAAAGATTGACACTTGTTTATGTCTGGTTTAAATGTGAAATTATATTCAATGACCAACATTGTATTAAATTGTAAAAATATATTATAAATATAATTTAAAACCACTCAAATTAATAATTTATCACTATTAATTATTTCTATTGAAAAAGTTGTTTTTTTAATTAAAATAGAGCGTGTTTTTACTATTCATAAAAATATGAAAGTTACCAGAATGATATGGAAATTTATCCAAAGTAAATTTCTATTTCATGATTCCAAATAAGAATTCTGTTTTGTCAATTTGAACTTATAAACATGTCAAAAACTATATTTAAAGTGGGTGCGCCATCAAAAGGCGGCAAAACTGCATTTTTTGAAAAATACTTATTTTACCTGAAAAAATTATTTTGTTCTTATACCATGTTTTAGAAAATGTGCAAGACGAATAATAATGTTATAAGATTCAAAATTTAGTTAATTGTCACGACCCGACCTCGGGGCCCGTGCCGTGACTACCCCAAGCCCGCCTTCCATAGGCCAGGGGCTGGCGACTAGCACCAAGGCGTAAAATCCCGGTAAACAGGGAAGGCATTCCCTTTAAAAGTAACAACCACCACAGAGTCAGCAAGCGGAAAGTAACTACAAAGTGCAGAAAAGTAAAGGGGGCCGGAAATACAAGCCCAACTGTAAAGTACAACTGAAAAAGTAAAGGACAACAACTGAAGAAAAGACGGCGGCCTCGTGTCGTCCACTGGCAATCCCACCTGAAGGGTGGGTACAGATAGCCTCTAGGCTCCTCGGGTCCCACGTCCGCTCTGAGCACGTCCCGCCCAGTGGTCCACCTCCAGGTACCGTCCTGCTCCACGCCCCAACCGTGATCAGCGCTGTCCGTCGTCTGCATCCAACACAACAAGGTGCGGGCATAGCCCGTGTAGGGGTGAGTATAAGCTACTCAGTAAGGACCCCGAGACCCCCGTAGGTCTCCCGAAATCCACAAAGGATATAGCACAAAAGAAAGATGCAATCACGAAGTAACATCTTACTCGACTTAGGTATATGCCCATACATATACCTAAGTCCCCAATTCTAGCTCTACTCACGAGCCCAAGAACAACTCAATCCACGCAGGAAAGCAAGACTCAAATCCACAAGGAGAGTAAACAGTAAATCCACAAAGGATAGTTCAACACAATCCACAAAGGAGAGTAACATAAGATTCAGCTCAACCAGGTATACTTTTTCAGATGACGTCAAAGATGATCATTGATCCATCTAAGTCGTCGGACCCACGAATGATCGATAGGTACTAACCCCCGCAAAAGACCCACATAGGATCGGGCTCACACAGAACCTGTAGGCAGTGGCTCACACAGAACCGGTAGTAAGGACCCACATAGGATCGGGCTCACACAGAACCTGTAGCACTGATCCACGTAGGATCGCTGAGTGCAGTAGTCGACGCAGTCCACTGAGGATCTCTGCACAGTCGTCGCCGCAGTCCACGAAGGATCTCTGCTCTGCCGTCGCCGCAGTCCACGGAGGATCTCTGCTCTGCCGTCGTCGCAGTCCACGGAGGATCTCTGCTCTGTCGTCGAAGTCACAGCCAGCGCTAGGGTTCCCGCACATAGCGAGCTCGTTTAGGAGGGTCCACTCCACGAGCTGAGAGGCTGATACATCAACGAACACGTAGTCCGAAGTTGATGTATCCAAAAGTTCCGTAACGACAACAGGATCTCAACGCAACAGACGGCGCGTCAATCGGACGCCCGGTTTGAGAGTTATTGGCATTTTCGTCCCAGGGGCCCGGTTGGTTTTTAGGGCAAAACCAACCCGACCGTACTCCGCCTGTGTCCGATCCTCAGGCGGAGTATGCCAAAACTTCCATCTCACTTAGAGGAAACTACCACAGCTGACGGTACGTCGATCGGACGTTCGTAGCTCAAGTTATGAGCGTTTCCGCTCCGAGGGCCCGATTGGTTTCGTGTACGAACCAACCCGGCCGAACTCAAAGTCTTCAGAAACCTTGATTATAATATACCGAAACGACCGTATCGATCCAAGGATCGCGTAGCCGCTGACGGTTCGTCAATCGGAGTTCTCAGGCCCAAGATATGGGCAAAAGACCGAAGAGGGCCCGAAAACGGGGGTTCTGGGCCCGGGGCGACCCGGCCCGAACCCCCCTGGGCTGGCCGAACCGGGTCGACCCGAACCGGGTTGACCCGACCCGGCCCGACCCGGCGAGGACGGGTCCGGTCCGGCCTGGGCGCGGCCCGGCCGACCGGACCGGCCGGCTCGGCTTCGGCCGAGCGGCCGAAGCAACCGCCGCGGGTTTGACCCGCGACTTGGAGGAAAACGCGGCCCCGCGGGGGGCGCCTGTCACGCGGACGCGGCCGGGCCGCCGCGTCCCTCCCCGGTTCCGCACGGCCGCGGAACCGGCTGCCGCCGCCGCGGCTTCAGCCGCGGCGGAACTTCTCCACGGCGGCGCGCCGGGCGCCGCAGCCTCCGGCCGCCGCCGTCTTCCGCGGGCCGCCGGAGTTGCTCCGGTGGCCCGTTTTGCCTCCCGTCTGCGCCGTTGCTCCTCCCGGGGGCCGATCTTCACTGCGGGATCAACGGATTGCCCTTGCCGCACGGTTCGTCATCATCCGCCAAATTCGCACCACAAAATATCGGCGGAGGGTTGCCGGGTCTTGTTCGTTAGACCCGCACCCTCCGCGTTAGTCATAAACAACGGGAGGAAAAGAAAAATAATCAACAACAATTTTAATTAAATTAAAATTGTTCGAAGATCAGGTTCTTTATTTTTAAAAGAATACACACGGGAAAGACAAAATTCCAACAACCCCTACCTTGTCGTCGTCGTCGGACGAGAGGTCGTCGCGGAATTGCTCATCGCGGAAGAAGGGGGATCGTCGCGTCGTCGCGGTATCCGGCGTCGCGTCGCCAATCTCCGGATCAAGATCAAACAGATTTAATTAATTAAATCCGTTGTCATTGAAATTAAAAAAAGGGAGAAATAAACGATTTGTTTCTCACCTTAATTGCCGAACGAGGATCGGCCGCGGAAGAAGAGGCGTCGCCGAAGAACGTCGCGGGTAGAACTCGTCGACGTCGCAGATCACGGTGTGTGTCGTCGAATTCCAGTCGCCGGCGTTCTTCGCGTTTTTCGCGTTTTTCGCGTTCTTCGCGTTCTTCGCGTTCTTCGCGTTCTTCGCGAGGAGGGGAGATGAAGAAACAAAGATCCTCTCAAATCCTTTCAAAGGATTTTTAGGTTGGTCTTATTTTATAAACATGCCAACAAACGCAAAAGCGTAAGTAACGACACATCAGTTCGTTGAATTAATTCAACGAGCGAAACAGCCCATTTAATTCACGAAATAAACCGCTCAATTAAATGGTCTGTTAAGAATTTAAGAAAACGCGTCGGTTGACTTTTCAGTTACTTTGACGGGTTTTCGCGGGTGCGTTACTTAGTGAAAGAAACGGCGGGGCTTGTGCGGGCCCCACCTCACAAATATCCTACCAAGGGGGTAGGATATTTCTGGATAGCACCCTATCCGCTTTAACTCAGTTCAAGTGGCTTCCAAGCGGCTTCCAAGCAGCTTAAGTAAAATAAAATAAAGTTGTCGCACAAATTTATTTTATTTCTGACTTAAAGCCCCGAAATTTAAAAACCACGTCTGAGCAAACGCAACTCCGGAAGAGGCGTTTCTAAGCAAATATCGGCGCTGCGATTTCATCGGTGCCCTCAGAATTCGATTCCGGGCACCGGTTCAAAAGATAGAAAAACCCACTCGTCCGTTCACTGAACGTACCCGAGCCAAACTTCGGAAATTGATTCCGGGCACACCGGGCCTCGGAATCAGGTGCCGTCTAAAGCTGTGCTCTTGTAAAATTCCAAAGAAAATTAAGAAAAAAATTTCCTTGAAATTTGCGGGTCTTTACATTACTCCCACCTCAGGGCTTTACGTCCCCGTAAAGATACATCAAAAACTAGGGGAACAAATGGGGGTACTGAGCACGCATCTGAGCCTCCCGCTCCCAAGTGCTCTCCTGGAGGTTCCCGTGCTGCCATCTGACGCGCACAAGAGGAATCGACCGCCCACGTAGGACCCACTCCTGTCGATCCTCGATCTCCACTGGGACCTCCGCAAAAGTCGCCCCATCGTCCACGTCCAGCTCCCCAAAGTCGATGATGTGCGTCGGGTCGTGCACGTATCTCCTCAGCTGAGACACGTGGAAGACGTCGTGCACCCGGTGCAACTGAGGTGGTAGAGCCAGGCGATAAGCCACCTCTCCTATCCTGCTGAGGACCTGGAAAGGCCCGATGAAGCGTGGAGACAACTTACCGCCTCGGACAAATCTCCGTAAACCACGTTGAGGTGAGACACGCAAAAAGAAGTGGTCGCCATCCTCGAACTCCAGTGGCCTCCGCCTCCTGTCAGCATATGACTTCTGCCGGCTCTGAGCTGTCCTCATCCTCTCCTGGATGATCTGGACCTTCTCTGTCGTGGCTCGGACCATCTCTGGTCCCACGAGTGTTGACTCCCCAGGGTCTGTCCAGCACAACGGTGATCTGCAGGGTCTGCCGTACAACGCCTCGTATGGTGCCATCCCGATGGTGGAGTGGTAGCTGTTGTTATACGCGAACTCCACCAAGGGTAGGTGGTCCTCCCAGCTGCGACCAAAGTCGAGAACACATGCACGGAGCATGTCCTCGAGTGTCTGTATGGTCCTCTCAGTCTGACCATCCGTCTGAGGGTGGAAGGCTGTGCTCAGATGGAGCCGCGTCCCGAACGCCTCCTGCAACCCCTTCCAAATCCGGGAAGTGAAACGAGCATCTCGATCGGAGACGATAGACGATGGCACACCGTGAAGCCGTACGATCTCCTGGACGTAAAGACGTCCCAAGCTCTCCACTGAGCCCTGCTCTCTGATGGGTAAGAAGTGTGCCGACTTGGTGAGTCGGTCGACAATCACCCAAATGGAGTCGTGCCCTCTGGAAGTGCGTGGAAGTCCAGTCACGAAGTCCATAGATATGCCGTCCCACTTCCACTCCGGGACCTCCAAGGGTTGTACCAAGCCTGCTGGTACCTGATGCTCTGCCTTCACCTGCTGGCAGGTGAGGCATCGTGAAACGAACTCTGCCACAGC
This sequence comes from Viscum album, assembly GCA_963277665.1. Lineage (NCBI taxonomy): Eukaryota > Viridiplantae > Streptophyta > Magnoliopsida > Santalales > Viscaceae > Viscum > Viscum album. The sequence continues at coordinate 1,721,160,369 of OY728137.1, forward strand.
TTTCTTCATGCCCGGCCACCAGTGCTGTCGCCTGAGATCCTGGTACATCTTCGCCACTCCGGGATGCACCGCCAAGGGAGAAGTGTGAAACTCTCTCAGCACCTCCTCTCGTAAAGCGACTGGTACGAAGGTACGTCCTCTGAAAAGGATTTCGTGCTCTGCTCCAAGGGAGAAACCATCAGGCGCCTGACCTGAGGATATCAGTGCACGCCGGGTCTCACAGTCAGCGTCCCCACGCTGAGCCTCTCTGACCCGCTGTAGAAGTGGAGGAGAGACTGTGAGAGACTGAAGAAAGGTTGCTCCGTCTCTATCCACGAAGGATATCTGCAAGGAGGCTAGCTTCTCCGTCGCCTCCTCAAGTAGCTGAATGCCCGTCCTCCTGCTGAGGGCATCGGCTACCACATTCCCCTTCCCAGGAGTATAGACTATCTCAAAGTCATAGTCCTGGAGGAACTCAAGCCATCCCCGCTGTCTCAGGTTCAGGTCCTTCTGAGAGAAGATATACCTGAGACTCTGGTGGTCAGAAAAGACTGTGAAGCGCTCGCCCATCAGATAGTGCCACCAAGTCTTCAGAGCGAAGACCACTGCTGCTAACTCCAGGTCATGAGTGGCGTATTTCTTCTCATGCGGCCTCAACTGACGTGATCCGTAGGCGATCACGGCCCGCTCCTGCATCAGGACGCACCCGAGTCCAGTCCCTGATGCATCGCAGTAAACTACGTATCCAACTCCCTCCTCAGGCAACCTCAAGATAGGTGCGCTGGTCAATCTCTGTCTCAGCTCCTGGAAGCCCTGCTGACATCTGTCTGACCACACAAAGGGTTTCCCCTTCTTTGTCAAGGCTGAGAGTGGTGCTGCAACTCTGGAGAATTCCGGCACAAATCTCTGATAGTATCCGGCTAAGCCCAAGAAACTCCGCACCTCTGTCACGCTCTTGGGTGGCTCCCAAGCTAGCACTGCCTCGATCTTCGCGGGATCCACTGCAACTCCCGCCTCAGAGATGACGTGCCCCAAGAAATGGACCTCACGTAACCAGAACTGGCATTTTGAGAGCTTTGCATAAAGCTGGTGCTCTCGGAGTGTGTCTAGCACAACTCGCAGGTGGTAGGCATGCTCCTCCTCAGTCGTCGAGTATACCAAAATGTCGTCAATGAAGACCACGACAAATCGGTCGAGGAATGGCTGGAAGATCCTGTTCATGAGGCTCATGAACACTGCTGGAGCATTGGTTACGCCGAACGGCATAACCAAGAACTCATAATGGCCATACCGACACCTGAAGGCCGTCTTCTGCACGTCCTCGTCTCGAACTCTGAGCTGATGATAGCCTGACCGGAGGTCTATTTTCAAGAACCACCGCGCTCCCTTGAGCTGATCGAAGAGGTCATCAATCCGTGGCAGCGGATACTTGTTCCTCATTGTCACCTGGTTCAGGCGACGATAGTCGACACACAGTCGCAAGCTCTCGTCCGCCTTCTTGGCGAACAAAATCGGGGAAGCCCAGGGTGAAACACTGGGTCGGATAAACCCCTTGCTCTGCAAGTCCTCCAACTGTACCCGAAGCTCTCGAAGCTCGGCGGGGGCCATCCGATATGCTAGAGTAGATATCGGGGCTGTCCCGGGGTACAAGTCGATGTAAAAGTCTACCTCTCTACGAGGAGGTAGCCCTGGAACGTCGTCGGGAAAGACGTCCACGTACTGGTCCACCACTGCAGGAAAAACTGGACTCCGCACGTCCACTGCTCCTAGGATGAGGCTAGCCAACTGATGAGAGATGGGTTGCACTCTCCTCCGCGGAAGTCCATCCTGTGCTGCAAAGGTTCCCTTCTCGCCGGTGAAGGTAAACCTGCTCCCGTCGGTGCGAACACATCGCACCTTGCGCCTAAAACAGTCGATCTGGGCATGAACCGTGGATAGCCAATCCATGCCCAAGATGACGTCGTAAGGCCTCGACGCCGCTACAAGGAGATCCCAGCCGAAGCTCTCGCCTCCTAGAGTAAGCTCACACTGCCGGCACCAGTGCGTAATCGTCGAGTCTGCTCCCGTAGGAGTCTCTAGCCGTAAGGATCGAGCCAACGGCTCAGTCGGAATCTCTGAGCTCCGAACAAGGGCAGAGGCTATGAAAGAGTGACTCGCTCCTGTGTCTATAAGTACTGCAGCAAGGGTGGAATAGACACAGATCGTACCTCGAATCATCTCTGGCATGTCGGGGTCGTAGGCCTCCACTGCCTGGAGCTGGGCCTGTCCCTGACCGCCAGCTCCCTGTGGTCGAGGTGGCCCTCCTGGTGGTGGTGGGGGTAGAGCCTGGAAGCGTCGCCCACCACCCGCTGCTCGGCCAGCTCCTCTGCCTCGTCCGCCTCCTCCCTGCGGACCGCCATGGTCGACCCTCTGCCTCTGCCTGGGTGGCCCTTCCACCGTCTGCTGCTCCTCTGATCGGCGAGTCGGGCAGTCACGAGCCATGTGACCCTGCCCGCCGCCGGAGTAGCACAGTCTGCCTCTCGGAAGGCTGGAACTCCGCTGTGTGCCTCGCACTGCTGAGCCGGTGTCCTGAGGCCGTCTGCGTGGGGGTCTGGTCTGCCTGGACCCGAGAGTCATCCGTCGGCTACCTGCTGCCGAAGACTCAGCTACCTGCCGCCCTGCGCTAGGTCTCGCCGCTGAAGAAGGCTCTGCCAGGAAGCTCTCGATCAGGAGGGCTCGCTCCAGCACTCCCGCCTGGGTCGGAATGCTGAGGGAGATCAGCGACGCCCGAATCTCCTTCCGCAAGCCCTGCTCGAAGGTCCGGGCCCGGAAGAAGGGGTCCCGTACCATGTCGGTCGAGTAGCGAGATAGGTCAGTGAACCTCGCCGCGTACTGAGCGACCGTCATGCTGCCCTGGCGCAGCTGGAGAAGCTCCTGGATGCGCACCGCTCGGAGGGTGGCCGGGACGAACTCAGAGCGGAAGAGGCTCTCGAAGTCCGCCCAGAGCAAGGATGCCCCATCGTGAACCTGGAGCATCAACCTCCACCATCGTCCTGCTGCCTCCTGCAGGAGGCTCACCGCGAGAATCACCATGAGATCCGCTGGTGTCCTCACTAGCCTAAAGATCCGTACCACCGCCTCTACCCAGTCCTCGGCGGCCTGGGGGTCCGCCTCACCGCGAAACTTGGGTGGTCGCTGGCTCTGAAACTCATGCAGTGCCCTGAGGCGACGTGCATCGTCAGCGTCTGGTACTGGTAGCATCGGTGGCTCGGCGGGTAAAACTACCGTCGGTGCCACTGCTGGCAAAGGGCCCTGCACCGAGGCCTCGTCGCTCGGTGGGCTGCCGTCACGCCCTACACTCGGAACCCTAGCTGGCTGTCGTCGAGGGGCCATCCTGAAAAGGAGAACAAGAGCACCATAGTCAGAACAGTATACCTGGTGAGCTGGCACAAGTAATCACAAGGAAAACTTGAGACTTTCATAAAGCAGATCAGTATACCCGGTGAGCTGACACAAGTAATCACAAAGAAAACTTGGAACACACACGCAATCAATGTTTTCATGCATTAAGTCGGAAATCAGGAGTCAGGGTCCTGGTGTACGGATACGTCGGCCGCCGCACCAACACTGGGCTCCCTGAACTGATAACCACACTCAATACACTAAACACTATTGCTTCACATAGAAAGAAAAGATGATCAGAGTCTGCGGTAGAACCGACCACCTCTGATACCAATTTGTCACGACCCGACCTCGGGGCCCGTGCCGTGACTACCCCAAGCCTGCCTTCCATAGGCCAGGGGCTGGCGACTAGCACCAAGGCGTAAAATCCCGGTAAACTGGGAAGGCATTGCCTTTAAAAGTAACAACCACCACAGAGTCAGCAAGCGGAAATTAACTACAAAGTGCAGAAAAGTAAAGGGGGCCGGAAATACAAGCCCAATTGTAAAGTACAACTGAAAAAGTAAAGGACAGCAACTGAAGAAAAGACGGCGGCCTCCTGTCGTCCACTGGCAATCCCACCTGAAGGGTGGGTACAGATAGCCTCCAGGCTCCTCGGGTCCCACGTCCGCTCCGAGCACGTCCCGCCCAGTGGTCCACCTCCAGGTACCGTCCTGCTCCACGCCCCAACCGTGATCAGCGCTGTCCGTCGTCTGCATCCAACACAACAAGGTGCGGGCATAGCCCGTGCAGGGGTGAGTATAAGCTACTCAGTAAGGACCCCGAGACCCCCGTAGGTCTCCCGAAATCCACAAAGGATATAGCACAAAAGAAAGATGCAATCACGAAGTACCATCTGACTCGACTTAGGTATATGCCCATACATATACCTAAGTCCCCAATTCTAGCTCTACTCACGAGCCCAAGAACAACTCAATCCACGCAGGAAAGCAAGACTCAAATCCACAAGGAGAGTAAACAGTAAATCCACAAAGGATAGTTCAACACAATCCACAAAGGAGAGTAACATAAGATTCAGCTCAACCAGGTATACTTTTTCAGATGACGTCAAAGATGATCACTGATCCATCTAAGTCGTCAAACCCACGAAGGATCGATAGGTACTAACCCCCGCAAAAGACCCACATAGGATCGGGCTCACACAGAACCTGTAGGCAGTGGCTCACACAGAACCGGTAGTAAGGACCCACATAGGATCGGCCTCACACAGAACCTGTAGCACTGATCCACGTAGGATCGCTGAGTGCAGTAGTCGACGCAGTCCACTGAGGATCTCTGCACAGTCGTCGCCGCAGTCCACGAAGGATCTCTGCTCTGCCGTCGCCGCAGTCCACGGAGGATCTCTGCTCTCCCGTCGTCGCAGTCCACGGAGGATCTCTGCTCTGTCGTCGTCGCAGTCCACGGAGGATCTCTGCTCTGTCGTCGAAGTCACAGCCAGCGCTAGGGTTCCCGCACATAGAGAGCTCGTTTAGGAGGGTCCGCTCCATGAGCCGAGAGGCTGATACATCAACTGACACGTAGTCCGAAGTTGATGTATCCAAAAGTTCCGTAACGACAACAGGATCTCAACGCAACAGACGGCGCGTCAATCGGATTCCCGGTCTGAGAGTTATTGGCATTTTCGTCCCAGGGGCCCGGTTGGTTTTTAGGGAAAAACCAACCCGACCGTACTCCGCCTGTGTCCGATTCTCGGGAGAAGTATGCCAAAAGTTCCGTCTCACATAGAGGAAACTACCACAGCTGACGGTACGTCGATCGGACGTCCGTAGCTCAAGTTATGAGCGTTTCCGCTCCAAGGGCCCGGTTGGTTTCGTGTACGAACCAACCCGGCCGAACCCAAAGTCTTCCGAAACCTTGAGTATAATATACCGAAACGACCGTATCGATCCAAGGATCGCGTAGCCGCTGACGGTTCATCAATCGGAGGTCTCAGGCCCAAGATATGGGCAAAAGACCGAAGAGGGCCCGAAAACGGGGGTTCTGGGCCCGGGGCGACCCGGCCCGAACCCCCCCTGGGCTGGCCGAACCGGGTCGACCCGAACCGGTTCGACCCGACCCGGCCCGACCCGGCTAGGCCAGGTCCGGTCCGGCCTGGGGGCGGCCCGGCCGACCGGCTCGGCTTCAGCCGAGCGGCCGAAGCAACCGCCGCGGGTTTGACCCGCGGCTTGGAGGAAAACGCGGCCCCGCAGGGGGCCGCCTGTCACGCGGACGCGGCCGGGCCGCCGCGTCCCTCCCCGGTTCCGCGCGGCCGCAGAACCGGCCGCCGCCGCCGCGGCTTCAGCCGCGGCGGAACTCCTCCATGGCGGCGCGCCGGGCGCCGCCGCCGCCGTCTTCCGCGGGCCGCCGGAGTTGCTCCGGTGGCCCGTTTTGCCTCCCGTCTGCGCCGTTGCTCCTCCCGGGGGCCGATCTTCACTGCGGGATCAACGGATCGCCCTTGCCGCACGGTTCGTTGTCGTCCGCCAAATCCGCACAACAAAAGATCGGCGGAGGGTTGCCGGGTCTTGTTCGTTAGACCCGCACCCTCCGCGTTAGTCATAAACAACGGGAGGAAAAGAAAAATAATCAACAACAATTTTAATTAAATTAAAATTGTTCGGAGATCAGGTTCTTTATTTTAAAAAGAATACACACGGGAAAGACAAAATTCCAACAACCCTTACCTTGTCGTCGTCTTCGGACGAGAGGTCGTCGCGGAATTGCTCGTCGCGGAAGAAGGGGGATCGTCGCGTCGTCGAGGTATCCGGCGTCGCGTCGCCAATCTCAGGATCAAGATCAAACGGATTTAATTAATTAAATCCGTTCTCATTGAAATTAAAAAAAGGGAGAAATAAACGATTCGTTTCTCACCTTAATTTCCGAACAAGGATCGGCCGCGGAAGAAGAGGCGTCGCCGAAGAACGTCGCGGGTAGAGGTCGTCGACGTCGCAGATCACGGTGTGCGTCGTCGAATTCCGGTCGCCGGCGTTCTTCGCATTCTTCGCGTTCTTCGCGTTCTTCGCGTTCTTCGCGAGGAGGGGAGATGAAGAAACAAAGATCCTCTCAAATCCTTTCAAAGGATTTTTAGGTTGGTCTTATTTTATAAACATGCCAATAAACGGAAAAGCGTAAGTAACGACCCATCAGTTCGTTGAATTAATTCAACGAGCGAAACAACCCATTTAATTCACGAAATAAACCGCTCAATTAAATGGTCTGTTAAGAATTTAAGAAAACGCATCGGTTGACTTTTCAGTTACTTTGACGGGTTTTCGCGGGTGCGTTACTTAGCGAAAGAAACGGCGGGGCTCGTGCAGGCCCCACCTCACAAATATCCTACCCAGGGGGTAGGATATTTCTGGATAGCACCCTATCCGCTTTAACTCAGTTCAAGTGGCTTCCAAGCGGCTTCCAAGCAGCTTAAGTGAAATAAAATAAAGTTGTCGCACAAATTTATTTTATTTCTGACTTAAAGCCCCGAAATTTAAAAACCACGTCTGAGCAAACGCAACTCCGGAAGAGGCGTTTCTAAGCAAATACCGGCGCTGCGATTTCATCGGTGCCCTCAGAATTCGATTCCGGGCACCGGTTCAAAAGATAGAAAAACCCGCTCGTCCGTTCACTGAACGTACCCGAGCCAAACTTCGGAAATTGATTCCGGGCACACCGGGCCTCGGAATCAGGTGCCGTCTGAAGCTGCGCTCTTGTAAAATTCCAAAGAAAATTAAGAAAAAAATTTCCTTAAAATTTGCAGGTCTTTACATTAATACTATTCATAACGGCTAGTTCATAATAATATTATAATAATATATCGTTGTTTAGGAAAACCCGGTATTGCGTACAACACACACTATCGAGGAAGGTCGTGATTGCGTGTAATGCAAGTCAAGTCAGGGTTGCATGCTGTGCAAAAATCCTTCGTTGTTTCGTATATCATAATCCAACCATATTTCATTTATAAATTGAATATATATATATATATACTCAATGTTGCGTAGAATAACTATTATCAAAATTGTGTGTAACACGATCCAAGAATAGTGTTGCGTATACTGCAAGCTAATACGGTGTTGCATATAGCGCAAGGTAATCGTGGTGTACCATACAACACAAGACATTAATGAAATTAAAATAATATTTTTCATAAAATCTCGGGGTGTTACAAGTGCGACCTTCATGGTTAGTTCATGATTTTATAAAACACATAGAAAAACTATGTGACCTAACAATATTTTTTAGAACACAAAATTTTCTATTATAGAATTATTATAAATTTACCCCCTAATCCTCGTTATATCTTGTCTTTTGAGGCATATTATTCCCCTCTATAGTGATTTACCATAAATGAAAATAATTTCTATTGGTTTAAGATATTTTGTTACATATTCCCCCTTTGTTAATGGAACCTTTTATCCTTATTTTTTTAAAATTACTTTTTAAAATACTATAAATAGTGTTCTAAAGGTGTTTTGAGGTATATTTATGCATGATACAAAGATGTTGATTATTTAAATAATTTTTATCATAATAAAGTGAGTTCGAAGCTTTTTATAAGTGGGTTTCATGTTTCCTATGAAATAATTTGTAGAATATTATTTTAATAATGGGTTTTTATATTGATTAACTTTTATGGGAACTTGAGCATTTGGGTATGTTAACTTAGTTCAACATGAGGTCCTTTCCACTAGTTTGGCATGTAACTTTTACTACTCTTTTAATTTATGTGCCCCCTAACTATGCATTGAAGTTATTTTATATCCATTCATTTATTTGGTGGGTGAAATTTTCCACTATGTGGTATATTCTTGGTAACCCTATGGAAATCTCCTAGGATATATACTTAAGAATGAAATTATTATGGTTATGTCACTAGTTTTCAGTTTTTTTAACATTATATTGCAACCTGTTTCCATAAAATTATTAAAATACCAATTTTTTTATTTATTTTAAACTAGTATTATTTTTCTTCTCTAACTAATGTTTTATGTAAAAAACATAGTGGGATCATAATCGGATCACTTTTCTCACACCCTTCATACACTAATGGTTGTGTGGAGACCTTGTTTTATATAATAAATTAAAGTAAAATGTATATATTATATATGGTGGGTACTTATGATTATCTTATTTTGTGTTATTGAGGTGACATGGTGGTATAACACCCTCATTATATACAATTATAGGTAGAAAACGATATTTTTTATTTTGGTTTATACAAGACTTTGTATCGCCAACTCGACTTCCTATATTATCACCTTTTTATTTATAAACCAATGATATACCTTATACATTTTAGTCTATACATATTATTATATTCTATGATTCCTTATTATTTTATAATTTGTTTGTTATGTGTCTAAGATATTTATTCATTTTATGTATTTGGGCGCATAACCTGCCAATGAATGGCATGGTCATATTGAGTTCTCAGTCATAAACTTTTTATATCATAATTCATTAGGTGAAACCATTACCAAATGTGTATCCATAAATTCCCAAGAACATGTTTCTAGCATGTGGGGATAGGTAAGTCCCTTCGATCCATTTCACAGACCATCTCGGGTTCACTGGTTAGGGGCATCCTATGCATGATTGTGAAAATAATTTAATCTAATCATAATGATAGAGGATCTAATACCACTGAAATGATTTTTAGGGTATATGACTTATATATACATGGTGGAAACAATATAAAAACCTCAAAATATAGTATCCTTTCATAACAATAGGAAATAACAATAAGAATGAATAAATAATGGTGTACCATTTAACTTTAATGACCTGACATGTTATGGATTCACCATATGAGTTTGATACAGATTAAAAATAATAATATAAATGAATACTTCCTCTAGGGTATATATGGGATATTTCAATCTTCTAATACGTAGTAAGGGCCCTCTTTAATACATGGTTTTCTAGAACCTTCATTTAAAGTGTTGAAGAGAGTGAGAGCCTTAATATAACTTTAGTAGAATATTTTATCATAATGTCTGAACACAATGGAAGCATCCATACATATCCCAGGACCAAACTAATTTATATATCTAACCATGATACATCCTTGAATATGATACATTAATCCATATTGGGGGAGTGTTTCAAATATTTATCAAATATTACAAATCTAATAATACATAGTTCATTGATCATAATTATCATTTAATGATTAAATGATTAATCTTGTATGTTAAATCTAATTTATTCATCATCACAAGATTATTCAACCAATAATGATGGATAGAGTAGAATATGAAGGTCGAACCAAGAATTATCATATAATATAATAATTTACATGCACACCACTATGACATAGTGACTTTCATTATGTCATGGTCTGTAATGACATAGTGACTATCACTATGTTTAGGTACCTTTAGTGAAAATATTCCAATAGTATAAAGATATAAATTATTTTTATGACTCCATATGATATTTAAGGGATTTTCTATTGTCCATAACTTTTTTTCATAAAAATGGATAGTGATTTGTAAAAAACTATCAATTTAATGTTATGGTTTCACGAACCTCCAAATAAAGATTATTACATATTCTACCTATGATGAGGATATCCTGAAATAATAAATTTTTTATGTACATAAATTTTATAGTTGTGTCTTATAGGTAATTCTAATGATAATAATAGTGGATTTAATTAGATAATATTACATCATATATAAGTTCCACATAGATGATTATAGAGGAGAGATGAATACTGATGTTGTAATTGAATATTTTCTATGATTTGATCCAATATAATCAAAATATATTTTAAACAATATTATATCTATTATAGATGAAATAAGAAAAATTAGGACTTGCACTCAATAGAAAATTAGGGGAGTATATTTTTGGATTAAACCATGTCATGGTAGATCACTGACAACATCGTGGTTTTTATTTGTTAAAATTGGATGAAGTAATATAACAGGGGAAAATAATGAAGCCCACTACTGTAAGAACCATGTTATTGTTCATTTCAAATCACATCATTGTTTTTCACAATGAAAAATGTTATATGAAGAAGTTTAAAGAAAATAATAAAATTTCCCTAATGATATAAGACTAATATCACTTCATTACATGGGTGTCAAAAACACATAATGTGTTTTGAAAACAACATTATAGTTTGATTTAATGAGATCGACAAATAGTAATGGTTTTAAGGAGGTGTTAAAAAACTACTAGATCATATAATAAAAAAACTTCTCATGGATCAGGAATAAATTTCTAGGTTTCTAAGTAAAATGATTTAAGTTCAAGTGATTATTGTTAAAAATTAATTTGATAAGTCATTACCCATTATATTTTAAAAAACATCATAAATTCGGTATCTATTTCAGGTTCTGTTGGGGAACACTTATGGAATAAGATATTGCGGTTTTGAAAGAATATTTGGGTAATTCTAAATGAGAAAACATGTTGTGGTCCATAAGAAAAGACACCATTATTTTAGTCAAATATATGAGTGAGAAAAATGAAATTTCTTCCAAATTTTATGGTGGAAGGAGTTTCATACATGGATCATAGATCTTAGTTTTCTCAAGAAAACTAGATCATGTTTATGAAATATATACAGCATAGTTTTATCAGATCTATATTAAAACACATATTTGAATATCATCTACATTATGGATAGATTAAGGTATTTGAATTTCATACATTGGAAACAAATATGGTCATCATTGAACAAGTATATTGTGGTACATAAACCTGGTTTAAGATGAGACCATAAAAGATTCAATAATCAGTAATATCAATTTTTTATTATATATATATATAAATAATCAATATATATGGATGATCATGATGTTGTGCTTATGTTTTAAGAGGTATATTGAGAGATATCCATCCAAACTATTCATGTTTGAGATAAGAATATGGTGCATATATCACCCATGGTTTAGAGGCCCTTAAAGATGATAAAATAAGATCTGATATGCATTTTCCTCCTTATAATTGATCTTTCTTCACTTTTATTGAACATTTTATACCATTAGAGTGTCCATTAATACTTTACTGGCCTATCTTTTATTCTTTATTAATATTAAAAAACATGTGACATGGGATAAAAATAACTGATCACTAGGTACTAGCCACTTTTAAAGTGTAGTTAAACAATGAAAAAAATTATCTTATGTTTGTGTGATTTTATATCTTACATAACTATCTCTCATCATCACTCTTTTAATAATTTTGGTTTATAAATAAACTAAGGATCAAATTGTTTCAAAAGGAGAAAAAGTTTGGTTATAAAAAATGACCACCAGTTCAGCCCTCCTCTTAGTATACAATGAATCTCGTAATTGGGATTGTTAATTTTGGATCTCTTAATTCATAATCATTGTGAACATTGTAAATTCCCACAATTATATACTTAAGAATATTTATATAATCTTTTTTATTTCAAATTTTCATTTAAATTTGTATGACTATGCATGAAAGATTTATCCAAATTATTTTAGACATGGTTTCATAATTTATTTCATATGATGTTAAATTATATGAGATGTTAATAAAATTTTATATTTATTTAGTGACAAGTGAGATTTAAAAAATATATCCATAAAATCCATATATCATTTGGTATGATATGTGGTGACCATATTTTAATATTTGGATAATCATAGTGTAATATATGATGTTATTATAATGTTGTATGATATATAAACGAAATACTATTACAAAATGTAATGATACTTCATATATTATTAACAATTATCAACTAAAACATAATTTAATGATGTTTCTATAGTTATTATAATCATGAATAAAAAAATGTTAAATGGATTTTAAAACTTATTAACTTGATTCATAATAAAAATATATGTTATGAAATTCATACAATATTGTTATTGTTATAAAAGATTTGGATAAGTTATATGATGGTTTACTCTTTATATACTTCTTGATTTATTGTTTTAGGGTTATAAATAGAGTCCCAAGCCTAATTCTGTGTACATTTTCACTAGATTTGTTTTGAAATCCTTAGTTTAATGTTCTTATTTTACATTTTAAATTGTATTTATAAGGTTCGAGTATGACAAAATTTTTAGGGATTCTATAAATACATTGATTTGGGATTACAATAGTTAAGTGATCACTTATGGAGTAATGTTTCCCTTGATTATTTCTATGTAATTTCCATCAAATATAGAAAATTTGAAGAAAAAAACTAAAAATGGAACATGTAATTATAATATTTATTTATGAATTTATCTTTAAACCCCATTTTTAGTTAATATGAAGAGCCTTTTTATTTTCCACTATGATTATGTTATTTTAGAAGCCTAAAAACCAATCAAAAATTTATTAAATGTTATTTTTGAGAACAAAACTATACATATAATGGAATGATATTGGAAAATCATTACTTATGGAAACATTATTAACTTATTACATTGTAAATTCGTAATATTAGGAGCTCTGAGACATGGAATTATGACCTAAAATGAAAAATATTTCAATCATAGAACATTTGATATAAACTAGTCCTAACAACATATAAGGTAAATAAATGTCTAATAAATAAATAATAGGTTTTTAAATCATTAATAACAAGTGAATTTAATATAAATAAATTTAGAAAAAATAACAACAAATAAATTATATTATACATGGAGTTATATTATATTCATGTATTCCTGGATTTATTGTAAGTGAAAATTTTTTTGACTTATTTTGTATATCTATTTGTTTTCTTTTATATTTATCTTATTTAAATATTTTTTTCTTTATATCTCATAATTAAAATAACTTATATTAAAAATTTACTTATTTATTTTGGATTTATTTATTTCACACCATCCTCTATCTTTGATTAGGGATTTTGAAATAACTTATTATATTTTCAGTTAACACATTTTATTTTAATTGTTTAATTATGACATTCTTTTGGATATATGATCATATTCTTTCATTTTTTAGAATGTTTTATGTATATTTATGTAAATATTATTATGTTTTTAGTGGAATAAAATTTATAGAACCTCATAATGCATTATTTAATGTTTATATCTCTTGATATGTTATGTATAGTGTATGGGTAGTAAGCCTAGTCCATTTCATTTTAATGTATTGGTAGTGATTGTTGACTTATTATCATGATGCATCATTATTATGTTTAAGATAAGTTTACATTATATGATTCATGTATCTTATTTATGTGGCATTTTATGATGACCCCCATGATTAAACAATACTCCATTGTCATTCATTATTTATGTAATTTTTTGTTTTCACCCTTATTGGGTTGTTATATCACCCTCCTTGTTTTAATTTATCTAAATTGGATCACATGTATTAAGAAAAGGGGTTAAAATTTGTCTTGGTGGGATTTATTCACGTTTTTTAATTTTTTAAAATTTAAATAAATATATTTACACAAATATGATTCATTTTATTAATCATATAAATAATCTAGAAAAAATTACATATTTACTACATGGATTACATGAAATAACCCATTTAATAAGATTAATGAATTTTTTCTAATAACATGTAATAAATCATTAAAAACATATTACAATTTTCATTTTTATCATATTCAAATTGAATGGATCAATACCAATATGAACAAATTATTAATCATGTCAATATGAACCCAAAAAATTTATTAATCATGTCTGCAAATTCAAATCAAAACCCTAAAATTTTATATAATTTTTAGGTTGTCATATAATGTCATATGAAAAATGTGAAGCTCAATTTATCAAGAGTATAATTAATTATAGTAGGATTATGATGAAATATTAGACAATTTTTATGTTATATAGTCATGTAATATATAAATAATATATATAGACATTAGAACACAATGTTTTGGGATATAAATCATTTTGTGAGTTTTTATTTCCCTTATTGTGGAAAAATGTAAAACTATGATATTTTTTATTCATTATAGTTGTCATCATTAAAAATCATTAATTATGTGGAAAAGTTGAGGAATTATGAAATTCTATTAAAAGGCCTTGCCAAATCCAAATTTTTCATTGGTTATGACATTTTATTAATCTAAGGATTTATTTTAAATTAATAATCATTTTAAAAAAGATTTATTGAATTATATTTTTCATATAAATTTATGCTTCTCCAAATTTTATTTTTGTTTTGATAGAATGGTTAGAAATTGGAGTAACTATGATAACAGTAACATTTATATATAACTAAACTATTTCACAATAATGTATCAAATGTGATCAGAGAGGGAGTTGAAGTCCTTATGATAATAATATGATACTTTTATCTAGTTATGAATAATAACTTGAATGCCAAGATGTGTCCAAGTTCACTGAAGAAGGTATGATTAATGGTAAATTACTTTATATAACAATAACATCATAATTTAGTGGATATAAATATCCATTAATTATATATAAAGTAATGAAATCAATAAAACCATTATTTTTTATTATTAAATTTTATAAAAAATTAAATTATTTCATGGGTTTCTTCTTCTTATAAGTATAGGTGAATTAGTGGTGTAAATTGATAAATAATACTAAGATAAAAATAAGATATCTACATGATGGATTCATAGAAAATCAAGAGGTTTTTTCATAAAAAATATTTTCATCATAATATCAATGAAAAATAGGGATTAAATTTATACAGTTAAGGTAGAGGAAGGTTAAATTTTATTTGTATTATGAAACAACATTCAATAGAATTTAATGTTAAACCTTTTTTATCAACCATGGATAAAAAATTAATTTGTTTTTCAATATTGTATTTTTTTAATGTTCTAGAAATTTGAAACTTTGGTACATATGAAGTGATTTTTTGATGTTCTATCACGGTAAAGATAAATATTTAAAAGTCTAAATAGTATATGGACTTAGATATTAGAATAGGATAATGAATATTCATCTTTTAAGTGAGAGATTTTATGTTGAAAATATTGGAAGAATTCTTGGAGAATGTGTGAAAATAACAATTGAATGATTCAAGTGTGTAAATAAAGTGAAATAAAAACAATACTATCAAATTAAAATCAATATAATATCCAAAATAATGATTAGTGAGAAGATTGTAATCAGTGAAGATCCCTTAGTTTAGGGTTTCAATTAGACAAAACCTAGTTATTATGGTATATAATTCAGTAAACAAAGATTATTTGGGGGAAATTGATGTCAACTCGGTATAGATAAAAAATAAAGTGGTGATAGGTAGACCCATTATTCAATCTAGAATAAATAATTTTAAATTTAATAATATTTTAATGTATTATTTCATATATTTAAAGTTATCATGTGATATAAAGAAATCTTAAAAATCATATAAGTTAATTTATTAGTTTAAACAATAATTGGTGAAATAATTTAATCCTAAATGTATAGTAATTCCCTAATAAACATTTATGGGATAATTATTTTATAAAATTCAATGATCTTTCCATTGGATAAGTTGATTCTAAATTAGTAATGAATTTATTCTATATAAACAAGACCAATAATAACTATGTAAGGAAGAAAATTTCATTTTAATTTTCCAACCATACCATGTTTTTATGTAATGATAATAATGAATATCTATAGAATAATCTTAAAAAAACGAGTATTGTTTCCTACTAAAAAATTATACTCAAAATAAATTGAAAAGATTATTGAAATAATCAAAATCAAATATGCACATATTTCATGAGAATATACTAGTTTATTTCCTGAATAGTTATCTAAAAATTCATTATATCATGATATCTATTTCTCAATAAAATATATACCTAGTTTGAAATAAATAAAATATCCCTTATAGAATGGATCATATGAAATTGGAATAATAAAATAAGAAACTATGAAAGCATTTATATAAGTGGCTTATATACACTAGTATATCATCTTATGGAAAACTCATCACTCTTCCAAGAATAATTTCATGTAAATAAGAATTTTCATTAATTTTATATTACTTAAAAATACAAGGATAAATAGAAAGTATTATCTACCATAGATTGGTTACATTTTTTTATCAAATTTTTGGATATCAATATTTCTCAAATATATATCTTAATTTATGATATCATTATATTAAGGTGAAAATATATTTTAATACAAAATAAAAAATTCTACAAGATATAAGTACTAAAAAAACATATTTAAGCTAATTGGATTTCTAAATGATCTATTAATTTTCATAGATTTTACAAATAGATTCTTGAAGTATTAACTTGATAGTTTTTTTAGTTATTTATAAATAATTTTTTTGATTATTTTAAAATTTAGAAAGGGAATGAAGATTATTAGATGATTTTATTAAATTATCATTTCAATGAAAAAACAATTCCCTTAAGTTTAAGTAGTATTATTTTTTGTTGTAGTATGATAAATTATTAGGACATATAATTAATGGAAAAATGATTTTAGTAAATAATTCAATGAAAAAGGTGATTAAATAATGATCCATCCAAATAAATTGATAAAAATTTTAGTTTTATTTGGTTATATGGGTATTATTAGTGTTTTTTGAGAAAATATCTTTGACTTTATAACACACTAAAATATTTAAAAAATAAGGGAGTCCGGTTTTTTTACACATGATAATGTGAAGAGAGCTTTAATGTGACTGATAATTAGCTAATCAATACACGTATACTCATGCAACCCTATGTGGAGAAGGTGTTTTGAAATAAAATTACTATTTAATAATGGTCTTGAGTTTTTTTAATAAAAAATGATAATTATATACCCTATTCTAAATAAAAAATGAAGGTCAATGAGAAAAACTACCCACTAATGATCTAGAGTAATTAGAGAATTTTTTTTCATTTGAGATTTGCTAAAAATATTATACATAGGGAAGTATGATCTATACAAAAAAATATTAAAATATATATTCCCATATAATGAGATAAAAACAAAACATTAAAAATTATTATATAAAATCAAGAATTATAATTTCTCAATACATTACCATATTTAGAAGGTTTATAAAGTGGAATATACTCCCAATAAAAATTGTCATACTACCTTATCAATGAAATAGATTTAAAAATATATAATATTCATGGACATGTAGAGTATGTACCAAGTAATAAAAATATTAGGGATGATTTTCTAACTTTCCTAAATTATTTCTCAACCATTTATAAATAAAGAAATCATAGTGGCATATAATGATTTTGAAATAATATGTATGTTAGAATATTAACAAAAGAAAAATATAACATAATTTAATATTGATAAGGATAGGTTTATATAGTTTTTAAATAAATTATATCTATTATTAATGTTATATTAAAAGAAATTAATGGATGATGTATATAAATCAACTTTACCTTTACCCCCTAGAAACACCAAAATTTATAGAGATATTGAGGGTAATTTTTGGTGAGATAACATGATGATGTAATTTCTAAATATATAAAATGGTGTTTAATATGTCATACAATTAAGGAACCTAACAAAAAATCCAATGTTATGAAGCAAATATTACATCAACAACCCTTTCATATTGTAAATAGTCACACAATCCTGAGAAATAATGGTTTAGTGTCTTGTGAGATTATATATATAACCTGTTTCTTTTACAATACTCATGAATACTTCTCTATAATATTACAACTCTAAAATTCCTCCTAAACATCTAATATGAAGTACACTTCATCATAACATGGGTAATATAAAAAATAATAATTCGGTGATATCAAATTCTTAGTAAAGGTAATTATGAGAGATTATAATAGAAGAAAAAAGGTGAGAATAAGTTGAGAAAAAAGGTTATGATAAAGTAATAAAAATATTAGATCATAAATAAGATAAATATATACATAAAGAAATATATCATAAAATATTATTAGCATTAAACATTTACATAATATGAAACATGAATAATAAGTTAGTCAAAACCTAGAACAACATTTATGGGTTTTATGAAAAACATGACATAAAATAATATATGAATACCTATCATGGAAATAAATAATATTAGAGAAAAGAGGTGCTATGGACCAGACCTATCTACTCTATTCCCTTGCTAAAATCTAGTGTTTGAGGTGTCTTGAGAGGTCATGGTGACTCATCCCCAACAGTTTTCCAAATTTCCAATTCTTTGAACAGTGTTTCCAAAACAGTAGGTCTATAGTGTTTCTAGAATTGTAGGTCTACATTGTTTCTAGAATAGTGAGTCTATAGTGTTTTCCGAACGGTGCATCTATAGTGTTTCCATAATGGTAGGTCTATAGTGTTTCCAAAACATTTGGTCTACATTGTTTTCATAATGGTAGTTCTATAGTGTTTCTAGAATGGTGAGACATCTAACGGTTGGTCTACAGTGCTTCTAAAATGGTGAGTCTTTAGTATTTCCAGAACAGTGAGTCTAAAGTGTTTCTAGAATGGTACGTCTAAAGTGTTTTTATAATGGTAGGTCTACAATGACTCCAGAATAAATAGTTTACAGTGTTTCTAGAACAGTGAGTCTATAGTGTTTCCGGAATGGTAGGTCTACAGTGTTTCTAGAACTATTTCATTTTCTTTGTCAAATTTTTAGTTTTTCTAGATTTCCCTATTTCATCTGTTTAAGGGTTTATTTGACAAAAAAATCAAGGCCTTGTTTTAAGGTATTTAAGGCCAATTCAAATCACATAACTCCTATATTAATTTTCCTAAGACTCAGGATGCCTTTACTTGGTCACACTACGTAGTTTAATGGGATCATCTTTTAAGGGAATGTCCAACGTATCTTAAATTGCCTCTCCATTAAATCTTATAAAGGGAAAATATATCTTCCTACCTTTTTCTTTCTTCTTATTCCATAGTGCGAGATACTCTAACCTTCCCTTCCTTCTTGTAGGAGTTTTGCATAGTGTTGTACCCTTGAATCGTGTCTTCCCTAGAGCTTCTTCCTACTGTATCCGCACAACATGTTTTGGTGTAACCATGCATTATTGATCAATCTTTGATATAAGGAATTATATACCATAATTCTTATGGGTTCCTCTCCTTTTTTTATCCTTGATCTATTATGGAATGATATCTTCATGTTCCTAAGGGAGTGTTCTTGGGTGTTGGATGGTCTGGTGGTGTCTCTGAATCCTTAGGTGGATGTAGTCCTCCAAGAGAGGTGATAGTGATCTATTTTGTTGGATTGTTCTCATGAAGAAAGCATCAAAAATAATTTGAGGTAGGGGATTCATGGGATCATTATTCTTTTACATGAAACATTAGATTTTTCATGTTTCAATCCACTAGATCACAATGAAATTGAAATAATAAATATTTTGAACTAGATGAATAAATTGGTATCGATCGTACATTATTTGCACATGTTTTTCTAGAGAGTGTGGTATCTATGCTTGCATTCTTTATCATGTCATTCTTGACAAAAATTGGTAAATAATGTGAACTTGTATTAACTGTAATTAATTTTCATTGGTAAAGAGGTATGTAAATGAATTTGGTTTTTGTTACAATAACTATGTTTAATTTAATTAATTGATGTGACAGAGGCATGTTAATGCTTGTTTATATTGAATTAAAGGCATGTCAATTTACTAATTAGTTAATTTTTGATAGCTTGCTTTTTAGGTTTCCCATAGTTTAAACCTACAATTAATAAATCAGTTAATACCATATGGATTAAAGCACCAACTGTTTGATAAAAAGATAATACCTGGTAGGGTTCTAAGTTACCCTCTTGATTGTTAGGCCGAGTGAATGTGCTTTGGAGCCATGAGTTCTCATTATGTTTAAAGGAAAGATTCATTGTTTAAGGGCCAAGATCTTAGTTGATATAATGTTTATTTCCTACTTCTTGAGTTGTGATGTTAGCCTGGTTGCCTGTTGTGATATATGGGGGCAGTGGATGTCTAGTGCGGTGATATGCATCATTTTATGCATGTGGGTGTTGGTAAGGTCACCATAGGTGACGAAATAGTTTTGATATGAATGTTGGATTCTTCATAAATCTTATTGGTTGTTTATCTTCTTCACATTCCCCACTACTCAAGGCAGTTGTTTTTTCTTACCCTCCTTTCAAAAGGGATAAATATGTATAGGGTATGCCACATGCTTTCTGTGTTTATCTTAAAGAGGGTGGATGGATCAATGCTCTTGTTATAAGTGGAAAAGACTCGATGGGTAGTTAGCATACTCATTGTGTTGAGCCTCTTGTGTTTGGTAGCTTAGAATGTTTTCTAGAATGCCTAGGAATATGGAAAAGGGATAATGTTTTTAAAAAAAGATTGAATGATTGATGTTAGAACATGGGGTTGGAGCTTGTTGGGATTCAATGTTGAGGTTTTAAATTAAAGGAACTATTTTCTTTGTTGGAATGCTAATAAAATGTAATGTTGAGTTGATAATGCTTAATTAATGTTTAAGGAACTAATTAACATAATGTGAAACTGATAAAATGGGAATGAAGTAATGTAATAAATCTATTTAAATGGTAGTGTTATTATAGGATACCTTGTCTTAGAATTGGAAGTCAGGAGTCCGAGAGACATTAGCTGCACTTGAGTTTAAGACTAGGTATTCCCATTGTGTGGTTGTGATCTGTAGTATATTCTATAATTTTTTTTGTTTTTATATGACACTCTACCACGTCAGTTAGGAAAACTCACACCCTGGGGATTTTGAGCCCTTGGGGTGTTTTCCAGAACATTCTGATGGGAGTATGGGTGGATGACTACCCCCTTTCCCCCCTCTATCTTCTCTTTGTAGTTACTAGTGTTGGTAGGCACATCAGTTAGATTTCCACATATATGTGTGTAGTGGGTTGTAATGTCTTGTGGTCATTCAGACACGTATATTCTGGATATAGTTTCTTATGGACTACTATAGGTGCATCATGTATAGTTTTAGGTGTCTTGAGGATCCTTACTCGGTGTATGGGCTATAATGGATTGAGGTTTAATTCCCGATATATGATACACATTATACGAGCTATGGTGGATCCTGAATATTATCTGGTTACATTGGTTATGTGGACGTGGTGGTTGTACTACACGAGGTACATGTTGTGGTGCTTCACCCAGGTGTGTGTGGGAAAGCATTTTCAGAGAAAGATGCTTAGGATAAGCGACGTTGGGGAAAAGTTTCAAACTAGTGGGGAAGTAGTAGCAGGGTAACCTTGAGATTTCATATTATATTATATACTCTAGTATGTTATACTTGGTGAGAGTAGCCATGGTGAGGCTGGGAACTTAGTATAAATGTTTAGGTGATGAGTTTGTTTCACTTGTTATTCATTGTGCTTTACAATGATTTTATTACTTTTTCATGAGAGGCGCCGAGGAGGATCCTATAAAGTATACTTTTATAATCACCCTATTTATATATAAACTGTTTTTTAGATCACTTACAGCAGGTTAGAGATCAGGCTGGTTACTACTAGCTTGGGGTTGCAGGAGCTGTTCGGTCATCATGGTTGTTGTCTTTTTTACTTTATTCTATTTCTTGTAGTTTTCACTTCTATTTGTAGTAGTTTTTTTTATGAAATTACATATGTGTACTTGGTATTTCTTTTATATTGCAGTCTGAGTTGGATTTTGTTGGTGTATGTATTATCTCTCTCTTTTCCATGTGCTCTGTTAGAGGTTAATGCCTCTCATTGGTGTGTTTACTATACCCTCGGTGTTAATTGCTAACCCAGGGCCTACTGGAGGCAGGACTTAGGGGGGTCACTTTCTCCCTTCTCACATTTCTGACCCAAGAGGGTCACACCTTATGGGGATAGGGTCATGAAAAAGTGGTATTAGAGATCATGTTAAGGGATAGGATGAATTCTAGTGTTGGGCACAGGTGAGGTAGCATGGGTTGGCAGGGAAACGGTGTCAGTCAAATTTAGCAGGTGATGTAAACACTTGAGACTGGAAGAGACATAGGCATTTAGGGACCACTGTGATCTAATTCACAGACCATTAAGTTAACATTGGATACTAAAAGAGGTGATAATAGATTCAGGGTAGATACCTATGAAAGGATCATGCATCATTCTTCTTTGTGCATGTGTTTGAATGGGTATACATTGTGATAGGTTAGCATAAAATTAATAAAAAAATAATAATTAATGTTTAGTCTTCCATATTCTGCGTTTAGAAGCTCTAACTATTATTTATTTTTCATGTTTATGTCCAGGTCGATGTCCTTGTCAAGTTTGCAGAGAATATGTTCTACAGGCTGTGCCAGCATATCACTGTAGGGTAGAGGTTTAAGATGAAAACACATGGAGAAGGATAATCTATGAGGTTTAGAGCTAGAGTATGCAAAAGTATTATGGCTTTGATTCATATATAGTCATGGAATAATTATTGGAGGAGGTTTATATAGCCTTCAGATAAATCTATGCTTAGAAGGAGCACTGGGTGTCTCTGGTTGTGACGATGCTATGTGGGGCAGTGAGGAAGTGGTGGTTCTTATTCCTTGGGTATCTTGAGGAGTCAGTGATCTCATGGGAGGAGTTTCGAGACAAGTTCATAATTGAGTTTCTTTCATTTAATGCAAAGGAATCCACTCTCTAGTAGAGACTTACCCTTCAACAGGTGTGCTCTAGTGTGCAGGAGCTTGGAATCTATTTCAGGAACCTTTTATGATATGCTTTGGATCCATTTCTAGATAAAGAGGCTAGGGAGAGGTAGTTTGAGGAGGCTCTGTATCTAGAGATCTAGATCCAGGTCAGCCCATTTATACTGAAGACATATCTTGACGTGTTGGTGAGGGAATAGGTCATTGAGAGGACGTTATCTAGAACTAGTTCCTCATGGGAGGGGAGTCATCATTATTACTCATGAAGTAGAGCTGTGGTACAGGGTTCGCAGTTTTTAGGGAAGAAGAGTTCTTGTTTTTTTGGGGGTAGGTTCCATCCCTCAAAATATCATTTCTCTGGGGGTGGCAGCTCTCAGGCCTATTCCAAGGGATTAGGTTCTTGTTTTTCTTGTAGAGGATGAGTCCATCAGTAGCAAGAGTGCCTGGCCATTCAGAGCAGTCAGCATGCACCAGTGTTCAACTCAAGGTTCCTTCATTGAGGCAGTTTTAGCTGGGGAAACAACAATAGGTTCCACATGCATTGGATCAACTGAGATCATATGGGGCTAGAAAAGGATATCCCTGGATTATCCCCATCTATAGAGACCAAATCACAATCTTCATTGTGGTCTTCATCAGAAATAGATACGCTATGAAGGAGGTCGTGGTCAGCTTCATGCTTTAGCGTTACCTGCCCCAGGAGAGCTAGACGTCGTTCAAGGTACCCTTTGTGTGTTTTCTACATGGGTGTATGCCTTGTTTGACTCAGTAGAGACACACTTCTTTCATATCACCTTACCTTGTCCACTCTTTGGGACTTGAGGTAAAGAGGCTACCAGTGCCTTTGGCATTGACTATGCTAGTTGGAGGTCAAGATGACTTTTTTGAAGTATGTAGAGATTGTGAGCTTGTTATGGGGCAGCACCACTCTTTTGGAGATTTCCTATGCTTACATATAGAACTATATTATGTCATCCCTGAAATAGATTGGTTGTATTCTGTGCAGTCTGTTGTGGATTTCTTCAGGCGGTAGGTGGTTTTCGTTGGCGATGATAGAGATCCAGTGGTATTTGTTGGTGAGCGAGACCCTCTGATGGGTCAGAGGTGTGTTCTATCCTTGTCATCCTTGATGGATCAGATGATACTATGTTCTTTAAAGGTTGAACAGTTGGTGTTTTCTTGGGTAATAGAAGAGTACCCAGTTAACTTTCTATAAGAGGTTATAGAATTACCCCTTGATTAGAGAATGAGTTTGGGATTGAGCTACAACAAAGAGGATCTCCTATATTTATATCTCCATATAGGATGCACCCTTCTGAGTTACAAGAGAAACATTTATAGATCGATAGTATTTTACAATGAAGTTTTGTTCAACCGAGTGTGTCACTGTGGGGTGCACCATTTTTGTTCATGAATAAGGCTAACGAATGTTTGTGGTTTTGTATCATTTATCATCACTTAAATAAAGTGATAGTGAAGAATATATATCCTCTTCTACAGATTGATGATTTATTCTATCAAAAGAATGGTAAAAAAAATTTCTCGAAGATTGACTTGTGGTTAGGATATCATCATTTGCATGTGAAGTATGAAGATATCTCAAAGCCTACTTTCTGTTGTCATCATAGGCATTACGAGTTCATTGTAATTCTGTTCAGTGTGACTAATTCTCAAGCTATGTACATGGGGTTGATGAATGCTATGTTCCGTGACTTCTTGGATAAGTTCATGGTGGTTTTCATCGAAGACATTCATATGTACTCCGTATCTAAGAAAGAGCATGCAGTGCATTGGCATGTTGTTTAAGTATTTCTTCATCAACAAAGATTTTTGGGAAGTTTTTAAAGGGTGAGGTTTGGGCTCATGAAGTTATTTTTCTTGGGGAATGTTGTATCTCAGAAGGGAGTAGTGATGGATCCATCAAAGATAGAAGCAGTTGTGCCTTTGGAATACCCCAAGACAGTGGTAGAGGTGTGAAGTTTCCTTGGTCTCATAGGCTACTACAGGAGGTTCATAGGCAATTTCTCTCTGGTTTCAAATCCTCTAACAACATGACCATGAAGGATCAAGAATTCTTGTGGACTGATTAGTGGAAGGAATCTTTTGAGTATCTGAAGGAGAAGTTGGTATGTGCTCTAGTTATTTTTCTTCTAGTATAGGGAGTTCAATTTGATATTTTCTATGATGCTTCTCATCTTGGGTTAGACTATGTTCTGATGATGTATTGATATGTCATTTCTTATGTTTATCAAAAGTTGTGTCCTGATGAATGTAATCATGCCACCCATGATCTTGAGTTGGAAGTCATGGTGTTTGATATGAAGTTGTGGAGACATTACCTTATTAGAGAGAACTTAGTGGTTTTCACCGATCATAATAGCATGAGGAATGTTTTCTCCCAGAGGGACTTGAACTTATGGCAGTGTCGGTGGATGGAGTTCTTGCATGAATTTGACATTGAAAAATCATATACTCCTGAAAGGGGAAATTTTGTAGCTGATGCATTGAGATGGAAGTCACATCATGATGCAGTGCATGAATCTGGTGATTCCTGGAGAGTGATGGAATATATTTAAGAATTGCATCTGAATATGGGAGAAGTTAGGGTATAGGTTTTCTTTTTTAGTTAACGGTACAACCATCTCTGGTGAAGCATGTGGAATTGTCTTAGTTGGGGGATCTAGAGGTGGAGTTCTGGAGAGACAGAGTTGTTTGTGATGAGTCACCTGATGTTTGGTCTGAGGATGAACAACCCCAAGTTTTTTATCAAGAAAGCCTTTTCATTCCTTTGATAATGTGTGAGATGGTTCTCAGATATTTCCATAATCCTAGTGTGAAAAAGATTTACCAAACCTTGAGGAGTCAGTTTTTGTGTCCTGGGATGAAGCGTGCAGTTTTGGAGTTTGTGTCTTGATGTTTGGTGTACTAGAAGCTGAAGGTCGAGCACTGTGTCCCATGTGGTTTTTTCAATCCATTAGATGTTCCTTAGTGAAAGTGGGAGGACATATAAATTGACATTTTTACTAGTTTACCTCCATCTCAGGGATGTCATTATGATGTATGGAGTGTAGTGGATCATTTAATGAAATCAACTCACTTCATAGCGATCAACAAGTTGAGCATAGAAGAAGTTTTTTCAATGCAATATCTAGAGGAGATAGTGAGACTCCATGGAGTATCGAGGATTATCATTTCTGATAGAGATCCTTTCTTCACTTCTAGGGTATGGAGATGTCTCTAGAATGATTTTAGTTCTTATTTATGCCTTATCACTTCTTTTTATCTGTAGAAGGATGGTCAGATAGATCTGACCATCCAAACTCTTGAAGACATGTTGCACTCTTGTGTCCTAGAATTTAGAGGTTTTTAGATGAGGCACTTAACCTTAGTGGATTTCTCTTAAAACAATAGTTTCTAATCCACCATTGGTATGGTGCCATTTGAATCCTTGTATAGAGGACGTTTCCATTCTCTGTTGTTCTAAAATTGGGTTGGAGAGTCAGCAATTCTCGGACTGGAACTAGTGAAGAATACAACAGAGATGGTTCATGTGATTCATGAGATGATTAAGGTAAAATTGGATTATTAGGAATTATATTATAATAAAAGGATGAGACCTTCAAAGTTTTATTTTTGGGATCACGTGTTTCTGAAGGTGAGTCCCCATCATGGGCAATGAAGGTTTGGTCGTGGGAGTGAGCTTTCTCACCGGTTTGATGGGACTTTCTAAGTGTTGGCTCATTTTGGAGTCGTGGCGTATCGAGTAGCACTTACCCCACTAATAAGTTTGATCCATGCTGTTTTTCATGTTTTTCATCTCCGTTTGTATCTTCATTATTACTCTCACACCATCGATTGGGGAGATATTGATGTTGACGATGATGAGACCTTTGAGGAGCGACCTGTAGAGTTCCAGGACCATAAAGAGAAGGTGTTGTGTGGGTATTTTATTCCCTTGGTTCATTTCTTATGGTGGAATGGTGGTGTGGAAGAGAGTACATGGGAACGTGAGTCACAAATACATGCTCAGAACCCTAAGTTATTTTATGTTTAACTATTTTCATGTAATGATGTTTGTTTTGTGGTTTTAGACCTTTTATTATAATTAGATGGCTTTAATTTGTTTCTTGTTGTCGATTGATCTCCTTTGAGAGGTATCTCTCATATGAGAGAGTTTAAAATATGTTTTTCATTATCGTGAAGTTTCACAGGTTTCTTTTTGAAGAATTTGATCTCCTTTGGTGGAGAGAGCCTTGATAGGTATCCCGAAGAGTGGTTATTTGGAGCACGTTTTTTCCTATCTGGGTTGGTTTTGGATTCTAAAGGATGAGAATGTTTTGAATGGTATCTTATGTAATGGATTAGACCTATCTGGTCCATTACATTGCTAAACCCGGTGTTTGAGGTGTTCTAAGAGGTCAAGGTGAATCATCCCCAACACTACCAAATTTCCAGTTCTGTGAATAGTGTTTCCAGAATAGTAGGTCTATAGTGTTTTTAGATCGATAGGTGTATGATGTTTCCAGAATGGTGAGTCTATAGTGTTTCAAGAATAGTGAGTCTACAGTGTTTTCAGAATGGTAGGTCTATAGTGTATCTAGAACGGTAGGCCTACAGTGTTTCAAGAATGGTGATTTTACAGTATTTCTAGAACAATGAGTCTATAGTGTTTCTAGAATAGTAGGTCTATAGTCTTTCCAGAATGGTAGGTCTACAATGTTTCCAAAACTGTGACTCTACAGTGTTTCCCAAATAGTGAGTCTCTGGTGTTTCTAGAATGGTAGGTCTACAGTATTTCTAGAACTATAGGTCTATAGTATTTTTAGAATCGTGATTCTATAGTATTTCCAGAACTGTGAGTCTACTATGTTTTCAAAATGGTCGGTCTACTATGTTTCTAGAACGGTAGGACTACTGTGTTTCTAGAATTGTGAGACATATAACGGTAGTTCAATAGTGTTTCTATAATGGTGATTCTATAGTGTTTCCAGAACGATGAGTCTACAGTATTTTCAGAATGGTAGGTCTATAGTGTTTCTAGAACTATTTCGTTTCATTTTTCAAATTTCATGTTTTTTCCACGTTTCCCAGTTTCACCCGTTTAATGTTTTCTTTGATGAAAAACACACTCAAGGCCTTGTTTTAAGATATTTATGGTTGATTCAAAGCCTTTAAATCCTATATTAATTTTTTTAAGACTTGGTGTGTCTTTAATTGGTCAAATTGTGTGGTTTAATGAATTCCTCTTTTAATGTAAAATCCAGCCTATCTAAAGTCATTGCTCTATTAAATCTTATAAAGGGATATGGTATATTTTTCCCTTGTTCTTCCTCCTTGTTCCCTAGTGCGAGATGCATGGACCTTCCCTTCCTTATTATAAAATCCATATGTAGTGTTTTATCCTTGGATCATGTTTTCCCAGGAGTTTCTTCCTGCTACATGTGCACCCCCTGTTCTGGTGCAACCAAGCAGTATCAATCAATCTTCAATATAATATATACTCAACCGTTACTATTTTGGGTTTCTCTCCTTCTATTTCTCCATTATCTATTATGGGATTCTATCTCCATGTTCCTAATGTATTTTTCTAGGGTGTTGGATGGTTTGGTAGGGTATTTGCATCCTCATGTGGATGCAGTCTTCTAAGAGAAGTGATCATGATATGTTTAGTTGGATTATTCTCATAAAAAGATCATCATAAACCTTTTGAGGTAGGGGATTCATGGTCTCTCTATTATTTTACATGAAACTGTAGAGTTATCATGTTTTAGTCCACTGAATCATAATATAATTTACATAATTAATATTTAGAACCAGATAAATAAATTTTTGGTTATCATATATTATTTTATCTTGTTTTTCAACATAGTGTAGTATCTATGCTTGACTTATTTATCATGTTTTTCTTGATGGAAGTTGGTAAAGAAAGTAAACTAGGATTAATTTTAATTATTTTTCGAAGATAAAGAGTCATGTAATTGAATTTAGTTGTTGTTGCAGTAATCATGTTTAATTGAATTAATTAATGAACTAGAGGCATGTTAATTATTTTTGATATTGAATCAAAGGAGTGTCAATTAACATTATAATTAATTTGTGATACCTTACTATTTAGGTTTCCCATATTTGGAACCTAAAATTAATAAATCATTTAATTCTAGATGGATTGAAGAATCGTCTATTTGATACAAATATAATTCCTAGTAGGGATCTGAGTTACCATATTTCTTGAAAGGCTGAGTGACATTAGAGCCATGAATGGTCATTATGTTTGATGGATGGATGCCTTGTTTAAAGAAAAAAATATCCCATTTAATTTGATGTTGGTTTCCTGCTTCTTGGGTTGTGATGTGAGCCTAGATAGCTGTTGTGATATGTGGGGGCACAGAGGCCCATTGGTTGTGGCAGTAGTTGGCACCTAGATTGGCGAGTTGCATCGGATTAGGCATATGGGTGTCAGGGAGGACACCAAATGTGATGAAACGGGTTGGATATGAATATTGGATGATTTCATAATCTTGTTGGTTGTTTATCTTCTCAACTTACCCCACTGCTCAAGGAATCTAGTTTTTCTTACTCTCCATTCAAAAATGGGAGAAGACGTGTGGGGTATGCCATATGCTTTCTGTGTTTAGCTTCTTGAGGGAGTACGGGTCTATGCTCTTTCAATAGGTGGAAAAGAATCAATGGGTTGTTCACCTACTCACCTTGTTGAGATCCCTGTGATTGGTAGCAAATAATTTTTTCTATAATGCCTAGGAATATCGGAAAGTGATAATTTTGTTAATAAATGACTGAATGAATGATGTTAACCAATGGATTTGAAGCTTACTATGATGCAATTATGAGGTTGTAAATTAAAGTAACTATGGATATTGGTTGGAATGATAATGAAATGTAATGTGGAATTGATAATGGTTAATTAATGGTTAAGTAACTGATTAACGTAAAGTGAAAATGATAAAAAGGTGATGAATTAATAAGATAAATCTCTTTAAATTATTGTGAACTTATAGGATATATAGTCTTAGAATTGGTATTCAAGATTCCAAGAGACATTAGCTTCAGTTGAGTCGAATACTAGTTTATTCCCATAGTGTGGTTGTGGGTAATAGTTTATTCAATACTTTTTGTGTTTCTATATGCTACTCCACCCTGTCAGTTAAGGAAATTGACACCCTGGGGATTCTAAGCCATGGGGGTGTTTTCCCCAACATTCTGGTGGGAGGATGGATGGATTTAAACCCTCTTTGTCCCTAATCTCTTTTATTGGTAGTAACTAGTGCTGGTAGGCACAATGGTTAGTTTTCCCCATATATTGTGTAGATGGATGTGATGTATTTTTGTTTATTCACACACATATATTCGGGATATAGTTTCCTAAGGAATACCGTAGGTGTAACATGTACAGTCTGTGATGTATTGAGGATCCTTACTCAGTATAGGTATATAATGTTTGAGGTTTAATTAATGATGTATGATACATGTTATACGAGCTGTGGTGGATCCTAGAAACTACCTGGTTACTTTGGTTACATGGATGTGGAGGTTGTGTTGCACGAGGTGCATGTTGTGGTGCATTTCCCAGGTGTCTGTGGGAAAGCCTTTTTGGAGAGATATTCTTTTGACATGCAATGTTGGTGAAAAGAGGAAAACCAGTGGGGAAGTAGTAGTAGGGTACCCTTGAGCTTCCTTATTATATTATTTACTATTGTATTCTATACTTGGTGAGAGTAGCCATAGTGATGCTGAAAACTTTGTATACCTGTTTAGGTGATGAGTTAGTTCCCATTTGATTATTATTCTTTAAAATGATTTATTTACTTATATACAAGAGGATCTAGGGAGAATCCTACTGATTATACTTTTATACTCTCCCTACATATATATAAAATGATATTCATGTCACCTAGAGTAGGTTGGAGATCATGCTGGTTACTACAATTTTGGGTTGTAGGAGCTTCTCAGGATTTGTGGTTTCTTCTGTTTTTACTTTTTTCGTACATATAGTTTTCCCTTATAGTTATAGTATTTTTTCATGAAATTACACATGTGTACTTATAATTTCTATTATATTTCAATATTAGTTGGATTTGGTTGGTGTATGTCTTATCTCTCTCTTCTGCATGTGTTATCTTAGAGGGTAATGCCTCCTATTTTTCTGTTCACTATACCATCGGTGCTAGTCTCCACACCGGGGCCTTCTAGAGGTGGTATTTGGGGGGATCACAATCTCCCTCATCACATTTCTCGACCATAAGGGGTACACCTTTTGGGGAGGGGTTCTGACACAAGGAATTCTTGATAATTATGGAACAACCATAGGTATAGGGAAATATCACCTTCTTTAGTCACAAACTTGCACCCATTCTGGTAAAAAAGAAATATTTATTACATAAACAAGTCTTAAGAGATATTAAATTTTAACCAAGAAATTAGAGGATTATTTAGGAACCCACCCATAATTCATCTACGCATATGTGTTATAGTTGAAAATAATTTATCACATCAAAAACAACAAATGGAAATAACATGGGTTTTATAACATTTTCAAATGGTATAAAATAACATCATTAAGTAAATTGATTGAAAAAGAAACATTATCACCCTAAATGGATTTCTTCATAAGAGAATAATTGAGACTAAAACATGATACACAAATCCATTGGAGCTAGAGAAGAAAATTAAAACTGAATCATGAAAAGATATTATTTGAAAAACATTTTGAAATCATTGATTTAAAAGTAATAGTTTTGTATCGATTTTTTAAGAATTCATTTTTTATTTGAAAAGAATAATTTACAAAACACTAATTTCAATATATATCCAAATAATGGAAAGGAAAATAATTAATTTTATTCATTAAATATAGAGCGGTATATAAAATAAATTTTTGTGAAACGAAATGATTTTTTAATAATTTTAAAATAAAACACTCATAATTAAAAAATATAATAAAAATTCCAACTAAAAAGTGTTTCAAAAAAATTTGAATATCATAATAGAAAAAACATATTTATATTTCCAATTAATAAATAGTAACACTGGAAGAAACTAAAAACATGGATATGGAAGAAAAAACTATTTAAATGACAAAAGTAATTCATAACAAAATAAAACTCAATGAAATAAGGGGTTTATAATGGGATATACATTGATGTAAAACATGAATTTACTTTATAAAAATGTAGGGATAAATCATGGTATCAATATATTTTATAATATATCAATATTTAAAGATCTTATTTTAATAGGAATGTTTATGACTCGAGGAAATGATTTGAGTCAAGAAAACCCATTATCTTTATTATTAATTAATTGAATGAACTTTATCCAAGTATAAAAAATATTTATTAATCAACTATTTCATAAAATAATCTATTAAATTTTATAAATTACATTTATGATAATTTACTACAAAAAAATTAGTAAGTTGTACCATATTTTCATCATCAGATTTTATTAGTTTTGATAGTTTTTATGATCTATTTTTAATGGCAGTGTCAATTACTATTTATAGATTCAAATGTCTTAATTATAATATTATTAAATTTTCCAGAATATATTTTTTATAATTAATTATAATTTTCTAATATCATTTTATAAGTATTTTATTTATGATACAAGATGGAAAGGTTAGTGACGAGCTTGTTTTAGTAATTTTAATGAATAAGGGGTCAGTAACTTAATAACATGTTTAATATTACCATTACCATTAAAAAATCATTATTTTCTTATTATTATCCAATTTCCCAATTAATTATGTTACTTAGTTATCCATGATTTTAAATTTATAGCATTTTTCAAATTGTTGGTTAAACCAACCCAAACTAGGACATGCTATATTTGATGGGATATTATAGTTAGAAAAGTAATTATTTTTTAATAAAATCATTATTAAAGAATTATAATGATATTATTTATATTTTATTAAATTTTATATTCACATTATATGATATTCAGACACATAATTAAATACTAGAGTGAAAAATGAAATATGTCACATTTATGGAGGTAGTAGTCCGTACATACGCACATATGATGTATTCATTTTACATAGGCATGGTAGAAGAAAGGTAATGATTTGTAATTTCAAAATATAAATAATTTTTAAATATGATATTAGTCCTTTAAATATTATTTCATAACTATTCATGTATGTTGGTGATGAAAAATCTATCGCATCATCCATGGAAGCAGTTGTCTGCACGTACGCAGGAGGACATATTCATTTTTTGAATTGTTTGGGAAGAAGGTATAACATGGAAACTACACTCCTATAATAAAATTTTATAATATTATCAATTAAAATTTTTTAATACTATCATTGGTGGAATATGTTTGATTAGGTAAAAGAAGAAAATAATTAATAGGGCTCAGTTGAGAACATTACCTCTCCCTTTGGAGGATCTCCCATGGGTAACACCTTAAGGCTCCTTAGATTGGTATTTTGGAAAGGAAAAGGATTCTAGGACATGGGGAGAGATCGTAAGAGATAATGGTTCATTGCTGTTTTTGATATGAATCTTTTTAATTGGTGGAAAAATTTGTTTTAAGTGACATACTTTTGTAAGTGAAAAATGAAAAAAAAAATTAAATACCCATTACATTTTCAATGATGGAATGAAACTATTAAATAGTTAATGGCTAAAAAAATTATAAATAATGAATTTTTGGGTTATATAATTTCTATCAAGACTCTATTATTCATCCTTATATATGTTCTAAACTCATTTCAATCCTTTTACCACTATTTTCTTTTCTTTTTACTAATTTCCATTTTACCTTGGTAACAAGTGTTTATTCATATAATTTATATTTCATTAAAAATATAATGTAGCCCCTCTTAAAAACAATTTATGTTATGAACATAAATTTATGATCCATATATTTTAATTCAATTTATAAATAATTAAATATTAACATTTAAATTATAATATTTGATATATAAAAAAAAATTAGAAAAAAATGTTCTTTTCCATGTTAAGTGTTTTTAATCTTATTTATATTGATTACAAATTGAATTATTGTTAATATATTTATGTATTTATTTAATAATTATATTAGATTCATCTTTAGACTATATTAATCTATTTTATTAGTTAAATAACTCACAATTATATTAAAAATATTTGAATATAAGAATTTTACTGTCATTTTAATAATTAAAAGTAGTCTTAGTAGGCTTATTTTTAAGCATAAAAATGAAATGGGCCTTCTGATATAATTTGGGTAGATTAATGAATTTTATAAAATCCTTTTTACAATATAAAATATATAGGAATGATAAAAAATGTTTTCCATATTAGTTCACATAATTCTTGAAAAATAATTTTTTAGAAAAAAGTGTATTTTCAATCATAAAATATCCTTTAACAAGTTTGATTGTTCTCATTGATACTCACCAATTTAATGGCTATAGTATATAATTTTTATTTTATAATTTTATTTTATTAAGGTATCTTAATATTCATTTAAGTTTGTTGTTTCCTTTAAGACAAATTACACTGTTGGGAATTTATTTAAAGAAAAACGTTTTTACTAAAATTTTGGGTTGTTATATTCTACCACCCTTAAAAATAATTTCATCATTGAAATTTAATTAATAGGAATAAAACATGTGATGGTAATTTTTTCCCATTATAACTTTGGTTTCCCATAAAAGTTTTTTGTTGGATACAAATGAGAATTGTTGATTCTATTTGTTATGTATTGGATTCATTAACAACCATAGCACTGTTAATCCTGGTTAGTTAGTGTGTTAGATGTGGTGTTTCCATTGACATGGGGTGGTGAAGAATATTGTATTTTCTGTTCACCATGTCAAAGACTACATGAGACCGTGATGTTCCCGATATAGAGAAATTGGTAGAGTGATTGAAGTAATGTGTCATCCTGAAATATTAATCATAATAATACTAACAAACGGGTTGAAGCTATCAAATAAAGTGGATCACCCAGACTGGGTTGCCTAATCAAATGGTCGTTTATAGAGTTACAACATTATTTTTTACCAGGTATATTTACCAAGCTTCAAGATAGAGGTATATATTCTTTGGAAGTGGTATATAAAATTGTACATAAAGGTGTCATCGTTTCCTAGTTTTTTCCAAAATTTTGGAAATTAAAATTTAGTGTAATGGAAAAGCTTCACTAAAGAGTGGTTTCCAAGACCGCATCATGAAAGTATGACTAGGCCATATAATTCAATAATATTTGGTTATGTGAAGGTACATGTTTCATAAAAGACAGGTTTCTAAGATGACCACATTAAATTATGGAAAATTTAAATAATTAAAGAAGATGTGGTGTTGGGATAGTTTAGAAATTCAAAAAATAAGGCTTTCCTAAAGACTGTTGAGCAAGGAAATAAAAATACAATAATTTACGTTATTATGAGAAGTTTTGTAAATGGAAAAAGGTGGTAAGTTATGTGTATATGTGAAGTTTTGTTAATGTGAAATTTCCCTTATGTTTTGAAAAGAAAGGGAGTTTCATGAACATGAATAAAGAGTTTCGTGAAAAGTTATTAGTGAGCCTCAAATATTCACTATGGGGAGGAAAACCAATAAATATGTGATCACCCATCACAAAGGAGATAGTTATACTTTTTTAATATCCAAATTCTCTAAATTTATGTAAGAGATTTATTATGTTTCATATTTCATGAAGGATTCATATAAAAATATTTTTTGCGAAGAAAGAAATTATGTTAATTTGACCAAGGGATTTCATGAATGTTTAAAAATATTCATGAAAGGTTGTGAGTTTCATGAAATACTATGAGTTTCAAAAAAGTATAAATCTTTATGAATATGATGATGGTTTCATAAAATTTGTAAAAAAAATTCATGAACGTGTTATGTTTACTGATATAGAATGTTATTAGGACCTCTTGAATAATTACTCAAAGGAAGTTGGTATTCCTTGAGGACTATTTCAACAAGGAAATTTAATCTACTATAATGGTGAAATTATCTAATAGTTTTTTAAAGAGAAAAGTGAAGATCAAAGTGAAATATTCTATGAATCAACTATCAAATAGTTATGTTGTGCATTGTCCTATGATCCAAAATTTATTTCCTCTTGAAGTAGTGAGCAATGGGAGAGGACAAAGGGAGTGACCCTTAGGTAGAAGTTATCTAACCCCTAAATATTTTAAATGTAGTGATCTTGTAACAGAGTAACCATATACAAAATGTTGTATCCATAGGGTTTGTAAATATTTTTGTATTTTGGAACATCCACACAATATCGGTGTGTTCTCCCTGTACGTAGCCTAGTTTAGGTGAACCATGTAAAATTCTAACTTCTAGAGTGCTTGATTTTATTACATTATACAAGATGAAATCAAGAAATGTCGATTTATAGATCATTAATATTATCTTAATAACACTAAAATAAGAACACAAGTTAATAAGATCATCACATATTAAGTGAACACAAGGTGACCCAACTAATAAGTGAATTCAAGATTAGTTAAGAGAGTGACAGTTTCACTGGTATGTGTGGAAACAAAAATGAGTTTCATACCCTAATTCATCCCCCATATCAAGTAATCTCTCACTAAAGTCCCATATGTTTCCAACATTATTCAAACATATTATTCCTCCATAAAACATTTACCAGATGTGTGGAATTGTTATGCAGTAAATTTTCTATTTGATCAATCATCACCACTAATTATTCCTCATATGAGATAACATGGATTAATTTTATGTCTCTCAAGTTTAGTACATGTAAATATTCTATTATGTATTTCTTCAAAATTGATGTATGGAACACATCATGTACCTAGTAGAGTCCATGAAGGAGTCATATGAGAATATATATTTCCCCAATATAATCAAAGATTATGAAGGGACCATGTATTTATGGACAAAATTTCACTTATTACCAAATATCATATCTCACTTCCATAGAGATATTAGAAGAAACAACTTTTCACCGACTTCACATTCATGATCTCATCAATGATTATTATCATAAATTCTAAATTCAACATTTTTCCACTTTCATTTTCCCCTAAATATTGTGAACCTTATCCATTATTTCATAGACAGGGGAAATAACTATAAGCTTACCCTACCAATTTCATGCCATCATGATGGAGACCCACATATATTCCCATAAAGATCCTTATATGTATCCATATAAATTATTGAATAGAAATTATTTTTATGTGAAAACATTAATAGTTTTAGGTGTTTAAACCAGTACCATTAAAATTCCAGGGAATAATATCTCTATATATCCTCTAAATTTTTAATGGTCCTCTCATAATAACAATCTATATGATGATGAGAAGTATTTTTGTAACTCATCTCCATCTTTTTTTTTGGTTGAAGGACTCTCTAGATCCTCAAGTTAAACCATAGATCTCAATAAGATACAATAGAGAGTGGTACTCTATTAATACTTACAACTTCCCTTATGTATATCATGATTATTTGGTTAAAAGGTAAATATTATTTTATTACAATAAAATTTTATGAATTTGTAAGGTGATCAACTACAAAATAAATAGCATTATAGCCTTTAGGTGTCTTGTGAAGTCCCACAATAAAATCCATGGTAATGTTTTCCCATTTTAACATTATTATGGGTAATGTTTGAAAATTAACCAAAGAATTATTTCATTAATCCTTAACTTCTTAACATACTATGCACTGAGATATGTACTCTACAATCTTTCACTTCATATAATCCCACCCAAATTAATTTTTTTTATATCAATACATCCTTATGCTTCCAAGATTAATTGATAAGGATGATTTATGACCATAGTGGAAAATATCCCTCTTTAGTTATAGTTTTTATGGGAAACATATTGAGGTTCCAAAACATATAACTAACACTTTATCAAAGTTAAACTCTAAAGTACTCGCTACCCATTTTTTATCGCTCCAACTTCCTTATAAGCTTCTTTGATCTTCATTTGTATGAATTATTGAGATGTCATTAAGGAAAGAGAGGATATATCCCCTTCCATTTTGACATCATTAATCATCCAATATAAATTCATAAGTATTTTCTCTTTTTTAATCCTCATCATGCATATGGTAGTATGATATTTTCTTCTCAGAGCATCAACTACCTTATTTTTCCTCCACTAGTGGTAATGTATTGATAATTCATAATCTGTTATCAACTCCAACCACCTCTTATGGTTAATATTCCACTCATTTTATTTGAATATATATTTCAATATCTTGTGATTATTATATATATATATATATATTTCACACATTTCTCCATAGAGATTATACTACCAAGTATTAAATGAAAAGATCACTGTCCCCAGTTCAAAATCTTTTTATTGGTAATTTTTCTCATGAGTATTTAGTTTTCATTTGGTATAATAAATTACCTTATAATTATGTATGAGGATTCAACCTAGGTACTTTTTAAAATAATCATTGTATAAACAAAACATTTCTCCTCTATAGGGTTATATAAGTAGAGAACCATTAACCAACCTCTTATTTAGTTCCTTGAATCATTATTCATATTCCTTTATTCAAAGTAACTTCACTCACATTGATGTTAACTTTTTTAATGTATTTGATAGTCATGAAAAATTACTCACAAAGATTCAGTAATTTTACACAAACCCAAGGAAACTACAGATCTTAGTTATAATGGTTAGTCTAGGAAAGTTTCCCAATAACTTATGTCTTTTATGGATCTAATGATATTCCCTTCCTTAAGATTACATGACCCATGAATGAAACTTTATGTAGATAAAATTAATGCCTAAAAAATTTTATCATATAATTTCTCCTTTATTAAGGACTTTAATACAATCTATAAATTATATTTATGCTCTTATTTTCCCTTTCAATATATAAGTATATATATATAAACACAATAACAAATTGATTAAGGTTGTATCCAAATAACCTATTCATTAGATCCATGAATATAATAAGATCATTCATTATTCCAAATTCAATAACTCTAAATTCAATGTTTCTATACCTTATACAGAGATCTATATTTGAAATATCCTCCCTTTTGACCCTTAATAATTAGTATCTTATTCAAAGGTCGAAAATTGAAAAGTATTGAGGTACTATGGGTTTATCAAATATATCATTAATAAAATATAGAGGATACATTTTCTTTATCATGATTTTATTAATCTAAAAATAATAAATTAAGAGGCACATTGACCTATCCTTTTTTCATAAAGAATATTTGTGAACCTGATGATGAACTTCTTAGGCATATAAAACCCTTTCAATATTTTATTTTCATAGATTATTTAATTATTTTAACTCAATGAGAGATGTTTTATATATAATTTTCGAGACTGAAATGGATTCAAGTATGATTGTGATTGAAAATATAACCTCAAACTTAGAGAGAAGACTAGGATGTTAATATAAGAATATATTGACATATTCACATGAAACTGGTATATAATCAATATTGACTTCCTTACCTCGTAATTTGGGATTTAAATCCCTCATGATTGGGTACCAAGACCCATTTAATAGAATTTTATTTCAAATGGAACTATTTACCATCAATGTATCGATATTTTATCATAGGATGATTTGTAATATTAAATTAGATATTCATACTCTTAAAATTGATATGTTATCTATATTAATAAATCAAATACATAACTAGTATTACAATAAATTAAACTAAGGGTAAAAGGACTAGATTAACTATAAATACCATCCCTTAAATCTTGATCTAATAAGTGTTATATATATTACATGAAATAATCATGACTCCATGTGTTTTCATAGATTGTTAAACATCCAATGATTGGGGTAGTAAATAAATATTCATATAAAATTTGAGTGATATTAACGAATGTGAAGAACCTGGATCAAATAAGGAATTTATAGTTGTGCAGTGAAGAATGAGTGTACCTTTAAATACATCATTATCATGATCCACTTCTATATTAGTGATGTAATACACTCTCCCTTATTTCTCTAATTTATGAGGTTTCTATGGTTTCTAGGGTCTATACTCTTTAATAACTCAAGTGTTAGGGAATTGATATTCATAATGCCCAAACAATTGGAAATTTTATTGTTAAAGTTTATGTGTTTCATTAGTTAGGGAATTATTCTCTTATGTGGTTTTATTCTTCCTTCTTGAATTTATCTAGAAGTTATGAGCTATATGGATAAGTTTACCACACATAAATAATTTTAAATATCCCTTGATCCAATTAATCAAGTTCCTTATACCAAATGTTTTTCTAGTAAGTACTTGGGATTTATTTCACCTATGTGGATTATCTACAATGCTTCCATGAATCTCTACTTTATTTTCATATGGATAATGTCATTTAAAGAATTGGTTTTACACCACCAAATAAATGGTTGATCTTTCTTACAAATTTATAAATATAACTGAAGTCATACATCATGAGTTTCATTAAGATTACTTCATAACTTCTAATGAATTCCTCTACCATTTTGTTTTAACGCTTGGAAATCTAATTACATTTTCAAAAAAAATAATTATAGTATATTTCTTGATGAATAATAATTTCATAAACTCACTACTATTTTATAGGGTATAATTTCTACTTTTACATTTTATTATTAATTATAGTCCACCATTGTTCAACCTATCCTTCCAAATGATAGACAACTAAAATTACTATCTCATACTGAGAGAACTAGAAAAAAATACATTTTCAATCGTAGTTATCCATTTTTCAATAATAAGTGGATTAAAATATCCACCGAAGTAGGGTGGACATTGTTTCATGAAATAGTCAATAGAAAGACTATCATTCCATGGTGCACTTGGGATCTCAATGTGAATCAAAATATTATTTATAGCTTGGAACATTTTTTTTAATATCACTATGAGGTTTTATACAATGACACCCATCCCATTTTTTGGTTCATTATAAAAATTTTCTCATTTTCCTTCACATAAATTGTTAACATTATTCCTTATTTCTCCACACATTAGTTTAAATAACAAAACATTAAGGACGAAAATAATTAAACTAAATATATTGAGAGAATATTATGATCTTAGAATAAATAATTCATAATAATGATTATACCCAAACATTTGAATCATTATGCTTCAATATAGGTTATATATAATAATTTTTCTATGAGGTTCTATAACATAATCATATCAAAATCCCTTGTAATGGTTTGTAATGAGAAAGTAAATTAACAAATGCATTTCCCTTGAGAGTGTCTAGATAAGTGTTTAACCTTATGCCCACTCGTCATGCACTGAGTGAAGATTTAGTAGATACTCAACCAAACTTCTTAAGGGTTATTACACCTAGATTCATTTTTTACAACTGTATCCAATTTCTAGTTTCTAGAAATTGATACCATTTCTAGAAAACCACACAATCTTTACTTCAGTAAAATTTTCAGATTTTATCTTATACATAAACATTCCCTAGACTTATCCTATGTTTTTCCATTAAATTTATCACATATTAAAATAAAGAATAACTAAAACAACCCTAAAAATATCTAAAACTTTCTCTAAAAATAAATTAGGATTCATGAGCCGAATATAAAAAAAATATTTTTTATTTTACATTAATAATCCTTTAATCTTTCAAACAGTCATGATATCCTAAGATCTAAAGGTTTAATTTCCATAGATATTAGCTATATAAATATTTTATTTTTAAATAATAATTATAACATCTACATAATTGTAAAATATAAACTTCATTATAAATATCTCAAATGAAACACTCATCTTCCTAACCTAGAAGATGGTAAAAACTTAAGGAAATGGTGAAATTAAATTATCAGTAAGGGTAAACATGGGAGATAATAATAAGACAACATAAGTGATCATATGATGATAAAAAAGGATGTGGAAAAATAATAATAATACATGATCATACAAAAGATAAACCTGCCTTGAATAGAATAAATTATAAAGGAGTCATGGAGTAAAACATTGACATAATTTGAAGCATTAATAATAATGGAGGTGAAACATAAATTAACATTCATTAGTCTTAGGAAACAATATGACATATGAATGTGGAATAAAATATGAATATATGTATAAATTTGATATACCCTAGAAACAAAGAATTCCAATAAATTGTGGCAGGACCATAGGTATAGGGAAACATCACCTTCGGGAGTCAAAAAAATAGTACCCACGCTTGAAAGAAAATTATTTGTTCCCTCATATAAGTGTATAATAAATGATAAAATTTTAAAAAGTGGATTAGAGTGTGATATAAGATTGAACTCATAATTCATATATACTTACATGTTCCATATAAAAATCATTTATCACATCATAAAGAACCCATGGAAATAAAAATGGGTTTTATAAAATTTCCAAAATGGTATAAAATAACAACAAGAATTAAATTGATTGAAACCAAAAAATTGATCATAGAAAATGGATGACTTCATAAAAGAAAAATAAAGGGTAAAACATGAAGCATAAATCCATTATAAATAGAGTGTAAAATGAAAACCAAATCATGAAAAGATATTTCATGAAAGATATTTTTTTAATTATTTATGTAAAATTCATAGTTAACTGTCTCTCTTCAATAATTCATTGTTTAGTAAAGTAAAGATAATAATTAATAAAGTGGTAATTTAAAATAGATAAAAATATTGAAAACCAAATTAAATTGAATATTATTCAATAAATATGGAATATAAGATAAAATAAAATATTTTTAAAAGTAATTATTTCTCAATATTTTTAAAATACCATTCTTCAATCCCAAATAATTGTAAAATATAATAAAATTTGAACTTGGAAAGAGTTTAAGAGAAATATAAATATAAAAATATGAAACAAATATATCTATATTTCCCAATATTAAATAATAAATTTTTAAAAAATTAGAAACATGTATATGGAAGAAAAAGAACCATTACATTGATGGAAATCATTTTAAATGAAATTAAAATTTTATGAAACAATTGATTTTCCAATGGAAATAATTTTTTGTAAAACATGAATTTATAAAATTAATATTATATAATTAAAAATAGAAATATCATAGGGTCTAATATATCAATATTGAAATATCATAGTGTTAGAAGAATATTTATGACCCAAGAAAAAGATTTGAGTCAAGAAAACCCCTTACCTATTTTTCCTTTCTTAATCGAATGTAATATATAATTTTTATAAAAATAACTATCCTAATTAATCATTTTATAAAATTATATATTAAATTATATAAACATAATTTATAATTATTTATTAAAAAAATATTAGTTATTTATACCCTATTTTCATAATCAGATGTACTTATATTTGATAGTTTTTTTGTACTAGCTTTGTAAGGGAGAAGTTGACTATTGTTTATAGATTAAAATTTTAGCATTAATTGATAATTAATGGTACTGAAATAGTTATTTTATAATGATTTATAATGTATTAATTTCATTTCATAAGTATTTTAGTTATGATTCACGATGATGATGTCCTTGGTGATATTTTTTTGTAATTTTATTGAAAAGGGGGTGGTATCTTAATAACAGTTTAGATAATTCTATTACCATTATAGAACAAAAATAAAAATTATTTAATTATTATTTTAAAATATCACCATTAATTTTTTTTTATTATTTATAAATTATTGAAATTTATACTTTTATTCACATTAGTTGTCAAACTGACCCAAACTAGAATATGTTATAATTAGTAGGTGAGTATGGATAAAAAAGTATTTATTTTGGTATAAAAGAATTTTTTTAGAAGAATTATATTATTTTTTAAATTTTTTAAGTATTTTAAACACATTTTAGGTAATTCTTACTTTTAATAAAAACTATATTGAAAAATAAAATATATCACTTTTTTGAGGCAGTAGTATGCACATATGCACGTACGACGTATTAATTTTCCATAGAAATGTTGTAAAATAGGGAATGATTTATAATTTTATAATATCAATATCTTTATAAATATAATATTCATCCTTAAAATATACTATTATAACCTTTTGTGCAATGCAATGATAAAAATTTATGTATGTTGTTCATAGAGGTGGTTCTACGCACATATGCATTGCGGCATCTTTATTTTTTGAATTGTTATGGAGGAAGGTATAAAAAGGATATTACTTTAATAAAATAAAATTTTAGCATCTTAAAAATACTTATTTTATCATAATATCTATAATATAATATTTTTAGTAGGTAGATGAAGAAAATAATTACGATACTTAAGTTAAGAACATTACCTATCCCTTTGGATTTTATCCCTTGGGTAAACACATCAAGGATACTTAGATTGGTATTTTGGAAATGAAATCGATATTAAGATATGGTAATAGATTTTAAGAGTGAATATGTTAGGGTTTTTTGATCAAATTTTTTCTAAAGGATGGATAAATATGGTAGAGGTGTTATTCTATTAATAGTGAAGAAAATTACAGTTTGGTAAATACATATTACATTTTCAATGATGGAATGAAAGTATTAAAAGTATTATTATAAGATCCTAGAATTCAAGTTAATTGTGTTACTATTTTTTCTTTTTTTCAAGTCACTTAATGTTGGTTAACAA
Source organism: Viscum album (assembly GCA_963277665.1). Classification (NCBI taxonomy): domain Eukaryota; kingdom Viridiplantae; phylum Streptophyta; class Magnoliopsida; order Santalales; family Viscaceae; genus Viscum; species Viscum album. Next base: position 1,721,204,747 of record OY728137.1, read on the forward strand.
AAAATTTTATGGGTGTGTGAGAAGTTTCAGGGACGTCTCTTGTGTTTTAGGAACCAAAAGGCGGAAAATGGGGTCATCCAGTGCAGGTTGCGTGGTTGGTGAAAGATTACTACCAAACATACACCATAAACTTATGCCTATGGGGGTATTGGTGTATGGTTAGTAAAATGTACATGGTGGGGGACCAAACCATGTGATTTTGGACTGATCCATATTTCCCGGCCTCTGCACTATTTGACAAACTGTGTGAGTTCCTAGGAATCCGTGTGACCAATGCCCCCCTTAGACATAGAGTGGTGCATGGATACCACATGGTTTGGACAACTGTGTAGAAAAACCATGCTCCTCATTAAATATGGGGAAATTTACCATTTTTACCTTAGGATTTATTTTTCCTGACATTGATTTCTTTCCCCATCTTCCTCTAGAAGAAATAGGGGAAAACTAAACCCTTATAAAAATCCTAAGGATTAATCTCCCACATTTCTAAGTCATTTAGAGTACTTTTTTCTATATATTGAATCTATGATTTATTCTAACACTCATATTCCATCCTTTTTCTATATTAAGGATTGTGTACTCATTTTTCTTCTTCCATATACCTAAAACATTACTTTCCAACAGCTTCTAGGTTGTATATTTGAAGGTGGTTTAAGCTTGAATCAGGGTCTACGTTTAAGAGAGAGTTCTTATACCATCTTGAGTTTTGTGGTCTATAAGTCATATCCCATTGTCTTGATATTTTTTATGTGAATGTGTTTGTGGTCTTGGTTCCATTAAGCTACACTTTTCTTTTGTTGATAAAAAATGGTTAATTGGCTGTTGAAATGGTGTGTTGAAAACCTCATAGACCCCGTGGGATTCAATGAGGATGAGTTGATCAGGAATATGAGTATCCAAGGAGTGTATCACTCACTGAAACATGAAGTATTGGTCCATTTAATGATAAATATTGGGGTTTATGATATCAAAACCAATGGTAAATGTGATTAACCCAGAACCTAGAAAGATGGGATGTTTGGATTAACTTTGCGGGTTAACAAATTTAATATGGGTAAATGAATGGTTATGATCATTGATTAATAGGTACTAGATTCATGATTAATTATCTTTTATATAGGAAAAAATGGTTGACATTTATTAAATGGTAAAATTACCTTGTGGTTGGAATTCAGAACATGATGATGGTAATGAACCATGAAATTGTGACTAAATGGAAATGGTATACCTTTTTATGTTTATTAATGAAATGGTTTGTGATTATGAGCCTATGTGATAGTGATATATTGTTTTGGGATGTTTTAATAATTCTCTGCTCCTTTGGTTGAACTTCATTGATTCTTGGGTAACCCCATGCTCAAAAGTTATTCGAGGAATGAACTGATCCTTCTGAAACCAATTGGTATGGTTGAAATTTCATATCTAATTTGGGATAGTAAGAAATTATTCCCCTCATCCCGGTTGGATTGATGGACTGAGGCTCCATGTTTTCCAACTTTTGACCTTTGAAGATATGGCTTGGAATACTGTCAAAGGATGGGCAGGTTGGATGGAAATGGGTAAAATTTGGAATAATTAAATGAAAACAATTGATATTATAAATGATAAATGATGTATCATTTTTTATTGATCCTTTATTTTTTAATACAATATATTAGAATGAATATTTTTTATATACCACTGGTAGTGGCCAACTAAGTTGTTCTCACACCCTACTTTGGTCATGATTGGGTACCTAATGAGACATAATGGTTGCAGGTCTGGACATGGGGAAAGGCCATATGTTATATGGTTGACTTGGGACTGAGATGGGAATGGTGTAGGGCCCAAGATATATTGTTAGAATTCATTTTTAGGATTATTGAATTTTCCTTTATTTTGGGATACTTTTTCACTTGGAATTGTATGACATGACATGTCATAGTTATTTTTGGTAATTGGAATATACCCAGTTTTTGGAATTTGAATGATACTTGTTTATGGTTATAATATTTTCACAATTTTCTTTTTTTCCTAGTCTTAATCTAGTAAATATGGTATAGTCACCCCATGTGTTTTCTTATACCCTCGATACTGGTCATCTTCCTATGGAATATATGGAGGCACATGTAAGGTCATGTGGTGAACCAGCTCAAGGAACTGATTAACTGGAACCCATGTCGGGAGGTTACAAAGTGGTATTAAAGTAATTTATTTTGTATGATTTATTTTTTTAGGTAAGGTAATATTAATATGTTTCAAGTCTTGTAAATGAGCTCATTCAGGTGATTATCTAACCAATGTATACGGTAAAACACAACTACTTATGTGGCATTGATGTTTTTTATGTTTTCTATTACAGTTGGAAATTATTTCACCTTGAGTGATGAACTTTTAGTGAGATATTACAAATTCTTGATAATTTGTCTATGGACTTTCATGACATGATGTCATATATTCATGTATCATTCTTGAAACATAGGGATGCATGTGGGATGCATCATGCTATTCACACATAAGAGATGAGTTATAGTCAGGTCGGGAATTGATAATACATACTGATTATTTTAATTTTTTTAAATAGATTGGGTTTAGAGAAAATGTAATAAATGGGAAAATAATAGAAATATGGTTGTTGTAATGCTTAAAATATTGATTAATTTAAAATAAAAATTTTGGAGTTGGTTTATCCCATGTTTGAAATGGATTGGGTTTGGGGCAGATAATAATGGCATTGTGTTAGTGGTTATTCCTAGGGGATAGTATATGTGATGTAGTCTATTTATTGGTAATAGTAAGGCCTATTTTTTAAGATATGAATGACCTATAATATGTGTTTTAAATCATGTGTTTGGAATTAAAGATAGATACCACCACAAAGATGTCTACCGATTGGGTGACAAGAGGGTATCACTGATAATGCTCTTCAAGTAGCGGAGAAGGATAACCTATTAGTTTGAGGTAATTGAGGTGAGGTTTAGATTTGTGTGAACCATTTCCTTTTTATGCAGTGTACGGAGTGAGACCTTGGGAAGGCTTTACTATGTATGTTTTATTTGATAAGGAATTTCAAGCTGCAGCACCCACTAATGTTTGTTGGAGAGGGTGGACCTGGTGCAGTAGAGTTCTGGATTGAGTCCATACTGAAGATTCTAGATCAATTGGTGACCCCAAAAATTGCACTGTCAAACTAATGACCTATATGTTGAATGGACCAATGAAGAATTTGTGGGATATATGATCCTGAGATGAAAATTTAGATGACATGAGATGGAAGGACTTCTGGGAGAAGTTCCTAGAGCACTATTACTATGAAAATCTTGAGGTATAGGAAAGATGAAGAGTTTAGGTGCAAGACTCAGTGGAGTAATATAGTGTGGGATTATGATGGCTACTTCAAATACTAGTATAATTTTTTTCTAATGCTAGTAAGAGATGAGGTGATTATGGTCATTCATTTTTAGGATGTTATTAGATGTGAGATCAAGTCCCAGGTTAATTTATTATGCTTAAAGAGGTTTATTAAGGTGGTGGATCTGAACCTCATATATGAGGTAAAAATAAATAAGGCTTATCGTGGTATATATAATGTTTTATTCGGTTGATCTGGTGGTACTTCATCTAATAGAATAAAACATCATTTTGAGTGTTTTCACCAGAGTAGTGGGGGGGTGGAGTAGTCAGGGAAGATAAACCATCTCATAGGGAGGTGGCTTAGTCATTTTCTATCTATGTAGAAGGCTAATCACATGAAGGGTAAGTGTACATGACCACTAGTGGAATTTAATAAATGTGATAGGATGGGTCATATATAGTGGTTATTTAAGAACCCATTTCTAGAAATTATTGGTGGAGGATATAGGCTGTTATAGTGCACTAACAGGGGGTCAGTTACTCCATATCAATTAGGTAGTTGGAGTTCCACTGACCATATAGGTCAAGCAGGAGGATGTGTGTCTTCAGGAAAAGATCATCCTTATCATTGGGGCAGTAAAACACTAGAGACTCAAAATAGATCCCAAGGTAGTGGTTTAGGATTGCTTTATTTAGTTCAACATGCCCATGGAAATGGGGAGGTTGGGCCACTGACTATTTGAGTTATGATCCTTGTAGCTTCCGCACTAGCTAGGGATTTATTTAGTATATGGACCTTGATTTTTTTATATCATCTAGTTTGGTAAATTATTTGGTTCTAGTCATGAACATGTGTGTGAGGTTATATCAATTAACACACCATTGGGGGAATGAGAAAATAATATATTGCAATGTAAGGAGTGTCCTCTTGGGGTTGATAGTTACTGCTTCCTTTGGGAATTGTCTGTTCTTGAGATTTCAGGGTTTGACCAAACTTTGGGGATGGATTTATTGGTGTTTTATCGAGCCCATATTGACTATTACCGCCAAAGGTTAATGTTCATGTCCCTTTAGGGTGATACTTATTTCTACTCTATTGAATGGGATATGCAGGTGGGATATGCGAGTCAATTTTATCAGCAGTTAGGTAAGCTCATAGCTCAAATGGAATGTATTGTGATTGACTATGGGGCAGTGGAGAGATAAATATTTCTTCTTATGGTGGATTGGTTCTAAGATATTTTTCTTTAAGAATTATCATGTTTATCACCTGAGAAATAGGTCAAATTTATGATTGAGTTGATTCCAACAACTGAGCCGATTTCTATTCCTCCGTATAGAATGTCACTAGAAGTGGTTCAAGATCTTAAATTTTTTTTGGAAGAATTGTAAAAATAAAGGTTTTATCCACCCAATTATGTCACCATGGAGTTCTCTAGTCTATTTTCCCCAGAAAGATGATGGATCATTGTGTTTTTGTGTCGATTATTAGAAGTTGAATTAGATGAAAACTAAGAACTAATATCCTATTTTGTGTATCGATTAAATTTTTGATTAGTTGATATGTTTTTGTATGTTCTCTAAAATCAATTTTTGGTTAGTTTATAAACATATTAGGGTGATACATTCTTATATACCATTCAAATCCTTCCGAAGATGGTATGGATTGTATTAGTTTTTTGTGATGCCATTTTTGTTGATTAGCATTTCTACTATGTTTATAACTTTGATGAACTAAATCTTACAGCCATAACTAAATAAATTTGTAATTTTTGTGGAAGAAATATTTTTTTACTCACAGACTCATGATGATAATTCCAAATACCTTAACATTATATAGAGTACACTAAGAGAACATTAGATATATTCAAAGCTATCAATGTGTGAGTTCAATATCATAAAGGCACATTTCTTAGGTCATATAATCTCTAAGGATGGCATGTAAATGGACATTGAAAAATTCAAAGAAGTTGTATCTTGGGATCATCCTAATATATTTTTTTGAAATTATAAGATTTATGGGTTTTGTGGTTTATTTATGAAGGTTCATCAAGGATTATTCACTCTTAGTAGTGCCACATTCAGGCTTAACCAATAAGAGTTTCATGTTAGAATGGTCAGGGGAATGTGAGAGTGCCTTACATGATCTAAAGAAGGGGTTGACAACTAACCCCATTTTGATCCTACACAAACTAGGTAAGAAGTATACCTTATTTTGTAGGGCATCTAATATTGGGCTATAGAAAGTGTTGATGCAAGAAGATCAGATTCTGGTATATGGGTCATGACAATTGAGGCCAGATGAGATATATTACTATACACATAACCTTGAGTTAGCCTTAGTGTTTTATGTTCTAATGTTTTTGTGGAATTACTTACTGGGTGAAGGTTTTATTATGTATATTGACCATAAAATACTGAATTATATCTTTTATCAATGACACATGAACCTTTGATAGTGGATATGTGTCAAGTATATGAAATATCTCAACATTGTGTAGGCCTATACACTTGGAAAAAGGGAATTGTGATACATATTATTTATGAATAATTACACATACTCAGGTATTTCATGAGTCTAATTATAAGTTGAAGATGATATCCTTGTTCTTTGAGATGCATATAGAGGTTTTGGAGTAACTAAGATAGACGACTCTTTCATAATTAGAATTTGAGTCTTTTATTATGATCCAGAACAAGGATAGGCAGTATGACGATCCAGAATGATTGCCTTTGAGGAAAATCTATGAAGGTGCATATGAAGCTTTTGACTAGACTGTCAGTGATGATGAGATCATTTATGTTTGATTCCATCTTGTTTTTCCCACATGTATGTGGGAGTAGGTGATCTGTGAGTTTCATGCTTCGAGTGGGCAGTGCATCTTGGTTCAACCAAAATGTATTCTAGACTTTATAGATAGTATTGGTGGCCAGTAATGAAGAAATACGTATATGGTTTTGTTTCATGATTCTACACCATTCAATAGGTGAATAATAGGCATTAATGGATGGGTGGTATGTTATATCCATTTCCTTTTCTTTAATGGAAATGGGATGATGTCACTATAGACTTTGTAGTGGTCCTTTTGAGGATTCTTTAGAATAATGATGATAAATGGGTAATTTTCAATCTATTGAAAAATGTGGAACATTTCCTACTGATTTGAGATACTATTACAATAGATCAATTGGGTGATCTATATATTTAGAAAACAGTATGTTTTTATTGGGTAACGCAAAGTATTATTTCAGATTATGATCCATGTTTTACTTTTCACTTATATAAAGGGTTACAAAATGAGTTTTGTACCCCATGTGTTTTTTTAGTATGAAATTCCACCCATAGATATATGGGAAATCATATTGTATTATACATGTTCTAGAGGACATGTTGAGTGTTTGTGTCCATGATTGTTGGTGGAACTAGTAAAAAGACTTGGTGCTTATTGAGTTAACCTAAAAAACAATTATCAAGTAAAAAATTGGATGGAACCATATGAGGAACTCTATTTTATACTGTGTAGGTCTCTATTATAATGGATAGAGGATGAAGAATCGGAGTTTTCAGACCATGTCTCATGAAGTAGACCTCCGAGAAAGTTTTATTGATTTAGAAAAATATGGATATGGATCATAGTAGTTTAAATTCGTATGAAGATTAATATCATTGACTTATTGAGTTTTTAGTGGTTGATCGTAAGTTCCTTCATGTGTCACCAAGGTTGGGTCACCATTGGATTCATAAACAATGAATGTTGGCACCCAGGTATGTGTGGATGTCTGAGATTATAGAGAGAATAAAACTAGTGGAATAATAATTATCTATTATATAGTGGAATACTAGCATGAATGATGTATTACATATGTCACAACTGTGGAAATATTACCCCAACCATTCTCATGTAATCAATTTTGATGATGATGATCCTAAGGTTGAAGCATCTTTTGAAGAGCATCCAATTCATATAGTGGATCATATTAAGAAAATTTTGTGGGGTAAGATCATTAAAATGGTTAGAGTTTTGTGGAAGGATGGAAATTTAAAGGAGTAATCTTGGGATATGGAGGTAGATATTAAATTCCATTGGTATGGTATTTTTACCTTAGAGTCTCAGTGATGCTTAATGTGTGTCTCTTGGATGACCTGTTATAAGGTGGGGAGGTTATAAGATCCAGAAATTTGAGTGAGTTATGTTCCCATTTGTTTTTTGGTTCAAATATATTAAATTTGGTCAATAAAATGTATCTTAGGAAATTGAGGAGTCTCAAGGGTGTCTCGGGGGTTTAGATCATGAAAAATAGGAAAATGGGTCCATCTAGTTCTTTCACACAGTCGGTGCATGGTTAGTACTAACCATGTTCTAGAACCCTGCACCCTGGAGGGGAGTGGTGCACTATTGGAAATCCAAGCATGGATAGGGGGAAAACTATGTGGTTTTGGATAGAGCCATCCTGCATGACCTCCATATGGTTTTTTAAACCATACGGGTTCCTAGGAAACCGAACGACCCAATCCCCCCTTCAGACAGAGGATGGTACACGGTTGGCACACATGTTGGCCTACCATGCATCCAAACCATGAGAATCATAAAATAATATGAAATTTACAATGTTACACCATCATATTTATGTTTCATAACTCAAATTTCTTCCCCTATCTTCTTACAGCAGCATGTGTAAAGGACTAAACCCTTATAATCTTTCTAAGGATTGATCTCCTTCAATTATAAGTTGTTTGGAGTGTCTTTGTGTGTGGATTCAAGATTTGGGTGAGTCTAACAATCCAATTTCTTTATTTTTCTAGATTATTTCTTATGTAATTGTTCTTCTTCTTAAAAATTCTTAATTTTTTCCCATAAGATTCTTAGTTGTGTCTATAAAGGTGGTTTGGCTCGAATCAAGGGATTTTTTTGAGTGATAATTCATCTAATAACATAAGTCAGGTGGTCGACAAGTCATATCCCATAGTCTTGATATAGTTTATGTGTATGTGTTTGTGGTATTAGTGTCGTTATTCTACACTTTTCTTTCCTTGGTAATAAATGGTTAATTGGGTGTCTAAATGGTGTGTTTAAACCCTCATGGTCCTCATGGGATCTGGTGAGGATGATTTGACAGAGTCTATAAATACCCATGTGGTTTAACACTTCCTCAAACATGAAATATTGGCTTATTGAATGATAATTCTTTTGGGTTAATGATATTAAAACAAATGGTAACCTAGAACATTGTTTTGTGGGGTGTTTGGATTACCATCATGGGTTTTTTAATTGAATATGGGTAAATGAATGGTTTGACTATTGGTAAATAGGGATTTACCACATGTTTAATTAGATTGGAAATGGTAAAATAGGATGGTTTTTAGAATTGAGAACATGATTATGGAAATGAAACATTAAATTATGATTAAATAGAATTGGTGCACATTTTTATATTTTTTAATAAAATTGTTAGTGATGATGAGCATATATTATTATTATATATGGGTTTGGTATTTTAGACTAATTATCCACACCCATGGGGGGGGGGCTTGTGTAACTCCTTGATAATTTTTGAATTATTTTTTTCAAATAAATTTAACATTATTGAAATTTTTCACTTGACGCAACACTAAAGATAGTTTATTTCATATTAGAGCATTGTGTTTGGATTAAGTTATATGCAACACCAAGTTAATAAATCAAAACACACAACATTAACTTTATCTTTATCTTTAAGGAACACCGAGGTTATCTTTTGTTACACACAACAATGACTTTTCTCGATGTCTTGCATAATAAGCAAGACCAAGTTTTACTGAACAATAGTATATCTTTAAAATTTTATTACCTAATATAGCAAGATATAACCTAGATGTTAAATTAGTTGTTATTAATAGTATTAGATAATTTATGAAATTAGATATTTCACACAATTATAATATGAATTCATAGGTTAAAAATTAATATGAAATGAATATGAAAACTAATTAAATATGAAGGGAAATATTATTATATTTATGTTCATAAAAATGTTTTATTGTAATAAATTAAATTTATTATAATTAGTGAACTATATTAATGTAATACATATTTTATATAATAAATAAATAATTTTTATATTCATACAATAGATTTTATATATATAATATAATAACAAACTCAATTTTATGCATAAAAACCTATATTTTGATTATAAACGTAGATTTATCACCTTTTAATGGATAAACCATTTTAAATACAATTTCTTGAAATATAATATATTTAATGTATCTAAATAAACTTAATATTTTAATTTTTCACATAATAATTAGTTTAGTTTATGTTTTTAGTATTTTTCTATGAAGTTTCATTGTTTTAATGAGTAGTGAAAATATAGAATTTTAGTTCGAAACTACTTTTTCATCTAATTTATTGATATGGTTAAATTATATTTCAAATTTCTTTAAAAGTTTAATTAGATAATATTTTTATAAATTAATCTAATTTATGTCATTAGAACCAATTTCACATTCAATTTGGAAATAAAAAAAATATCAAACTTTTTACATTTTTTCCATTAAAAATTTGTAGTGTTGTCCCATCAGTTGGATTAAATTTAAATTATGTTCTACCACTAATGTGATTATAATTTGGAAAAATGGATTCCATATTTAGATTAAATATAATTTATAATTTCTAATAAGGTGATCATAGTTTTTAACCCGAAATTTTAGTGAAAGAAATTAAAATTAATTACATCGCTTAAGGTAAAATTAATATTAACTAAGGAATAATCCTTAAATTTAAGACACAAAAAAACCTATAAACTGGTCAAATATCCATTTTATGGACATATTTCGACCCCATACTCCCTTTTATTAACTTTGGAACATTATTTAATCCACATAAAACATGAAAAACGTGGACTTAATTCCCTCTAAAAATATAAACAACAGTGCCACTCCTCCTCCACTATAAAAAGGCCTCCTCTACTGCCACTTCATCACATCTCTAAAGCCCATTAGATCACCTAAAAATACTAAAATAATCCCCCAAAATACCTCAATTAATCCTAGAATCCTCCCATTTGTCATAAAGCAATCCAATTAATCCTTCTGGAACAAACTAAATGTATTTAACCGATTAAGAGGTAACGTCTTCTCTCAAGATATTTTTTTATTTTCTTAATCCACCACCTACACTCTCTTTATTACATGTTTTATAAAAAATAGTGCTTTCAATATAAATTTTTTTTTATGATAATTTTTAGACTTAAAATTACACACACTACCATATAATGGGTAATGGACATATAGTTTACGTGTATAAAAAACTACTGCCTCACTAAATGATGATTGTTCATTTTTCTTTTACTGCCTTTCATGTTGGAAATTATGATAAAAAATTTGTTTATATATCATTTATATAATATTTATTATGTCTTTAAGTTTCTTTATTTCATTGAAAATACATATATTTTTACTTTTCATTTTTTTTAAATACGATAATTTCATTTAAGGAAGTGTTGACTACCACCCCCTCAAAGTGATGAGATTCATCCACACACTACATGGAATGTATTATGGATGGGTTTAGAGAAATTATATGATATATATGACATTATAATGATTATTTAATGATATTATATATATATATATATCATTTACTATCCTTCTTTCAATACGATAATAAAAACAGAAACAACAGTCATGCATACGTATGACTTACCGTCTCTATGAACGGTGTATTCAATTTAATACTTATATATTATATAAATTATTATAATAAAAATAAAATAAATATAAATAATACTTATATAATTTTTTTAATTATTTAAATCATAATATAAGTATAATGACCAAAGATATAACAAATTAAGACACATGTGAAGAACAAAGAGAATATTACCTAAAGTGAAACCTTAACATAGGATGGTAAGAAAACAGGTAATATAAGGTCCTAATAAAAACATATATGGTTTAGATATAAGTATATTTATATTTAAAATATGTATAATAAAATTATATTTATTATATATGTGTTTTGAATGAGTACAATGAGAGTCAAGACACAAGGTAAGGGAAATTTCGTCTCACTTTTATTTTCATGAGGAACATGCCTTATTCCCACTCACTTATTTTGTGTGGTTTATATAACTCCCATGAATATATTATATGTATCTTGTAATTAAATTTATTTTTATTTACATATACATTTTAATAATCTTCTTTCATGGGGTTTAAGTTTCAAAATATACCAAATCAGTAAGATAGTTGTGTCTCAATTTTCCTTCTTTGAGACTCATGTTTTGTTATGCATCTAAATTATTTTTAGAGGTATATATAATTCCATTTTACATGTTATATCATGAATAACCTTATTTTAATGATATTTTATTGTTCATGTAATTTTCCATTTATTACATGGATATTGTGATCTCATGTTACCAAGTATTTAGAGTTTGTTTGAAATAATCTCATCATTTTTCAAGATTATTAATGATTATGCTTCCTTTGATGAAATATTGGGATCAATATCTCAAGAACACTCTTGAGTTTCCTTATAAAATGTTATTTCATGATATATTCAATTATTTGTACCATTATTTCACTGTTTGGTACATAATATATTTAATAATTTGTTTTTATGAAAGCTTTTCTTTACCCTCTCTTCAATCGAAAATCTGTGTTCCATAAAAACCACGTTTTCTAAAAAGGGGTTCGAAGAATATTATACTATTATTCTATAATAATTAAAATAACGTTTTTCCATTTATTCTTTTTACTAAAGTTTTCAAAGCAATATTATTGTCACTTTCTAAATAAGTAATTTTTCTACCCTTTTTACCATGAAAAATGAATGTTCTTTTATCCTCGAATGTTATGTATGTATTTACCCAATATAATTTCATTGATTCTTAATTTTCATGTTTAAATGGTTAATTTTTATGAATGTGTTTTTTGAATTATTTTCATATAAATGGTTCTCAAATTATATTCATGCTTCCTTCATAATTTTTCAAGTAAAAAGGTTTTCAAAATATTTTCAATCATTATTTATAAATTCTCAAAGTTATTTTCCAAGAAATGGTTTTTAAAACATTTTCAAGATTTATTTATATGTTTTCAAAAATGTTTTTATAATTTTGTGAATATTATTTTATAATTTTTCTTGTAAAAATGTTTTCAAAAATTTTTCAAGTTTCTTTTATAAGTTTTAAAGGAAAAAGTACTTCAAAATGATTTCAACTCTTCTATATAAATTTTTGTGTATTTTCTAAGAAAATTATTTTCAAATTATTTTTTTTGTATTCAAAATCCTTTTTAAAATAAGAATTTTTATTTTACTCAAGAAACATTTTTTAAATATATTTATAAATTATTTTTTATCAAATTTGAAATCTCTTGATGTTAATTATTTCATTCTAGGAAATTATCTAAAGGTTCCATTCATATTCTTTCTCTGAATCGGTTGTGCTAAATGTCAAGGTATTTATGAAACTCGTTTGTATTTAACGGTTTATATTTTTATGAAATCAATTTCTCTTTCATGGGTTATATGTTTATTAAATCCGTTTCTCTTTCACGTGTTATTCTTATTAGGAAATTATTATTAAACCCATATCATTTTCCATAGGTTATTATATGTTTACATTTTTATGATACCCATTTAATTTTTAGGGTTAAGATATATTTTTTATGATTTTTGGTACATGTATATATGATTTAATTATTATATGGGTGGGACCTATATCTCCCTGAAATGTATTGGGTAAAGATTCATATTTCTCGAGATAGACTAAGATAGTCTTGGAAATGAACATTGACTACTATGATGGCCATGGGAGCGAACCATGAATACCAAGATGGTATGAGGAGGGAACTCATACTACTATGATAGCCATGGGAGTGAAACATGAATACCAAGATGGTATGGGGAGTGAACCCATACTACTAATATGAACATGGAAATGATGGCTTGGATAATATGGAATTCATATTATATGCTTATTTTTCTTCCACAATTCCATGTTTTACTCATATGTTATGCCTTTATGGATTATGTTCTTTATTTTCTTATGATTCATGTCTTAAGAACATTATGGTTTTATGACATGATTCATGTATATGATCTTTGATATGGTGAGTATGACTTCTATTTTCATGATCATGTTCTCATTCACTTATTCTCATTATATTTCTTACATATATCCCTTTTTTATCCTTAATGAGCATTTTAACTCACCCTTTGTATATTTTCTTTCTTATGTTATGAATATATGTATAATTTTCTATGTGTCTAAGAAGGTTTCTACTAATGAAGAACCTTGTGGGTGATAATGTAGATCACTTATGTATCTGTTTTTATGTTTCCATGTTTGCAAAGGAACTAGACCATTAAAATATTATGGAATCTATTTTTATAATGTTTTAACTATTACGCAATAGATATATAATGTTAATGTATTAAAAGAGAGGGTCAATATAGCTGGAATGATGTTATAGATCCCTATGCACAAATGTTATTTAGGGAATGGACTGATGCTCTAGAACCTAAGGGGTATCGGTATAGAGTTCTATACCCAGGTTTGGATAGTCGTACATATTGTCCCATGTCCCAGTTGGATTCATAGACTAAGGTTCCATGTTTGATAACTTTTAACCTTTTGAAATATGGCTCATAATATAAACATGGTCAAAGTGGTTTAGATGGTAATGGGTAAAATGTTGAAGATTGAAATGTAAACAATTGATCTAATAAATGTTAAATAATGTGACCTATTTTATTTTAATGTTCCTTAAGTTATCTGTACATATTTATACATTGTATTTGACTATATATTTTTTAGAAATAGTTTGTGGTGGAATACTAATTTTACTCACACTCTACTTGGGCCACCATTAGGTACCCGCGTAGAGTTCATGGTTTCAGTTCAAGATAAGGGTAAGGGACCAATGCTATATGGTTGACTTGGTATTGAGATGTTTATAGTGGATGGGACTATACATGATGTCGACACTTTTTTGTGGATTATTTATTTTTTTCTTTATTTTGGGATAATTTTGAACTTGGATCTCTATGAAATGACATGGAATAGTTATTTTTGGTTGTGGGGAAGTATCCAGTTTTGGGAATTTGATTGTGATGCTTGTGTATGGTTATGATACTTTCATTGTTTTCCTTCATCTGATGTAGATTAATCTAATAAATAGTTTATTTTATTCCCATGTGTTGTCTCAAAACCTTGATGCTATTTGATAATCTTTGGCATATGGGGAGGTGTACTTGATGTCATGTGGTGAACTGGTTTTGGGCACCAGTTAAGTGGCAGCAAGATTATGATGATATATCATTGGTTCCAAAGGTTGGAAATTATTTTTTTTTTTGTGAGATACGGTCTATAAAGCCTCTAAAATTCATTTTTCCTCAAGTTTTAAACATGTTTAAAGTATTGTAAAAAAAATTATTCTACTATTTTGGTTTTTAATACTAGTAACTTGTTTTTACCCAAATAATTTATATTTAATTAAAAAATTAAAGTAATCCATGTTACCAAATTTTTATTTTATAATCCTAAATTTAGTCTCCATATAATATAATTAAATTTATACATTTTAGAAAATTAACTTTTAAATTAAAATATTTAAAATATATTAAAACAATTTGTAGAAAAGATTGTTTTTTCACCATTAAATGTTTTGAAACTTTTTAGTATTGATTACTAATTGAATGAGTGTTAATATACTTATATATAGGTTTAAAATTTATATTATATTCATTTGTTAAAGTGATAAATTTATTTTTTTATTATAAAATTTCTTTGTTAATAAAACAATTTTTAGAAATAACACTTTTATCATTATCAAATTAATTAACATTTTTCCTAGTAATCTTATTTTTATGCCTAAAAATTAAATAGACCATTTTACATAATTTATATCTACTAATTAAAAATATAAAATCCATTCTAACTTATAATATTTATAAGGTCAATTAAAATTTATTTTCATATTAGAAAACATACAATGTATTTTATTATAAAAAATGTATTTTCAAGCATAAAATGTCCTTTTGTTATTATACATTTTAAAAAAGGTTTATAAAGGTGGCTTATTATTATTTATACTCGCCAATTTAATGTCTATAATATATCAATCATATTTATTAATTTTATATTATTAATGTATCACAATTTTCATTTTAGTTTATTATTAGGTGTAAGATATGATTCTCAACAAGATAATTAAGTAAAGAAAAAAGTATTTACAAAAATCATGGGTCATTACACCAAGTACCTATAATGTAAATAAAAACCCTTGTTGCATGGTTTATTATCTTACAAATATAACTAACATCATATTCAGTCTAGAATATTCCTTAATATATCAACTTTCTCATGATATATATAAATGAGTGCTAAGGTTTAATAAAGCACCACTTTTGATTATATATAACAAAAACTCAATATTTACCTCAAAGTTATTGAATAGTCTCTAATGGAAAGTTTACAAATGGTTTAGATATATTATAACTTATCCCCCATAAAAACATAGTCAATCTTAAAATATTATTTATAATCTTGAATACATTATTAGACTATTCTTTAAAAACATAAAATTAGTTTGGGATTATATATTTTTTATTTTTTATTTTTCAAACAAAACCGAAACATCCACTAATGTATAAAAATTGACCCATATAAATCTCTATATGGGAGAATATATTAAACAACAAATTTCTTGGATTAATTTGGATAATTTAAACCATTGAATCCCAAAATTTTAAAATAAATGATAATGAAGACCAAATTCATAAAAAACATATAATATAAGCACATAGTTGATAGAAGTGAAACAATGATAATAAAAACGTGACCAAAATATCATTTTTGGGAAAAATATTCATTTTATTATCTTCATGGAAGAAATTTATAAGTTTATAAAAAAAATGAAAATCTAAAACCTAGCTATATATGTCTCTTTTAAATTCTTGATTTTGTGGAAACCATTCCCTATTAAATAGACCTTCTATTAAACCTCTCACAAGTATACAATAAATTGAACATATCATATTTGAGGATTTTTATATAGGATCAATCATATTTATGAAATTTTTAGGGGTTAAAATTGGAGCATGGCCTCTCATATGAAGAATAATTTGTGAAAATATTGGTTTATAGAGAGAAAGTGATAATAAATAAGAAACATAACATTTTTAAATAGTTTTACCAACATCAATATTTTGAAAACGTGTCTTAGAAACCTAAATAAGTTACAAAAAAATATACACTAAATTTCTCTTATATTAGGGAACAAAATATAATTATCATGGTGAAATTTAAAAGGGGGTGAATTTGAGTATAATATCTTGATCTATGTTGAACCATGTCTCCTAAGCCATAGGTTCCATGTAACAACAAACACACTCCCACAAACAAAGGGGTTGGAAAATAGAACCAAGAGTCAAAAAATTATTACTGGGGGAGGGATTACTATCAAATATAAACAATACATAAACCAAATAAATATAGAAAAATAATAATTTCTCCTGAAATATGAACATAATACATTTCTGAAAATAATCCATCAAATTTGTTGGACCCATTCCATTTTTTATCAAAGAACATAAATATTATATGTATACATATAAGGTCTATGTTTAGAGAGTATATTATTACACTGAACTTTCAACATGAAAAATTTCAAAAAATTTGTACAAATATATTTATCAAAATTAATTTTCATTCAACCACTATATCCCCCCCAGAGGATGATAATATTTGTTCATAATAATTACCCTTAATTGAATGTGGTAGGTTCCTGAAGACAATGGAGATGATAAAAACCACTTAACAAGTTTTATTATTAAAGACATACCGAATGAAGATATGTTTCATTAAAATATAGAGTGAAAATTTCTATTAAAACCTCAAAACTGTACCCTAACCAATTTTTTAGATAAAAAACCTCTCAAATACATGAAGATTATAAGAGCGTAAGAGAGATTATCTTATGTATAGTTGAACGATCAAAACATCACTTATGTAATATAATTTTACCAAGATATAGTGAATATTATTAGGGTTAAGGGGATGATAAAATAGATAATGATGGTGAAAGGAGGTTGTTACATCAATAAAAATGAGAAAATAAATTAAAATTTCGGTTTTAAAAATATTTTACAACCAAAATATTAAAAAATATTAAAAAATTCAAGGGGACCACAATAAATTTAGTGATCCTACCAAATTTTTAGTAAAAATATAATGTCCTTGGCGAACTCCCACACTTTTTTTAGTTCTTTGAGTAAAAAAATAATCCTCTTAAAACAGACTAATTCTCTAGTGGGTCCCACCCGACATCTAGTGGGATTTGTAATATCCCACAAAAACTATTCTCTTTTACTCCCCCCATAAAAGTTCTTCCCAATATAATGGAATCCATTTTTTATTTAATAAATGATGTTTAATAGTAATAAAAATAAAAAATGTAATTAAATACATGGAAATTTGTGGTCATTAGACATACCCACCATTAGTACATTCATTTTTAAAATGACTTATCAAATTTAATTTATTTGAAACTCTATCTGTTAATACCTCATTACTACTTATCATTCCTTGGTACAATCCTAGGAAACACCCATGAACATTAATAAATACACTAAATAAATGTTTTTTTAATACATAGTGGTTTAAACCACCACCCATTATTAAGAAATGGTTATTAAAAACACCATATTATCTTTATTATCTAATTATTTACTGAGAATTAGATTTGAATTTATGGTAGTTCATTGAAACCTTTATACATCTTTTTTTGTGGGTTTTCCAACCTCTAAGAAAATTTGAACAATGGATTATTTGAATATATTTTTTGTCAACATTGCAGCAGTTTGAACCGCTATAAATAATATTAATGAATATTTTTTTTATTTTTTTACATAACTAGTAACTGAAATAACTGCCCATAAAAATTTAATAGTAGTTAAGTATCATATAGTGATGGTTCTAAATTAACTAGGGGTGGCTTTAATTACCTCTAATAGTTTTTTTGGTTTTTTAAAATTAGAGATTATTTAAACCACTACTAACTAAAAAGAGATGATATTAACATTTTTAAATATGATACCACTTTATATATAAAAATAATAATATGTCAAAAATATATAGAATTCTTTAATATAAATACTAAAATGAAACAAAAAAAAGAATGTCTATATACATTTTTAAACCATTTAAATATATAAAATACCAGAAAAATATTTTATAATAATAATTTAAAAAATCCGGTCACTGATTACAAAAAAAACATCAACACTACTCTCCTATATCATGTAGACTGCCTCTTAAGTATAAAAGCTCCCAATTATCATGTTGGTTAATATCATTGGTTATATCTAGTACCTAAATCATATAAAATTTAGAATATAAATTAGTGTTTATTATATATTACATAAAAATATTTATAATATCTATGGGAACACCCCCAAATAATTCCCTAAAATAACATACCCAATGTATTACCCATCCCTGAAAATTGACCATCTTGAGGTATACATCGTATCTACTAGTCCAATATTCTATTCACTAGAATCAAATTTTTATTTTTCTATTGTAAAGGATCAATAATAATAAAATTATTTTAACATATAAAATGATCCATCACAATGAATGAATAAGAGATCCTACCAATTATTCCTAAGGGGATGGTCTAGAACCCAAACCTCAAACACAGCCAACATAATCCTTTCCAGAAAAATGGGAAATAACATCACCGTGGGAGAATGATGTTGACTATAAGGGATTTCAATCACATGAAACATTAATTTTTACTATAAATAGAACAATTTATTTTAAACAAAGTATTTATTCAATAAAAATAAACCATGATTTATATTTTCTACACCAACGTTTATTTTAGTTTCATTTACATAATTTCAATCACAGTTGTTGTGAATATCAAACCACAACAGAGTTCAACAAACCTCATGACCAACTTTATTTGCCTATATACTCAAAATAAATAAATTAAAACAATGAAAATTAAATTACATAAAATGGAAAAAAAATTTATTTAATAAATAACTATAATATTACCTTATTTAACCTTATTCTCGAAAAAACTTACAGAACCAATTTTGTGTGGGTTGACTTGTTTCTCATATTCTATTGAGTTTTCTAAAAAGATTCCAAACAAAAAATGAAAATATGCCTAAATTTTTTTTTTAATGTAAGATTAATTTACTAATACAATAAGGAATACCACATGCGATTCAGAAGGATGTAGATTCAAAAAATAATTCCATTGATCTTAAGGTATCCTTTTACGTATATTTTTGTACATTTAACAGACAGTCATGGAGCTGTCATTGAACTCACACCATAACCTATATTTTAAATAATTTTACTTTTCCCTAAATCAATTAACATACATTGATGCACAATCACTTCATACACATCAAAATGGAAAATAATTCACATATTCGATATGAAAAAATAATTAGACTATAATTTTATTGGAACATTTAATTAAAAAACTATAAATATCAATTTATTGTTATTTTAAATTAGTTATAATAAATATAATTCTTCTAACTACGGTAATATGACTTCAAAAATGATATATGATGTGAAAGGAAATTTTCTCACATGCTAACAAGACCAAAATATATGAATTTAAGCCCCACAAAATCAAATTTATGTACTCTAAACGCGTCAAATGACACAAATAATTTAAAATTTTTCATCCTCAAAAAATATAATGTATTCATGTTCATTTATATATTGTTATTATATGAATCTGTTAAATAAATATATTTAATAATTATTATACATATATAATAAATTCCTTTTTAACACTGATAATTACATACCAATAATAGTAACCTTCAATTACCCTTATGAGGTAATCGTGGAACCATATGCTTAGTCAATGATATATTCTCAACTACTCTATATAATCTATATAATATCCCTAGAGTCAAAGTAAATTCAATGGAATTATGGTACATGCATAGATAATATGTGAGTATGTCATATTGAATCAAATGATTGAAAAAGCGGAAAACCAAAATTAGGGATCATAACTAATATAGGATGGAGTGTATTATATGGGTCATCTAAGATATTATAATGTCTGGATGATAAAATAATATCTTTAAATAAATTTATTCTTATCATTAAAAGATCTGATAATAATATAAAATAGTTTAAAACACTATAGACAATATGAAATAGGAATTTTGATTAAAAATGTTACACATAGATGAATTAAATTATTATATTCTAAATGAAAAAAATAAAGATAAGTTGGAGGACTAAAAAATAGTCAATTATTTCATCATTAACAATATTATTTTCATCATCCATGATTAAAATTATTTCATCAAATTCACCCTCCATTACAATACCAACAGTCTCAATACCACCATAGATAGATAAATTAATCTCTTATTATTGACGAGGCTTGATGTTACAAAACAATTATTTAACATCATTACCCATATCATACATGTATCTTCGTTTTACATATACTACAATACTCTACTATTCATAAACTCCATTATCCAAATAATATTCAATTTTTTCTTATGAGGCCATAATATAAAGATCTTGTTCTTCAGACTCACAAGTAAGATAAGTTAACATAAGTGAATTGTAAGGAATCTTTCCTTATACAAATATAAATATAAAACCACTTCTATTTTAATTATATAACTAAACATTATCTATGATGATTTAATTTGATATTAAAAATCAACTACCCATATTATCCCAGGTCAATGAATTTTTTGAAGATTCATCTATTTTTTTAGAACTTTTTCATGAAAAATATTACAAAGCATAAAGACCATAATATTTTAATCATTACATATCCTACACTACTTTAAAGGAACTTGAGAAAATTATTTCAAATCATATATCACTCCAACATGATTATAAACATTCATGATCCAAAATTATAAATTAAAATTATTGGTAGTTACAAAACATAATTATATGAATATTTTATGTATATGAAACTTATTATGATCTTAAATTACATTAAAATCAATAAATAATGTCTTTGTTAATGGATTTTTTTATATATTTCTCATTGTATTCTTGATTATTAATTTTTTATCATTGTTTTAATCTTCAATTTCTCAATAAAAGGATCAATAATATCACTATTTCATGGAACATATATATGTGATTATATTAACTCTATTTGTGTATATAAATGGATGATATTTTCCCAACATGAAGACTCAATATTTGAAATTTTTTTGATTTATTATTAGATTTAAATTGATTGTAAATATCATCAATAAATATAACTTAATTTATTCATGTCTTAGAATTATCTAAATACATTGAACAAAAGGTGAGACACCCTTACAGCATATAATGTTCAATAATAGAGAATTCTGGTTAAGGTTTTTTTCCAAGAACACTTCAAACATCATATATACCAAATAAAGAAACATAAAATTGAATAATTAACCACATAGGTAATTATTTTGAAAATTAATATGTAGTAATCATAGTAAAGTAAGATGATAATACATCTCAATGTGATATATCCATTGATAACGTATGGGCCCTTCTATATAAAATTTCATGGTCAAAGGAATAGTTATAAAAATCATCACTGTGAAACTTGATGAGAGAAATATCTTCTAAAAATGAAAATTTGTCATTAAAATAATTTCCTAATGTTTTTTGATCTCAAAAGTGTTTAATTTTTTCTAAAAAATTTTCTAAATAATGTTCCAAACTCAATTACAACTGCTGTTATTTTTTCTTGTAAAAATTTAAAAAATGAAAAAGTTATAAATGTATCTATCAAAATATGTGGTTCAAGGATTTAATTCCATGTATCCTATGATGTTTTAATAAAAAAAACATCTTGAAATGTTACCTTAATATCAATTTGGTACTTTAATATTTTTCATTCATTGAAGGAAAACATATTTGTTTGGATTTTTTAATGAAAGAACACCAACAAGATAATTTCCAATATAATTTTTCGAAAAATTATAATTTATATTCATTTATTTTAAGTCCTGATAATCATTAATAAAATAATTTGATTTTACCTTCTTATTCAATATTGTAAAATGAAATTTATCAAAATTTGTTTTTTCAATGTGTATAATGTCAATATTATGATATAATAATTTAAATTCCAAATAATAATGTTTAAAAAAATACTTCATTTCACCCATTGTTTTTAATAATTGTATTTGGGGATCTTTTAACTCATTTCCCATAATCCTTCAACCAATAAACTCTCCAAAATTATGCATAATAAATTATTAATTATGACATGATTTCAGAACCTAATAAAAATTTTAGATGTGACTTCAACTCATTTTTTCCATCAAATCCTAAATTGTTAAATTGATATCTATGATATAATACAAGAATCAAAGATTACACATAATACACCAATTTATACTATATGGTAATATTCTCAGCTCGAATTCAATGTTACAAACATGACATGTATAATAATATGTGAGTGTTCTAACTATACATTTTTCATAATCTTGGAAAATTACAAATTATCTTCTTTAGAGAATCCTGAAAATCATAGATGTTAATAAACCATATGTTTCAAAAACATTATCCAATAACTATTTTAATCATTATATAAGAGGTTGAATATATACATCAATGACATCTCTAAAAATTTTCCTTGGTAGATTGGTCAATGAAATTATTAAATAAGTTTTTCCATAAACATTCCTAAACTTGGATTGTAATGGATAAATAGAAATATAAATCTTCTAATTTTTTACTTAGAGTTTATAATGGATTAGGTTAATCAACAGTCAATTCCAAATACACATTCCTAGTATATGAAAATAAATTTGGATATAAACAATCAAAGGAATACCATTCATTCAAATATTTGAAATCATTTTTTTAATGGAAAGTAATATAAAACCTTCATAATAGTTTTATTTATCTTATTATGTATAGTAAATTAATTCATGCCTTAATCATGATTAAAAATCAAAATACTTATTTTTGGTGAAAAAACTTCCTTAATCATTTTCTAAATCTCATTCTCTAATATTAATGTAGTATGTTTTTCTTTTTAATGATGGTCAAATATTGAACATTCTTCAATGTCCAAATACACATGTCAAATCCATCTTATATATCTAGTAATAATTTTTTTCAAAATCATGTTCTTATAAACATCATGTATTTTAGACCATCATCTCAAAGTACAATCAGGACATGATATTTTATTCCTTTATCTATAGATCATTTTAAAATTGTAGAATTTAAAACCCCCTCAAAAACATAAAATATTAATATTTATTTCATCATAAATAAATCCACATTTTATCAATTTTTATGATATTGATAAATATATTTATAAAAACCTAAAAATAATTAATTAAAATATATAATCTTATAAATAATTCAATTTTTTTTATAGAATAACAAAACATTAACATAAAAAAATTATATGTATTTATACAATTTTACTATGAAAAAATGACCAGATGAAATTCTGATAAAAAATATTTATTATTTATTGAATTAAAATGAAAAATTTAAATTATTTGGTACACAAAATAATTAATATAATGATTATTTAAGAAATTAACATGAACATAAATTATCATTTGATATGTCAATGGTTACATGATCAGAAAGAATCTATAAATTTCAAGCCCTAATCAACACATAAGAGTTTCTTAACTCATTAATATATAAATATCATAATGAGTAGTCAATAAATAATTAATGATATTTGATTTCATTAACATTAAAATTTAATTTTAACAATCCGTAATTATGTGTATAGGAGGTAAAATGATAGACAAGGATTATGGGGGAATTATATCCATGACTTGAAGAGATAACTAAAGAATATACCTCTAGGATTTTTATACCTTAATATAAAATAATTGTTTCTTTGAGAATTATATTTTTGTGTTCACAATTATATGAGTGAAGATAACTCAAACATGTACATGTAGACACACACTCAAAACTAGAGTGTGTGTAACTAAATTTTACTTTATAGTTTCATCAAGTAGATATGAAATTGTAATTTAAAATATTATGTTTTTATCCTAAAAATAGGTTATTTACCCAACTATGAATTGTTTGTATAAAATTAAAATTTATAGGCTCATTTAATTTTTTATCTCTTAAATGTTGTTAAAATAAAAATAAATACTTTTAGATTGAAATATATTTATGTTACATGTAAGAAATTTTCGGAAAATTTCGATTAATGTTCTTACTTGTTGCAATGCATAAAGAATAACTTCCCCCTACATAGTATATAAAATATTTATAACATATTTTTAAAGAGTAAAAATTTCAATTAAAATTCATCAGCAATAAAATTCAATAGTTTTATGAAATAACTTTGTTTAAATTCTCTGACTTTATAAGCCTAAAAACCAAAATATTCAGTCATATTATATCCATAAGAATATTAAAACTAAATTCCTATTATTTCCAATTTAAGTTTTATTGAATACAAGGATGGGAAATTTAAAAAATTGTTTTTTCTAAACACTGGTGTCAATGAGAGGGGATTTATTCTTTAGAGGTTCATCATTAGGGGATGAAATCAATGAGGGGAGGATGTGATAGAATCTTATTGTGAGGATTCTTATTATGGGAGGAACTTTTAGAGAGGATAAGGCATTATTGGGGAGGATCCACTCTGAGATATGAATGTTTAGGTCATCATGTGAGAGTGGAGGAAGAATTGGGGTTGCACTGTAATATATGGTAGCTATTATTAATGGATGTTTAACAAAATTCTACAAAAAACATATTTAGTTTAAAATTTTAAATTATATGATTCTAATAATCAATTTGTGGTGGTAAAAATTAAACTAACACTAAAAAATTACATATATTCAACATTCATATATTAGTGGTGGTCTAATGAAACTTACTCTAAAAAATGACATCTAACATGTAATTTCTTTATGTCGATACTTCTATAACAGTCATACATATTTAAATTTATTTCCATTTAAATATTTATCATTGTAATGAATAATGTGCACAAACCCATATATAAATGATTCATAACTCACAAGATTGGGGTCATCCCACTATATTAAATGGATTGGGTAGGGATTGTGTTATAATGAGATAATTTTTTGGAAATATTTTGATTTAAATTTTATGATTATTTGTTATGGTTTTTATGGGTCTCTCACTTTACTCATACATGAACTATATGGACTCCTTTATTATCCAAAACTGGAAAAACAAATTGACTCTAATATTTGTTTCTATATGACCCTTAAGTCACTTCATACCAATACCTTTTACATTTTAAATAACTTTAGAACAGAATAATCCTTATGAAGTACTAGAATCATACATATGAAGTCTAAAAATAATATTTATGGTTTTCAATATCATCCTTATGGTGTAAATTTTGGTATTTTTATGATGTGTTTTTTATGAATAATAAAAAATCCTACGTTTTAATTAAAAACTCACTTTTCATCAAAATAATTTAAAATGTTGTATTATATTTTAAATTAGTTATAAATTAAAATTATAAAAATAATACATCTATTAATATAATTATTTCCATTTTAATTATTTTCACTTTTAATTTGGATATAAAAAACATTTCAATTTTTTGAATATTTTCACTTTAGAAACATGTTTTCTCATTCTGTCAATGGGATAAATTTTCAATTAATTTCATAAAATTATGTGTTCTGGATTATGAAAAATGGATTCCATGTTTATAATAATAATGTAAAAATATATTAAATAGGTCCCTTTTATTGCTAGATAATATTAATAGTAACGTTAGTCGTTTTTGTTTGCACGATAAAGGGTAAATTGGGCAATTTAGGCTAAAAATAAAATGATAAAGACTATAAAGGTTTTCTAAAACATGCCCAAATTTTAGGGGATGAAAATAATTATACCCGTAATACATTATTATCAAAATTAAGTTGTTTTATGGACTCTTTTCAATTAAAATTTCTTATATAATATTTAAGTCAAAGAAATTCACAAAATCTCAATTTCTTTGTCTCTAATATCCCTTATGTGCCCACATCGTTAAAAATGTATTTTTTGAATGAATATAAATGTAAATTTTAACTCAATAAAAATACTTTCCTAATATAAATGTATTTTTGACTTTTTGGTCCACTTAGATAAGATTATCATATTTATAGTATTTTATTTAATGAAAATTTTAAGATGTCACATTCATGTTTTAAATACTATATTATTTTAAATATTTAGCCACCCAAAACATAGATTAGACTATAAATATTAATATGATGTATAGTATATTTAACTTAATCATGGAAATTTATTTTTAATTTTTAGTTAACAAATATTTATATTAAATAATCACATAATATTAATCTAGAATGTATTTTATTAATGGAAATATAAAATAAATGTTACTAAAATTATTAACATCAACATAATTTTAAATAATTAACATGATAAAATAATTTTCCAGATGAACATAACCTCTTAGGTATATAATAATATATTTATTTAAAACATAAATTTTTATCTTGATATTTTTAAAATTACATGTATTGAATAGTGTCAAAATTGACATTAATGATATTTTATTAAAATAATATTTTATTAAATTATTTAAAACTCATAAAACATATTTAAAAATAAAGAAAAATTATAATACGCTCTAAAATTTTATAAATTTTTTATTTATGGTCTAATTGATACCACATAAGTAAAATTTACCCACCTTTAATATTGAAAAACTTGTTACCTTAGTTAAAGTTAAAATGGGTTAACTAAAGATAAATCAAAATGATAATATTTAAAATAATACAGAAAAATTTTATAAAATCTATTGTTTTATGATATTTAAACCTTAAATAATCTTAGATACAAATTAATTGACTCTTTAATGAATTTTTTTGTGATATAATTTATTATAAATTAATATTTTGAGAAATTCTAAAAGATCCCCTTTGCTCAATTATAAAAGGGAACTTCTGCCCTCACTTATTAACATCAAATAGAGCCTTCAAGATAAGACATACAATACCAATTTCGCTTCTCAAATTCCCTTGACACATTCTATAGGTTTTGGTATTCTCGATATACCAACCATATTGTCCCTAAGATAAGATATATAGAAATTTCGACAAAGTAGAGGTAATTTTCATTACCGAGTCATTCAAGACTATTTATTATTATAATTATTATTATGTGTTTATTAAATTATAATTTAAGAAATAAAGTATAAAATATATTATGATATGGTATTATGATTATGGAAAAACTCTATTTTACCTCTTATCCATCCTACAAAAAAGAAAATCAGCGTGTGTATGTACGTATGGCTTACCATCTCCACATCTTGGTGTAATATTTTTTTCATCACCACTTTATTTGGATGGGTATAATTATTGAAAAAATATATATATATATAATAATTATA
Organism: Viscum album; assembly: GCA_963277665.1. NCBI lineage: Eukaryota > Viridiplantae > Streptophyta > Magnoliopsida > Santalales > Viscaceae > Viscum > Viscum album. The sequence continues at coordinate 1,721,232,477 of OY728137.1, forward strand.
TAATTATTTTGATTCTATAAAAATATATACACCACCCACTTCGATACCCTTTTACCATTAAGTGAATGATAACATCGCTCTTGCATACGTATGACTTACCATCTCTACAATGCTATGTGATTAATTTTCCATCTTCAACATTAAAAAATTATTATATATATTAATATAATGAATAAATATTCTAAATGTTACCTTAATATAATTATGGATATGGAATAACTATATATTATTCATAAGAAATGGGACTTATATGATAAATCATGCCTAGGAAAATTTAGTAGGTAACACACGAAAGAAGGGTAATAATGAAGAGATATAAGAGGGTTATATATGATATCATAAGTATAAATATGATTATAGTATTAATTAATAGCATTCTTTAAACCATTATACCAGAGATTCATTAATATAAGAAGGAAATTAGACCTTCGTTAAAGGATAGTTCCAGAATCTCATTCTTATTTGGGATTATTTATAAGTATCTACTGGGGAATATTTCTCATCCATGCCCATGTTTCTTAAAACTGATTTCCAAAATATTTTTACAATTATAAAATAGTTTTTTAATTTTATTTTTACCCATGTGTGAATTTAATTGAATTTATTTGAAAGTGATATTTTTTATCATTTTTTTAATCGAGTTACTTTGTGAAGTTTTTGGAAAAAATACGAAAGAATGTTTTTTTATCTTATACAGAATGAATGGATTTTTTCACGTTCATGACGTCTTAATGACTTAATGTTTCCCTCACAATAATATAAGGATAACTTAAAATTAATTGTTTTATTTTAAAATTTCGTTTGATTTTAATAAAATAAAAAGTTTTCAAAGAAGGAATTATATTTTACTAAAAAAAATTATTTTCAAGTGATTTTTCAAAATTATTTTCTAGCTAGATTAAAATTTATAGATGTTACTTATGTCTTACTAGGGATATTTTTAATGTATATTATCCCTGTTATTTCTAGGTTTTTTTATTTTTATGAAGTAATGAAATTTATAGAACCCATTTATTTTTATGGTTTATGTTATAATGGAATAATGTTTATGAAACCCATTTCATTCCCTGGGTTTTGTTATGATTATTAAATTGTGTTTTTATAGACCATGTATGTTTAGTTTTCATTATTTCATTGGTGGGACCTATATTTCACTCCAATTCATCTGGTAATGAATTATATCACATGATATAGATAGTAATGGAATGAAAAGTAAACTTTGTTTAGTAATACAGGGTTGGAATGATGAGTGAACTCAATTTAGTAAGGGACTTTTTCCACTATGATGTTCGTGGAAATGAGCCTTGATGAAAATGAAAATTATTTTCTATTCTTATGTTTATACCAAAATTCCATGTCTTATGTTATGCTATTTTGGAATATGTTATTTGATTATTTATCAACTTCTATGATTTATTCCATGACACAATATCATGATCTTCAATATGAAAGATATAATTTTAAAAGGTTATTTTCATTTTTGTATGCCCATAGACTTATGTTATCTCCCTTTATTACCCTTACTAAACATAAGAACTCACCCCTTACAATTTTTTATCTTCTAAAGAATATGAATAAAGGTCTTAAAAGATTTCAAAAATTGTTCTAATTATAATGGAATAAGGTGGAGATAATGATGATGTTTCATGAATCAGTTTTTTATGTTTCTGGGTTTCCAAAGACACTAAAATGATATAGTTATGGTATGATTTTTTTATGTTATATAATGAATATCATTATATTTTGAATAAATATATATGTACGAAAAGTATGGTCTATTATAGTTGGTATCATAGAAAGTTTTAGTTAACCATTGGAAGCTATGATGATAAAAACATAGTAATAACCATATGGAAAAGTCTATGTATAGGATACAAACCTATAGTTTTTGTGACGATCGCTAATAACCTTGGATGAAACCTAAGGTGTGTTGAATTAAACTTTTCTAAGTAATTTCAATTTATTATATGGTTTTTTAATTTTGATTAGTGTTTCTCATTATATATATTTGGTTTTAGTTAATCGCTGGAACCCAAAGGAACTACATTAATGTTTAATGTGACAGTTAATGCAACAATTTTCCTCTAAAAAAACAAATGTTATAGGAGTTGGAATGAAAAATATTGTTTCTAAGATCAAACAAATTTCAAAAAATATGAATCATCTAGTACTTACAAATGAGCAGGGGGAACAACATTATGTTGAGTCCTTCATGAGTTAGGGTCCAACTTCTATTAGTGGGTCTTCCTTTCTAATAGTGTCTGAAGAATGGATCAGAACCACTAAAACGATATTTTCAATTCTCCAATGTTCATAACATTATAAAGTCATTTTGGTAGTATATGGTTTAAATGGTGAAGCAGATCAATGGTAGAATCTAGTCAAGAATTCATGACAATGGGGTGAAATTTAATCTATGGAATGGGATGAGTTCAATAACTTATTCTTCAATAATTATTTTCCTCATATTATTCAAAATAATATAGAGAAGGATTTACTTGATCTTAATAAAATAGATGATGATTCTGTCGGTACCTATGAAAAAAAATTTACATGACATGCAGGGTAAACTTATGGAATTATCATCTAACATAAAAGTAAGGTTAATAGATTCATAATTGGCTTAAAACAAAGTCTCTGATGGTTATTATCAATAAGGGACTTCAGTTTATATGAGGAAATATTTATATTTTCTCTCAAGGTTGATATGGAGATTGGAGTTATGCATTAATCTTATGGGTTTAATAAGAAGATACAAATTGAATTCAAGGAAAATCTAAAAATTATATTGAAAATAAGATGACCTTTATTTTATGCTCAAATTGATGAATGAAACATGGAGGAAACTATATTATAGGGTCAATAAATGTTTTATGTTTGGTAAATAAGGATATCATAAAATTGACTACTGAATTGATGGTAAAAAAGATAACTAATGATGTGAATAGAGAGAAGGCTACACAGAATTCACCTCCCACACATCAATGCATAAAGTGAAATGAAAATGGTAATTCTGGTAACAAATACCCAATCCTAAGTCTTATTGATCATGATCAAAAATAGAAAACCATTATTGACAAAGAAAAAGAAAAATTATAAGTGATCACTATTGGTGATGTGGAGTGTGAAAATGAAGTGGTGAAAGGTTCACTTACCATCAACTCTAAAACAGATAATATTTTATTCAATTTTGGATCCAAACACACTTTTTATTTTTAAAGAATTATATAAGGGTATCTTCGTATTACCTCAAAAATTAAACATTGAGTTAGCTGTGAAAACCCTTAATGTAACAACGGTTATATCCCCAAATTTATAATTCTTCTCAAATTTATGTTTTTGGGAATGGGCTTCCTTAAAATCTTGTTATCCTTCCACTAGTTGAATTTGGTGTGATTCTTGGCATAGATTACATTTCAATATATAGAGCTCATATAAATTTCCAAGGAAGAGAAGTCACATTTTATATTCTAAATGAATCTATGATCATCTATCAATGGAATAATAAATATTAAATTCAAGTAGAAATTATGTCTGTCTTATGGACCTTAACTTCTATAAACAAATATATCTATATTAGATGGTTGGGGATAAACTCGCTATTTATTATACACATATTTTATGGGATTTTTTTGATGTATTTATAGTTTAATTATAAGGTGTTCAAAAAAATCATCATGTTTTATTTTCAATAGAACTCATATCGGGTTCTATGCCTATTTCTAAGACACCTTATAGAATAGCCCCAATTGAGTTTTAGGAATGAAGAAACAACTACAAGAGAATCATGATAAGGGATTCATACACCATAGTGAATCAAATTTGGGTGAACATATTCTATTTTTTAAGAATAAATATAGATATATGATACTTTTCATTGATTATTTTATTTAACAAGATCACTATCAAGAATAAATATCCCCTCCCCCATATTGAAGAATTATTTGATTAAATACATAGAGATCAATACTTGTCTAAATTTTCTCTTAATTATATATATAACAAATTGAGGTTCAATAAGAAGGATATACCCGAGATTACATTCCACACACGGTATGTACAATATGAATTTATAGTGATTTCTTTTGGAATTGCTAATTCCCCTTCTATCTTTCTAAATTTAATTAATAGAGTATTTAGGGACTATCTTGATTAGCATGTGTTATTCTTTATAGATGATATTATTGTATATTCAAATGTAAAGTAAGAACATTAATATTACTTGAGGATTGTAATAAAGACCCTGATAAAGGATAAGATTTATGAAAAAAAAATCCATGTGTGAATTTTGGCTTCATATAATTTCATTTTTGGGTCACATAATCTCAATAGATGGTATATTTATTGATCCAGAAAATAAAGAAGTTGTTGAATATTTTCCTAGACCAACAATTGTAATTTAGATAGTAGTTTTTCTTGATTTTTTTGATAATATCAAAATTTTACGAATGATTTCTCACAATTATCTAATCCACTCACTAAGTTGACTTAGAAAGATGTTATGTTTATATAGATGGAATAATGTTAAGAGAATTTCTAGAGTTGAAAGGAAGGTTAGTCATTGCACCTATGTTCACACTACACTATAGTGGAGAAAGGTTTCTGATCTATATTTATACATAAAAGAAGAGTCTAGGATTGTTTCACATGAAAAATGATACGGTGATATCTTATACCTCATGATAATTAAAAATTCATGAAAACATTTACCCAGAACATGATGTAGAGTTAGTTTTATTTTATTTTTCTGAATTAAATATATGGATCTATTATCTTAATAAAGAAAGGTTCAATAAATATACAATCATAAAAGTTTAAAGTATATTTTCAGCCAAAATGATATGAATATGTTCCAAATAAGATAGTTGGATTTGATTAAAGATTATGAACTCTCAATAAATTTCCACCCTGCGAAACCAAACATAGTGAAATATTATTTAAGCTGAAAGGACCATGCTAGCCTATCTATTATGTGGATCAAAAAATCCAATATTTATGGATATGTAAATGATTGATATAGAAATCATAAAGTAAGGGGAGAAATAATACTTATGTCAAATTAATGTTCAACCATCTATTAAAGTGAAGATTAAAGAGGTGTATAAGAACGATTTAGATGTACCAAAGAAGTGATAAATATTCTTTAGTTACACTTTGATTTTGATAGAATAATATCTTTCAGGAACTATGTTTGTATCCCTCAAATTATAGAATTAAATAAGGAGCTTTTTATTCGGCTTATAGTTCATCATTCTCTATTAATCATGGAAGGAAAAAATATATTGGGACTTGAAAGAGTATTTATGGTAAGATGACATGAAAAAAGATATCACATAATATATTTCTCGGGTCTCCATTTGTTAGCAAGTTAGGGTTGAGAAAAGTAGTCTAAGTGGTTTTTACAAACATTAAACGTACTAGAATTGAAATGGAAAAACATCAACATGGATTATGTCATTATAATTTCCAAATAATCTAATAATAATGTTATATGGGTTCAATTTGATCTCCTTAGAATATTGTGAAACTTCATTTCTATCAGAGAATATTTATCTCTGGATCAGATTTCCAGAATATATATCAAGGTTTTGTTGAGATTTCATGGAGTACCACTTTCCATTATATATGATCAGGATTAAAGGATTACCTTGAATTTCAGGATAAGTATTAAGTAGGCTCTAGATATATTGTTTGGTTTCATCATTACTTATCATCCACAGACAGATAGCCAGTCTAAGAGGAAATTTAAAACTTTAAAAGAAATGTTGAGATCTTTCCTTATAGATTTAAATGGTGGTTGGGATCAACACATACCTTTGGTATAATTTTATTGCAATAATATCTTTCACTATAGTATTTATATGGATCCTTATTGAGTTCACTATGGTAGTAAGTGCAAAACTCCAACGTTCAGGAATGATGTTGGGGAATGAAAGTTATTGTGACATGATCTACCTAAATAAATGTAAGAAAAGTATATATCCATTAAACAACACATAATATGAGATCAAAGTCGAAAAAATTTTATGCTGATAATTATCATAAATATTTGGGGTCTAAAGTGGGTGACAAAGTATTTCTAAAAATATCTCCCTATAAGAGAGTAATGAGATTTGGAAAGAAGGGAAATCTAAGTCCTAAGTATATCAGTCTTTTCAAAACTCCTGATTGTGTTGGGATGGTATCTTATATATTGTTACATACAGCAAATATCTATCATGTTTATGATGTTTTTCATGTATCTATCCTAAGAAATGACATACATGATCTTTCACAATAACTAAAATTTGATGTAGTTCCACTAAACAAGATAATTATTTTACAGAATAACCGGTATAGATTTTGGATAATGTAGGTAAAGTTTTACGAAACAACACCACTCATCTGGTTAATGTTTTGTGGAGAAAACAAAAATTTGAGAAAGTTATATGGGAACCAGATAATTTTATGAGGTAGATATATCCTTATCTATTTGTATTTGAGTGGTGAATTTTGAGGTAGAAATTTAGTTTAAGGGAGGTATAATATAACACCATGAGTTTTATGATTTTTTTCCAAATAAATTAAATTTCTTTTATGTATAGTGTTATATGATACACAAATTTAAGATTTATTTCCATGCAACACTATCTTATCTTGCGTTACATGTAACACTGAGTTTCTACAAAACTTCATTTAATTAATGTAATTATTTAAACAATATAATTAAAACAAAGATGTTACAATTATTGGTATAAAAATGATTAATTGAATTGTAAAAAATATGGTTTAAATATTTATATATAAGTAATTATTTAGAGACTAATTAATTATAAATGAAAAAAACCCTTTTAATATAAAAAGAAAATCTTTTTTCTGATAAATTATTTAATTGTGTACAAGTTTGTTTTATACCAATAAATAAACAAATAAATATTTATGGATTATATTAATGAAATATATATATATATATATATATATGTAATATGTGTAATATAATTATTAACATTAAATCAATGTGCTTTCTAAACATGATATAATAAAAAGTCCAATCTTACTCACAAAAGATGTATTTCCCTAAAAAACAGTTTTCCACCTTTTGATACTACACTTGTTTTAAATCTAGTTTTTGACACATCTATAATTTTTATTTAAAAATATAAAATTCTTCTATGAATTTTTAATATAAAAATTTAATTTTGTGGATATTTTGAAATTTTTCTTCTAATGTTTTTTTTGATGAATTGTAAAAAAATACTACCTTTTAATTGAAAACTAACATTTCATTTCAATAATTTATAAAGATAAATTATATTTTAAATTGGTTTTAATGTAACATTAGATAAATAAAACACATATTAATCTAATTAATTTAATTTTATCCTTTTTAACTTTTAATTTGAATATTAAAACAATTTAATAATTTGAATGTTTTTACTTTAAAAACATGTTTTCTAGTTCCATCAATGAGATTAATATTAAATTAATTTTATCCAATTATATGATTTTAATTTTCCAAAATAGATCCCATATTTCAAATCAAAAGGATTAAATTTAATATATAGGTCCATTTTATTTTTAGACAACAAGAATAATAACATTAGTTAATTTTGTTACATAGTAAAGGGTAAATTGGGTAATTTATGTTAAAAATAAAATGATAAAGACTATAAAATTATAATAACACAAGAGAAAAAATTATTTGAAGAAGATAATTCAACCAGTAAAGTATTAGGAACTAAATTTAGTTGTTTAATAGAAATTTTTCTATGATAATGACTTATATAATATTTAAATTAGAGAAAGTCAAAAAAATGTAACTTTTTCTATCTTAAATATCACTTATGTGTCCACATAGGAACATAATGTATGTTATTAATGAATATAAAAGTTGATTTTTAAATTAATAAACATATTTTCATGATATAAATTTATTTTCTAATTTTTAGTCCAGTTAGTATATATTATGATATTAATAATATTTTATTTTAGAAAATTAAATATGTCACATTCATGTTATAAATAATATACTATTCTTAATATAAGGTTACCCAAAAGATATGTTAGGATATCAATATTTGTATGAAATAGATAATATTTATCTTAATCATGTTATTTCATTTTTACGTTTTAGTGAATAAATAAGTATATTAAAAAATAACACAATGGTGATGTATTAATTATTTTATTAATGTAAATATAAAATAAATGTTACTAAAAATATTAAAATTAATATAATTTGAAATAATTAATTTTTTTAAAAAATTATACTACCACGATTTTTAGGGATATAATAAAATATTTTTTTTCTAAGTTCACTTGTTATCTTGATATTTTTAAAATTCCATGTAATGAATTGTCTCAAAATTGATACAAATGATATTTTATCAAGATAATATTTTGACAATTAACATAGCTACCTTCAAATAATTGAACTTGTTTTAATGATTTTAATTATATATATACAAATTTTCCAGTACTAGTTCGACAGCCTTCTTCTTTAAAAATAGGTTTTTTGTATTGTAGATAACACTATTACCACATCATCACATGTATTTAACTTGAATATCATATATAAAATAATCTTATTTTAGGTATTCTCATAATGTTACAACCTACCCATTATAATTTCATTTAAAATATAATAAATTATCATACTTTTCTTTTTTAATGGATGATTCAATATATTTTTCCATTAATACATGGAAGGAATCATCATATTATTGATTGGTATTTCTAAGGGCTTAATGGATTTTGAGATGATATTTTCATTTCTAGAAGATAACGTCCTTGAGCGATGAGATATGTTATCTATACAACCAAAGTGTTAAGAAAACTATAAAATATATAAGGATCTCACATACTTTAAGGTGATACAAAGTTACCTATAAATTTAAATTCTCTATATGACTATAATAAGTTTAACATAAAATAATTTGGACATGGTACCATGGTGGATTCCTAAGAACATGATACATTAAATTTAATAAGTAGAATTTAATTTTTATTAGTGATTGTTATACTTTGATGTAGATATATATTATATATATATTTTTAATTAAATGTGGTGTCATCAATAGACCCAAGCTACCCAATCCCAATACCTAACATGACTCATGACAAGGCCAAATGAGTATTATAGATTACTGTAGGATTTTGAACAGTCCTACATAGTTATTAAGATAGGGAAACCTAGGTTAGTTTTTTATAATATTATCTCATTAGAAATAGTCATTTATCCACCATCATGACATTTATAAAAATATAAATGGGTATGATACATGTGGGTGTTGGGGTTCCTTGGTTATATCATGTATAGTCATTAATAATCACACCCTACATATGAATTTCTACACACATGTAAATGTTCTTATCATATAGATACATGGGTATCTTATTAGAATATTACATTATAAGTTAGTTGATATATAAAAGAGACTAAATTATAGAGCTGAAATTAATTATTTATCAATTTTTTACTAATTTGGTTTCAAACCATGAGTTTTATAGACATTATCATCCTAAAAATTATATTGAGAGGTGTCACTTGGTTTGAATGAATTTCATGATAAGGAGAAGGGAGACTCATGTATTATTATTTATTTAGTATATATTTTATTTATTTAAAAATAAAATTTTGATTTCAATATTTATATGTTAAATAATCTCCAATGATTATCATATACCATCAATACTAGTCACCATTATCTATTGAATGGGGGAAAGCCTAAGTCCATGTTACATTCTAGTTTAGGCTGTATAGTTTAACCTAGTTCAAGATGATACAAATGTAATCAAATAAGTTTTAGGATTGGAAACTTAATTTGGTGGTATAAATAGTGGTTATACTATCAAAACCCAGGAGGAAAAAATGTTTTTTTGATAAATAACATTATAATAATACCCAAATCACTATGGATTTTTGGTGAATGGATAGCCTTTTTTGATTATTTTTGATTATTTTGATTAAAAATTTTCTATGATTTATTTATTTACCCTTTCATAGGAAAATGTATTGATGTAAAGCATGTATCTAATAGAATCATGTAGGGACACACGGAATACACATTATTATTTATAACCAATTTACTTTTGAATAACATTATGGTGTTGCGGTGTAAAATCATGATTGAATAGAATTAATTATAGGTTAATTAAATTTCAATAATAAATATTCATTTTATTTATAAATAATTTATGGATAATTTATTTAACATGGATCAAATGGATGATGAAAATTATTAGTTGTGAGTAAATTTAGATTCTTTATCTATAATTTTAAATTGAACATTTATAACTTAACATCATGATAAATAATTGTATGAATCTTGGTGTTTGCTAGAAATTAATTTCTTTTAAGAATGATTAATAGTGGAATAGGATAACAATGATATGTTATGAATTAAACATGTTAGGACTATAAATCATGATTAATTATTTTAAATTAATGATTTTAGTATAAAATAAAAAAATTATAATTTATATAGTTTTTTATTTAAATAGAATTTTTAATCATGTTTATTTGACAAGATATGATATATATTAAATATTTTTCATGTTGCAACGAATTGAATATTTTTCTTAAAAACATTTGTGTAACATCCCAAGTAAGTAATGAATAATTGTTATTTTTATCTATGTCTTTTAATGATTAAGATAGTGTTATAGAGGCTTAAAATGAATACAATCTTATGCATGAAATACACTAATATTCTTAAAAGATTGTTTTAGTGCCTTTTGATGGCAAACCATTTTTGAATCTTTATTTTGACAATTTTATAAACTATCTTTGTCAAAATAAACTTATTCTTTATGATTGGGACATCAAAATTTACCTTGTGTCAATTTTTGGTATTTTTCTGATAATGTTCATTTTTTAATGAATTTTGAAAAATACTGCATTTGACATCAAAACTGATTTTTAATCTAATTTATTTATATGATTAGATTATGTTTTGAATTGGTTTTGAAGTGAAATTAGAATAGATTTTTACCATTTTATCCAATGGTGGTCATTAGAATCAATTTCACTTTGAAATTGGACTTAAACTAGTGTCAATCTTTTGATACTTATTGTTTTGTAAAAACACGCTATTTGCTCTGGAAGCGGGAATTAATTATTAAATTAATTAATGTGACTTATATGTTTTGAATTTTGTAAAATAGACTTCATTTTTGAATTCGGAATATCAAATATAGCTTAGGGTGAATTTTTGGTAATTTTCTGAAAAACTTCAATTTTTGATGAATAGTGAAACCACTAAGTGGTAATCAAGCAAACTGTTTTTTCAGTTAAATGAAATTTTACCACAAATGTGTATTGAATTTTGAAAATCCGACATACATGGTTTTCATTAAGAAGTAAAATGTGGTTCAATGGGATAAAAATAATTTTTTGGTGAATAGTAACTTATTTAGTTTTTAATCGCGATTAGTGGTAATTAGTGTAGTTTAAGGTAAAAATGATATTATAAGAATGTGAAAACACCATTACACTTGTCCTACACCTATTGGGTGAGTCATGGCCGACCAAGAAAATCCATGGACCAACTTGGGGACCCCATGGATCCACTTTTGTTGGGAAATGACATAAAATACTTTTTATTTAATGTTAAAGTGGAAATGACACAAACATAATATGTTTTACAAGAACACTTTTTAAGTGGGGTTATACAAGTCCAAATTTTGATTATAAATATTAATTGGAAATATAAAAAGATTTCCTATATCATAGTATTTGTTTTATAATTTTTAGACATTAAATAAATTTAATTATTTATGACATAATAATGATGCAGCGATGACATCATTATTTGATGATTTAAATAAAATGAAAAGACAATGTAATATATATGAAGTACACATGGCCAAAACCAATTGGATGAGTGGATTTCGAACCCTTATCACCATATACACGAATTATATCAATGTGGGACCTTTTGAAACCGAAACACATTTTCAAATAATGTAATATTTCTTTACTTTCCAAAAGTGCCCCTCCTCTCCTCTTATAAAAGTCCCCCACCTCTACCTCATTTCACACACTACTCAAGCCTTTGTCTCGGCCAACCCCTGCCCATTTACTCTCTCAAAATCCATCTCCTCATCCTATAGGATTCCCTTTGGTCAGAATCCTTTCAAAGGAAGCCTTTAGGCTCAAAACAAAAGGAGTTACGCTTTTAAAGGTAATTCTTTCTCTCATGTTCATTTGTTTTATTTTGCTTCTCCAACCCCCTAAACTCTTTTTATTTTCTTCTTTTGTAACAACAACAGTATCTTCAATATACTAGGATGTTGTCATAAGATTTATTTGAGCTACACTCTCACACAACTACATCAAATGGTTAAAGAACATACGGTTTCCGTGGATGGCGAAATTATGCCTCCCGAAACAATGATTGTTCAATACTCATTTAACACCTTCAAAGGTGGCCATTATGATGTCACTATTTTTATATATGATATATAATATGTTTAAGTTTTCCTTAAGCTTCTGTTTTTTTCATTTTGGTCATACCTTTATGGTTTCCATTATGGGTAAACACGATATCTTCATTTTAGGAAGTGCGGACTACCGCCCCCTAAAAGTGATTTGATTCGTTAATACCATATGTGGGATGTGTAAAGGATAATGTTAATGATATTATATATGTTATTATACTGGAATTATAATATACCTTTATATCATTATGATTCCATTTTATAAAATACGAAATAGAAATGAAAGTAGCGTTCATGCGTACGTACGGCTTACCGTCTCCATGAACGATGCATTTCATTTCTTACCTATAAATGATTATGTAATATTATAAATGCATGTATGTACTGGATATATATGACATATATGATATCTACATCATGAATACCATTCTGGATATAATGAACCTTTGACCAAATTAACAACATGTAAGTGTAAGAAGTCTATTTTTGACTTAAGAACCAAATACCGACAAAATGAACATTATTAACTTAAATGAGTACATGATGTTCATAACATGGTATAAAAGGAATAATGAACTTGAAAAAGGTTCATAAGCAAGTAGAGATTAACTCAAGTTTATTATTCAGGACATTAAAGAACGGTCGGGTCAAGTCGGATACGAGGTATGGGACTTCGTCTCAATCTCCTTTCATTGAGGCATATTTTATTTTATACACATCTTTCTTTTATACGGTGTATAAACCCCTTTGACTTTTTCTATTATTCAAAAGGAATCTTTTTTATACGAAGCATTTACTAAATGACAAAAGGGAATGTTTTTGTCGTACGTATGTGGCGACAATGACTTCTCCGTCGTCGTGACCGTTATTTGAGTTTCGGCTTCCTCTACAAGCCATACCTTCTTTTTAAAAGAAAAATAAATACCATGTTTTACTTTTCTTTTATTTTGGTATTGAAAATGGTTTTCATAATGTTTTTATTATATCAATGTGTGGTATTGATATCTTGTGATTGAATGGTGGAAATGTTATGTTTCCGTTATGCATGTTTTATGTGATACGTTTATGTTGAGGTTCTTGGGCATTATTATGAAGACGGGTGGTTCCGTGATAGACTAAGGGCGGGTGAGCCCGTTATAGCTCTCCAATGCATTGGGTAACACGAAGGAGTGAAACGTTAAGGTTTCTTCGAAGAGATTTTTAGGGAATATACTGTGATGGGTATTCCAAACGTAACCAAGAGGGTTACTTCCTACGTAAGAATGTTATGAATGCCTCAAGTTACCTTTATGTCTTATGGTTTCTATGATTTATTCATGATTTTATGAGGTGTGTTAAAGTGCCTATGTTTTATGGGTAAAGTATGATTTCATTCTTATGTATATATGAACTCATGTTTCCTTTCCATGTTTTTTTTAACCCATACTGAGTTTTATGCTCATCCCAAGTTTTTGAAATGTTTTTCACAGGTCAAGGGAAAGGTACATGATAAGATGATAGAGTCAAGGATGTGTCAAGAAATAATCCATGTTTTATTTTAAATATATTTCCATTGATGGGAATGAAGAATACTTTCTTTATGTAACCACTTTGTTTATATGTGGGTTGTAATGCAAGTTTTATGATCTAATTCTCTAAAACTCTAAACCCGAAAAGATCCTCAATGTGTAATCTTGTAATAACTCAAGATTAAGTAAGGTTTAAGGCTGGGGCCTTATAGTTGGTATCAAAGGTCGGTTTAGATAACTTTAGGAGTTATAATTATATTAAATAATTATCCAAAAATATTTTTTTGAAGTGATATAGCATTTGAAGATTACCATGTTGCTTCATCTAAGACATGTTTGTTCAGAATGGTTTTCCGCAGAGGAAACAGGGAAGCAGTGCTAGGAAGGCATACAGAAGGAAATAACCTTCCGAATCAGCATCCAGAAATGGTCGGAATTGGAACTGAGTAGTTTGTTGCAGTAATGGCGCAGTTGACTCAAGAGATAAATGGTGGTGGTATCCATGCACGAGATCAGCCAGATCAACCGTGGAGGAACATGTCAGTGGTGGAACATTTCATGGGGCAACATCCCCCATCATTCAGAGGATCATCTGACCCTGTGCTAGCTGAAGGGTGGATTAAAGCACTGGAGAAGATTTTTGATGTCATGGGGTGTTCAGACAATCAAAAGGTTAGTCTTGCTATTTATCGTTTGGAGGGTGAAGCAGATCAGTGGTGGTCGATGGTTAAAAATATCAGGGACGCTGATGAGCTTGATTCTCTCGACTGGGATGAATTCAAAGGTATGTTTCTTGAGAAGTATTTTTCTAAGGCTGTTCGACTTAGGATGGAAAAGCAATTCTTGGAATTGAGGCAAGAGGAAGACTCAGTGGCTGCCTATGAGGAAAGGTTCACTCGATTGGCAAGGTATGCTCCAAATTTTATCCGGGACCTTGATAGTAAAATCAATCGTTTTTACTCAGGATTAAAGCCAAAATATCGAAGGGTATTGGCTTCTCGTGAGTTTAAAAGTTATGAAAAGATTGTTCGATGTGCTGAGAAGGTGGAAATGGAGTTTGTCGATGACCAAGTTTTCTATAACAACCAGCAGAAGAAGAGACCGAGGTGGCAGGAGAAAGGTAAGAATTCTTCAAAAAAGTCTGATGGTAAGAAAACTAAGTTTCCAGTTTGTGATAAATGTGGAAAAAGGCATGCTGGGGAATGTCTTCTAAATTCTGGGAAGTGCTACCGATGTGGTAAGATGGGACATAAGGCTCGTGATTGCACTGAAAAGGATCAAGGTGAAGGTAAGAACAAGTTTGATTTACAGTTAGTGAAGTGTTATAAGTGCAATGAGATGGGTCACTATGCAAACGAGTGTCCGGCAAAGAGCTTGAGTGATGGGAAGCAGTTGGAATACAAGCAGAAAGGGGTGGTGAAATCCTTTGCAACTACTTCAGCAGATGTCGGGCCATCAAATGAAGTTGTATCAGGTACTTTGTTTGTTTTCTCAGATTATGCCAGTGTGTTGTTTGATTCAGGGTCTACACATTCTTTCATCTCTGAAACCTTTTCTAGTAAAATGGGAATACCATCTCAAGAAATGACTCCTGAACTTTTGGTAAAAACACCTGGGGGAAGTGTCGAGGCAAAAAGAATTTATAAGAATCTTCCTATCCTTATCTGTGGAAAAAACCAACTTGCAAACCTTATTGTTCTACCTCTAGTAGAGTTTGATGTTATCCTGGGTATGGATTGGCTCTCTATTTACCATGATAAGATTGACTGTAGAGCTAAAGAAGTTTCTTTTCAGAAAGACTTTCAGTTTGTTTACAAGAATGAACCCTTACTTTTGATAACTTATCAAGAGGCCGAGAAACTTGTAAAAGATGGAAATGAATGTTACCTTGCACATGTCATTGAAAATAAAGGAACTGTTCAGATTAATGATGTGCCAGTGGTAAATGAGTATCCTGATGTTTTTCCTGATGAGTTGCCTGGAATAATACCAGATCGGGAAGTTGAGTTTACTGTTGACTTAGTTCCTGATGCTAAGCCAATTTCAAAACCCCCTTATCGAATGGCACAAATTGAAATTTTAGAGTTGAAGGAGAAATTGAAAGATTTATTAGAGAAAGGTTTCATTAGACCTAGCACATCACCATGGGGTTCTCCTGTTTTATTTGTTAAAAAGAATTATGGTTCTATGAGACTTTGCATTGATTATAGAGCCTTGAATAATATCACGGTTAAGAACAAATATCCTTTGCCTCATATCGATGATTTGTTTGATCAGCTCTAGGGAGCTTAGTTTTTTTCAAAGATTGACTTGAGATCGGGGTACCATCAGCTGAAGGTAAAGGAGGCAGATATTCCGAAGACCACGTTCCGTACGAGATATGGCCATTATGAATTTGTAGTAATGCCTTTTGGGCTAACCAATGCACCTGCTGTATTCATGGACTTAATGAATAGATTTTTCCATGAGTTCTTGTATAAGTTTGTGGTGGTTTTTATTGATGATATTTTGGTGTTTTCTAAAAGTAAAGAAGAGCATGAAATACATTTAAGGGTTATCTTACAAACCTTAAAAGAAAAGAAACTGTATGGAAAATTCAGCAAGTGTGAGTTTTGGTTGCAACAAATTTCTTTCCTTGGGCACATTGTTTCTAAAGATGGAATAACTGTTGATCCTGCAAAAAAAAAGTTGTAGAAGAATGGCCAAGTCCCACAAATGTAACCGAGATTCGTAGCTTCCTTGGTTTGGCGGGCTATTACCGAAGGTTTGTTAGAAATTTTTCACGGTTATCTAGTCCAATGACAAAGCTAACTCGGAAGGGTGTTAAGTTTATCTGGACAAAAGAATGTGATGATTGTTTTCAGGAATTGAAAAGAAGATTGGTGAATGATCCAGTTTTGGCACTACCTTCCAGGAATGGTGAGTTTGTTATATACAGTGATGCTTCATTGAAATGACTTGGTTGCGTCCTAATGCAGAATGATCAGGTAATTGCTTATGCTTCACGACAGTTGAAAACTCATGAGGTAAATTACCCTACACATGATTTGGAATTAGCTGCTGTTGTTTTTGCTTTAAAAATTTGGAGGCATCATCTGTATGGAGTAAAGTGTGAAATATATACCGATCACAAAAGTTTAAAGTATATATTCACTCAGAAAGAGTTAAACATGAGACAGAGGAGATGGCTAGAATTAATCAAGGATTATGATTGTACAATTCATTACCATCCGGGAAAAGCAAATAAAGTGGCTGATTCTTTGATTCGAAAAAGTAATGCTTCATTAACAATGTTGCGTTTGCAACGTGATCCTTTAGTTAACGATTTGATGAACTTTGGCATAGAAGTTGTTGGTGCAGGAAGTCCTTCTGTTTTGTTTCAGGTATCAGTGAGATCATCTCTATCAGATATAATCAAGCAAGCACAGAAGCAAGACAGTGAGTTGCAGAAAAAGGTAGAGCTGGTTCAAAAAGGTAAGTTGCCTGAATTCAACATTGATAATGATTGTGTTTTGAGATTTGGGAAGAGACTGTGTGTGCCTTGTGATTCACAGTTGAAGAGAGAGTTGTTATGTGAAGCTCATAGTTCTCCGTTTTCAGTTCATCCGGGCAGTACTAAGATGTATAGAGATCTGCGGGAGTATTACTGGTGGGATGGAATGAAAAGAGATATTGCTGATTTTACTATGAAGTGTTTGACTTGTCAGCAGGTTAAAGCAGAGCGGCAGTTACCGAAAGGGATGCTTCAGCCTTTACCAGTGCCAGAGTGGAAATGGGAGAATATATCCATGGACTTTGTTGTTGGATTACCGAAGACATCTCGAGGTAATAATGCAATCTGGGTTATTGTTGATCGCTTGACCAAATCTTCTCATTTCCTTGCTATACGAGATACTTTCTCTCTTGATCAACTTTCCCGTTTGTATCTTAAAGAGATAGTCAGGTTACATGTAGTTCCTCTCTCCATTGTATCGGATCGTGATCCCAGGTTTACTTCTAACTTTTGGAAAGGCCTTCAGAATTCGTTGGGTACTGAATTAAATTTTAGCACAACTTTTCATCCTCAATCAGATGGGCAGTCAGAACGAACAATCCAGACATTGGAGGATATGCTATGAGCTTGTTCTATGGATTATCAGGGAATTTGGGACCAACATCTTTCTTTGGTTGAGTTTTCATATAATAACAGTTTCCATTCTAGTATACAGATGGTACCATTTCAGGCATTATATGGGAAGCGGTGTCGAACTCCAGCTTTCTGGGATGAAGTGGGTGAAAGGAAGTTAATGGGACCAGAATTGGTAGAAGAGATGGCAGAAAAAGTTCAGCTGATTCAGAAACACATGAGAACAGCTCAGAGCAGGCAGAAAAGTTATGCGGACAACAGGAGGAAGGATCTCTCTTTCGAGGTAGGTGATCATGTTTTTCTCAAGGTTTCTCCTTGGAAAAGTGTGATGAGATTTGGTAAGAAAGGAAAGTTGAGTCCACGGTTCGTTGGACCATACGAAATTCTGGAAAGAGTTGGATCAGTTGCATACCGAGTGGCTTTACCTCCGAGTTTATCTCAGGTACACAATGTTTTTCACGTTTCGATGTTGAGAAAGTACATGCCAGATCCATCTCATGTTTTGAGTCCAGAGGTAGTTCAGCTGGAAGAGAACCTATCTTATGAGAAACAACCGGTCTAGATTCTTGACCACAGGGAGCAGGTGTTACGAAATAGAGTGATTCACCAGGTAAAGGTTTTGTGGAAAAACCACATGATTGAAGAGGCAACATAGGAATCTGAAAATGCAATGAGGGATAAGTACCCCCATTTATTTGACAAGTAAATAAATTGCGGGGACACAATTTTCTAAGGGGGGAAGGATGTAACATCCCATGTAAGTAATGAATAATAGATATTTTTATCTATGTCTTTTAATGATTAAGATAGTGTTATAGAGGCTTAAAATGAATACAATCTTATGCATGAAATACACTAATATTCTTAAAAGATTGTTTTAGTGCCTTTTGATGGCAAACCATTTTTGAATCTTTATTTTGACAATTTTATAAACTATGTTTGTCAAAATAAACTTATTATTTATGATTGGGACATCAAAATTTACCTTGTGTGAATTTTTGGTATTTTTCTGATAATGTTCATTTTTTAATGAATAGTGAAAAATACAGCATTTTACATCAAAACTGCTTTTTAATCTAATTTATTTATATGATTAGATTATGTTTTGAATTGGTTTTGAAGTGAAATTAGAATATATTTTTACCATTTTATCCAATGGTGGTCATTGGAATCAATTTCACTTTGAAATTGGACTTAAACTAGTGTCAATCTTTTGATACTTATTGTTTTGTAAAAACACGCTATTTGCTCTGGCAGCGGGAATTAATTATTAAATTAATTAATGTGACTTATATGTTTTGAATTTTGTAAAATAGACTTCATTTTTGAATTCAGAATATCAAATATAGCTTAGGGTGAATTTTTGGTAATTTTCTGAAAAACTTAAATTTTTGATGAATAGTGAAACCACTAAGTGGTAATCAAGCAAACTGATTTTTCAGTTAAATGAAAGTTTACCACAAATGTGTATTGAATTTTGAAAATCCGACATACATGGTTGTCATTAAGAAGTAAAATGTGGTTCAATGGGATAAAAATAATTTTTTGGTGAATAGTAACTTATTATGTTTTTAATCGCGATTAGTGGTAATTAGTGTAGTTTAAGGTAAAAATGATATTATAAGAATGTGAAAACACCATGACACTTGTCCTACACCTATTGGGTGAGTCATGGCCGACCAAGAAAAGCCATGGGCCAACTTGGGGACCCCATGGATCCACTTTTGTTGGGAAATGACAAAAAATACTTTTTATTTAATGTTAAAGTGGAAATGACACAAACATAATATGTTTTACAAGAACAATTTTTAAGTGGGGTTATACAAGTCCAAATTTTGATTATAAATATTCATTGGAAAGCTAAAACTATTTCCTATATCATAGTAATTGTTTTATAATTTTTAGACATTAAATAAATTTAATTATTTATGACATCATAATGATGCAGCGATGACATCATTATTTGACGATTTAAATAAAATGAAAAGACAATGTAATATCTATGAACTACACATGGCCAAAACCAATTGGATGAGTTGATTTAGAACCCTTATCACCTTATACACGAATTATATCAATGTGGGACCTTTTGAAACCGAAACACATTTTCAAATAATGTAATATTTCTTTACTTTCCAAAAGTTCCCCTTCTCTCCTCTTATAAAAGGCCCCACCTCTACCTCATTTCACACACTACTCAAGCCTTTGGCTCGGCCAACCCATGCCCATTTACTCTCTAAACATCCCTCTCCTCATCCTAGAGGGTTCCCTTTGGGCAGATTCCTTTCAAAGGAATCCTTTAGGCTCAAAAGAAAAGGAGTTACGCTTTTAAAGGTAATTCTTTCTCTCATGTTCATTTGTTTTATTTTGCTTCTCCAACCCCCTAAACTCTTTTTATTTTCTTCTTTTGTAACAACACCAGTATCTTCAATATACTAGGATGTTGTCATAATATTTATTTGAGCTACACTCTCACACAACTACATCAAATGGTTAAAGAACATACGGTTTCCGTGGATGGCGAAATTATGCCTCCCGAAACGATGATTGTTCAATACTCATTTAACACCTTCAAAGGTGGCCATTATGATGTCACTATTTTTATATATGATATATAATATGTTTATTTTTTCCTTAAGCTTCTGTTTTTTTCGTTTTGGTCATACCTTTATGGTTTCCATTATGGGTAAACACGATATCTTCATTTTAGGAAGTGCGGACTACCGCCCCCTAAAAGTGATTTGATTCGTTAATACCATATGTGGGATGTGTAAAGGATAATGTTAATGATATTATATATGTTATTATACTGGAATTATAATATACCTTTATATCATTATGATTCCATTTTATAAAATACGAAATAGAAATGAAAGTAGCGTTCATGCGTACGTACGGCTTACCGTCTCCATGAACGGTGCATTTCATTTCTTACCTCTAAATGATTATGTAATATTATAAATGCATGTATGTACTGGATATATATGACATATATGATATCTACATCATGAATACCATTCTGGATATAATGAACCTTTGACCAAATTAACAACATGTAAGTGTAAGAAGTCTATTTTTGACTTAAGAACCAAATACCGACAAAATGAACATTATTAACTTAAATGGGTACATGATGTTCATAACATGGTATAAAAGGAATAATGAACTTGAAAAAGGTTCATAAACAAGTAGATATTAACTCAAGTTTATTATTCAGGACATTAAAGAACGGTCGGGTCAAGTCGGATACGAGGTATGGGACTTCGTCTCAATCTCCTTTCATTGAGGCATATTTTATTTTATACACAACTTTCTTTTATACGGTGTATAAACCCCTTTGACTTTTTCTATTATTCAAAATGAATCTTTTTTATACGAAGCATTTACTAAATGACAAAAGGGAATGTTTTTGTCATACGTATGCGGCGACAATGACTTCTCCGTCGTCGTGACCGTTATTTGAGTTTTGGCTTCCTCTACAAGCCATACCTTCTTTTTAAAAGAAAAATAAATACCATGTTTTACTTTTCTTTTATTTTGGTATTGAAAATGGTTTTCATAATGTTTTTATTATATCAATGTGTGGTATTGATATATTTTGATTGAATGGTGGAAATTTTATGTTTCTGTTATGCATGTTTTATGTGATACGTTTATGTTGAGGTTCTTGGGCATTATTATGAAGACGGGTGGTTCCGTGATAGACTAAGGGCGGGTGAGCCTGTTATAGCTCTCCAATGCATTGGGTAACGCGAAGGAGTGAAACGTTAAGGTTTCTCCGAAGAGATTTTTAGGGAATATACTATGATGGGTATTCCAAATGTAACCAAGAGGGTTACTCCCTACGTAAGAATGTTATGAATGCCTAAAGTTACCTTTATGTCTTATGCTTTCTATGATTTATTCATGATTTTATGAGGTGTGTTAAAGTGCCTATGTTTTATGGGTAAAGTATGATTTCATTCTTATGTATATATGAACTCATGTTTCCTTTCCATGTTTTTTTTAACCCATACTGAGTTTTATGCTCATCCCAAGTTTTTGAAATGTTTTTAACAGGTCAAGGGAAAGGTACATGATAAGATGATAGAGTCAAGGATGTGTCAAGAAATAATCCATGTTTTATTTTAAATATGTTTCCATTGATGGGAATGAAGAATACTATCTTTATGTAACCACTTTGTTTATATGTGGTTTGTAATGCAAGTTTTATGATCTAATTCTCTAAAACTCTAAACCCGAAAAGATCCTCAATGTGTAATATTGTAATAACTCAAGATTAAGTAAGGTTTAAGGCTAGGGCCTTATAATTTGAAAAGTGAAAGTATATTTCAGTGCTAACCTAAGTGTTAAATACTCTCCATAATCTTACATGAAACATGATTTCAAAAAAAGGAAGGGGTGAATTTATGAGGCATTATAGTAGTGTGAGTACTGTAGAGTGGTGTTATAGGGGTGGTGTAATTTACCCAAATTAAAATTTTAGGCTATGTATTGGGTCTTAAAACCAATAAGCCTCTAGGACACCAATATAATGAAGTTAAACTATACTGGAGAAGCCTCAGGATAATGTACTAGAGTAATAGTAGTCAAAAGAAATATAAAACCAAATATGGGATAACGTAGGTAAAGGGTTGGAATACCATTAAATTTATTCCTTGTGAATCTTTACATAGGAAAGGATATACCAACCACAAATTAAAGTGGTTTTCTGGGTACAAACATTAAAGAAGATAATGGGGATGTGTTTTTTTAGTGTATTCAGGTCAAATAAGTAAAGGATTTTGTGTCTTTAAGCCTTCATGTTATTTATTATAGGCCTCCAGTTCAATTATGGGTTCACTATCATCCTTGTTAAAATATGGACTTATTTAAAAAATAAAGATGGAAAAGCAAGTTTGAAACTTTAAGTGATTTTGAAAGGTAAAATTTATTGAAGAAAATTTGATTTAAAGGTATTTTCATTTGATAATATTATTTCAGTAATGGTTTTTTAGACATATGATTAGTATTTGAGAATGTTAACATAATATTATAAGATTAGGTTTTTTAATGAACGATGTCTGATATGTTCCAAGTTATTATTATGATACATTTTCTTATGTGACCTCTACTTTGATAAAATGATTTTGAATTATATGTTATGATGTAACTAATGTGATATTGTGTATAAATTTTGAACTTATGTAATTTAAATTTAAATTCCTATAGGATCTGTTAACAAACACCTAATATGGTGGGTAAATCATGTGTAACAAAAATTTTACTAAATTATAAATTTATATTTTTGAAATTTTTACCACACATAGTGTTTGAAACTCTTCCAACTGTTAGGATGTAAATGGACCTATTTTTTCTTAAATAATCCCATACAACATAGGAAATTATATAAAGAAAGTAAAGGGAAAGAAATGATCTTTTTATAAGGTTTGACCCTTCTATGGAAACCAAAACCTTTTGTGGTTGATATGTTCAAGTCATAGATTTTCTACAAAAATTTAATGGTAAATTAAAATTAGATTGGGAATGGATTTTCTTATACCCAATAGTTTACCCTATACTTTAAATATGGTCTTATATAATATAGTACCTTTGGATACAAAACATCCCAATTTGTTTTTTAAGTCTTTGTAAAGGATTTAGTGGTGGCCTTGTATCTTGTTCCTCTTATAAAGTCTTTAATTTTCTTTGTATATTAATGTATACTAGTATGTAACATTGTATCTACTTATAGTATTGTATCTATATCTAATTCAAAATATATTTTTTTAGATTCACTTAAATAAAACTCCATGTTCTTTGACAACTAATAATTATTCAATATATCTCTATGTACATGAGTCTTCCAATTTTCCTCATATTCTTCCTTTCTCACATCTTTTTCAATATAGGGTATCACAATTTCTTCTTATTATAATCTTTTACTTTGACTATATCTAAACAATAAGACTAATATGACTTTATATTTTTCTTCAGTAACCATGTGATATACTTCTTCAAAACTATATTGGGTTTTATCTTCTCTCTTGATAAGGTTTCCTTTTTCATATAGAAAAAGAGGTTCAAATATTCAATAACATTTATCCCTATTTCTTATAGCATGATTACATCATTATATTACAACACATTTTTTATATAAAGATATTATATGAAATATGATCTGATTAATTATTCTGATCCTACTCTCTTTTTACTCATATTTTTCTCAATGAAAACATAGGGGTTTGTCCGCACGGTAAAAAATTATTCCTTTTTCCTCAAACCACTAACTCCATCTGGTTTTTCAAAAATAAAAATGCCCTTATTTATTTTATCATTTTCTATTTTCTGAATAATTATTCCATTTTATTCTATAAAAATGGTTGAGATTCTTCTTCATTTCATTCCATAACAATCTATAAATAAATTTTTTTCATAGATGTATATAAAAAAACCAGATTTGTTAAATGGAACATTTCCTCCCACCATGAGTGTATCAAAAAGGAAGTAAAAATTCGAATTGAATTTTTAGTACATATAATGAATATAACCTCAATGATCTCTTCTCATACTTCTTGAATCACATATCATTTTGTGATTTTTTAAATCATTATGTTCATCTTGAGTATCACTAAATTTATTTTCTATATTGATCACTAAAATTGATTTTTTAATTTTATCATTTGAAAATTAAAAATTAAGAATTTTATTTATCTTATCAATATCATCTCTATTTATGTTCTTAAAATATCATCTTGAGTTTTTTATTAACAAATAACTTTCATTGTTAGATATTTAAAAATAACATAAGAATAAAAAAATAACATTTCATCTTCATAATTTAATTCTACAGTTCACATATTTTCATTATACAAAAATATAAAATTTCTCTAAACCATTATGTAAGAATAAAAGGATTATTACATAGAGAAATTTTACATAGATATCATCATCATCAACGATGTACGGATTAATGACTCTTATGTCACTAAGGGTGTTCTTAGCTGACTATAATGAGAAATATGTGGGCTACTACCTTATCTAAATATTGACAAACGAAGGACTTGGGCATAGTCCCTCTATGATCCTTACGTAGTCACTGCACTCTGTTCTTTTTCCATTTTTACAAAACATTAAAAAATAATCATTCTTATAAAGTGATAGAATAATATATACTTAATTTTTAAATAATCCTTAATATTTTTTGTATCACCCTTACAAACTTTAGATATGTTACTTATGTAGTGGGAAATAATCCTGAAATATTCTAGATTCATCATTATGTGGTTCAAACAATTGTCAATTTTCCAATTCAAAAGTCTTGAATATCCTTAAATTGATATAAAACATCATTATATATTTATATATTTTTCAAAATTCTATAAATCCATCTTAAAAATTAACCTTACATGAATCACTAATTAACTCTTACATTTTTTGGAATTTGTGGAATTCTCAGCACTAGATCTATAATTACTCTTATGTAGTGCCTAAATGACTAATCTATAGATTCATAATTTACCATTTTTCAGGTTCATGTTAAAAAATATGAATTGATTTATATAATATATGTGCCACATCAATTCATATTGAGCCTTCTGAGTCACCTCAAATTACCTCAGAAGATCTTAAAATGATAATAAGAATTTTCAGAATAATTATTATCTTGTCTAGATTACTTAAAATGATATTATCAATATATATACCAAATATAGGGTATTGTAATAAAATTTACTTCTTTCTCATCCTATATTTCCACTTGTCACTTTAATACCTTAATCCAAATGATATTCATTGGTAAATTCAATATCCTTCATAAAATGTACTACATGGATTGTTTATCCAAAATCTATCCAACTTACTTTAAAATTTTGAACTTACTTTAATAAATTTAATTAAATCTATATAATTTTTCCAGTAACAGTTTAGCAACCTTCTTAATTCAAACCAATTATATTATTTTAGAAAAACCTTATCAAACATTGATACTTATCTTTTATTAGAAGATTAGCTCTAACAATGATCCGATTTTCAGGCTACTAGAAAAGCAACAATCAGCTCTTCTTAGTTCCTTTTAAAATATAATAAGTAATGTTTATTTTATTATTAAATTATAGATTCAATATCTTTTCCCATCAATATATGTGAAACATGTTCATATTTTTAATGGTGTATATTATTTCTTTCATTATCCAACTTCAATAAACATTGTATTTAATTTTTATAAATTAATTTATAACTCCATTTAAAAAAACATAACATCATCTTTATAACTCATTTGGTTAATCCCCCCCCCCATGAATTTTTAATTAGTAAAAATTTCACTCATAATGTTAATTTTTCTCTTCTCCCGTAATTGAAAATAAATGAAAAGGAGGAAAGTTCTTCTACCCCTTATTGAAACTATATGCTTAAGGGAATGTTTTTCAAGGGAAAATTCTTCTTTCCCTTACATTTTATAACTTAATAAACATCTTCCCCATTTTTTTGCCTTTTTATTTATTATACCCACTGTTTAGAACATAAATCACTTCCTTATGAGAGAAGGGTGGAACAGAATTTTTTTTATCATTTTTTACATCAAAAAATCAACTCGAAGTCTATTTGGGATAACCTAATATAGAAAGAAAGATTGGTCAATTAAAATAAAATTGATATATCTAATCAATCCTCATTGGGATACCAACTCTGATATTTACTTATTAGGGGTCGTAAAAAATCAAAAATTATGTGAACATGAACTCATCATTAAAAAACATGTCAAAAACATTCATGTTCATGTTGATTATCTCCCATTTTTTGGATAGTCACTACCCCTTTATAACCATATTAAATATTAGTCAAAATAGTGATGAGAAAGTGAACAATCAAACCTCATCGATTATTTTTTCAGGGGTTTTCCATAATTGAAAATTTAACAAGAAATAATCAAATTTATGGCCATTTTATATTCTAATCTCCCTTTTAATAAATGATATGAACTGGTATTTATTATTCCTCATTTTATTTATAATAAACGAGTTTATATTATAAATGAAGGTTATTTTTTATAAGCATAAAAATGTACACCATTACTAATTATTTCATCTTCAATTACCATTAAAAGAAGTAAAAAATAAACAATTTTGAAATAAGGGGACTCTCCATTAACTGTTCAATGTGAGAAACATGGATGAAAATTGTCTATAAACTAAAAAAATTATTTATTTATATCTCTAAAATTTCTAGAACCCTTTATTCTTACTTCATTGCTGATTTTCAAAATCCATTCTTCTATAGAAAATATAGATTTATTCCTTTATTCATATTTCATATTATCTAGAATAAAATTCATTAATTTAGAAAACCAGACACTTTCATTCTTTTCAAATATATTTATCTTCATATCCATTTCTAAATAGGATTTTAGAATTGTTAAACACTATATTTATACATACTCAATTTTATTTATCTATGAATAATCATTCTTTCAAACAAAAATATTAGTTTTAAGATTTTTTTTGAATCACCTTTATCTTTAAAACAATTTCACTTTTTTAGGCATCCATGTCATAAAATTGGTAGCTCTATGTTCGGATTCCTTTATCCTTATACACACAAATTCAAAACCCTTTAGGTTACCCTTTTTGGGAATCCTCCAGACTCTTCATCAAGAATATCAAAAACTAAACTAATAATATCATTCTTTTGTAGGATTCATTCCATTTTTTTGTTACATCTTTATCCATTTCATCTAGTAATTACATGATATTTTAAAATGGTCTATAATGTATCATTTTCTACCAAAATAGATTAATCTCCACCCTAATTTTACATCCATTATATATTTCCTCATTGACTTCTTGGGAGTAGCTTGTTCAATTTTCATTATTTTTTTTCTCATCAAGGATGAATTATATTATTATTTTATATGTTTCTTTTTTCATTTTAGACTTATTTTAACATAAAAATAATATTTGGGATGGCCTAGTACACACCATCACTCCTCATATTTGTGTAAAATGCTTTTGTAATTATGATATATGATGTTATGATATGAAATTTTTTATTATTGGACATATTATACTTTATTTGTGAAGTATTCATTTGTTCAATAGTTTTATTTTTAATATTAAAATTAATTACCTTGATATTAGGATTATTTATATTATATTTACTAAAACATTATTCCATAAATAAATGGTATTTTTATGTATCTCCAAAATCTCTAAAAATGTTTAAAAAAATAATTTTTTTCTTTTTAGTAACATTCTGGATAGAATGTGTAGCACACTTTTTTTATATAAAATTCCATTATTTTGGGTAAAATTTTAAGATATGATCTTCTTGGAATTGAGTACATATATCCTAAATATATTTTTGGGATTTTCAAAATATGTATTCATCAATATTTTTAAAGAATTAAACATTAATCCATTAATTTTAGTCAAAATAGATTCAGTTCAATTAGATTTAATTGGAGCATGGGTAACCTTTTTCATATTAGCTTGATGTAGATAAATATTTATAGGATATTAATATAATTTTTCTATCATTTTTATTTTTCTTGTAAGAAATTATACTTTTAGAAATTTGTGTGTAAAAATATCTCCTTATAACTATTTAGAATGTTCCAGATTATGTTGATTCCATTTTTTTAAGTTTGAATTCGATCTCAAGGAACATCATTTTGAAGAAATTATTTTCATCCTCAATTAATATCAAAACACCTTACCATTTTTATTTTTATTATTTATTTCATCCTTATACATTTTATTTTACTCTAGAAATTGGATTTATAGATATTTTACTCTTTTTTAGTTAACTTTTATCTGATCTTATTTAACATTATTTAATACCATCTATTGTTTTACAAATGAGAGGATAAATTCTATGATATAACCCTTTAAAAAACATTCCCAAAAATAAATATTTGAAATTATTTATCAATAAAAGAAAATAATTTATTATAAAGTGATATAGATTCATCCTTGGACATAAAAATCTTTGTAAGAGTATTACATCTGTTATCCACTTCGACTGATGCATATTCTATTGCATCTACCTCTAAATATAGATTTGCCTTTTTATCATGAAGTACCATGATGTATAAAAATATTTATCTGATTACTTCAAAAATAAATTTCATCAAATAATCCATTATCTCAAAATAAGAACAACTAACTGATTTATTAAGTTCATATTTATCATAAATTATATTAGATTAATTTGATAAACCATATTCAATATTTACTGATCTGACTATCAAAAATACATGGATATTCCAATTTCAAATTCTAGTTTTTCATAAGCTTCTTTCTCCCTCATCTTCCTTTTTTCAAGGTCTTGTATGAAAATTCAAATTTTTGATAGACAAGGATGGAAATAAAATTTATTTTATCTATGTAACTTCTATAAACACTTCAAATAAACAATTTATATATTTAGATAAAAATTCCATGGTAAGAATAATTTTAGATTCAATCAGAGGGATACTTTGATCTGATATCACATGAAATACCCACAATATTACTATATAGAAACCTATGATTAAGGGTGAGTTATGTGTGGTTAAAAATTTAACAAATTCAAAATTATTCATATAAACGTTATACCCTATTTTGTATTTGTACCTCTTTCAAATTCTAGGATGTAAAAGAATTTGTTTATCTATACCTAATTATATACACCATAGGAAATACATAAAATAATTTAAAGTGTTGCACACATTGTTTTTACAAGGTTTGGATCCTTAAGAGTAACCTACTCTTTACTATGATCAAGGTTTCATAGTCATATATTTTCGATTAAAACCTTTTGATTTGTTAAAATTTGATTGGTTATGGATTATTTAGTACCTATGTTTTTACCATGCACTTCATTGGTAGTCTGGTATCATCCAAGACCTTGGGTTACATTGCGCCCCACTATGTTTTTTCTTTTACAATATCCCCCTAGACATTAGTTTCCTAAATTTTCTACTAAAATTATAACCTCTTGAATTAGATCTTCTTTCAGAATAATATTTAAATCAATAATATCATCAGATCTTCTTCTTCACACATAGCCATCAAATTACATTGAATATTTTAGAATTATATCATATAAAATTATCTATATATACAGACATTCTTATATGTGTTATTTAAATTCTATTTTATAGATTAAATCTACTAAAACTCTAATTTATTTTACAACCAATAAGTATTTAGTAGATCGCCATGCACATCAACATTTATCTAGCATTATTCTTCTTTCATTGTTGTGGATTCTAAAATAAAATGAATTAAAGATTTTTTTTCTTATATTATAATTTTGAAATATTTGATTAGAATAAGTTGGATTACTTCATATTTCTGCTTGAAACCCATTATTTCTTGTTCATCATCATCGAATCATGTTTTTTGTTGTCTTTTGATAGGTTCTTACCTTTTCACACAACAAGAGAGGTTCAACTCTTTGATCATATTTCTCTATCTTCTTTATAAAATTTTTATATAATTAGTTAAAATCATATGTTTTTATGTATACTTGTTATAGGAAATATCCTTCAAATATTTATGGTGACCCTCCTTGATTTTTAGTTATCTTTTTTATGATAAAATGTGCTTTTTTTCTCCATAATAAAAAATATTATTTTCCTCTAAGTATTATCTCTTGATAATTCTCAAAAATAAATCTTTATCTTATTTCTTTTTTATATTTTATGTCTTTTAAATAATTCTACAATTTTATTCTATATGTAGATTTAAAATTTGTCTCCATTTCATTCTATAAACACTAATAAATATAAAATTTATTCATAAATGTATTAAAGTCATACAACAAATCAAATTTTCATTATCAAATATTTACTCACAACAATCCTACACCAAAATGGTAGTAAAACTTTAGATTAAATCTATAATAAATAAATTTTAACTTAGATTCATATTCTCATCTCATTTAGCTTTAATATTAACTCATTTTATGATATTTAAATCATTGATGTTCATATCAAGCATTGCTAAATTCATTTCCCAATTTGATCACTGAAATTTAATTTCAAATATTCTCATTTAAATATAATAGATTAAATAGAACAATGATATTATCAACCTCATATCCCTTTATATCCTATAAATGATAGCTCGAATCATGTATTAACATAGCATCATGATTTTGAAATCTTGAAAAAACAACATAAATATCATATGTTATCCTTTCTTTATTATAATATAATTATCTAATGATTATATTTTTATTCTATAGGAATATAAAATTTATTTATTTCACCACATAATAATTAAATTATTCTTATGTGGATCACACTTTTGTGGATTTCAGTATCATTAACTACTTAAAGATAAATGATCTTTATCTCAAGGGTGTTCTGGACTAACTCTTACATGAACCATATAGAATATTTACTAAGAAAAAACATACTAATGACTCCTATGTATTTACTCTATGATCCTTAAGTAGTCACGTAAATCAAATAAATTTTACATTTTGAATTACTTTATAATAGAATCATCATTAATAAGTGTTGGAATCATATATATGAAATCTTAAAATTATCCTAATGGTTTTTAATGACATCCTTATTCACTTCAGAGATTATCCTTATGTAGTGTATAATGATACTTATATAGTAATGATTCAACCTTTTTGGGTCATGAATTTTTAAATATTTCAATTCAAGAGTCGACATATTACTTATATAGACAAAAAATACTCCTTATGTTTGATCTGGTAATTTCCAAAATATGTAAATCTATCCTAGAAATGAACCTTAAGTGGTTCTATAAATTATTATTAAAAGGTTAATACATTCTGAAAGTTTTAGTACTAAATCCATAATGACTCATACAAAGTTCATAAATAAACCATTTTAAGATATATACATCAAAATTTTTCAATCTCCACTTTAGAAATTTTTATTTCTTCAAATAATAGCTAAGTCACTTCAATTTATCTCATAACTTATTAATCATTTAAAATCACATCTAAATGGCTTAAAATAATTCAGGGAATTATTATAATAATTTAAAATTTGTCTATATTATTTCAAATATACATAGTACTATATATAACCAAGATAGAGTATTACAGTAAACTTCATTGCCTTCTCAATTCAACATTCAATGCATCTTTTTTATACCTTTATCCAATATATATTTATCATCAAATTTAGGATCCTTTTTACCAATTACTAAAAGGATTGTTTTTTAATAATTCACTTCGTTACCTTAAAAAGTGAACTATTTTTAAGCCTTTTAATTATAGATATACAACTTTCCTAGTACCATTTCAGTATAATGCTTCCGTAACTTCACTTATAAGTGTTGTAGATAAAAGTTATCCAACATAAGCACTTGTATTTCACCTGAATATTATATAAAAATAGTTTGATTATAGGTTTTCTCACAAAGATACAACCAACCCTTCCTAATTTCATTTAGAATGTAATAAATGATCATCAACTTCATGATTGAGGGTTGATTCATTATATTTTTTTCATCAATATCACGACAGAATCATCATCTTCTTGGGATTTAGAAAATTCCTTACATTGAGATCACCCATTTATTATGTCTTCTTTTTTACCTAGGATTCCAAGATGATTAATATTATTGATATGAACCATTAGGCAATGAGAATAATATTGTTCATAAAGTGTTCACTATGTTGTAGTCTATATTTTGAATTTCAACGTAAGGTTCAAGTATGTATCTAGTTTTCCAAAACTACTAAATTGTTCGGTTCTTTGGGATGTGATTCCTTATATATTATGTCAATAAAGAAACTACCGAATCTGGGCTTCTAGGGTCTGGATCATTTCATTTGGTATTAAATTAATTTTAGTAGAAACCTTAGGAACTATATTTTAGAGAAAAATATCATTGAGAATGATACCCTATCGCAGAATTTATAGATACACCCAAATAAACCAAACATATGATTTATAGATTAGTTATACCTAAATTTTAAATTTATGTGAAGTAGTTTTGAGGTTATATGTAATGTTTCATAATTATATTATCTAATTCGGTGTATGTTGTTATTTATAAATGGCTCCTAATAGATGGAATGAGAACCATATCAATGAAAATAATCCATGAATATATTACCCACCTGGGAAAGATAATGAAGTTGGAGATCGATTTTAAACTACAGGTGGAGATGAATATAATTATAAATACATTAGGACTACTAACTCAAGTTATGAATAATAACCATACCCATATGGTGTGTCATGATCCACAACGTGGTGTTACAATGTTAGAACACTATATTAAATGAAAAATTTCATCATTAAATGGGACTAAAAATCCATTTGTACATTAGAAATGGATAAGTTACTTATTGAATATATTTCTCTCTTTGGGAAGTAATGAAAGAGATAAAGTTGTCATGCAAGTTTATAATCTCTATGGTGATGCAGATCAATGGTGGTCATTGATTAAAAATATTAAGCGTACAAAAAAATAAAAAACATGGAATTGAAAGATTTTAAATTAATTTTCTTAGAAATATTTTTTCCTCAAAAACAATGAGTGGATATGGAGAGGAAATTCCTAGGTCTAAGACAAAAGGAAGAAGAAAATTATTTTAAGTATGAATCTAAATTTAAAATTTTATTAAGGTATTCCATGGACTATGTACATAATCCAAAGGGAATGACTGATAGTCTATTTTTTGGGATTAAGAGAAATCATCAATGGTCACTAGTGTTTCAAAAATTATCATCATATGAGGATAAAATATCATGGACTATCAGGTAAAATAATTAATTACAAATATTTTATCATTTTTAAGGGAATATAATAATATAAATTCATATTAATAGATTCATAAATGGAATACAGGAAAGGAGGATTTCCCCTCATGTGATACTTGTGGAAGGAAACACCATGTTACATGCATAAAAGGAAAAGTAGTTGGTTTTAAGTGTGGGTCAAAGGCCACCAAGCTCGTGATTTCAAGATAAATAAATAATTTACCAATGTTCAATACGTACAAAATAATTATATGGGGAACTACATAATTGAATTCCCCAAGCATCAAGGGAATATAACATAGAAGAAGTTAAGGGGTCTTTATCAAGCCTATGATATTGATAAAGCTAAAACCTAATGAATATTTTTCTTATGTATTTATATACATGAAATATGTTATAAAATTATTTAATTCTCGAAAAATATAATGATTTTACTACAGTTTCATTTCTATAAGGATTTTAGATAAAATGTTGAATGGAAGTGATGACTAAGAAAAGTGAGTGTGTGACAAGTTGAACCACTAGGAAAACACATTACTCTAGTAGGTTAACACTTAACATGTGTTCTATTTTGAGATAATAAGGATAAATATAAGATAACAGGATAACATTAGTGCCCAAAAAACTATTTAGTGATTTTATGGTTTATATTTTTAGGATTTTACTAAATTTTTTCATTTAAGGAATATATTCAAAAACCTGATATTTCATCCATGTTTTCATTAATGTTTTATGGTGAATACCATGTTTTTAGAGAATATGTGATCAATGTATTCACAAGATTAGAATGTGACACTAATAACTTCTTTATATTTTCCAAGGATAAATTCTTGATCAAATTTTTAGATTCGTAATATTGTCAATAACATTTTGGAAGAGTATAAAGATTTACTACTTATGGAATATATTAAGATGAAATTTGGATATTATTGTCTGATATTAAAGTATAATTAGTTATATTGAATAAACTATGATAATTATGTTGGTTTTATAAAATATTTAGAGGCTAAATAAATGACTTTTGGATCTTATTATTCATTATAAGTGCTTCATGGATAAAAAATTCATCACAGATATCCCTTTAAATGAATAAGAGATGATGTGGAAATAGATCGAAGCACAAAAAAAGGAAGATTTTATTATTCTAATGTGGAATAAAATAAAGTGATTTTATTTTCACAAGTGATTTATCTAGATATTATAAGAATTCACCAACTCTAAAAAAAGTATTTTGGAATGAAAATGTTATCTAATTACTTTTATTATTGAGAAATAAATGGTTTTTAAACCATCACGGATTTATTATTTTGTTATGGTAAACATTATATGGACCGTGTTCTCTATCACTATCCATTAGAACTTGACAGTTATTTTTTTTCCATTTACATGTTTTCACTTCACAATAATGTTCTCCAATGTAGAAACCTAGTTTGGTGGTGACGTTCACATTTTCCTTTCACTGTATTAAAGAAGATGTTTTATTAAAAATTTTAATGATGTGGTATTTCCTCAAGGGTATTTTAAAATTTCAACTCTAGGATTTACAATAAGAAGATAAAATTACAAGGATTAATTTTTCAAAAGAGGGGATAATGTAACACCATACTATTTTCAAAGAACATTAGGTTTGATAACTTACATTTCATAGAACATTGAGCCTAAACAAACACCAAATATAATTATTTTAACGTGAATATTATAAAATAGAAGTTAAATTGGTGAGTGTGAATAATATTAACAATATAATGAAATAAATAAGATATTTTAACTCAATAATAATCTAATTATTCCTAATACTTGAACACTTAATTTTGACTGAAGTAAATTTATTCATCAAATAGATGTTTTCTTTAAAAAGAAATTTTTATTTCATTTTATAAGAAAATAAATATAATTAATTTTGGAACATTTTATAAAATTTATTTTACAAAATAAATTTCAATTTTGGAATCAAACTTTAAAAATTTTACTAGGGTATTTTTTTTGAATTTTTTATAAAAAATTGGTTTTTCTATTAAAAAGTGAAAATATTGTTATAATGAAATACCAATACATGTATGAGTTAATTATTATATAATAATGATTTAAAATTTATTAAACCTTATCCTTTATCAAAATTTATTTATATAATTAAGTAATTCATAAATTATTACATTTAGTAACGCATTCTTATTAATTATGAAAACCACGATTTTAACCTTAAACCCCCAATTTATGAGTTATACATGTAACATATTTAGAATCTATTTTTATCACTTTTATAAATTGAATCAAGTAAAATGTTTTCTATATTTTGAATTTGTAAGTCCTAATTTTTTATAATGGAATTTTCATTTTTTGGCATAAAAATGTAATCGTGGTGAAAAAATTATAGCAGTATAGGTAAAATAATAAAGTGGGTTAATGTTAAAAGATAAAGTATTAACAAATATAAAAACTATAAAATTAAATTTTTGTTTTATGTGTTTATTAACCTTAAAAATCCTTTAAAACTTTAATTTTAAATCAAATTAGTTCAAATTAATTCCCCCCAAAATTATTTTTCTTCAAATATAAAATAATCATTATTTAATAACATCAAACCACTTCTCCTCAACTATAAATACAACTCCTCACCACCCCATTTCTCCAGAAAAGACATTATCCTCTTAAAATATATACTAAACCCTCTACTCCCCACAATCCTTATGTCCATGTTCTACCAGTCTCTCCCAAATAACAATTCCATATTCCTTAAGGGGTTCTGGAAAGAGGTGAAATACAAGTGGTAACTTTATAAAACAACCCCTCTTAATTTCCTTTATTATTCTCCCTTATATTCACATCATTCATCAATCAAAGAATAATAAATCCAGTATAATTCATATAATATAATTTCATATTTCTAATTTAATATTTTATCCACACCTTCTCTTATCTCCACTTATTCAACGAAATGAAACCATTTACCAGATTATGGCGGTCAACCATCTCTGTGGATAATGATTTTCTATTTTCCATTACCTCCTTAAAGGCTGCTCATAAAAGTATTAATCTCATTAAATAAGATTTTAATAGGTATATTATAATGTATTTAAAGTTATAGATCTAATATATATACATAATATTATATAAAATGAAACTAGTTTGTGATTGTCAAAAAAACAGACAAAACAAACTTAACATTTATCATTAACATTTTGTCAAATGAAACATCATCATGTTAGAAAGAAAAATGATGTTTGAGGAAATTTAAACTTATGGATGTGAATTCCTACCATTTTATTTCACTTCTTTTTTAATTTATATTTTACAATAACATCCATAATTATTCACAAGTAAACCGACTATGGAACTATGAAACAAATGCACTATAAATAGTTAAAATAATGAAATATTACTAATCTATGAGTGGTAATTTGTTATAAAAAGATCATATAATGTATTATAAATTTTAATATAGTTATTTAATAAATTAATAGAATTATTTAAACCATTATACATGAGTTTTATGTACACAAACGTAATGAGAAGCATGAGTAAGGGATTTTTGAACTCAATTTCCATTCCATAGGTTAAACTTTTACTTAATTGATTTTTTCATGCTATGATTATGTGTGAAACTCCATATTATTATCTTATGATTTTATATAAAAAATTATTTGGATTTACATATAATACACATAATCAATTACATTTCTAAAAGATCACTTCAACGATATGATCTTTTTAAAGGACTTCATCTCAAATTTCTATTATTGATACATATTTTGATGTTATCCACCAATATTATTTTTTGAGGCCTATATAACACCACTTTGACATTTTATATCGTGAATTTATTTATTTTCATGAAATTTAACATTTTATTATACATTATTCATTCATGGGGCATAAAATTTGACTGATTATAAAGTGTTGAGGGTTTATTTTACAATCTCATTCGGAATTTTTTATATTTATGTTTTAAATGGATAATATTTCTCTTTCATGTCAATTTGATCTAGAATTTATTCAAAAATATTTTTTATATTATACTAAAATTATTTAAAATTATTTTTATTGATGTTTTATTTATTAAAAAATGGATTTAAAGTAATTGTTTTATCTTTTTCCAAACAAGATACTTTGTGACTTTTCAAACAAAAATATGGAAGGAATGTTTTTTTTAACTTATACAGAATGAGTGGTTCTTTTCACCATAATGAATCCTTAATGTTTTGATAATTTCTTTAAAAGTTTATAAAGTTTTATAAAATAACATATTTTCTTTGATAGTTTTTAATTTTTTTATTAAATAAGTGGTTTCATTGTTAAAGATGATATTTACCTTAAGAATGTTTGAATGAACTATATAATGTATTTTCATATATGTAAAAATACTTTGTTTAAAATTATACTTCATTGAGGTTAATATATTATTATATCATCTAACATATTTTATTTAATGATTTATGACCATATTTATTGGGAATATAATTCATAGATACCATTCAACATATTTTTTCTAGATGGTTTGTGATTATATTTACTAATTTTGGAAAGTTATTTTCATTTCATATTCTATTTTCAATAAACATTAATATGTTGATTATGTTTCATCCCTTTCGTATAAAGAATTCATCGGACTTGTTAAGTTATTTGAGGGGACTACTATAGCCCCTTGATGTATTGGTAGGTCTTATGAGACAAACTAGATTAGGATTTGGCCAACACCTTACCCATTTGTTAGATTCTTGGAATGAAACCTTGATAGTATTACATCCATGGAGTGAATCCCTAATTATAAGTGTTAGATGTACAACATTATACATTCTATCATTATGATACCAGTTATTGATATCCATGTGATTATTATATTAGTAGAATATCCATGGTTATGTTTTATAACACATGTGATTATTTATATGGTATTATTTGATCATCATTTATTTTGTCCATATTATTCTAAATTTATTGAAAATATTGAATTTTTTTATGTTATTTACCTTACCATAATTGTAATTACTTATTTATAATATCTTCTATTATATACATACCCTTACTGAGCATGTGATCTCACCCCTTTCTTATGTTTTATTTTTTCCCAGTATTCCAAGAAGTTTATTTGGACTGATGTAAAGGGTAAATATAAGATAATAATGTTGTTATTAAATAATTAGTTATGGTGTATTTTATATTTTCAATTTTATTTTATTGTTCAATGTTATATCTATTTTTCCTAAACTACTAAATTATTCATTCTATTAGGATGTGATACCTTGTATATTATTCAACTATAATAAAGTAATCATTAGTTGTGGGATAATAGGGTAAATTTATATGTAGAAACCCATTGAAGATTCATAACTTTACTAAATTTTTGAGTTAAAGGAAAGAATAACCCTTTAACAAATTCCTCTAATAAGGCAACATAATGATGTATTTCTTGAAGAGTTACCTAGAATTCCACCAGATCATGAGGTAGATATCTTAATAGATCTCATACCCAGAGCCACTTCTATATCCAAATACACATATAGGATAGACATGATCAAGATTGAGGAGTTAAAGAATTAGTTGAAAAATAATTCGGACTCAGGGGTCAGATGATGTAGTGCACCACATTAGGTTTTACTAGTTCTCTTTGTGAAGAAAAGGGATGGATCAATGTGGTTTTATATTAATTATAGGGAGATCAACAATATCTCTATAAAGAAAAATTGTCCCCTACCAAGGATTTATGAATTTTTTGATCAACTAAAAGGATTTCACTACTTCTAAGAAGTCGATATTCATTCTGGATATTATCAAATGAAGGTAAAGAAGTAAGATATTCTAAAGATAGGATTCTATACAAGGTATGAACATTATGAGTTCATAGTGATTAAATTAAGACTTACTAATTCCCCTAAAATATTCATGGATTTTATTAATAGAGTCTTTATAGACTACCTAAAAAAATTTGGTAGTATTCATTGATGATATTATTAGTTAGTCCAAGAGTAAGGAGGAATATAAAGAGTATCATAGGATAGTGCTGTTGACATTATGAAAGGAGGAAAGGTTTGTTATGTTTATAAATTATTAATTTCATATATAGAGAGTCACATTATTAGGGCATTAAATCATAGGTGAGGTAATTATTGTGGAACCTTCAAAGAAAAATACAATTTAGGAATGGAACAATCCCACTAGTGTTATAGAAATACATAGTTTTCTTAGATTAATAGGGTAATACTGACATTTTATGATATATTTATCATTATTTTCTTGACCAATATCTATGTTAACATGAAAATAGGTTAATTATGACTAGAATTAATAGTGTGGGAAATATTTAAGGAGCTCAAGATGAGGATAATCACTATTCCAGAACTAAAAAAAATCAAGGAGAAAAGGATTTTTGATATATAGAGATCTTCAAAGAGAGTATAGTTTTTCTTACTCATGTATAATTGCAATGTGATAGTATACACATCATTAGAGTTATTGATCCATGATATGAACTAATAGATGCATGATCTAGAGTTAGTAGTTGTGATTTTTGTAGTGACGATTTGGTGACAATAGCTCTACGGTGAGAAGTTATACATATATATTAATGACAAGATTATACTTTATATATTCACATAGAAATATATTAATATGAATCAACAATTATGGATAGAGATGATCAAGGATTATTATTTCTCTATTCAATGCCATCTAGGAATGGAGAAAAAGGTAGCTGATTATCTTAATAGAAAAAAACCAGATACACTATCAATTATGAATATTGAGAGAGAAATTATCTTCTTGGATATGAAAAGGATAGATATATAAATCATAATGGCAGGAAAGACATCCTACCATGGAATTTGTTTTCCTAATCATATATCCAAGAGAAGATCAAGGGGCACAAGGGGTTGATTGGGAGCTTCAAAAGTGGGTGAAATCAATAAATGAGTAGAATATTCAAGATTTTCACATCAATGAAGATAATTTCATTCAATTAGGCATTATAATTTATGTGAATTAACCACATGAGATAATGAATCAGATATTAGATAATTCATATAGCTTATATTCCACCATCCATCCTAAATGAACCAATATGTACCATGATCTTCAATAACACTTCTGTTGGGACAACATGAAGAATAAGTCCACTTAGTATAACTCAATGTTCATGGTATGTTATAATGTTAAATCAAAATGATAAAATTATAGGGGGGTGATGAAATCATTACCCATGCCTATATAAAAATGAAAAACATCACCATGGACTCTGTCACTCCTCTCCCTGAGACATATGAAAGATGAAATGTGATATGGGTTGTGGTGGATCAACTCATCGAGACTGAACGATTCATCTCTATTCATGATGATTTCACTCTTGAACAAAATTCAAATATATATGTTAAGGAAGTGGTGAGGTTGTATGGGGAACCAATTATTATCATATCTGTACATGATCCAAGTTTCACTTATAAATTTTAGATAAGTCTTCAAAATGCTATGAATACTGAATTGAATTTCAATATGGCATGTCACCCACAAACTGATATCCAATCTGAAATGTCTACTAAGACACTCCAGGAAAATCTGAGATCCTAATAAAATGAATTTAAAAGGGGATGGGATCAAAAACTACAATTATTTGAGTTCTCATACAACAACAACATTCACTCAAGTATTAAAATTGATAAAAATGAAGATCTATACGGGAATAAATATATAACTCCAACTTGTTGACATAATGTTGGGAAATTAAAACTACTTATACCTAATCATGTGTAAGAGATGATATAGAAGGTTCAATCCATCCAAAAATATATAAATTTTACTCATAGTTGAAATAATATCTATGTTAACAACCATTAAAGGGACTTGGATATGGAGACAAAATTTCCCTTGAAATAATTCAATGGATGAGGGTCATGTAGTTTTGAAAGAAAAGATAGCTTAGCCTCATATACATTTTCCTCTTTAGGATACTTGATCGTATAAAAGTAGTGACATATTTTATTACACTTCCACTAAATATAGATCAAGTTCATCATTTGTTCCATGTATCTCTCCTAATAAACTAAATACCTAATTCACAAGATGTATTGAATCCATAGGTCGTACAACTCGAGAATGAAATCTCATATCAGGATCAGATGGTGAATATCTTAGACCATAGAGACAAATTTCCAAGCAATAAAATAACTCATATTGTCTAAGTGCTATAATAAAGACATAAATATGAATAGGTAATATGGGAACTAGATTCAAGAATAAAACAAAAATACCATAATCTATTCTAAACTAAGAATATGATTTAAAATATTTGAGATAAAATTTCTAAAGGGAAGATGAATGTAACAACCCATAGCTTATAAATTGTTTTTTTTTCTTTAAATAAATTTATGTTATAATATATTATTAAATATTATACACATTAAACCCATAAAAAAATGGAAATAGATTATTTAATTTATTTAGATTGTTTCATTAATCAACAATTAAACCCCTGAAAAATTCAAAAAAATGCATTGGGAAAAAAATGTAAATTATGTAAATATGAATGGGAAAATTTAGATCCTTCCAATTTTCATGAATCATCACCTCCATGACCAACATTATAGAAATGATAAAAAATATATTAGAAACCCAATATAAATATTAGTAAATTAAAATATAGAACCTTGGGAGTAATTATAGTGAATTTTGAATGAGGGAATGAAGTGTTATTCAAAGGAGGTAACCTAACCATTGAGAATATTAACCTACCCATTAAGAATATTAACATGGCAATTGGGAATGGTAACCCAATAGTTGTACTAGTAATCTGACCTAAAAATATTAAAATATAATATTAATAACATTTATTAGAAAAATTTAATTAAATATTAAAATTATAATTCTATAAAATTATTATCATGATTAAAAAATCAAATAATATACATGAACATTTTAAATAAAATTATATTTTAAGGTACTCCCTAAAAAACATAATTTTATATTTAAAACTAAAATTACCTATGTTAGAAAATTATCTGGTTAAAATGAATGTAATTTTTTAAATCATCACGTCAAAATTTTCCATGGATTATTTTTTGGAAATTTTATAAAATAATTCAATTTTTACGTGAATAATAAAAATGTTGTTTTCCAAATACCAATTGATTTATGACATAATAATGATTAAATAATTACTTAATAAATACTAAATAGGTTTTTTTTAGCCAAAATAGATTTAATAATATAAATTTTTCATTTAAAACAAATAATCAAAATTTGAAAACCTAAAAATGATTTTCCAAAGTCTAACTTCAAAAGAGTGTCCTTAAAAAAATGTTTTTCATTTATTCCACTTCCATTTTTAATAAAATTATAAATTCAATTTATAAATAGTTTTAAAGTCCTAAAATAAATTTATTATTCTAATATATAATTTATAGTCCCAAAAAAATTATTATTACAAGTTTTACATTTGATACAGTTTTTTAGTCAATATTTGATTCTAAAAATACCCCTCTCTTCAAGTATAAATAACCCCTCTTCCTCTCCTAGGGAAATAAGTCCTCTCTCACATAACAAAGTAAAAAATAAACTAAAATCCTCTTCTATATATTATTATAATACTTAGGAACATTCTAGAGTAACCAACTCCAAGAATCAAGTGATTTTAGTGTCGAACAAGGGAAGCAGCACTGAGAAGAGGGTATGTTTTCATCAACTCGTCATTGTGTTTTCCTCTTCTCTTCCTATTTGTCTTTATCCCTTCCAAGAACAAATGTTATATTATTAATTAAATATTATGTTAAAATTTTATTAATCATGTTATCCTACTGAAATTATCATATCTACAATGTAATTATATTTCATAATTCATATACCACCCCTTTTGATAATGTCCTATAAACGGTTAGTTAACCTCC
The DNA here is from genome assembly GCA_963277665.1 of Viscum album. NCBI lineage: Eukaryota > Viridiplantae > Streptophyta > Magnoliopsida > Santalales > Viscaceae > Viscum > Viscum album. The sequence goes on from OY728137.1 coordinate 1,721,276,121, forward strand.
AATGAGGAAATTTCCAATTATTTTATTTTAACCAATCTTATTAATGGTTATAATAAATTATTTATGATATATAAATTTATAAATATATGTTTTTTAATATTTTATAAATTAATTAAACTTTTTTATTAATAATCTTGAAAAAAATAGAAAAAAAAATGTATAAAAGTATATTTTTATGGAAAACATGATAATAAAATGTTTCTCCTTTAATGATGTGAATTAAAAAATAGAAGAAAATGAATATAATTAATAAATAATTGTAAAAATTATAATAATTAACTTATGGTAACATTTTTTAATAAAACAATTTTTATTATTTATGAGGTAGAAAATTGATGAAATAAAGTGGGATTTAAGGTAAGGTGATTCTCAAACCCAACTCATTTTTATGTTAACATCCCTTTCACAATATTTTCAGTATTTCTATTCCTAAAGTTAAATAAAAATGAACTTTTTATATTATTTCCATTTTATTTTCAGGATATACATGTTTTATACCTTTCCAAAATGATTTACAAGATAAATTCAATGGGTTTTAACAAAATAGTTTTTGAAGAAAAAAACCATCGACTCCTCATGAGTTGTTTCCTCTCCAGATAAAAATGATATTTTATGGGAAATTATGATATACCTTTTTCAATTGGGAATCCCAAAGGTTGAACTATGATGTATGATATGTGAAATCATTTATGAATCTAATTCATTCCTATGGGTTTACTTAATGACTATGATTGTTCAATATTTCATCTGGCATACATGATTATGAGAATTTTATGATATGATGAGTGGGATAAAAATTATATATCTCTATAATAAATTGGGTAATTTTATATATATCATGGTATAATATGTATTTTTCATGTACATTATTCTATCTTTGTTCAAATTTATGACATTATGATGTATAGACATTTTTTATGCGTGAACTTGAGGCAAGATTTATTCACAACTATGTGTGGTATTTGAAAAATATTTTATAATGTTTCATTATTATAAATATAGATCATTAAATGACATTATAAAACGTTCCCTCATTATTATTTCAATTATCCTATGCTTATGATATAATGATGTCGATTATTATCACACATGAATTATTTAATAATTTCACTTATTCCACCTCTTATTGGGATTTTAGCTGACCCCTTTCATTGATATATTTCATCATCTGATTATATGTAATAAGAAAATCATTAATGGTTTACAATGATAAAAAAGAGTATTTTAAATAATGTTTATCTTTTATTATGTACAATTTGATATATGATCCTAATGTTCCCAACACTATAAACCTTTGGATCCTATATTATGTCTCTATTATGTTGTTTATTTAAAAAATAATATAATATCCATGTAAGACAAATTTGGGTCTCGATATCCACAAATTATATCTCCACTATCCTAAAAAAAATCCCCCTGTTAGAGATAATATATCCATAATACCATAACTACATGGCATGCTTAAGTATTCAAATAATGTAGTTTATGCTAATTAAATTATTATAGCATTATAATAACATATAAAGTTAATACTTTTAGGGGTAATAGAAATATATCATTTATATTATAGTAAGTAAATTATAATAATGAATAATAAAAAAAATTATAGGTAATTTAAAATGAATTGAAACGAATTAGAAATGATAAATGAAAGAATGAGATAAAAACTCTTTATTTTATATGTGGCATCCTAGAACTTCATAAAGAACACTATATATTCTTCATATATTATTTTATGAAATATTAATAAGTAAATTGAGAGGAGAACCATTTTTAAGGATTTTGGAGTGAAGAGAAAAGAGATGATAGATTCGTATTTATAGTAATTGACGGAAAACTGTTTAATAATTTTGAGAATTAACCTTTTAAAATATATGTTGTTGAAAATTCAATACCAATATAATACAAATGGTTTTAGATCATGGTATATGAAATTTAAATTAAGTATTTTTGATATATACATATTAAAGAACTGGACTCTCTTTTTATATAACTTTTTCTATTTAAAAGGATTCAATTCACATTATTCTAAATACCATTAAAATACATTTTAAACTTTTGAAACTTACATTTTGGGTTTCTAAAACTTATTTTAATATTTTAAAATATATTATTTTAAATAATAAAAACATTTTTTTCAACAATAAAATTATTTTATTTATAACATTATAATGAAGTCATAATACATATTGTATATGCATACCATATTTTCAATTTATCATAGAAATCAGCTATCTCATAAAATTATCCAAAATTCACCACTTTCTAATTAAAATATTTTGATTCTAAACTTAAATTTTTTTAGGAAAATAATTTTATATACATTGTAAATTTATTTATTAAATAAAAATCTTAGTTTATTTTAAAATAATTCATTTTGTTCATAAATTTTAAAAATTCAATTAAAAAAATTTTATTCCAGTCCATATGTATTTTATTAAATTATTATTTTTTTAATCAATATAAATTATTTATTTTAATTAACTATATTATTGCTAAATTTTATTATTTATTTTTACTAAATACTTGTATATAAAATGATCATGTTATTGTTTCAATTGTTATATTAGCATGTTACTATTCAAATAGTCAACTTATCATTCCAAAAGTTATATTAACCATTATAAATACACTTCATTTAAACTTATAAAAAAATTATTATATTATATGAGTTTATATATCACGTAAATTCCATTTCTTCTAGATTTAATTATAATTGAAATATTAATTTTTCATGTTATTATTTCTATAATATATTCCCCTGGAGATCATGATTATGGTGTTTCCCTATATAGTTATCTAATCTATAATAATAAATGTAGATATTATATTGAATCTTACCCCATAAAATTATTTTTTTATACATTTTAATGACAAAACAATCTCAAGGGTTTAGTGGGAACCGAAACATGTACCTAATTAGACTAAATAATTGATGCATAATTTTTCTAAAAAAACTTTTGATTATGATAACCTTGTCTCTGATGAAGGCTCAAGATGATTGGAAATTTATTCCACTCTATATACTTATGAATTAAACTCTCTATTTGTATATTATTAATATAATGAAATAGAGGGGGTTTGTTATGAGATAAATATTATAATGGAATGGTTATTTTTAGTAGAATCTCATGTATTACATTCCACCCATAAATATTGTTATCCTTGAAATTTTGGGTATATATTAATTCAGGATCAAATGTGGGTAATTATTCCTCTCCATTTCCTTAATATCTCTTGTTGCTTCCTCCAACAAGCGATTCTTCCAAAATACCCTCACTGGCTGACTTATCATATTTTTAAATACCTGATGTCAAGTATCAAGATTCTAGATAGACTTTTCAATATATGATAAGTCATTATCTAGCTTTATTTCTTAAATGTTGAGTATATTCATTGGGTCTTATATATACTTACTCTATATTGAGATATAGAAGATGTTATGAATGTAAAAGTGGTTGGGTAGAATAGCTAAATGATAAGAAATGACACCAATTATCACAAAAATATAAAAAATGGCCAATATATCTTGGACTCAACTTCCCCTTTTTACTAAATCTTATAACTTTCTTTCTCGATAATATATTAAAGAAGATATGAATCCCTAATTGAAACTCTAAGCCCATTATTTATTTTTATAACATAAGTAACCAAATAACGGGTTTTGATCTAGAATTCCATATGACCACAAGAGTGCCTCCCCGTATTCCAGAGGCTTCCAACTGGAAACAAGGTTCTTAGGTGGAACCATCGGGATACTACACCCTCAATTAGAGTAAACAACAACAAGAAAATAACAAAACTTGTAAACAATATACAATCAAATTAAGATGAATACCAATAAGATACAATCCATAAAGTATGAATGTAGAAACAACAGAATCAATAGTAATAACCAGAATCCATCCATTGATCTCCCACTAGGGTGATCACATACATGATAAAATGAATAAAATAAAAAGAGGATTTGCTTCCACTCCTAGACGTATCTCATCATTGTATCTAGTCTCATAGAGATCTATTCATCTAGATGGTCAAACCAGAGCCTCAATCCAACTAGTACCTATATTAATTGAGGGGTGCTCTAGTTTTTTTAGTGTTCTGGGAACCAAATAATGGTGTGAGTATATCTCGGAAATACACTACAGTGTGGTTCTATACATGACTAGTAAATTCTATATAAGGGAATCTGATAATCCCAGTAGAATAAAATAGAGAATATATAAACAATTAATGAATAAAATATAATCTCCAATCCATATGTAAACTGTAATCATCTATATATTGAGTGATCTTGTTCTTAGTAAGCCTCTACAAACCTCTATCGTACTTAATTCGGCTCCATGTTAGATGGAAATTCCCCTAGTAGTCTAACACATCCCTCTTGATGGAATTTTTCAAAATATGTCTAACACATTCCCTTAAGGGATAGTCCAATGCATTCCTACCATTAAGTTCGACAAATCCCCCTTGGGGGATAGTTTATGAGGCCCACCCCGCACACTCAAATGTAAGGATAAAATAACGATGCATGTAATACAAGGTAAAACTAATAGACCAAGAATAATCCCAAATATATAAAGTATCATAATAATTATAATAAACATATAATAAACACAAAAATAGGTCACATAGGTCTACATATACACACCTCATGTGAACATGAATCAATTATAGGTCTCACAGGTTACACACTCATACCTCTTTTAAACAAACATCAAACATAAGATCTAATGTGAAAATACATATAACTAGTCAAACCTTGACCGTCAGAGGACAATCAACAATCCAACATAAAAGATCCAATATCCCCCTTGGTAACTTGGTAGTTTCTTTTTAATATTAATCTAATTAATTAACACATTGCATTCATTGAATAATTAAATACAGAACATGGACTCTTATTTTAATTAATTATTCTAATGAATTAAAATATCATGTTTGGTGTTCTATTTAGTTTTCCTTAAATTGCATGAATCACATGGTCAACCACCCAGATGTGTAATGACCATATAACACATGCCAACAACCTAATCATCAAATTCAGGTTTATGTAAAAAACGCCTACCTCAATCAGAGTCTACTTCAATCCAATCAAATCCCAACAACCACTTATATGTTGTTCCATGCCCACTCAAACTCTAATGATCACCAGAGTGTTTTTCAAAAGAAAGGTAATATGAATTAATTTATTATAAAAAATAATAATTAAATAAAATATTTAAAAACAAATCACATTAAAGGTGAGGGAATATATACCAGAGACATACCATATATCATCACCTTGTTGGAACCATGACCATTCATCCCTAGAATTCTAATATAGAACATCCAGATTCATTCTAGGAAAAATACACATTATTCTGAAATAAGAAAAGGTAAAATTTAATTTAATTTACTTTGAAACTCAAGAAGAAACCAAAAAAATATAATACCTTAGATGCAACATCATTCAACAGATTTTAAGCCACTCCTGACACACTCCTTGTTATAATATGATCAAAATCCCCAAATCAATTTCATGATATAGTGGATATTTTTTCTCAATTTTACCAAAAAAAATAATCGGTCCTAGAGGGAAAAACATTCATAAAAACTCCTGATAATGACATACGTTCATAATAATGTTATATACTACATCCATGATGATGAAAATACAAATCATTCATGGAAAATGACACCTTATTTGATGGAATTATCATCAAATTATCTATCTATAGTCAACAAAAAAATAAATCACTAAGATCATTAAGAAGAAGTGGTATTTTATTTGAAATGTGAAATCAAAGGAGAAAATGGTTAGAAGGTACTATTAGTATAATTCACTATGAATGATTTTGAATTCACCTGGTATCATGAGGATCCCTTGGAGGAAGGAGATGAGATGTACGCAATTGAATTCTTCCTAAAACATTACCAAAGGTTAGTTAAATAAAGGGGGATATATATATATATGTATATAAATAAAATAATGAACCTCATTAAACCCCCATATATCAAGCCCCACTGGCTAGCTGGTATGCCTCTGGCCACCGGATGCAGGATCACCAGCTTACAGGTGAGACCTATAGTATAACTGAGCTATATTCTACCCCACCAGCTAGCAGGAGAAAGATACTGGCAAGCCAGTGGGAGAAATAATATCCACAACTTATTTATCCTTCCTCTACTGAAACTCTAAGATTCGAATTCCCACCAAATTTCTTTTCATATTTAGAAGATCATATTCAAGGAATTATAGAAGAATAAACATTGTTTTAACACACTTTTCTATATAAGATTCATCCACCGTATGTAAAACACAAATTAACTCCAAAATTCAAGAATAAAAATGACATGAGTCATCACAATATCCCCCCATATCACTTCTCATCATTGAAAAGCTGTGCTAGAACATGAATAAAGCCTCTTGGTATGCCACAATCATCATCCACATGGTTTCTTCTACATTCATACTTTATAACCAACCCACTGCTCATAGTCTATGCTCATTATGAAATTCCCAATCATGATCCCACTACATGACTCCAACCATGAACAATGGAAACTAATCCAAAATATCATTTTCACATAAATTCAAGACCATAATCAATGAAATCATCCAACATGACACCACATGGTTTCCTTAATTGATTCCTTATAAATCCTAAAGTTTATCCCTACCATCGGAATTATCATACAGAATAAGAAACTAGAAACCCAATTACTTTCCTAGATGTGGTTTAGTTCTATCATGATTGATCAATGCAAGACATGGGTTAATTTTTGATACCCAAACCACATTCCAAGTTCTGATATAAACTAATGAGACTCTAATGACAACCATAACCAAAATAATGAAACCTTTTCTAAAGGATCTAGTGGATTCGAAGAATTTCTTTCATACCATAAATGGTGTACCTGATATAGTTCTGACCCACAAAATTTTGGTTCACAGAGAAACACCATCATTAAAAACCAACACACCATAAATGATAGATCATAATATCAAAAAACATATAGGAATATTTTAATAGGGGAAAATCCATTATAAATTCGAATTAATTTTATCAGTTAGTAAACCAATTGATTGAACCAACCACTATACTCTCAACCTTGAGTCAATGATCCAATTATTCAAATCTGACATGGATCACACTGATTTTATCCTAGATATAAATCCTACATCTGGTCTACATGTAGTGATATATACAAAACAATCATAAAAAATTTAATTAAACAATTTATACTCTTTGTTTTAATACACATTAGTCTCTTAGAGTCGTCACAATAATTTAAAAAATAGTATTAGGAAAGACTATAACACTTTCTACAATATAGGTCATTCACTCATTACAGTCTAATGTTCCCCACCATAATAGTATCCTCATTGTATCCTTATAATGTACACATCGGTCATTATAGTTCATAACTAGTTCATCTATGAACACAAAACTAAGTGTGTCCATATAATCAACTGATTTTCAAAAAACATCAAGCGCTGCACCCACCTATATACCCAGAACATAGTTCAGTACAACTAATGATACATTATTGACAAAAATAACATCCTCCATTATCCTAGAGGTGGTTTATTTATCTTTTCATATATGGGAATCATCCCCTCACAAAATATGTTCCCCCAAACCACATCATATCCATCGAAAAACAACTCATTTTGACCACACAATGGCACTTTGCTCCATTTTCAATGTCATCTCTCAGCATAGAGACATATCTATTCATATTAACTTCAAGGCTATCAATTCCTACTAGTTTTATGCCCAATGAACTAGCTAAAAATAATAAAGAAGTTATTGAATCAAAATTGTTGTGTCCTACAACCACTACCTCCTTCAGGTTCATCTATATAATTTGAACATTACCAAAGGATATCTCACCACTCACTCCATTGATTCTATTGAAAACTTACATAACCACCATGTAAAATATCGCATATTATTGATTCTTAGTAAGGCACAAAACACTACTAATTCCCCAGAAAAAATTTATTTTTATATGAGTAATAGTCCTCCAAGATAGACTCGTATGTTTATTCTATTATCTGCACTAAAATCCACCATCTCTACTAACTCAAGAACTCTTAGTTATTATCTAGAGAAGTCAAACCCTAGCTACTGATATTCACAATGGGCTATACCTGAAACATGGGATTCAGTTCAATCCATTGACCATCCACCCATACTCTTACCCTCCAAGGTTCAACGACCTAGGATCATTACTTGGAATATGAAGAGAGTTTCATTCTTGAATAAAAATCTAGGAAACCCCTTGTCATTTTCTCAATACTACATGCATTAAAGAACTCTAGAACCCAAACTTGTTTCATGAGTACTAGAACTTGGAATAATCCATACTATTGGGTTTAAAGGAAACATTAACTACCTTGATAAATATTTTCAAATGTTACTCACATGCCCATGGGATTCTTTTTAGTGAAAACCACCCTATGGAATTATCTTTGAAAATACCTTCACAGGGAATATACTCACTATATTTCCTTCACATAGGATGAGGAACTGAATTACTAGTATCCAAAGACACATTTTCTAATTCTATAAATACTTTCACACCAACCACAAAAGGTTTCACTGGGGGATACAACCCAAAAAAAATCAACTAGTTTCATATCTCTAAATACATAATGATGGATTCTCTTTTTGACTAACCATTTTGAGAACCAAGGAAGCCTAGTTTGCTTAAATACAATAACACCGGGTGATAGATGGAAAACTCCAAATGGACAAAATTTGATACTTCAATTAACTATCCCCATAAGAAGGATACTCAAACAATGTTCTTAATAAGGAAATTAATTCTTATTAATGACCTAACTGGGTAAACTACACCTTCTGTTCATTGAGGGACCACATCATCATTACCATAATCATCTTAAACATCTTCTTAATTGATATGGTGTAACAAAATCTAGTCTTACATGAAATTTTTTCAAAATTATACATGCATAGAATTTAATCCGAATAAATTTCATCAAGAAATTGTATGTGACACATAGTACAAGTCATTAACACATAATAATATGGGTTCCACATCAACAATACAGCCACATAAAAGCACTATTTCATACTAACCCAACATGATGAATATGATGCATGTGATTCTTCTTGCTGATATGAAAAATATTCAAGTCTATATAAAATCACAACCCACAAAATCCATGTGTGCCAAAGGAGGAGAAATCATATAAAATAGTAAAAATGAAAACCAAGAACATAAATTTCATGCCCTCAAAACCTGGAATTACCTAAAAAATGGTGGTCATGATCCACTCGACCAAGTTTTAACTCAAGATTTGATATATTACTATACCACCTATTTACCAACTCCCGAAAATCAGAAAAAAAAAAAGATAATCTATGCTTTGATACCATTTTTTAATATCCTGAAATAAATAACTAGGATTGATCCAGAATGCTGCATGACCTCATGTGTGCCTTCCTATATACTAGAGGCTAATGACTAGAAGTGATGTTCTATGGTGGAACTATGGGGGGAGTATTTCATAAATTAGAATAAACAGTAAAAAATAAATAATTATTTCTAAAAATTATAAAACCATAGTAAGAAGAATACTGATAGAATACCATCAGTATATAATGAATGAAAAAACAATAGAATCAATTGTCTCAAATAGAAACAATTCATTGATCACCCACTGATCCGATCACATATGTGGTAGAAAATAATAAATGAATAAGAGGCTCTACTCCCACTCTATTCCACATATAATCTGAGTCTTTATACTAATAGAGAGATATTACATTATATTATCAAACTTGAGACTTAACCTGACTCGTTCGTGTATGACGTGAGGGATGCTCAGGTACCCAAGTGTCATGGCCTCTCATGAATAGTGTGAGTACAAATAATTATGAATCCACTAAAGGGGTTTTGTAAATTACTGGTAAATGTAGTGTATGTGAATGTGATAATCTTAGTAGAAGAAAATAAGATATTATAAAATAGTGGAACTGTAACACCCCGAGCTTCCACAATACGCTTCTCATTCAATAATGCAATGTCTTGCATTGTACGCAACTTCGAGTTCTAAAACACCGCGACTAATCAAAGTAGCCGTTATGAATAGTAATAACAACTTTTAAAATTATAGAAATTTTATATTTCAAAATGGACTTCATTTTTGGATTCAGAATATCGAAATTAGCCTATGTTGAATTTTTGGTATTTTTCTGAGAACTAATTTTTTATTAATAGTGAAAAATACTTAAAAACAACTTTTTTAATCAAAATAATTTATAGTGATAAATTATACTATTTAGTGGTTTTAAAGTTTAATTAGAATATATTTTTACCATTTTATCCAATGGTGGTCATTAGAATTAATTTAACATTGAAATTGGACATAAACAATTGCCAATCTTTTGATATAAATTGTTTCTTAAAAACACGCTATTTGTTGTGACAGCGGGAATTAATTATAAAATTAATTAATGCAAAATATATGTTTGTAATTTTGTAAAATAGGCATCATTTTTGAATTCGGAATATTAATTATAGCTTAGGGTGAAATTTTGGCGTTGTTCATAAAAACTTCAATTTTTGATGAATTGTGAAACCACTAAGAGGTAGTTAAATAACTGATTTTTCGTTTAAATGAAATATTACCACTTTTGTGATTTGATTTTCAAAAATCCTACATACATGGTTGTCATTAAGAAGTAAAATGTGGTTCAATGAGATTAAAATAATTTTTGGTGATAGTAACTTTTAAGTTCTTAATCGCGATTAGAGGTAATTAGTGTAGTTTAAGGTAAAAATAATGTTTTAATAGTATGAGATGAGCTTGACACATGTCCTACCCTCATTGGATGTGCCATGTACGACCAGTAAAATCCATGGGTCAACTTGGGGACCCCATGGAGCCACTTTAGTTGGAAAATGACATAAATACCTTTTATTTAATGTTAAAGTAAAAAAATGACACAAACATGAAATGTTTTACTAAAACAATTTTTAATGGGGTTATAAAAGTCATAATTTTGACTATAAATAATCATTGGAAAGATAAAAATATTTACTACATCATAGAATTTTTTTATATTTTTTAGACATTAAATAAATTAAATTATTTATGACATAATTATGTTGCAGCAATGACATCATTATTTAACGATTTTAATAAAATGAAAAGATAATGTAAAATCCAAGGCTTACACTTGTCCAAAGACTATTGGATGGGTAGATTTAGAACCCTTATCACCTTATACTCGAATTATATATGTGTGGGACCTTTAGAATCTGAAAAGCATTGTATAATAATGTAAAATTTCCTTACTTTCCAAGAGTGCCCCTCCTCTCCACTTATAAAAGGCCCCCACATCTACCACCTCATTCACACTTTCAAGACATTTTTCTTGGCCAACCTCTTCCCATATACTCTCCCAACTTTTTCCCCTTACTCATATAAGCCTCACTTTGGGCAGAACCCTTCCCAAGGAAGCCTTTGGCTCAAATCAAAAAGAGTTACCCGATTTTGAAATAATGTCTTCTCTAATGTTATTTTGTTTTATTTTGCTTCTCCAACCCCATAAACTCTTTTTATTCATTTATTTTGTAACAAAACCAGTATCCTAAATATACTAGGATGTTGTTATAAGAAGGATTCTAACTACACTTACACACACCTACATCTAATGGTTAAAGAACATACGGTTTCTGTGGATGGAGAATTTCTGCCTCACGAAACGATGATTGTTCAACACTCATATAACACCTTTAAAGGTGTCCATTAAGATGTCACTATATTTATATATGATATATAATATGTTTATGTTTTCCTTATGATTCTGTATTTCTCATTTATGGAATACTTTATGATTTCCATTATGGGTAAACGCGATAATTTCATTTTAGGAAGTGCGGACTACCGCCCCCTCAAAGTGATGTGAATCATTAATGCCATATGTGGGATGTATAAAGGATGGAGTAAATGATATTATATATGATATTATACTGGAGATATATTATACCTTTATATAATTATGATTTCATTCAATTAAATATGAAATATAAATGAAAGTAGCGTTCATGCGTACGTACGGCTTACCGTCTCCATGAATGGTGCATTTCTTTTCTTACCTCTAAACGTTATGGAATATTATAAATTCATGTATATACTGTATATATATGAGATATATGATATCTATATCATGAATATAATTCTGTATATAATGGATATATCACCACATGAACAACTTATAATTATAAGAATTTTATTTTTGACTCAAGTACCTAAGATCGACAAAATGAACGTTATAAACTTTAATAATTACATAATGTTCATAACATGGTAATAAGGGATATAAAAGGAATAATGAAAATGAAAAAGGTTCTTAAGTAAATATAAATTAACTCTAGTTTATTATTCAGGAGGTTAAAGAACGGTCGAGTCAGGACAAGACACAAGGTAAGGGAACTTCTTAACCCAATTTCCATTCTTTGGGTTAATCTCCTACTTTCAAATTATGTCATGATATTATTATGTCCTATTTTGTATTTTTACTTTCTTTATGTGTACCTATAGTGAATACACATAATAGATCTATTATATTTTAAAAATGATTTTTTTAAGGACTTCGTCTCAATCTCCTTTCATTGAGGCATATTTGGTTTTATACACAACTTTCTTTTATACGGTGTATAAACCCCTTTGACTTTTACGTTTATTCAAAAGGAAACTTTTTTATATGAAGCATTTTACTAAATGACAAAAAGGGAATGTTTTTCATTCCGTACTTATGCAGCTACAATGACTTCTCTACCGCTGTGACCATTATTTGAGTTTCGGCTTCCTCTACAAGCCATCATTTTTTTAACGAAAAATAAATACAAAGTTTTAACTTTCTTTTATTTTGTTATTGAAAATGGTTTTGAAAGCATTCTTATTATATCAATGTGTTGTATTGATATCTTGTGATTGAAATGTGGAAATTTTATGTTTCCTTTAGGCATATTTTATGTGATACGATTATGTTATGGTTTATGATATGTTTAAACCTATTCATATGAGGAATGCATTGGACTTAATATGTGACGGGTGGAGCCCGCTATAGCTCCTCGATGCATCGTCAGGTCTCATGAGACAAACTAGTGTCGTGGAATGAGGCCTTGACAAAATCTTATTTGTGGTCTTGGCACGAGGCCTTGGCTACGTGGTTATGATAGTCTGGCATTATGCATTCCATCATTATGAAAGTGGTTATTGATATTGCATGTGATTATTCGACCAGTAGAATATCCATGTGAAGAAGTGAATGGAATTATCTCATTTTACATTTACCATATTATGTTGAAGTTCAAGTTTAAAAGGCTTTTGTTTTAGTTATACATTGCCTTGAATGTTTATGTTTATTGATGAAAGCTTCCGCTATATTGTTATCCTTACTGAGCATCTGAGCTCACCCCTTTCAATGTTTTAATATTTTCCAGGATGTGAAGAAGTATTTTATGAATGACCTGCAGGGATAGTCAAAAGAGGATATGAGTGTGGACTATGAAGACTTTGTTATTAGTTTTTCACTTTTTGATGTAATGTAACATTTATGAATTTATATAGTGTTTCCAAGGCTACTAAACTAATCGGTCTTTCGAGACTTGATCTTTTGTGATCATGCCAATGTTACGAAGTAATGCACCGACTCTGGGTAGCTGGGGTCGGGGCATTACAGGAACCATAACATATAATAATGAATTCACAACTAAAAAAACTAAAAATATGTTGAGTGATTATGCACTGAATAATACACTAAAAACCTCAGTTATAACTGCTCCTTCTCTATGATTAAAGGATAGTCCACCAGTATCTTGATACACCCCCTAAATGGAATAGTCTAAAGAATGTCTGAAACATCCCTTAGAGGGATAGTCCGATGGATGATAACCATTCTATATAACACATTCCCTCGATGGGATAGTCCATGAGGCATACCGTACATAACCAACTACAAGGATAAAAGAAAATAACATATGATACAAGGTACAAATGAAAGGTCAAACATCACATAAATTAAGAAAGTGATATAATCATTATAATCCACAAACATGAAGCACAAGAATAGTATCATAGGGATAAAAAAGCACCCCCTAAAGTGAACAATCATAAAACATATGTCTCTCAATCTACACATGCACATATATTGTTAATAAACATAAAACATAGGCTCAGTAGTAAAAATACACATAACCAGTCAAACCCAAGCCATCAGATGCCAGAAAATAGTCCAACACAAAGGGTCTAAAATGGAACATGGTACATTGTCACTTTAATAGGTTATTCATATAATTAGTTATAGTTGGGAATTAATTATCTAATTAATTAATGTACTTAGTCTCTTTTTTTAATTAACTACTCTAATAATTTGAAATATCATATTTGGTGTTCCATTTATCTTTCTAGGTGTTACAGGAAACCCAATGTCAACCGACCAAGAGTAGAATGACCACATAAAACATGCCAATAAGATAAAAATTAACCTTATGGTTATGTACATTGAACCACCTACCTCAATTAGAGTGAAACATAAGATAACAAAATACTAAATTCTATGTCTAGATCAATCCATGTTCACTCAGCCTATAACAATAACCAAAAATATCTTCTCAATTCAAGGAATATTAATTAATTAATTATAATGATATTATATTTAATTAAAATATATACAAATAACTCACTTCAATGGTGAATTCATACATTCCAAAGACTTACCAGATATCATTTCCTAGTTATAACCATAACCAACCATCCATGGAATGTACATCTAGAACTTCTGACATCATTATCAAAAAATCATCATTATTATGAAATAAGAAAAGTTCCAATTTAATATAATTTAATTAAAAACTCTAGAAGAAACCAACCAAACATTGTACCTTAGCTTCATCATTTCATAATGGAGTTGGAGCTACTTCTGAAACACTAATAATTCTAGTATGAATAAATCCTAACATAAATTACCTAATACAATGGAAAATTTGTCTTAATTTGAAAAAAAAACCCAAATAAGTTATCCTAGATGGGAAAAAATTTATTTAAACACCCAATAATATCAGACATTAATCATCGTATTACTTTATTTATCTATCTTGATCTAAATCCCTATTACCATTAGGATCATCCATGATGAATGACACAACAACTCGCCACTACATAGGGAATATTGTTGAAGAGATTAAGGAAGAATGGAGGTTATTATCTGGATCTACCATTGGTTTGAGCCTAGATCCACCCTAGATCATAAGGAACCCATGGAGGGAGGAGAGGACAAGTTCACAACCATATTATTCCCAAAAAAATGAACCAATGTAGTTTAAATTGAGGGGGATCTAGTGCTTAAAAGAACATTATAAAACTCATTAAATCCCTACCCAGCATGACCAATTGTCCACACAATTAAGGATCACTAGCTAGCTAGTTACTCCTACTAGGAAACCAGGATACTTTCCACTCCACCTGCTAGCTAATGGCTACAGATTTAGGCCCAACATCTCCAAACTTCTTCCATTGAAACTCTGATATTCAACAACCCACTGGGATTTTGTTCAATTTTAAAAACATTTCATCATAGATTTATAGAATAATTCACCTTGTGTTGACACTAATTTATTTCGATAACCCTTCATCCAGATGTAAAACTCAATTCCCCTCCAAAATTTATAACTCACAACGATTCTAGTCTTCACAGTTTATCAAAATAACTATTTTTTTTTATTTGAGTTTCCTTGATAATTTTTGGGTAAACAGTAAATATTTAGTTATCTAATCAATTATTTTAAGAACAATTAGCATGAATTCCCTAAAATCATCTTAGTGATTTGGTAAAAAAAATTATCATATAAATCTTCATATGGTTCCATATGTGTACTGAAGTCAAATCTTTTATTTTTTTATGAATCTTAATATTAGGATAGTCATTTTAGACTACCTATAAATCTGAGTACTATGTTTTGTGCATAAATATACCTCCAAATTTTAATCCTTATAAATAATTCTCAAAAATTTTAATGTGAAATGCAGGTAAAATTTTGATAAAATTGATAGATGTTCATTGAAAATCATCACAACTTTATTAAATAAATTAATTTAAGTGTTTCAAGGGGTGATCCTCATTTATTTCTAGAAAAAGTGAAGTATTTTTAGGGAAATACAGGATATCAAATAATACATAATTTATTTTATATGTATTAAAATGTTAATCAATAAATTCTTTTATGATGTTGTTTCACTTCCACATAGATATAAATATGGGTCACAAGACATACTTTGGAAGTTGTTTATTATTCTTTTTTTATTATAATTATAGGATATTAACACATAATCAATTATTTAATACATCATTCTATCCCACCAAAAGTGTTATTACATATCCATAAATATCTTGGTACTATCAGGTTGTATAGAGAAAATTGAGCTATGGGATTAGTCTAAAAATTCTATTTTTATCTCATTTACTGATGGTATACATAGCGTATTTACAAATATAAAAATTATATATTCATAGATTATGTATATTAAAATACCATCTTTCAAGTTTGTAATATTATTTTCTAAAACCTTTATTTCATATTGGGACTTATTAAGCTTCTTTATAAGAGATGGTTAATCAATTACTTATAAAAGGAATGATGTCCCCCATTCCTTAATAATTTCTATTTTACTTTTACAAAATCCATTAATATTATATCTATGACTATACTCATTATAAATATAACTCTATGTTAATTTTTACATGACACATACACCACCTTGTTTACCTTTCTATGGTGGAAGTGTAATATACAATCATAGTCCATAAGAAGTTCTATCCATCATGTTGAACTCTTTCTAAGTGAATATGTAATTAAAAATATTTTAATTTATATATATGATACATAGTTCACTATAAAAATAATTTCTCAATGTATTTAAGGAAAAAATTATAGCCTCAAACTCTAGATTATTAGTTGAATAATATTTTTCATGGGTCCTTAATTTACTTGAAACCTAAGAACAAACTTTATAGTTTTTTATAATGAAAGAGATCAGTCCTTTATTTGATGCCTTATTATAAATAAAAAAAATGTACTTTAAATTTAGTAATGTTAATATAGGTGCATTGATTAATATATTATATTGTGTTCAAAAAAATCCTAACATTACTTTGACCCTAATAATATGTTCCTTATACTTTTAAACATGGTTGATGAGTTATCTATTCAAGAAATATTTTCAACATATCATCAATAGTAACTAGCTAAGCCAAGGAAACTACAAATCACATATATATTTATTGATGTTGAGAATTGTGTGACCACATATGTCTTTTAAGTGTTTATGCATATCCTATACTTAGAGATGACATTACCAATAAAATAAACTTGTTGAAGCATAAATCCTTAATTACTAAATTATATATATATATATATTACTTTTCTAAAAGGGTTATAATAATATTCCATAAATGTTTTTCATGATCTTCAATGATCCTAGAATATATACATATATATACTATCAAAAATGTTATAATAAAACTACTAATATAATATTTGAATAGTCTGTTTATTAAATTGATAAACACTAAGGTTACATTTATTAATCCACATGATTTACCATGAACTCATTAATCCCATAACATATATTTTATTTTATTTTTTTAAACCTTTTTAACTATCATTTTATGATAAAAAATGAAGATTAATCTTTTAGAAGTATTTATCCGCTTGAATTTGATCACAAAGTTCATTAATATAGAGTAAAGGATACATGTTCTTTTTAATAATGACACAGATTTATCTAAAATCAATGCACAAACTCATGGATCCATTATTCTTATTTACGAATAATATCTGTTCTCCCAAAGGTGTTCCAAGAAGGTATAGTAGTCCCTCATCACACAACTCTTATAGTTTCTTCTTTATTTCCACACATTCAACCAGATACATTCAATAAGGTGGATGAGACATAGATTTCTCATTAGGTATATGGTGAATAAAGAATTAAAATTCATCATTACATGGATATTTGGGTAGTTCCTCAGTAATTAAATCAATTTAATTATTCAGAACAGATACATCTTCTATTCATAGGATATCCTTATTTTTCATAAATTTTATTTTATCCTCTTTTTGTCTAGGAATTTCATCTATATAAGACACTAGAGGTGGTTTTGAATAAAAATCAAGAAATAATGTGTATCATATAAAAAAATTGATTCTATGACTGCCTCACATACTATAATCTATTTATAAAAAAATAAATTTTTTCATTGAACTTTGAGAGCTAATTCATTCCATGAATTATAATAAATTCAATAATTGATGTAACAATAAAGTTCGAAACTAGAAAACCTCCAAGAATAAAAATAATAATAAAACATAATATATTTTTAATATAGAAATATATCCATTGAATTTTTTAATAAAAAAACTTCATAATGTATTATGATATTTTTCAATGTTATTAGAAAAATTAAAATTTATAAACTGTCTGTAGATCAAAAATAAAATAATTTACTATTTTACTTTGATTTTATGAATATAGTAACTACTATGAAAACATTTTTCACTTGAAATTTTACCATTTTAATTTCACAAGCCCAACCTTTCTCCCTTGGCCTGTCTAGAGGTAGTTCTTTTAATTCTTTAGGAATTGATTATATTAAAATAACATATCATTATAATTGAATAATTAGAAGATTGGAAGTTTACCTTTTCCATGTTCAATCATGTTCTTCATAGAATTTTTCTATCTAATTATAACTAACTCTCAATCCCATTAATAAATACCTAGAGTGTTTCCCCCACAATTATTGTATAATAGAAATTATTCACTTTATTTTTTCTGTTTTTCCAAATTTCATTCAATATTGTTTAAAATTTTCTCTTATTCTCTTTAATTATTTTAAAAATAATGGAATTTGAGAACTTATACATATACCTGATAATAATTATCATCACCACCTCATATGTAGAGAAATTCTGATAGACTAATTTCCTTCAAATTATTATCTTTATTCTATCAAATAAATGGTCAATTTTATATTCTGGATTACATATATAATCCAAAATATGACTTTATAATATTGTAAATGTAGAATTATAATAAAAAACATTTCCTTATTATTATGTTATAATTTTAAAGAATTTATTTCTATAACATCTCATTTCTCTCAAGGAAAATACTTCCCCGAGAATATGATCATAATATCATTCCATTCCATTCCTTCTATATATTAATATTTCATAGTATATTAAATCAATGAACCCCAGTTAACAACATAACCTAATAGAAAATATAAAACTACGATAAAATTTTCAATTTCACTACATCCCAATGTGATGAATATTTTCTGAAAATATTTAATTCATTACTATAACATTGATGGATTAGTAGTATTAATAAAACAGATAGGTTTCTACCTAAACAAATAATCCAACATTGGTATACCTTGTTGATGGGAAATAGGGTTTTCCATGTGGGCAAGGATTTTTGTCATAAATTGAGTCAAATACATTAATTTAGTTACAATCCACAAATATTTAACACCAAATTCATTTATTTTTTAATGAGGGAAAATCATACACTAGTTATGGGTTTTGAAATAATTTTTATTCCTTACATTAGGATCCATTTATAAAAAATTAATTTACCTAATTAGTTAATGAATAGAATGATAAATTATTAATCATAGAATATAGTTTCTATAAATTTTTAAAAAATATGCATCAATTATTTTATGCATTCTAGAAAAATTTATATAATTTTTTAATGGTTTGTAATATCATTTTATTGGTTAAATGTGTTCTTCTAAATATATTTTTAGAGGTTTTTAATAAAATTTACTTGATTATAAATTATTAATTATATTATATAATTCATATTAATTTAATAAAAATTCATATTAATTATTCAATCCATTATAGGTAATATTATATAATTTGATATGGGTTAGTCATAGGTTTATGTTGTTTGAAAATGTTCTTCTTAAATATAGTTCTAAATGTTTTTACTAAAAATTCTATAATATCTATCATAACAACCTCAACTTAAATATACAAATCTTTATGTTATTTATTAAAATGGTATATAATAAATAATATTTTATTAAAAATGATCCAAAAGTTTAGTAGTCTCAGTACACTAGATACATATATAGTTATTATAT
Source organism: Viscum album (assembly GCA_963277665.1). Taxonomy (NCBI): domain Eukaryota; kingdom Viridiplantae; phylum Streptophyta; class Magnoliopsida; order Santalales; family Viscaceae; genus Viscum; species Viscum album. The sequence goes on from OY728137.1 coordinate 1,721,296,301, forward strand.
TTAATTTTAAATTTTAACAACATTATAAAAATATTAAAAAATTATTATTTCTCAACACTTATCCTTAGTTCAAAAAAATTATTCCCCTAATTTCTATGTTTAATAGGGAAAAAATATAATATTTGAGATTAGATTCTCAGTAAGGGTGTTGAAATAGTGGGTTCCCAATACCCAACTATTCCATACTTTTGATTACCATATCATGTATACAGTTAGATATACATGATGTAATCTTACCATTATAGTGTATAATTTTTTGTGTCCACTATTTAATAGTAATTTACAAAGATTCATTATTGTGTCGAGAGGTTATAGAATATCCCATACTATTATTAGAACCTCAAGATACAATGACATTAATCTTAAATATAATTTCTACGGTCTAGATACATCTTACTGACTGGACACAATAGATGTTTAACTACCAGGTTTTGGGAGATCATAAGCATTGAGACTTCTTCTCATGAAGTTCACACTTGGTGATCTCGAGTAGTCAGATCAAGAGGATAGATCCACCAAAAGAGACACCACATGTTTTGAGTTTCATTGGATGTTCTTATCTATAGGAATGTGTATTGGTCTCCTCACTTGAAACCATTAACAGTATGTACCATTTGGTTGTTTACTTTTAAGCAAGGAAAAAACCATGTTATTGAAATATTGGAGAGGTATCTTGTGTTGGATGCTTCATTGGTGGTATGACATTAGTAGAATTGTAAAGAAAGGATTTTTCGCTTCCATGTTTAGGAAGTTTTATATCTCAGGACTAGATGATCAGGATGGTGCTACCTTCATAAGTCCTTAGCCAAAGCAGTAGAAAGGTAAATCCATCTGATAAGATCAAAAAATAATAAGGTAATAAAAGGGTGATGAGACATGTGTGTTTCCTTATTTATGAGATATTTAATGATAAAGAGATTATAGTATACAGTCTATGTTCATTGGTTGGTTGTTGTTGTTATCAAAATATTTATCTCTTTAGGGGGCATGAGGTGTTTCTAGACTCCAGTCTTAGACTGTGTATTTTATTCACTACTATTGAGATATGTGCCTAGAGGGTTACACAGAATATAGTATTCAAGAATCTGACTTATTCATTTGAATAGGTATATGGAAATGGTAAGACCCACCATGGGGTCTGAGTGTTTTCCAATTTATCGATCACCAAAATAATTTATTAAATAAATTATTATTAATGTTATTAATAAGTGGGATTTAATTTAATTAATATATTTACAATTTAAGTAAATATGATAAAATATTAGTCGAACAAATATTATTTTAATATTTAAGGTTTATTTAATATTAAGTGGGATAGCGATTCGAGTTAAATGGATCAGTTTTTATCATATAATATATTGTATATATATTACAAGTATGTGATAAAATAATAAATAATATTGACGCAATTTATTTAGTCATTATTATTTATTTAGTGGACGTTGAAATAAATAGGGGTCAGGGAACCCAACTAGGTATTTTAAAACACCACTATAATATGAGGTAATTCCCTCTCTCCATATGAGACAATTCATTCATTTTTATGTAATGAAAATGAGAAAATCTCTTTCCTCCCACTTCTTTGATAGATAAGCATATGATCCAAGAGCTTGGATGAAGATCTTATTCAATAATCAATGGGATCTCAATGTAGTGATCATCGAGACATTGAATACATCGTTGGATCATCACGCCAGCACCCATAATTTGATGATCGATGTTCAATTATATTTTAGAAGTGTGTATGGATGATCTAGAGGGATCCTACAATGGATTCTTCAAGCGACGATCACCATCGACTAGTTGTAGTTGACCACAACATCATATTTTAAATGGGTATGTTTTCATTTTAATTTCTATGCTCTTTATAATTTACACGAGATCCTCAGACCTTAACGAGGCTCAGATCAATGGTTATGACATGTTTTGTCATCCCTTTGATGAAAAATTTAAAATCCTCATCCCACTAGCATCCGTTGTGGGCCCTAGTAACCTTTTAGTTGAATCATAGGGTCACATAAATTTTCTGATCAAAATAAAAAATAATTTGCATAAAATTAAGTAGAGGGTTTAAAATTGGTCTCAAAGGTTCAAAACGAATGTTAATACGATTTCTAATGACCAAGTTATAGTGAGTTTAATATTTCGGATTGGATTAAATATGTGATTTGATCTCAGGTATTAATTTTTAAAACGTTACTGATCATCGGTATTGTTTTGTATTTTTTTTTTAAAAACGTAAACAAGGATGAAAATTATTATTATTAAATAATAATACTTATCATTATTAATATATAGTAATAATTTATTTATAATTATAATAATATTTATTATTTTTTTATTATTATAATAATTATTATTATAATATTTATAATAAAAGGCTATTTAGGCTTTAGAAATTTTTGTGTGTGGAAAAACACACAAAAGAAAAATGGGAAAAGGAGGAGGAGACTTAGAAAGAGAGAATCAAAAAAAGGAAGGGGAGACTTGACTTGGAGAATTCCACAATTCCACACTTTAAAAAACAAAAGAATCTCTTTTAAAAAGTAGGAGTATATTTATTTAAATAAATAAAGGGGTGTGGGGGGTCCACGTGTACCCCCATGGACTTCTTCCTCATTATGCCAAACTAGGGCAAGCCGCCGCCCCGAATGTGTTGTGTACCAGGAGGGTCGACCTCCTCTATTCACACTATTGGTGCACCTTCTGCTCCTCGCGTTATGCTGCCCTCGGCAATGCTCTTTGCTTGTTGTCATTTTCACCAGGTCCTAGGAACCTTGCGCTGGAGCCCCCACTGCTCACGGTCTCAGCCACAGTCCTCTTCCCCAACTGCTGCCCAACTCGTACCACTGCCCTCTGTCCCAACCAGAGCTGCTATCTGCTTCACTGTCACCTTGTCTCGGTCGTCCTCTCCATTCACTCTAGCATCGCCATGCGCCGTCACTCAGTCCCTCCATTCTTACTGACCTATGTCGAGGCCTCCTCCCATTGTAGCTTCCCCTACTAGCTACTACTCTCGGTTCTAGTCGGTGCCTTGCTCCAGTCCCCGCCGGCGATCTACGGATGCCCGCTGCTCTGGCAGCATCCGTCATCCACCGTGTCGGCCCGATATTGGCTGGATGAACAGGTAAATCCAGATGTTTCTAGACCACTGTTGTGCTTCCTTTCGCAGTTGTTCACCATTGTCCAAGAACAGACCTACCTCAGGTGCAGGTAATCCCTAACATCTTCTGTAGGGTCTGGTTTGTCTCAGGGCAGACCTACCTGGCCCATATAAGCCATCCACGGGCTATGCCTGGCCAGTTACGAATTTGTGCATGTTTAGCGCGACCTGCGACGGTCCAGAGAATGGTTTTGAGACCCATGTTTTAATTTCAATTAATAGAATTAATTAATTTTACTATGAAAATTAATTAAAGTAACTGATATATTAATTGCGTTTTAAAATAAATAAATTTTAATACATGGATAAAATTAATTCAATTTGGTTATTAAATTGAATTTAATTAATTAATTTAATTTTGATATTAAAAATAAATTAATTAACAGCTCAATAAGTAATTAATTTATTTGAATTTATTGATTCATTTAATTTAATTTATAACCCTCATACTTATTTAATGTAAATTTATTTTATCGCGCATTGATTTTACCCGTCTACTGGTCTTGAGCACTGACACTTGTATGTCTAAATTTAATTATTTATTTAATTAATTATTTAACTGTGTGTGATGATTGTAATTAATTAAATGATGGTCTTCACATCGTCTTTATTTTCAGTTGAAATGTATAATGACTCGCGTCTCCAATTTACCTGGTGTACATTTATACACCTAGTCCCCCTCACCTGCGCGTGAGAATATTTGTATTTTAGATGAAGATGATGCAAGAGGTGACATGGAACCTTCCAGGATGAGCCAGTGTACATTTATCAAGACAATTCAAGATGACACATGGATCCATCCAAGACGAGGCGATACTCCAAGATGTGATGTGGACCCCACTAAGAGGGGGAAATACTTTAGAAGAGAAGCGAATATAAAAGATATGGGAAAGCTTCATCAAGATTCAAGCTTCAACTCAGGTATGATACCCATAGTTTGTTTAGATGCTCAAGACCAGTTGGTTAATAGTTTATCTTTATGCATTTATTTATTATTTTATGCATTTATTAATAGCGGGAGAAATACATAAAATAATTGATAATAAAATTCATAAAGAAGCGGTGTGTGTTTTTCTATTAATGTTTAGTTGTGAGAGTGAAAACATAGATGGAAAAGATTAATATAAATGGGTTATATTTTTTGAGAAAAAAAACACAAAAAACCCTCAATGTAATATTACGTCATTACGACCATCCACCATTCAAGTTTGAACAAAACCGGGTGTCCGGGGTGCCAAACATGCCATAGTTGAGGGTTCCTCTTACTACCGAGGAGTTCTTATAAAACGGGTGGGTTGACTTAACTAAAATTTCAGCAGAGAAATATCTATATCTAGATTTTTGTAATTTTAGAGGCAATAATTGAGTAAATATAGTAATGATTTTAGATGTTGGGACTTCACTCAACAGATCATGGAACCGCGATTTAATGTGGTTGGCCATCCAAACACCTACTTTGAACCCTCCAAGTATTGGCATAATCATACCTTGTAGACTAAGAGGGAGGTTTAGAGATCCTTGACACTAGAATACTCAAATAATATAGTATTCCAATTCTAGAAAAATGGTTCCTATAATTCGATAAATTTTTGGGAGATATTTAATGATTAAATTAATTTGTAATGGGGCATCTGATAATCTCATAAAAAAGTAATAATCTGTTAAAATTTGTTTATAGAGAATGGAAAGTAATACCACATGTAAAACTGTGATAAATAGTGAATAAATTTAATGTACAAACAAGAAAAAATTTCAAATGTAGTACATAGCCTTGCACATATTACTATTATGTTGTAAATCCAAGGTGCTTGTGTCCCAACCTGTTAAGCCACCTCAGGAAGAAAGAGTGTAAAATTTCTTTACATGAGACTCATGAATAAAACATATGATTGTTCTGTCATAATTCCATCATCAATGTCTGATGTTATTTGTGGCCACTACATCATGAAATGGATGATGTTACATGTAGTCTCGTCTCCAAGAATTTTCCAAGGAGAAAGCTAAGAAAGATTTGAATGTGATGATTGCACTCGCTTTGTGTAAAGTGAAAGAAAGTTGATCATCTTTTATGGCATCCCATTATTATTCCTTTGACACCCGATTACTCTAGTTTCATTTAAGGATACAAATTAATGGTATAGAGTAAGCTCTTCATTACCTTTAAGGTAATATTCTCCAAGTAACCAGAATATTAAAGATAGCACCATCTTTTGTTCTTATAGAGAATATATATAAATAAAATTCGAAAAGGACTATGGAAGGTTATCCCAAAGGCACCTTCATCATTGTCTTAAAAGAAAAGTTGTTGGTTATATAATATAAGGTTATTTTCATTGTATATAATTAAATAAATTTATGGAAGTTTAAAATGAAATGAACTAAAATACAAGAAGATAGTACCCTCTTCTCATTTAGGTATATTAATCAATACATATTAATGTTTCTAAAATACTTCTTGGGTATTGAATACAATATGACAAAAAAAATTTGTATTTAAATATAGTAACCAAGTAAGTATAGAAACATTATAACAAGTAAGGTGTCTTCTCCAAGCAGCTGAGAAAAGGGTGATTCCTAAGTCAATAGTGAGAAACACAAAACATCTATTTTCTAAGTGAATGATTTTAGTCGAAAATTTTTTTGATTATAACCAACACATTTATCTCACATTCCCATTTGGTAATAATGATACATTATTCCATGTTCAGGAATAAATGTTTTTTGTGGTATAACATAATCAACAAATAGTTCAGAAATACTTAAATCAAAGGAAATGCATGATTAATATAAAAATGTAAGACTTATCCAGTTATGGAAAGATGATTCTTTTTCAAGTAAAACTAAAAGTGGACTTCAAGAATATACCCAGTATGGTATTTAGGCTTAGCATGGCTAAACACCTTTGGTATTATTGATATCTTTAGTTTATACAAATAAACCTTTAGAAATAAAGGTATGCCACAAAGATTTCATGGTTAGTTCAACTTGAGAGTGTGATCTTTTCCAAAAGAAATATAGAGGTAAGGATACTTCATAAGATTCCTTTATGGTATTAAGTAATTTAATAGTGAATTATATGCATGGTCAGAAGAGATGAGTTGCTTCAGATCGGCATGCCGAAGAATATCTTGACCAAACCTTCATCGATCATGATAATGTAGTGTGGAGTACATCATAAATGCACATTACCTTATCTACATCATGACATTGATATTCATAAGGAGGATCAATGATGATTCTCACATGTAAACATTGAACAACAAAATTTAGCATGGATAAATTCATATATGAAAATTTTATATATCAAAGTAATGGTGTGAGTAATATCAATGTTACAACATGTAGAAAATTCCATTATATTCCATGAAGCGCTTTACAAATAACAGTGAAATCGCATAACCAATATTACAACTGAAATATGATAAATGGATATCATATGATTCATAGTATGATCAGAATCAATTATGTCATAGGAGAAGCTTATATGCAAAGAGTTTGTTATAATTTAATCAAAAATGCATTAAGTTAAACACATTGTGCATCTAAGGTAATTATCCAAACGGTTTCATAGGATATTATGTTAATCCCTAAGATAGAAAAGACGTGGTGAAGTGATAGAATACATTTCCATATAAGGGTACACATCTCTATTAGTGATCGTGGGAGATGATTTGACTTGGACTTAGTAAATGCTCGAGATGCACAAATGGTTGACATAGGAACAAGTTTCACAAGTTCATGTGGAAGAGGCATGTTCTAGTGACAAATAATGTGTATGAAGAATTAAAACATGGTGATGGTTTTATATTCACCACAGTTGGTGATAAATTATTAATTAAGAATAATAAATCCTACATGTAAGCAGTATATAAAAATTAGCTAAGACTGAAAAGACAAATTAAAATTTAGTAATGGATTACATGTATCAAATTACATGGGTGCGTATAAATTGAATACTACAGTGAGTATTAAAATGAGATGATACATGGATGGTACAAGCCTAGTATCAATAAGGATCGATTGGTTATACCATGTTGGTATGCCTAAATCTATTAGAATTTTACTTATCATAGCTAACATCTAAGATCATTATATTGGTCATTGGATGTCAAGATCATCTTTCTTGGAAGGTGTTTATATGAAACAAATAGAAAAGTATGATGACACCATCAAATTCCAATGTAGGCTACAAGTTACTGAAATCTAGTTCTGGATAAAAGTAAGACAAAAGGTCATAGAGCATTCATTTTGAATGAATCATTTCCTTGTGTCTACTAAATGTTAGTGGGAGCACCAGAGTTTTCAAGAGAAATATGTTTAGAAATGTATTAAAAACATATATTGATATTATAGTTAGATAAGATTGGGATAAAAAATAATTCTCCAGTAATTGACTTAAAGTAGAAACCTAATTTTTTGGGAACTGGATCTATCGAAATAGATCTAATGGTTTTTTGGACTAGGTCAATCATACATAAAGTGACATTGTATTGAAAAAATACAAGTTTTAATAATTCAAGTTCATAATTTTTCTCAATTTCACAAGGATTAATCTCTTCAAGTTGACATGTTCGTAACATGGGAAGAGATTAAAGTTGTGATTTGAGTTCCATACGCTTCAGCAATGGACCAATCACATATTCCATGATATATACAATAATTGATACTGCCAAGATATACTTTATAATAGAAAGATATCAATTATACCTGGGATAACTACAAGTGAAGAATTCATAACTATCATCTTGATCTTCGAAAAGTACAAATGATATGTACCTGATATATAAATAATAAGGTATACTAGGGACACAAACTAGTAATACCTAGTTCAATTTGATCTACTATCACAATTAATCTAAGGTGATAAACGATTCAAGATCATAAAATCTAGTGGTAGTCATACCTACAAATACAGAGTACGTTACAGCTTCTAAGGAAGCTAATAAGTAGTTATCAACTACAACAATTTGATCTAGTTATTAGAATCACACCCAGTCAGAAAAGTATTATCATAATATAAATTACGATATTCTCACTATCCAAGATTTCAAGTTATGAAAATGGAAAAAAGTGATATACTCGGGGATGCCTTATCTTTAGAAGTTTTACTCAAGAATATCTATAGCAGAAGTTCCATGTAGTGAAAACGTGGAAGGCCTAGCAGTTATGCCATTACTCATCAGAAGCATGATCTTTATCATGTGAGTAGCTAATTAGTTTGGTTACAAAGATGGCTGAAGTGAAAGTGGGAGTGTTGAAATACTGGGTTCTGTAAACCCAACTATGTCATACTTTTGGAAACCATATCATGTATACAGTTAAATATACATGATGTAATCTTACCATTATAGTGTATACTTTTCTTCACCCATTATTGAAAGGTAATTTCCAAATATTAATTTTCTTGTCGCGATGTTATAGAAGATCTCATACTATAAGGAGAACCAAAAGATACTATGAAATTAATCTTAAATATATTTTCTATGGTATAGATACATATTTCTAACTATACATAGTAGATATTCAACTATCAGGTGATGGGGGCTCATAATCATTGAGACTTATTCTCATGAAGTTTGGACTTAGTGATCTCCAATAGTGAGATCATGAGGAAAGAACTTCCCATAGGAACACCAAATGTTTTCACTGTTATTGTCTATTCTTATCGACATACATGTGTATTGGTCTTCTAACATTAGACCATTACTAGTGTAAACCATTTGATTGCGTACTTTGATGCAAATAAAAAACCATGATATTGAAATCATGGCAAGGTATCTTGTGTTGGGTGCGTTGTTGGTGGTATGAAATTAGTTGAATGGTCAAGAAAGGATTTGTTGCTTCCATGTTTAGGAATTTTTTTATCTCAGGTCTGGTTGATCACAATGGTTCTACCTTCATAAGTCTTTGGCCAAAGAAGTAGGAAGGTAAATCCATCTGATAAGATCAACAAATAATAATGAAAGAAAAAGGGTGATGAAACTAGTATGCATCCTGCTTTATGAGAAATTTAATGATAAATAGATTATAGTACACAGTTACTGTTCATTGGTTGGTTGTCGTTTCTATGAAAATACTTATCTCTATGGGGGCCATGGGGGATTCCAAGAGTCTACTCTTAGTCTGTGTATTTTTATTCACTACTATTGAGATAAGGTCCTAGAGGTCACACATAATAGCGTATTCAAGAATCTTCCCTATTTAGTTGAATATGTATATGGACATGGTGTTCCCCACCATGGGTTTTGAGTGTTGTCCAAGTTATCGATCACCAAAAGACTTAAATAAATTCACTATTATTCAAGTTATGAATAAGTAAGATTGAATTTATTTAATGTATTTTAAAGTTAAATACATACGTGAAAATATTGATCAAAAAAATATTATTTTAATTTTCAAGGTTCTGTTAATATTAATCTGGATAGAAAGTTGAGTTAAATGGATCTATTTTTATCGTGTAATATATTGTATATATATTACAAGTATGTGATAAAATAATAAATAATATTGATGTAGTTTAGTTCTTCATTATTATTTATTTAGTGGAAGTTGAAATAAACGGGGGCTAGGGAACCCAAATACATAATATATATAAGTATGGACATAGAAAATAAAAAATATAGTTTTTCTAATGGGATATACCTATGATTCAAGTGGATATATAATTTTAAGAACTACCCATCACATAAAAATTCCAATGTATCTATTATAAAAAATTATATGATAATCAATAAAATTCATAATCATAAATAAATAACCTCTTAAATAACAATGAATATGTAATAAATAGTTATCCAAATAAAAATAATGGGTTGATGTATTTTTAAGTTTTCCCCAGTCAATGGAAAAATATGGATATCATGGTGAGAATCCATAAATAAAATTATAAACTATAGGATATTCATAATAAAAGTTAAATTATCCATATCAAATTAATTGTAATAGAATAATAAGGTAGGGTACCTTCATTATACATGTATATTCATAAGAGTATAAATTAAATTCAATAGATTGAAATGGTAGGATACCCATGAAATAATAATAAAAACCTCTAAAAAATTAAGAGTATGTGACAAAAATATTTGATTTACATAAATAAAACAAAATTTTCCTAAGGATAAACTTTCATGATGGCATGATTTGATACCAAAGGTGAAAATATAAAAAAATAGAGTTTAATTTACCATAAAAACTATAGAGTCTCCATAAGGTATATCTCTTCCATCCTTCTTAGATAATTTCCAAATTTTGGAAATTATATATCCATAATACCATAAATACATTTAATATATAAGTATTTGGATACTGGAGTTTATAGATATGAAAGTATTTTTTCATTTTAATGAATTTAGAAGGGGTAAAATGAGTGTGAGTAGTAATATCTTATTCATATTACAATAAAGAATTTATAATAATTAGTTAAAATAATATTTTAATTGGAATTTTAAATTAGTTGAAAAGGATTATAAATGAAAATTAAAAAAATGAGATTAAGAACCATTATTGTACTAAGAGCTTCCAAGAACTTGTCAAAGATATCCATATATACTTAAGAACATTTTAGAAGGACTCTTAGAGAGAGAAAATTTGAGGATAAATCTGTTCAATGATTTTGGAGGGAAATAGAATGGGAGGATGGGTTGGTATTTATTAAAAATGAGGGTGAATTGTTTAATGGTTTTGATACACATTCTTTGCATGTACAAGTTGTGAAAAACTCAATAAAATTGTCTCACCCATATATTTAGATCATGATATTTAAAATTTAATTTTTTTTAAATTTACATGTTAAATAAAAAAAATATTTTTTATTTTAATTTATCAATGAAAAATACCAATATTCATGAAGAATTGTTTTAAAAAACCTAAATACATTTTAGACTTTAGAAACATCTTTAAACGTTTGGATATTTTAATTTAATGTTTTTAAATAAATTGTTTTAATTATTAAATATATTTTTTGTTGCAAATTAATATATATTATTTATTAAATAATTTTTACATCAAAATAATTCATATTTCCTACCATATATGCATACCGTATTTAATTATTTGTCTAAAAATTAAAATATCATAAATAATTATCTCAAAATCACCATTGGCTAATTTCAACATGATAATTAAATATTTGAATTCCTTTTTGTGAAAATAATTTTATATACATGAGAAATATTTTTATTAATTTAAACTCTTAGAGTATTTTAAAACCATACATTTTATGCCAAAATTTTAAGAACATAGTTTTAATAAATTTTACATTATTTTAAGACATGTGTATTTAATTATGGAGATTGGGGGTTCAACCCTTCATCAGTTTCATTTTATTCTAATATAGGAATATTTTTTATGATATGATACATATCCTCATGTGATCTTTGTGAAAAATAATTCATGGGCCAAAGAGGTGGTCATGATATGTTCATGGAAGGAGATTAATTATGTTGGATGAGAATCAAGACATTAAGGTTAGAGCATTAGGAGACATCTATAATAGATAATGGACATGAATGGGATGTGTATGTGTTACATAGATGATTTGGGTGGTGGAGTGCATCATCGATGTTGCGGGTGAGGTTCTAAGAGTGATTATAACCTCTATAGATGAACCCAAAATCAACATAGAATGGAAAAATTAGAAGTTGCAAGAAGAATTATTGGCATAAAGATATTGATTCAATTGATATATATATAATATAACAAAATTATTGAAACCAATAATTTTCATACAAAGATATCACATATTAATATTTGAATATTCAGTACATAGCATAACGATCAACATAATAATATCATAGATCTTGTAACTTTGGAAACATGTACACATAAGAAACCAGTTCAAAAGTGAAATACATCATCTCATACTAAGTTATTCATAACTAGAACCCTTCTTAGAAATATCATACATAATACCATTATTCATAACCAAGGGAATGGAAACATAAAAAATAGTTAACTCAAATGACTGGTATTGGTAATCAAGGAATATAACAATGATTATATGATAATAACCTGTGCATTAGGGAATGATAATATGAGTAAGAAATTTCAAATCCCTACCTTTCATGACAATGATTATAATATTGATTCTTGTAATAAATCTTAGTAGTTCATAAGACATGAATCATACATGAGTAAAATAACAGAGTCATGAGAGCATAAAATAGAAATGTGAATGTTTTAAAAATATAATATTATAACATTTGAAAATGTATAAATAGTTAAAAGTTTATTCATTAAGTTAAGGATATAAAATTAGGACATCGTATAAACTTTGGATAAGAAAACCAGGTCAACACATAATTCTATATACATGAAATCCAAGTCCACGCATAGACTTATTTACATGAAAACTAAGAAAGAACTTATTTTTGTGGATATGAAAGGTAGTTCCATGAATGACATTGTGGACATGAAATCAAGTTAACATGTAAAATATTTAACTCATGAGTTATCCATATTTTGCCAATGAATTGGAGGGATATATTATTATAGGACCACCCATAACATAATTAAAATCAAATATATGTATGTTTTGAAATCATTAAACATTTATCATATCATCATATCATAACCTGTTCAAATAAATATTGTTTCAAAAATATTTTTTCCTATTACAACCCATGTAAAACTAATGGGTTTCATCAACATTTTATTATAGCATAACTTGTGGAAAATAAATGGGTTTCATAAAAATATTTTCATCCAAATAATAAAATATAAATAGATAGGATAAGGATGGTTTAATTAGATCATATCCCTAGTAAATTATAAGAAACATCTGAGATATTTTTACTTGATGAATATAAATACCATAGACATATCATTACAAATTTATTTAAGAAAATATTTATTTTATTTTTAAATAACTACGTTAAAGTATAAAATTTTTACAAATATTTAAGAAATAATTTTATGTGAATATAAACTTGCAAAAAATTTGAGGTAGTTTTCAATCATAGGTTAGTCGTGACGGTTGGAAATACAATTCATGTTGTACATGTTAAAACAAAGATACCTATAATATTTTGTGGTAAAAAGTGGGAAGTGTCTCATTCAAAAAATGACAAGATGATTATTTTTAAATGATTTATAAAAAAAATCAAACATTGGTAAAACTGAATATAAAAATTATATAGTATCGTCAAAAATATTTATGATTTTTTTATAAAACATTGATATGGAAGGAAAATTATTTTTGATCAAAGAGAGGGAAAAAATTAAAATATGTAACTGTTAGGCGGAGAAAGAAAGGAAGTGATGGCAAGAGGGGGGGTGAATTGCCTTTTAAAAAATGATTAACAATTTAAAATCAAAGTGAAAGAATGCAGCGGAAATAAAGAAAGGCAAGACACACAACTTGATAACGGAGTTCGGCCTAAAACCCGGCCTACGTCTTCGCTCCCAACTCAACCGTTGAGAGATTTACTACCGCTTGCTTTTCAATGGTTGTAGCAAGAAACCCACTAGCCTTTTTACAGGTGAAGGCTAGCTCACCTATAACTCAAGACTTTTAAAAGGGAAGGCTTGACTAACCTCTTCACACCTTAAAGGTGGTGTGAAAACCCAAAGAGAGAGATGAGAGAAAGAGTTGGGGGTTTGTAGGCACAAACCCAAAATGATGCTCAAAATGATAAAAGCAATAAAAGCAGTAATTGGAGAAGCCTTGGGGGCCAAAGGTTTGATGGAGTTGATGAAGTGCTCTCCCAAGCTTCTTTTATGGAGCTCCTTGGATGTGGAAATGTGTTGGAGCAAATGGGATTCCCTTGGAGAAATCCGCCGGAGGTTCGCCAAATGATGGAAAATTTGTCCCGTGGGCTTCCTTGGCTTGGTTATGGTTCCGGTATTATTCCTTGGGCTTTCGGGGGTTCAAGGTCCTTTATTTAGAGAGGGGGAACCCTCAAATGGCCTTTGGAGGTCTTCGGAGCCGTTGGATAGGTCTTCGGAGCCGTTGGAGGCCAAGTGGACAGGCTGGTCAAAAGCCCAACGGCTAGTTTGACTGCCTCCACCGGCTGACCGGTACAGGGCCACCGGTTGGCCGGTGTGTGCAAAATGGAGGAGGGCTCGGGCTCAGGCTCCACCGGCTGGCCGGTGAGGAGTCCACCGGTTGGCCGGTGTTGAGGCAGTGGCTGACACTGTTCTGGCTGGGTGCCACCGGCTGACCGGTGCTGAGGCCACCGGTTGGCCAGTGCTGAGGCAGTGGCTGACACTGTTCTGGCTGGGTGCCACCGGCTGGCCGCTGGTGTGACACCGGTTGGCCAGTGGTCTGGACAGAGGGATGCCTTCTGTCCAGGCCTCCATCGGCTGGCCGGTGCTGAGCCACCGGTTGGCCGGTGCACATGAAAACAGTGCACTTTTCTCCTTTCTTGGCTTCAGCTTGCTTGGCCCAATTCCTTGGTAACCTTAAATGATTCATATCATCCAAAAACACTTGAAAGAGGATTAGATAAATAAGTGAGTGATTGTGATCATGAAAATCAAACCACGAGGGGTTCTAGAGGTACAACAGTAACTTCCTTAAATAACTAGAGGAGAATCAAATATATTAGTTTATTGATACATTTTTTATAAGATTCCATCATTGAATGGTTAATGATAAAAAATCCTGATAAACAATAAGTTTTGATCATAAATACTTTTCTAATTTTGTAATATTTTAATCGTAAGACCCATGATAGAGGGAAACATAGATAAATATTTATATCCTATAATCTTCTTGATACTAATCATAAAAGCATTCATTGGTTGTATATACACCACAAAAAATAAAAAAAGTTGTGAATACGACCTGTGTCTCATGGACATAAAATGATACAAAAACCCCTTACTACTTTAGAAACATTTGAATTGAAAGAAACATGAAATAATAACATTAAAATAAGATAAAAAATAAATAATTTCATAATATAACATGTAAAAGGTGCATTATATACACCATAGAAAAGAAAAAGTGTTGAATATGGCATATATCCCACAAAATTAAAAGTGAGTCTGGAATCCATTAAATGAAGTCTCAAATTATTTCATACACATTCAAACCTATTGTATAATAAATAAAGTTTTATTATAAATGTATCACAAAATCATAATTATATATATCAAACCATATATGATTCACTTTTGACCTTTTATCACAAGTTTATTAAAATATATTTATTAAAATCACTCTTATGAGTAATAAATGATTCATTTTTCATATAAGTTTTGGTTTAGTAGTTTTTTTCCCTTACTACCATACATGTCAATATAAAATAAAAAATTTATCAAATTTATTTATGGAAGTGGTACTCCACACATATTCAAGAGCGATATTTTTTTCAACTGATTGAATGGTTAGAAGGTAGATGTGATATTATAATTAAAGATGTATAATTATTTCATAAGTATCATATAAATACATTAAACCCATAATTATATCCATCATTAATAATCATGTATGGAAAACAAATTACATTGTTATATGAGGTGGTGGCCCACCGTACACACGATCAACAGTTTCATTCCCCATTTGATGGAAGAGTAAGTTGATATAGGTCATTGAATTAACGCAATAAAATCTTAGTATATTTAATATTCTTATGTTATTATATCATTATATTTTATGTGTATTTTAAAGAGTTAGAATAATAAATAAAAAAAATGAATAACTACATATTCTTTGGAGAACCTCTTTAGGTTTACACCTAAAGTCTTCATGGGAGGGTTTTTTAATAAACAAAGTCCTATAGGACATGGGAAGGGAATTAATGATAGGTATTTTTGTAATGATTTGATGAACCAAAAGTTTCATGAAGCATGTAGAGGATTGGATAAGATATTTTTTTATATTTGGGTGAGGAAACCCACTTGGAAACTAAGTGGAAATTTCACAAAAGAATAAAAATGCTAAATTAATTACCAAGAAAAATGATTCTAAATGATAATATATTTTAAAATTAAAAATGATAAGGTCTATATATGGCCATAAAATTGGACTTATATATGTTTAATGACCATAAATAACGTTATATTTTGGTTTAATAATTGTAAAACCTATTTTAACCATAACTGTGGTAATTAATTTTTATTGATTTTACTATTCATTATGACAAAAAATTAAGTTTGTCTTATTATAGAAAATAAAATTTTATGGTTACAAATAATCATTCAATTTTAACAAATTCAACTCACATAAGTGATATAATTTAATTCAAAATTAATCCCATATATGCGATGAAAAAATATTTTTTGAAAGGAACAATTTTCTTAAGTATAAAGCATTTTTCTATATAAATTCTAGATGAAGTTAATTAAAATTACCTAAATTAAATTAATAATAGAATTACTGAAATAATTTTATTTTTTTTATTTTAAAATAATATTTAATTTTTTAATTTCTTTAAATGAAAAGACATTTTTTCATAAAAATATAGTTTTTCACTATAAATTGAAAAATTAATTTTTTCAGAAAATTCTCAAAAAATCACATTATGATAATTTGGAATAGTTAATTTAAAAAATTAATTATATTTTTTCAAATAATTTTTCTAAAAGTTGTAAAAATTAAAATTATTATCTGTTCAAAAAAAAGTAGTAAAAATCATTTGGTTGAGAAAAAAGTAGTTTAGAAGCATTTAATAACTTTATAATAAAATTGGTACTTATATATCAATATGTTTTATTTATTTTAGAACATTGATACTAATTTTAAAAAATATTTATTCATATTCAAATCTCAAAATTTAATTTCTAGGATATAATTATGGAATTACATAATTATATTTTAATAGTATATTGTTGTTCGATTAAACTCGGTGTTACATATAACACATGATATTAAAGAAATTAAATATATCTAAAGAAAATATTTTATAAAATAATAGGGTCTTATATTCTACCCACATTAAAATGAATTTATTCCTATAAATTTTGTTACTCAAATTCAAACATCTGAGGAGACTTCTCTCTCATCACATCCTTAGGTTCCCATGTTGCTTCCTCAAATTGGTGATTTCACTACACAACCTTGACCAGTTGAGTGGTATTTTTCTGTAGCAGTTTATCTTTATGATATAAAATATCCACTAGTTATTATTCACAATAAATATATTTGTACAAAGTTATGGTGTCCTAGTTCACTACATGTGAAGGAACAGGTATGTACTTGCTCAGGAGAGATACAAGGAATGCGTAATGAACTTGAGAGAGTTTCAATGAAAGAACCAACTGATAAGCTACCATTTTTACTCAATAAAGAATATATAATGGTAAAATATACCTTGGGATCAATATTAACTTTATTATTAATCTCACAACTTTCTAATATGGGGAAATTCATAAAAAAAATTCACCCCAACTACAAATTCCAGATCATGTCGAAGATTGTCGTCATAATGTTCCTATTGACTCTAATATTACATGATGTAATTCTAAATGGATCTAAAATTAACTACCATTTATTCATCAAACTCTACTCCCAATTTCATTGTTTCTCCAAATTTATCTACTAATTTTGGATCCATACACTTCCTTCAATATGGGAATTCATAAGGATCCGTTAGAATGATTTAGTGGAAGCTATTGTTGTAAAAAAAACTCCATTAGAGAAAGGTGGTAATCCCAACCATCTTTGAAATAAAAATAATAATATCATAGAATATCTGATATAGTTTTAATGGTTCTCTCATAATGTCCATCTATCTAAGGATTTTAAGTTGTGTTGAAAAGTAACTCTAAATCTAAATCATGATAAATAATTCACCAAAACATCAAGATAATCTTGGGATCACAATCATATAGAATAAAATTTGGTACTCGATCAATACTTAACACTTACATAATTTACATTTTGTCAATGTAATCCAAAGATAAATTTTATCTAATAGTAATAAAATTTGATGATGTTATAAGGTGATTGACTATAACCCAAATAGAATTATGGCCTTTAGATGTTTTGGGGATTCTACTAACCAAATACACAATGATGGTTTCCCATTTCTATTTTGGTATGGATAATAGTTAAAGCATCCCCTTAAAAAATTTTATATCCACCTTAATGAACTAAAATACCAAGCATCGAGACAGATACTCAATAATATCTTTTTTATGTTATCTAACAAAAAATTTAATTTAAAATCTCTATATATCATTATACATCTAGGATAAATAGAGAATGAAGAAAAAATTGAATCCACTAATATATCCTTCATAAAATATGGTATATATAGAACAAATAAAATGTTCTGAAACCTTATCATTATATCTAAATCATTATTGAACTTTGGAATATTTCTCACCTTCTTTTAAATATCTACATCTTCCTTCGGTGCCTCTTTAATCTTCACTTAAATATATTTTTTAACACTTATTTAAGAATGAAAATATTTATAACCTTAATTCATGATTTCTATATCCATTATTTTTCAAATCAATAAATATTGTATCAATAGTGATCCTTATTATCGATAAGATAGCATGATCTTTTCAACTCAAACCATCAACCAACTTATTCACTTTCCTGGGTGTTAATGTATCAGGAAGTCATAATATTTAATTAGATCCAACAATCTTATCTAGTTCATATTCAACTATTTATGTGTGAATATATACTTTAGTATTTTATGATATGTATATATATCATGCCTTTCTCAATAAAGATAATTCTACCATACCTTTAATGAAAAATCACCATAGATAACTCCAAATATTGTGCTGTGTAATTTTTCTCATGAAATATTAATTTTCATGAGACATAAGTTATAACCATTCCATTCTATATAGGAACACATTCAAATCACTTCCTCAATGAATCATTATAGATTACAAACCCTTATCCACTATTGGTAAATATATAATAGGTGCACTGAATAACCTTCTCTTCTGTTACTTGAAACATTCCTCACATTCATCTATCTAAGAGAAAATGGATCCCTTTAGAGTTAAATTTGTGATTAGGTTAGATAATCATAATAAAATTTTCAAAAACATTCAATAATATCCAATCAAAACAAGAAAACTAGTAATCTTTGTCACAGTGGTTGTTCTAGACCAACATTCAATATCTTCTATCTTTGATGGATCCATATATTTACCCTCGCTTGAGATTATATGACCCAAAAATGAAATATTTATTAGCTAAAATTTATACTTGGAAAATTTTTCATAAAACTTATCCTTCTTCTAGGTCTTTAAAATAATTAGCAAGTGATATTAATGCTCTTCTTTTGTCCTTAAATATATAAGAATATCATCTATAATGACTAGCATAAAATGATCAAGGTAATCTGTGAATACTATATTCATTTAATATATTAATATAATGGGGTAACTAGTAAGACCAAATAGAATCACTATAAATTAAAATTGTCCATAACTTGTGTGAAAAGTTGTATTGGTTATTTTATCATAATTTACCCACAATTTATGATATCTATAATGAATTTAAATATTTTAAAAGTATGGATATATACATAGATGATCAAATACATCATCAATATGGGATATATGCTACTTTTTCTTGATAGTTATCCTATTAATTTCTTGATAATCAAGGAATATTATCCTTGATCTAAATTTCTTCTTTAAAAAATAATTTCACCCTTAGGTGAAACACTTATCCAAATGAATCTCTTTTCAATATTCACCTAGATATGGTCCTTTAATTCTTACAACTTAGTTAGGTCCATTCTATATTTTTCTTTTAAATTTGAATAGCACCAAGTATGAGTTCCATTGAAAACTCATCATCAAAATTCAGTGGAAGATAAGGAAAATCTTCTAAAAATAAATCAACAAACCCCTTCACAGTATACATATGTATAATTTTGTATTTATCTCCAATAATTTGATATAAGAAACCCTTTTAAATAGAAATAAAGACCCAAAAATTGATGTGATTTCTATAGGAAGTAAATAATTATTGTAACACTAATAGAAGATCATAGGTTGGTTTTGAACATAAAATTTGAATTCCCAACCTCTATAATTGATGTAGGATTTATATAGATAAATCTAATCCATTATTAAGATAACATCAAGTCATACCAGATGGAGGATAACAATATTTTTAGGAACAAAATTCCCATAAACTTCAACTGGATAAGAATAATAGATTCGATATTTGATCATCATTACATTTAGGGTTTTCATAGGTAATTAAACATTTAATTATTGAGGATATAAATTAAAATTCCTAGAGAATTATAATTATTCATATAAATATGATCAAATTGTGTAAATCAATATTTCGTCTTACCCATTACCACCTCAAAATCATCATTCTATTCTTAATTACTTACTAAAAAAGTGTGTGTATAAATATAAAGAAACATTAATCAAACTGATTAATCATGATAAATTATATTTAGGATGTATGAATCATGAAACCTTCTTTCCAATCAATTACACCATGGTTTTAACCTACTTTATCCATCTTCTTAATCTAAAAAATCTTTCATGATGGTTCATATATATTTTTTGAATTTCCAAAACATATCCCCCAAGAGGTTCAAACTAGGTGTTCTATAAGGCCCATCATCTTGCACTAGGTGAAAATTAAGTCAAATACCAATGAAGCATTTTCAATTTTATTACCCCTAGTTAAAATTATTATATATTTACACCCACATTAATTATCTATATTAGGATGTAAATTATTTGAAACTACTCATTCGATCCTTTACCAAAATTCTATGATATTTTCCTATACTTTGACATATCCCTATGGTTCTAAAAAACCTTTCTTATCCAAGATTGAAAAGTTTAACAAAACCTTTCTCTAATACCAACTATAGAGACCTATAATTTTTAAATAAAGATATATAATATTAATATATTAATATTTATTATATAAACATAACATTCCATGCAAAAAAATGTATTGTTTTACTATCTTTGGAAAGGGATACCTGGTGTGATGATTACTTCAGGGGGAGATATGCGGCGTCCTCTCCAGCTTTATGATGGTAGCGGAAACTGTGTCAGTCCCTCCCCCACCAGTGGGGGAGGGACTTTCATCATCTTTATATGGAGTGGAGTCCTCCTTTTCTTCCTTTTTTAAAGCCAATATTCTTCCCCCATTCCTACAATTCTCCTTATACCATAAGTTTCCCAAGTTGTATGAACGATGCCCTAATCTTCTATTTCCGATCATAGAGTTTTATGAAGCTTCGATGCTCCTCAATCAGACACTAATTTCTTTATTCTTGCAAATAAGGCCTTCGGTGGACAAATTTTCTACATTATTTTTCAGTTTGTGGTATTTATAGAATAGGTATACTATTGATTTTAATAACAGGAGGAACTTAATGATCCATTTAGAGTCATAGGAAAACCTGAATAAATCTTGGTCTAGATTGCCATGTAGCTATAATGGGTTCCTCTTCTATCTCCATAGATGGACATATGACTTTAATATGAAGTTAGACTCCAATTTATTGGTGATTTGGGTGAGTTTCCATAACCTTTCTCTTTATTTTTGGAATCCTTCAATTATTAGGATTTTTGGGAACTTTGTAGG
Source organism: Viscum album (assembly GCA_963277665.1). Classification (NCBI taxonomy): domain Eukaryota; kingdom Viridiplantae; phylum Streptophyta; class Magnoliopsida; order Santalales; family Viscaceae; genus Viscum; species Viscum album. The sequence continues at coordinate 1,721,317,957 of OY728137.1, forward strand.
TAGGTTCTTATGCTCTGATAGCTAAACCAAATTTTTGTGTCATCATGTTAATCCTTGAGTGTCTATCGAAGTACATGTTTTAATAAATCCTTATGATTTCATTTGGATTATAGTAGGAGAGTAATTGTATTGGAGGCATCAGGTGCTGTTTGAATCTTTGGTGAACTTTTGGTCTTTTTGAAAGTGTTTAGGCCATTCATCGGATGCCTATACACATGGGTCTAGATACCATGGTTTGTAGAAGGGTTTTGGAATAGGTGTACGCAAAGTTTTTGGGAATATTTTTGTCGATGGGCCCTCTAGTCAGGGAAATTTTGGTGTATAGATTTAGGAATAGGTGGTTCATGGGGAATCATGGGTTGGTATGAGTTCTTCCCAGAATATGGATATGGATTTGGGAAGAAAATCCAATATCCATGGAAGTGGAGATGTGTCTGGTCTGGATGAATTTCTGAAGTAACCTACTCAAGGAGGTGTTATATCTAAGAGAGGTAGTCAATCGGAGGTCATCCTTTTGGATTTATAGGATGTTGGGAGGTTTTCAGGATCTGGGATGACTTCTAATACCACTATTGGACTTCTAATTAAGTATAACCTATCAAATAAGGAGGCTCATTTATCACTCCCTGAACCAAAATATGTTGAAATTTTTTATAAATTGAATATTGGCCTTGGAAAACAGTGTTTAACTAAGTCTTCGAGCCCAATGATTGTAATATTAGAGGCACCTAATGAGGTTGAAATTGGAGTGGTTATTAAAAAGGAAGATATTGAGAAGAGCCAAGATATTGGTGAAAAAATTAAATGGTATCTACACATGGTAAAGATAGTGTGGGCTGGGAGAAGGCAACAAGTGGGGTGAGACCAGAAAGAACCAGTATAAATGTTAAAGATAGCAATATTTTTGAGTATCTTGAGTTTAATGACCCAAGATAGGATTTAAAGTGTGTAATGTCTTGGGATTTTTATTTAGGGAGGTATCTTTGGTATGTTTAGTTACATAGCATCCATCTTCAGACCACCTTGATAGCATCCAGGCAGTTGTGGTGAATGAGGTTCATGTTGAACATGTTGATGGTGAGGCCATATTTATGGGGAAATGGTTCATGCATCTATATTAAGAACCATAGGATGTTAGCCTCAACTTTGGTGTTCAGCGTGATAATGACTATAAAGAGATTGATGATACGGATTAGGAGTTAGAAGGTGATCTGTTCAGTCCCTCCACAGATGAACGGAAGGGAATCTATAATATGAGGAAGGATTACTCCTTTTTTTCTCTTCTTATGGAGGCACGGTCAGTGAATAAGTAGAAATCAAATAAGGTGGAAAAGTAGTTTATGTTAGGTGTTGTGCTTGAACAGTCCTTGGAATTTCTCTTGATCTCAGAGGAAGAATTGATTGAATAAGATTTTTCTCTCAACGATATTGAAGAAGAAACCACTAAAATGATGGGGAGATCATTACAGGTGACTCTCAATAAGGAGAAATATTCATGTATTGACATGTATAACCTGATCTTAGTGGGGTGAATAAATAATGGAAAGATTATCCTTATGTATTACATCCAGTCCTGGGACACGTTGGCCATTGAGTTCTAACATATTCTAATAGATGAACCAAACACTCAGGTAAACCAAATCTCTTGAAAATTATTTAGGGATATAAATTTTGGTAGGCTTAAATTGTTCTTTAATGGATATGTTATTTCCTTTTTTGTTTGAAACCATGGTTTCTCACTTTTTCCCTTAAATGTGTTTGAAAAATAAAAATTTAATTTTCATTCTTGTATCCTTGGAAACATGGAAAAGAAAACAACTGGATTATAAGTGAACTCAAACATCTCCCACTGAGTTCTTCATAACTTTCACCCTTCTTAAATATATCATACATAATACATTTCTACATAAATTAGGGAGGGTATAAAAATAAAGGGTGAGAACTAGATTCTTAGTAAGGGTAACCAAGGGATATATCAATGATCACATAATCATAGAATGAACATAATGGTGTATGAACATGAGCCTAAAATTTTCAAACCATACCTGACATAACAAGAATCATATTCTTGGGTCATGTTATAAATATTAGAAGTTTATATGGCATGTATCTTATGTGAATCAAAGAACATGAGCCATCACAGAAGAATATATACATAGTAATGTAAAAAAATATAATATTATCACATTGTGAACATGTATAAATAGAAACAGGTTCTCTCATTAAGTTAAGGACCTAAAATCATGCCCTAGAATTAACATATGGACCTAAAAACTAGGTCCTTGCACACTATTATAGACATAAAAGATAGATGAAAGAATAGAATCATGGGCATGAAAACCAGGTCCATGTTTATTTTATAGACATGAAATCTCAGTCTATATATAAAATTTTGAACATGAAATCATTTTCACACAAAAAATATTTACGCAATGAGTTATCCATCTTTACCCAATGCATTATAGGTCTATATAATTCTAGACTGACCCATCAAATGATTAAAATAATACATATGTGTGACATAAAATATTTATACATTCATCTTTTCATCATATCATAACCCAAGAAAACAAATTTGATTTCATAAATATTTCATTAGAAAATAACTCTTGGAAAAGAAACTGATTTAATTAAAATTTCATCACTTCATCATAGAAAAAAACCCATAGAAAATAAATGAGTTTCAAATACATATTTTCCACATAATCATAAACTATCTAGAGAAATGATAAGGATGGTATCATTAGATCATATCCCCGGTAAATCACAAGAAACGTCTAAGGTTTTTTTTATTAATGAATATAACTACCATAAAAAGATCATGAAAATATTATTGAAGGAAATACTCTTTCTATTTGGAAATAAGTTATTTAAAATATTAAAATATACAAAATATTGGAAAAAAACATTTTATTTGAAAAAAAATTGAAAATTTTAAAGGATATTTTAAATTATTTTGTTTTCATGATGGCAAAAATTACAATTCATGTTGTATATGTTAAAATAATGATTTCTTCAACATTTTTTGGTAAAAAATAAAAAAGTAACTAATTCGAAAAATGAAAAGAAGAATAATTTTAAAAAAAATAAAATGTAAAACATGGGTAAAAATGAATGTAAACAATAAAATAAGAATATTAAAACATTCTTGAATATATTTTTAGAAAAAATAGATATAAAAGAGAAATTATTTTTAACAAAAGAGATAAAAAAAAGTCTGTCTTATTTATAGAATTATTCTAGAATATTGAGTTTATAAAGAGAGGAATGTGAACAAAAATTAATTTTCATAAATAAACATATTAGAATAAAATTCATGAGTTTCTTGAGAGATAGATCATAATATTTCATCATCAGAAGCATAATAAAAATAAATCCTAATAAATAATGAGATTGTATCATAATACCCCTACCACTTTGGTAAATTTTGAATGATAATACCTATGATATAAATAAAATTATATTTATTTTTATATAATATAATTTTAATTATAATAATAATAAAATATATTAATGGGAAGTATATATACCACCCAGAAGAAACAAGTGGTGAATATGGTATGTATCCCTTTGAAAAAAAAAGGAGATGAAATCAGTTACCACTTTGGTAACCTTTGAATAATAAGTCCCATGAATGAATAAATATAATTTTATATAAATAATTTCAGGATATAACATGTCAAAGGGTAAGTATATTATCCACACAAAATAAATATTTTTTGAATATGGCATATATCCCATAAATGTAAAAGTGGGAAGATAATCCCTTACCTCAAGCCTTATATTCCATTGTACATATTAAAATCTACTTTTTAATAAACATAAGTTTATTATAAATCAATTAAAGAAACCTAATAATATATATCATACCATATATTATTTACATATAACCTTTTATCACCCATTTATTAATAATTCCTTATTAAAATCATTGTTCCTGGTGATGACTTATTCGTTTTTCATGTATGTTTTTGTTCAATAGTTTTGGTCCTTATAATTTGAATATGATTACATAACCATCATAATATTAATTATTATATAAATATTATATAAATTTATTATATATATATTTATAGTCATTGATAAAATTATATATTGAAAAATTAACTATACTATTAATGGAGACGGTAGGTCATACATACGCATGAATATTGTTTCCATTTTTTGATTGATGGAATGAAAGAAAGGTAGATAATAATTAAACATTATAGAATCATATTAATATCATATATATCATATATAATCAATAAATTTATCCTTATTACCTCTAATTTCAAAATAAAATGAAAAATGTGTCACATAGCTTCGTTGAGGCAATAGTCCAACATACGCATGAGTGACATTATTGGTTTTCAATGGATTAGAAGATAAGAATTTAGATGTGATATTATAATTAATGAAGTATAATAATTTCATAAAAATAATATATAAACTTTAAATGCTTCATTATATCCATCCGTGAGAATTGGGAATGGAAAAAAGTTACATCAGTTCGCAAGTACACATGATCGACGGTATTGTTTCCATTTGATGGAAGGTAAGATTGATATAGGTGTTGAAATTAACATAATTACACCTCAGTATATTTAAGATATTTATTTTATTATATAATCATGGTTTAATTGTGTTTTAATTATTTATAAGAATAAATAAAACAAAAATTAAAAGTTGAGGACTATACCCCTTCTTCGGAGTACCTCTTTAAGTTAACACCTAAATACTTTTTATGAGGGTTTCATAATCAAATCAAGGCCTATATAATGTGTGAAGGTCAGTAAGGAAGATATTTGGGAAGTTATTGTACAAAAAAAATAGTCATTAAGTGTTTATAGGATAGGAAAGGACATTTCCCTTTAATATGTTTGGGTGGGAGCCTAGTTGAAACAACATGGAAATATCCCAAACAAATACAAACTTATAGAGTCATTAGTAAGAAAAATGATTAAAAATAACCATTTATTTGAACTTGATAAATTATCAGGTTTAAATATGTATATAAAATAGGATTTGTAAAAGTTAAATTTCCAAGAATACTCTTATATTTTGGACTCACCTCATTTAAACTTATTTTATCTTTAACCATGGTAGTTAATTTTACTACTTTTACAATTCATTATGAAAAAAATGTAAGTTGGACTAATTATATAATATTAATTTTATTATTAAGAATAAATAATCCATTTTACCAACATCGTTTCATATAATTTTCATAATTTAATTTAAAATTAAACAGATAGACGTGGGAAAAGGTCGATTTTCCAAGGAAAACATTTTTTAAGTATAAAATGTTCTTGTATCTAAATTCAATATGGAATTAATTACAATGACATAAATTGGATTAATAATACTATTGTTGAACTATATTTTAAAACATTTTAAAATATTATATAACTTTTTAAATTCTTACAAAATAAATTTTTTAAAAAAAATCAAAAATTTTCATTATTCACCAAAAAATTATTCTTCTCAGAAAATTATCAAAAACTAACCAAAATAAAATTTTAAAATTTTGATTCCAAAAATTAATTTAATTTTTTCATATAAATTTTTTAAATGTTTCAAAAATTAATTTTATTATTTTTTCATAAAAAAAATATTTTTTAAAAAAATAGTATTTTTGAGCATATAAATACTTTAATAAAAATTAAGTGCTTATTTATAAATATGTTTCCATTATCTAAAACCTTCATAACTATTCTTAAAATTTTGTTTATTCTTATTTAAAAAATCAAATTTAATGGGTAGGTTATAATTTTCAAATTATATAATAATATTTTAATATTATATCGCAATTCGTTTAAATTTGGTGTGGTGTGTAACACAATCTATCGAAGAAATTAAATCTGTTTGAAAAAAATTTATAAAATCTTAGGGTGTTACAATATTAAAAAATATATAATATAAATATAATATGGCCAAAAATATCATGAACTATTAAAAAATACATTCTTATTAATCGATTAATACATATTATTTATATTTATTAGTTATAGTATTATAAAATAATGTTATGTTTTTTCCTAGTTGCTTTTATGGGTAATAGTCAAATTATTATAAAGATAGTCATATTACCATTTCACTATTCCAAATTTCACTTCACCCTTCTAATGGTTGTATTTATTGTTAAAAACAATACTCATCGTAATTTATAAAATCATTCATTTAATTTTCATTGTTTCTATATCTTGTCCATTCTATTTCTTGTAGTTTTCTTTATAATTGAAATGTATTTTTACATATTATTCCTTCAAAAATATTTTCCTATTGATTAAATTATTATAGTGTTTTCTTATATTGTTATGTTATCTATTGAACTAACTGTAGTTATTCTTTTGAATATAATTCTTGAAGGATCTCGGAACACCCTAAGAGTGGAAGGGTAAAATAGGGTGTCTAAATTTTCTTTTAAATTGATGGATCTTGTTCCTAGATTGGTAGGAACCTGTTAAACCTATCTGATGAGAATGTTAAGAAAACAAACAACCATATGAAAAGAAAATACACATCAACTTTACTTGGTTCCCCACTAAGGTTTATGTTCAAGGAACAGATGCCGAAAGGTTGTCAGTCATACCAAAGTGCACTAATTTTCACTATTTGTGGAGTAAAAATGTTTAGCACGGTAACTCTGTGCCACACACACTACCTTTATATGGTTTTATGGATAACACAATGTGTCCCTCAGATAACTTCTATTGAGTTCCCCTTGCTCACTGCATTGGGATGAATTTGAACTCGGTTTATCAACATTAAGGTCACTTCAATGGGTTGGAGTTAAATAATCCATCCTCAATTATGCCTAGATACTCTATTGAAGTCTCGTTTTCCCCTATAGATGTAATCAACTTTTCCACATACTGTTTATTCGTGAACTTTTCCTCTACGAACTGTCCTTCTTCCACTCCATATTATAGTGCTCCACATACCACCTCTGCATACCGCCTCTTCAAACTACGACTGTGTACCGCCTTCACAAACTGCATTCATGAACTGCCTTCAATTATACTCTCACATACCACTTCTTCACCGAGTACCAACTACTCCTTTGTGAGTTGTCTTTTGGTGTATGACCTTCCTTTGTGTATTGCCTTTCTCCGCATACCGCCTCAATTTCTCCATGTACTTCAAGAGCACCACAGACCAAGTTCTTCCTCCACTTACAGACTCTCCTATGTGGACCTGCCTTCCCATTGTGAACTATATAAAACCCTTTGAAAAAAATTTCTTCTACATGAACCTCTTTCGGACATAGGCTAATTCCCATAGCAATGAATTACACTAATGAATTTCACTATTCCAACTTAAAAATGGGATTACTGATCCTTATATAAGAAAATATATCTTCATAATATGCTAATCTGAGATTTTACAAACACTATGGAAATATGTGGATTTAGCGGTGATTTTTTTTTCATTTCACGGCGGTTTAAACTGCCGCTAAATCGTGCGTCAGGAAACTATTCGCGACGGTTTTGAAAACCGTCGTACAACGTTTCGTGATGGTTTTTTAGCGGCGGTTTTAACCGCCGCTAAATGATTTTGCGGTAGTTTTTTTATTTTTTTTATTTTTTATTTTTTTTTATTTTTTTTTATTTTTTTTTTATGTTTTTTTTATTTTTTTTATTTTTTTTATTTTTTTTATTTTTTTTATTTTTTTATTTTTTTATTTTTTTATTTTATTTTTTATTTAATTTATTTAATTTATTTATTTTATTTATTTTATTTATTTTATTTATTTTATTTCATTTTATTTATTTCATTTTATTTATTTCATTTTATTTATTTCATTTTGTTTATTTCATTTCATTTATTTCATTTATTTCATTTATTTGATTTATTTCATTTTCTTTATTTCATTTTATTTATTTTATTTATTTCATTTATTTCATCTATTTTATTTTCTTTTCGTTTATTTTATTTTATTTATTTTATTTATTTTATTTATTTTATTTATTATATTTATTTATTTCGTATTTATTTTATTTATTCGTATTTATTTTATTTATTTATTTCATATTTTATTTATTTCTTTCATATTTTATTTATTTATTTCGTATTTTATTTATTTATATCGTATTTTATTTATTTATTTCATATTTAATTTATTTATTTCGTATGTTATTTATTTATTTTTTATTTTATTTATTTATGTAGTATTTTATTTATTTATGTAGTATTTTATTTATTTATGTAGTATTTTATTTATTTATGTAGTATTTTATTTATTTATTTCATATTTTAATTATTTATTTCGTATTTATATTATTTATTTCGTATTTATATTATTTATTTCATTTATTTCGCAATACTTTATTTTCTTTTATCCATGCATGCATGATCATTCCCATGCACATGCCCATGCAAATGCCCATGCACTTGTCCATGCACTTGCCCAGGCAATATAAGGAAATACTGCAATTTATGAGATTTGAACCCCTAACCTTTTGCATATTTTCTAAAGACTTTACCACTCTAGCAAGCTCGTGACGTGGTTAATAAATAGAATTTAATATACTAATATATACTAATTGAACAAACAAATAATACATAACTAATAGATATAAACTCAATAATAAATAAACAATAAGCAATAGTCAATAATTAATAACAAATAATTAAAAATTAAAAATGATTGATTTATTAGTTATTTATTGAGTTATCTATTATTATTTCCTATTTATTATAATAAATAACAATTAAATTATAATAATATTTAAATAATTTATAAAATTATGAAAATAAAATAATAAAATAATAAAATTACAAAATTAAAAGGAAAAAGAAAAAATAATAAATAATAAATAATAAATAATAAATAATAAATAAGAAACAATAAATAAGAATAAATAAGAATAAATAATAATAAATAATAATAAATAAGAATAAATAATAAATAATAAATAATAAATAATAAATAATAAATAATAAATAACAAGAAATAAATAATAATAATTAATAAATAATAATAAACAAATAATTAATAATTAATAATTAATAATTAATAATAAATAATTAATAATTAATAATAAACGATAAATAATAAAGAATAAATAATAATAAATAATAATAAATAATAATAAATAATAATAAATAATAAATAATATATGACAAATAACAAATAACAAATAACAAATAACAAATAAAAAATAAAAAAATAATAAATAATAAATAATAATAAACAAATAATAAATAATAGATAATAAATAATAAATAATAAATAATAAATAATAAATAATAATAAATAATAAATAACAAACAATAAATAATAATAAATAACAAATAATAAATAATAATAAATAATAAATAATAAATAATAATTATTAATAGATAATAATACATATATAATAAATTATAAATTATAAATTATAAATTATAAATTATAAATTATAAATTATAACTAATAACTAATAAATAATAAATAATAAATGATAAATAATAATTAATAATAATAAATAATAACAATAAACAATAATAATAAACAATAAATAAAAAATAATAAATAATAATAATAAATTACACATAATTAATAATAATAATTAATTAAATAATATATAATAAATATTATATAATAAACAACAATTAATAATAGATTATAATACATATATAAAAAATAATAAATAATAAATAATAAATAATAACTAATAACTAATAAATAATAAATAATAAATAATAAAAATAAATAATAATGATATATAACAATAATAAACAATAAATATTAAATATTAAATAATAATAATAAATAACAAATAATTAATAATTATAAATAAATAAATAAGAAATAATAAATAATAAATAATAAGTAATAAATAATAAATAATAATAAATAAGTAATAATAAATAATCAATAATATATAATTTATAGTTTATAATATATAATAAATAAAATATTAATAATAATAATAATAATAATATATAATATATAATAAATCATATATAATAAATAATAAATAACGAGTAACAAATATTAATAATAATAATAATAATAATAAATAATAAATAATAAATAATAAATAATAAATAATAAATAAATATAAATAATAAATAATAAAGAACCAGTAACAAATAATAGATAATAAATAAATTAAAGTATATTATAAATAATAAATAATAAATAATAAATAATAAATGAAACACATGAAAAAGCACAAAAATGCGTGATAAGGGATGAAAAATTATGAAAACACATGAAAAAAGATGGAGAAGCATGAAGAAGGAAGCATAAGAAAGCATGAGAATGCATGAAAACTCATGAAAACTCTAGAAAATCTCTTAAGAATTCAACATAATCATCATAATAACCCACAAAAAACCATTGATAAATAAAAGAAGTCATGGAAAACCAAATAAACAGTAATAGATGGAGCAACTGTTAAAACCCGTCAAAACGGTCATAATGTGACAAAAATATTGGACTCACAATAACGGAGATAACTTATGATCCGAGAGTCCATTCCAGATTCGCGACTAGTCAAATCAAAGATCCTAAAACGATCTTCGATCTGGTAGGTGAAAGAGGTCGAATGGACTGGAGGATCGGAAGTTACGACCATTTAAAAAAATGATGGGGAACGGGTGCTAGAAACGAGGCATCGAAAAACATAACAAACCCGATACCCACTAAAAAGGCCATAACTTATGATCCAGGAGTCCATGTGGGCGCTGCGACCAGTAAAACTGAAGCTCATCGAACGAATTACGATCTGACAGGCGGAGGAGTCCGAACTGACACGCGGATCGAAATTTAGGTCCGTTTGAAGACAAGTTCGACGGGACACTAGTGACAGAAATGAGGTTTTGGTGGCCTTCAGAGGGATTTTTGGGGTCAAAAAAGACAACAAAAGCTTCATTCTATCGAACTACTGTGTATCTCTCTTCACTGGATTTGATTTGATATGTGGTAGAGCCCAAACAGACACCCGGAGCGAAAGTTATGGTCATTTGAAGTTAGAGAACTTTTTTCAACTTTCTTATAACTCTCATGTCTTCTGAATCTTAGAATATCTCACAGTTTTGATTACATGTGCCTCTAGATCTCTTCATGAGCTTCAATTCGATTGGTCGTGGTGCTCCAACAGACGCCCGGATCAAAAGTTATGGTTGTTTGAGTGATTTTACGGTTTCTCATTTTTTTCTTTTCATTTCACGGCGGTTTTACCCAAACCACCGCTATTTCACGGTAGTTTGTTTAAAAACCCACTGCTAATCCTCGAAAAAATAAAAAAAAATAAAAAAGAATTTACACATTTCATGGCGGTTTTTAAAACCGCTATGAAAAAACCGCCGTGAAATGCACGTTTTTCTTTAGTGAAATCTTTGATACAGCAGTGCCTTCACAACATACCGTGCATCTCCCACAAATCATTTCTCCATGAGGTCCACACACTACCACTCATCCATATGCGGTGGCAAAACTCTTTCACAAATTGATCCCTGCCTCATTTTTCCAACGACAATCCATCCTGAAAACCTTCTCTTCTACGAACATCTCTTCCTCATTTTCACAAACAACATGAAATCCCTTGAACCGTCATGCCTTTCACATACTTCAAGCCTTCCCATGAACTGCAAGACTTTACTGAGAACCATTTTTCATTACGTGAACTATTCCTACAACATGGTTCTCAGTCCACCATTCCATGTACCATATTTATTAATCCACGAACTATTCCTTCTATGTGGTTCATGGTTCGCTTCCATTGCTGAAACTCTTACTTTTACAGAAAACAAACTCCCAATTTTGAGGCCCAAAAATTTGGAAAACACTAGGAAATAGTACCACCATCAATACTTATTTTAGCCTCCATTGTAAGACCACATTCCTTGAAAACTCCTTGATCAACACAATGTGGATTAAAAACAAACACAAACCATAATCCATTTCCAGCAAAGAACATCCTTAATTTCAACAATCTCACTCTTTGGGTTTGCTGAAAATATGAAGATGAATTCAATGAATCACCTACAATAATAAAACCCTGATATCAAATCAACAACTCAGCCAATAAAAATCTAAGTCTACTTGAGAAATGATCATTTTAGAAGACAAGATGGTAAGAATTAATTGGATTCTCATGTCATGGAATGCTTTAAGGATGTCTAAATATGCTCCAATGGTTTTCTCATAACCCCGAATAGTTTTTTCCATTATCATTCTCCCCCATTGTAACTTGTGGAATTTATCCTGTAACTAGAAAAACATTCATTAATATCCTCTATCCATTTTCCATTCTTCTCTTTACTAATGTTTAATTTATCCATTCCCCCCCATTAGTAATAAACATAAAGACCAGTATTTGAACATGGTAGAGCTCAACACACACTCCCCCTGGATTGTATCTCCCCCATAATCCTACATAACATTCACAAACAGATTAAAACTATTAATACAACTACAGAGAGAAGAACCTCCTTAACCTCCTCGTGCACTAGGAGGTGGTTGAACAATGAGGTTCAATCGATGCTTCTCAAACACATGTGATGATAATGGCTTGGTCAGTATGTCATCCACTTGATCATCAGTTCCAACAAGATCCATTTTAATCATGGCATGTTCAAATTTTTCCTTGATGAAGTGATATTCGATTTCAATGTGTTTTTTTATGAGAATGATGAACATGATTCTTAGTAAGATCAATTATGCTATTATTATCAAAATAAAACACCATTGGTTGTTCCACCTCATCACCAATATTAGTTAGTTGCTTCTTTATCCGTAGTAATTTTGTGTAAGCCTTTGTAGAAGAGATATAATCATCTTTAGCAGTAATAAGAGAAGTAATTTACTATTTCTAACTCAACCAACCCACACATTTCTTGCTAATAAATAATGCTCCAATAGTTGTGGACTTTCTATGAAAAACATATCCAACCCAGTCAACGTCAAAAAATGATAATAGTTCACTATCTCTTCCAATAGCAAGGTATAATCCATAATTGTGAGTTCCTTGAATATACCTCATGATTATTTTCAATGCCGCCACATGTTCTTCTTTTAGATTATTTTGAAAGTGGGTCACTTATAATATTGTAAAGATAATATCTGGACATTTTTTAGTTAAGTACAATAAGTTTCTAATGATTCTCATGTACAATGTGGGATCTACAGAAGTCCCATCCTCAAGTTTTTTCAGGGTTAGTTTCAACCGTAATCAGAGTCTATATTGGTTTGGATTCATGCATATTGAATTTCTTCAGCAAATCTCTTTCATGCTTTTTTTGAGAAATGAAACTGTATTCTTTACTCTGAATCAATTTCATCCCCAAGAATTATATGAGTTTACCAATCATAGATATTTCAAATTCTGATTTTATATGATTAGAAAATTCATCTTCTGATCCCTTCATGCTTCCTCCAAATATAAGATCTTCTATGCACACGAGAACCATGAACTGATATTTCTGATAATTGTTCACATAAATATTCTGAACCTCTCCTCCCCTTTTAAATTTGAGCTTCTTCAGATAAGAATCCAGCAGATACCATCATGCATGTGGTTCCTATTTTAGACTATATAGAGACCTATTTAATCTGAAAACATTCAATTCATCATTATAAAGAAGAAATACCATTTTTTGTTTAATATAGAATTATTTTTTAAGAACACCATTTATGAAATATTTCTTATCATACATTTGATATACTTTGTATCTTCTTTGAATTTCCATGGAATGAAACAGTCTTATAGACTCCATTCTAGACACCATAACTAAATTTTTCTACAACATCAACACCTTCAATATGGTAATATCCTTTACACATCAATCATGCCTTATTTATAATCACATTTTCTTGCTGATAAAATTTATTTTTTAAAATCCACTTCATACCACTCACATTGTGGGTTACAGGTCTCTTAACTAGATCACATGTTTGGTTCCAATCAATCTGATCCAAATTTTCATTCATTGCCTTAACCAAGGATTCATACTTTTCATATTCATCAAATGATTATGGTTCCACAATTGAATGAAATACATATTGTAAACTATTCCTCATTATCCTTGTTTGTGTGGGAGATTTCCAATCCCTGATGATGTTGGATCGATCAATTTTTTCTCTTCAATTTCTCCTATGAGGTTTTGAAGAATTTTATTAATCTATGGTTTCATTTTATGATTCTTCTTCTAAATCAACATTATAATGTGACTCTTTAATGTTTTTCATGGCTTCCTCTACTTTGGTATTTAGATCTTTTCCATGTCCACATTCTTCCTCATTATCTACCACATAACCAGATGAATTCCTTAAGCAATTTTTGGTTTTATCTTCAACGATCATCACATTTCTATCTTCCAAAACTTTTCCAAAAGGTTTATTAAAAAATTTGTAATATTTTCTATTCATTGAATATATAAGGAAATTTTTTCATCCACAGTATCACTATACTTAACTTGATTTCATTCTTTTCTTCAGATAAAACATTTACTTCAAAAAACTTGAAAATACTTCAAAGAGGGATTCCTTTCATGCCATAACTCATAGGGTGTCTTGGTTTCCCCTATATAAATACATGTTCAGTTTTAAATATAAACTATAGCTTGAACAACCACTTTCTAGTAATGGATAGAGATACGAATCTCAATCATCAAAGTTCTTCCCATATTGTTCATCTATCTATTCTGGGACTCAACAAATCCATTTTTTGTGGAATTCTAATAGCATCCACCTCATTTTGTATCTCATGTTTCTCCATAATGTTTTCAAACTCAATGGATGTATATTCTCCATCATTTTTAGACTACAGAACATTAATTTTCTTTCCAATATCATTCTCTTCTATTCAGTGATAAGTTTTCATGAAATCAAGTACTTATTATTTCATATGTATAACTATCACACAATACGTTATATTATAATCATAAATATAAATAATGAAGTACCTTTATTCATGATTACTTTCAAAATTTATCAGAACACGTACGTATGTATGAATGAGATCAAGATTATTTTATTCCCTTTTTCTTCTTTAGCTTATATGAAATGCAGACCAACTTCCCTCGAATTCAAGCATCACAATTCTTTTCCCATTCACGCTTCAAAACAGGGATATCCATGACTATCTTCATCTTAGATATATTTTCCATGTCTTTTTTATTGATGTGACCCAACCTCTGGTTCCAGAAGTTTTTTTCTTCTTCAACAGTCATGTAGAAAATGTTCTCTTTACTATCAACTTGATATAGGTTGTCATCTTCTCTACAACCATTCATGAGAGAATACCTTATTATTTTCTTTATAGTTCACTCCTTTTGATTGAGTGTAACTATAAGTCCTAATTCATACAGTTGAATCACACTCAGGATATTGTGATGCAACCCATCCATAAAAATAACTACGGTCTTCTTCAGCTCTCCATTGGCCAATTCAGTATTTCCACTATCTTTGATCTTCAAATCACCATCATTACCGAATCTCATTGTTCCATTGACCATTTTCTTAACATTTGATAATAAGTATTCATTTCCTATCATATGGGATGATCATATACTATTAAAAATCCATGTACTACTGTTCTTGGTAGCTTGGATAGCTACTTATGTAAGGATGTATTCTTCAAATTTCTTTTTTTCTTTCCATGAAATTTTAGTTTGAGTGAAGGATAAAGATAACTTTTCAAATCTCTTTTACATGTTTATAGTTTCATCATACTCATATTCTTTTTCCTGAGGATAAAACTTGTTTATAATAACAACACCATCTGGTTGGGTAGTATTGACTTGTCTCTAAGTTCTGTATAAATTGTTCCTACCATTCATCTAACTGCAATGAACAACTTTATGGCCAAAGTCAGAACAATAAAAATAGTATCAATAGGAACTATTTCTTCTAAAAGAATATGGATATGAATTTATTATCCTTTTTTTGAATTCCTATCTCTTCTCCCTTCAAATATATCCTTGTCTCTTCACACTATGACATGGTATGGATTAGATAGACACATAATTGACATTACATAAGTGTAAATGCCTTTTCACTTCTATTACTCCTTATAGAAGCTTTATTAGAAGGATATTTTGACTGTCTAACATATTGAGAAACTCATGGAAAAATTTCATTCCTCCATTCAGGGTGATTTGATACTTTATTTTTTTGGACATCAAGTGTCTTTGTGATATGTCAGACTTCCATCTTGCCTTTATTTTTTCCCATTTTACTTCCCGTATTCGATGTTTCAGTATTACAATTGATTATTATGTTTTCCATGCATGAGTTTAATTGATCATTTGAAACCTTTTCAACTCCATCAAACCCACAGTTAACTCTCTTTAGAATCTCAATATCTGAGAATTTTCTGAACTAAATTTTCTTCTTTGTTTCTTTTGGACTTGATTAACTTTTCTGTTTACTCCTAAGAGTAACAAATTCTTCTTCAAGTCCCTCAATAGTTTGGGACTTCTCCTTCAGTAAAGATGTAAGGTAATTAATGATATTTTTCTATTCTTAAATTCTGATCTTTATTTCAACTATATCTTGTGATCTTTCTAAAATTGTTGAATTTTTTTTACTACTTCCACAAGTTGATTTATTTTAGCTTCCATTATATCATCATATTCTGATTACTCTTCTAAAATTTATTTCTAATTTTTTCATCTCATTAATTGATTCTCAATATCACCAAAAGCATCCTTAAGTTGAAACTTGATATCAAAATTAGTGGTCAACTGATTATTTCTTGCTTCATCTTCTAATGGTTATGATATTTCAAAGGTATC
The DNA here is from genome assembly GCA_963277665.1 of Viscum album. Classification (NCBI taxonomy): domain Eukaryota; kingdom Viridiplantae; phylum Streptophyta; class Magnoliopsida; order Santalales; family Viscaceae; genus Viscum; species Viscum album. Next base: position 1,721,334,670 of record OY728137.1, read on the forward strand.
CATCATTGAAACATGGATTCAAGATTTAAACTTTAGTTCTTCTTCCTTAAATAACTCATTATCATCATATTCTTCTTCATAGAAAAAACCATTCTATATAGTTTCTTACCATACTTGAAATTTCCCTTTTTGAAAAACCTTTTTAAGGCTTTTTCATGTCTCCAACTTCACTTTCTTCATAATTGAACTTTCTTGTTCATTGAGAGGAAATGTTCCCAACTTTTCCACAATGAAAACAAGTGAGATGTAACTTTCTTTCAAATTTCCATTTTCCTTTCTTGATTTTCTTGGAAATGAGATAAAAATTTTCTTCTTCCTTATTATCTTTATCAATACTATCACATGAAATTTCATGTTTTTCCATGGATTTAAATTTTATTTCTTTGCTTACTCACTTTTTTCATATTTTCATTGGACTCTCATCTCATATTCCAAGAGGCCACTCATAAGATCATCTTGACAAAGTTTGGAAAGATCCCTTCCCTCAAGGTCTTACACCTTGGCATTGTAAAGTGGTGGAAGTATTCACAACATTTTCTTCATAATGTCAATGTTTTTATTTCGTCACCAAGTCCTCGTATTTCTCCAACAACTTTAGTAATTTGATTGAAAAAGTTATCTTTATTTTTGTAAGGATGAATCTTCATATCATCAAACCTATTATGTAAAACTTGTAGTTTTTCCTCCTTCACTTTATTTTCACATTCATAAATATTTTCCAGTTCTTCCCACATAAACTTTTCTGATGTACAACTCATGACCTTTAGATATATCTAATCAAAAAGAGGTATTGTGATGGAATTATGTGATTTGGCATCTGCATCAAGCATTTTTCATGTCTATATTAGTCATAGAAAACCTAGTTCAATCAGTGAACTATATTCCTTGTTCAGTGGAAAATAGGACTTCCATTATAATAGATCTTAAATGAGATATCATCATATTATTCCATATCTAGAAGTTACTTCCATCAAATAATGGGATGCCCCTAACATTCACTATATTCTCCATGGTAAAAAGAAGGAAATATTTAACACTAGGAACCATTATAATTTAATACCACTTGAAGGACCCTAGAACACCATAAGAAGGGAGGGGTGAATCAGGTTGCCTAATTTTTCTTTTAAACTAAGGGGTCTTATTCTAAAATTAGTAGGAACCTTTCAAATCTGTCTGATGAGAAATTTTTGAAAACAAACAATCGCATGAAAAGAAAAGACACAGTAATTTTTCTTGGTTCACCACTTAGAGAGATGTCCAAAGAAAATACACAAATAGGTTTTGTGTCATAAAAAATTAAACTAATATTTAGTATTTTTGGAGTTAATTTTTTTAGCACATTCACTATATTCTAGGTTAACTATATTTACAAGGTTTTAGGGATTGCACACTTGTTCTTCAGATCACTTCCGTTGACTGCCCCATTCTCACTATATTGGGAAGAATCTAAACTGAGTTTATCGACAAGAAGGTTTCTTTAATGGATTGGAATTATATAATGAATCCTCAACTATGGATATATTCTTTTTTGAAGTCTTTTCTTCCCTTGTATAAGTAATATACATTTCTATGTATTGTTCATACGTGAACTTATCCCCCGTGAACTGGCCTTATTCCCCCACGTAATAAAATTCTCTATATACCACCTTTAAATACCACCTCTAAAAAACTTGACAGCATATTTCCTTCTCAAACTATGTTCCACCATCAAAAACCAAATTCACAAACTACATTCGCTTCTATTCTCACATACCGCTACTTCATCGCGGACCAACTTCTCCTCGTCTAACCGTCTTTCGCGTACTACCTTCCTTTGTATATTTCCTTACTCCACAGACAACCTCAATTTCTATATTTACTATGAGAGAACCATGGACCAGGTTCTTCCTCTACATATATACTATTTTATGTGAACCTTTCTTTGCTTTGTAGACTACAGAATACCCTTCGGAAAAATTTATTCTTTGTGAATCTCTTTCAGACATAGCTGAATTCCTAGAGCAATGAATTACTCTAATGAAATTCACTCTGCCAACATAAAAATGAGATTAGCACTCATTATATAGGAAAATACACTGACATAATCAACTAATATTATATTTACCAAATCTTTGACACGACACCGCCTTCACCGCATACCATGCATCTCTCACGAACCATTTCCCTACATGGTCCGCATTCCAACACTCATCCCTTTGCAGATATCAAACTCTTCACTGAACCAATATCCAAATTTTTTCTCCAAAGACAAGCCATACCACAACCCATGTATTCTGAAAACCTCTCTGCTTCATTTTCATGAAAGATACACCATCCCACGGACTACCATGCCTTCCACATGCTGTAGTCCTTCCCATGAACCGCAAATCCTCATCGTGAATCATTTTTAGTTCTATCAACCATTCCCACAACATGGTTCACTATCCACCATTCCATGTATCATATTTCGAGATATATGAAATTTTCCCACTATTTGGTTCACGATTTGGTTCCTTTTCTAGAACTCTTCCTTTTCAAAAAACAAACTATTGATTTTGAGGCCCAAAAATTTGGGAAACATTAGGAAACTGCATAACCATCAATACTGTTATCATCCTTAATCATAACACCACATTCCTTGAAAACTCCTTGATCAATCCAATGTGTATTAAAAACCAAAAACAAGAAAACCTCCATTTATAACAATGAACAACCTTGCTTCCAAAAATTCTTTAGTTTTATTATACAACTACAATGAAATACAATTTCATTATTGTGAAATAACTATTTTAAGGAAACATTTATTTATTATAGTATAATCATAGGTATTATAGTAATTGGTTAAAATAACAAACAAAATACTAAATATATCTGAGAATTATAAATTAAATGCTCATATGTGGGAATAACCTAATTATCTTAATTTTTTCTATTTTTTGTCACTTTTATAGTAAAAAATATTCCATATAAATTAATGAAATGAGTATTTACTAAAGTATCACTAAAAATAATATATAAAAGGATCTGTTCTCCAAAAATTTGAAAACAAACTTATTATATAGTTTAATATCTATTATATTCCCCAATTACCCCCTAAAAATATTCTTTAAATATTAGAATCCTCTAGATTTAAGAAGAAACCGTAAAGGTTTCCAAGAGAAAAACTTGAAGTTCTTATTTGTACGTAGTCATTACTTTTATTTTTTTTAATATTATCTTACCCATTATTATTATATTAGATTTTACAATTTAATATAATCCAAATAAAATAATTATTATTCTATAAAATTAACATTATTATAAAATCACTTCATATTCATACTCATTAGTCAATTAAAGCATGTTCATGTTTTGGTCAGTTTAACCATCTATATAGAAGATGCAATATTGTTTTCATCATGGATGGATATGAATTATAGTGTTCTAGAAATATATACTATTAATGAATAAATTCTTACATAAGAGTTTTAAATTAAACAATATAATAATTTATTCAATTTCAAAAAAAAATTATAGATTAAATAATCATAAATGAATGAATCATGAAAGATTCATTAAAAAATTCATAACATCAATAAAATAATTATGAGACACAAAAAATCCATTATACATGTCTATATACTTTCCCTTAAATTTTTATAAATGGCTAACTTTTGTAAAAGGAATGATGTTCCAAACTTCTTATATCAAAACAAGCATAAATTAATTAAAACTAGTAACTTCTGATGACCAAAATAAACTCCAAATAACTAATATATATATATATATATATAAAATGAATATAATTTATTAATATAACAGAAATAAATATAAATTATGGTATAAAATAGATTATTAATAAGTACTGGTTTATTATATAGTGAGTTAGATAATGTTTAAAAAAATTTGTATTAAAGGCAAGGGAAATTTTCTTTAACACTCATTCTGATTAAATATTTCCCTTAAATATTCATGTTGTATGTATTAAATATCATGGATAAATTTTATATTATTATTATATATATATTTATATGGTATTATAATGTCTCCATATATTTATTTTTACTTACTTAGTAATGTGTGATGGTAATCTTTCTCTCTTTATTCCTTCAAGTTTTTTTCTTGCCTCTTTATCTCACCTCTTTCTCCTATTTTTTTTATAGATTCCATTAGAATTTTACCTATTTTAGATTATTTAAATTAATATAATTATATTTATATTTATTTTGTATTTAATTTATTAATAGTTTATTTCTTTATAACAAATATTAATATTCGGTGGATATTTCTTTATAATTATTATAGAATTTCTAATCTTTAATAAAAATATTTTTCATATATTTAAATTCCCCATAATGTAATACTCTTTTAATTTTTATTATGTTACAAAATTTTAATTAGGAATATAATTACATGTTATTATCCAATTTAATTATTTGGGTGGTTTATTTTTATAAATTTTTAGAATTATAATGTAATCTACATTATTTTTATGGATTAATAATGATATGAATTATGATAGGTCTATGATTTTTTCCTTATTCATGTAGAACATATATGAAAGGATATATTTTTATAGATATTTGCATCCAAAATTACATATTCATCCTATAAATTATTTAAATCTTTATATGTCATGAGATTATTATGTTATGGGTTATGGGTGGTCATCCTGATCCATTATAGTATAGAGAATATGTTGTTATCCCAATACACAGTAATATGAATTCCTTAGTGGATAATCTTGGAAATTTTTTATGATATCCTATGATAATATATATGACACAATCATATGTTATGATGAATTTATATAGTATTCTTAAACATAGTGTTTTCATGATTTATAACAAACTTGATATGATTTCTTAATGATTATGTTATTTGTATTGATTATACTTCCATACTTATATGATCATTTTTTTATTTCAAATATATGGTATTCTTCATGATCACCTATTTTTTATTCTAATATTTTTAAAACCTAAGTGGAAAATTTTGGTATGTAAGGGTAGATTACTAAATCATGACAAAAATTGGTTGTTTTTATTAGAAATAATATTTATTTAATGAATCTGGATAATGGTTAAGAGATTTTGTAGTTTAGTAAGGGTCTAAAGATTTTTCAAGTGAATTTTTTGAAGAAGCCAAAAATAATGCATTAATATATATGGATATGTTGTCATTTTTGTTTCTAGATTTTAAAGAATAATAATTCATATTTTATACCTTGATTACATATAATAAAGTTATAATTAGTGTCATATAAGTTTGAACAGATAAAAAGTATATAACACAGGATTTTTTAACTCGAATATTATGTCATAAACATATGGTGTAATGGATATAGTTTTTTTAGATAAGGTTAAATTATGTTACATTATATGTCTACTAACCCATTATTTATGGTGAGATAATCTGGTATATTAGGTATGAATATTTTTCCCTAATAGTCACTCCATAGGGGGATGATGCAATGAAAAGTGGTTTTGTATATGGTTTATGGCTCAATGTCTATATTTTAGTTCAAGGCTGTCAATTATTAGTAAGTTGAATATTTTTCCATAATAGATATGATTGTTCCATAATAGATTTGAATAAAAATTTGTTTAGATATAGATTCCATGAGTTTTATGTTTTAAACTCAAATCCATGCTATGATTTTTGATGTACTAGGTAACTTAATGAAATTACACCAAAATGTATGGTGTTATGTTGTAATTTTGAATAATATATAATATTCTTGGAATTTTAATCTTTCTTAAAGAAAAAAATATTTACATAAATTTTGGTTTATTTAATTCAACAGTAATGAATGGTATTAAAGGGAAATATGGTGATGACATACAACATTCTAGTTATGATAATTTGAGAATACCAAATAAAAATAGTTCTAAATAGGATATTTAGAGGAGTTAAAACTACAAAATGTGTTCTGAGATGATAGAGAGAATTACTGAATAATTTGGAGTTCTTTTTGGGAGTAAATTGAATTATTTTTATCATCATTATAGATAAATATTTATCCATAGGTAATGAAAAAAGGTATCCACCCTCACAATTACAATTTAATGAATATTCTCAATATTCATTAAGAGTGACATATGTGTCTTTTATTTTTCCATTCTCTTCATTGAAATATTGTGTAGATAATAAGATAAAGGCAATGGACCTTTAGATAAATGTTATAATACATAAATATTTATAATTATATACATTTAGTAGTTATTTTTGTTATACTGATACATAATCACGTGTGTTCCCCTTGGATGCATCCCTTAGTGGTAAACTATAAAAAATCATCAGGTCACTATATTTATTTTATATATTTATTTGGTTTAATTGTGTGGTTGGAATTGATAAGTTTGATACATTCCATCCAAATTTATAAAAATATCTAACCATTATTAAAAAGTTGCTCACACCCTAATTTAACCACCTATTAGTGTGTATTTTGGAATGCTATTACAATCAGTAGTATCATGGACAAAAAGATATATCATGGTGAATTTTAATTGATTTTTTATAAATATAATTTAATTAATTTGAAAAGAGTTCCTCTATTTAATGGTTTAAATTATTAGATTTGAAAAAAAATAATGAGATGAAATCTATAATATCCTAAATTTAATTGTTTCCCTACCATAGTGCATGGAATTCACATTAGTGGCCCTATAGAGTTGTCTCTCACTTAAGTGGTCAAGAATCTCATTAATGATAATATAATGGGAAAAATTGAATTATCAAAAGCATTATAAAATAATTTTTATATGTAATTATTTTGTTTCAAATCCTCTAAATCTATTTGGGGAAAAATCTAAAATTTACATAGGGGACAAAAAAGATTAAAGAGGCAAAGTTGAAAGTGTATCATAACAAGTATGGTGATTTGATTACATATCTAAATGAAAAAATTGATAGTTTCATCAAAAAAATATTCATGTTTATTAGTATATTTCATGGTTATGGAAATTTGATAAATTTATCTAATATAGTAACGAACATAGTGAGAATATTAACACATTTTTATAATCCAATTATTTTAGTTCTTAAGGAAGGAAATTTTTTGAAGTTTCATGAGATGACATGTAAAGTAGTTTTGTTTAATATGAGAGACATGATAAGTTATAAGGAAATTAAAAACAATTCAACCAAGAATATAACATTTATATCCATTGATAAAATTAACATTAATTAATATAATTATAGAAAATAACATGTAAGTGAAGAGTTTCTATCACTCATGGAATGTAAATTCAAATGATAAAAAAAGGTTTTATGGAAGGATTCCATTATCTTTTTTATGTTTTGTAAATGTGGGAAAATTTAGTGTGATGTATCAATGAATGTTTTATTGTTATATAAAATTTAATTACCCACAAAATTATTAAAATTTATTACCCATAATAAAAATTTCAAATATGAAAAGACATCCAGGGGAAATTTTCAAGGAAAATGGATTATTTTATAAAAGAATATAACGTTGATGTGATTCTATTTGATGAAGGTGAAAATAATTTTAAATCATATTCAAAATCTTCTATGGTGGTGATAATTTTTAAGGAACGGTCTATATTGGAAGAAGAAAATAAAACTAGAAGTAGCTTTCGATCTCAAGGTTAAACTCAAAGGTGAACTTGAGGAGCATGAAACATAAAGGATGAAAAAAGGATAACATTTGTATTTTTTTAATGTGTATTTTATATATGTTAATCAAATAAAATATGAAATAAAAAAAATTAAAATATGCCCTTATCAAATATTAAAAAGGGCCCTAAATAATATCTCAGTGGTGGAAAACAACTAACGTTAACTTTTACATTACTAATTTTTGTCTAATTTTTATTATTTTGTCATGAAAATAGAATTAACAGTGGTTTTCCTTTTTATAATATGATTTTAGAAACACATTCTATATTTAAATATAATTTTCTATAAATTCAATAAATTTATCCCTAATATTCTATATTTAGCAGCAGTTCACAAAACACTGCTATATTTATCAAAAATATTTCATATTTTGAGTCATTTTACATGAAAACTACTATATATGGTATATTTAAAAAAAATATGTCATATTTAGTGGTTATTAAATCTAATACTACTTATTTAATAGTAGTTAAAACTCTAATGAATTTTTTAGGGGATATTATTACAAAAAAATACATAGGCATCCCAAATACACTCCACTAAAAAAAAATTGAAACAAAAAAATTATTCATCCACAATGCCAAAATAACTCAATATATAAAAAAAAATTATATCACATAAAATCATAATATTACAATAAAAAAAATTTCATGTTGATATTTGATAAAACATCTCAACGTTTGTTCATAAACATTCCTCCCCTTCGCCTTTACTACCTCCAAATGGGTTATGCTACTCATTACCCCCTTACCTACTTCCTCCCTCTTGATACAATATTTAAAGTAGTTAAATATACATTAATAATAAAAATATTTCAAAAATATTAATCATATACAAGTAGAATAGTCCCAAAAACTATCAATAAAAAAAATATTATCCATAAAAAAATTAATTTTCTAAAATATTATTTGAAATAGTAAGCATATTACTATATAAAATACAAATATAAAAAAGAATCCAATTTACAAATAAAAAAAATAAGACATCAAGTATATTAAAAATGAAAATGATAATTTTTCCCTAATAAGGGTTTTCTAAAAAGGTAGTTCAAAATTATTTACTTAAGGTAGTATATCATCTCTATTTACCTACACCGCTATACTAATAAACCTGTCATTCAATTTATCAAAAATGATATACATCATTAACTTTAAATAAAAGAATATAATTTACATTTTTGAAGAATATTTCATGTTACTTTATAGAATTTAAGATTCTGATAATTTTTTATTTAAGTTTATTATGCCATTCATGTAATTAATCTATAATTTTAAATAATTATAAATCAACCTTTTTATTTTTAGGGGCCTAAAAACAATAAGAATAATATAAGGGAATATTAGAAGGATTTAAAACACATATAGAATTATCTCAATTAAAATAAAGTAACAAAAAGGATTTCATAAACACCATTATAGGAAGTGAAGTTTTAAAATGTGGAACATTATTATTAAAATCTGGATGTGAAGTGTTACACTATTTTTTAACTATTGAAATTCATATTTTGTCACTTGAGTTTCATTAATTTGGTTATATGATATTGAGTGTCTAATATTTAAAAAACAATCTAACAAATACATAGTCTAAAAATAAATTTAACTTTTATATTTGTTATTTTAACACAAATTATAAATATTAAAACTTTACTTCCCAATTTTAACAATGGTGTTACATATTTTAACACCAATACTCTAAATTTTCATTATTTTAAAAAAATATAGAAAAAAAATATAATCATATTAAAAATAATCTAACTATAAAATTAATTAAGCCAATTATTATATTGTGGGACATTAGTTTTAATGTTTATAAATCATGTTTTAAATTTTTAACTTAATCATCAAAATTTTAAGGTAAAGACTTTATATCATTAATTTTTTCAACATTTCACCTCACTTTTTCCTCAAATAATAACTTTTCATTCAATATTTACACACATTAATATAAGTCATTCAAAATTTAATTGGAAATATTAAAAAATATTTAATTATTGAAAAATTATCTTTAGAGAAACAATTTTATATCAAAACAAGCACATCCTAATAAATACCAAAAATCAATTCTCAATATTTAAAATCAATCATTAAATTTTAAAATTTACTCTTGAAACTATAATAAGACACCAAGTTATAATAATTATTTTTTATTCAAAAAATTATACATTAAATTCATTTATTTTCCAAATCCACATAAACAAATCAAAATTTTGTGAATTTATTTTATTACATAATATTTTTACTATTAATAAAATTTTAAAAATATTTATGTTAAAAAAGATTAATTAAATGATTTTAAAATTATATGATTTGAAATAATACTAAAAAATGTTGTCTTTTTTCTTTTTCTTATAATAAAATAAAAAAAATAAAATTGTAAATAATACACATAGAGAGAAATACAGAAAGAAATGATTTTTGGATACAAGAACATATAAATTAATTATTCTATATATGTTCATGTATATTAATAGTTATTATAAAAATTATTTTGTTGTTGTTTCTATTTTTCTTGTTGTTTTTATTTTTATTTTTATTATTTTACCTACCCACACCATTCAATCCCACTAGACAACCCTTTACCATCTCACTTCCCCCTACCTAAAAACCCCCACTTCTTCTAAAAGGCCATAAAATAACTAAATCCTAACTTATAGCCTATGGAACCCTTAGTCCAACCTCTATCTCATCCACACCATCCCACCAAAACCACTGAAAACCCTCACCAAAATTCTTCCATTTCAACATATCTCACCCACAAAACCATTATAATTCCCCAAACCCAATCACCAGCCTCAGTCATAGAGCTTCATGGCCTCAAGTGAACATCCCCATATTACATAATCTTCTTACTTGAAACAATGTCATGATCAATTTGTGAGATTATTAATTCAAACCAAATTATGAAATAATGATAACTACTAAAAAATCTCCACATCCATAATCAGATTACATGCAATCAAATAAAATATAATGTTAAATAAAATTAAATGTAGAATAAATATACCCAAAAGGTCAGATCCAATCATGCTTAGACCACCAAATTTATTAATAAAAATAAAAGTGCAGAGACAGCAGACATGAGGATAGAGAGAGGTTACAAATCATAATAATCATATTCATCGCACCCATGCCTGGTCATGTTATCAGCATCAGTCGATTCTCATTCTGATTGAGTCTCATATTATTTGAGCAGCTTCTTATGAACCTTACTTTTTTTCATTTTCACCATATATAACTTTGCAATATCCTTCTTCGCAGATGACCTAGTGGTCATAGTCCTCAGAACTGCATAGTAGTCTTTCCCTGGTTTCCTTATAACTAGAGAAGTCCTGACACCCTAACTGTCAGAGACTCTTATCTTTTCTCTTCAAAAAATTCCACTGTATGAAACTATACTCATGTCCATGTCTCTTTTCTTGGACTCATCCTGAGTGTCTCCCCACTTGCAAAGGATCGGTTCCCCAACTCCAGGAGTGTAGTCATCTGCCCTTTCCATTGTCGCATCGGAGATGTTCCCCCGTTTAGCAGAGGAAGAAGGTTCTATTTGGACAAGCTGCTGTGTAAGAACAATCACAGTCAAGGAGGGAGCGGGACACAGAATCTCAATAGTAGTAGGACCATGAGCTCTAGGAGGATCAGAAGATCGAGGCGGGGAAGAATCAATTATCACCTCCTTGACATCCCTAGGATTGGGCAGATCACGAGGGTCTGACTCCGTAGGAGGATCACTGTCACTGGTGGCAAGATCTGGCGAGGGAGAATCCTTCAAATTAACCTTACATCGTCAAAGATTAGAGGGGTTCCCTCGCATCCCACATTCCTTACATGTAATGTTTTTGCGGCACAACTCTAAAGAATGCCCCACAGCCATGCATTTGGTGCAGAAAAGTGGTTTGTTTTCAAATTCAACTTCAATAAGAATTTGATCAGAGGGAATAGAAAGTGTTACTGTGTCAATGAGAGTGGATCTAAGATCGAATTCCACCAGCATTCGGGAAAAATGCCCAAACCTGACATCTGTCATCTCCTTATCAAGACGGATGGGTGTTCCAATCGTCGTTCCAATATCATGAATGATTTCTGGATGCCAAAGAACCCAATTTATCCCATGGAGACGCACCCATACCTGGGAAAATACATTCTTATCATTGGAGACGTTAAACTCAAGTGACCATTCATGCAGATTAATCCATCCCGGCTTTAAAAACATGGACCCAAAACTCCAAGCTTTAAGCTTCACGTCAGCTGATGGAAACACGAAGTGAAAGAATCCCCACCCAATGGAGACACATTTCCAGTTATCAAAACCCCATAACATCGAAATTCTACAAAATAGATCCTCACATTTCTAGGGCAGCGTACCTTTAGGAAGAACAATGCGAGCAATCAAAGAGTTCTCACATAATGCCAGTCTTTCAGCAATCACACTAGGATTGGCCTCAACATGGTCTAATGATCCCTTTCAAAGAATCCTCTAAGGATCCTCATTATTTTTCATAGCTACGGAGGGCTTAATAACATCCACAAAGGATCGCTTCCCACGCACGATGAAAAATCCCAAGGGTTTCTGCAAAAAATAGTGAGTCCCCAAATTATCCTTTGCCATAAACATGGAAGGATTCGCCCATTATTCAGAGGGATTGTAGGTCATCCCTATTGCACAAAAAACCTTCACAGCAACCCCAACCGGATGAGAAGCATCACGATCCGCCCCAACCGGATCCCAAGCAGGCCCCAAATCCCATGCAACCCCAATCGGAAGACCAGCTGCATGCTCACGATTAGCCCCAACTATTCCATCCTCAGATCTCTGAGGATCAGCCTCGCCACCAGAGAGAGTCATAACATCAGATGACGTCCGCACACCATGCGGAAGGAGCACCAATCTGTGCTCAGCCTAAGTCACTGTGGACACCATTCCACCGAGGTCTGCATCTTCATCGGTCTATTGCAAATCCATCCGATTGAAGCCGAGGAAATGTGGATACACCATCGTCTCACGAAACCCAAGCACCCTCCATCGCGGATCGTCTCCAGCTGCCCTCTCGCGTCTGCCATCCTCATTTAGAATAAATATAAATATACAATAAAATATATCATCCGATAGGATGATCAAATATAAAAATAATCTAATGAATTGAAAAACACACAATGTATCTACTCACATACCTAGGCCTTGGCTCATCCCAACTCCAATCTCATTATAGATGCACTATCTTGATCCATTTTACAACCTATGCATAGATGTATCACAAAAAACAAAATGTCTACCTGGACACTAGCATCCCTATGTATTTCATGATAAATAAATATTAGTATCTTCTTTAAAAGTTTTCCTAATATACACCATCATATAAATTCATGAATGATGAAATAAATAACAGGAAATAAATATTCACATTGGTTATCCATGTGCTAACAAGGCCACCATAACACATAACATTTCCCACTTTTTTTACACTAAAATCTTGCAGGTTCCACAACCATACACAAAAATTTTAGTTCATTATTTTATAACTAGTTCAAAAAGACTCCTGACTATACTACTCCTACCTTACTCAGAATCTAGTTGGCTTATGAGATATGATTCAAGCTATACCAGAAAACTCAGGGTAAGGTTTCAATGTAAAGTACCCCAATCCATTCAACTAAGGGAATGATTTACTAGAAGTACATAACTTATTCCCCCTAGGTAAGAGAAAACTATATAGATCCCAACTCATTCCCTCATCATAGAAGGGTTCACTAAATTTTCCCAACCCATTCCACATAAGGATGGGTGAACTAAATAGATTCTAACCATCTTCCTCTAGTGTGGACTATATGGTATTATCCATTTTCATTCTCTGGGTGATTTATTTTTAAAATTTTTGATAATTATTATGTAATCCACAATATTTCTATGGATTAATGTTGTTATAAATTTTTATAGGTTTGTGGAACATATATTCAAGGATAAATTATTATATATGGGTGAACCCAAATATATATATACATACAATGAATTATATAAATATTTATATCTCTTGAGATTATAATGTTGTGGGAGATGGGTGGTTATCCCAATCCATTATGGTTTATAAAATATGTGGTCATCCTAGTACACTATAATATGAATTTCATAGTGGTTAATATTGACAATTTATTATGATATCCTATGATATTGTATATGCCACAATCCTATGCTATCATACATTTATGTAATATGATTCAATTCAGTCTTTCCATGGTTTATAACCAACATGATATTTGATCATCATGATTATGTTATGGACATTGATTATGTTTCCATACTTATTTGATTATTTTGTGCTTTCAAATTTATGGTATACTTCGTGATCACCTATGCTTTATTATAATATTGTTAAAACCTAAGTGGAATAGTTTGGGATGTAATGGTATATTATTAAAACATGATTATAATAGTATGTGATTATTGGAAATAATATTTAGTCAATGAATGTCGATACTGGTTAAGACATTTAGTAGTTTTTTTAATGGTTTTAGGTGTTTTGGTGTTAATTTTATAAAGACATTAAGAATCATTCCATAATATATATATATATATATTTTGTTATATTTTTTCTAGATTTTAAAGAATCATGAGTCATATTTTATGCCTTAATTACATATAATAAAGTTATAATTATTGTAACATAAAGTTTAAAGGAGAAAAAGTGTCTAACACTAGATATTATGACTTGAAAATTATGTCATAAACTTATGGTATAATGGAGATAGTTTTTTAGATAAGGATAAATTATGGTGGAATATATGTTTACTAAACCATTATTTATGGTGATCTAATGAGATATATTTCGGATTAATATTGTTCCCCAATAGTCACACCATAATAGGATGATACAAGGAAATATAGTTTTGGTTATGGCTTATGGTTTAAAGTCTATGTTGTATTTCCAGGCTCCAATTAATTAGTCAGTTGAATATTTATCCAAAATAGATATGGTTTTTCTATAATAAATTTTAATGAAAAATTATGAAGATATATATGTGATGAATTTCATGATTTTACCTCCAATCCATGTTTTGATTTTTGAAGTACTAGGTAATATAAGGAAATTACACCAAAATATATGGTGTTATGTTGTAAATTTTAATTATATATAATATTCTTGGAATGTGAATATTTTTTAAATATAAATATATTTACTTATATTTTTTGTAGATTTAATATAACACTAATAGATTGTCTAGAAGGCCAGTATGTGGATGACATATGATATTCAAGTAATGATAATTTGAGAATATCAATTCAAAAGAGTTTAAAAGAGGATATTTAGAGGAGTTAAAACTAAAAAACATGTTTTGAGAGGACAAATGGCATTACTAATAGGTTTTAGATATTCCATAAAAATTTGGAAAAATATCCAATCATCATTAAAAAGTGGTTCACACCCTAATTTAACCTAATATTAGTGTGTATTTGTTAATGTGATTAAAATCAAAAGAACCACGGACATATGGTTAAATCATGGTGAATTTTAAATGAGGTTTTTACATAAATAATGTAATTAATTTAAAAATAGTTCTTCCATTTGATTGTTGAAATTAGTATATATGAAAAAAAAATGATGAGATGAAATCAATAATCTTATAGATTTAGTGTTTTCTCTACCATAGTGCATGTAATTTATATTAGTGATTATATAGAGTTGTAGTTTTCTAAATTGAACAAGAATCATTTTTATGCAAATATAAAGGTAAAAATAAATTTTCTAAAGCATTATAAAATATTATATATATGTAATTACTGTGTTTCACATCCTCTAAAACTATTTGGGGAAACATTTCTTAAATTTACCAAGGAGACAAAAATATTAATGAGGAAAAGTTGAAAGTGTATAATAAAAATTGTGGTGATTTGATTACATATCTATATGAAAAAATTGATAGTTTCATCAACCAAATCATAGTGTTTATTGTTATGTTTCATGTTCAGGAAAATTTAATAATGTTTTTTGAGAAAATAAAGAAAATAATGAGAATTTTACCAAATCTGTATAATTTAATAGTTTTAGTTCTTTAAGAAATAATTTTTTTAAAACTTTCTTGAGATTACTTATAAAGTTGTTTTGTTTAATATGAGAAACATTATAAGTTATAAGCAATTCCAAACCATTAACCCAAGTACATACATTTTATATTCATTTAGAAAAATAACGTTAATTAATTTAATGATGGAGAATAACATGTAAGTGATTATTTTCTATTACTCATTGAATGTAAATTCAAATGATCGAAAATAAGGTTTTAGGGAAGGATACCATTATCTTATTTGACTATTATAAATGTGGAAAACTTTTATGAGGTGTCTATGAAATTTTTACAATGATACTAAATCTAATTACTCACAAATTTTTTAAAATTTATTACCCCCTAATCAAAATTTCCAATATAAAAACAAGCCAAGGGTTAATTTTAAAGGAAAAATGATTAGTTTTGAAAAGAGGATAACATTAATGTGTTTTTATTTGGGGAAGGTGAAAACAATATTAAATCATATTCATAATCTTTTAAAGTGGTGATAGTTGAGAAATAACAGTCTAAAACCAAAGAAGAAAATAAACTGGAATGAATTTTTGATCTCAACGTTAAACTCAAAGGTGAACTTGAGGAGCCTGACATATAAAGGATGAAAAAGGGATAATATGTGTATTTTTAAATGTTTATTTGATGTTTTTTAACAAAATAAAATATGTAAAAAAAGAAAAGTAAAATATAAACTTAGTGAAGATTAAAAAGGACCCTAAATAATATCTTTGTGGTTGAAAACAACTAATGCTAACTTATACATCAGTAATTTTTTTGTGATATTTTTCTAGTTGTTTCATGAAAATAGAATTTACAGTGGTTTTAATTTTCTTTATATGATTTTTTAAACCAATTATATGTTTAAAAATAATTTTCTTAACATTTTCTAAATTTATCCCCAATATTCCATATTAAGCAGCAGTTTACAAAATGCTGCTATATTTGTCATCAACGCGGTATATTTAGAATAATTTTTCATTAAACACACAAAATATGGTATATTTAGAAAATTATATATCATATTTAGTGGTGATTAAATCCACTTATACTTATTTAATAGTAGTTAAAACTCTAATGAATTTATTGGGGGTGGTTATTACCAAAATAATACCCAGGTAGCCCTAATACAGTCCACTCACAAAAAAATGACACAAAACAAATTATTCATCAATTATGTAAAAATAAATAAATATATTACTAATTTATATCACATAAAACATAATATTATAATAAAAAATGATAAGTTGATCAGTGATAGAAAATTCCAATGTTTTTTCATAAAAATCACTCCCCCTCACCTTCACTACCTTCAAATGGGTTAGGCTACTCATTACGTCCTTTCCTAATTCCTTCATCTTGAGACTATTTTTAATGTAGTTAAATGTATATTAATTATAAACATATTTCAAGAATATTAATCATATACCAGTATAACAATCCCAAAAAACTATAGATTATGAAAATACGTCCCATAAATAAATTCATTTTCTAAAATATTATTTAAAAAAATTAAAATATTATTATATAATAGAAAACTATAAAAAATATATCCAATTTAAAAATAAACAAAATAAGACATCAAGTTTATTAAAGTGATTAAGAAATTTTCCCCAAATAAAATATTTATAAAAAGGTAGTTCAAAATTATTTACTTATAGTAGGATATCATCTCTATTTTCCCACACCACTATACTAATGAACTTATCATTCAAGTCATAAAAAATGATATCCATCATGGTATTTAACTCAAATAATATCATTGTCATGAATGAGGAATATTTTATATTACATGATAGCATTTTAGATATTGATAATTTTTTAGCCAAGTGTATTAAGAAATTAATGTAATTAATCTTTATTTTTTTGTAATTTTAAATCTACCTTTTTATTTTTAGGGGAAAAAAATAATAATAATAACATAAGGGAATATGATAAGGATTCCTAAACCACAGAGAAATATCTCAAGTAAATTAAAGAAAAAATGGATTTCATTAACACCATCATAAGAATTTAAGTGTTAAAATGTGGAACATCAGTATTAAAATCTGGATGTGAAGTGTAAAACTATTTTTTAACAGTTTACATTCATATTTGAACACTTTAGTTCTATTAATTCAGTTATATGATGTTTTATATCCAAAATTTTAAAAATAATTCAACAAATAAATAGTCTAAAAATCAATTTTACTATTGGTTTTAATATTTTTACACTTAAATTATAAATATTGAAACATGACTTCCCAATTTTAACAATTTTGTTACATATTTTAACACTAATATTTTAAATTTCGACTAGTTTACAAAAAAAAATTAAAAAACAAAAATATAATCATATTATAAATAATCGAAAATTATGAAATTAATGGAAGTCAAGTTTTTAAATTTGGAACATTATTTTTAATATTTTGAAAACATTTTCTAAAATTTTGAACATCATTGTCAAAATTTTGTAGTAAAGCCTTTATATTATGAATTTGTTTAACATTTCACATCACTTTTTATTTAAATAATAACATTTAATAAATGATTTACACACATTAATAAAAGTCCTTAAATTTTTAATTATAAATATTAAAAAATAAGCCAATATCAGAAAAATTATCTTTACAGAAATAATTTTATATCAAAACTAGAACATCCCAATGAATACCATAAATCAATTCAAAAAATATTTAAAATAAATCATTAAATTTTAAGATTGAATCTTGAAACCATAATAATACACCAAGTTATACTTATTATTTTTTATTTAAAAACTAATATATTAAATTCATTTATCTTCAAAATCTTCTTAAAAAGATTTCAAAATTTTATGAATTTATTTTGTTACATAATATTTTTAGTATTAATAAAATTTTAAGAATATTTATGTTAAAAAAATATAATTATCAAATTTTAAAATTTATATTATTGGAAATAATACTATTTTTTTCTTTTTTCTTGTTATTATATTAAAATAAATACAAATAAAATCATAAATAATGCACATAGGGTGAAATATGGAAATAAAAGATTTCTGGATACATGCACATATAAATTAATTATTCTATATTTCTTTATGTTTATTAATAGTTATTATAATTATCATTGTTGTTGTTGTTTCTGTTTTTGTCTTTATTATTATTATTATTATTATTGAACCCACCCACACAATTCATCCCATTAAATAAACCCTTTCCATCTAACTTTCCCCTACCTAAAACCCCCCACTTCTAATAAAAGGCCTTAAAATAACTGGATCCTAACTTCTAGCCTAGGGACCCCTTAGTCCAACCTCTTTCTCATCCACACCATCCCTCCAAAACCACTACCAACCATCACCTACATTATTTATACTTCAGTATATCTCAAACACGCAAATGTTCTAATTCCCCTACCCCAATCACCATCCCGAGTCAAAGATCATTATGGCCTCAAGCAGACCTCCCCATATTCCATATGATTCTTATAGAAACATGGGCCTAATCAATTTTTGAGACTATTAATTCAAACCAAAGTATGAAATAATGAAAGCTACTAAAAAATATATACATCTATAATAAGATTACACAAAATCAAATAAAAGATGATGTTATAACAAATGAAATGTAGAATATATATAGATATACAGTAAAACATATCATCCAATAGGCTGATCACATATAAAAATAATAAAATTAAAATAGAAATAAAAAAAGGATATACTCACATACCTATGCCTTGGCTTATCCCAACTCCAATCCCATTAGAGATGCACCATATTGATCCATTTCACAGCCTATGCATAGACATATCACATAAAAAAGGTCTACATAAGCACTAGAGTCCCTATATAGTGTGTGAGAAGTGAATATCAGTATCATCTCTAAATGTTTCTCTAATATACACCATCATATAAATGTATGTATAAGGAAATAAATAATTATAAATAAAGATTCACATTGGATATTCAAATTCTAACAAGGCTACCATCACACCTAACCTTGTCTGCTTTGTCCTACACTAAAATCCCACATGTTCCACCACCATACTCACAAATTCTAGGTCATTGATTTATAACTAGTTCAAAATTACTCTTGACTATACCTACTTCTACCATTCTCAGAATCCATCTACCATGTGCGATATGATCCAACCTATACCAGAAAACTAAGGGTAAGGTTTCATTGTCAAGTACCCCAGACCATTCACCTTAGGCAATGATGTATTGGAAGTAAACAACCTATTCCCCTTAGAGAAGGGAAAACTATATAGATCCTAGCTCATTCCCTCATCGTTGAATGATTCACTGAAATTACCCAACCCATTCCACCAAAATAATGGTGAACTAAAAAGATCCGAGCCCTCTTCCTCTCATGTAGATTACATAGTATTATCTGATTTCATTCTCAAATTGATTTATTTTTATAGATTTTATGAATTATTATATCATCAAAATTATTTTTATGGATTAATAATGTTTTGAATTTTGATAGGTATATGATTATTTCCTTGTTCATATGGCACACATATTCAGGGATAAATTTTTAAATATGGGTGAACACAAAATTATATATCCATCCAATGAATTATGTAAATATTTATATCTCATGATATTATTATGTTATGGGACATGGGTGGTTATCCCAATACACTATAATATGAATTCCTTAGTGGTTAATCATGAAATTTGTTTATGATATCTTATGATAATGCATATTCCACAATCCTAGTTTATCATACATTTATGTAATATGCATCAATTTAGTCTTTTCATGGTTTATAACCAACCTGATTTTTTATCCTCATGCTTATGTTATGTAGATTGATTATGCTTCAATACTTATATGATCATTTTGTGCTTTCAAATTTATGGTATTCTTTATAATCACCTTTTTTTTCTTCTAATATTTTTTAAAACCTATATAGAATATTTTGGTATGAAAGTGTATATTATTAAAATATGAATATATTTGGTTTTGTTAATTTGAAATAATATTTAGTCAATGAATATGGATACTAGTTAATACATTTAGTAGTTTTGTAATGGTCTGAGGAGTTTTGGGGTTAAATTTATGAAGAAGTAAAAAATCATGCCATAATATATATGTATATTTTTTCATGTTTTTTTAGATTTCAAATAATCATGTGTTGGATTTTATACCTTGATGACATATAATAAATTTATAATTAGTGTCATAGAAGGTGTAATGGAGAAAAAGTTTCTAACACTGAATGTTATGACTAGAACATTATTCGATAAACTTATGTTGTAATGGAGATAGTTTTTGAGATAAGGATAAATTATGGTGCAATATACATTTACTAAACCATGATTTATGGTGAGATAATGAGGTATATGGAGGATGATTATTGTTCCCTAATAGTCACACTATAATAGGATGATGCAAGGAAAAGTGGTTTTAGCTTTGGATTATGTTTCTAAGTCTATGTTGTAGTTCAATGCTATAAATTATAAGTATGTTTAATATTTATCTATAATATATATGGTTGTTCCATAATAAATTTTAATAAAAATTTATGTAGACATATACGTGATGAATTTCATGATTTAAACCCAAATCCATGTTTTGATTTTCAAAGTACTAGGTATCCTAAAGCAATTACACCAAAATGTATGAGGTTATGTTGTAATTTTTTATTATATATAATACTATTGTAGTTTTAATCTTTTTTAAAGATGAAGAAATTTACTTACAATTTTTTAGATTTAATTCAACACTAATGGATGGTCTAGAAGTATAGTTTGTTGATGAAATATGACATTCAAGTGATGATAATTTATGAATATCAATTCAAAAGAGTTTAAAATAGGATGTTTAGAGGAGTGAAAACAACAAAACATGTTTTGAGAGGATAGAGAGCATTCCTGATAGGGTTGAGATATTCCTTCTAAATTTGGAAAAAGATTCATTCATCATTAAAAGTTGGTTCACACCATAATTGAATCACCTATTATTGTGTATTTTGGAATGGGATTACAATAAAAAGTATCATGGACACAAGGTTAAATTATGGTGAATTTTAATTGAGTTTTTTTACAAATATAATGTAATTAATTTGAAAAGAGTTCATCTTTGATGGTTGAAATTATTAGATTTTGAAAAAAAATTCTGAGATGAAATCTATAATCTCTTGGACTTAGGGTTTTCTCTACCATAGTGCATGGAATTCATATTAGTGATTCTATAAATTTGTCTTTTATTAAGGTGGAAAAGAATCATTTTAATGAAAATGTAAAATGAAAAAAATGATTTTTCTAAATAATTATAAAATCTTATTTATATGTAATTATTTTTTTCACTTCTTCTATATCTATTTTTGGGTAAAATTTTATAAAATTTATAAATGAGACAAAAATATTAAAGAGGAAAAGTTGAAAGTGTTTCACAAAATTGTATGGTGATTTGATTACATATATAAATGAAAAAATTAATAGTTTCATAAACCAAATCATCATGTTTATTGTTTTCATTCATGGTCATGTAAATTTAATAAATAATTATTATAAAATAAATAAAATAATAAGAAGATTAGCAAATATGTATAATCCAATGGTTTTAGTTCTTGAGGAAAGAGATTTGTTGAAGATTTTATGAGATGACTTGTAAAGTAGTTTTGTTTCATATGAGAGACATTATAATCTATAAGAAATTCCAAACCTTTCTCCCAAGTATATAACATTTATATACATTGATAAACATAACATTAATTAATATAATGATGGATAGTAACATATAATTGATTAGTTTCTATCACTCATGGAATGTAAATTCAAATGATCAACAATAAGGTTTTATGGAAGGATATCTTATCTTGTTTGAGTTGTGAAAATGTGGGATTTTTTTTGATATGTCCATTAAATTTTCACGTTGATACCAAAGATAATTACGCACAAAATTATTAAATGTTATTACCCCTAATCAAAATTTTCAATATGAAAACAAGTAAAGTGTAAAGTTTTAAGGAAAAATGACTAGTTTTGAAAAGAATATAACTTTTATGTGGTTTTAATTTAATAAGGTAAAAATAAGTTTAAATCATATACAGAAGTTGTTATAGTTGTGATAGTTTATAAAGAACTATCTAAAACCCAAGAATAAAATAAATTGGAATGAGTTTTAGATCTCAATATTAAACTAAAAGATTAACTTGAAGATCATGGAATATAAAGGATAAAAAAATAATAATAAGTGTATTTTTAAATGTTTTTTTGATTTATGTTAACCAAATAAAATATGAAATAACACAAAAGTAAAATATAAAATTATAAAGGATTAAAAAGACTCCTAAATAATATCTCAGGGGTTTAAAACAACTAACACTAACTTATACATTAGTAATTTTTTTGATATTTATATAGTTTTTCATGAAAATAGAATTTATATCAGTTTCCATTTTTTATATGATTTTAGAAACCCATTCAATATTTAACAATAATTTTCTAAAATTTTCTTAATTTATCCCCAATATTCCATATTTAGAATCAGTTTACACAACGCTGCTATATTTATCCCCAATATAGCATATTTAGATTCATTTTACTTAAAAAACAAAATAAGGTATATTTAAAAAATTATATATCATATTTAGTGGTGATTAAATCCACTGTAACTTATTTAATAGAAGTTAAAACTCTAGTGATTTTATAGGGGAGGTTATTACAAAAATAATACACAGGCATCTCTAATACAGTCCAATCACAAAAAAATTGCTACAAAACAAATTATCCATCAATTGTGTAAAAATAACTCAATATATTACAAATTTTATATATCATAAAAACATAATATTACAATAAAAAAGTTAAGTTGATGGGTGATACAACATATCAATTTTTTTATAAAAAACACTCCCCCTCACCTTTACTAATTCCAAATGGGTCAGGATACTCATTACCACCTTTCCTACTTCCTTCTTCTTGAGACTATATTTAAATTAGTTAAATGTACATTAATAATAATTATATTTTAAAAATATTAATCATATACAAGTATAAAAATCCCAAAAACTATACATAAGGAAACTACTTCCCATAAATATATTCATTTTCAATAACATTATTTAAAACATTACACAGATTATTATATAATAGAAAAAGATAAAAAATATATCCAAGTTACAAATAAAGAAATAAAATATCAAGTGTATAAAAAATGATAAGGAAATTTTTTCCCCTAATAAGGGACTCCTAAAATGGGAGTTCAAAATTATTTACTTTTGATAGGATATAATCTCTATTTTTTGGAACCACTATACTAATAAACCTATCATTCAAGTCATAAAAAATAATATCCATCATGACCTTTAATTCAAGGAATACCATTTACATGTTTGAAGAATATTTCATGTTACTTGATAGAATTTGAGAGATTGAGATTTTTTTAGTTAAGTGTATTATGTCATTCATGTAATTAATCTATATTTTCCATAATTAAAAAATAACCTTTTCATTTTCTGAGGCTAACAAACTATAATAAAAACATTAAGGAATATGAGAAGTATTCTAAACCCACAGATAAATATCTCAAGTAAAGTAAAGAAAAAATATTTCATAATCACTATCATAGGAATTTAAGTGTTAAAATACGGAACATTAGTTTTAGAATCTAGAAGTGAAGTATTAAATTAGATTTTAACCGTTGAAATTCATATTTAAACACTTGAGTTCAATGAATTTGGTTATATGATTTTTCATATACAATATTTTAAAAATTATTTAACAAATACAGTCTAAAAATCAATTTAACTATTTTTTTAATATTTTAACACTTAAATTCTAAATATTTAAACTTGGCTTCCCAATTTTACCAATGGTGTTAAATATTTGAACCTAATATTAAAATTTTAACTATTTAATAAAAATATATAACAAAAAAAATATAATTATATTAAAAAAAACATAAAATTATAAAATTAGTGGATGTCAAGTGTTAAAATGTGGAATATTTGTTTTAATATTTTGAAATCATGTTTTAAAATTTTGAACTTCATTTTTAAAATTTAGAAGTAAATCTTTTATATCATGAATTATTTCAACATTTCACATCACATTTTTTTTAAATAATAACTTTTCATTCATGATTTACACACATTAATAAAATTCCTTCAAATTTTAATTAAAAATATTAAAAATTAATTCATTATCAAAAAAAATATCTTTAAAGAGAAAATTTTATATCAAAACCAGCACATCCTAATAAATACAAAAAATCAATTCACAATATTTAAAATCAATGATAAATTTTATGGTTGACTCTTGAAACCATAATAAGACACCATGTTATTATTATTATTTTTTAATCAAAAACTACTAAAATAAATTCTTTTATCTTCCAAATCTGCTTAAAAACATTAAAAAAATTAATGTATATTGTTACATAATATTTTTAGTATTAATAAAATTTCAAAAATACTTATGTTAAAAAATAATAATTATCAGATTTTAAAGTGTATATGATTGGAAATAATAATAATAAATGTAGTATTTTATATTGTTCTTATATTAAAATAAAAACAAATAAAATCCTAAATAGTTAACATAGAGGGAAATCTAGAGATAAATGATTTTTGGATACATGAACATATAAATTAATTATTTTATATATGTTCATGTGTATTAATAGTTATTATAATTATTGTTGTTGTTGTAATTTCTGTTGTTATTTCGGTTTTTGTTGTGGCTCTTTTTATTATTATTATTATTTTGCCTACCAATACCATTAATCCCACCAAAAGACCCCTTACTATCACACATTCCCCTGCCTGAAACGCCTCACTTCTTCTAAAAGGCCATAAAATAACTAGATCGTAACTTCTATCCTAGGAAACCCTTAGTCCAACATATTTATCACTCACACTGTCCCACCAAAATAACTTCTAACCCTTACCTACATTATTCCTATTTCAATAGCTCTCACCCACAAAATCATTATAATGCTCCTGCCCTAATCACCAGCCTGAGTTGGAGAACTTCATGGCCTCAATTGCACCTCCCCATATTCCATAGAATTATTATTATAAATGATGGCCCAATGAATTTGTCAGATTATTCCTTAAAACCAAAGTATGAAATAATGAAAATTACTAAAAAATATCCACATACAAAATCTCAGTACACACTATCAAATAAAATATAATGTTATAAAAAATTAAATGTATAATAAATATAGATATACAACAAAATGTATCATCCAATAGGTGGATCACATATAAAAATAATAAAATTAAAAAAATACACAAAGGATATACTCTCATACCTATACCTCAGCTCATCCAAACTCTAATCCCATAATAGATGTGCTATCTTGATCTATTTCACAACCTATGAATCGATATATCGCAAAAACAAAAGGTCTACATAGACATTAGAATACCTATATAGTGTGTGAGAAATAAATATCAGTATGGTCTCTAAAGGTTCCCATAATATATACCTTCATATAAATATATGTATGAGTAAATAAATAATATGAAATAAATATTCACATTTGGTCTCCATGTGCTAACACCAACACCATCACACCTCACTTTTCATGCTTTGTCCTGCACTAAAATCCACCATGTTCCACCACTATACACAGAAAAAAAAAATTCAGAATTTTATAATTATGTCAAAATTACTCTCATATATACCTACATCAACAATTCTTATAATCAAAATACCTTGTTCCATATGATCCAACCTATACCAGAAAACTCAAGGTAATTTTTTAATGTCAACTACCCGAGTCTATTCACCTTAAGAAATGATGTGCTGGATGTACACAACCTATTCTCTTCAAGGAAGGGAAAACTATATAGATCCCATCTCATTCCTAGATCATGGAAGGGTTTACTGAAATTATCCCACCCATTACACATAAGGAATGGTAAACTAAATAGATCCTAACCCTCTTCCTCTCATGTGGATTACATGGTATTATCTAATTTCTTTCTCGGGGGGGTTTATTTTACAAATTTTGAGAATTATTATGTAATAGAGATTATTTTTCTTGATTAATAATGTTATTAATTTTTATAGGTCTATGATTTGTTCCATATTCATGTGGAACACATATACAAGGATAAAGTATTATATATGGGTGCACTAAAAATTTTATATAAATCCAATGAATTATGTAAATATTTATATCTCGTGAGATTATTATGTTATGGGACATGTGTGGTTATCCCAATCCATTATGTTTTGGTGACTAGTTTGTTATCTCAATAAACTATAATATATTACTTATTGGTTAATATTAAAAATTTCTTATGATATCCTATTATAATGTATATGCCACAATCCTATGTTATCATAAATTTATGTAATATTCTTCAATTTAGTGTTTTCATGGTTTATAACCAAATAAATATGTTATCCTCATGATTATGTTATATATATTGATTATGATTTAATATGTATATAATAATTTTGTTCCTTAAAATTTATGGTATTCTTCATGATCACATATGTTTTATTATAATATTGTTAAAACCTAAGTGAGACAGTTTGGGATGTAAGGGTAGATTATTAAAAAAAGGTTATCATTGGTTTCTTTATTAGAAATAATATTTATTTAATGAATATGTATATTGGTTAAGAAATTTAGTAGTTTTTTAAAGGTCTTAGAAGTTTTGGAGTTTATTTGATGAAGAAGTCAAAAAAATTCCATAATATATTTGGATATTTTGTCATATTTTTTCTAGATTTTAAATAAACCTGAGACAAATTTTATGCCTTGATGACATGTAATAAAGTTAAAATTAGTGTCAAATAAAGTTTAAAGGATAAAAAGTGTCTAACACTGGATTTTATGACTAAAACATTATTTTATAAACTTATAGTGTAATGGATATTTTTTTAAGATAAGGATAAATTATGATACAATATAGGTTTAATAAAATGTGATTTGTGGTGAGATAATGAGGTATATTGGGGGTGAATATTTTTCCCTATTAGTAACACCACAATGGGATGATTTAAGGAAAATTGGTTTGGGTTATGGCTTATGGTTCAACGTCTATGTTTTAGTTCAAGGGTGTAATTTATCAGTAAGTTGAATATTTATCCATAATAGATATGGTTGTTCCATAATAAATTTTATTGAAAATTTATGTAGATATAGATGCGATAAATTTAATGATTTAATCTCAAATCCCTGTTGTGATTTTTAAAGTACTATGTAACATAAAGAAATTACACCAAAATGTATGGCGTTATGCTGTAATTTTGAATTATTGATAATATTCTTAGAAATTGAATATTTTTTTAAGATATAGATATTTACTAAGATTTTGGTGGATTTTATTAAACACTAATGGATGGTCTAGAAGGCCAGTATAGTGATAACATATGATATTCAAGTGATGATAATTTTTGTGAATGTCAATTCAAAAGAGTTAAAAGAGGATTTTTATATGAATTAAAACTACAAAAACATGTTTTGAGACGATAGAGAGCATTACTGTATAATCTGGAGTTCTTGTAGGGAGTTAATTACAGTATTTTGATCATCATTAAAGATTTATATTTGTTCATAGGTAAGAAAAAAAATGTATTCACCCTCACTTTTATAATATCATGGACACATGATTAAATCATGGTGAATTATAGATGAATTTTTCTTTACATAGTTAATTTAATGAATGTTAATAGAGTTTCTAGTTTTGATGGTTGAAATTATAAGATTTAAAAAACATAGATGAGTTGAAATATATAATTTCTTGGACATAGTGTTTTCTCTACCATAGTTCATGAAATTCATATTAATAATTCCATAGAGTTACCTTTTACTGAAGTGGAAAAGAATCTTTTTAATGCTAATTTAAATAAAAAAATACATTATTTAAAGATTTATAAAGTATTTTTTATATGTAATTATTGATTTATAAATCCTCTAAATATATTTAGAGAAAAGTTTCTAAAATTTACATAGTAGAAAAAAATATTAAACAGTCAATGTTGAAAGTGCTTCATAATAAGTATTGTGATTTGATTACATATCAAAATGAAAAATTTTATAGTTTCATAAAAAAAATCATAAGTTTTATTTGTTTCTTTCATGGTCATGTAAATTTACTAATGGTTTATGAGATAGTAAAGAAAATATTGAGAATATTACCAAAATTTTATAATCTAATGGATTTTTTTCTTGAAGAAATAAATTTTTTTAAGCATTCTTGAGATGACATGTAAAGTAGTTTTGTTTCATATGAGAGACATGTGAATTTATATGTAATGTAAAAACATTCACCTAATGAAATAAAATTTAAATCCATGGATAAATTTTACATTAATTAATATGATGATGGATAATTATGTGTAAGTGATGTGTTTTTATCACTTGTTGAATGTAAATTCAAAGGATCAAAAATAAGGTTTTATGGAAGGATACCATTAGTTTTTTAAAGTTGTGGAAAAGTGGAAAAATTTATTTTGAGGTTCCCATAAATTTTTTATGGTGATACCAAATATAATTACATACAACATTATTAAAATTTATTAACCCCTAATCAAAATTTCAAATATGAAAACACATCAAGGGAAATTTTTTAAGGAAAGGGGATTTGTTTTTGAAAAGAGGATAACATTTATGTCATTTTCATAGGAGAAGGTGAAAATAAGTTTATATCATATTCAATAGTTTCTATTATGGTGATAGTTGTTAAATAATAGTCTAAAACCAAAGAATAAAATAAATTGGAAGGAATTTTCAATCTCAAATTTAATCTCAAAGGTGAACTTTAGGAGAATGAAATATAAATGTTGAAAAAAGAATAATATGTGTATTTTTAAAAGTGTATTTGATTTATGTTTACCAAATCAAATATGATATAAAAAAAAGTAAAATATACCTTTATCGTTGATTAAAAAGGCCCCTAAATAATTTCTTAGTGGTTGAAAACAACTGACAATAATTTTTACATCAGTAATTGGTTTGTTATATTTTTCTAGTTTCTTCCTGAAAATATTATTTATAGTGGTTGTACTTTTTTTATATGTTTTAAAATAACCATTATATATTTATCAATGATTTTCCAAAAATTCCGGAAAATTATCCCCAATATTTCATATTTGTTAGGATTTTACAAAACACTCCTAAATTTATCACCAATGCAGCATATTAAAAATCATTTTACATGAAAAAAACTAAACATGGTATATTTAAAAAAATTATATATCATATTTTGTAGCGATTAAATCCACCGATACTTATTTAATAGTTGTTAAAACTCTCATGAATATTTTATTAGACGTTATTACAAAAATAATACCCAAGAATCCATAATACACTCCACTCATAAAAAAACAAATTATTCATACATTATGTCAAAAAATCAACACAAAAAAAATTATATAACATAAAAACATAATATTATGATAAAAAAATTATGTTGACCAATGATACAACATCTCAATGTTTGTTCATAAAAATTAGTCCCACTCAACTTCACTGCCTCCAAATGGGTTATGTTACTCATCACCTCCTTGCCTACTTACTTCTTTTAGATACTGTATTTAAAGTAGTTAAATATACATTTATAATAAACATGTTTCAAAAATATTAAGCATATATAAGTATAAAAATCCCAAAAAATATAGATAATTAAAATACTACCCATAAATAACCTGATTTTATATCATATTTAAAACATTACATATAGTACTAAATAAATTAAAACTATTAAATTTATATGAAACTAATAAAAAATAAAATAATACATCAAGCGTATAAAAATGATAATGAAATTGTTTCCCTAATATGGGATTCCAAAAAAGGGAGTCAAAAATTATTTACTTAAGGTAGGATATCATATCTATTAGCCTATAACACTATACTGATAAACCCATAATTCAAGTCATAAAAAAATATATCCATCGTGAACTTTAAATCAAAGAATATCATTTACATGTGTGATTAATATTTCATGTTACTTGATAGAATTTATGATATAGATAATTTTTTAGTTAAGTGTATTATGTAATTCAAGTAATTAATATATATATTTACTTAACTTTAAATATACCTTTTTATTTTTAGGTGACAATAAAAAATAAGAATAACATAAGGGAATATGAGAAGGATTAAAAACCTAATATAACTATCTCAAGTAAAGGAAATAAAAAAATAAAAAGAGTATTTCATAAAAACCATCATAGTAAGTGAAGTGTTAAAAAGTTGAAAATTATTATTAAAATATAGAAGTGAGTGTTAAACTATTTTTTAACAGTTTACATTCATATTTTAACACTTAAGTTCCATGAAATTGGTAATATAATATTTTATATTCATTATTTCAAAAATAATTGAACAAAAACAATGTTTAAAAATCAATTTAAATATTGTTTTTTAGATTTTAATACATAAATTACAAATATTGAAAATTTAATTTACAATTTTAATAATAGTTTTACATATTTTAACACTAATATTCTATATTTTAATAGTTTTAAAAAAAATTCTAGAAACAAAAATATAATCATATTAAAAAAACATAAAATTATAATATTAAGGGAAGTAAAGTGTGAAAATGTGGAACATTATTTTTAATATTTTGAAATAATGTTTTTAAATTTTGAACTTCATTGTCAAAATTTGGAAGTAAAGCCTTTATATCATGAGTTATTTCAATATTTCACCTCAATTTACATTATAATAATAACTTTTCATTCATAATTTAAACACACTAATAAAATGCATTCAACTTTTACTTGGAAATATTAAAAATTAAGTCATTATAGAAAAATTATCTTTGAATAAAAAAATTTATTTCAAAACCAACACATCCTAATAAATTCAACAAATAAATTCAAAATATTTAAAATCAATCATTAAATTTTAAATTTTTCTATTTAAACCATAATAAGACATTGAGTTACCCTTATTAGGTTTTATTCAAAACCAAAAAACATTGAATTAATTTATTTTCTAAACCCACATAAAAAACATTCAAAATTTTATGAATTTAAATTGTTACATAATATTTTTAGTATTATTATTATATTAAAAATATTTATGTTATTATTTTATGTTTCAAAATTTTAATTATCATATTCTAAAATTTATATGATTGTAAATAATACTAAGAATGATTTTATTTTTTCTTTTTCTTATATTAAAATAAAAATAAATAAAATTATAAATAATACACATAGAGAGAAATACATAAAGAAAGGATTTTTTGGATACATACACATATAAATTGATTTTTTATGTTTATTCATGTGTATTAATAATTATTATTATGGTTGTTGTATTTGATTTTTTTCTTGTTGTTATTGTTATTGTCGTTATTATTATTATTATTATTATTATTATTATTATTATTATTATTATTTTGTTGTTGTTTTTGTTGTTGTTTTTGTCATTATTATTGTACCAACACACACCATTTATCCAACCAAATAACCCATTATCATATCACTTTATAGTACCTGAAAACCCTCACTTCCTATAAAAGGCCTTCAAATAAATAGATCCTAACTTCTATCCTAGGGACCCCTCAGTCCAACCTTTATCTCATCCATACCATCCCACAAAAACCACTATCAACCCTCACATACATTCTTCCTACTTCAATATCTCTCACCCACACAATTGTTATAATGATCTTCCCCAATCACCAGACTATGTTGGAGAGCTTATTGGTATCAATTTTACCTCCCCATATTCCATAGGTTGATTACTAGAAAGAATGACCTAATCCATTTGGGATAATATTGCTTGAAACCAAAGTATGAAACAATGAAAATTACTAAAAAATATCAACATCTATAATCAGATTATAAAAAATCAAATAAAAAATGTTATAAAGAATGTAATTTAGAATACATATAGTTATATAATAAAACTTATCATCCAATTGGATGATCACATATAAAAATAATCAAATCAAAAGAAAAATACACAAAGTATCTACTCCCATACCTAGGAATCATCTCAACCCAACTCTGATCCCATTAAAGATGCCCCATATCGATCCATTTTACAACCTATGAATAGACTTATCACAATGACAAAAGGTCTACACAGGCACTAGAATTTCTATATAGTGTGTGAGAAATAAATATTAGCATGGAATATAAAATTTCCCCTAATATATATTATTGTATTAATGTATGTCTGGGGAAATAAATAATAGGAAATAAAGAGTCTCATAGGGTCTCCATCTTCTAACTAGGCCACCATCACACATAACCATGCCTCTTTGGCCTACCCCAGAATCCTCCATGTTCCACCCCCCCCCCCCCCCCACACACACACAAATTTTAGGTCATCATTTTATAACTAGGTTAAAATGACTGCCAACTATACCTACTTCAACCATTCTCGGAATCTAGCTGCCTTGTGCCATACGATTCAACTTATACTAGAAAACACGTGGTAGGGTTTTAATTTCAATTACCCTAGTCGATTCACCTTAGGGTAGGATGAACTAGAAGTAAAAAACCCATTCCCCTCAGGAAAGGGAAAACTATATAGATCCCAATTCATCCCCTCATCCTGGAAGGGTTTACTAAAATTATCCAACCCAATCCACACAAGGAAGGGTGAATAAAATAGATCATAACCCTCATCGTCTCATTGGATTTGGTGAACCAAAATAACCCAAACCACCTTCTATTATAGGAGTGGGAACTCTGATTAGATCCCCACCCTCCTCATATAGGATCGGGAACTCTAAAATTTCCCACAATAACTCTTCATAAGTGAGTTTGAATTGAATATCAAACCAAACCCTATTAGGGGAGGTCACACATAAAAATTCAAGACTAATCTTTCTCCATTATGGTTGGACCAACCTCTATAACATCATCCAATATAAACATCAGGTAAATATATACAATGATAGTATGGTACTCATCCCATCCCACAAGTTAGTGAGATCATTACCTGGTAGTTAGTCTCTGGAGACATATACCCACATCCTAACATGCATCCTATACTATTTAGCCTCCTAAGATGACCTACTCAAGTCCCTATCATTTATAAAACATAACATTCTAGACTGATTTCTATTCTCAACATTCCCATATGATGTCCACTAGTCTCCAAAAATAATTCCAAATATTAACTTACTAGAACCAATACACATACACAATGTATCCAACAACATGGGATATTTTCATAAGTCGAAGGTTCTTCCAGACCCTATAATCAATGATCAATAAAAAACTCATCAAAATAAAAAAATCATAATAAGTTCCACCAACTAGGGACTATCATGATATAACCTGATCAAATCCCTTGGTGACCTCATGCTAAGTCACCCAGAATATTCCCATGACCCATACCTAGGTACTCCCTCACGTCACTCTCAAAATAAGTCACGATCCCATTTCTTAGAAGAATTTATCCCCATCAAAACATGTCTAGTTCTAGAGGACTCATCCCACTGATGGTATATTCCAAGATTCCACTCCACTATAAAAAGTATATCACTCATTAAGTGTGCTATGTAAAATCTTCTCACTTCTCACTCCTATGATTAAACCTCTCTTTCAAGAATAATTAACCTTATAGAACCAAACCAATGATACCTATAACTCATCCCCATCTTAAGACCAAACTACAGCCACATTTTAACTCATCCAACACCATCTCCCCATAAATATACAGTCACCAAGAAATCCTAATTCACTATGATTCAAGGAAGCACTTTCCTCAATTATAGAAGTCTCAATCCCCCACTAATTTCTTATGTATAACATTGAATAATGAAAAAATATTCTTCATCAAAATAATATTATTAATCATAGTTGGAATGAGGGTTATAAAGTTATGGAATTAATATTTTATAGTGGTTACAAATCCAATCTATTAATAATATTTTATTCCTTAGGGTATACCCATAGATTATAATTTTTTTATGGTCGAGGATTTCATAGTAATTATTTTATGTAACCTTATAACTTTCTTGTATTTTTCACTCATATTTTATGAAAAATTATATTAAAATCAGTCACCTACCTTAAACATAGAGTAACCATTCTTATCAATATCCAATCATCCTCAACCAAGCCTATACATGCCTCATATAATATCACATAATCATTTTATATCTTATATCAATCCACAAAATTAAAATAATTATTTACAACATTTTATAATTAATTATCCAATTTAAACCAAGGAGGAATATTCACTAAGAAACCCATTATACATCATCACATTATCAAAACTAAAACTAAAAATGTAAGTATATCATTCTAGGATCCCCTCTATACATGATGATAAAAATACCCATCATTACTACTCAATTAAACCATGATTAAATGGAATTGTATGTGAGACACTAACTGAATATCCAAAAATCAAAATGTGGTGATGGAAAATAAAAATAATAGAAATGAGAGAGAGATATAGATACCCAAATTAAAGTTAACATAGAACCTCAAAAAATCACCCATTTTATGGGGAGTTGAATGAGGGATAAGGGTGTGGAATATCTAGCCAACTAGACCTCTCCAGGTACCTCTCTCTTCATAAAAACAAAATAGGGATGACTGGTAAATGACTTGTCAACCCTTTCTAAAAAAATACCCTAGTGTTTGGTCACTGTGTGACCATGAGGGTCATGTTTGGAAACCTCATCTACAAGACACATTATTGTATGTACTTCCTAGTTTCATTTCAATAAAAAACCTAAATCAAAATTGGATGATTCCTCATTGAAAAAATTTATTGTGTGTTTCCTCTAGGTTGCATCATTATCCTCTTCATCCATGTACACATTATGGCTTGGCCCATGGGTATTGGTGAAACTGTTGAAAAAAGAGAATAGGTCCCAACCTCAAAGACCCTCTTTATGGCACTTTCTATATGGTTCATATTTTTAGTAATCCGCCCTATAGGATCCCTATAGTATATCCTCTATGTATTTCACCATGTCCACCATGAATAAGGTTATTTGATTAGGAAAAAATAGATGAAAACTATCAATACAGTGACACCCAATTGACACAGTGTAACCATCCTTCACCAGATAAACTCAAAAAATGGGGTTACCTAGGCCCCACACTAGCATTTACTAGAGCACAAAAATCATCTCTAGGGACTCGTTCAACATCCATAAAAATAACTTCAATACACAAAAACTCATATATTGAAATTTGAGTACTAATTAACTAAACATCCCCTAAGACTATAAAAACATTCAAATTTCCTTTTAATTTCACAACTAATAACAAAAAAGTCATTAAAAACACCCAACCATAATTCTAATTATCCCAAAGAAGCTATAGAGGTCATTAATACATCGCTACTTTCCTACCCTAGTCCTCAATTCACCAATAACTCTCCATGTTCTATCATCTAACATCGAATGAGATTCCACATCAAAAAAATATTCACCAAGGTTATCTAATCATCAAAAAATAGATGCTCGTACTCATCACCATGTCTGACACTAGGAGATCACTCAAATGAAATTGTTTACCCCAAGACAGTGATGTTACATCAACCAATACATCCCTATTATTATAGGGGCACCCCACAATAAGACTCCACTAACAAGGAACTTTTTCGAACTATGGTTCTCTCCTCCATAGGAATCATTTATTGAAAACACACTTCTAGTGGTCCATAAACACAATCAATTTAGTTTCCCTACCACCACTTCCAATTTTTCACCAAAAAATTAACGATTCTTCCACTAACCGATGTATCCAAATAATGATCATCAACACCCACCGATGTGTTATCACATCTCCTGATCACAATGCCTCAACCCTTATAAGGATCATTAAATCACACAAAAACCAAACTATATTTTGAACCTGAAAATTAGTGTAATTCCATTTTTTAGTCTCTATCCTCCCACACAAGTTGTCATACTCTCTCCATGAGCAACAACAAACATAGGATCAAACTCACTCTCAAATAAATCTAAATTATAATTTGAGATTAATTCCAACATATATAATCTATCTAAAACCACATCCAATTAACATATCTAGTATTTTCTAAGAAACTAGATAAAATCATAAATTTCATACACACCAACATCTCCGTGTATCCTAAACCATCCCCCATCTGGTCTCACTAAATCTATGACCCTTATGATATGAGGATCATACCTACATCACCGATAAGACACTCCCCACTATAGGAGTGTCCTCTCTATCACTCCACTGGACTAAAATTCCCAATATCCATGTCTCATGTCTTTTCTATATCTAAAGGAAATGACAAAATTTGACCATCCCACTCATAATCGAGTGATAATGTGAAACATCAATCATTACCCATTCTTGGATAACCAAGAACCATCAATAACCTCTCAAAAAAATTCCTTAGTGAGGGTCACACCATCTAATACACAATGGTTTACTCCCCGCCATATGAATTCCCTTACACCACTCCTCAAGAACCAACCAAAAGAGGTCCTCAAACCACACATGTTTCAATCTTATTGAGACACTCTTACCCATCCTAACAACCATTGATACCATAAATCCATGATCTCACTACCTTTTATAAGGAATCACAACTATTCCCTACCTAAAACCTCAGGCCACTATTCCCACAAGTGTCTCATTGATCACATTGATTCTCAGCTTTCACATAGCTTCTCAGTAATCTACAACCCAAAAGGAACCATGTATAACTGGCCAACACTTTCTGTCATGAATCATAAATTTCCCTTGAAAATCCTTATTATCCATCAATATCCTTCTCTAAAGATATAGTGATCCTACAAGAACCCTCTACCATGTTTTTATCCACCATTTATCATTACTTATGTGAACCCAATGAGAGCACACTACCATACCACCCAACCATACAACCCAAATCACACTCTAAAGAATATTATCCAATAAAACCTACTCTCACATGCCTAAACTTATGCCCATGATTAGTTAAATCTATTCTATTTAAAAGAAATCTCTAATACTTTTTTCCCAATGGGCCCGAGACATCTCACTCGTTTCAAGGCCTACCGCATGATTAACTGCCACTTAGGAATCATTCCAAAACCATGAAGCATCCATCTATACTTCTACTATAATACTATAAGGAACATCAAAAATAAATAGGTCCAAAAAAACAACAGATCATTCCCTCTCACCAAACATTGATAATAGAAGCACTTGGAGTGCACCATATCCTAAAACTAAAGTTATTTCCACATTCCTTTCCTCATCCTGTATAGGGGTATCTATATCTTAAAGGAAACTCATTCCAATATTTAAATTGTCTCCTATGAATACCTCACATATACGATCCCAACATGGTACCATAATTGAGGCATCCAATTCCTAAACCAACCCACCAATACTATATATATCACTGAAGAGAATTTTTTTCCTTGAGATATACATTACCATCCATAATAAAATCGCTTATTAGTGAAAATAACTATACATATAATTATAATTACACCAACATGTTATATTGTAAAACACTATATAAGTTATTTTTGGAACATTAAATAGTTAAAAATCTATCTCTCATAAAAACCATTCACACCCAAACACACATATATTATGTTAATACAATGTTCCAAAAATGATTCATGCACACAAGCCTATTTTTGACTCGAAAATAGAAAAAATACTAAATAAATAAATACCTAAAGTTCATATTTAGAATACGTAACAACTCAATCATCATAGAAAAAACTATAAAAAATCCCATCACCTTGGAAACCTGGAGTTTACACTGGAACATGTGTTCATGATGAACCAGCCCAAGGTATATCACATGATCTGATGTATCACTATTAATTGTCTACAATTTCCCAAATATTAATAAATAAAAGAAAAATGATTTGATGCCACATAAAACACCGTAAACTATATCACCAGTCCAATCCAATGAGTTCTGTTTCCTAAAGCATGGATCCTTATATGGTAGAAGTTTCCTACTAGTGGCGAGGCCTTAAACCAGTCATTGGGGAGACTATGCCCTCAAACTAGTGTAATAAATAGATAAAATATCTAAAAATGTATCTATATATAATAACTATATTCATACTAAAATAATCAAACATACTATAAAAAATAAGTATTAAATTCATAAAATCCTAAAAAAAATCATTGGCCACCTGACCAATAGAATATACAAATAAAAAAAATAGAAAAACACAAAGAGACTATACTACCATCCTTGAGCCTCACTACACCGTAACACCATTAAATATGGATATTACCCTTCCCAATACACTAAAAAAAAATTTGGACTATAAAATAAGCATAAGGTCATCAAGTAGCCTAGAGTGCCTATGCATGGTGTGATAAATACATCTTAATAGAGTCTTAAAATATTTCTCTAATATAACCAAATATGTGAATGTATGAATGAGGAAACAAACAATATAAAATAAAATATACACACCATGTCATCTAGTTATATTCAGGGTACCATGAAACCATATTTTACCTAATTTGACCTATTCTAGAATCCACCTCGTGCAACAAACATACACACACAAACACACAAAAAACTGGTAATAATTTTCTAAAAAATTCATTAGGAATCCTGACCATACCTTCTTCAAAAATTTCCAAAATATAGTTGAATTATTCTATATGACCCAACCCATACCTGAAGACTCAGTTTATGGGTTTCATGTCAATTACCCTAATACATTCCCCATAGGGAAGGTCATACTGGAAGTATCAAACACATTTCCCTTTGTTAAGGGTGTACAGTGTAGATCCCAACCCATTCCTTCATTAGGGAAGATTGGAGTCAAAGTACCCACCCCATTCCTCATAGGGAAGTAATAATTGAATAGATACCAACACTCTTCCACTCACAAGAGTGTTTTACCTAAATTTACTAAAACCTACTTATGGCATCCCTCCTTTTTTATTACATAACTTTTCATTATATTTTACCAATAGAGGATCTTTAAAGTCTAGTGTCTTGGGAATCAGGAACAATAAAACTTGAAAAATTAAAACACTCTTTTAAATCCCCTTGAAATTATTCTTGAGATTTTAATCCTATGTAAAATTACAGCATCTCATAACCTGAAGACATACATTGAAAGGAAAGGGTGAGTAGAAGGCCCAGTTAGGGTAAACAAGGGAATTAGTTTACTTGTGGTATTAATAAGAACTTTGATAAAAAGAAAACATAAAGACATGAGCAATGGAAGAATAGAAATATCATAAAAAGTATTTTAATAATAACTTTAATATATGGCCACAACATTTCATTTTGACATTCATGAACATATCATCAGGGTTTATCCCCAAGGTGTCATAAAAATTACCAAGGTTATTCACCAAGGTATTGTGAAACATGTCATCTCTAGAGATTAATTTTTTAGCCAATGCATTAGAGATATATCAGGGTGAACCCTTAATATGTCTTTAATTTTAGGTGATACACATAAATCATAATCATACATTTCATAAATAACCTAAAGAGAGTAAAATAAATGGGTTTCACTTCAAAATCATGACGTTTTTAAAGTGCTTAAAAATAAGATCGTTATGTCATTTATAACCCATGGAAAGAGAGTGAGGGTTACATGTATGTCAATTATAGAATCAAATATATCATTTTTTTTGTATTTATTAACACCCATAGAAACGAAATTGTTTTGGGTATTCGAATAAATAAAACATGATAATTTCTTGAGAGAAAGAGAGAGAAATTTTGAGACGAAATTTCTGCAGCATAACGGCTATATAGCTTGGTTATAGAAAATAATAAAAAGAGAGGGGAAAGGGTGACCCACTCACAAATAACTCATTATATAGTAGGGGTACTTAATAAAAATAAATTAGACCATTTTATAGATATTGGAAGGGAATATAATATGAAAATGAAACTCAAAGGAAAACAAAAGATGTGATTTCTTTTACGAAACTTCGGCAGCTTAACGGCGTCACTTAGAAATTCAGAAAATCAGCTGATGAGAGAAGAAAGGGTATCTCATAAATTGAAAATGAAATGGATAGTAAAAATTATATAGAATAACAACCACCCACATAATAAAATGGAACTATAAGACATAACCTAAAGGAAGTCATGACTTAAAAGAGGAGGGTGAAAGTTTCTCTTACCTTGAAGAGTAACATCGAAATCTTGATGTTCGGGATCTTGGGAGGCTTGAAGTACCTTGGGAGGACTCCTTGAGAGGTAAAAAGAGTATAAATTAGTTTAGGATTATTTTTTAATGAAATTAATGGGAGAATGTATTGGTATTTAGAGGATAAGTGAGGGAATAAATTATTAATTTCTAAGGGACACCTCATCGGTGGTATTTGCAAAACCCTGGTCTTTCCCATGGTATTTTCCATGGTTTCAGCCACTTGGGACACCTCATGACATATATTACTATTAAAAAATTTACCATTTTTATTACATCATCAATGATGTCATTAAACACCTGGAACTCAAAACTCTATTTTTACTATTCACTGAAAATTCAATTGTTTTAGAAAAAACCCAAAAATTCACCCTAACCTAATATCAATGCGTTGAATTCAAAAATGAACTCCATTTTATGAAAATATTTCTATAAATATTTTTTATTTTATTTTTATATAAACTCGTTATTTATTCCAAAAATACAACTTTAAAACTATAACTCATTTTGCAACATCTTAAGAAAGTAATCAAGGTCCCATAAAATTATTGTATAACCATAATAAAATAATGTAACAATATACAATTACATTTTATGAAAATAAATTTCCATTTTAAATTATTAAATTAATTATAAAATTGTGATTAAAATATTTAGGACATAAAAAAATACCAAAACTTATACTATGATCATTTTTTCCACATTTAAGATGTCTAAAATGTATTTATAAATTCATGTGTAAAGTTTCTATTTTTTGGTTGATTTACTATTCATTACTATTTATAAGGGTGTGTTATTATTCATACTTTAGTATTCACTAAAAATTAAGTTGATCTTATTAGACTATAAATGTATTACTGAACACTACTGTAGAAGACCATTTTTTAAAAATCAATCCACATTATTAATTATTTATGGAATACAAAAATATTTTAAAATAGCCCTTTTTCCAAAAATCATCAATAATATGGAACTTCTATAAATTCATCCTATATTTATCTAGAAATTTGAAATTCATGAACTTTACCATAATAAGAAGTAAAATTTTTATTTATACAAAAGGATTACAAAATGTAACTAAGGCTTCGTTACATAAACCCTTATAACACCTGTATAGAACCTAAGTGTAAGGTGTGAAATGGTGATAGAATCTTAGGGCGGATCAGAAAACATTGCTCGAGTGGTGATTTCTATCATCTTGAACTTTTCCCTTAAGAGATTCTATTCAAGCTTCACATATTGAAGCTCATCTTGGGCTTGGTCCAGAGCAAAGCCCAGAGACGCTACCTCCTTCCCAAGCTCTGACAGATGGGCTTCATACGGCCTGAGTCTACTAGATGAGGCCATCGACTCTTCTTTCTATATTAATTAACCAAGGTCACTTGTATTTATAAACAATAATTACAACATTAAGAGTTTAGTTTCCAACTTTCATATTGACCAATGATCATATAACAGTTGAAACCCAATAGTATCACCTCATTAGTTAAAGGATATAGTTTTTTTGGAGTATAAAATAAAATAACACGCAAAGTTAGGAAACAAGTATTATTAAAAAGTTCAGATCGTTACATTATTCCACCCATAAAAAATTTCTTCCCTGGAATTTTAGCTCGTACCCTCAGAAGATAGAAGGTGTTGGTACTTTTGTCTCATAGAGTCCTCTGGTTCCCACATGGCTTATTCACATTTGTGGTTCCTCCACAACACCTTAACAAGGTGGGTAGTCTTGTTGCATAAAACCTTGTCTCTACGATCTAAGATCTCCAATGACTTCTCCTCATAAGAGAGGTCATGTTCCAGTTGTACAACCTATGGATTTAGCATATGTAAAGTTTCACGTATATACTTCCTCAAGAGGGATATGTGGAAGATATCATGAATTGTGCTCGATTTGGAGTAAGTGCAAGTCGATAGGCCACTGCTCCTATATGATCAAGGATTTCGTAGGGGCCAATGTACCTAGGGTTGAGCTTCCCTTTCTTCCCAAACCTCATGACTCTCTTCCAAGGTGAAATTCGAAGAAAGACTTTGTCACTATCATCAAACTTCAAGTCCCTTCGGTGGTTGTCGGCATAACTCTTTTGTCGACTCTGAGCATCCTTAATGTGTTGTTGGATGGAATGGAATGTTTCCTTCATCTCTTGTAAAAGATCAGACCCAAGAAGCTTTCTCTCACCAGCTTCATCCCAACAAGTAAGAGTTCTATATATCTTCCCATATAGAGATTCATAGGGTGCCATTTGAATGCTCGAGTGGAAGCTATTGTTGTAATAGAACTAAACTAAAGGAAGATATTGATCCCATCCACCTTTAAATTCCATTGAGCATGTTCTCAGCATGTCCTCGAGTGTTTGAATAGTAATTTCAGATTATCCATCAGTTTGGGGGTGATAGGTCGTACTAAAATTCAATTCAGTGCTCAAAGCATGTTTAAGACTTCTCCAAAAAATTTATGTGAACCTTGGATCACGATCAGATACGATAGAAAGTGGAACTCTATGTATCCTTAACACTTCATTCACGTAAATCATGTAACGTTAATCAAGAGAGAAATCTTCCCGAATGTTGATAAAATAGGAATTCTTGGTGAGACGGTCCACAATAACCCATATTGCATTTTTTTCTTTAGAATTTCTCAGGAGACCAATGACGAAGTCCATATTGATATTGTCCCACTTCCATGCTTGTATGGGTAGTGGTTGCAATACCCCTTTAGGAAGTTGTCTCTCTACCTTCACTTTCTGACATACTAGGATCCTTGAAGTGTAGTCAACAATCTCCCTTTTCTTATTATCCCACCAAAAAGATCATGAAGGTCTCTATACATTTTCATGCTTCTTGGATGTATAGAGAAATTAGAGCTATGATCTTCATCCATTATCTCCTTATTTATTTCCGAAATAGATCGAACACATAGTCTTGTATAAAATTTCAATGCACCTTCTTGGTCAATATTGAACTCAGGAAACTTACCATCCTTCACAGGCTCAAAATGCTTCTGCAACAAATGATCTTATTTCTGATCTTTCTTGATCTTCTCTAATAATGATGGTTAAGAAATCATTTGGGTTAGGGTTGATGATGTCCCTTCCCTTATAATTCCCATGTCCAGCTTTACTAGGTCATTGATCAAGGGATCTCCTTGAATCCTTATCATGGAAAGAACAGTTGGGTCTTTCCTTCTTAATGCAGCAGTGACTTTGTTTTCTCTTCCAGGATGATAATGAGTTGAAAAACAATAGTCTTTAAGAAGATCCTACCATCTATTTTGTCTCATGTTCAATTTATTTTGTGTGAAAATATACTTCAAACTTTGATGGCCTATTCATATATCTCATTTATCCCCATAAATATAGTGCATCCACATCTTTAGAGAAAAATAACCACATCCAACTCCAGATCATCCGTAGGCTAGTTCTGCTCACGAGTCTTCAACT
Organism: Viscum album; assembly: GCA_963277665.1. Lineage (NCBI taxonomy): Eukaryota > Viridiplantae > Streptophyta > Magnoliopsida > Santalales > Viscaceae > Viscum > Viscum album. The sequence goes on from OY728137.1 coordinate 1,721,378,780, forward strand.
GTCGAGATGCATAAGCAATGAATTTGTCAATTTTCTTGAGGACTCACCCAAGAAGTTTTAGAGATTAATCTCTAAAAATAAATAATCCTTCTCCACTTGAGGGAAAAGTTAACACGGGTGCAGTAACCAATCTCTTCTTAAGCTCTTGGAAACGTTCCTTGCACTCCTTTGTCCATATGAACATGACCCCTTTTCGAGTTATCATGGTTAATGGATTAGAAATTTGTGAAAAGTTTTTCACAAACCTTATATAATATCCATCTAATCCAAGGAAACTACAAATCTCAGTTATTTTTGTAGGATGAGCCCACTCTTCTACAACTTTAGCCTTTTCAGGGTCAACTGTGATTCCCTCATTGGTAACAATGTTCCACAAGAAAGAAACTTTTTGTTGCTAGAATTCACATTTTTTGAACTTCCCAAAAATCATCTCCTTCAATAGAGTTTTAAAAATAACCCTTAGATGATCCTCATGTTCCTCGCTAATTTTGGAATATATCAAAATATCACCAATAAAAACTACCAAAAAGTTATCAAGGTATTCCTTAAAGACTCTATTCATCAAATCCATAAAAATAGTAGGTGCATTAGTCAGTCTGAAGGGCATAACAACAAACTCATAATGCCCATATCTTGATCGGAAGGCAGTTTTTGGAATATCTTCTTTCCTCACTCTCAATTGATGATAACCATATCGAAGATCAATCTTATAGAATAATTGAGCCCCATGAAGTTGTTCAAATAAGTCATCAATTATTGGAATAGGGTATTTGTTCTTTACTGTGATCTTATCTAGTTTTCTATAATCAATGCATAGCCGCATTGATCAATCTTTCTTCTTTACAAAGAGAACAAGTGATCTCCAATGAGACACACTCGGTCGGATAAACCCCTTCTCCAAAAGATCTTGTAGTTGTTTCTTTAATTCCTCCAGATCGACACTTTTCATCCTATACAGGGTCTTTGATATCATATGAGATCCAGGTATGAGTTCAATGGAGAACTCTACCTCTCTTTCTAGGGGAGCTCTGGGAAACTCCTCAAGAAATTTGTCAATGTATTCCAGGATGATGGGGACATTTTCTATCATTAAACTCTCATATCCTTCTTCTTCAGCGATCAACTCCATAAATAAGGATATAGGAGGTTCTTACAAACAAATATCACGTTGATATATCTCTCCTTGGAAGATAACTGTAGTATTTCCATTCAAGACTGCTGATATTTCCTTTCTTCTGTATTTGATCTTAGAATTATAATTTGAGATCTAGTACATCCCTATTATAATGTCGAATTTCATCATGGTAATGACTACTATATTTTTGATAAGATTGTACTCACTAAAGTAGATACTAGAGTTTCTAAAAACTGACGATGCTTGGATAATCCCACCATGAGTCTTGACTGATATCTCTACTTTTATAAAGTTGGGGGTTAATTCTTAATTATTTGAAAACTTGGAGGAAATAATGGAATGCGTAGAACCAAAATCCAACAAAGTACTTGCTAGCTTTTAAAGAACAATAAGAGTACCTACTAACACATCATTTGGAGCTTCAACTTTAGCTATCGTGATAGAAAATGCATGACCTTTCTCCCTTGGCCTTTGCTAGGGATGATGGTGGTTCCCCTCCACTACCCTCAGATTTGGACAGTGATTGGAAAAGTTCCCATGTTTTACACACTTATAGCACTGAACCTCAGGTAGGGCCTTCACCATATTCCCCTTGTCATTAGTGTTTGGAAGTTGAGGCTTCACCTCACTACAAAAATTTCTCACTATATGGCCATCTCTACCACACTTGTATCACTTCCTGCTCTCGAGTAGGCAGTTCCCCGAATGCTTCTTCCTATGTTTATTACACATGAGACATTGTACTTTCTTGCCACATATTCCCTAATCGAAGGTCCTCCCTAATCTTGGATTCTTCTATCTTTTCTTGTCTTTAGATTTATGAGACCATGACATCTCACCAAACTCCTATTCAACTTTCATCACACTCCGAACGATCTCCTCATAGCCATCATAGTCTCAGTTGGCTAGATTCTTCTATAGATGAGGTCTCATTCCACTAAAGAATATATCAACCTTCCCATAAAGATCCATGACAAAGATTGAGGTATAATGGTAAATTATAGTGAATTTAATCTCATAGCTTCCCACATATATATTCTCCTTCTGTTTCAGCTTGAGAAACTCCTTCTCCATTCTTGTTCTCATAGAATGAGGGAAATACTTACTAAAGAAGATCCAACTGAACACTTTCTACTCTATAACTTTAACCTCTACTCTTGGCCGCATGTTTTTAATAATCTCCCACCACTGATAAGCTTCTCCCTCTAAGTGATAGATAGTCAGGGTGACCTTCTCTTTCTCTGAACAATAGAGCATAGAAAATATCTTCTCTATAGAGTTGATCCACTATTTAGGAATCAATGAGTCGGTCGATCCATTGAAGGTTAGTAGTCATTAACTCATAAAGGACTCAACAGAATGTTGTTCCCTTTGTAGTGAAATTAGTCTCTCAGCTTGATTCAAGTTATTTCCTATAACTTGAGTCATTTGGATCATCATTCGCATGAAATCTTCCATCCCATCTTCAATCGGAGGGTCGTCAGCTCATGGTCCATTGTGGTCACCATTTGCACGGTTCCTCCTATTTCCTTCCATTTTCTAAAAGAATAAAACCTTACTGAGAATCTTATTTCATTTATTAATATTTTAACTATAAATGATTTTATGTCTTAAAACTTCATGATTAAACAATTACATTTTTCTATAAATCCTTTATAATGATTAATAAAAAACTTATGATTAACCAAACATATCCCCCAGGAGTGTCGTAACCAACAGTACAACAAAGAACATTTATGTGGACCAGTTCCTATTTGATTCTATCAGAAATTGGTGTTTTCGGGTTTTACCCCTATGTACATCTGTACTAGATCCACCTCTACCTGCTCGTATCTTGATAGGGATATATTTTATTGATAAACCACTTACTCAATACTCACCAAAATACCAGGAAGATTTACTTTATTTACACTATTCTATATGTTTCTTCCTAAATTTTTCATATCCAAATTTTAAAAAATATCTAAAATTTCCTTTTATACCAACAATGTAATCATGTCTTTTTTATTACATAACTTTTCATTACATTTTACGAACAGGGGATCTTTAAAGTCTAGTGCCTAGGAAATCTGGAAGAATAAAACATGGAAACATAAAACACTATTTTAAATCCCCTTGAAAATCTTTTCAAAAATTTCATCCTATGTACAATTACTATATCTCATAACCTAGAGACATACACTCAAAGTAAAGGGTGAGCAAAAGGCCCAGTAAGGGTAAACAAGGGAATCAATTTACATGTGATATCAATAAGAACTTAATAAAAAGAAAACATAAAGACATGATAAATGGAATAATAGACATATCATAAAAAGTATGTGAATCATAACTTTAATATGTGGCTAAAATATTTCATTTATACATTCAAGAACATATCACCAAGGTTCATCCCCAAGGTGTCATAAAAAATTACCAAGGTTATTCACCAAGGTATCGTGAAACTTGTCATCTCTAGAGATTAATTCATTACCCAATGCATTGGAGAACTATCAGGGCACACACTTAATATGAATTTATTTTCATGTGATCCACATAGATCATAATCATACATTTCATAAATAACCCAAAGAGAGTAAAATAAATGGGTTTCACTTCAAAATCGTGACGTTTTAAAAGTGTTTAATAATAAGATAGTTATGTCATTTATAACCCATGGAAAGGGAGTGAGGGTTAAATTAATTTCAATTACAGAATAAAATATATCCTTTTTTTGTATTTATGAACATCCATATAGACGAAATAGGTCTGGGTATTCAAATAAATAAAATGAGAGAATTTCTTGAGAGAAAGAGAGAGAAATTTTGAGATGAAATTTCTGCAACATAACGGCTATATAGCTTGGTTTTAGAAAACAATTAAAAAAGAGGGGACAAGGTTCACCCACTCTAAAATAACTCATTATAAATTAGGGGTACATAATATAAATAAATAATATGATTGTGTGGATATTTGAAGGAAATACTATATGAAAATGAAACTCAAAGGAAAATAGAAGATGTGATTTCTTTTATGAAAAATCAGAAACCTAACGGCATCACTTAGAAATTCAGAAAATCAGTTGATGAGAGCGGAAAGGGTCTCTCATAAAGTGAACATGAAATCTACAGTAATAATGATATAGAATAACAAGCCCCACATAATAAGATGGAACTATAAGACATAAAAAAAAAAGGAAGTCACGACTTAAAAGAGGAGGGTGAAATTTCTCTTACCTTAAATAGTAACTTCAAAAGTGTGAAGGTAGGGACCTTGGGATTCCCGAGGAAACATTTGGAGGACTCATTGGGAGGTAAAAAGACTAAAAAATCGTTGAGTATGATTTTTCAATGAAATTAATGAGGGAATGGCTTCCTATTTATAGGAGAAGTGAGGGAATAAATTATTAATTTCCAAGGGACACCTCATCGATGGTATTTGAAAAACCATGGGTTTTACCATGGTATTTTCCCATGGTTTTGACCACATGGGACATTTCATGACATATATTAGTATTCACAAGTCGACCGGATTTATTACATCATGATTACATCATCAATGATGTCATTAAACATTTGAAACTCAAAACTGTATTTTTACTATTCACTGAAAATTCAACTATTTCAGAAAAAACCCCCCAAAAATTCACCCTAACCTAATATCAATGATCTGAATTGAAAAATGAACTCCATTATATGAAAATTGTTTTCTAAATATTTTTAGTTTAATTTTTAAATAAAATAATTATTTATTCCAAAAATGAAACTTTAAAACTATAAATCATTTAGTAACATCTTAATAAAGTAATCAAGGCCCCATAAAATTATAGTATAGCCATAAGACAATAAAGTAAAAATATATGATTAAATTTTATGAAAATAAATTTCTATTTTAAATTAATAAATTAATTATAAAATTTTAAATAAAATATTTATGAAATGAAAAAAAAAACCGAATCTTATACTATGATTGTTTTTTCACTTTTAAGTTGTCTGAAATGTATTTATACATTCATGGGTGAAGATTTTATTTTTTTGCCGATTTACTATTCATTACTATTCATAAGGTATGTTACTGTTCATACTTTACAATTCATTAAAAATTAAGTTGATCTTATTAGACACTAAATTTCTCACTGAACACAACTCTGGAAGACCATTTTTTAAAAATCAATTCATATAATTAATTATTTAAAGAATACAAAAATATTTTAAAATATCCATTTTTTCCAAAATTCATCAATAATATGGAACTTCTATAAAATAATCCTATATTTATCCGGACATTTGAAATTCACAAACTTTACCATAATAATAAGTAAAAAATTTATTTATAAAAAGGATTACATAAAGTAACTAAGGCTTCATTACATATCCCCTTATAACACTTGCATAGAACCTAAGTGTAACGTGTGCTATGGTGACAGAATATTAGGGTGGCTCGGATAACATTTCTCGAGTGGTGATTTCTATCAGATTGAACTTCTCCATTAGGTGATTCCATTCAAGCTTCACATATTGATGCTCAGTTTGGGCTTGGTCAAGAGCAAAGCCCAGAGATGCTACCTCCTTCCCAAGCACTGACAGATTGGCTTCGTACAGCCCGAGTCTATTGGATGAGGCTATCGACTCTTCTTTATATATTAATTAACCAATATCACTTGTATTTATAAACAATAATTGAAACGTTAAGAGTTTAGATTCCAATGGTCATATAACAATCAAAACACAATTGTATCACCTCATTAACTAAATGATGTAGTTTTTTTGGAGTATAAAATAAAATAACACAAAAAGTTAAGAAAAAAATATTATTAAAAACTTTGGGCCATTACACTAATCCTATAACATAATGGGTTTATTAAATGGATCATAACCCTCCTCCTCATATATAAGTGGGAGTACTAAAAGTACCCACACCAAATCCATGTATGAGAGGTGTTTCTAAATCTCAAGCCATCCCCTCACCATGGAGGCCATGAATCAAACCTCAAGTCCCAATATTCTCCACCAAGGTCATCACAACATCCATATCATCATCCAACATAGAAATTGGGTATATATGGATTGTTGAAATAGGGCATACAACCCATCCTATAAGCTCTCCAACTCATAACCAGGGTTATAGTCACTTGAGGCTTAATAACATATCCTAACACACATCCTCTTCCATCTAGTCTTATAGGATAAACTCTTAAAAAACATATCAATCATATATGAAAACATTCCAAACTTCTCTACATTCTCACATTTCCCTTATTAAATCTACAATGATCATCAAAAACCTTTGATTCTTCAATCACTAGAACCAATACATATCCACATCATGTCTAACATTGTATCCTACACTGTAAGGTGATTTTATTTCCCAATATATATTCTTGAATATATTCCCAATGCCCCATCCAAAACTCATTAAAATCTAGAACCAGATACAGTCCCACCATCCAGGGACCATCCCCAGCTGACCCACTCCATGCCCTGGGGACACCATTCCAATTCTCAAATCCAGTACCTAGGTTCTATATCACATCACTCTGAAAAGAGCTCCCAATATCATCACCTAGAGGAAACCATCCCCATCACAACTTGTCTAATCATGAAGGAATCATATCACTCACGACACATGATAAGAGTATACTCCACCCTTAATATAGTTCCACACATCAGGTGTGGGATGTAATATCATCTTACTCATCACTATTGGGAAAAATCCTCTAAAGTATACAAATTTAGCATTATAGAACCCAACTCAAGCTAATCAAATATAATCTTGCATCTCAATTCCTACATGAGGCCACTAATCAACTAGTCTAGTACTATCAACACTATGTGACATAGTCATTGGGTGATACCATGTTACCAAGGTGATAAGAATCACATGTTATAGATCTAATAGGATCAACGAAATCCTATCTCTTTACATAGGGTAATTTAAGCTCGTAATAACTTACTTGATCCCATTAAAAATGAAATAATTAAAAATAATACATAAAAAGGTATATGACTTGGTAATAAAGGGACCACTGACCTCAAAAATAGGGTTACCATCCATACTGAGCCTTGTTCTTCATCAACCAAGACTTTCCATGCTTCATCAAGGATCACATCACCACCCAATGTCCTATATCAAGAGTAAATATCAACATAATAAATTATAAAATTATATATTTAATTATCCAATTTCAACCAGGGATCCATATTCAAAAAAAAATCACTAGGAACACCACATCACTGAAATTACACCTAATAAAATGATTTCATTCTTTTAAGAACCCCTCTATCAACATTTAGAAAACCACAAATCATTACAACTCTATTAAACAATGCTTATAAGAAATTAATATTTAATCTATAGCCTAAATTCTATAAAAAAAACATGGTGAAGGAAAAAAGGAAACCAGATGGAATGACTGGCCTTAAAATTATATTTAAATAACAAAAAATAACCCCTTTCAAGGGAGATCAAAGGATAGACAAAGGAGGGAGAGAGCTAGACCAATGGAACTTTCTTGATGCCCCTCTCTCCCAAAAAATTAAAGGGATACGATTAGTGAATTACCAATATTTTCCAATTAAAAACACCCAAAAACCTCATCATGGACTAATCATGAGGATCATGCTATAATGACACCTCGTTAGTCCATTATATGTTTTATCCCTCCTTGGTGCAATGAACTCAGTCCCCAAAAGGAAAAGGGTTCAATTCACTAAATACCGTCCATAGGTTGTGTCCCTTTGGTCTATGCAGTGGGCCTCTTCTGTTGGCCCCACATTATGGCGTGGATCCTAGTTTGCAGTGCAATTTTCCATAGAAGGGTAGAGGGAGAAAACCCAATGAACCCCTTCATGGTGTGGCCCATGTTTTTTATACCACAAAGAATCTACTCCATGATAACCCCAAAATGCATCATCCCACCATTATCCCAAGTAACCCTTATGTAATTTTTTTACCTTAGGAAAAAACCCTCACAAAACATGCCATATCATGATGTCTACTAGTCAAGATGTGACCCACCACCTATAACTAAACTCAGAGAACATGTACACCCTAAACACACTATGAAATTCAATCAAGAATTAGAAGAACCTATAGTGAATAAATATATGTCCAAAAACATCTCTTACAGACATTATAAGACTTGGATTCTAGATATGGGTCTCAATTCATGAAATGTTCCCTCATCTAGAATATAAATTCAATTTTCCTCATAATTTCAATACTCATAGTGACTGGGTTGTTATAACCACTTATTTACCACCATACATGGAATACTAAAATTCAATCCCACCCCAAACTGAAAAGTACAAACCTCTCATAGACTTCAACACACCAAACCAATACTACCTAAACTTTATACTATCATAGAATCCAACTACAGTTTTTACCATGCCACCTCTAAATTGAACCAAAATTTATCCTTAACCACTTGATAATATGAAAATGACTTAGAGAGAGTAAAATATTGGAATTTTTAAGAATTTATTTTAATTTAATTATATAAATCTCATATTCATTGAAATTATAGAAAAAGGATTTCTCCATATATCAAAAGAGGTTACTGATATTATTTTCACTTGTTTATAAATTATATGTGGTTACTACTATAAAAAAACTTATCCTTTAGGGAATAATATTATTTTATCAAACCCTTAATTATAGAATAAAATTTCCACCAATTGGGAATTTTTTTATATTTCTATTGTAATGGTATTCTTCATCTAATTTTATACTAATTTCTTTCGAATTTGTGCATTGTTTTGTGAACTTATTTCCCTATTAATTTTTTGCAATTAACATTCAGTTTTTATATTTTTCTCTACCTTCATTAAGTGGTATTTTGTTTTCTTCCCACTTAATATCTTTCTTCTTCCATTTACATGTTTTTATTATTCCTATTTATTGTAATCATTATTATATTCTTATTCTTGTATCAATTATTCATTTTCATGCACACTCTTCTTCTATTAGTATTTTTTCATTCGTGTAAACTTTATGTTTGATTTTTATTCCCTCATTGAGTTGTATGATCTCCTACCAATGTAATGGAGAAATAACTGAATATAAATGAAGTAAATAAAATGGAACTAAAATAAAAATATTAAATTAAAATGAAACAATCAATGACAACCCCAAAATAACTAATGTGACCCGAACTAAAAAAAACCAATTAATATAATGTTTTTTTGTAGTTATGTATGTATATTTAATGAGGTAAATATACATAAAAAATGAAAATAATAAAATTATTAAAAAAAATTGTGCATTTATGAATCTTACTGGTATTTATTACCTTGTCTGTGTTTCAATTTCTTCAGAAATGTTATCTATCATCCTCTAAAATATTATAGATAATGAATTTTCCAAAGAAGGCACATGATAATACTGTGAATTTAGAAGTAATTAATATTATTTAATAGTATTCCTCAGTGTATAAAATTTTTTATGTAATTTATGATCACTAAAAAATATAACCCCTTATATCTGGTGTTGATGAAAAATATATATTTGACCTACCAAATACTCTTAAAAGAGATAGTCTGCAACCCATCCCTCTCACACGACTAAAATTTTCTTTTACTAAAAATCAATATATTGATACCTCCTAGGATAATAAAAAATCATAGGTAATGGTTTTCAACCCACGCATCTAGGAGTGTACACTCAAAATGAAATAACATTGTTAAATTTTAATGTAATTAGATAACATCAAACAGTAAATAAATTTATTAAACTAATGTTTTATATAAATTCCTTCACATAACCTCCATCCTTATTTATGGAAAAAAACTACATAAGTTTATATAGAAACCCTCTATTTTTATTACATATAATTTTAATTACATGGAATAAAACACAGGATCCTTTAATGTTTTGTTTCATGGAAATTAGTAACATAATACCTGAAAACATAAAAATTTATTCTAAATCAACTTGAAATACATATTCAAGGGATCACCCTAGGTTAATTTTACTACATATAATATCCTAGGGAAATAAATAAAGGGAAATGGGTGAGAATACATCCTAGTAATGGAATAATCAAGGGATACATATAGAATGTGATCTTATGTCATACCAATAAGAACATGAGGAATAATAATATAGAATGAACAAGAGAATATGAGTAATATAATAATAAAAATAACATAATTAATAAAATGGTAATATGTATAAAATTTGAAAATTATACATTCGTAATAATATCACCATGGTTTATCACTAAGATTTCATAAATGAACATTATTAAGGTTATTCACCAATGTATCGTAAAACATGTCATCTCTAGAGATTAAATTATTTAACCAATGAATTAGAGTGATATCAGAGAAAAATATTCATATTTATTAATTCATGTGATCCATGTTGATCATAAATAATAATTTTATTAATAACCTTTGTAAAAAAATAATGGGTTTCATATAATAATTCAAAAAAAGTTCATAAAGACTTGAATATTACATCATTTCTACCCACAGAAAGGGAATGTGAGTTTCATATATATAAATTAATAAATAAATAATGAATAAATAATGAATTTTTACATATTTATTAATAACCATTATAAAGGAAGAGGTTTGAGCATTCAAAATATGATAATTTATCACGTAAAAAAATAGAAATCCAAAAAATGAATTTGATAGGATGATCAGTATATATTCTGGATTTAGAAAAGGGTAAAATGAGAGAAAATTATGGTCTCCCATTGATAAAATTTAATTTGGAATTAAGGGAAATATAAAAATTTTAATAAATGAGAGTTATATAACATTAAGAATACATATACAAAAAAAATATGTTCTTGAATTGCGGAGAATGGGAGGAAATTTCTCTTACCATGAATAGTTGTTCTTAAAACTTGAGTATGGAACCTTGGGGGAATAAAGAAAAATTAGGGTGTCTTGATGGGAGGAAAAAGACCAAAACATCATGGAGGATGGATTTTGTGTGAAGGGGAAGGTTAAAATGAGTACGTATTTATAGAAAAAGTGGAGGAATTGTTTAGTAATTTCCATATACAGTTCTTGGAAATCTAGCTTGTGTAAAATGAAAAAAGATTGGATTAGTCATGGTTTTCTCATGGTTTTGGAAATTAGAGTCATATTTTATGATATTTTAATAAATTTGGAGAGAAAATAATTTTTTCATACTTCTTCATACATTGAAGTTTAAATTTTCCAAAAAATAATATTTATAAAATCAAATTTTCCATTAAAAACTTAGGAAAGTCACATATAGGTTTAGAAATTAATTAAAATTCATTTAAATACATAATATTAATAAAATAAAATATTCTAGGTAATTTCTTGTGGTTAATTAATTATTACATCATTATGAAACAAATATGATTTCAAAAAACATGATGGAATCCGAAAGTTGTATTTCTACTATTCAATGAAAATTAATTTATTTTAAAAAATTCTCAAAAAATCACCCAAATAGAATTTTGACAAGATAATTCAAAATATAATATATAATTTATCAAAAAAAGTTTATAAATATAATAATTTTAACTTTTAAATATAAATATCCTTATTTATTGAAAAAAAAGTAATTTTTAAGACAGCCATATTTTTGACACATATAAATATTTCCTAGGATATTATAAAAATATTTTATCATTTATATTTAAATAAAATTGTTTTAAAAGTATTTTTAAAATATTATTTTGAATAATATAGTTTATTATAAAATTTTATATATTGTTTTATAAATACAATTATGTATTATTTGTGTCCAAAAATCAGTTTATCAAATCCATCATACTTAAACATATATTTTATTAAGAAAACTACTATTAAAATGGAATAGATGGAATAACCATATTATTTATACAAATTAAATTAAAATTTAAGAAACAAAGTCCTTGAAACATAACCCCATATTACACCCATGTATTCCATAAGGGTAAGGTTAGTGATTGTGGTTGTTTCATAGGGTGTCTTAGCTAACATTGAATGAGTGGTAATCTCAACTTACTTGAACTTATCTTGTATGAGACTTCATTCAAGCATCAATTTTTTAATCTTATATTCTTCTTGTTAAATGGGTAACCCTACTGATTCTGCCTACCTCCCAATTTCTGACAAATGGGCTTTAAATGACATGAATCTACTAGTTGAGGCCATCGTTTCTCCATTCTACATCAATTATCCTTTGTCTTTATTTCTTATAAGCTCTAATTATAATGGTAAAATTATCAACCATGTTCATAGTTATTGAGAGTCAAATTGACCAATGGGCACATTGGCCAACAATCATATTTCACCAATGGTCATATAACGGTCGAATCTCAATAGCCATATTTCCCTTTATACCCTGTAAATAACACTTCATTATTTCTCTTAATATTCAAAATAATTCCACCTAATGTTATAAATTTTCAATTTCTATGATTTTGATTGGTATAATAATATTTCTTTTCATTTATATATTTTTGGTTGTTGGGCTGATGATTCTACAAGATTAGGAAGATCCAAATTTTCCCAATTTATCTTTTTATTTTATATTTTTTTCCAGTTGTAATGTTTGGAATTTTCATTGGTTTCAAAGCTTACTAATGTAATGATATTTATTAATGTGATTAATTTTTTTTGATTCTCTATATTTTTTAGGTGTATACTATTATAAAATATATACCATGCATTTATTCAGAAAAAAAATATCATTTAAAAAATTTGGGTCGTTACATTCATCCCCCCATTATGAATTTCATCACTACAATTTCAAATCATTTTCTTAATTTAGAATAGGTGAGGGTACATCAATTTAACTGTTTTAACTAGTTCCCAAATAACCTATTCATACTTATAGTTCCTCTACAACACTTTGACAAGTTTATTTTCCTTATTGTGTAGAGATTTTTCTCTATGTCCAAGATCTCCACCAGTTTCACCTTAGAAGAGAGGTTATTCTCATGTTGTACCAACTTAAGATTTAGTACGTGTGAGGGCTTATTTATGATCTTCTTTAGGAGGGATACATAGAATACGTCATGAAATTTATCTTGATTTTGTGGAAGTACTAAAAAATATTCCACAACTACTATGAGATAATGGGCTTCAAAGGGAACAATATACATAGGAATATACTTCCCTTTCTTTCCAAATCACACAACTCTCTTCCATGGTGATATCCGAAGGAAATTGTTTTCCTAACATCAAACTAAAATTTACTTTGATTATTTTTGTTGATACACTTTTTTTTATTCTGAGCATCCTTTATATATTTTTGTATGACATGAACCTTTTTTATCCTAATTTGTACAAGATCATTCCCAAGTTACTTTCACTCAATTACTTCATCCCAACAAGTACAAGTTATAAAACATGTTCAACATAAATCTTCACATGGACACATTTTAATACTTTAGTTGAATCTTTTATTGTATGAGAACTCAACAAATGAGAGGTTTTGATCTCATCCACCTTTAAATTCTTTTTAGAATGTTCATAGAAAGTAATTGAGTGTATGAATAGTCTTTTCTTATTGGCCATCGGTTTTGAGGTGATATGACATACTTAAATTTAATTCACTTTTCCGATTATGTTGAATACTTCTCCATAATTTATATTTGAACCTTGGATCACAATCAGAAATAATGAAGCCTCACAACCTCATTTACCTATATCTTGGGAAGTTGGTCATGAGAGAAATCTTCCCAAATAACAATAAAATGGGTAGTCTTGGAGATTTTATCCACTACAACTCATATCACATTGTTTCCTTTTGGAAGTTCATGGGATATAAGTGATGAATTAAATAGTGATATTATACCACTTCTAGGTTGGTTTCAGTAGTGGTTGAAATACACTTTTAGAAAGTTTTTAATCTTCCTTTACTTGTTTCCGCACCAAGAACTTTGTAGTGTAATTGGAAATATCTCTTTTTTTATTATCCCACAAATAATGATCATGAAAGTACCTATAAATTGTAGTTCTTTTTGGATGTATAGAGAATTTTGTTCTTTCAGATTCATTTACCATATCCTTCTTTATCTCTGAGATAGATGGGACACATAGGGTTGTACACAAATTTAGTACAACTTCTAGATCAATATTGAACTTATGAATCTTCTCATTATTCACATCCTCTAACTTCATTTGTATAAAAGGGTCATCTATTTGATCTCTCTTGATCTTCTCTTGTAATTATGGTTGAGAAATAATTTGGAATAGGATTAATAATTCTCATTCACTTATGATTCCCAAGGTTCCATGATCAATGCATCTCCTTGAATCCTCAATATTACCATCACAACATGAACTTTAATACTTAATGAATCAGTAAATTTTTTTCTCTTCTAAGGTGATATTGAATTGAATAGTAATTGTCTTTATGAAGCTACAACCATATCATTTGTCACATGTTCAATTAATTTTGCATGAATATTCACTTCAAACATTGGTGTTCTATTTATATATCACATTTATCCCACTAAATATAGTGTCTTCATATAATCAAAGAAAAAATGACAACAGCTAACTCTATGTCATGCATAGAATAATTCTTCTCATGAGGGGTTAACTTTCAAGGTGCATAAGTGATCACCTAGTCATTTTAAATGAGATGCCTCCAAGACCTTTTAGAGATGCATCATTATAAATAAATAAAAAAAATTATCTGATAGAGGGTAGAGTTAATATGGGTATAGTAAAAAATATTTTATTTAGTTCTTGGAAACTATTTTCACACTCCTTTTTCAGGCTAACTTTTATCCTTTTCCTATTAACATGTTTAGTGGATTAGAGAGTCCTGAAACATTTTTCACATACCTCCTATAATAACCTATTCAACTAAGGAAATTATGAATCTCAGTTACTGGTTTAGGATGAGGCCACTCCTCTAAAACATTTATCTTGGTAGGGTCAAATAAAATTTCTTCAATGTTTTCTTTGTTCCCTAAGACTGAAACCTCATGTTACCATAATTCACATTTTATAAATTTTCCAATCAATTACTCCTTCATCAGAGTTTTCATTATAACCCTTATATGATCCTCCAAGCCCTTATGATTTTTGGAATATATTAGAATGTCATCAATAAAAACTACCTTGAATTTATCAAGGTGGTTCCTTAAAGATTATATTCATAAAATAAATAAATATAGTAGAATAATTAGTCCAGATTAATTCCCTAACAACAAATATCTAATGCTTATATCATGCTTGAAAGGAAATCATTATAATTTATTATTTCTTCGCCCTCAATTGATGATACCTAGATCATAGTTCAATCATAGTGAATAATTAAGCCCCATAAATCTGGAAAAATTAATTATAAATCCTTGGTAGAGGGTACTTTTTATTCACTATGTCCTTTTTAAGTTCTCTATATTCAATGCATAGACACATTGATTAATCATTCTTCTTTACAAATAGAACTAGATCTCCCTAATGATACACACTTTATTTCACAAATCCCTTCCCCATAAGATCGTGAAGTTGTTTCTAAAATTTCAATAACTCCACATTTTACATTCTATATAAGGTATTTGATATCTTCTTGGAGCCATGTATGATTCATCTAGATAAATATACCTATTTTTTTCAAGGATGTCTAAGTAAGTCTTCAGCAAATTCATCAATGTATTCTTAAATTATGGTGGAAAATCTGAATATTTATACTTTCATTTCATTCCCCCTATTCACCGGTCATATCTATAAATAAGTATTTGGGAGGTGCTTCGGGATAAAGCTTGCACTGGGATCTCTCTCCCTTAAACTGTACTATAGGTTTTCCATTCAAGACTACTGAAATTTACTTACTTCTACAGTTGAACTTGTCATAATACTTTTAGATCTAGTCTCTCCCTAGTATAGTTTTTAATTCCACCATGGGAATGACTACTAGATTTTCAATTATATTGAATTAAACAAAGTTAAGACTAGTGTTTCTATATATTGTTGATTCCAGGATAATCCCTCTAGGATACTTGACTATTATATCTACTTCTATAAGATCAATGATTGATTCTATATTCTTTATATACTTTGAGGAAATAAAGGAATGCATAGAACCAGAATCAAACAAAGGATTTTCTATCCTTGAGAAAAAAATTAGTTTACCTACCAACACATAATTTAGAGACTCTACTATAGTTATAATGATTACAAAATCCAGGACATTCTCACTTTTCCTATGATCAGTTTGATGGTGGTTTCCCCCCACTATCTTTTGATTTTAGCATTTATTGGAAATGTTCCCAAGATATATACACTTGAAGCATTGAAATTCAGGATGGGAATGCACCATCTTCCCTTTTTCATTAGTATTGAGAAGTTAAAGATTCACCTCACCACACAATTATAAGTGTTATGGACAGATCTTCTTCACTTGTAGACAATTCCACTCCCAAGAAAGTAGTTCCCCTAAATCTTCATCATGTATTTATTGCATGTGGGAAGTTTCACTTTCTTTCCTCATATCTTGTGATCGAAATTATCCCTTAATTGTGGAATCATTTCTCACTTCTTTTCATTTGACATATATGGACACTATGTATCTAGAAACCACAATTTAACCTTAATATCACTCCTCACTATCTCCTCATATCTTTGAAATTCATTATTTTCTAAACTTCTCTATAAATGGGGTCTCAATATATCAAAATATCAATATACATTTCTCTTGGGATCCATAACAATGCTAGAGGTGTATTGAGAATTTCTTTTGATGTTTATTCATTATATTCCCACTGATTAATTTTCATTATTATTCAACTATAACAATTAATTCTCAATTTTCTTACATTGAATGGTGAAAATATTTATTGACAAATATTCCCCTAAACTCTTCCAACTCTATATAATATATCTAACTTCTTGGCTTCATGTTTTCCATCATTTTCCCCCACTTATTAGCTTCTACTTCTAAGTGGTATGAGGCCAAGGTTAATTTCTCTATATCATGAAACTAGAGTAAATAAAATATGTTTTCTATAGAGGTAATCCATTTTCTATAAATCAATGTATTAGTAGATACACTAAGTGATGGTGGTCATTGAAGCATCAAGGACTCAATGGAAATTTGATCCCTTAGAGTTGAATCTGGTAGCTAAACATTATTCAAGTCATTATTCATAACTCGAGATAGATGATTCAATATCCTCATGAATTTTTCTATTCTATCATTCATTGTGTTTGAAATGGAATTAGTGCATTGTCCGTTGTACTCATTATTTAGATTGTTCCTACTAATTTCTACCATTTTTCTAATAGAAGAAAACATTATTGAGAAACATGTTAATTTTAGGAATATTATTATTCTAAAGAGTGTTTAAGTCTTGAAAAATTATTATTAAATATGTTATTTATTAATCTCCTCTAATAATAATTACATTTTACATATATCCTTCTTAATGTTTCATAAATATTTTTTCATTATCCAAATATATGGCCAAGATTTTTAAAAATGGTGTACAGTAAGGATTATTATTGGGCACCAGTTATCAATAGATTCGAACTCAATTAATTGTTCTATAGATTTTTACTAATAGGTATATCTATTCAAGATACACATAAACTTTTAGAATCTATATTTGGATTTTATTTTTTGGATACCAGTGGCTTAATTCTTCACCAAAATTATAGGATGTTTTCTTATATTTAAACTTATCTCTAGGGTGCTTACTAAAGTTTTAAATTCCTAATTTACACAAATAACTAAACCTTTCTATGACACCAACTATGGAAGTATACTTTTTTATATCATAAACCTTTCAATACATGGTAAAAAAACACCTACTATTTTATAGTTTGGTTTATTGTAAATTAGGAACATAATACATGAAAACATAAAACATTATTCTAAATCCACTTGAAATATGACATCATGGGTTCGCCCTAGGTTTCTTTTACTACATCTCATATATTGGGGAAATATATCAAAGGAAAGGGGTGATCATGAATCCTAGTAAAATAATAATCAAGGGATTCATATAGAATGTGATCATTATTCATACTAATAAGAACATGAGGCATAACAATATTACATGAAAAATAGAAACTGAGGTATATCATAATAAAAATAACATGAACAATAAACTGTAAATTTTTCCATTATATAAATATTTGACATTAATAAGCATATCACCATGATTTATCACTAAGTTTTCTTAAATTAAAATTACCAAGGTTATTCACCAAGGTATCATAAAACATTTCATATTTAGATATTAAATTCTTTACATAATATATTGAAGTGATATCAGGGTGAACCCTTAAAATTTATTAATCCATGTTATCCAAAATTATCATAATAAATAATTGCATTAATAACCCAAAGAAAAATAAATAATGGGTTTCATATAAAAATAATTGCGTAAAATTTCTTAAATACATGATTATTACATTATTTATAACCCATATAAAGGGAATGTAAATTTTTTATATATATATAAATCCACAAATAAATAATTTATGTTTTTATCTATGTGAATACACATTAAAAAAAGGATGTTTGGGTATTCGTAATATGAAAATTTCTCATGTTGTAAAGAGAAATTCAAGAAATTAATTTGGTAGCATAATAGGTATAACTTGTGGATTTAGAAAAGCGTAAAATTATAAAAACAAATTAAGGTATATAATTGATAAAACATAATTTTTATGTAAGGGTAGTATCAAAAAGGAAATAAAATATAATAAAATAAAATTTATATTATATATAAAAAAAAAAGAGGTTCTTTAATTGAAGATAGAGTGAGGATAATTCTCTTACCTTGAAGATTTGTTCCTAAAACATGACTATGGAACCTTGTGGAATTAAGAAAAAACTAGGTGGTGGGTGGAAAAAAGATCATAACTTTTTGGAGGATGTATTATGAGGGAATATTAAGGGTAAAATGGATGGGTATTTATAGCAGAAGTGGAATAATTGTTTAATAATTTTCAAATATAGGTGTTGGAAATATAGGTTGTTGAAAATAAAAAACCATTGGGTTACCCATTTTTTCACAAGGTTTTGGACATTTGAGTCGTATTTTGTGATATTGTAATTCATTATAACTAGAAAAATATTTTTTTTAAATCTCTTTTGGACATACAAAGGTAAATTTTCTAAAAAATTATGTTTTAAAAAGAAATTATTCTATTTTAGATTTTGGAATGTCACTTATAGGTTTTGGAATTTGATTAAAATTCATCAAAGTACTAAATAATAATAAAATGACATATTTCAGATCTTGGATTGTAGTTAATTAATTATTAAATCATTATAACATAAATATGAATTCATAAAACATGTTGAAAATCCAAAATTGTATTTTTACTATTCACTAAACAATAAAGTATTTTAGAAAATTTTCCAAAATTCACCCTTACCCAATATCGGCATGATGATTTCAAATAAATATTTATTTTATCAAAATAATTTTATAAAAATGAAAATTTTCACATTTAAATATAAATATAATATTTATTAAAAATCTATGTTTTTAAGACAGTCAAATTTATGACACTTATAAAAATTTCTTAAGAAATTATAAAATTATTTTATCTTTTATTTTTAAATAATATTATTTTACAAGTATATTTCAAATATTATTTGTAATACCTAATTTCATTATAATATTTTACATATTTTTAAAAACATTATACTTTATTTTTTTCAAAAAATTAATTTATAATTTGTTTTACATAAAAATATATTTTATTAAGAAAAACTACTCTTAAAATGGAATGAATAGAATAAAAATATTATTTATAAAATTAAATTACACATTAAGAAACTACATCCTTAACATGTACCACCTTATTAGACCCATGTACACCTTAAGGGCAAGGTGCAAGATGGTGGTAGTTTTATGTGGTGGTTTAGATGAAATTTTCCAAGTGGTAATATCCACTAACTTTAAAATCTCCCATAGGTGATTTTATTCAAGACTAACTTGTTAAATATCATCCTGGGATTAGTGAGGGGAGAGCCCTAGTGATGCTACCTCCCTCCCATGTGTTAAAAAATGGGCTTCAAGCAACATGACTTTACTAGTTAAGGTCATTGTTTCTTTATTCAGAATAAATAATCCTTTATCATTACTACTTATAAACACTAATTATAATAGTAAAATTATCACCCAGGGGTATAATTCCCAATGGTCAAATTTTTTAATGGTTAAATTGACCAAAAGTAATATTTTACTAACAGTCATATAATAGTCGAATCCCAACATTCACATTTCCCTCTATACCCTATAAATACCCCTTTAATATTTCACTCAATATTCACTTTAATTCATCCCATGATTATAAATTACTATTTTTTAAGATGTTTATTTTTTTAATAATATTTTTTTTCATTTCTATTGTGTTGGATATGGGGATTATGATTATAGCAGATTGGGTCAATCAATATTTTTCCATTTTAGCTTTCCAATTTTAAATTTATTGTCCACTTGTAATGATTGGAATTTAATTTGGTTTTATAACTGACTAATATATTGATATTTGTTGATGAGATAATTTTTTTTTGGTTTATCTATATTTTTATCATGTATAATATTAAATAATATATTACACACATTTATTTAAGAAACAAATATCATTAAAAAATCCTATTTAGTTGCATTTTTCATCTAATGGGATGACCTACCTCCTCAGCTATATTAAAAAAATACATATATAACATTTCAAAAAACTATATTACTTAAATTAGTATAGATATACATTTTAATAAATTAAAAAACACCATTCCATATCATTTCTTAGTAAAACTCATCAAATCATATGTGTGGAAAATTACTTCTTTATCAAGACTAGTCACAATTATCATAAAATACACCTAAAAGTATTATATGTAAATAAAGGCTACCATTTTATTAAGATAATTTTAGTTTTCTACTAATATATTATATTATACGTAATGTAATTCTTCACAATGTTTATCAATAAACTCCCAAAATTGGTTCCCATAAATTCTTTCAAGGACTTTATCATAAATCCATGATATAGATAGAAATATTTAATTAAATCCATTCCATTTTCACTGCATAAATATTTCCATTTCTTGCCTATTTTTTTGACACACATAGATGTGAAATCACATCAAAAACATAAAAATAGAACATCATATAAAAATAAAATACATAGAATTTATTAGATTGTTTATATACTAAGAAATACAATTCAATTTAATCATATATGAATATATAAATATGATAATACCTATATCAAATTATTAAAAAACCCATTTAGAGAAAATAATGGAATATGCCTCCAATAGAAATAATGAATGGGGAGGTATGTAACCACATATTCTAATTGTCTAATAATATATCTATAGATGCCTGGAATATCCACAATGGGAATCAAATATATATCAAATGGGATGAATTTTTTATGTATATGAAATTCCAAATATTTTATATATTTATGTTTGCCTCCATTATATTATTATTTTTAACCATTTAATGTATAAATTAAGATATTTGGATAAATATTTTAAAAACTAATGCTACAATGTTGAAAAACATACTAATAACATAGAAACATTTCTATCCAATCAATGGTAACTAATTAGAATTATTAATGTTATATTACCTAAAATCATAAAAAATATGCATACATGTGAATGAAATAATAATATGATAATAAAGTATAGTAAGAAATGTATACAAGATATGTGATGGAGTGTAATAGGTATAACATTTGTAGATTAACTACCTTGTACTCCCTATATACTCGAAGTAGTATAAGTATATTTTTTATTAAAACTTGTTGACCCTATGTATAAAAAGTATATTAAATATCATATAATTTTTATATACTCTATATAATAGGAGAATAATGGTTTTTTATTCCCTATAGTGGCTACCATCTTGAAATCTCTTTGAGTGTAACAATTCTAAACAAATTAACAATAAAACCAATTCAACTAAACCTTTAATTTAATTACAATCCATTAAATTCAAAATAATAATATTATATATTGAAAAGGGTTTATATTTGACCTTATTATCAGTTTCTTCTTGGTTGTAAATGTTATTATTATCTTCTATTGTGAACAATATTTTTCCTTCAACTTCATCATAAACCTCCCCTAAAAGACCGATGTTCACAATATTTTCAATGCAAAAAACTTCTATGTGATATTTTTTAGGGGGTTCACTAACACAAATTAATTCACCTCTATCACCCATATCATACATGTATCATGGCTTCATGTGGGTGATAATAATCAACACTCTATCTTCAATATCATTAACATAATATAAAAATTTAACCTTGGAAGAAAAACTATATGGATAATTTTATTCATGTTTTACAGTATTGATCAGTTGAGATAAGTTTAAAGAAATTAAATATTAATGATCATTTTATTATAACCTTGTTAATATAAACCCACTTTCATTTGAATAACAAAACTAAAATTTTCTCATGATAATTTAACTTTAAATTTTAAACTAAATTTCTATTATAACCCTGATATGTAACTGTAAACATATAATTTTTTTAAAATAAATGATCTATATTATGTAACATTAAACCATCAATATTATAATCATTGAATCTCCTAGAATGCCTCATAAGACCTCTACCTAAATACTTCAAATCATTAAGATCAATTATCAGAATAGGTTACCTATAAAAATTGGATAGAAAATATTGTTACATACATTAGATAATTATCAATATACTGATATTCAAAATATATGTTAGATTAATAAATTACAAGAAGTAAAAATTGATTAATAATTTCTTTTTTAACCACTTCTATTATCTCTACCATATTTTGAGTTCAAATACTAAGGTTTATTTTTTATTTTCATCCTCAATTGTTTGATATATAGATCAATAATATCAATATTGAATATAACATATGTGTGTTTCTATAATAATTCAACTTGTTCAATGAAAATGAGGATACTTTTAAAAATTCATTACATAATATTAGAAATGATCATAATTTATTATCGGTATAAAAATGACTTAAATTATCATCAATATGTCATACTCGACTGACTCTTATCTATATGTAATCAAAATAGCTCAATAATAATGTAAATTACTCTTTGAAAATGTATCATTCATTAATATAACTCTCTGATTAAGATTTATTTTCCAGATATGACATCAAATGCCAAAATTAACTAACAAAAAAATTAATAAAATTAACAAGAAAACATTAGAAGTTATAAATTTGATAACTATAAATAATTAAACTTAATAAAATTAAAATGTATTTCCCCTCTATAATATACATCCATTGATAATGTACAAGTTCTTTTATTGGGTATTCACCAAAATAAAATGAATGTGATGAATATTTATTAACAATGTGTTTCCTTCTAATTCCTCCTTAATCATAATCTTGAGACTACATTATAACCATTTTTTCATGGTTTCAAGTATTTTTTCCTATGAGTGCATGTTTCACAACCCAAACCAACCCAAACTGGGGCTCAAGCACAACTACCCCAAGGATTCCTCCATAGTTCAGTGGTTGGAAAAAAGCGTCAAAGGAATAACAAACTCATGGAGGCCTTTTCCTAAGTACTTGTACCCACGCACACAACCAACTCAATGTAGAAGTGATGAGGAAAAGGAAAAGATATAAAACTACTATAAGTAAACCACAAGTATTCATTGACCTCTAAAAGTACTAGTATATAAAATTAAATAGAAATAAAAAAGGGAAATATACACACCCAATTAAAAAAGTGACACAACCCAACAACATGTGAAAAAGTAAAATAGTTCGGAGAGTCCTACTCCAAAGTCCCAATCTAAAACCACTCCATATAGTCTAGGCTCCCATATCCCTAAGATCCTATAAAGTCACAATCAAAATGTGCATAATTTTCAAGGGCACACAAAGTGAGTGAGAATCCCAAGTAGTGTTGAGCATGAAAATACTCAGTAGGATTCCCCAAAGGCTTTAGGGAGAAGCAAAAGGGTACACTAAAAACTGTAGAAGTATATAGAACTAGGAACAAAAATAGATTATATATCAACCCAACCAAATAGTGAAATAAAACTTATCCAAACACAAGCAGCTGGAAGCGGTGAGATGATAAATTTATTATCGAGTCTTCGCTTCCTATAGCAGGAGAGTAGACTCACCCAACCACAAGAATCTATACACGGAAAGCACGTGGCATACCCTGAGCATCTTCGCCTCTCCTAGAAAGAGAGTATCCAAAAAAACTATTAGTGGTTAAAACAACCATGATATATATATATATATATATATATATATATATATATATATACGCTGAACCAAAGAATCCAAAACAAGGGAGTAAGGGGATCTCCATCTCAAAGCTCATCCCAGGAAGAAGAGTCACCAATAGTTCCAAGGGTAACCACCATCAATGCCCAGCATCCCGCATGTCTTCCTAAGACTCAAAAGTCAATGTTCCTCAATCACTGCACCTTGATACTATTCTCTTTGGGTAGCATTGAATTTCCTGTATAGTTTTAGGTTGTGTCACAAGGACGCCCCTCATTTGAAAAAATGCCCTTCTTTCTTGTGATCCCTAAGGTTACATCAAATCATGTCATGACACTGATCCATATATCTGGAAGATGTAACTCGAAGTAGGGGACCAACACCCTTGTCTGTCAGGAGGGTTCCATCCCAGTAGAAGTCATAGAGGACCTGTTCCCATGATGATGTGGGGTTCTACTCTAATACTGTAGGGACCCACACCCCGGTATGATAGAGGGTTTCACCATGGTCATTGAGGACTCGTTCCCTATTTGACAGGGGGGTCGACTCGAAAAGGTAGAGGACCCATGCCCATTCCAATGGGGTTGGGGGTTTCACTATAAATGGTCAAGGACCCACACCATAGTTTTATAAGGGGGTTTCACTCTAATCCATTGAGTACCTACACCCTACCTGGTAGGGGGTTCCACTTGGAAAGCAACGAAGGACCACATTGGCCATTCCTAGTGGATGGTTAGCCCAAAACCACTCTGAAGATTCTGTAGGATCGCTACCATCATCGAGCATTGCCTTGGATAGGTATCGCACTCATAATATATCACATCGCATCTCAGAAACCACTACAGAGGGAACCATTTCATTCCATGTAGAAAACCACTCAGGATGGGCTACTCACGAGCCAAGATCTAAGTCCAAATGAAGGAGATACGAGATGTAGAAGATTAATAGAGTGGTACAAGGTGCATGTGAGGCCCACACGACGTGTGTACCTATCTCATATCATGGACATATACACATCCATTCTCAGGTACTAAACTATTTTAAAAGTACCTCTAGGCATTCCCATGTACTCCTGGAGTACATGGAATCTCTGGACCAAAAAGGGTAGACTAGTGTTTGATGCTCGCCACTAGTTTGAAAGGAAAAAACATCATATCTACCAATAGGCCTTTTTAAATGTCCCCAAGTAATGAAAATAATCACACCATTATGATCTTTGTGAAAATGCACAATGATCGACTATTCGTTGGCCCAAATCGGACACTCGATGAAAACGTTACATCTCCTAGCATCGCACGTGAACTATGCTTTATGGGGCCCACACCTCAATCCCAAACCAAGACCAATGGATCACACCATTGTGATCCTCTTAGGAAAAAACATGGAAATGACTACTCATTCGTCCCAAATGGACACCTAGTGAAGAATCTGTATTTCACCATACCGCACATGAGCAGTGCCATGTGGGACCCATGCCACGATCCTAAAACACATTAAACGGATCACACCATTGTTATCTTCTCAGAAAAGCATACGAGATCAATTTTTCTCTTTTCCTAAATGGACACACCGTGATGAATCTCCACTTCCTCGACAATGCCCAAAACGGGCCTCATAGGGCCCACACCACTCCTTTGCTTTAAGTGCCTAAAATTGTACTTGAAAATTTTTCCTCAACTTTAGGGTCACAAATCCTCTAACGGTGCATCAATAAAACATCGTTTGTAGATGTACAACCCAAATCAAGAAACCCCAAATAATAATAATTAAATTATTATTATTTAAAATGGCGTTTTGAGTCATCGAGATTCAAAATTGGAAATTAAAAATACCCAAAATCATCTCAAATGTTCCACATCAAATAAAGGGTAGTTTCACCATAGACGGAACGTGAAAAGGACTCTTAGATTAGGAGAAATGGGGATTTGAAGTTACTCAGGCCTAATTAGGTCAGACCGGCCCAGTTTGGCCAGTCCATCCCGCCTGGGCCAACCCATTCTAGTCGGCCCAATAGCCAGCCACCAGCTCCCTGCCGCACTGTCATATGACCCCGACCTCTATCGTAGGTTGACACCGCTCTTCCGCCTACAGTCTCCCTCGCAGAACCCATCTCTTCACCACTCGTTCTCACCATCACCGTCTTTCGGTCGACCCTACGCTATTTCCTAGCTTAATCCACGTTGTTGCATGCTACCTTACTATCACCGCTACTCCACTGCACCGCCGGAGCTCTGCTATACTGGTCCGCCTTCCGGCACTGGTAATAACCATAAAAATTCCATGGACCTCCATGATCACTATAGTGAACCAAAAATGAAACCAAGACCATATCTTGGATCCTCAAGACCTGATCTACACAGTGGTAATCTCCACTCGAAGAATCATTTCTATTTCGATGTGGTGAAAAGTTTTCACTACTTCCTCTCGCTGCCACAGCTCCTCCAGCACCAAAAACTCAAAACCGATCACAGATCCGAACTCCTTAGATTTAGGTCTTCGCAAACATATGTCTTGCTCCACGATTCGTTGAATATTTGATGGATCAAAAAGTTGGAGGATGGAGAACATGAATAATAAGAATAACAGATAACTAGAAATCGAATCAAACAATGTCCATTGTTATTTTGGCCATCATTAAAGGACTTAAAAGTAGTGAAAATAGACAGAAAAGATTTTTGACAATAATTTCTACAATCAGGATCTATATAATCTGAAATAGGAATCCTATCTGGATTGTGGATCCATCGTTATATTTTTTGTGCTCTGATCTACAAGGGCTCGAAGTTTTATCATGATTTGATGAAGAATGGACATAGAACGATAAATAAAGAGAGGGAGGGAGGGAGGAGAGAGAGTGGGGGATGGTGGATTATAGGGTAACCTCTCCTTAACCCCCTTAATCCTACACCTAAAGAAATTAATCAAAAACTTGATCCCGTGAACATGGGATCCGGACAACTTATACTTTCTCAAGTTAGGAAACTTAGGTAAAATGTCTCTTTCTAAAATCAACAACAGTCTCATATTTCCAATCTGAGACCCTGGTCAAATTTTATTTTATTTATAAATCGTATTAATATTATTAAATTTAATTATATTATTTATGATTTCTCCCTCAATGGAATTTTCCACAGAAATCACATGACGATGATATTTACACCCCATTTAGGGTAAACAACACACTCTGGACTCAATCATGGCCTCAGATTTCTGATATGATCCACCTTTTATGAGATATCTTGTTTCCTCTGTGTTCATAGTGTTAAAACACTTAATTTTTTATAAAATTTATTCTGGGTACACCAAAACTCAGAATCGCACGCCGTCTCAACGCCTAACTCTAGAAATATATTTAGAAATATTCCACTGTCTTAATAGGAAATAACCGGGTCTCCATAACATTCTGTACTTCAAGATTTTTGTCCTGGAAAATAAAAAGTAGGGAAGAAAACTCAGGATTCCGATCTCACACCTGTATCTCCCACTCCTAGGAACTCTTCTAGACTTTTTTGTGCTACCACAACATTAAAACCAAGGGGATGTTCCATCCACGTAAGGTCTGATCCTATCGATGGCGAGCGTAGGAAAACATTCCCGCACCATCTAAGTTATATCACGTGGAAAATGTCGTGTGCATATTAAAACTCTGAGGGTACGATATGGCGGTAAATGACCTCGCCAACCCTTATCACAATCCAAATAACCCAAAGGAACTCGGGGTAACTCACATCCTCAGCTGAAAACCCACACACAATCCATTAGCATATCCTGCAACACCTAGATAGTGTTCTTGATCTTCCCATCGGTCTGGGGGTGAAATCCTGTACTCATCTACAACTAGGTCTCAAACACCTCATGTAGGCCTCTCCATAATCAAAATTTAAACTTCATTTCATGATCAAAGATGAACATCAAGGGTTCCCCATGAACGCGGATGATCTCTTGCACATTAAACTATCCTAGAACCTCTAGTGAGCTCTGCTCCCTAAGAAAGGGAGTACGATGGCTCTGTGATTCGGTCTACTATCACCCAGATGACATCATGTCTCCTCACTATGTGTGGAAGCCTTGTGATGAAGTCCATGGATATGTCATTTCATTTTCACTCTGGGATTTCATGAGGCTGAAACAACCTGTCAGAACTCAGTGCATAGCCTTCACCTAGTTATAGGTGAGGCATCGTGATATGAACTCAGCTACACTTCATATAACACTGGTCCACCAGAACTGCCACTAAAGGTTGCTATACATTTTCCCTACACTGGGATATACAACTAAGGTAAAGGTAGAACTCTCACATTACTTCTTCTAGTACCACAACTGGTACCATTGGTTACCCCTAAAAAGATATCTTAGGATTACCTCCTTCAGAATATTTTTCGGGTATGCCTCTTATGGATATATAAGTTATACAAGATCTCATAGTCAGTGTCCGAGATCTGGGACTCTCTCACATGCTTGATAAGAGAAGGAGTCAACTCCATCAACTGAATAAAACTATACCTTCCAACTCCATCAGGGTTAGCCGTAGAGAACCTAACTACTCTGAATATTACCACACTAAGAGAGCATAGGAATTATTTTTAAGGGAATCTACTAAAAGGTTTTCTCTTTCCCATAGTATAGACTATCTTGAAGTCATAATCTGGAAATAATTTCAACCATCATCCCCACCTCAGGTTCACGTCTGTCACGAACCAAATATGGTCACCACCGAAACCAGTGCCAAACCTGGCATATGACAAGGCCTGAAGGGCATTCCCGATCCCCACAGGCTAGCACAAGTGCCCAGGTATCATAAAATGAGAATTGGGAATGATTTACCTGAGTTTATAAACTTAAAACAACAAAATAATCCAATAAAACGAATCTGGATTTTTCAAACCAAAGATTCTTTTACAAAAATTCAGAACTGAATTACAAAGCTTAAAACAACTCAAAAATACTATAACAAAGGTAAAAACCCAAAATGAAATAGACCAAGAACCCTCATGGCATGGGGAACCTCGCTCAAGCCATATCCACAAGACTTCACAACCAAGGACCTGCTAGAAACCCGAACCACTGGAACAAAACAAATTGTACCCATCCTGCGACAATAAAAATATCCAAGTCTACTTACACCCAAAGGTGTAAGTAGGGTGTGATACAATGCCTATTAGGATACCACCACTAATATATTCCAGGAAATAAACATTCAAAGATGAAAATCATGCAAGTTTTCAAAAACATGTAATTTTTAGTTACAATTTCTAAAAGATGAAACTAAAAAAAATAAGTTTTCAAGTGGGATAATTTAAATAATAAAAACTTTTAAAATAAATACCAAGTCTACTGAATTTTCCATCCACTCATACCATATGCCGATGGTAAGCACAAAATATCTAGTGAACACAAGCAATGGAAAATAACCCCTAGGCACTAGCTAGTTGTGGGTCCCAGGTACCTCGTATCTCGATGAGAGTAATCATCACAAATATCTGTTCTCATGTACGAGCCACTAGTAGGGAACATACAAATAACATAGTGGTACCCAATCTTCATCATCACAATTTAGTTAGATTTGTAAGAGTCAATCTTGCTAAGTGAAACTGAGGCAAAACCCCAAGGATTCACTAGCATACAAGTAAACGTCCACCCACCTAGATACCTGGGTTTTCCCTTTGTGCTCAAACAATTTAACCAAGTCAATGAATATACTATTAACAACAAAATATCATTTCCATATCATAAATTCACCAAAAATCCCACATGTTTACCAAACAAGTCACAAAAGTCCACTTTTCATTCAAATTGATTTTGAAATCCGACTCACACCAAAATAGCCCACAACACTTTTCAGATTTCTTTAACACTTCCAAAAATTCATTAAAAAAATTTATAAAACCATTCCAATATATTACAACTCTCATAACATCCCACTCACATGTTACATAACACCATTTTTACCTTTAAAATCATTTTATCATCAAACTTACATGAAACAGCCAACAAACAAGTTTCGCTCCAACATCACAATTTAATAAAACATTTCAGAAATTTACAAAACATTATAAAAAAATTTTACATATTAAAACATCACTTCACCTTTCAAAACCCCATAATAGGTGAACACACATATCAAACAGTACGTATGCACCCTTTTCCAACTTTGTTTAACCAACTAAAACATTTACAATTTTCATAAAAAGAACCAAAGTGGTGTAAATATGTCTTGCAGACAAAACCAATTTCAAAAACCTATTTTTAAGCCAAAAGCACCCCAATCCCCTACCAAACAGAATTGGAATTCCAATAATCATGTAATAATACACTTTAAAATTTTATATAATCACTTTGAACAATATCTCAAAAGATACCCATGAGAACACACAAATCCATAAAACACTTTCAAGGAGTATAAAAAGGTTACACACATAAAACCCATTCAAAGACCCTCCTTTTTAGACCCACATGACACTATATCATTATCCAACCAAAATTGGAAGCCCCATTCAACAACTAATAAATCACTTCCAAATTTTACAAAACTACCACAAGAGATAACACATGAAATATATTTGAAAAATACACACTTCAAACAAAAATGTAACTTTCATACCAAATGATTTACTATTGCTACCAAAAATAGTTTTTACATAATTAACAGCATATAAGGAATATGAAATATTATTTAGTCAAGCAAACTAACTCATCATTAAATGGATACCCACAGAATCACCTACCGAATGTGTCGAAACACTCAAATATTGGGGCAAAACATCAACCGCATGACCGCCGCACCTCAAGGAAGTTAAAAGAAACCTAATACCTCAATATTTTACCCAAAACACAGTAATTTAGAACCTAGGAATGAACCCTAACTTCTATACTTTTTATATTTCTATAATTATGGAAGAAACACTAAGTAATTTGAAAGAGGAAAGAAATGGACTCACTTACTTGAAGTATCCTGAATTAATCACTCCAAAAGAAATAGTTTCTGAAATTGAAAACAGACACAATTTAGGGGTTTTTCGAAAAAGATTTAGGAGGTCATTTAGGAACTGGAATGGAGGGAAAAGAGTAAGAATTGAGAGATTTAATAAGGGATGAAGTTACCTCTTCAATTCTGGCCGATTTGAGACACCCTATGATGTTCAGCCCCATGTCGTGATTTCAAAGAGATCCAAGGAGGGGGGACAGGCAATGGGAGTGCTCCTGGGTTTCTTAGGGTCGAGAGGGAGGTGGAATAACCGAAAAATCCATTATATTTAATAAGATATTAAAAAATTAAAGAAACATTTTAAAACTGGAAAATGGGCTTTTGGGTTGGCCCAATTCTTAAATAAAAACCCAAATCCTCCATGATTATTGATTTATAAAGGCTCAAAATTTAAATTTTGGTGTTAATAGGTCATAGGAGACCATTTAGGAATTGGAATGGGGGAAAATGTTAAAAAATTAAAATGTTATAAAAGAAACAAAAATTATTTTTAAATCTGGAATTGGGCTCACGGTTAGGCCCAATTCATGAAAACTCATCTATTCCTCCATAAAACCTTTGGAAACCCTCCAAAAAAAAGAATGAAAGGAAAATAAATGAAATTTAACTTCAAAATAATTCATTTATGTGAAAATTATCCCCACCATTAAAACTTTTTGTCCCCGAAAATCTATAGAAAGGCCAGATAAGAAAACCAAACCCAACTGATACTCCCTTGCCAGGTTTCACCCCCAAAGGCCAAAACACCTCCAGTGATCAATTAAGGAAGGAATACTTCACAAAAAACCATACACCACTTTCCTGAAACAATAAAGCATATTCAGGATTTATCCCAAAGGAAAAATCCTCAAAAACTATTTGAACAAGACTCAAGAAATTCACCCAAACGAACAACGACATCGAACAAGGTTACACTTACCTTGGTATAACTAAACCATTGGGAACTCTCCAATATCAATAGTTACCCAAGGATGATTTAGGTAGCTTGATAGATCCTAAAGATACTACCTACCAACAATCCAAGACCATGGATAAGTATAAGTTATTAGTACGGGGGAACAAAAATAGGCTCCCCATCATAAGAACCAACCATCTTAATCGACCAGCATGGGCCGGTATAGAAAGACCCCAAAATATAAAGAGTTGGGACAACCACATGGTTAGTCTGCACGGTTTGGGAAACCATGAACTAATAGTGGGGATTCTTCTATCTACATGGTTTTTTGGGGCATGGTCACTACTAACCAAGTGCGATCCGTGTGGTCAACCTGTCGAGACAAACTCTATACCTTTCTCTAAAGACTCAATGGAAACCAAAGGGGGAGGGAATAACATTAGGAGATGACATGGGTACAAGGCCCTCCACCTATTTCCACCGAACATGAACAACAAAAGAAAGATGATGACACCATAGGTTTAAAATCTTCTTATCTTTCATACTGAGGAAAGACTTTGTACAAGGGTTTAAACGACACTGGGGTTTCCCCTGACTACGCGCCAGCTTCTCTCCGGGACCTATGGCTGGAGCTCAAAATATTGAAGCATCTTCGGCCTTACAGTTAGGATGTGGCAACCCCTATATGGAACTTCTTCTTTCGATGTCACAAAAAACTACACCGCATACCCTGATGGGTTCATCAAGATGTAACACACTCCATAACTCACATTACCAAAACCAAACATTTCACTGAAACAAGGGATCAGAAGATGCACACACATCGCACCTTGTTTCATTGGGTGAGAAACAATAGAAGGGCAGGACAGATATAAACACCTTCTTCTAAGATAGAGGATTTGATGTTTTTCCTAAGGGATACATACTCCCAACATAACATAGAACCTCTGAGGATTGTGTGACCTTTACCTTTACACTCAAAAGAGTACACAACATCACAATGCATCTCAGAACATGATCCTAGCAATTGATAGAAACAATACATGGAACGGGACCATATTCCAAGTCCCAAAAAACAGACAAGTCCAAAAAGTGGACACAATATCCTATCATGACCAAAATCTCAAAATTGGTGGTTTAATAATAACTCTTGCTTCAAAGAAACTATGAAGAACCCAAAGGCCCTCTTAGACACCATCATGACACTCATCCACACTAATAACCAAAGAACACTTCCACCTTTGATGAATCATGAAACTTAAGAAACTAAGGTCTCTTTCGACCTTCCACAAGCACTATCCCACTACAAGAGGATCCACAAATCAACTAAATGAATGGGTGTAGACTCAATCAACAATGATCGATAAAATATTCCTTATATTGATCAACTGGAGGATTTTCCAATTGAAAAAAAATACGGGTTGCACTTCAGTTGTGCATTAACCCGTAATGGGGGCATAACATATCCAATGAGAGAACCCAAGGACCCAAAAAATCTGGTCCATTGGTCAAAAGATACCACAATGTAGATCCAAACACATGAATGGAACCACTGTAAAGGCATCCCAAAACATTTTTCAAAAGAGACCACTAACCGTCCCTACAACACAGCTTACCGACCAAACACAAACCCAAAACACAGTTCAAACAGAAGGGGTTCTTGGACTCAAAACATCCCACAAAATCAACATTTTCAAAATCCCATAATAAAAACCATACCAAACTATTCATCAAGACGTCATGTTTTTCGTTAAAACCAATTCTTTGAAAACAAACGGTTTAGTAGTAAGAGTATCCACCAATGGTACCCCATGGGCCTCACACATGCATGTTTTTGTGCCACACCGGGCACCCTCCTCATATCTATCCCGGCACTCATCCAGTCATGCTGTCAACCATCCATCATCCCATATAACCTCATGCATGTGTTCACTCACGAAAATACCAAAGGTTAAAACAAAGATTCTTTCCACTTTTCAAAACCAAAATGGTCAACCAACACATCCTTTTTTTCAAAACTACTAACCAAGAGATCCAAATCCCAATTCAAATATTACAAAAAATTTCATAAAGACACAACCATTTATACCAGAACTCAATTTCATGTTATTCACATCAATTTCATAACATCTCATCCCAACAAAACACCCTATAATAGTTTAGAAAACTCTATTGGAAACACTTTTTCAAAACCAACTTCAGTATAGTTTTGGCTTTCAATAGAGGTGTAAGCACACCATTTTCCATTTCAAAACAATTATGAATATTTAGTTACACTATTTCATAAATCAAACCATTCCATATTTATTTGAAAATCATTTCACAAAAACTTTACACTTCTTAAAACCAAGTCACTTTAAAACCAAAGTTCCATGATTTCAAAAGTAAAGAACACAAGACAATGTGAGAGGAAAATAGTTTCAGTGGGTGAATTAAGCATATGGTTGGCGGCCATATTCCATTAACTTCACTATCACAGAGAGTGTTCTAGGGAATATCTCCAGCTCGACATGGATTTCTGGGCCTTGCGAGCTTACTGAGACCATTAACCCAACTCTCTTTTTATTTCCCCTAATCATCATTAAACCAAGAAAACCAAAGGACTCTGAAAGGTCCCAACTTCTCCTAGAGACTTGAATCCCGTCATGAGTTGTGGTGATCATCCAAACTACTCATAACCAAAATTCCAAGTCCCAAAAATCCTAACTCCAGACTATCTCGACTATTCCCCAAATAACATGACCCAAAGAGAGAAAACCTCCTCTGATACCATTTTGTCACGAACCAAATCTGTTCACCACCGAAACTAGTGCCAAAACTGGCCCATGACAAGGATCTAAGAGAATTCCTGATCCCCACAGGCTGGCATAAGTTCCCGGGTATCATAAAATGAAAATTGGGAATTATTTACCTGAGTTTATAAACTTAAAACAACAAAAGAATCCAATAAAATGAATCTGGATTTTTCAAACCAGACAATCTTTTACAAAAACTCAGAACTGAATTACATAGATTAAAACAACACAAAAAGACTATAAAAAAGGTAAAAACCCAAAATGAAATATCCCAAGAACCCTCATGGAATGGGGCACCGCCCTCAAGCCATATCCACAAGACTTCACCACCAAGGACCTGCTAGAAACCCAAACCACTAGAACATAACAAACTGTACCCAACCTACAACAACAAAAATATCCAAGTCTACTTACACCCAAAGGTGTTAGAAGGGTGTGAGACAATGACCAGTAGGATACCACCACTAAGATATTCCATGAGATAAACATTCAAAGACGAAAATTATGCAAGTTTTCAAAAACATTTAATTTCTAGTTACAATTTCTAAAAGATGCAACTAAAAAAATCAGTTTTCAAGTGGGATAGTTTAAAGAATAAAAACTTTTAAAATAAATACCAAGGCTACTGAATTTTCCATCCACTCATATTGTATGCTGATGGTAAGCACAAAATATCTAGTGAGCACAAGCAATGGGAAATAACCCCTAGGCACTAGCAAGTTGTGGGTCCCAGGTACCTCGTATCTCAGTGAGAGTAACCATCACAAATATCCATTCTCGTGCATGATCTACTAGTAGGGAACATACCCATAACCTAGTGGTCCCCAATCGTCATCATCATAATTTAATTAGAGTTGTAAGCATCAATCTTGCTAAGTGAAACTGAGGCCAAACCCCACAGATTCACTAGCATACTAGTACACGTCCACCCACCTAGATACCCGGGATTTCCCTTTATACTCAAACAAGTTAAACAAGTCAATGAATATACTATTCACAAGAAAATATCATTTCCATATCATAAATTCACCAAACAGCCCACATGTATGCAACACAAGTCACAAAAGTCCACTTTTCATTCAAATTGATTTTGAAATCCGACTCACACCAAAATAGCCCACAATATATTTCACATTTCTTTAACACTTCCACAAATTCATTAAAAAAATTTATAAAACCATTAAAATATATTACAACTCTCATAACAGCCCACTCACTTGTTACATAACACCCTTTTTACCTTCAAAATCATTTTATCATCAAACATACACAAAACAGCCGACAAACAAGTTTCACTCCAACATCACAATTTAATAAAACATTTCAAAAATTTACAAAACATTCTAAAATTTTTTTACATATTAAAACATCACTTCACCTTTCAAAACCCCATAATAGGTGAACACACATACCAAAAAGTACATATTCACCCTTTTCCCACTTGGTTTAACCAACTAAAACATTTACAATTTTCATAAAAAGAACCCAAGTGGTGTAAATTAGTCTTACACACAAAACCCATTTCAAAAACCTATTTTCAATCCAAAATAACCCAAATCACCTACCAAAACATAATTTTCATCCAAATAAACATGTAATAATCCACTTTCAAATTTTATATAATCACATTGAACAATATCGCAAAAGATACCCATGAGAACACAAAAATCCATAAAACACTTTCAAGGAGTATAAAAAGGTAACACACACAAAACCCATTCAAAGACCCTCCTTTTGAGGCCAACATGACACTATATAATTACCCAACCAAAATTGGAAGCCCCGCTCAACAACTAATAAATCACTTCCACATTTTTCAAAACTACCACAAGAGATAACACATGAAATACATTTGAAAAATACACACTTCAAACAAAAATGTAACTTTAATACCAAATGCTTTACTATTGCTACCAAAAATGGTTTTTTCATAATTAACACCATATAAGTAACATGAAAAATTATTTAATCAAGCAAACTAACTCATCATTAAATGGTTACCCACCGAATCACCTACTGAATGTGTCGAAACACTCAAGTATTGGGGAAAAACATCAATTGCACGACTGCCGCACCTCAATGAAGTAAAAAGAAACCTCAAACCTCAATTCTTTACCCAACAGACAGTAAGTTTGAACCTAGGCATGAACCCTAACATCTGTACTTTTTGTAATTCAATAATTATGGAAGAAACCCTAAGCAATTTGAAAGAGGAAAGAAATGGACTCACTTACTTGAAGTATCCTGAATTAATCACTCCAAAAAAATAGTTTCTGAAATTGAAAATATACAGAATTCTTGGCTTGTTTTAACAAGATTTAGGAGGTTATTTAAGAACTGGAATGGAGGTAAAATAGTAATAATTGAGAGAGTTAAGAAGGGATGAAGTTACCTCTTCAATTATGGATGATTTGAGACACCCTATGAAGTTCAGCACTAAGTCTCGATTTCAAAGAGCTCCAAGGAGGGGGGAAAGTCGATGGGAGTGCGCCTGGGTTTCTTAGAGTCTAGAGGGAGGTTAAATCACCAAAAAATCCATTATATTTAATAAGATATTAAAAAATTAAAGAAACATTTTAAAACTGGAAAATGGGCTTTCGGGTTGGCCCAATTCTTAAATAAAAACCCAAATCTTCCATGATTATGGATTTATAAAGGCTCCAAATTTTACATTTGGTGTTAATAGGTCCTAGGATACCATTTAGGAATTTGAATGGGGGAAAATATTAAAAATGAAAAAGTTATAAAAGAAACAAAATTTATTTTTAAATCTGGAATTGGGCCCACGGTTTGGCTGAATTCATGAAAACTCATCTATTCCTCCATAAAACCTTTGGAAACCCTCCAAAAAAAAGAATTAAAGGAAAATAAATGAAATCTAACTTCAAAATAAGTCATGTATGTGACAACATATCTCTAAGCGAAGATGTACCTGAGATTCTGGTGTTCTGTGAAAACCACAAAACACTCTTCCAAAAGTTTGTGTCTCCCCACTCTTAGGGCGAAGACTACTGCTTCCAAAACCAGGTAGTGAGTCATGTATTTCTATTCATGGTGTCTCCATCACCTTAACCTATACATGATACGTTGTATCAAGATTTATGCTGGGCACTCAAGTCAGAGGGATTCATTCACCACACCTTGGTACTATCTTCTTTGGGTGGAATTGACTCTCCCTCGCAGTTTTTCTCAGGTCAAAAAACGCATCTCGGTGGGGGAAGAATAATTTTTCCTCATGAATCCATAGCTACGCTGAAAAACACTGACATAGGGTTACACTGACACCCCACATCACCCCAATAAAACCTAAATCTTGAAGTAGGGATAAAAGAGTACCTCACATAGTGTCTAACAAGTTCTACTGAAAAAAGGTAGAAAATATATATAGTGTATCTCTTATCATTCCATGCGTTGCAGGATCATAGAAATCCAAAACATGCTGCTGTCCACGACCCCATTCGCCCACTCCCCAAGCTTGATGTGGGCTTCTCAGTGGTGGTGGAAGGACCTTATACCATTGTTCACCAACCACAATTTCTCCTACTCTTCTTCTAGCATCGCCTACATGGGGACCACCTTGTCCCTACCTGGGAGATCCCTGAGCATGACATTGTCTCTGATGTGGGGGTGTATCAACCATGTGCCTATAAATCTCATAATGTCTGGTCTGGTAGTCCCATGCCATGTGACCTTTCCCATTCCAACTGATGTCTGTTAACTATGGAAAATGTTTCAACTCTGTCATGCAAACTTCTTAAACTATCCTACTAATGCTCCTATGATAGAAAAATCTTTTTAAATAGTGATCTCTCCGGCACCTAAGAAAAGGTGGGAAGGCACAAGGGTACTACACTGGCATGGATATCTCTTTAGATACCCTGCTCAAACTTTCTTGCTCAGGATTATCCTATGTGAACTACATCTGAAGAGTACTGAGTAAGGTCTCCAAACCCACTCGGGTACTCTTCCACCTTCATCCCTCCCCATTGAAGATCCAAAAGATCTTGAAATTGAATGCAGCATAAGTAGTAGGGGTAACACTCCTCGTGAAATAGTTTCTTGGAGGTCATCCCATGATAGTACTGACTCATCATGCATCTGAGAAACTGAAACTCCACCAACTCTTAGCTGATCTGTGGAAAAGATTGGTTGTCAATGCCACTATCTGATCTGTAACACCCGAGATTTTTATGAGAAATATTCTTTTTTTATGTTATATACATCATCAAAGGAATCTTTTACTACACACAAAGCTAGCTTGGCTTGCTTTACACGTAATCACGACCTTCCTCGATAGCTTGCATTGTACGCAATACCGAGTTTCACTAAACAACGATGTGCTATTAAAATATTATTAAAACTAGCTATTATGAATAGTAATACTCACTTTTTGAAATTTTATATATATTATAATTCAAAATGGACTTCATTTTTAGATTTGGAATATTGAAATTAGCCTAGGGTGAATTTTTTGTTTTTTCTGAAAACATTCATTTTTTGATAAATAGTGAAAACACTGGTTACTATTTAAAAACCAACTTTTTATTTAAATAATTATTTATTTTATTTAAATTTATTTTAGGTCATAATTGATACATAATACCTATATAAGTTCAATTTAATTCATTGGAGTCATTTTTTAATAATTTTAGATATATAAAAATTTTATCGAACTATTCACCGTCTTTTACCCACCTCCTAAGAGAATTTGCAAATTTAAATAAAACTTAATTTTAACGCTTCTGTGAGTGGAATTTAGAAAATCTAAGAGACACAGTTAATATCAAGTATTAAAATGTGGTTCAATAAGATAAAAATAATTTTTGGTGAATAGTAATTTTTTACTTTTTTCTGCAGTTAAAAGTAAATAGGGTAATTAAGGGTACAAATGATATTATTATTACCCGAACACATGTCCTAATTCTATTTGATAAGTTTAATTCGACCAAAAACAACCTTAGGAGTAAAATATGACCATTTAGGTCCACTTGGATTATATTAGGACACTTATTATTATTTTATTTAAAGAAGAGTTAAAATAGTTAAAATCAAAGTTTAATAACTAAAACATTTTTAATATATGGTTATAAAAAAAATAAATTAGACTATAAATATTAATTATAAAGATAAAAATATTTCCTACATAATGGTATTTTATATATAATTTTTAGACATTAAATAAGTTAATTTATTTTTGACACATTGATGATTCAGTAATTACCTTATTAATGAAATATTAACATAATTGATGTTATAAATACCCAAATAAATGTAATTTGAGACTTTTTATGAATTAAACTAATTTTATAGATTAATATGACATATTATTATTGATTTAATTAACTTTTTCTGAACTAATCATGCTGTTATGATTTTCAAAAAAATCAATTACCAAATAGTGTCAAAAATGTCATAAAATAGTTTTTAAAACAAATATTATATTATTAATTGTTATTTTATTCCTAAAAATATAAGGTTTGGTGAAATGACTTATATAAGGTTATATATATTAATAATGAACAACTTGGGGTTCTTTTGGCTCAGTGTAGTAAGTTTATTAACCTTATAGTGTAATAAAACAATAGGACACGATAAAAGAAAAATTATTTAACTTAAAGTTAAATCTAAATGATAAGGTTAAAATAGAAATTTAAACATGTCTAAATTCTATTGTATGAGAGTATTTAGACCCACCCCCACCTTATCTTATAAATAAATCAATTTGGAGATATTAAAAACCAAATATTACTTTATAATAAAATAATATTTTTAGTTTTTCCTAAGGTGCCCCTCTCCTCCCTTATAAAAGGGAACCTCCTCCCTCTCCTCCTCACACCACTTTGAGTCTTCAATATTTGACAAACCCTACCAATGTCTCTTCTAAACTTCCCTAGAAACATCCTAGAGGTCCTGGTATTCTTCAAAGACCATATTTAGTTCCCTAAGGGGAGGTTAAGAAGAGGTGCTTTAAAGAAGAGGTAATGTCCGTTACCGATTCATTCAAATTTATTTCTTCTTCTACTTCTTCTTCTTTAGTTGTTTCATTATGAAGTAATATAATCAGTATCACTCATATAATGATATGTTATTATAAATATTAAACAACACTATTTCACCTTGTATCCATCCTACGGAAAATGAAATCACCGCACGTGCGTACGTACGGAATACCGTCTCCACGCCGTGGTGTAATCTATTTTCCACCACCACCTTACTTGGATGTGTATAATGGTGTAAATAATAACTATATATGATTATTGTAAAGTGATATTGATTCTTAAATAGTATACATACACTTCAATACAATTCCACGATCATGAGAACAATATCATCGCCCATGCGTACGTACGGCCTACCATCTTCACGATGTGATGCGACTCATTCTACATGATCTTCAATGCATAATGATTATATAAATGAATTTAATAAACAAATATGATATATATTACATTAATACCATTCTGGAAATGAGTTATCTATAACCTAAAAAGAAGAATAAGAATTTATTCGACAAAACAAGCATAAGAACAAAAAGCAATAAACACTCGAATAACAAGTAACAATGAAATATTACTAATACGAAGATAAGAATATGACCATATATGATATGATAAAAATGAGTAATATTCTGGAATAAGTCAACAATATTATTTAAATCATTATACCGGAGGTTCGGACACGTATAAAGCAAATCAGACTTTAGGTAAGGGAAAATCTCACAATCTCATTTTTTTCTGAGATTGTTTATACTTTGGTATTTACTGGGGTGTATTCATCATCCACATCCATGTTTCCTCAATATGTAAAATTATTTATATCCTCCTACAATTGTTTAAAACCAATTTTACCCATCGGTGAGTCTTTAGTAAAAGATATGAAAGGAATATTTTTTCATTTTCAGTACGAGGTACTTTTTGACTTCTTCGGCCAAAATACGAGAAGAATGTTTTTTTAAATTATAAGACATGAATGGATTTTTATGATTTCATCTAACATTATCTTAATGAAGCTTACTTTAAATGTTTTAAAGTTTATTTTTAATCAACTTCCTTTAGTTTAAAATTATATGACATTTTAAGAAAGGAAAATGTTTTTGAAGTAGAAAGGATATTTTCCTCAAGAATGGAGTTTAAGTGTTTTATAAAATTATTTTCCATCTAAGATAATATAGGGTTATGTTTCTATCCCTATTTTTACATTGATTTGATTATGTTATGATGGAATTATTTTTATGAAGTCCTTTTATCTTATATGGATTATTTTATGATGGCACGATGTTTAAGAATCCCATTTTTATTACATGGGTTATGCTATGATGTATGATTTATGATTTTGTGGAACACATAATAATGGTTTCATTATGAGATTGGCGGGACCTATATATACCTCCAATTCATTGGATAGATATTTATATCTCATGATATAGACATGACTGGAATGGAAGGTTAATCCAGTTCAGTAAAACAGGACTGAAACGAGGAGTGAACTCGGTTCAGAAATGAACTTTGTCCGCTAATATAGTCTTGGAAATGAGTCTTAACTAATAAGAAATGATTTTCTATGATTATGTGTGTATGCCAAAAATTCTCATGTTTTATGTTATGATTATTGGGATTACATTTCACTACAATGGTTTCTCCCATGTTATGATATTATGATCTCTTTTTCAGGTTAATATTTTCAAAATGATGTGTTCTTATGAATATGATATTTCCTTTGTTTACCCTTACTGAGCATTTGAGCTCACCCTTTTGTATGTTTTCTTTCCCCATGTTAGTAATAAGGTTATTAAGTAGGATATGTCAAAACGGACTCTATATATGATGAAATAAACATGAGACAATGTAGATGCTTTATGAACAAGTTGTTTATGTTTCCCAGTTTCTAAAGACACTATACCTATACGGACCTACCATGGTTTTGTTATATGTTTTAATAAGTATGCTTCAATTCTGAAGTAATAACAATGTATGTAAAGTATGGGTCATTATATGATCCATCAATGTCCAATCTAACCTAAAGTGGCAGACCACCAACCCTATCCAATCCTTTATTACCTGAGAATACCTGCCTCACCATGGAACCTCAGCGGTCTCTAACACTGGAACTCGTGAAGTGCTCTCACCCTGCACATGTCCCAACCTACACTACTAGAACTAACTGATGCTCAAAATGTGGGGGTGCTACTAACTAGACACCTAGAGTAAGGGAGAGAGTATGATATATAATTGAGGCCTCATCACTCACAGAATCATCATCACAAACCAGGGCTAGTATCCTAGATGACTGTCATCAAGGAAGCATCTTGAAACTTATCAATGAATTCCACGATCAAATTAGAATATATATATCAAAAAAATGGGTAGATGAATCATGAGGGACAATTGAATATTCAATCCTATATGATGCATGTACCAAAGTTTCCTATAACAAATGTCTTAGCATTCCAAGTCGACAAGAGGGTAATCAAGGTCTTGGTGAATGGATACATCAGACGTTGCACCCTTACTGGACTCCCTGGACCTGAGAGTAGCTATCGAGACACGTTGACAATGTTTCCCTAAACCCAACCAAGATTTTTTTATGGAATCTTCCAAATAACATCCAAACGGTTGAACCAACTCTGATACCACCTTGCCACGACACGACCAAAACTAGGGCTCGAGCCGCAACTACCCCAATCCCACCTACATAGGCTAGGGGATGGCGACCAGTGCTAAAGGCATAATAAACTCTGGGACTCCTTTTACAAAGTACTTGTACCCATTCACACAACCAACTAAATTCATAAGTGCGTAGGAAAAGGTATAGATACAACACTACTATAAGTAAACCACAAGTATGCATCGACCTATAACAGTACCAGTATATAAAAGTGAACAAAAATAGAAGGGGAAATATGCCCCACTAACTAGAAAACTGCCACAACCCAACAACATGTGAAAAAGTAAAACAACTGGGAGAGTCATACTCCTGAATTCCAGGATACGGCCGCCACACGCAGTCCAAGCTCCTGTATCCCTAAGCTCCTCTAAAGTCACAATCAACATGTACATATTATCCAAGGTAAAACTAAGTGCAAGAAAATTAAAAGTGGTGAGTATGAAAACACTCATTAGGATTCCTCAAAGGCTCGAGGGAGAAGAAAAAGGGTACACTGAAAAGAGGATAATTAGATAGAACAAAGAACAAAATGAGAGTACACCTCCACCCAACCAGAGAGTGAAAGAAAACATTTCCAAACACAATGAGCTCAAAATGGTGAGGAGATGAAATTATAATTGATTATTCTCTACCTATATCAGGAAATTAGACTCATCCAACCATAAGAACCTAGACATTGAAATCATGTGGCATACCCAATGCGTCTTCACCTCTCTTGGAAGGAGAGTATCCAAATCCCAAGGAGTGGGTACAACAACTTGGTTATATAAATTCTCAACCAAGGAATCTCAACCAAAGGAGTAATGGGATCTTCATCTCACAGCTCATCCTAGGAAGAAGAGTTTCCAATGGATCTAAGGATATCCATCATCATTTCC
This sequence comes from Viscum album, assembly GCA_963277665.1. Taxonomy (NCBI): domain Eukaryota; kingdom Viridiplantae; phylum Streptophyta; class Magnoliopsida; order Santalales; family Viscaceae; genus Viscum; species Viscum album. The sequence continues at coordinate 1,721,423,277 of OY728137.1, forward strand.
CAGCATCCCACACCTCTTCCCAGGAGTCACAAGTTAAAGGGTCTCAATCACCACACCTTGATACTATCATCTTTGGGAAGTACTAACTCACCTACACGGTTTTAGGTCACTTCACAAGGATTCATCTTAGTGTGAAAAGTGTCTCTCTTTATTTTGATCCCTAATGTTACGTCAAATCTTGTCACGCCACTACTCTATGTAGCTGGAAGATGTAAGTCGAAGTAAGGAACTAGCGCCCTAGTGAGTCAAGGGGTTCCACCCTAGTTGTAGTCGTAGAGGACCCATTCCCATGTTTATGGGGGTTACAATCTAAAACCATAGGGACACGCACCCTGGTAAGACTGGGGGTTCAACCCAGGTCATCGAAGACACGTGCCCTATCTAATAGGGGTGCTACTTAAATGGTAGAGGACCTGCAACCATTCCAATGGGGGGTCCCACTCAAAATGGTTGAGTACCCACACCTTGGTTTTAAAAGGGGGTTACACTATAATTCATAAAGGACCCACACCCTACCCATTAGGGGGTTCTAGTTGGAAAGCATTGAAGAACCGCACTATCCATTCCTACTGGATGGTAGGCCTAAAACTGCTATAAAGATTATGTAGGATAACTTCCATCATTGAGCATCACCTAGGATATAAATTACACTCGGAACATCTCATAGTGCATCTCAGAAGCCACTACAAAGGTCACCATCACATTCTATGTGGAAAAATACTCAAGATGGGCTACTCGTGGGACAAAATATGAGCCCAAACAAAGAAGATATGAGTGGTAGAAGATTTAAAGAGTGGTACACGATGCATATGGGGACCACATTATGTGTGGCCATGTATTTTGTCCTGGACATGTATACCTCCATACTCAGGTACTAAACTAATTCAAAAATACCCCTTGAAATTCCCATGTACTCCAAGAGTACATGGAATCTCTGACCCAAAAAGGGAAGATGCGCGCTCGATTCTCGCCACTTGTCTGAAGGGAAAAGTCATTTACATTGAAAAGCCTCCTCAAATAGCACTGGTAAAATAAAAAAATCACACAGTTGCGATCCTTGTGAAAAAAACTCGAAGGATCGTATGTTCATTTTCTCGAATTGGACATTCAGTGAAAAATTTTCATCACCCAACATCACACACATATGGTGCTTCGTGGGGTCTGCATCTTCATCCTGGAACAATCCCAATAGATCGCTTACGATCCTCTCGGAAAAACACATGGAAAAAACTAATCATTCATCCCAAATGGACACCCAGTAAAGAAGATGCATTTCCCCATACCACACATGAGCAGTGCTATTTGGGACCCATGCCATGACCCTGAAACACTTCAAATGGATCTCTCCTTTTCTATCCTCTCAGAAAATCATATGATAGTGACTATTCGCTAGTCTTAAAATATAACACATTGAAGAAGCTCCACTTCACCTCCAATGTCCAAAATGAGCCTCATGGGGCCCACACCACACTTTTTATTTAAGAACCCAAAATTGATCTTCCAAATTTTTCCTCAACACCAAGATTACAACACCTTTTAAGGCGTGTCAATTGGATGTCGTATGCAGACATATGCCCCGAAACAAGAAACCCAAAAAAATAATAAATAACTTATTATTATTTAAAATGGTGTTTAAAGTCACCAAGCATCAAACATGGAAATTAAAAATTCCCAAAGCAAGGGTCATGTCACCATAGAAGACACATGAAATGGATGCATGGATTAGAAGAAACAGGCATTTGAAGTTTTTCGGGCCCAATGAGCCCAATTGGGCTGGACCGGCCTGTTCAAGTCGCCCCGTGGCCCACCAGCCCACCACTGTCTCCTGGATGCGCTGCCATACAACCCCATCCTATACCATAGGTTGAACCTGCTTTGCTTTAGTTCAAACCTAATCCACCACCTCCAATCACCCCAGCTGACCCCAACTCTATGCCACTCATGCTCTCCGGCACTGTCGTCCGGTCGACCCCGCACTATCACCTCGCTCATGTTGTGTCGTCACGTGCTACCCGGAAGCTGTCGTTTCTCCTCCTCACCACCAAAGATCCATCATGCCGATCTTCCGTACACTGTCATTAATCATTGAAATTCTTCAATGGACAACCATGATCACTTTGGTGATCCAAAAACGAAACTGAGACAAGATTCAGGATCCTCAGGACCTAATATACATAGTAATAACCTCTTCTCGAACAAAACACTCTATTTTGATGTGGTGAAAAGTTTTGGATGATTTTGTTCTCCACCACGGCTCCTATAGTGCCTAAAACTTCAAACAGATCCCAGATCTAGACTCCTCAGATTGTGTTCTTCACAAACATATTTCCTTTTCCATGATTCGTCGATGATTTGACAGATCAAAAAGTTAGAGGAAGAAAGTGAATAAAGGGAAATCATAAATCGAATCAGATAATGTCAATTGCTAGTTTTACAGTCATTAAAGGGTTATAAAGTAGAAAAAATAGATAGAAAATATTTTCGACAATAATTTCTATAATCAGGAATTGTATAATCTAAAATAGAAATCCTAACTGGATTTTGGATCTGTCATTATGTTCAATGCGCTCTGATCTACCAGCGCCTAAAAGTTTTTCGTGATCCAATGAAGAACAGACATTGAACCGTAGAAAGAGGAGGGGGGAGGGAGGGAAGAGAGAGATAGGGATGTTGAATTATGGGGTAACCTCTTCTTAACCCCCTTAAGCCAACACCTAAAGGGATTAACCAAAAAATTGCACCCACGAACGTGGGATCCGGACATCCCATTATTTCTCAAGTTAGGGCGTTCATAGGTAAAACACCCATTTTTTAACTCAATGGTGGTATCATATTTCCAATATGTGACCCTAATAAAAATTCACTTGATTTAGAGTTCAGAATAAAATAATTAAATTTAATTATTTTATTAACTATTTCAACCTGAGTGGTGTTTTCTACAGAAGTCCAGCACCGATAAAAGTGACACCCCGCCTATGATAAACGACACCCTCCAGACTCAATCATAGCCTCAAATTTCTGATCTGAGCCACCATTTGTGAGATATCCCATTTCTTGTATGTTCATAGTGTGAAAACACTTAAATTTTTTATAAAATTTATTCTAGGCTCACCAGGACTTGGAATCACACATCATCTTAGCACCTGGCTCCGGATGTATATGAAGAAATATTCTAAAGTTTTACGAGGAAAAAACCATGTCTATAAAGCATTAATCATCCACCAAACCTCTATGAAATTTACTTTTTTAATATTTCATTATGAATGGATTAATACCTTTTCTTATGTTTATTGAATTATTTGAATTTTTACATCAATGGGATATAATTCATGGGTGTCATTTGATGACATATGATATGATCAAATGTGTTCTACATTCAAACACAATAAGGATGGATATAAAATGGATGTGATCCATTATATTGGTAGGTGTGTTCAATACTACTGATGATCATCAATTTCATGCTAATCATTCAATATCTCATTTCTTCCTAAAATGTTGTCCATCAAAACCCAATGAAGGTTTTTAAACCCCTTCAACATTTTGGATTCATCATGGTATAAAAATGGAACCTCCAACTAGTGTAATATCCTTAGAGTAAGTAGGATTATTTCTACAAATACAATGATCCTTATCAATCCTATACCATTATAAAATGGGAAGGAGTCCACTTCGTGGGCATTTCAGGTATGATATATTTTTGGGTGTTCTTCGTTTTTTTATGTATATTTGATCTTATTAGGGTTGATTAGGTTATTTGTTGGGTTTTCATTAACTTAATAATATCATATTATGACCCCCTAATGACCATAAGTGGTATCATATCCATTAACTTTGAATAATCATCATGTTTCATTCAATGGTTTTCAAAGAACATGTTTTATGCCTCATTAATGGTTTATCTTCATTGAGCATTGCACTATGTGATAACATAATTATGGATGATCCTACTTTATCTATTGTAATGTTTTAAGGAGTTAACATTATCAAGAGGATGAATCAATGAAATATTTATTTGATAATACTACTTATGATATAGGACACTGAAAAAAGAGCATCATTTTCCCTTACTGGTATTACATTGATTGTTAAAGTGATATTAGGATGGGATTATGTGTTAATAATGGAATAAAATGTGGAAAGAGTGTGTTGAGTGTAGAATACACTTGTAGTAGGCGTTCATAGAATAACATGGTCATGAATTACCGATGTGTATGACCATTGTTCTGTTGAACACATACCATGACATTATTTTCCTCAGGAAGTTAGTTTTTCATTACCCTTGATGCTCATTGAAATCAATTTTCATCACTCTGTTCCAGGAATCTATCATTCCTCCCCACAAGGTAGTGTTCCCAATAAAATTTCTCCATACTACCTCATACTTGATATGACATTTATAGGCTCACACCTCACCTGAAGTCATGATTGGCATGCCTTTGAGGATGAGTGTTACCCCCTATAGTTGTTTGGAAACTAGGTCATCTAGCTATGGGCTAGCCCTGTTTTTTTAAAATTAAATAAAATGTTTATTTATTTGAAAATTTCTTATATTTTATATAATAGTTATAAATTACAAGTTAAAGTCTTTGTAAAATTTTTATTTTTATATACCTAAGTTTAACATGGAAATCCATATTTGTTTCTCATGATAAAAAAAGTATTTTTTAAGTAAAATAAACATTTTACAAAGTATTTATATATTAAGTAAATCCAATTATGATTTAATTTACATAATTTAGAATTTTTATAAATAATTGAAATGATATTTTGGAATATATATGAAATTTATTTTAAAAATTATTTAACTATAAAATGTTTATGGTTAATTTGTTAAATATTTTTCAAACAGTTATTATAAATATTTCATTAATATTAAATACCATATATTAGAGATATATTTTCCGATTTATATGGTATCTAAAATGTTTATGGAATATAGTAAATGGTAATTTATATTTTTTATATGTCAAGTCTATTAATCACAAAAAAATGTTAGTTTATAAATCATTAGGGAACAATATAGAGAATTTATAAAAATACATAAATAAGGAAAAAATATAAATAAATTTAAATATCAAATTATGAATTGTACATAATTAATTAATTTGAAATCGTTTAAATTAAAATAATCCTTCTATAAGATATTATTTAGACAACATAAAATGTTTTTTGATGATAGATTTTTGTAGGGTTTAAATAATATTTATGTTTGAGATATTTATATTTTTTAAATAGTTTAAATAATATAAAATTGATTATAAAATGTTTCTAACTCATAATAAAATCAAGTATTTAAGGTGAAATTTCATATACTGAATAATATAAAAGTGTTTATATTGGAAGTGAATATAAAGTGTTTAGATCCAAGATTATGTAATATCTATAAAGTTTAGCATAATTATAAAATGTTTAGAGTAAGATTTAATTTATGAATTGTTCATCAATGTTTATCTCATAATGAATTTAATAAAATTTCCATTTATTTAAAATTGATATTATTATTTATTAATATATATAAATTTTTTTATTAAATATTAATATTTTGTATATAGAACTCTTGTGACAAATTTATTGAGGAGATATATCCTTATTTCACATGATAGGTAAAAATCTATAATATTTATATTTCATATACCTTAAACATTAATTTTTTATTTATTAGAAAAAGAATAGTATTTAAATATAGTTTTATCATATTTGGTTTTATAAATTACATGATTTTAATTCCCTCTTAAGTAAATTCTCCCCGGGAAAAGGGACTTGGGGTCAGACTATTTATCAGCCTGTAGGCTTATACCTTGTTTTAGAAAAGTGAGGAGTCGGCTATTTTTTTCTCTAGCATTACTCATGTTGAGATTGTGAATCACATAAAACATTATGACCATACATGAAATAGTTCATATAGTATATGAATTATATGCATTCAAATATGTATGAATATAAATGGATTCTTTTTTGGGGTAACTGACACAAATGTGTAGGTTGTGTAAGGATTTATACATTAATGTGGCATGAACATATTAATTTGGTGGGTGGAATAACGATTCTAAAACTAAATTGATATAATTATATATACACAAAAGAAATTAAAACACTAGAAGAAAAATATTATATATAAATAAATAGTTACGAACTTAATATGTATATATTATACATTATGTTTCTAAGACTATTAAAAGTAATACCTTCAAATACTATGTGTAATATTACTTGCAAAGGAGGAATTTTGAAGGCCTCGATCATCCAATCGAGTATGATATAAAAAATTTGGGTTTTCTAAGATTATCTTGTATAAGGAAAGAAAGTAATATGTAGATCTGCATTATCATGTTCAGTATGTTGTTATGAGGTTGGGTTCCCCTTGATTTTCTTTTTTAGCTAATTATTGTCATTTGTGGGTTACACTAGCCATGAGACATTAAAAGGATTATGTTAATAAAGGAATAAAATTGAGTATTATCCATATGAATGATATGGATAAAGATTTTTCCACTTTACGATCTATGACTCACAACTTTTTTTACCAAGATAATTCCCCTCCAAAATAACTTTGTATTTAGATCATCTCTTAGTGAAATTAGATCTTGGATCACTAAATAGATATTATGTTTGGGTCATCATTTTTATTGTGAATAATTTTATTAAAATTCCTAGGTAAAAAGATGAAAAACATGATACTCATATGATAAAAATATTTTTTTTAGATAAATAACATCATCATTATCAACTTTTACTTTATGATTAACCCTTGAAAAGGATAAGATTAATGTATTTAACTTCTGAAATGGGAAACTTAATAACATATCTTAAGTAAAAGTAATTTTTTATTTTAGATAAATGATTTTATAAGTAACAGAAATATTAAATTTATTCAATACATGAATCTGATATTCTTATGTAAGGCATATAATTATTATCTTAAGGTTTCACGAGAAATTGATATAAAAATTCTCTAAGGAATTTTAATCTCTACTCATATACTCAATGATATATAGTATACCATTAGGAGACTAAGGATTTATTTAAAGATAATTTTGGTAAGGGAATATATTCCATTGTCACAAATAGAAATGATTCTAAAATATGAATGAATTAAATTAAGTACAACTCTATATCTCAAGTATTAAGAATTAATAAACAAGTCATGTTATATCTAGGTTATTTTATAGTATAGATATTAAAAGTTGGTGAAATTTTCAACCAAAAAAGAGAAATGTTAGTTGGTGAATCCAAAAAAAAAAATTTAATGACTTTACCAAGGTCATTACAACCTATAGTTATCAATTAGAAGAGTGATAACTAATTATATATAATTGTATAATTTGTTATATATAGTTTATTTTATAAAACAATATGAAATATAAAAATCTATTATTAATGTTATAGTATATAAAAAAATCGATTATTTGGTTTTCAAGGGTATCTATAACCTATGGTATATTTATAATAATGCTAAATATATAGGATTTAAAAATCAAGGGACGAATTAATTGAGATTTAGGTTTAAATTCAAGGTATGAATAAAAACATTACTACATCAAGGATATAAATATAAAATAATAAAAAATATCTGATGAATCTAATTAAAGGATGTGTATCTTTATCTCATTAATATTATATTGTAAGAGTTTTTTTACCAAAAAAATAGTTTTTATGAATTAAATTAGATGATTAATTGAATACACATGGTTTTTGATTCATCAAATCGTACAACATGTTTTCCTAAGAAGATAAGGGTAAATGAATTTTATAAGGATGCATATATTATCTAAATTTTTATGATTTAAGGGAATAATTTCCTTCCATATATTAATGTTATATTTTAATAAAGTCTTATTTTCAGTGGAAAATAAAGAGAAAACCTAAAATATCGTATATTATATCGATAAAATAGTTTATTTGTTAAATATTCCCACAAAAATAAAATAAGAGTTATTTCCTATGAAAATGAGTTTGTGTGTATTATAATTATTTTTGGAAACTAATATAATGAAAAATAGGCTAGTAGGATTATGTTTCAACTTAGAAAATTTCAAAGTAAACAAATGAAATATTATACCATTCTAAGGTTAAAGTTATTTCAAGTTATATTCTAAAGTGTTTAGGATGTTGATGGTAAAATAAACTGTAATAATTACATTTAATTTCCATGAGAAATTGATTCTCACAATTTCCTAAATTATTTTTCCAATTAATGGTAATTCCACTTAATTTTAAATTATTTTAGGATGTACATATAAATAATAATTTAAATAGAAACATTATTCCTTGGAAAACTTTTGATGGAATATGGTTCCATGGATGATGATGTTATGAATAGAAAGAGTTCTAGGTAGACAATATGAGTTAATTTCATAAAATTTTATGATGTGAGCTTAAATAATTTGAATACATTAAAAGAGATTGATGTTAAGAATATGATTCATAAGTTTTCCTATTATTTAAATAGGATTATTGTAAAGATGTTTCATAATTAATGGTTTAGTAGGATAGTTTTATTATGTGGTAAATATAGATATGTTTAGAATTAAATATAGATATAATGATTTAAAAATTTATAGAAAATGAAATAAATTTGAGGTTGAACTAGTGATTATCATATATGATATGAAAAAATGATGCACTTGTTTGATTTTTATTAAATATTCTTAAAGATTTTAAGAATATAAAACCTATGAAGATTTTATAAGAATGGAAATATTTGTTTTTCTATCATTCATATGGGATGGGATTTTGTATGAACTATGGAAAGATAATATCCCCTCAATGAATGACTTTGAGTTTTTCTGAATTGATAATCATCATAGAGTATAATCATTTGTGATAATGTTTTAATATTATAATGAATATATTGTTTTACTCATTTAAAAGGGTTATATAGAAGGTAAAAATAATCAATTAAAGGGGTAATAAGTACATACATATTACTTAGATTGATCTTAAAAAGTATAAATCATGTAATTTCATACATTTGTCGATATAATTAGGTTTTTATGCTTATTACCAATAATTCTTACCTAAGGTTGATGTGATAACTAGTAGGTGAACCTTCATACTTTGATACCTTAATTAAATAGGAAAAATTAAACTTATATAATTAGGTTTGGTTGGGTATGTTGTTGATCATATCATCGATTTAAGTATAAAGAGTATGTTTATACTCTTAAGAATGATTTTCCAAGAAAATAGTTTATTTTATTATGAATAAATTCCTTATGTATTTTAGTGAAATTTATATATTGGTCAATGTTCACCAAAATAATATTCATATAATTAGTATTTCTTAATAATTAATATCATTTAAATAAATTCTTAAATCTGGGATTGAGAATACATTCTACTAAATATAGGATGGTTTCATATGATGCAACTCAATAGCACATGCATCTACAACATCCCTCCCATGAAATTTTCTTATGTTGCTAAACATTAATTAATGTATTTAAATAGTTGAATATGTTTATTTAATGAGTTCAATGGATACATTAAGGATATATAATTCATGTGAGACATTTGATGACATATGATATGGTAGAACACATTATTCATTCATACTCATCGATGAGGATTATAAAATGGATGTGAACTTTTTTTTGGGTGTGGTTGATATTACTAACAATTTTTAGTTTTATTCAATTTTTTATATAGATATTTTCTTCCATAAATGGAATTCATAATTCCACAGTGAAGGAGTTATTCCCATTCAATATTTGGGAATCCCTATAATATAATCATGAATACATTAAACAGTGTAAGGCCTTCATATACAGGAGTATTAGCTACACTATTAAGGTGATTCTTATCATGAATACACCAATATAGAATAAGGTATATGCCACTTCATAGTCATTTTAGGTTTTCATTATTTTTTAGTGTTCTTCATTTTTCAACATTTTTTATGTCATTGGAGTAGATTGGAGAGTGCTTTTTGATTTCTTATACTACCATGGTTTATAATATGATATCCTAATACCCATCATGTATAAATATATTTTCCATACAAAAATGGGCATCCAAATGAATCATTTAGTGACAAATTATTAGGGGTAATAATATCAAAATAATAGTGACCATATAATTATTTCATGAATTTTATCGAGCTCAATTGGGATTAATCTATTCTCATAAAGTTTCCTAAAGAATATGAAAACTTCAATTAGAACTATAGTTATTTTTTGTAATAAATTATAAATTTATAACAGTAGAAACTGATCCATCTGAATATTTGATTTCAATTATTTTAAATCCATTAAATTTTTTGGGGACTCAAATCAATGCATCTTGAAATTTTATTGGAATATTCATCAGGAACATTCAAATTTTTTAATCATCAAAGGAAATTATATTTTTTATTATTTTTCATTGAAAATTTTTCTTTTAGATGATTCCCATTATAATTTTCATATAGACCACGGTTTATATTCAGTTCTTTTAATTTTTTATGATCATTTAGATTATCCTTATATTTTCCATTATCATTAAGTATTTTAAAAATAAAATAATCAAACACATTCTTATCAATTTGAAGAGCATTAAAAATTGTGATGTAATAAATAAAATTCCTAATATAGTAGATAAAAAAATATGATCATTTTCTTCCATTGTTGTGTTTCACTTATATCTAATGGATTTAAAGGTCTTTTCTTGTATTTGTTTAACTAAAATTATTTTCAAAAGTTTTTAATTTCATTTAATAGTTTTTCCAAGATCTATGATCCCAATAATAACTTTGGTGGAATCATAAAAGCAATTTTTTCATTGAATCCAGACTTTTCAAACCAAGATCGATGAGCTGTATCAAGAAATTGATGATGAAACAATAAGCACCACTTTATATTATATTTCAGTCATTGATGATCAAAATAAAAGTCACAAACTAGAAAATAAAAACTGATGTGTGTATTAATATAAACATTTAATATTATTGGAAATTTAGTGATGGTATGCATTAGGGTATTATGAATTATGAAAATTTTCATGGTAGATACATCATAAGTTTCAACACTATCATTCCTTAACTCCTATAATTATTAGATATATGGGAGAAGACAGACAAAAAAATGTTTCCCAAAAATTGTTTTTCTATTAATATTCATCAATATGACAAATGAGTCTTTTTTCATACACATCCATTATAGAATATTATAAGGGATCAAAAAAATTCCATATAATATAATTGAAATTTGATTTTCTGAAATTATTTAATCCATATACCGCAAACCCAAAAATCATATTTATAGGGTTAGAAGGGAAATCAAGATATAATTAATCAATGGTATTCCATAATTTTTCATCTCTTGGATAATGTATAAACTCATCATTGTTATTTTATAATGCATGATATTTCATATTTTTAGTGCTTTTAGATAACATAAGAAATAATCGCACTCATGATATTAAAGTAACATAAAAAATTCATTGTTGTTTTATGTTTGTATTTCTTTGTGGTTGTATATTTATTTTGCATCTCATCGTTATTTTTTGACTTATACCTAGAAGTAAAAAAATATTTTTCACTCTTATATGGTATAATATTCTCCCTGATAGAATATTTAATCATTGATACATGTATATATCTATGTATAACTAATCTAAATATTCATATTAACCTTCTTCATATCATAAAATTATACAAGGAACTCAGCTACAGCAAATTCATCATGAAATAATTCCAATGACATGTATATTTCATTATTTATAATTCAAAATAAGCACTTGATGTGGTATATCATATGTAGAAAATATAGTTTTGAATACATAGTACATCCTACATATAATTTGTGATTTAAATATTTGAATAATTTAGAAAATTATGTTTTTTACTTAGTTAATTTGTTCATTCTATTTGTATCTAAAACATAATCCATTAATGTGATATCATTTTGATGATTTTTTCCTATATTTTTTAATAATAATTAATATTTTAGATACCAATATATAGAAAAATTAATTAATTTCATATTTAGGTATTTTTTATACATTTTCAAAAAATAATTTTTAATCTTTGGAATTACATTATCCACCAACCGGACATTAAGTAGTTCATTCAAACACAGGGAATAACAGCTCAAACTTTAGGTAACATTCAATTCAATGTTCCTAGTATACTAAACATATTTAGAAAGGGGTTATTTCAATATAAAGTTCTCAAATAATTCATCTCTCATAAATCATCATTTTAATGTACATTTAAGACATGAACAATTAATTCCTTTTTCTATTGATAAATTTTCAATTTTAAAATAAAAAACATATCTAAACACTTAACATAATGATATGTATTTTAAGTTATGTTAATATAAATTTTTTCCATATGTAATTCATTTGTTACACCTTCAAGTAAAGAATATAGTTATATAAACATATCCAGAAAAATTAATATATTTTAGTTTAAATAATAGTATACTATCAAAACTAGCACCCAAAAAATCCATTCAACAATAAAAAAACAAATTAAATAATAAAAACTATAACTAAAAAACTTATTATAAAATAAATGGTAATTATCAACATGTTGACCTCAAAACATTATAGACAACTTATCATATACAAGCACTCATTCTTTCAAAACAATACATCACTCATACAATGTAAAATGGACCAAAAAATTATCAAAACCTGAAATACATGTTTTTTTTAACATGGAATAAGTTATATTTTTTTAACCCATAAAAATTTAATCTCATGTCATTTTACCCACCTATGTACCTGGGAAAATTTTCCATATAAAATTATTTCAAAACATTTACATTTTACTTTAAAATCCTATTGTAGGACGAATCATATAAAACTAATTTTTTGTTTTGAAATATCCTCCAAAAATAATTTATTACCTTAAAATCATATTTTAATGGTCAAACAATTTCTTCTTATAAAAATTAGCCATAAAATTTTAACATACACTAGCCATTCATCTCGTAACATGGGTTGTCAATACTCATTCAAGTAAGGAACCAACACTTTATCCTGGTTAAATGGTCGATTTGTGACTATTATATGTAAATAAGGACCATCCATTTTAATAATACATAAAATTTTACACAATCATACTAATTATAATATAAATTATATATAAAAAATATATAAATTAAATTAAAGCTAATAAATCCCACAATGATTAGTATAATCATTGAGTAAAGTACACCTACCTCATATTTCCTTCTATTTATTAATCCAAGATTTTTTTAATCTATAATTTATTCCAATGATTATATATCTTATATAATGTATCAATTTATCAATTTTATAACCAAATTAATTATAATATTTTAAAATTCATTTAAAATCCTATGAATAAATTTCCATTAAACTTACTTATATCTAAATGCTTATCAATGATATAAATTTTTCCTTCCTAATCATCCAATAGGCAATGCACATCAGTGTACCATTATTTGAACCAAAAAAAATTGAGTAGTTTACCATCATGTATAGTTACATATTGAATTTTGACTATGGTGTGAAGCATAGTTATTTCATCGGTGTGAGTGGTGAAGGTGTTTTCAATAATAGACAACCCATTGGTGAAGTGAATGTGATGAATTTTGTGACCATAAAAATATAAAATAATTGAGAGATGTGTATTTTAACCATATAATGACAACTAAATAGGAATATAGACCCCAGTATATTATTTTCATAGGGTCCAGTAGGGTGAGGGTGGTGATATTAGAGTGTTTGAGGATGAGTGTTTGACCACAGATGAGGTGTGTCTGGATAGGGCTCGATCTCATTGTCAAGATTTAGTCCAAGTGGAAAGGGAAAAGTTAGGGGTTAAAGAAGATTAATTATAGTTTTTTTTAATATAACCAACGAATAAATAAATAATTTAGCTATTATTTTAAAAAAATCAGTAGAAAAAAACAGTCACCTATTAAGATGGGGTTTTGAAAACCATCACTAACTATATTTTCTATAGTGTATATTAGTTAGAGAACTTTACCTAGGATAAAACAATTTCATAACAATCATTTAGGAGAATTTTTTATTTTATATTGAAAATATAAAGTAAAGACTAGGTAATAAATAACTATGATTCTTGTAATTATGATTGAATACCTTGTAAGAAGAAGTGGTTACCTTGAAAAATAATATTTGAATAGATATTAAATAAAGTTATCCCAAGAATAAATTATGACATAGAATGTTATAGAATGATAAATTGAAGGAAATAGATGAATAAATAATGATGAATTTTGATAGGTACTCATATATTTAAAGTTATAATGGCATGGATAAAATTGGAATTCATTTTGAGGCCCAATAATCCAAATCCATGAAAAAAATTGAAAGGATAAATGGAATAAAAATGATGTATATAACTCTCAAGTATCAAGGGTTAATTGAAATCCCTTGATCATTTTATAGGTTATAGACATATATATTAATTGTAAAAAAATATTTCAATTTATGATGTGATAATTTTTTGGATACTTATGACACAAAATAACCTATTATTATGAGGTAGATAAATACCTACAACTAGAGACACCTAAAAGTAAAAAAATAAAATAAGAGAATATCCTATATCTCAATGAAGAAATTTTATATATGGTTGTTATTTAAATCACTCTAATACTGGTCATTAATCTATTGATTTTTTGGAAGTATGGAATTTGAAGAAACCAATTAAAATCTCATGTATAATGTACATGAGACTAATGAAATTCATTACATTGGGATATATGTTTTCTCTATTAATATAAGAGGATGAATACTACTTTGTTAGTGCTAAGAAGAATGATGATAGATACGCACTTGTCTCAACTCATCCAAGAGTTTCATGGAAGGAAAGTAAAAATAAATAGAAGTATATTCTATTATATATTATTATTAAATCAAAAAAACATTGTACCATGTATATTATTAATAGTGGGTCCTCCTTCCAAAAGACTGGGAACATAATTATTTTAAAGAATTTGAATGTCTAAGAAGATAAAATGGTACATTTTTGAAATAATATAGATTTTAGAATAACTTTTATGGGAAATAAAATTATTAAAAAATATTAATTAAAAAATGTTTAAGTGATATATGTGAATGAAATTTGATATAATATCTTGATTATAAGTAAGTTATGAAGATCAGGACTCAAAGTTACATTCAATCAAAAGGGATACCTAATCAAATAAAAATCTAAAAATTCCATGATGAAATTAATGGAGAATGAATGATAATTTTTAGTAAGTTTAAAACAAGGATAAAACTTTTATTCTCATTTTTAAAGAGTATAATAGCTTATAGATTTGTAGTCTTAGACATATATATTAACAAAGCATGGAAAATATTTCAAATCTAAAGGAAACAAATGAGATTCCAAATCTGAAATGTAATTGATAAAATATATAAGATGCTTAATCAGGAGTAAATATAGTTAGATTCATATAGTAAAAAGAAGAAAATGGAAACAAATTTATTATATTTTGGTTTATAATAATCTATATAGATCAAAAAAATACCTAAGAACTCATACAAAAAGATTATTTATTTAGTTGGTTGATGACTATAATACAATGGGTTGCCTAATGTTTATGAAAACCAAAAATAAAGTGATGGGATTCATTAAAATGGTTTGGAGGAGATATGAAACCAAAATAATAAGGTTAGTCAAAATTCATTGATTAGACAGTGGCATAGATTATACATTTATTATGGTAGAAAACTATTTATAGAAACACGGTATTAAATAATTGGATTTATTATTGATAATAACAAAATAAAATGTAATTTTTTAGAATGAAAATTAAATTAAAGATAATATGGTGTAAAAATTTTCAATTGGAATTTTCATATATTGATATTATTTTAAATAAGTGGTTCAATTAGTAGTTCAGACTCAAAAAAAGGTTTTATTAATTCTTTGAGAGAATAAAATATAATATAAAATATTCCATGAAAGAAAGATGATGTTGAAACATTTTAGTGTGTTTTAAAGTAAATCTAATATTTATAATAAAGAAGAAGAAAAATTAAATATATCTATATACCAGATGAATAAGTTTTCATATACTAATAAACCAAATATAAGGCCTATAAATGCTTCAAAAAAAGGTTGAATAATATCATGGAAAGTAATGATGTCATTTTCATTATGATGAAAGGTGGAAAATCAAGAAATTTAGATTAAGATAAGTTATTTGGAGAAGCATATAAGGTTGATAAAAATTTTTGAGTGAACCAAACCCTAAATAATGATGATGAATATTAGGTTGATTCATATAAAGAAGTAGTTGTTGAAGAGTATTAGTCATCAATTCAAAAGAGAATAAGAAGATTAAAAATTTATGAATCAAATATCATCAGAAATAAATGTACCCAAATGAAAACTCAAAGGATGGGGTATATTGATCACATTTATCTATTATCATAAGTGGTTCTAGTAACATTTTAAGAAGAAAAAATGGGTGAATATTAGTATATATATATGATTGAAAAATTAGTTCAATCAGAAAAAAAATAAAACATGGGAGGTTGTGAAAAGTATAAATGATCATAATATTATCCAAATAAAGTGGGTGTCCAAGAATAAATAAGAAGAGTGAGAGAATTTAATTTATAATAGAGATAGGTTGGTTTGTAAAGGCTATAAACTAATTCATGGAATGAATATGGAAGAATAATTTTGAGATATGGAAATACTTGAGTCACTTTAACTTTTCATAGAATTGTATATGCAAAGATAATTTCATGTTTTTAAAATGTATGTGAAGATTTCAATATTGTATATAGTGAATAGGGAGGAATTTTATATTGATAAACTAGTGGGGTATTAAATCGATGATGAAAAATCAAAGGTGTATCATCTGAAGATACTTTTATATGACTTTAAACAGGCACCACAATTTGAGTGTACTAATTTGGACTCTTACTCAAGGAAACTGTAATTTAAAAAAATCTATGTTGATCATAATATCCATGTGAAATCATTTAAGTTAGAAATATATACGATACTCTTCTGTGTTTTACATATAATATTTTTTGGAAGAAATCTAAAATTAAGGGAGGAGTTTTCTAAATTAATGTTGTTGGTGTTTTAGATGTTAATGATTGGTGAGATTACTTAACTTCCCTAGTTAAAAGTTAATTAAAATAGGTTTATACTTTTACTTCTCAATAAAAATAAATAATTAAGATACTTAAGAATTTTAAATGCATGATTTCAATCCAGTTTTAACTCCAATCACTGTTGGAACTAAAATCGATTAAAATGATGATGGAATGGTTATAGGTAAAACATTATATTATAGAATTATTAAAAGTTTTTTTACAATAAGAATATATATATATATATATATATATTATTTTAATTGTTTGGCTATAAGGTTTAAATGTAATTTAGTATAAGAACATTTCACTAATAATAAAAAAATCATGTTCTATGTTCAATGTACCCTTAATTATGGATTTATGTTTGATATAAGAAAATACCAAGATTTATTGTCATACTCATATAGTAATTTGAATTTATATATCGTATATTGAAAATTAAAAAGAGGTGAATCATTAATTAATTGTAATAAATTCATTGTATTGATGGGTAATAAACAAGTATATACTTCACTTATTATGGTTAATGAGAAATGAAATTTAGCTACTGATTTATGTAGACAATTGATATGTATGATGAA
The DNA here is from genome assembly GCA_963277665.1 of Viscum album. Lineage (NCBI taxonomy): Eukaryota > Viridiplantae > Streptophyta > Magnoliopsida > Santalales > Viscaceae > Viscum > Viscum album. The sequence goes on from OY728137.1 coordinate 1,721,440,907, forward strand.
GAATTTAGAGGATTTTGGTGAAGAGTTGTGAGTACCCATCACAATTTATTATGATAAAAAAAGTTTCACTGAGTAAATGATAAACCATTCAAATAATATTAATGAATCTTATTGAAATTAGGTATCATTTTATCATGTAAATGGTGGAGCAAGAAGTTATGAAAGAATAGAATATTGGTATACATCTTCAAGTGGTGGAAATTTTTATTAAATCATTGTCCACATTAACATTTTATAAGAATTTATTGAATTTTGATGTTCAACTTCTCCCATAGAATGAGGAGTTCTAGAAAATCCATTATCCCTATATACTTTTTTTACCTTACTTGGTTTTTTTTCACACCCATTAGGATTATTTTTAGAGGCAGGAAATTGGTGAAATTAGAGAAGAAAGAGAGTTGAATTGTAATTTTTAACTCTAGAATTCGACAACTGGAATAAAATAATTTTAACATTTAAAAGTAAATCATAACTCTTATATAAATGTTTACAATATACTAGTGAGGGGAGTACTGTATATAATATACTAGGAAGATACAATCAATGGTGATGATATAAAATGATGAATAAAAATGATAATTAAATAATCTATAAGTGGTTAATTAGTGTTGAAGGGAAATGATATGCATTTATTCATATAATTTTCTCGAGATTTATTGTTTTCTATATCAAGAATTTATCACATAAAAATGGAGTGATAGCTTAGTCATTATTTTCTATTTGATTTTTATAAGGCATAAGGAGTCTTGAATTTAACTTGAGATACTTAGAACACTTTGGATTCCCAAAAAACCCGATGGGTATAATGATGGAACCTTTTTTAATAGAGGGGTGTAATGTTGGAACTGAAATTGGTAATATTGGTATATAAGAGGATAATATTTAAAAATGAAAAAAAAATTGGTTTTTTATTGGAAATAAAATTTTTCAAATTAATTATGAATAAATTTAAGACTTGAATTATTTTGAAAAGGTTATAATGAGTTTTAGTGTTAATTTTACAATGATTTAAAAAATCACACCATAATATATATGGCTATACAGTAATATTTTTTAGTTGATTTTACAGAATGGTGAATTAAATATTTTACTCTCATAACATATTATTACACCATAATTAATTTCATGAATGGTTGAATGGATCAAATGTTTCCAGCACTAGATACCATAACTATAATATTACATTACAATATGATGGTGCAATGGAGATAGATTTTTATGTAAGGTTGAATCATGACACCATATAAGTTAATTATTCAATGATTTATTATAACATTATGATATGGATCAGTTATTTTCATTTTACCTTAATGTTCACATAATAATGGGAAGTTATAAGTAAAATTGGATTAGGATGTGGTAAATGGATCATAGGATATTCCATAATTTGGGTCCATACTTTTATATGAAGTTGAAGGTTGCTCCATAATAGATATGGTTGTTTCATAAAACATTTGACTATAAATTTGTATGGATATATACCCCAAGATTTTTATTATTTAAATTTAAAGTAATATGATGATTTTTATAGGACTTAGTAACTAAAGGAAATTACACAACCATGTATGTTATTACACTGTAATTTTAAATATTATATAATAATCATGGAATTTATTTTTTTCGAATATGAAGAGATTGTATTAGTTTTTCACATTTAATTTTAACCTAATGAAATGTTTATAAGGACAATATGGTCTCAATATCTATTCTTTGATGGAGGAAAACTTTGGAAGATCAGATTAAAAGAGTTTAAAAGAGGAAAATAAATGAATTAAAATAATAAAACATTTTTTAGAGGATAAAGAATATTAATACATAATTTAGAGTTATTATTGTGAGTTACCTTGAGTATTTTGACCATCATTAATGATCCATATCCAATTTGATGTAGGAAAAAATTATTCTTTCATTGATATAGTATACTAAATATTCTTGATATTCTTTGAGGTTGACTTATAGTCCATGAATTTTTTAATTCTCCCAATTGAAGTAGTTCGTAGATAAGAAGATAGAGAAAATATACCTTGATTTGGTGGTGATCCTTAGGTAAAAATATCTAATAACATATAAAAAGTATTGGTTTTTGGTACACAGGTACATATGCACATGTATGATCCTTGGATGTGACTCTTAGTGGTGAACTAAGTAAAATTATCATGTCAGTGTATTTATTTTCAATATTTTTATTCTTTAGTTGGATGGTTAAAATTGAAAAGTTAGATACATTAATATAAAAAATATAATAATATCTATTCAACATGAAAAAGAAGTTCACACCCTAATTCACCCCGCATAGTGTGTCTTTGGGCTTGTGGTCCCAATATAAATGTTTCCCCTTACTACTCATCTGAGCTCACCCTTTTCTTATATTTTCACATTGAACCAGGTAATGAAAAATAATATTTTGAGTAACATGCATAGAGGGAACCATGTGTGTTTTTATCGAATAATTGTATAGTATGTTATAAAATAAGATAAATAATCTCCAATGAAATTAAACCTTTGGGTTATGGTATTTTGTTTTAATTATGATTTTTTTCATGAAAAATGATATTGAATAAATTTTTTCTATTCTTGGGTTGTATAGAAACATGATACACTGAAGTAATGAACTATAAATCTTTTAATATAACTAGATTAATAAAATAATTATATCATGTTACTATTTTTCAAATAACCATAATCTCTATTGATAAAAAATTAACATTAAAACCAAATAAATTAACAAAAATATATTCACATGATGAAATCCACTAAAATTTCATCCTTCAATGATCAAAATAAATGAAATTACAGGAAGTTATAAATTAAGGATTTAAAGAAGACTTAGACTATATTAATGGATGGTAAAAAAATTGAATAATTTTTATTATATATAGAAAACTCTATAATGAATAAATTGGAGAAAATACTCGAATGGGAAAGGAAATTTTATTAGAACTGAATTTTTTTGAGAAAGAATAAAATAATGATATTTTAATACTATAATACTTATTTATATACCACTTAAAACATCTCAAATAAGAAAATTTAATGTTTTATCATGAATCATTCCTCTTTTTTAAAGATGTGAAGAAAATATAAAAGAAATATAAAGGGAAGGAATCCAAAAAATATGGATTTGATGGAAATTAAGTTCTTTAATGATAAAAACTATGAAAATTTGGTTTTTTTATTAAATCATATCCAAAATATTATATGAAAATCTATAATATAAAATCAACAACCAGAATAATAAAAAATCTTAATACTAATATCACACATCCTATCAAGTAAATCTCAATTTAATTTTATAGAAAACATGTAATATTGAGGTAAAAAATCATACAAAATTTATTATCATTTTTTTTAATATATATTTATAGTTATTTATTTTAAAATAATTTATCAATGAGAATATACATATTCACTATGTGATCAATAAAGATTGAATTAAATTATTTGATATTGTGTATTATTTAGTTTTACCATGTATTAATTTACAATATTTTGTTTTTTGGGTTTCTATTTTATGCCTATAAATATAAAAAACATGTCCTTCATTAAAACTCAGAAAATGAGATTTTCTCTGCTCTCACTTATTGAAATAGTTTTCAAAAATATCTCATTCAAAAAAATATATATATTTTTGTTTCATTTTTCTTTGTGTTTCTTACCGTTCATAGTTATTTAATATTTTTTTAAAAATCCATGGAATGGGTAGAATAATTATTTTCTTTTATTGATTAAATTGGTAAATATCCTATATTGATCAACCATGTCCACTTGATAAAAGATATAAACCAGTAAATTCATTTCTCATCTATCATGGGGAAGATGATTTTATAAAAGACCAGATAACCTTCCCCTCTTCGAAAGTATCTTCTTCCAAAAATATTCTTAATAAAACATGTTTTTAAACAATGTGATGTGATTAAATAAATGTTATATGGGTGTAAATAAATGATGATGTGGGGATAGGGAGATATATGTGAATAGAAATGAGTAATCCTTTTTTAGTTTTATTATTTTCATATATTTTCAAGCCTAAGTAGTACCCCTATAATTTATAATCCTCATTTTTTAAAATAATAGAAATAATTTCACTTCTATAAAATGTGATATTTTATCCTTATTTATATATTTCATTAATAATATTAGAACACTTATGACCTAAAACTAGGTTTCAAAATCCCCAGACCCAATCCAAGATTTCCACAAGGCCTTTGGCTCATTTATAAATTTCCAAAGGCTATTAATCGGTGTTGAGGGATAAAATTAATCAATGGGGGATATTTTTTCCTCAAATAAACAACTAACTATATAGGAAAAAATGAAATATAATTAAAACCCAATTTAAACTAAACTAACAATTAAATAGACTATATTATAAAATAAAGTAGTCACAATATTAACATGAACCAATAACTAAGAAAACAATTCACATTAAAGATAAATGATCCAAATCCTCCTCCAATGCATGTAAAAACATCACAGGATGCACTAGAAAATAATATCCTAATACTTATCACCCAAAATATTGGATCCTTTCCCTTAATGGAATCACAACATAATCCATCTACATGCACACTAAGATGTGTGAGTATGATTGAGTATGAATACTTAGTAGGATTTACCATGACTCTCATTCAATATCCTGAATGATCTATTCCCAACCATCTAACTAGTTCCATTGAGAATAGGTTAGCATATTTAAATGATAAAAAATATCAACATTTAAAACAATAAAGGAAACATAAAAATATAATATAACCAACTATTTTACTATACAAGATTACCCCTCTCGATTCAACCCCAATATGCATCAAATAAATAAATAGTATAATTTAAAGAGATATAAGAAAATAGAAAAATGTATAACATATATTACTACATAGGTCATTATACAAACCCATATTGGATCAAAACCCACCCAATTAGTTCCTCAATTTCATATCCTATACCATATTCTTTCTATTAAATTATATAAATTTTTATCCGTACTAAATACCTGATTTATTTTATGAATAATTGATACTTTACAATCATTTTTCATACCCAACACTTTAAATTTCTCATAACCACTTTACTTAAAAGATGATTTACTCCAGAAATAAATAACAACCAATTTATAAACTCAACCAATTTAATATATCCAAAAAAAATTACAAAACAAATTTACAACCCAAATCTAGTGGTTATGCCAAAAGTATAAATTTCCTAATCTTTTTCAATTAATAAAATAAAAGTTGTTCATATAAATTCAAAAAAAATCATAACCACAAAACATTGTAAAATTATCAGAAAACACATCAATAATACAATAATAAATTATAATCTCATAATGAGTGAATAAAAACTGCATATCTTATATAATGATCATGTGATGATCTCAAACCCCTGTAGATTTAATGTTAGAAATCGCAATTTGTTCCTAAAAAATATTGAAAAAATAATATGATATTATGATCCTTATATTAATTATTTAAAATCCATTATCCAAATACCTATATCTAATCAAAATATATAGATTTATCCAAGGAATACGAAATAGATATGGAATGAAGAGATAGATTGTACAATGCATGAGATAATAGAGATCAAACCATAGATATAATGTAAAACTAATAAATATTGTAAAAATGATCATATTTTCTTGAAGGAAAATCCTTAATTTAATTCCCATGGAAACTAAGATCCATCCTAAGTTAAATTATAGTGTTTAATAAGGCTCATGGGAGGCTACTCAGGTTTTTATGAACTGTATAATGTATACTTGATAGCAATGTTGGGTCACACTATTACTCAAAACCATGCTCTGATCGTGTTGGTGCATGTACCCATAAACCCTCTACTATATGATCACTTTCCATTTTCACTTGTTACTATTAAATAACCATTAAATAACATATTCCTCACCCAAGTGAATTTCATAGTCATACATTATAGTCCTCAAGACTATTCACCTTGACCACGTATGGTTCACTACTTCCCCAAAAAAATCAAAAAAAATGAAGGAAAGAATCACCCAAACCTGGGATTGAAAAATAGGATAGATATATTGGTATTTTAAGGGATTTATCAAGGTTTTAGAGTGGTATGGTATTAAAAAATTCTACCCATTTTATAAACATACCTAAATGGACTAACAAATAAATAATTGTATGCATGAAGGTTGCATGCATGGTCCCGGGATAGTACGCACACCGTTAAATATATATATATATATATAATTTCAAATATATATATCTGTGTTTGTGTGTGTGATTTTCTTTTGTGTGTGTTTTAATCTTCCTCCCTAAAATCTATTTTTTTCCTCATGTAGTTTTCCCTATAAAATGATGGATTTGGGGTTAAACATAAGCATCAGGTGGAGTCCTAATTTTGATTTTCCTTCAAAATAAACTAATAAATTTTGATGAACTTCATGAATTCTCATTAGAATATAATATATGGGGTATAAATGTTTAATTTATAATTAATTTATTTTAAAATTTTCTTTAAATATGGAGTTCTTTTGATCAATTCTCTATCACCACTATTATCATGTTTTCATTTCAAAAGAAAATCCAAAAATGATCTATATAGTTGTATCCACACATATTCCATGAAATAATAAATGAAACTCTTGATCTCAAGGGTGATATTAAAATATTAGAAAGTTATTTTCATAATTCTCCTTGATCATAATGATGGATCTCTTTTTTACACTCTCTAAGATTGAGAGATAGAGGGAGGACTCTCCACAATTATCTCTCTAAAATATGAGAAGATAATTACTTATAGAATAATTCAAATCGATGATTTAATGTCAATTACATGACCTATTAGGTTTTATAAAATTATTCCAATATTAAAAAAATAGAAATAAATTCTATTATTTAAATTTATTATTAATTTGATTTTCTGTGCTAGCATTCTCTTATATAATAATATAAATTATTTTTTTAATTCACATTGAATATAAAATCCATGTCACCATTCACTAAAAAATAATAAAAAGATTATTATTATTTTAAGGTGAAATATAATATATAAATATCATTTGTTAAATAAATGTATTTATTTAAATGAAAAAATATCATAAACGTGCTACCATAGTTAAATAAGAATATTTTTTATAAAACAATAATAATAATGTGGATGATATAATGACCTTGAATTCGATAGGTTATTATCACACCTAATTCCAAACTAAATCCCTTCATATGACCAAATTTTTGAATTACCCTACCATTGGTATTCTAACCATTATATTTCATATAGGAGTTATAGACTGATCTTTTCCGTTGATTACAATCTCATGTACTCAAATTATATTTATCATTATTTTAATGGAATGTTAAATTTTTTTCTAAAATATTTATACATTAAACTTCTTGCCTATCTCTTTTATGTTATAATTTCCATTCACTATCTTCATATTGAAAATTTTATTCCATGTTTCATTGATGTTTGAATTCTCCAATGATTGATCAAGTATTTATGATTTCAAAGCTCCTCTCATTTTTAATCAATATTCAACTAGTTTCAAAAGACTTTATCAATATAGCTTTCATTTTTTAAATGATGTTCCTAAAATGTGGAAAGTCTCTTTTTTACTTAGTTAATATTTAAAATCTTGGTTTTCTTCTTCTTGAAATTTCTAGAATGATTTTCTTATCTTGGATTTTGGGTACCAAAATGAATCTAAACTCAAAATTCCTTAGTGAGATGACCAAATTTGTTAGTCATTCTTCTGATCAAGACCATTATTGTGCCCTATTATTCCTTCACCATCACATATAACTCATTATAATAATAAATACCTAACAATGAAGGATTCTATGGTGTTATGGAAAAACCTCAAAGAGTGGTATGATAAACCTCTATTTCTAATTTTACCAATAAAAAGATATTATTGGATTCATCTATGATTCAAATATTATAAATATGTAAGTGAATATAACTCCACAACATTTAAAATAACATCATAATTATAATTATATGTGTAAAATATCACCAAAACTAATATTATATAATAACCATTTTTACATTATATTCCTAAAATGTAATCATGAAAACACAATATCTTAAAAAAATATTCACAAAATATTCGTACTTACTCTCATTTATTCTCATTATAGAAAAAAACAATTAACGCATAATGAAGAATAGTGTGTCTCGGCCAAATATTTTAGCTCTATTCTCTGAAGTAAAAATGACTTCTTAAAATTAGGTTCATGGAAATAATCAATACAATTGAGATCAAGGAAAATCATTTGTTCATGGTAGTCAAACTTCTAATGATAAGAGTAAAGGGAACCACTAGATTTGGATAAATAATGAACAAATATAGGTGAATAAAATGAAGAATGATGAAATAAAATGTTTTTGATGTGTTGTAAAGGGAAGTAGTTGCATAGTTTTCATATAATGAAGAATTTTTTATGATCTTTATCAATAATAAATCTAATAGAAAGAATATCATAATAAATAAAAATTACATATATGGACTTGAAATATAGTAATGGTATTATGAATTATGGAATCTCCAATTGTTTTGTGAACCCCAAAGATATCATGCATATTGATAATGTGTAAATTATTATAATGGAGATATGATTTTGAAATTATAATGTTTTTTAATGAATTTTTCATGTTTTATTTATTTTCCTTTTATTTTATTTCTTATATTCATATTTTTTTAAAATAAATTTATGTTATAAAATTCTCCATCAGGATTAATTCCCAAGATAAATAAATTTTTCTCATTCACAGTTACATAAGGAACATAATTTTAAAATATTTGAAATATTTAATCAACATTAAAATGGGATGTTCTATTATATTTACATTAAACATTATTTTGGAATTAATAAAAGGCTCTTGAAGATAAAAAATATCCCTACCTTGTGGTATATCTATTTTAATAAACAGTTCATTTTTCTCTAAATTCTAAATGATTTTTTTAAAATTTTAAAAAAATCCAGGAAAATGGATTTGAAATCGAGTTAATGGATGAAGGAGGTATTGATTACCTTTATAAAACAATTATTAATAATTATCACAATCTTGATTGAGAGAGAATTCAAATACATACCTTTATATTATACGATATTAATATTTACACTCTCGGATAAAATTTGGTAAACAAGAAGTTTACTAAACATGATACATTTAATGTATCACATGGTCGTTTGGGTCATTCAGGATCAATAATGAAGAGAAAAATAGTTATATATATAGTTATTAATTGGTTTATAAAAATGTTCGAACTCCTAATAATTTCTCATGTTCTTATTTTTCATAAGGCACATTGATTATAATACCATAACTATAAAAATCATGATAGAATCCTTTGTGATTTTATAATGGATTTGTGGTGTTATATGTGACCCAGTACATCCACTATAAAGACCATTTAAATATTTTTTATTGTGATTTATAAATAAATGAGATGGTCTCATGTGTTCTTATTATCAACTCACAAAATAGAATTTGAAAAGTTTCTTTTCCAAATAATAAGGTTATGTGAAAATTTCATAGATTATTCAATCAAGAATATTCAGCTTGATCATTATCTATAATACTAATCATGTGATTTTAATAATTATTGAACATCAATAAAAATAAGTGTTGAACATCCTATCGCTCATGGTCACACTTAAAATATTTATTTTTGTCATTTATAATGTTATTACAGCTTATCTCTAAACCACATCTTATTAAACAAAATTCTAGTTCGACATAGAAACATGGAATTTTTTATACGGTGACACTTATCAAAGAAATATATTGAGATATCATGAATTTTCCCCTTTACTATTATCTTGTATCATGAACCCACCATTTCACATTTAAGAAAATTTAGTTTTGTTGTATATATGTTATAAGAAAGAATTTAATGAACAAAAATGGGTCTCTAAAGAAGAATTGGGATTTATTATACTTTTTATTCTCCCTTGATAATAAATTTTCTTGAGAAAATGGTAGGATATTTATTTATAATACAATTTATTGGTTAAAATTTTAATTAAAATATTGTTTCTAACTTTAATGGGTAAATTTGTTGATATAAAAAAAATCATGAAAAAAGGCTTTATTTTTGAATATTTATCCTCATATAAATATAAGTGAATGGGAAGTTCAAAGGTTTAATAATTTTATTGATTTGGAAAATAAATTCCCAAAAACATTAAATGATTCAAAATGGGTTACAAAATAATATATACCCACTATAAATTCACTATCAAAAGTATATTTCCTCGAAGGACAATGTAATAATGCAATTGACAGTTCTTCTAATCCATGTTTAAAATATACAATAACACTTGGTTAAAATATGGAAATCCCTATGAAAGGAATGAGTAATAACCCATATTGGTTGAATAAATATATGAACCTGTGGATAATGTAAATTCACTTGATCATGAAATTTTTTTTAAAAAAATCTACCATAATTACATGATCATGATCAAGAGAAAATCTAACTAAATTTTACTAATACTAGAATATATTAGAACATAGTAGAAACTATTATTGATGACAAGTTTTCATACATTGTTTTAATTCATATTATTGATGAGGATCAAGAACCTGAAATGCAAGATGAATTTCATAATAGACTAGATTGGGATAAATTGAAATTTATAGTTCAATATGAATTAGAATCACTTTATAAATTTAAGGTTTTTAGTTCATTTTGAAAACTATAAAAGTGATTAAACCTCTTTTTTATACTTGTGTTTCTTTGAGAAATAGAAATAGAAGTAATAAAGTTATGATATATAAATTACAAATTGTTTCTCAAGTTTCTTATAAAGATATAGTATTGATTTTGATGAAAAATACTCTCTTGTAATGGATGTTATTAATTTTATATATCCCATAAACTTTATTATACATGAGCATATTGATTTATTCCTTATTGATGTTGTGATTTCATACCGATATGTTAATATCGATAATAGTGTTTATATAAAATTCTTAAAAGGATTCAATATGATGGATATATATTATGGATATTGATATCGTTAATATGGAAAGTTTAATGAATAATTATAATTATAAAATCAATCATAATGTATGTGGGATTTCCCTTTGAGTGAATATTTGATAAAAAATTCTATCAAAATGATCCAATCTATCTATTTTTCTTCATTAAAAATAATAGATCTAATTTTTTTGTCATTATAGTATATTTTGATGATTTGAATATAACTGGAACTCATTATAAACTTTCAAAGTAAGTTGAGTATTTAAATAAATAATTCTAAATGAAAGAATTTTGAAATAAAAAGTTTTTTCTTGGAATACAAATCAAAAATCTTGAATAGGTAATTTATTTCTATAAATCTCAGTATACATCAATGAACCTATAATGGTTTTATATAGAAAAAATCAATCCATTATGTAAAAAAATATTTTTTTGATCTCTTGATCAATATCATCATCCTTTTATACTATTAAAGGGTCATAAAGAACTCATTAGTGTTGAAGTTCAATATCTGAGTGTTATGGGAGCACTAATGTACTATGTAACTGATTAATGGAAAAATATATCATTTTATATAAATAAATTCCATGTAAAATTATTATTCAAATAGTTGTAATTGGAATGATGTTAAATATATATTAAGATGCCTCTATGGATTTATTGATTGGGGATTATTTTATACTAAAATAATAAAACCAAATTTGGTTGTTTATTCTGATGCTGGATTCTTATCTGATCCAAATAATTCTAATTATCTAACTAGGTAATTATTTACATATATTGGAACATCCATTTCATAGATTTCTAAAAAACAAATTGCTAATGTTACTTCCTCTAATAATGATAACTTGATTTCTATCAATGAATAAATTCATGAATCTATTTGGTTAAGATCTATTATTCATCATATCAGAAATAATTTTGGATTAGAAACGAATGATAAAATCTCTACCATATCATATAAATATAATCATGCTAGAATAGCATAATTGAACGGTGGGTATATCAATGTAGTATAATGAATCCTATCTAAAAAATTGTTTTTCACTCATGAAATCCAAAAGAATGGTGAGATTTATATCCATCAAATAAGGTCTTATGATATTATCAATTTTTTCACAAAGGAATTACCAACTACAATTTTTTTAGAAATTTATTCATAATATTTGGATGTGAATACTGAAAAGTTTATCATGAAATTATGAGGGAGAGTTTACAATATTGTACACTTTCTACATTCCTCAGGTTTTTTCTGATAAGGTTTTCAATGAAGCAGGATTGCATGGAATTAATTACTCTGGCATCACTAATTTTTTCCTACAAGATTTTATAAATGTGAAGATTAAAGGATTATATGAAATTAAGACATCCTAGGAGGAGTATTGTGAAATAATAATAATTTTTTTGATTTCATAATGTCCCTTAATTCCTAAAGTGAGTACAAATCTAAATTTCCATCAAAGTACATTTATATGGAAAACCATTAAATTTCCTCAACATTGTTATTCCAACCATTTTATCTTATATTTGAGAGAAGAAATTGATCTCATTTATTGATTAAAACCTCACATATATATAAAATATAAGTGTCTCAATGTCCATGGAATGTAAAATATTAGACTTCAATATTTATCCTATATACTTCTTGTCTAAATATTTTATACTTTTATTTCCATTATCCATCACCACCTTCAATATTCAATGTCATACTGCATTGATACTTTTATTCACTATTGACCGATCATATATTTATAGTTTTAAGTACCTCATAGTTTCAATCAGTGTTCAATTATTTTTACAAAAGTATTTATTATTTAATGTGAATAAAAATGATCTAATCTCATTTCTTAAATGAAAATTAATTTCAATTATATTAAAATATATTTATTTGATCATTAACTCAAAACAAATACCCCCATAACATTATAAAACCTGGAATAATAAAATATTCATTTGATAAAATAAATATTATGTTCACTTCTCATTTGAATAAATATTTATATAGATATTTACACAACAAGAATAAATATTTATTTTAATTTATTCAATAAACATGTGAATGAATAAATATTATATTTTTTATTTTCTAAGTAAATAATCAATAGATTAAATTCAACACACATATTCTAAACTCAAATATCAAATTATTAATTTTTATGATCAATTTACCTTGAATAAATATTATTCCACTAATCTGAAATAAATTTATTCCTATGTTTAAATTGAATGGAATTTAATGATTTTATAGATATTATTTTTGTGTGATACTCTAGTCCTCTTTATTAGTGGAAATAGTTTTAACATACCTAAATTCCAAAATTAGTGTCTAGTAACACAACAAATCACCCATAGAGAAAGATGGTAGTGTGGTAACTATAACAACCTTCCTATGAATGAAATTGTGTAATATAATCCCTTTTTAAAATGCTATCTCATTAAATAGGATTTATACTTGTTTATTCACCCTATATACCCAATTTATATTTCTTTTAATTTCATAAATAAACTCATCTATAAACTACCATGGCCATGTATTTTGTTAGATTATTCTATTTCAATCAAAAGTCCAGTGGTGTATTCTTTCGTTAATGTGGAAGGGACAAATACTTTCTTAAAATTAAATTAAAGTAATCATACTTATAACATATCCATCATATAATACATCACTGTGAGAATATGTTTTCATGGTTTTCATCAATAAATCTATATATAAAATTCATGAAGCACATTAATAACTATATCAATTATGAGTATTGATATACATATTTATATATAGGAATATTAAATGACATAAAAACATATAGAATTCAGATTTTTGGGTCTATCCTCATGACCTCTATTCTTGGGGATAACCAAGTATAAAATTCATGAGAAGAAGTATCAATTTCTATAATTCCTCATCACATGATTGAAAATGTATTAGTTTTATCCTGTTATAAAATGTATTTAAACTATATGACACATTTATTTAAGAATATTATCACAGAATTTTGGGTTTATCATTATAGTGTGGAATTATAGATAACCATTTCATGTAACAAACATTACATGGACATTATCACATTAATGTTACATAAAATAATAATCACTTTTTATAAGAATAAATTTAATCAGGTAATCAAAAATATAAAGTTAGTTGGTTCTAGGGCACCAACTCCAATAGAAATCCACATATAATAGCTCTAACAGCTAATATTTTTCAACTCATAATATCTTATATGATATGATATTCATGAATATGTTGAGATATGGCTTTATTTACTAGGAATTTTATATTAATTCTTGTGGCTATACTTCTAATTATGACTTAATATCCTCAATGAAAAACTACCAAGATATTATATCTACAAGTATATTTATTTTTATAATTGGTCATAAACTTATAATTTTGGCTAGTACTACATATAAAATATTATTCTAATATAACTTATGATAATATTTTAATTTTTCAAAGTAATATCAAGAACTAGAACAAATTATTTTGAATTAATACTTCATCTTTAGCTATATCATAAGCCACAACCTAATCTGTATATGTATATATGACTACCACTAGTTTAAATGATATTTAATTGTTCTTTTACATAGAATAAATATGGTAATAAATCAAATTACTAAAATAATACTTTTTTGGAATCCCCATGATAACTAGTCTTCCTTCATCTCTAAGTAACATGAATTTATCCCTTGTACTTTTCAACTACTTTTGGGATTGGTTTAACTACTAATCATAGTAGTTCTCCTGGATAAATTTATTTTTTTTTTGTAATGTTTTACACATAGGAAACATTAAACCCAATACATATCATAGAATGTATAATAAATATAATTGCATAAGAATATATACTTTTACTCATTATTTTAATCTCTTCATATGCCTTCACACATCATATTAGAGATACTTATGCCATGTGATATATGAAATGTTTCTCTCTTGAATTATTCCATAAAGTATATTCAAATGAATTGTAAATATATATACGATGACTTGGCTTATGAAACCCTATGGATTTATATAAGTGGATATACTTTCATAGAACATTTTTTTTTACATTAATTAATTATTAGATAAATATCTGTTCCAAATTATTCTAACTAATTATAAGACAAATATCAATTTTTCATATGTTATCAATATATTAAACTTGTAAAACTATAGAACTCCAACTAAAATTTGGTAAAGACGATGAAAAATAATAATCACATGATTTAATGAATTATTTAACCCATAAACCCATTATTACAAAATTAATATAACAATCATGGTAGGATATTATGGAAACTCAAATTCAAAATTGATTCCAATATCAATATTAATGAAAATTTTTCCACAACATAAATCCCTTGACTGGTCTTAAAAATTTAACAACAAAATTTATTTATTAGTGGACACTTTACCATCCATTTCTAGATTTTTCTTGAAAAAGAATTTGAACTCTATGTATTTTACATTAGGTGGATATACTAACAATTTAAAAATCTTATGTTTGGTACATGGAATACATTTGTGATTTCATATCAACATTCCAACTTTTTTATTACCATTTACCAAATCTATATAGGATAATTATTCATTATTCTAGATGAATAATATATCAGCTGAATCAATTATTATCAACACATTTTTCTTTGATTTAATATTCCCTATAATTTATGTGTCTCTAGAATAACTCCTCCCACTGAGGGTAATGGAATTTATGTTTTCCTTATGAATCATGTGAATACTAAACCTTGAATTAATTCAATTATATCTTTATACCACTACCACAAATAGTGATGTTCTCTATTATTATATAATTATATTAATTCACTAGAATATTATTTTTCTATATTATGGATATTAATATAATTATTAATATTGTATAATTAACTATGGTTCAAATCTTTTTTTTCATGATGTAAGTTTTTTTCTAAAATAATCCTTAACAAACAGGTTTCATAAAAAGCACAATAGTTTATGATATAATGAATTTATTTCATATTATAATTTATATGATATCCATTTTCCATAATAGTTAGAATATGGATAAGTATTAATGATTCTATTTTTGAATCCTATATTGAAAGGATCAATAGATTATTTACAGTACTTATAGGCTCTTCATTAATATTCCTTTTTTACTTACACCCTGACTATGATGTGTATAGAGAAATTTTTCTTAGGAATAACTCAAATATATATTTAATGAGCGATTAATTATTGTTTGAGATATTCTTTAACTTACATGTTCATAGTGTCTATTATCTTTTACAATGAATAGATCTAATTAAACATAATATTTCTTAAATCACTTAAAGAAATATCATAATGTAAATAAACTTTTCTATAACATCTAATTAGAATAGTTCCGATTTCTCTTTTTAAACTAGTTCTATATGAAATGTGGCATCACCGCCTTTTAATTTCAAAAAAACTCCATATTAGAACTTTATAAGTATTAATTTCAAATACCTAATATTTGTAGCTCCAAATATCATAGAAAATATTCTTTCAATATCATTTAAATTTACTTTTAGTTTCACTTGACCATGAATTTGATGTGTCCAATGGATCGTGCAGTAACATAGAGATGGGGGTGAATCAGGTGTGAATTGTTTTTACTAAATTATTTTCATTTATTAAACCTTATTCAAACCTCTGTTACATGTTTGTATGAGTAGATCCTATATGAAATGTAGAATTTAAATGGAATAAATGGTACAATATTTTTACAAGGTTCGGTACTAAGATGTACATATTATTTGCAACCAATTATACCCCCATGTTATAGATTTTTAAATATATTAAGATGGGTAAAATAGGGGGATGTACTACTCTCATCAATAATGAGACCCATAGTATTCCACTCTATATTCCCACTAGAGGTTACAAGTTATAACCTATACTAGAAAATTCTGAGTCCCACATAAGGATATTTATACCACATCCCACAGTGCTACCAGCATCCCATAAGCTAGCTCCAGAGTCCCTCTGAAGACTTCCATATTCTGAAATCAGACAAGATATAATCCAAGTATAAGATTCTATCTTGAGCTTCCTCTATGATATTTATGGATCACACTAGATCATGTAAAATTAAATAACATTTTCTCTAATGTTGATCATTATAAAACAACACTAATCACCTATAGATGGTTATTTTACTTAGTAAAATACCAATTAGGAAAATATTATTTATTATATTGAAGACCTGGCCTCACTGGATAATAAATAACTCAGATATAAATGTATTTTGAAAGAATGTTCTAGTTTCATTCTCAAAACACTTCTCACTATATACTTTCAATTTATCCTACAGGTATAATACAATGTATGGTATTATTAATTTTTATTGCATATACATCTATTATTTCATGTTTTTATAATTCATGCACATATACACTACCTCGTGTTTTTTTCTTCACTGCCTATTAATTGTATACCGCTTGAGAAAATATACATTAATTTTTATTTCATTAAGTGAAAATGTAAAAACATGTGTATGACCATACATATATATTCATATAGGTTATTCATAGTAAGCTTCATGAGGCCTTCTCAAACTTTCTTCATGCAAAATAGAATAGACAATCAATGTTCAAACCTTGTGTGATAATATGACTACTTATCTTCGTGTGAATATTTCACATGCAACTCATAGTATTCAATAATATCATTCAATGTGTGATTATTATTCTATTTTTCTAACATTATATGATGCATGTATCATGTATAAGTTTTCACACACCTTCCCAATAACTCAAGGATACTTTCACATGAAATGCACTTCATATAACTATTCTTCACCCATATAGTTAGTTATTCTCACAAGATTAAACATGGCTTCAAAAATTAGAAACCTAATGTGATCATTTAGGGTGTAATAATAATAGTAGGAGCGCATGGAAATTTTTCACAAATAATGAGAACCTCATTTTATCTATTTATATCTCATGAACTACTCTCAAATGTGTGATAAACATACCCTACCCCTAATCATGGACTTGAGTATTTATAGAAAAATATCACTGAATTAGTGATCTGAAAAACACAAAGATCCATCTGTTTCATCATAACATGTTCTTAATATCTCAGGTTACACTTCATGATATATCACTGTCACCGTAAGAAATAGTTAGCTCATTTAAATTTTTCTTTAGTTTATTCTTTTTTAAATGATTAAAACAACATTTCATGGTGATTTTATCATCTTCAAATCATTGAGATGATGAAATTGTGTTTTAATAGCTTGGATTGATCCATCGAAGGTTGTTGAATGAATAAACTCAATGAAAAAATATCTACCAATAGCTTGAGGTAGAATACAACTATAGAAAATATCAGACGACCCTGATTAAATAGATCAAACCATGTTTAATTTTTATGATTTTTTAATACTGTATAAAAAATACTGTGAACCTGAATCCCACATCTATTTTTCAATGTGTCATAATGCTTATTTACATTACAGGGTTCCATATATACCATCAAGAAATTGTAACCAATCCACTCCCATTACATGTTGGCTCCTCCCTATTTCATTACCTTGTTACTTCATCGTTCTACCCTGCATGGTGGTTCTCCAGCTCCCTTTTTCTCTATGTGGGTGTTCTATGCATGCCAACTGCCACCATGCTGGCCCAACGAGGGTTAAACCTACCCACCTCATTAGTGGCTATGGGTCCCTCAGTGGTCTAGTATGAATATCCACTTTTTAATATTAACTATATTAAAATACTTATCTATATTCCATATAAAGTTCAAATCCAACATAAAATCTCCTCTTTCTCATTCTTTATGTAAAATTTCCTTACATTTTAGATGGATTTTATTGTTTTGTCCAATGTGTCATCCTCAATAATAATTGAAACATGTTTGTTTGAACTTAAGAATAGTTTCAAAATCATCACACATAAAACTCATTTACTTTTCATCTTCTAAACTAATTGAAAACATTTTCAACCTCAGTAAATCACTATATTTCTTCAATATCCCCTTTAATTTTTTTTCAATACCCACTTTATTTTAAAATTTAATGATATATTCTCCCCATTTTTAAAAAAAAGACTAAGATATAAGTATTGGAGGGAAAAATAATTTCCAAAATTATGATTTTAAGAAAAATATATTCTTTTCTAACACTTAAAGCTTAATTTACTTCTGAGAAGGATGAAAACACTAATAAAAATCAATGAGAAAAAATTAACCAAATCTATTTCTACATGAGAAATGCTTTGTGTATAAAATAAGAGTGATCAAATTTAACACAAATGTTTTCAATGAGTTTCTTCCATGTGATACCAATACGGAAAGCTCTTATTAGGGATTGTTCAAAATATTTTTAATTGATCTCCTGCATACATCTTAGAAAATATATTAGAGACATTAAAGTGAAATAATGTATTTCCCTTTTCAAATTACATTTCCCTTTATCATAAAATAATAAATCTATAATTTTTAGAATTTATTTTCCATCTTAAAAATACGATTGAAATCAACACACCTCAATAATGAGAAACTTCAATATCATGATTTTTATCATCTAGAATTATCTAATTCATACCTCACTAGAAATTTTGATATTCATAAGATATTAACTGAGATAGAAATATATAGTGTTTGATCTTATAATTCTCACCCTCAAGAGATTCACTCAATACTTATTCATCGTGATTGTATTTCTTCAAGATTGAACTCCAAGCATCTTTTGTGGTTATTTTAAATGTTGTTAGAAGACAATATAAATCAAATAGTCTTCTATGATGGAAAACATTATAGTTGTAAGATGTTCACATATTTTAAAAAAATCAAGTCTCCCCCTAAATATATGATTGACCTTCAATTCACTATATGAAAAACAAACGAAATATATATATGGGAATAGGGTGGTTCTTCAATTCTCTTTAGATAGAGAAATATGGATAACAATTACATCTCAAACATGAAATCTTCTTAGATGAAAAAGGATTCTTCACATTTCCTAAAAAAGAAATTTCAATTTTCTCTACTTGTTCCATATTTATTGTCTCTTACAACTGTTCTTACTATATGATCAATAATTTTTTAGAAACATTCACATACTTCACTTTATGTATAGACTCATTTTTTCAAAAACTAAAAGTCACATGTAGTTTCCCTTTCTTCTTCAAGAATTTTTTTTCAAGTAATCATGTTATACATTTTTTACCTAAATTTCCATACATAATACACCATTCACACAAAACATTATAATTCATCAAGTTAACCTTTTTAGGAAAAAATTTTTATTCTTTATCAGATATTTATTTCACCAAAAAAATCTTATTGTTTATATTTTTGATTGATTCTTTATTCGATTCTAGATTTATTACTTTTGTATTGATGTTCATGGAAAACTCATAATGGTCCATGATTTTGCCTTTCCTAAGACAATATAAGAATATTTTATTTTGTATAACACTCTTCACATAATTATTTATAAACTTATTGGGAGTTGTATGTTTAAAAATATTCTTCTTTTGTTCACATCCCATGGCTGAACATCATTAATCATATAAATGACCACTATTGTTGCAATAATCATAGAAATTTCCAAAGAAACAAAATATTTTCTTGATAGACTAATTCATTTTCTATGACTTCTACTTTATTGTGAAGCTTTCCACTTTTATTCATCCTTTCTCCCCTTAAATATAGTAATTTCATAATTTACATACAATGACATATTGTGCCAAAAAATAATTTTATGATTTCTAAACTTCCAATATCACCAAAATTAGCCAAAAAAATATTTATTTCTTCTTATTTTCTTTCATTGGCGAATACGAATTTCTATAATTATTCACATCTATCTTTAAAAAAGTTATGGATTATTGATAAACCTTATTCACCCAAGTTTTTCTAGATTATAAATTTGATTCTGCACTAGTCATGAAAATTGAATTAGAAAACATAGATTTATCCAGAAAAATGGTTTCCTTATTCAGTGAGCCTTCAATATATTTATACTTGGATAATATTAATCTCTTCTATCTACCAGATTGATTATTTTTATAAATAAGAATCTTGTCATATGAGTCCTTGGCAGAGACTTTTTTCTCAGTAGTTTGGTAAGTATTAACTTGTGTATTACAAATTCCTCAGTTTCACATCTATTTTAAGAAATTTTATGTTAATAGAAGTCTTATAATCATCAACTAATTTTATGTTCTCTTACCACTGAGTCTTCTTCTTCTGAATCTCGTCTTTATGAACTTTTTTTCCCTTTAGTAACTAATAGTCATGATCCTTAATTATTTTTACTTTAACATACAATTGATCATTTTTAACATTCATAAGTGTATTATGAAACTTTCCAATTGGATGGATAACTTTAGTAAAGGCCAATTCAAAAGAATATTTCTTAAAAACACTACTTTGAAATTATTCAATATCTAAAACATATCTTTATTTGCAAAGATATATTGTTTCTCCCTTTTCAATAACATGTTTCTTGAGAGTATTTCATATACCATCATTTTTTCCAATGCCTCTTCTATAATATTATCCTCTTTTTCTAGCTGTAATTTTTTATCCTAAAGACTCTAGAAAACTATAATCATATATGTTACCAATTCTTTGGGAAATTTCTTCAGATGGTCTCTAATTTTAGAATTGATCATATCTTCATAAAAAATTAAAATTGATTCATCACAAATATAATCAATTTATTTCACCAAACAATTACCACTATGAGTGCCCTCAGCTAGTAGTTAATCATAATTTATATTCAAATTCTTATTCAGATTACATTACACTATTTTCTTTATTTTTTATAATTATTAAATGAAACATCAAGATTTATTACATCAGGAGTAGAGATAATATTTTCCATCTAAGGAACTTATGATTTTTCATCAAACTCAAATCTTCACTTCATATGCTTCTTATATAAAAAACTGGAAAAGTAAATTAGATCAAACTACAGGTTTCATTTCAATTTATACCAATTAAATTATACAATGGATCGTGCAATCACATAGAGAGGGGGGTGAATCTGGTGTGACTTTTTTTCACTAAATTATACTCTTTTCATTAACCCTCTTCAAACCTTTTTCGCCTTTTAGAATTTCTAGATCCAATATGCAATGAAAAATTTTAATGAAATACAACACACAATATTTTTACAAGGTTCGATACTTAGACCTACATATGTACTAAAACTGGTTATACCCCTCGGTTATATATTCTTTACTATATATATATATATGTGGTTAAAACCAAGGAAAGTCTCACTCCCATGAACACTCAATCCCATAGTGTTCCATTCTAGAGTCCCACTAGATTTTACAGGGTCCCACCTATACTAGAGACACAAGAGTCAAATAGAAGGATCTTTATACTACTTCTCATAGTGTTACCTATATCCCACTGGCATGATCTAGAGTCCCACTAGAACATTATTCTGCTTCAGAATCCCACTAAAGGCATCAAAAATCTTCAATCCCAAAAAATATGCTCCCTTGATCTGATGGTCTATTGATCTTCCTCTACGATCTTTTTGGATCACACAAGATCATGTAAAATTCAAGAAACTTTTCACTAATGCAAGTATTTCCAAAAAATACTGATCACTTATAGATAGTCAGCGACCTCAATACAAAACTACTCGGGAAAATATCCTTTATTCTACTAATAACCTGGACTCACCGAATATTAATTGACACAGGAATAAATTTCTTCTGAAATAATGTTTAGGCTTTGATATTAAAACAATTATCACTATGAAAATTCAATGTATCATTTATTTATAATACAATGCACATCCTAATCATGGATTATTTCATGTACATGTATTATTTAATGTTTATATAATGCATGAACACATACAACCCCTAGTTTTTTCTTCATCACTGGATATTAATTGTATACTAATTTAGAAAATATACACAGCCTTCTTGTTTCTTAAAGTGATTATATAATAACATGTTTATGAGAATATATATGAATGCACACATTCTATTAATAGTATGATTCATGCAGCCTTCTCAATCAATCTTCAATCAAGGAAGAATACACAGACACTATTAAAACCATTTTCACGAATATGACTACTTATCTTTATATTAATATATCATGTGGAACTCCTAATATACATGAATATCATTTCACGCATGATTCTTAGAATCTTTTTGTAATAATATATGTGGGTTATATCATGCACCAGTATTTCACACTCCTTCACAATAACTCAAGGATAGTTTCATGCGCAACTTAATTCGTATAACTATTTTTTACTTGTTTAGTTTATTATTATTAACAATATTCAACATAAATCATGATATAAATATCTTTGTGTGGTTGTGTAGGATATAACAAGCATAATATTAGCACATGGAACCCTTGGGAAATACAAAGAACCTTGTTTTATCTGTTTATCTCTCAATAATGAATCTCTAATTTGCAATAAAGTTCTGTAACAAATGATCTAAGCCTTGGGTTTTTATAGACAACTCTCACCAACTCAATGCTCCAAAAATTATGGAGATAAATATATTTAATTATCACATGTTCTCACTATCTCAAGTTACGCATCCTGAGATATCACCATCACTATAAATAATATTGAGGTCATTTCTATTTTTCTTTGGTTTATTACTCATTAAATCATGAAAATAATGTTTCATGATGATTCAGTCATATTAGATTCGTTATTATGATTAAATAGTGTTCAAACGGCTTTGTTTGATCCAATAGAGGTCAATTGATGAACAAAATTGAGGAACATAATCTCTCCTGATAGCTTGAGATATAAGACAACTATTGATATTATCGAATAACCTTGATTAAACATATTAGAAGACGTCATATCTTTATGGATTTTTTATATATGAGTAACAATACTATGAACCTGAATCCCATATCGATTTGTTAATATGACATCATGGACATTTATATTATAAGTCATTGTATAGACTGTATATAAATCATTATTGGTCTTCTCCCACTACTTTATGGCACCACCCTTTTCTAGAAAATTGATCTGGTATCACACCACCCTACGTGGTGGTTCTCCTACTCCATTGTGCTATTTGTGGGAGATCTATGCATTCCCACTTCTATCAACTTGGCCTAGCCAAAGATGACCATACCCGCCTCAACAGTGATTATGGGTCCCTCATCAGGCTAGTTTGGTTGTAGTCTTTTTTATTTTAACTTTATTAAAATACTTATTCATATTCCATATAAAGTGTAAATGCAACATAAATTCTCCTCTTTCTCATTTCTTTATGTAAATTATCCTTACATATCACATGGGTTTTCTTCTTGTGACCAATGTATCACCCTCAATATAATTGAAACAGTCTATTTGAACTTAATAATAGTTCCACAATAATCACAATTAAAACTCATCAACTTTTCATCTTCATAACTAATTGAAAACCATTTCAACCTCAAAAAACCAGTTTGGTTATTCAGATTTATCTTCCCATATCTAGGTATTATTAGATTCTTATATTTTATATTCATAAATAATTGTCAATATTATACATCATTGAATAAATAATAATTAAAATATTAATTTAGTATGGTATGAAATAACAACATTCATTTTAAACATGAAAAAATTTCCCATTTTGTCTAAAACTCAACACTGAGATAATATGTTGGTAACATCTAATAAAAAACAATAGTTTTAAAAAAAATCTTCCCTCTTATAAATGTGAGGTTTTTATCTTCTCTTAGTTGACTAATGAGTCAATCCCCATTAGAAACATCAAGATTCACTTCACTTTCATAAGTTTTATAATATTATTTTGTATATGTATTTGAATACAAATATATAATGTACATGTTATATTTAATACCATAAAATTGAAACAAAATATATTACATGTAATGATGAATATTTCTAAATAATAAGTTTATTTTATTCATCAATTTATTATAATTATTATTCCAATGACTTATATTTCTGAATGCAAAGAAAATAACACCTAGTTCATCACTCCCCTTATTTATATTTTCACTCTATGATGGATACTACAAAGGCTATATAAAATTTTAGATTTTCACTGGTCTTTCAAAATTTTCCATCAAATTATTCACTATAACAACATAATAAAAAAATTACCACATTTCACTATCAAAATGGATAAACATAATTAAAATATTTTTGAATTTTATTCCACATACTTTTATTTTTTTAATTCCTAATGAAAATTGAGAATCTAATAGGTAGTGATGAAATAATGATATTCATAGACAATTTTGTATCCATATGGAACCCCAACGTTTTTAATTTATCAATATAATTCATCATATTTGGTAAATTATCCCTATCACTATATCCATATTTCAGTTTAGAGGAGAAATATTTTGGGATAATATCATTTAATACTTTTATATCATCCTCCTCATCAACTTCTTAGAGATGAGTCATCATGGTGTATCCATCCATTTCTTGATGTTTAAACTTCAAATCACTTGACATATCTAATAGCATGATTCAATAAATAATTGATGTATTCTATGTGTGCCTCCTATAGGCATCATTTTCACCCCCCACACTTATTATTGTGGATGATTGGGTATAGGGGACATCAATACATATAATTTATTTTATTATAGTACTACTATGTGAAAAAACTCATAACATACTTAGAAATTTGTGTTGGTGAGGATATTTTCATTATTCAAATCTAATCAAAGTGACTCCATGGTTTTACATACCATTTTCTATAGTAAATAAAGTAGTAGTTTTAATATTTCAAATTGATTATTGATTATGGAATAATTAATGATTTAATATAAGTCCCCCGTTATATTTTCAAATCCCAACATCCCCAATTGATGTGTTAAAAATATCTAGTCACTCAGATATTCTATTCATAAGGATCTATACTTTTATTCTCATAACCCATATTAAGGCCTTTTCATATAGTTTTAATTTATTTAGGTTTCTCTATTTTTTTTAATTGCATTAACTCACAACTCCTTGATTTGTTGACTGGAATCTACAATCCTCAAATTATATATGTGTATTTCCTTAAAATTATCCACCAAGTTAAACCAAGAATTATTGGGAATGTTCTCCTTAGTAAAACATGGTTAAGTTGACAAAAGAATATAATTAAAACTATATAATAATATTACATGCTTGAATAAGGTCTAGTCCAATATTTTAAACTATGGTTTTATTCTAGTTGAATCAATTGAAGGCATTAGATGAATTAATATTTTATGTTGAGTGATTTATGTTTAAATGTGGTTTATTTCATTATTTACATTGTTGTTAAATTTTCATGATATTTTCATTAATATTTTACTATGTTTTATAAAATGATTTATACATATTAATTTTATCTATATAGGTTATATTATTTTTTCCTTTGTATACTTATTAATTACATTAGTGGAAATAACATAATAAATACACTATACCCCCTAAAATATACTAATATACTTTATTTTTCTAATAATGTTTGTTAATTTATTTATTTGTGTGATCATGTTTAATTAAGAAAATAAATAATCTATAAATCACATAAATAAATAAATAACCAAGAATAGATAAAGTAAAAAAATACATGAAATGATTATGATCTTTATCTATTGGAGGATTTATCGAGCAGTGGTAAACTATCCTAGACCGTATGCTAAAATACTCAGTAAGTCTTAACTTGGATCATGTTGTGACATACACCAATTTTTTATGTATATTCTTGTTTGATTCATCTGGTCTCGGGCCATAAACCATCTATTCGATATGGTAACTCCATAATTTATAAATGTATACTCACATAAAAGTGAGGTATCCCATGGATTTTAAATTACATTAAATAATCCTCAAACATACAGGACTATATATAATAAAGGATGAAGAGTGATTCATAGATCATCATATTTAATTTCATAATAATTATTATATAATAAAACATTTAATAAATAATTAAATAAAATAAATAAATTCAACACATATATAGATTAGTAAAAGAACATGGACATTAAAAAAATACAATGATAACAATATTTAGTATTTATAGCATTAATTTCCACTATATCATTTTAAGATAAATTTTATTTTATTAATAAATTTATAAATTATCTAAGTTTTTCACCTATTTCTAGTCCTTGATATATTTTAATAATGTTTTAATTAATATTAAATAAATTTAATTTATAATTTTAAAATAATTATCTACATGAAATGTACTTTGGAGTCTATTTTTCGTGTACTTAAGGTAAAACATTAAATTTAATTTCTGGATTAAAATATATTCATGGTACCTTATTGTTTACCATAACTTCATGACATTTGACTCTAAATAAAATGTCACTACATACATATCATTTTCTTCCACATTGTTAAATTTTATCGTATTCACAGTGTGTATGACCACATGACACCCCATTAATGTACACAATGTATACTAGTTGAAAACTTCATGTAATACAAAGTGTGTAATAGATTGATACATGTCATGTGTTGGTAGTAAATAAACAATGGGTAATGACATTGTGTATTGACCCATATGTCATTTTGGGAATTAATCAATGCATACCTTGTATAGAGTGACATGTGTCACTCAACATTTACTCAAACTACACAATGTGTATTCCATTTCATATCTCATTCCAGGTAGGTAGTTAATACACTATGTGTGATAACCTTAAATATATACCTGTATGATATATCATGAAATACATAACATGTACCTTTTTGGGGTAATATGGTGTGTAATCTATTGATATGTATTTTTTAGTCCTTGTTATCCAATATACTATGATGGCAGTGAATATGTGGCACATGATAATATTGTGTATTTACCCACATGATGTGTCCTAATTTATGTGATGTGTTCTATGTGTAGATAATAATGAATTTCATGTTGGGTACTGATTCGCTACATGTTGTTTAATCATAACAAGCACCAGAGATCTTGTATCCTCTAGAAGATTTCTTTGAGTGTTATTTACTTTTTTTTCATTCATGTCCATACAATATCGGATTAATATATTTTATTAGCCATTAGAATTAGAATAAAAATTAGAACATAAATATAATAAAACAAAAATATGAAATTATACAAATAAATTATAAATAATTATACAAAAACATTTGACTTCTTTGATAAAACTTAAAGGTTCTATGAAAATGTACAAGCATTGGTTAGAAACTCAATTTTAACTTTTTATTAAAATTAATAGATAAATATTGAATAACTAGAAGAATTCTCCCCAAAATCATGAAGAAGATAATAAAAATTTAATCTATAATTGTTTTATTATATAAATTAATAAAAATATGGAATTATTTTGATCAACTCCCTATCACTACCCTTGTTGTATTTTCATTACAATGGAAAATCTAACCAAGGATCCCTTTAGATATATCCACATGTCCTCCATAAAATTCTTATTGGAGCAATTGATATTTTCGGTTTTAGTATGAGATGAACAAGTTCTTTGAATTATGCACCTTGATGGTTACAATGGATCATCTATTTTTCTCTCTTTGATTGAGATATCGAGTTACAATTCTCTTTAATTATATCTATAGTACTTTAGAAGATAATTCCCAACTCTTTTTAGAGGATATCATGTTAATTCAATGGAATAGTAGGAATTTTAAAATCCATTAAACCTAAATATAAATAGATATAAATTCTATTATTTTAATATAATAAAAATTTAATATTCCATTTCAATATTATATTTTATTATAATATGGAGTATTATTATTTTAACTCACATTGAAAATAAAACCCATGGAAACTTTCACTTAAAAATAGAATGGATATCACTATTTTATGGTGACATGTAATATTTAAATATAACTTCCTAAATATATATATTTATTTAAATGATAAAATACAATGAACATGTCACCGTACATAAATAAAAATATTTAATATTTTAGGTGATTAATAGTGATAAAGTAACATTTTCTAAATAAATTTTTTTTAAATGATATTAAAATATATTTAGAAGATCCTTAACTCTATCTAAATCCCTCAAAAATATTATCAAGCCTTGAATAAAAAAATATTCATCCAATAAAATATTTATTATATTCACTTTAGTTGAGAATATAGTTTTATTTAAATATTCACAAAACATGATGAAATATTTATTTTAATATATTCAGTAAACATATGAAAAAATATATATTTTATTACTTGTATTTTGAATAAATAAATAAGAGATTAAATTTAACTCACATATTATAAACACAATTACCCTATGATTTAATTTTAAAATTAATTCATCTTGAATAAATATTATTCCAGTAATCCGAAATAAATTTATTCTTAAATTTAAATTCCATATAATTTAATGAGTTTCTAGTTACACTTGGTGTGTGACCCTATAGGACCATTTCTCAATGAAAATAGGAAAAAATTACCAAATATCCATGACCATGACCATTATCTTGTAAAATGTTAATTCACCCATTGAGAATGATGTTAGTATCAACTATAACATCCAATTTATTATATAATCCCTTTAGCAATCAATATCTCAGTAATAATAATGCCTACTTGTGTTAACACACTATATTCTCTATTTATTTTTATTTATTTTTTGAATTTTTGAAATGAAATCATATATAAAATACCATTTAAAATGATTTTTTCAAATATTTCCATATCAATCGAAGGTTTGAATACATCTTCCATACATATGGAAGGGAAAAATCATTTCCTGATTACTCAATTAATTTCATATCACTTATGTCACACCTTCCATATACTACCTCACCACAAGAATATATTTTCGTGGTTTTAATCAATGTATATAATTAAATAATTCATGATACACATTAATAATGATCTCAATTATACGGAATAATATACACAATTCTATATAAGAATTTCTAATTACACATAAAACCTATAGAATTCATATTGGTCGGTATTCCCTCATGACCACTCTTACTTTGAGATCACCAATTAATAACTTCAAGAGAATGACACTCAATTCTTATGAGAATCCAACACTTGATATATAAACACTATCTAGGTCCTTTCATTGAAATTTATATGGATAATATGAAATATTTATTTATAAATATTGTACTAGAATATTTAGGTTATCCTTGTAGAAAGGAATTTCTTATAACCATTTGCTGAGATAAATATTCCATGTAAATTAACTTACTAATTTTATAAAAAAAATATTCAGATAAGAAAAAATATATTCTAGTAATAAAATTTGTTGAATAATTTGTTCTAGGGACCCAACTCTAATGTAAAACACTTTTTGTAAATACCTCCCACAAATATATCCCACCCTCGATTCAATTTTTTTTCTTTTCTATTTCATAAATTTTTTCCTTCCTTCATCCCTGATTTTCTTCATCCTATTTCATTCACTCATAAAAACCATTTAATCCTTGACCCTAGGAACAACCAAAACTTCCCTATACCAATATTTTGATTTCAGACATCACCTACACCTTTCCCATGATGTAACACCCACCACCCACCCTAGTTATCTTCCGCATCCCTCATCTCCCATATCATGAAAGGATATCAGTTTGATATTAAAATCTAATAAACTACTTAACATTAGAGAAGACAATCCATATTTAGTTGATAAATATAGGAACAAAAACATTCTATGAATTAATTTACAACTCAACCATTTTCCCTAATCTCCCCTAAAAATTATTTATATTCATAGACTTATAGTTCATCCATGTGGTAATCATCAATCTCCTTGTATCATTGCTACTAATTTTTATATCCATTAAAGACAATAAATTAATATATATATATATATATATTATTTCCATTATTTTTTCAGTTTTTTAATTATTATTATTTATTTTAATAACATATATTGGTCTCAGTTTTTTATAGATATGTAAATTTTTTCAGAAGATAATTTGATGTTTCATAAAAAAAATCATTCCCATCACATTTTAAAAGTGGTATGGGCATGTAAAATTTTTCCTAAGTAAAAACTAGGCCAAAACAAGTTTACCCAAATGAGCCTAGGCCCATGTGAATTTATTCCATTTAGTCATGGACCACCTATTTTCCACGGATAACCAAAACTAAAATAGGTAATAACCTATTAATCCTAGGAAATCACAATTCTCTCCACCATAGAGCTTTTTTCCATGAAATTTAACTGATCCTTCTTATCTTCAAAAAATGTTTTTTATTTCTATTTTGTTTGATCTTATCCCTCCTATTTCATCTCTTGAATAAAACCATAATTCCATAACACTCTTTATAGAGGAATACTCCATCATCGTAGGATATTCTCATGTCTATTAAAAACATTATATGCCTTTTCATAATGGTTATATCTATATAAATATCAATAATATCATAGGAGATAATGTTAGAGAGGTCAAACTGGTACTTCATTATCCAAGAGAAAAATAACGTGTTTTTTACTACAACATAATTTAGTGGAAAGACCATAAGATGATCAACATCTCTAATTTTCTTGACAATCTCAATTAAATCCACATAATAGGGTGAAAACTTCTCTTCCTAGAAATATGATCCACATCTTTAAATTTGGGTGCTATTAGTAGAAATTTTTCCAAGAATACTTGATCTCCAACCACAAAATTTGACAAACATCAAAGAAGATATGCATAAGAAATATTATAGGTTTGAGTTTTAACTAATCACTTCATTATTATGTGAACCAGATCCATCTTATTTTTTACCATGATTGGATATAAAAAGTGATATATCTCCTAATTCCAACAAAAATATTGGTTATTGATATAGTATCATATACAGCAAACAAAATAGATCCATTTAAATTTATGTTTGATAGATATTATGGCATATCAACTCTAAAAACTCCAAATGGTCCTTCAATGATCTCCCAAAATCCTGCAAAAAATATCAAAGAATTTCTTAAAAGTTTTTCATGGCCCATTATATATATCCATTTTTATAAGGGTGATAAAATGTACTCATTTTTAGTGGAGTAAACATTTCCTTATATAAATCTATCAAAAAACTTGACGTAAATTGATCATATCTTTCTGAAATAATAGATTAAGGTACACCATAAACCCTCACTTCCTTATACATATAAAACAAACCCATGTCCTTAGCTGAGAAAATATTTCATATAGGTAATAATTAGTTTTATTTTTTTCATAAATTTACTATAACCTGTATTGAATAATGATTCTTTGGTGATTTATAGAAACTAGTATTGAAATACGATGCAATGTATTTCTATTTTCATGTTGGTGCATAAAATTTATACAGAAGTCACATAGGTTACTAATAAAAACAATTTATCTGATAAAATTAATGAACTACGACATTACTCAACCCACTGATTCCCCTCCAGGGCCAATGATAAACTGATTGTACCAAACCAAGCTTTCCTATAATAGTCTAGGGGTGGTGACCAGCACCAAGAAGGAAACATACACATATATGAGGGACTATAATAAGAAAACAAAATATATATACATCACTATCCACAATATATTATCCAAAACCACATAAGATATACAAATGTAACTAAAAATGAAAATTTCATGCATACATATACTAAACACCCCATGGGCGTATGACATAAATTTAAGTATATGAGGGTAATCATGAAAGGATTGAAATTCTAAAATGAAACCTAACTATGAGTGATAGGGATGATGGGAATCACCACATCACGACAAATCCAATTGAGCACTTACAGCTATGAATACCATTGGCTCCACCATGCTTCGACTCCACAAACTCCACGATATCAACATCATCTTGTCTGCTTTTTATACAGAAAAAAAATCTTTTAGTCATAAGGGATGTGTAAGGGTGAGAATGAAAATACCTAATAGGATACCCTAAAACATAAATAGAAATAGGTTTGTAGGTAACTATACAACAAAAATCCAAACCATACGTCCTACCAACTCAATCAAGATGAAAATACACCAGCCAAAGAAGAAGATATGGATGTACTTCCAAATATCACCTCAAAATAATCTCATAAGAATTTAATAGGGATGGAATTCAATGTAAACTTGTTCTATTTAGTGATAAATACAATAAAAACATAATTCCTATAAGGAAAATTCTTACCAACTCATAAACTCTAGTGGTAAACAACACCCTTCTCATATATAAAAGATACACCACATGTTATAGGGGTAAAATACTCCTTGATTATCTAAGACATTAAAGATCAAAACACATTAGTCTATATGATAGGACCACATCCAAATTCACCACATCAAACACCAAGTATCTATTTAATAATTTCCCATATTATGTAGCTCATAAACTATGGTCCACACCTAATAAACTCATATAATCACATGATCATCACATAGGA
This sequence comes from Viscum album, assembly GCA_963277665.1. Lineage (NCBI taxonomy): Eukaryota > Viridiplantae > Streptophyta > Magnoliopsida > Santalales > Viscaceae > Viscum > Viscum album. Next base: position 1,721,474,128 of record OY728137.1, read on the forward strand.
TTAACAATAGAAATCAAAATAGATTCATTATTCACATAATAATTACTTTATCCATATAATTCCAATCCAAACATCCAAATTCTCAATATCAGAATAATTAATCTAATAGAAGGGGTGTCTGTAACTTGAGAATGATTTGAGGCTCAAGGATATTATCAAACCCACAAATGTATGACCTATACCTCATCTCATAGTGAAGATCCCTACCCCATTCTACTAAGGTTATGATTCCCCTCACCTACTCTAGGATCCAAAAAGTTATTATTACAACTTGGATATTTGAAAAATGGGAGATCAATCATCTGAAAATTTAAATCCCTATAAACTAACTCCCACTCAACTAAAGTGGAAAACCAATGGGGAGAAACATATTATACCCTATGCACTGAAAAACCAAAAGCGCCTAGGATATCCTTGCAGCTCGGATATGACCACTATTATTAAATCAAACCCACACAGCAATAGAGAAATTGTTCCTCTCTATGGTATGATAGAATCAATGAGGGAGTTAATAACACCATGTAGGAGTTCATGCCACACAAAAAGACAAGATAATACAAGGGTAATACCACATATGTCCATGTAAGAATCATTTAGAACCTCAATGGGGGAGATCTAATAAACAAAACCTAGCATGGAGTACCCATTCCCCAAATCTTTTGGGTAGTACCAATATCATCAATGGGAGGGACAACCCATACCTCATCCCATCATACAAGACTAAGGGACTAACCAAATCCCATATTTATAATATTGTCATGTTGAATTCATCAGAATCAATGGTCTAATAAAAGGACACTAATAATACTCTTCAATCATCCCACTCTAACTCCCAAAGTGACGCATAGGGTTCTTCCTATGAGAAAATGAATAAAATATCCCTGATGATAATATATTCATGAAGAAACCATCACATCAAGATTAAATTACTAACTCTATGTCCTCATGACGAGATTACAGGCACCAATTACTACTATAAGTTGAATGTAAAGGATGAATAATACTTGAGTCCCATTCTTATATATAAGTTCCTCTAGCTACCTTATTTTATATAGGACATTGATAAATTCTATCCTAAACACTAATGTTCATGAATCTCCATCATAAAATTGTCCAAAACCTCAATAAAAACTCCTTGGTAACATAGATATCCAAATATATGTAATGGTTCCATGAGAGAATATCTGAAGGCTATTAGATGGCTCACTATCCTCGCACTTACTATAGATCATTATCTGGATCACATCATTATCATAAGAGGGATAAGATATATAACTATAAAAAATCATATAAAAATGGATAAAATAGAGAATAGGACCCAAATATCATGTTTTATGTGGAAACATACTCATAATGGAAAACTGATTTGTCAAAATTTGGCTCCCGATAAAGAAAACATAAAAAAACTTGATAAGGGGAATATATACACCATGTTCCCCTAGGTACATGTAGTGTACCTCCATAAAACTCAATGTTTATTTACAAATTACAAATAATTCATATGGGGAAACAAATTTTTTTAAACACATGAGGTATTGATTCATGTGATCTATCTTAGGTCATGTTGTGTAACCCATCATGGTGTGTAATTTTACATGGAATGTGCCTTATATGAGGCATTTGTTTATGTTTGTTGCCACACCCAGGGCCATGTATCCTACTAACCTACACATCATGTACATATTGAAAACACACCATGTGGTCACCATCTTCAACCTTTATCACACCAAATAAGTACACAGTGTGTTCTCTCGAACTATATGGCATGTGATAGATATTTCAAACTGTAGAATTCCCATGAACTGCCTGAATTAGCCTATTACTTTGAAAATAACCCCTACAAGTGACTTAATACCATAATAATCTCTAAAAATACATATATTTTAAACAAAAATTACTAGAAAAAAATATGACATAGGAATAAAAATTTTGAACCCTACGTCACGAAGAATCACCAATGTTTTGGACTTTGTTATATGCTTCGTCATCACTTCCTCACAATCAAGCTCTGATTGATATATTCTAATATAGATTTATCTTCATCTCCATCATTATCCTCTCAATTATCCAACATCAATAAGGGGATAGAGGGTTTACTCCCATGTAATGGGGTATAGGTTAAGTGGTAATGGAAAAATAAAAATGTAAAAAAAATAAACGAGGGCTCAAGAATGACTCAGTTCGAGTACAAGAATCTCAGTGGAGTTTATACTTAATCTAGGTAAAACCCCCCATAATAGACTCAACCATGAATCCAAAATTTCCAAACTGATGTCCATTTAACTTATATCAATGTTTGAATGATTGGGAATAAATTATATTTATTTAATAAATATTAAACATCACAAAAAATACATTTATCTTAAAATCTCCCAAAATTCCGATCCTAGGCTCAATGTCCCATTCAAAGATTAATGAATCCATTAAAAAAATATGGATCTTGTTTTCTAGGGTAAAATATCATTTTAACCTTCTCAAAGGCCTAGGGATCTAGAACTCAAAAGTGAGATACACCTTTGTCTTTTAAAAACAAAGGTCGTTACATCATCCCAACCTTTGAGATTTTTCATCTATGAAAAGATAACAACCTAAACCGACCTCTAAAAATCTCAAGTACTAATCTGCACATGGAAATATAAAAGTATTATTAATGATATCTCCTTAGTTTTTATGGTTTTTAAATACTAAAGGACTCACAATTAAACTTTTAACATGTCAAAATTTTAGTTTAAAAGGAATAATATTCTCGACAAATTTCTTAACACACACCACTAAGCTTTATGAGAACTGTGATATACTATAAAAAAGTTATTATTTAAATGTGACCATTATAACCAAGATTTTAAATTGGCAGTACAAATATAAATAAATTCATAATGAATAATCTGTATGATTGTTTTATTTAATTTATTTTTTAATAATAAATAAGTAATCAATTTTCAATTAATTTGATTTATGTTTCAATAATATGTTTACTTCGAAATATATTTTTTATTTTTTTTAGGTCAAACCATTATAAATAAATTATTATTTTTTAATTATTTTTGTATGAAATGAATATGGTTTTTGAAATCAAAATTTCAATATTAGTTCAGGGTAAAATTTCTGGATTTTTCTAAAAATATTTATTTTTTAGTAAATTGTGAAAAAATGTGATTTTTGTAAAACAAACATTTCATTTTACAAAATCAAGTATTTAAAATGTCCCATTATGTTTTAAATTGTATCTTTATGAAAAAAAAGTAAAATTGAATTATATATAATCTAATTAATCATGTAGGACTTATAATTATACATGATCTTGTTATAAAAGTACTTTTTCACTTAAAAAGGTTTTTTTATAAAACTATTTTTCATCATGCTTTCCAAGATTATTAAAAAGTGAATTTCATCTAGTTATAGATATATAATTTGGTAAAATGGATTTCAAAATTTTAATAAAAATAATTAATATTATTTAATATTGTCAAATTAATATTTGGTCATGATTAATTGTAAAAATATTAAAATATTGTCACCATGGAAAAAAGGTAATTCGGGTTAACCTAGGTAAAAACTAAGTGATAATGACACTTTTTCATATTAATTCGTATTGGATAAAATTATTTAGACCCCTATCACCTTAGAGTGTAAATTTAATTGATTATGGTATAGTTTTTCATAGAAATGATCTATAAAATAGTTTAATTATAGAAAAATAAAAAATTTCACCCTCTTGATTTTTTAATTTTTCTTATATGTTCAAATAGGTATGAAAATAATTTTTTTATTAATATTAAAGGCTATTTTGAAAATAATGAAAAAATCATGATTTTAATTTATTTATAATTTTTAGTTATTATATAATTAAATTAAAATATTATACAACGATGATAAGGTGATTGTGAAAGTGTTGGAAAAATCAAAATGAATAATTTCTAAACATTAAAAGTAATTTATTTAGTAAGAATTAAGGTTAAATTAGTTAACTAATATAATAAACCAAAATATAAGTTATAAAATGATATCTAAACTTATCTAAATTTTATTTTATAATTATTTTAAGACCTTATCCTCCTTATATTCCAATAAATGTTATTATAGATCCATTTTACATGAGTTAGACCTAAAGAATATAATAATATTTCATTAATTTCTAAAATTTCCGCTCCCCTCACTTATAAAACAACACCCTTCCATATATTCATTACACCACCTTACGCCACCAATCTTGACCAAAACCTAACTAGTTATCTTATATACATCCCTAGACTCTACGTAGATGTTCTTGTATTATTAAATTACCATTATAAGGTTCCTTTGGAAGTGATATAAAGGCAGTCTATCGAAGAAGTGGTAATCATTTTTATGACTCTGTAAAATTTATTATTTATTATACTTCCTCTAAATGTTTGTAGCCATACTAAAATAATAACTCAATTTTCATAAATATAATTATATGTTATTATTATTATTGGAAACCCATTTTCCAACTCTTTCCCATCATTAAAAATAAAAAAACATTGTTTGTGTATACATACAATATACCATCTTCACATATCGGTATAATTAATTTTTCATCACCACTATACTTACATGGTGATAAATAAGAAAATAATAAATATATATGATATTTATGAAATAATTATTATTTTATAAATATAATATATCACTTAATTTATTACCTTTCTACTCATTAAAAAAATATAGCGTCGCTCATGTGTATGTGTAAACTAACACCACCATGAAGTAATGTGACCCATTTTTCATATATGTCGTTAAAGGATGATTATAAATATGATTTTAATGAATAAATATAATATTTTTATCATGATTAAAATTATTTATTTTATGTAACCCTGATTAATATGCAAATACCAAAGCTATCAAACTGAAACATTCACGAAAAATGGAACAAATTTCACAAAAAAATGATGATTTTAATAAAGAATTACTAATAAACGTTAATTTAAATTTTATAGGAGGATCTTATATGATATTATAATTATTTATATGGGTATTTTATACAATTATATTAAATTTAAATTTATTATACATGATTTCAAAATCACTTAAAAATCACGTTGGACATAACATAAGGGTTTATTTCTCAATCTCATCTTCATTCTGGATTGTTTATATTTTTATTTCCATTGGTGGAATTATGTAAAAATAATTATTTTATAATATTAAGGTAAAATTTTATTCAAATAATATTTATATCACACAAAAATTATAATTTGATAAAATGACTATCAATTTTAAACATACTAGTTCAAAATAATCCAAAAATTAATTTTTGAAATTTTCTCATGGAAATAAAATTGTATGAATAAATGAAAAAGTAGTATTTCAATATAACCACTTTTATTTATAAAATTTTTTTATAATATTTATAATAAAATATTTATTTATAATAAATTTTATATAAATAAATACAAGATCTTTTGGAGGTAAAAAGAGATATTTTTCATAAAATTGTACTTGGTGCATAATGTTTTTATTTCTTATAATTAATAAAAATAATCTCTAATAATGAATGATTTTAATAAATTTTATTGATTATATAAGTAAATATAGTAATTTAAACCCATATAATGTTGATTATTAGTCATATAGTTAATGTAAGACCATCTTATGCTTAAAAAAGTATTTATTGAAAACTGTTTTCATCACATTTTGCAGGTTTATTTTTATGTTAAATTTTATTAAAAATATTAATTTAATTTGATAAATTGTATTATTTATTTTGAATAATTAAAATTAATATTATTAAATGATTTCAAATTAATTTTTTTCAAAATTAAATGAAAAAATAGTGAAATTTTGTTCCCATGGTTTAGGTGAAAATATGTTTATTAAGGGGTTAATATGAAAATATAAGGGTTAAAATGACTTAAACACTTTCTTAATCCAAATTTTTTGGTTTTATTTTGAAATTAACCTTAAAAAATTCTAATATTAATCATTTTTATCCATTTAATAAGAAATTTACTGGATAGTATATCAAAACATTGGAAAAATACAGCTGTTCCACTCACCTCAATTATAAAAGGCCACATCATCCCTACAATTATTCACACATTTTGAGCCATTTATCTAGAAAAAAACCTACCAAAATATCTCCCATAAATCAATTTCTAAGTTATATAGGTTATTTTATTTTTAAAAGACCAATCCTAGGTTTCTTAAGAGAATAAGTAAAGGAGTTCTTTCAAAGAAGATGTAATCTCTATAACTGATCACTTTCTTTTTAATTATTCATTTACCTCCTATAAATTTTTATTATTCATTATAAAATAATTAATGATATATAATAAATATATAAAAAAATTATCATTTAACCACCATTATTCAACATATTTTTTGTCAAATGGGATGTGAAAGTATCGCTCATGTGTGTGTATGGCCTACCATCTCCAAGAAGTGATGTGATCCATTTTCCATATTCTCCTTTCAAGAATGATTCTAAAAATTTATATAATGAATAAATATGATATTTATGAAATAATTAATCTTCTATAACAATAATATCATGTCTATATTCTTACATTCCAATCTGTTTTAAAATAACTAATTCACTTATGAAAATATGTGGACTACCTCATCCACGAAGTGATGCTATATGTTTTTCCTTTCATATTTTTTTGTATTGTAATAAATATATATTTAAAGAATATATATTATATATATTATATAAAAATTATTCTATAAATTTGAACTTTTAATTACATTTATTCCATTCGATTCTTATAAAAGTGAAAATAGTGTTCATGCATACGTGCTGCCTACCATTTCCAAGAATGGTGTAATTCATTTTTCAATCTCTACATATTATTTTGATAAATCTATATATATATATATATATATTTAATATATATGATATTTATATTATTAATAACATTATATATATGATGGAATCATAATCAAAGTATAGGAACCTAAACTTATCTGATAACGTATGCAAGAGAAAATAAGGTTGTTTGGAAAAAACAATGATAATAAGAAATATTTTTAAAAGACGGGAGATTATATGTTATAATAGGATCATATATGATATTATAAACTTGAATATGGTTCTGGTATAAATTAATAACAAGTTTATAACCATTATACTATATTTTAAATCACATTAAACTAAGGGTAAAAGTTAGGTAGGGGATTTTGTCTCAATTTCCACTCCATTGAGACATATTTGGTATTATGAACCTATTTTTGTTTTTGTGGTGTATATGATGACCATTTTTTTGATTTAATATGAATATATTATTATTAATGGTAATTAAATTTTCAATTATTTTTCACTCATTCAAAGTATTACATTTTAAAAGTTACTCAAGTGGTAAGAATTTATTTTACAATCACATTTTTTGGGATTTATTTTGTTTTTTTAAAGAATATTATAATATATACTTCATTAAATAAATATAATTTTCTTATCCTAGGTATATTTAAGTAGTCTACATGTATTCTTATAACTTTTTTTCTCGTTGTGGCTTGAATCAAGAAATGAAATGTTTAATAGAATAGATAATCTTATCTCTCTTTTTGATTGGGTATATTTTTCTTCAATGTCGATATTTTTTAAAATTGTTTTACAAAATCCTTTATAATTTACTCAAATTATTTATTAATTTAATTTTATGTTATCCATTAATTTTTACAGGATTTGAAATGAGTATTTGTAATTTTTTTCAAAAGGGCCATTTTCAACTTTCTTTATAATATTTAAAAATGAATGTATTTTTAACATATATGGAATTAATAGAATCTCATGACACTAAAATATTTCTACTCTACTTTTATATTCTTCTATAATCCTTCCATGGTTTGACAAAGAATAATATTTACTAAAATATTATTTAAATATATATTATATTTTAAAAAAACTTTATTTTATTATAAAGACTATATTTTTTATTAATTTTTAGATATGTTTTGTTTTTTATTAATTTTGTAGTCATTAACTTTCTCTTGAAAAATTTACATTATTTTGAAATTGTTTCATTTGACAATAAATTTATAATAAATATAAAAACTTTTTATATAATCTATACTCTTATTTCCTAAACCATATACCATTTATACATATGATGATTTACTATAAAATAAATTTTATTGGGTGAAGAAATATTTATATTACTTATCCATTGCCTAATAAATAAATTTATTGATAAGGAAAGTTGTTAATGAATTAAAATTATCATTTAATATATGATAAATTTATTGGACAAGATTTTATGAATGGTTATAGTATTATATAGTCCCTTGATGCATCTACTGTTCTTATGAGACAAATTATTTGGATAGCCTTGTTAAATGGGGTTTTGGTGTATACCTACCAATAGTTTAAACTGTCTTGATCCAAGGCCTTTGAGGTAAAGATATCATGATTTATGAGATAATGGAATCCAACATTAATCATTTCCTTAAACTATAATTTAGTTTGTATTATCCATGATATTATTTTATTTTATATTATCCCTGGATTCATTTTGTGCTTAATTTATTTATTAAATGGCATGTATTATCAGTTATTTTCCTTTCCATATTTATTATTCCTTATATAATATTAATAACATAAAATTAATATAAACCTTACTAAGTGATTGATATCACCCTTATATTTTTCCTTTCCTTGGGATATTAAGAATAAATATTTTAATAACTTTCTAGGATTCATAAAGTTTCATTTTATTATGTCAGATATTTTATTTACAAGGTAAAATAAGAATCATGTATGTATCTTATTCTTTAAAAATACTAAACATATCGGTTCATTGGGATGAGATATCTTGTATCTTATTCTATTTCAATATAGTATACATAATCTCTAGGTTATTAGATTTTGTGTTGTTACAGTTGATATTAGTGTAAGTTTAGTAAAAAGCATGGGAACTATATTTTAAATAAACGTAGCTTACATGAGAATTATGATAATCCCATATTATATTTGAGAAATTTTATGATTGGAAGGTTTTTTATTTTAAGGATCAATATTCATGATTATTATGAGCTAAACTAATGTTTTTCAATATTTATTAATGGTTCCTAATGGATGAAATGGAATTAGAACCCCTAGTCAATGAAGGTATTTCAATAATGATCAAGCTAATACAACTATTGTGGGAGCTGAGAAGATCTTGGACATATTAAATTAGTTGATTGATGTTATGACTTATATTCTTGAAAATATGGAGCAACATGATGATACATAGAATGATACACCTATATTGGATCATTTCTAACAATAATATCCTTTATCTTGTAGTGGTAATACTAATCATGTGGCAATGAAGCAATGAATTAAGTCCCTATAAGAAAAATATTTCTGACCATGGGATCTAATAGAAAGTAAAAGTTTATACTATAAGTGTATTATATTAAAGTATATATTGAAAAATGGTGGTATTTTTTCTCAAATACTAGGGAGGGAGAAGAAACAGAACATATGGAATGAATATCTTTTAAAGTAATTATTTTTGAAAAATATTTCCCTTGAGAGAAACAAACTGAAATGAAAAGAAAGTAAATTATATTAAATAAAAAGGAATAAGAAAGTGTAATGAAATTTTAGGCTACCATTATAGGAATTTCTAGGTATTATATGGATTATATATATAATCTGGATATAAATATTTACCATTTCATTGAAGTACTTAAGCCAGGCCTCTGAAGGGAGCTGGTTTCTCAAAAAAAAATCATCCAATAGAATAGTATTATGTTACATAAAAAAGATAAGGAATTTTATAAACTGATTATCTTCTAGGTAAATTAAGAGATGAATAGGTTGTCTAATCCCTAATAAAAAGGTAAAGTGTTAAATAAGAATAATTAAATGAAATAATTTTCATCATGTGAAAATTAATGAAAGAAACATCCTAGAAAATGATGGAAGAGAAAGGGATTTCCTTACAATTACAGGGATAATGGTCATATGGATAATTAATGTAAGGGTAAGAAAGAAACCATTGATGTATAGCAGTTTAACTATAGAGAAACAGGGAATTATTCACCCCAATGACCCAAGCATTAAGGGAACCTACTTCAGAAGAGGCCCAGTGTAGAAAACATGTTAAGGTCATTCTTAAATTACTTTCAAGGTATATGGGATCAATATTAACCCTTAGGGGATTTTTCCTATAATAATATCTTGAATTAGATTATTAAAATGGAATATTATGAAGTATTATATGAAAAGATATTTCATTATCAAACTTATTGGGATGATGTTGGTGAAAGAAATATTATAGGCCCTGAACATATTAAGGAGACAATGAAAAAGATAAATTCTATTCAAACTCATATTAAAGAAGATCAAATTAGGAAAAAATTTATATTGATAACCAAATGAATGATTTAGAATTTCAATTGACAGGTAATGTTTTCATTAAAATTATATTCATGGAAGAGTGTTATAAGGTTTGGTAAAAATTATAAATTGATACCTATGCACATATGGCATTTTGAAATTATGGAATGAATTAGAGATATAACTTACCATTTCACAATACCACCAATCACTATTAAATTATATGATTTTTTCCATATCTCATTTTTAAGGAAGTATATTCCATATACAGTACATGTTCTCACCTTTGAAGAAGTAGAATAGAATTCTGATCTATCTTACTATAAAGTGCATCTTTAGATTTCTGAAATAGGAGAACATGTGTTTTGAAATGGGATAACTGAATTGGTAAAGGTACTTTATGGGAATCATAAAATGGATAATGAAATGTGGGAACAAAAGGATCTTATGATGAATAACCACCATCATTTGTTTGAAATGTAATATCCATGAAAATTTCTAGGATAAAATTTTTGAAAGAAGAAAGAATGTAACACTTGAGAATCAATTATAGTAAGAAAAAATTTTATTTTAATAAAATTTATATGGCACAGAAAAAATAATTTTGTAGAATGAATATGAATTTTAAACTTACTTGATAAAAATAATCCAAAAATATTTTTTGAAACTTTTTTATATTAATTATATTTTATGAATAATTGAAAATGAATTATATGAATATTAAAACATTTTTTATAATAATTTATTTTAATATGTATAATAAAACATTTATTTATTATAGGTTTTATATAAATAAAGAAAATATCATTTGTGGGTAAAAAGGGTTTTGTTTCAGAAAAACATTCTTTTGTGCATAATGTTTTTTATTCTTAATTAATTAAAATAATATGTAATAATGAATGATTTAAATAAAATTATTAGATTATTTATCTAAATATATTAATTTAAATCCATATAATGATGATTACTATTCATTTAGTTAATGTAATATAATCTTATGCATTAAAATTCATTTCTTAAAAACCCCATTTTTTGTCACATTTTGCAGGTTTATTTTTAAATTAAATTTGGAAATTTATGTGAATTAAATTTGATGAAATGGATTATTTATTTATAATTATAAAAATTATTATAATTTCATAATTCACCAAAATTTTTGGTAATAATTAATACTAAAAAAAATAAACATTTGTTGCCACAGCTAAGGTTAAAATAGGTTTACTGAGGCGTTAATATGAAATGATTAGTGTTAAAATGACCTAAACACTTTATTATACCCCATTTTTCTATTTCATTTAAATATTAAACTTATCACCTACTAATATGAGTCATTTTGTTTCTATTTTCCATTGAAAGTGACTTAATAATATTTTTAATCAATTAAAATTTACAAGTGTGCCACTAACCTCAATTATAAAATATTATCTCCTCCCCTAAATTCATCACACCTTTTGAACCATTTTTGGTTGAAAACCCCAAAAACAATCTCTCAAAACATACTTATACATGTTTTTTAGGATATTTTATTCCCAAAAGAGAAACCATAGGGTTATTAATAGAAGATCTAAAGGATTCCATTCAAAGAAGTGGTAATCACCTTAACTTGGCACTTTCCTTTTTCATATTATATTACCTCTTATAAATTTATGTTATTTATCATAAAATAAGAACTCGTGTTTTCTTAATATACATATATTTTAATATGATTAACAAACTACTAGTATTCCCCCTCTTTTCTATCAAATAGGAAGTGATAGTATCACTCATGTGTACGTGCGACCTTCCATCTCAATGAATGGTTTTGGTTCATGTTCCATATTCACCTTTCAATATTGATTATAAAAAATTATCTAATGAATAAATATTATTTTTATGAAATATTTATACATTTTAATTATAGTATCATATCTTCCATCTATCTTTCAATCATTTGGAAAACAATAATGTCGCTCTTGTATACATTTGGACTACTACCTCCACGAAGAGATGTTATTCACTTCTAATTTACATGGATGGAAAAAGGATAGATTTAATTAATATATTTGATACATAATATATTAAAATGAATATTTAATAGTTATTTGTTATTTAACTTTCTGTCATTCCATCCATAAAAAGGGAAAACAACATTCATGCGTACGTATGATATGCCATCTTTACAAACGATGTAATTAATTTATAAAACTCTACCTTTTATGGATATATATATATATATAGAATATATATGATATTTATATCATGATTGAAAATATAGAGATTAAGGAACCGTAATCAATGTACAAGGACCAGAACATCAATTGCAAAACATTAATGAGAAAATAAAGTGGATAACACATTAAATAATGATACTAATGAAATATTTTTAACGAATAAGTGATAAGATGTTATAAGAGGATAATATATGATATTATACATATTAATATGGTTATTTATTAAATTAAAAACCTATTTTAAATTATTATATAATATTTTAAATTGTTTTCAACTAAGGGGAAACATGTGGTAATAGATTTCATCTCAATTTCCACTCAATTGAGACATATTTGGTATTATGCACCTATTTTATTTTATTGTGTTTATATACTACCCATTTTATGTATTTAAAATGAATATATAAAATTAAATTTTATTTAAAGTTCTAATTAAACTTTACTCATTAAATTGTCTATAATTTAAAAATTTCCAAACAGGTAATAATTTATTTACAGTCACATTTTTTTCAGATTGCTTATATTTTTATTAATAAAATTATAATATATTCTTCATAAATTACATATAATATTATTATACTATATATTTAAATATTTTTCATAGTTTTTTCTATATTTTCCTCTCTATGTCACTTGAATCAATAAAATAAAGGTTTAATCTTATTTCTCTTTTAGAGCTAGTATATTTATCTTCCATTTCCATACTTTTCAACAAAAATTTAAAAAAGTCATTATTATTTTATAAAATTTTTTATTAAATAAATTTAATGTTATAATTTCTTATTAAAAGGTTTTAAATGAATAAGTATAATATATTTTAAATGGGAATTTTTTTAATTTATTTATAAACAAGTAAAAAATAATGTTTTTAATTGTAATGGCACAGACCTATGCGGTTCCTTAATTTATCAAAATCCAGTGTTTGGGGTGTTATGGGAGAAAATGATAGCTCATTCTAAGAGTTTTCCAGTTTTCAATTTTCCAACAATGACACACCAAAATAGTGACTCACTAAACAGTATATCACTGATCGGTGACTCACCAAACGATAACTCCTGAACAGTGAATCACAAAATAAGGACTCACTGAATGGTTTCTCCCCAATTGTGACTCAGTAAATTGTATCTTCCAAATAGTGACTCACCGAATGGTGCCTCACTCAATGGTTCCTCACCAAATGGTGCCTCATAGAATAGTACAGTGGCTCATCGAACGGTATGGTGGATCACCGAATGATGGTTAACCGAATGGTGACTCACCAAAGGGTGACTCGTCACTAGTATCTCACAACAGTGACTCACCCATCAGTGAGGCATTTCTAGTTTTCTCTAGTTTATCTAGTTTCACCCCTTTAACATTTCCTTTGACATTAAATGATTTAAATGCAATATCTAATGAGTTTTTGGGCTGTTTCAAATGGTATTTATCTCCTAAAAACCTAAAAATTTCGTTGACTCCAAAACTGCATGGTCTTTATCATGATCTAAATTTAATGGCCTTTGAATCTATTTCCCCATATATTTAGGATATAGACTTTCTAAAAGTTGAGATATTATCTTCCTTTTAACCCTTCTGTTTTCTCTTAGTGCACCTAAATCCTTTTTCCCCAATGAGTCATGTACCTGTGCTATACTAGCATGTTTAGTTTTCCCTTAGAGTCATTCTTGCTGCTTGTGCGACCCTCTGTTTTGGCACATGGAAGAATCATTGGTCACCTGTTGTTCTAGGTAGGGATTTATTTCATCACTCCTTTATTGTATATCATGAGGGGTGGGTGTAATGATACCTATTTTTTAAAAATTTATGAATACAACCTTTAATGAAGTTGTAAATAGGGAATACAATGATAATGAAGATAAATGGGCTATTACGATAATAGGTGGGGAATGTGTTGATAATTGATTTTTGTTATTTTTTATCTTCAATTAATTATGTGAACTATGTGGGTTTTAATCCCTCTAAAACTCATGGTCACTGGTGGTCTTTGTTTTCATACTCACAATATCTTGTGAATAATTATTGTAAATATCAATCTGATTAATCTCGTATACCTAGTTAAATGAAAAGGATTCCATGAGATCAAACTTGTTTTGTGATCACACCTATTTATCAAAGTATAATTAAAGAACAAGTGTGGCCAAATATGAATACACCTTATTGTTTGGTGAGCCTGTGTATTGTGTATGGTTTTTTTTAGACCTTGTATTAGGGTTGGTCCTATAGTATTGTGGCGGGGAGTATAGTTTTGAGTATGGGGTGGTAAGGTTGGTGTGATGTAATCTTAGTTAAATAGATTTCTTGATTGTGGAATGGATGAATTTGTTATGTAGTGGGACAAAATCTGGGCAGTGGTTGGGATGTGGGGCTGCAAGACTAGGTTGTTTCATGTTTATGTTTATGGGTGTGTTGTTCATGTTTTTGGTGCACAACAGGGCTATAGAGTGTCTTAGTAAGGAGGTGTGTTGGTGTTTTTACTTGCTGAGAGGAAGGATAGGGTGGCATGACTTTGAAGAATGATGGTGTCAGTGGTGGAACGGGTATTCAAGAAAGGGGAGTGTATAGTGGTATTGCAATATGGTTTAGTCTTGTTTTTTTTAGATGTGGTACTTTTGGTGAAGTTGGGCTGCCAATTATTTTTTAGGAGGGATGATTTTGAATAAGGATGTTGTTACCTTGTGTTGGCCTTTCACTAGGAGTTTTCAGACATTCATGAAGTGGGTGTGTGTTATGATGTTACTTATGGTGTGTTGTGTTTACTAGTTACCCAAGTAGGGATGTAATAAATAAATTAATTGGATAAAGGTATGTTTCATGTTGTGTCTTGTAGTGAAGCATCGTTTATTTATCAAATTGGGAAATGATTGTCATTTATTTTGATATGTGAATTTAGAGGTGGAAGCAAGGGAAGTTTTGTGTGGTCTATTTGTTGTTCTAAAAACCCATTGGTTGGGTTGAGTGTTTGGTACATATATACATATACATATATATATATATGTAGTTCCTTGTTATTTCTATATTCACCCAACCCGTGTTGAGAACTACGGGACGAACACCCCCATTATTATGGGGGAGGGTTTCCTTTCTCAACATCCTAGTGGGAGGGTGGATGGTTGGAAATTGGATATTTTATGCTCCCTCTTCTAGGAATCAGTATCCCAAGACTCTTCGAGAAGGTTGTGGTATAGTTGCGAGGCCTAGGTGTTTGTAGGTGAGGTGTGCTTCCCAGGTGTCTTTGAGATGAGGCCTATGTGTCTGCGGGTAGAAATGTGGTGTGGTTTGTGGCCCTGGTGTGTGGGGGCAAGTTGGGATAGTGGGGCATGTGGAATAGCATGGTAGTTTCAGGAAATTCACTACTAGGGATGAGAATTCAACCAATGGGAAGTGGTGAGGAGTACCCTATCATTTATGTGATTATATTAGTACTTTACTTTACTTGCGTTATTTAATGAGTGTGCCTTGGTGAGGCTAGGGTATTTAGTATTCCCTGATAATTGATTTTGAGTTTCTGGTATTTTTTCTCACTAGGTAATTAGTATACTTCTCCCAAATGTGCACGAGTGACTTTGGTTTTCCTACTGAGTATACTTGTATACTCACCCTACATATAAAAAATTGTTTTTAGGTTTACAGGGAGATTATGCGGACCATGCTTGACCTTACTAGCTTAGGAATTGGGATAATTGTCATATTATTGCTTGGATTGTTATCTTGGTATTTACTTGGGATTCTTTCATTGTATTTCTAGCGGTTTTATGTTAAACATTCATGTGGGATGGATTTTTGGTTTCTTTTATATTTATATCTTGGATTTTTTTTGAGGTTGATACATCTTACCTCCTGATCATGGTTATTATAAGAAGGGTAATGCCTCCCATTTTGTGATATTTGTATAACCTTGTTGTTGGTCGCCACCCCGAGGCCTATTGGAGGTGGGACTCGAGGTTCATTATCTCTTTTTCATCATGAAGAAGGAAGGTCATGACACTTTTTCATCCCTCCCTTTATCTTGAAGAAGGAGGTTCGTGACAGAATGGTATCAAAGGTGATGGATGAGAGATAGGATGGATTTTGGAGTTAGGAACGATGAGGATTGCATGGGTTGGTAGGGAAACTATTTCAGGTTATTGTGGTGCATGACATAAGCTATGGAAGACTAGCTAGGAGAAAGGATTTTAGATCCTCCCATGATCTGATGCAAGGACTCTATGCTTACCAAACGGCCAAGTGAGGCTACATCGTTTTTGGGGTAGGGACCCAAGGAAAGGTACATGCATCATGATGACTTGTGTTCTTGTTTGTTTTGGGAGTTTATAAGAAAATAAAATAAACAATGAGTTAAAATAAATACTAAATGAAATTATATACTACTCAGGATTAGTATTTCCTTGTTTACTTTTCATTTATGGCACTCAATCATCGTCCATGTGTGGTACGATCAGTGGAGGCTTAATAGGACGATCCAACTAATCAGTAGATGGTTAATACATAGAAGGAGGGAAACCAATGGCAGAAGATGCTTTGTTCTTTCCAATCGTATACTCTAGGAAAGTACGAAGGCATTATTTAATATATAGAGATAGATAGTTATCTCAAGGAGCTGGTGATCACTTTCTTGAATGATTCGGGCTATGATGGAGTATTGGGTTCCGTTAGTGGTTAGCCAGATGAGGGTAGTTTCATGTTAGTGGTGGATGTTGTACCTAGGGTAAATAAAGGATTTTGATTTTCCATAGATCAATTTTGAGAAGGAGTTCTGGGTGAAATTCCTTTCTTCAACCGTGAAGGCTGAGAAGCGACATAATATACTCTCCCTCCAGTATGTGAGTATGTCATAATGGGATTTGGGGATCAATTTCAAGGATATTCTTTACTTTTCTTCATATCTCTTTCCAGATGAGTAGTCTCAGGAAAGATATTTAGAGGGGGCACTCCACCCTTCTCTCAAGTACGCAGTTACTCCCTTCACCATACTGACATACGTAGAGGTTCAGAAGAAGGATGAGGTAGTAAAAAGGATGAACTCATGAGGAGTTTTTCCATGAGATGGGATCCATATTAGTTATTAAATGGATAAGGTTGTTACTAGTAGGTCTCCAACATCGGGACCTTCTAGGTTTCGGCCAACGTGGAGCCGACCCCAATAGTTTCAGTTCTAACCTTCTATTCTTCATCCTCTTCTTGTAGGCTAGGGACTGAGTTGTTTTTCTTGTGGAGGTTGTGGTCACCTTCATAGTTATTGCCTAGTTTGATCTCAGAATATTATAGGTGGGTAGGTTCAGCGCCCACCTCAATAGTAGTTTCCTTCCATTCCATTTCAGCAGCAAGGACAGGAGGTTCCTGCTCCACTGAGGGGAGATGGAGTATGCAGAGGCCAACCTCAGGGTGTTCCTTAGGGACCTCGACCTGAACATGGTCAGGGAGCCAGCTGACGGAAGAGGGGAAGAGGAGATAGGTGTTGTCAGTTTCACACTATAGATTCAATAGTTCCAGTAGGTCTGGAGATCGTTCAAGGTACGATTATCTTGTTTAGTACTCTTGTTTTCATCATGTATGATTCAGGAGCTTCTCAATCCTCTGTTTCACCAACTCTATCCCATGATATGGGACTGAACATAGAGATACTTTCTATTCCCCTGGTGTTAAGAATACCAGTCATAGGTCAGACTATCTTTTTTGATGTTTGACGGGGATGTAGAATGATATTGGGGATACAAAAATCTTGTAGGTATCTCTTTCTGTTAGATATGCATCCATACAGTGTTATCCTTGGTATTAACTAGTTTTAATCGTTTTATGCTATTATCGACTTCTTTCATAGAAGAGTCATGTTTTCATACATGAATGGACAATGTGTATCTTTCGTTGGAGAGTGGAGTTGTTAGGTGGGTAGATGGAGTATGGATTCTCTTCTTTCCTTGTTATCCGATCTATCAGTGGAATCAATAAATGTTGAGAAAGTCGGGGTTCCCATAGTTATTGGATAGTTCATGTATTTTTTTCTTAATAAGGTTGTGACTCTACCCCCTCGATGTGACATTGAGTTTGTGATAGACTTACAACCAAGTGCTAGTTTTATTTTGATGTCTCATTATAGGATGGTGCCTTCTGAGCTGCGGGAGTTACGGATCCAGATTGATGATCTGATGAAGAAGGGTTTTATCTGGACCAATGTGTCATTGTGGGGTACTCGATCTTGTTTTCAAAGAAGTAATATGGTGGTTTGAGTTTTTGTATAGACCACCAATGTTTGAATCTGGTAACAGTCAAGAACCGTTACCCTCTCCTGAGGATAGATGATCTTTTCGACCAGCTGAGGGGATCAAGTTGGTTTTCTAAGATCGTTCTGCATTTTGGGTATCACCGGTTAAGGGTGAAATAGGATGATATCCCAAATACTCCTTTCTGGTGCAGGTATGGTCACTTCACGTTCTTGTTCATTTCATTCAGTGTTATGAATGTGGAAGCTATGTTCATGGGGCTCATGACCTCTGACTTCTGTGAGTTCTTGGACCAGTTCATTGTCATGTTCATCGATGACAGCTTGATCTACTAGAAGTCAGAGGAGGAATACTATAAGCATCTCAGGACTACCATGGAAGTCCTTCAACACCACAAACTCTATGTAAGTTTTTCCAAGTTCAGGTTTTTGACATGGTAATTTTACTTCCTTGGATATATGGTGTCTCAGAAAGGTGTATCAGTGGATTCATTGAAGGTTAAGAAAGTTTTTTCTTTGGTAGAACCCAAGAATGTGGCATTGGTTCTTAGTTGTCTTGGTATGGAAGGATATTGTCATAGATTCATACCATATTTATCTCATGTAGCAACTCTTTTGACACCTCTCACCAGAAAAGGCCAATATTCTGTGTGGACTAATTGGTGCAAGGAATTGTTCGGCTATCTAAAGGGTAAGTTGGTCAGTGCTCCATTTCTCAAGTTTCCAGAGTAAGGGGTGATGTTCAAGGTTTTTTTTGATTCTTCATGTCTGGTCTTAGGGTGTGCACTAATGCAGCAATGGGGGGTGATCTCTTACAATTCTAGGCAGTTACGTCCCCATGAATTTAACTATTCCACCCATGATCTAGAGCTAGCAGTGGTCATGTTTTAACTAAAGTTTTTTTCGACATTACCTCATTGGGGAGTGATTTTTGGTTTTCACGAATCATAAGATCTTGAGGTATATATTTTCCTAGTGAGATATGAACTTGTAGCATTGCAAGTGGATGGATTTACTTTAGGACTAAAACTTCAAGATCTATTACACCTTGAGAAAGGGGAATATTTTGGTTTATTCCTTGAGTAGAAAGTTATACAATGAGGTAGTCCAAGAATCTTTGGATGCTTGGATGGTGATGGAGGATTTGGTCACCTTGCACCTACATTCAAGAGTATGTTGTGGTATAGTTTGTATGTTCTAGTTTGCATTGTAGTCATCTCTAAGGAAGCAGGTGGAGGAGTCTCAGTGGGGATAATCGGAGGTGGAGGTGATGCGTGACCAAGTTGATGCTCTGAATGGATGGTCAGAGGATGGTCAGAATCAGATGTTGTTCTATGAGAAGTTAGTTATTCTAGTAGCGATGTATGGGGGAGTTATCTATGAGTTTTATAGCTCACCCTTAGTGTTACACCCAAGATTTTCCTAGATGTATTGCAACTTGAGGAAGCCGTTTTGGTGGCTTGGGATGAAGCGGTTTATAATGGAGTTTGTAGAGAATTTTTTGGTGTGGCAGTAGGTGAAGGTTGAGAACCATGTTCTCGGTGGTTTTTTATAGTCTTTAGATGTCCACAAGTATAAGTGGAATGAAATATAAATGGATTTTTTCACAGGGCTACCTAGGCCTCAAGGAATCTGTGATACGGTCTGGGTAGTACTTTATTGGTTGATGAAATCATCTCACTTCTTAGTGATCAATAAGTTGAGAAAAATGGATGCCTTAGAGCAGAGATATGTGGATGAGGTGGTACAACTTCATGGGGTTCCAAGATCCATCATCTCAAATTAGGATATATGTTTTACATCATGATTCTGTATGAGATTGTAGCATGCCTTTGGCACTCAGTTAACCCTCAGCACTATTTTCCACCCTCAGACATATGAGAAAATAGAAAAGACTATCCAAATCTTGGAGTAAATGTTGTAGGAATGTGTTCTAGACTTTTTCGTGTTTTGTTTGTGACACTATCCTTTGGTACAGTTTTCTTACAACAATAGATATCACTCTTCCATTGACATGGATTCATTCGAAGCCCTGTAAGGGGGACCGTCTTGTTCACCTTTGTGCTACATAGAAGTTGGGGAGGCATCCGTTCTTGGTCTGTACATGGTACAAATTTTGATCAAGAAGTTGCATCTTGTCCGTGAGAGGATTAAGGAAGCATAGGTCCAGTAGAATTCATATTTCTATCTCAGGAGGAGTCCCTTGGAGTTAGAGTTTGGAGACCATGTGTTCTTGAAGGTGTCCCCTCGATGTGGGTAGTGGAGGTTTGGTAGAGGGAGAAAACATTCTCCTAGGTTCATCATACCTTTTGAGGTTCCGAGGTGAGTTGGAGAGATGGCATACCAATTGGAATTTCCACCGTAGTTGGAGAAGATCCATGACATCTTTCACATCTATCGTCTTCATCGGTATCTTCATGATGACTCCTAGGTCATTGACTGGGGAGAGTTGGACATCGAGGATTACGCAATGTTCATGGAGAGACCAGTGAAGATCAAGGATCTTTAAGAAAAAGTGCTTCATGGATGGCCCATTCCCTTGGTCCATGTTTTTTGGAGGCATATTGGCCATGAGGATAGTTCTTGGGAGATGGAGACGTGGATCCGTGCTCAGTACGTAGAGTTATTTTGAGTTTTTCTTGTGTGTTTTTTTATATGAAATGATTGAACCTTTTTTCCATGAAATGAATTATTTTTTGTTATCTAATGTTTGATAAAGTCCTAGACATGATGAGAGTATGACTTGGTACCTAATTGATACACATTAATTCGGATGTGATTAAACTCATGCAAGCAAATTAGTTCCACCCAAGGTGGATAGTATCTTGACATGGAGGATGGAATTCCATGATCTATGTGTTAGGACAGTGTGGTTTTGGTATTTTTGTGGTGGTTGTGTTGTGGTTTTGGGGTTTTTTGGGGTAGTAGATGTTGGAGGAGGTGCTCTTGGATTCTGAGGTTTTACTGTAGCTTGTGAACAATACATGGTGGTTTATCCTTGAGAGGTATCTTATGGGGTGGTTGTTCGGACCCCTCTTTCTTCTGGGTTTGGTTTTGAATTCTCGGGGGTGATAATAGTTTGAGAGGTATCTGATGTAATGGTCTAGACCTCTGTAGTCCATTACTTTGTCAAAATCCAGTTTTTGGGGTGTTCTGGGAGGCAATGGTAGCTCATTCAAAGATTTTACTAGTTTTCATCTTTCCAATGGTGACTCACCAAACGGTAGCTCATAAAATGGTGACTCACTGAATGGTACCTCCAAAATGGTGAATCACCAAACAATGAACCACCAAATAGTGACGCATAGAATGGAAGCTTGAAAATGGTGACTCAACGAATGGTAGCTCCCGAACAATAGCTCTCGAACGGTGACTCACCAAACATTGTCTCATGGAATGGTGCCTCACCAAATGGTGGCTCACTAAATAGTAACTCACTTAATTGGTGCCTCACCAAATGGTGTCTCATCGAATGGTGACTCACCCATCAATGAGTTATTTCCAGTTTTCTCCAGTTTTTCCAATTTCTCCCCTTTAACATTTCTTTTAATATTAAATGAGTTAAAGGACATATTTATTGAGTTTTTGGACCATTTCAAATTGTATCTATCTCCTAAAAACTCAAATATTCCTTTGAATCTTAAACCACGTGGTCATGATCATGATCTATATTTAATTTCCTTTGAAACTGTTTCCCTATAGTTTTAGGATCTATCCTTTTTAAAATATGAGATCCTCTCTTCCTTTTAACACTTCCATTTTTTCTTGGTGCACCTACAACCTTTCTTCCCTAAGGATTTGTGTGACTGTGATGTAACAGCTTGTTCAGTTTTACCTTGGATTACTTAATACTTATCTTGTGACCCTCTTTTTTGGTACAAGGAAGAATGTTTGGTCACATGTTGTTCCGGGAAGGGAATTCCTTCATCTCTTCATTCTTATGTATCATGTGGGGTGGGTGTAATTATGATTCTTTTGAGAAATAGTTGAATCTAACATTTAAAAAAGTAGTAAATGGGGAAGATGATGATAACAAAGATAGTCAGACTATTAGGGTAATATGATGAGAATTTGTTGATGATTTTTTTGTGTTATATATTATCTTCAATTCATGATGTGAACTTTATGGGCTGTAAGCCTTCTAAAAATCATGACCATTGGTGGTCTTTGTTTGTGCACTCAAAATAGCTTATGAATAATTGTAGTAAATATCAATCTAATTAATCACATATACCATGTTAAATGAAAAGGATTCCCCTGGAGAAAACTTTTTTTATAATTACCCCTATTTATTAAATTGGAATTAAAGAACAAGTTCTACTAATTTTGAATACACCTTGATGTTTTTTGTGGTTGTGTGTTTTGTATGGTTCGGTTCAACCATGTGTTTGTGCTCATCATATGGTGATGTGGTTGTGAGTGTGGCTGTGATAATGGGGTGGTAAAGGTGTTGTGTTGGAATCTCAGGTTGATAGATTGGTTGATTGTAGAATGGATGAACTTGTTATGTAGTGGGACTTCATCTAGGCAGTGGTTGGGCAGCAGGGCTGTAGGACTGGGTTGTTTCATGTTCACTTTTATGGGTTTGTTGAGAGTGGTTTTGTTGTATATCAGTGCTACCAAGTGTGGAAGTAATGAGGTTTTTTGGGGGGTTTTACTTATAGGGTGGCATGAATTTGAAGAATGGTGGTGGCAATTGTTGAACTAGTGTTCAGGAAAGGTGAGTGTGTATTGGGACTAAAAGTTGGTTGAGTTTTTTTGTTTTTTTAGATGTGGTGCTTTTGGTGAAGCGGGGCTTCCAAGGATGGTTTAGGGTGGATAATTTTTAAGAAGAATGTTGTTACCTTTTGTTGGCCTTTCTCTCGGAGTTTCCAGACATTCATGAAGTGGGTGTGGGTTATGATATTACTTGTATTGTGTTGTGTTTGGTAGTTTCTCAGGTAGGGATGGAATAAATTAATTAATTGGATGGGGGTATATTTCGAGTTGTGGCTTGTAGTGATGCGGTGTTCATTTATCAAATTGTTAAGTGACCTTCGTTCATTTTTATATGTGCATTTAGAGGTGGTAGAAAGGTAAATTTTGTGTGGGATGGTTATTTCTTTGAAAACCTATAGGTTTGGCTGAATTTTTGGTACATATATATATATATATATAGTTGCTTATGATTTCTAAAAACACCCCACCTATGTTGATAACTATGTGCCGAACATCCCCATTGTTATGGGAGAGGGTGTACTTTCTGAACATCCTGGTGGGAGGATGGATGGATAGTTATAGGATCTTATATGCTCCCTCTTCTAGTCGTTTGTAGTCCAAGACTGTAGAAACTTGGGTTTTGGCCCTGTCATACATTAGAATATTCCTACAAATAATTCTAGAGCTAGGCAGGAAATTGGCGTGTGATTCCAATGCCCGGTGTACTTGAAATTAATTTTATAAAAATATTAAGTATTTTTATACTATGCACATGGCGAAGATGAGTTATCTCTTAAGTAGTAGCTCAGATCAGAAATCTAAGGGCATGGTTGTGTACGGAGTGTACCATTTACTTTAGGCGGGGTTTAACCTTTGCAGGTGCGGGCTTGCTGTAGAAAAATGTGACTGATAGCATTTTTGTAAATAACTAAGTAATTTATTTATGGGCACCAGCTCGAATAACTCGTGAATGGAGTCTCGGATCAAAATTCTGATCACGCGGTTGAGTTTAGAATGTCGTGTTTACCCTAGGGGAGACCTAAAATTCTCTGCACATGATGGTTTGTTCGGGGGCATAGATGGTTGTTGAGTTAATTAATTGATTAAAAAAATAAAAATCAATCACCCCCCCCCCCGTCTATGTTGTGCACAAGGAGGAAGCCTCATCCTTCCTCTATTCTTCATCGACGAACCACTGGATCGAAAAAACAAAGAACCTACAAGCTCTAATTCTGATAGCGGATGCTCCCAGATCGTGTAGTGGAAGCATTGGAGTGCTGATCTAGGCTCAAACATTGGCAATTCACTCGCGAGGTAGGCGATTTGAGTTTTAATTCCCCAATCTCATTTATGCTAAGATTTCCTTCCTTTTGTCATTATAGAAGTGTAAATCGGGTCATAAGGGTCACGAAGATGGTATTAGATTTATTTTTGGAGCACCAGGGTGCTCCCAGTGGTCCGCGGAAGATTTCCAGCGGTGCGGTACTTCTCAACTCTGGTGCGGTGGTTTCCGGTGAGACAGGCAGTGGTCTAGCCAGAATATTCTGGGGGGTCTTTAAACCCCCATAACTCACAAACCGTAACTCCGATTTATGAGTTATTTAAAGTGATGCATTCCTTGTATTGAGATGGACCTTTTGAGCTCACTTCGTGAATTTTATGAGTCGGGTTTTTGGCTCGGGGTCATGAACGTTGAAAATAATATTAATAATTTATTATTATTCAACTTTGACCTGCTGTAACTTCTGCACGGAGCATCCAATTAATGTGTTGTCAGTGGTGTTGTGATCTTGATAGTAAGGAGTACTTTTCAGGATAGTTTTTGGGCATTGGGACAAAGATTATTGTGTGGGCCCCATGAGGCTGGTTTTGGGCGTTTATGGAAAAATGTGACTTTTTTCGTCTGGTATCCATTTCAGAAGAACGAGTGGATGATCTTGTGAATTTATTCAAGGGGATTGCAACTATGTGATTCACTTGATGAGTTTTGGAATAGAGGTGTGGGCCCCACTCAGACTTGTTATGGTGAATAGTACCTTTTTCACCGGTTGTTCGTTTCAGGCGAGTAAATAGCCTATTCAGCGTGTTTTTTCACGTAGAATGCGATGGTGGACTTGGTTTGGGCCTAAAAGGTGTGTAGTGTGGTGATGTTGCAGGTATCTTGGGTTAGTGACTTTTGGACCAGCAGTGGTTGAGTGAACTCCCTTGGTTCATTCCTATGATGGTTCGTGTGGAATTACAACCCCAGTATAGGTTTGTGATCCCCTCGATTGGATGAATTTCAAATAGAGTTGTGTCATCCCTACAGTGAGTCCAGAGAAAGATCCTCTATATTTACTAGATTGTTTTCTTGGTATCGTTGTGACCGGTTATCCAAGGTCGGTGATCCCTTATCTAGTAGGGAAACCCCTTAGGGTTTGAGGCATCATCAGGAATATGATAACATATGTAGTAGTATGTATTAGTAGGGTTGTGGTATCATTGGGTATATGATCTTCTACTTAGAATGTCATTTTCTGTAGGGTTGTGCTATCATTGTTAATGTGATCCCCTACTCAGTGCGTGGTTTTAGTAGGGTTTTTTTTATCGTCGTTCGGATCCCCTACTTCGCAAGTTATTCCATATGGGGTTGTCGGCATCATCCTGAACACCTTTACATGGGCAAAGATCCTCTATCTGAGAGATGTGTTTTGTGGACTGTCAGATCAGGTTATGGTATCCCTCAGCGAATCCTAGGAGTGATCCCCTATCAGTGAGATCTTGGAGTTACCGGAGTGGGTTCATGTATCCCCAAGCAGACCCTGGGAGTGATCCCCTATCCGAGGAGTTTGGTGTTTTCATTGCTTCAACGTAGTGTTCTTAGTAATGATGTCTGATGAGGGTGTTCTCTCAGATGTGCCATCTAGGATGGTGGAGTGAAGCCCAATAGAGTGTATCTCTCGAACGAGTGTCATATGGGATGATAGAGCTCATGGAGTGTGTTCTCCTGGTTTGTGCAAGCCTTAGATCTTTGAGTAGAACATGTCATTGGTAATGAGGTCAGAACCTCATGAGGCTTGGTACCTGAAATGAGTATATTTGAATTTCCATGGTATATGTATGGGCATATACGTTAGCTAGGATGACAAGTCATGTCTTTCAAAGGATATTCTTGAGATGGAGTTTCTCTCTCGTTTTGTTTTCCTCTAGCTAGGATGAGCTAACTGTTTCCTTTCAGTTGCTCTATTTTATTTTTGGGTTTTTAAGGATCCTATTGAGTATTTTTATACTCGCCCTTACATGGGATTTGCCCATATATATTTTGTGTCTTTTTCATACTACAGGCCTTTTGACAGAGTCCTAGGAGGAACGAGAGCAGGCGGAACTTAGTGATCTTGACGGTTTGGAGTGTTTATCAAAGTTTTACTGAGGATCTTTCTGGTGGGTTCATTAACACTGATACTCCCTTTTGAGAAGGTTGTATGATTTCGATGTTTTTTTTGTGGGAAATGTATTTTCCCTTTTGTACTTTTTTGTACTCTATTTTTGGGTTATATGTATGCATGTGTTTCTTTTCAGTTTTTATATATATTTATGAAATGTTTCATGGAGGTGTGTGTGGGTGTGTGTGTACAAGTACCTTAGGATAATGCCTCCCATGTGTGTAATAAACTACTTGGTGGTAGTATTAAACCCCTGACCCATTGGAGGAAGGCTTGGGGATTTTCGGCTAAAGCCCTGTTGGGTTGGGTCCTGACAAATACTCTTTAGGTGGGTTGTGGTGCGGTTGTGAGGCCCAGGTTTGTGCAGGAAAGGTGTTCTTCCCCGGGGTCTTCAAGATGAGGCCTAGGAGTCGATGGGTAGGAATGTAGGGTGGTTTTTTTCCTAGGTGTGTTCGGGAAGGTTGTGATAGTGAGGCTTGTGGAAGAGAATTGTAGTATTAGGACATTCTCCATTTGGGATGAGTAGTTAACCTATGGGAAGTGGTTTGGGGTACCCTATCATCAATGTTCTTATATTATTACTTTACTTAACTTTCATTTTTTAGTGAGTGTGCCTTGGTGACTCTTGTTTGGTTAGTATTTATTTATTGGTGCTTTTGATTTTTTTCTATTTTTTCACATGGTAATTAGTATGCTTCTCCCACTTATGCATGAGTGACATTGGTTTTCCTACTGAGTTTACTTTTATGCTCACCCTAAGTATATAAAACTATTTTTCAGTTTTTAGGGAGATTATACAGATTGTGTTAGACCTTACTAGGTCGGGTTTCAGGATAGTTGTTGTGTCATTACTTATCTTGTTATTTTGGTATTTACTTTGGAGTTTTTCATTTTATTTCTTGTAATTTTACTACAAACATCCATGTGGGATAGATTTTTAGTTTCTTATATATATATATATATATATCTTGGAGTTTTTTTGAGGTTGATATATCTTATATCCCAATCTTGGTTACTATAAGAAGGGTAATTCCTTCTATTTTGTGATATGTGTATACCCTTGGTTTTGGTTGACACCCCAGGCCTTATTGGTAGTGGGACTCAAAGGTCATTATCTCTTTCTCGTCTTAAAAAGAAAGTTCACAACACTTTTACATCCCTTCCCTCATCTTGGAAAAGTAGTTTTGGGACATTAATGTATATAAATTGAAGGATTTTCCTAAATCCATACCTATTTTACCCTCTTTTATATTATTCTACAAGCCTTCTATGGGTTTGAAATGAAAACACTTTAATAAAATCTCATTTTAATATTTTAATTCCATTTTCCAAAAAAATGACTTTACTTTAAAAACTATATTTTTTATTAATTAATGGAGATATTTAATCTCTTACTAATTTTATAGTTATTAATGTTATCATGAAACATTCACTTTCTTGTGATAATATTTCCTCAGGTATTAAATTTTCTCTTAAATATCCATATTCTTTGTATCATGGATATGATTATTACCTAAATCATATATAATTTCTACATATGTGTTTTACTATAAATGTAATTTTATTGATTGGGGAAATCCTGATATTCAATATCATTTATTCAAAATGAATATTTATTGATAAGTAATATTTTTGATGAATTAAATTGATCATTCAATATACAAGGAATGCATTAGACAAGAAGTAATGGGTGGGAACAAGAATTATATAACCCTTAAATGCATTGAAAATACTCATGAGAAAAACCAGTTGGCTATCCTTATTAAATAGGTTTCTAGTTTATACCTACTCATAGATTAAACTATCTTAGCACAAGGAATTTCTGGTAAAATATCATGTAGTATGAGATCATGATGTTTAACATTAATCATTTATTTAATTGATAAATCAATTATTATAATAAATTAGATTATTTCATTTGATATTATCCACGGATTAATTTTTTGATCAAGTGTTTGACTAAATGTCATGTGTTTTTAGTTATATAACTTATTTATATTGATTTTACCTTATTTACTATTTATAGCATCCATTATATATAAATATTTTTGATAGTTTTAGCTCACCCATATTTTTTCTTCCTTTTCCAAATATCTGAAAAAGAAATATTTGAATGGGTTTTATGGATGAAGAAAATTTCATTTTGTTATATTTTTTAGTTTATTTATAATATAAAATGGGAATCATGTATGTAACTAGTTCTTCAAGATTACAAAACTAATTGGTCCTTTAGGATGAGATCCCTTGTAACATATTATAATATAATAAAGTATAAATTAACTTCATGTTATAAAATATGGGGTTGTTTATAACCATATGATCCGTTAATACAAACAAAATATATTTTCTTCTCCTTAGGTTATTTCTATACATTTTATGTATTAGTTCCATTTTTTCCTTCTTTGGCACTCAAAAAAAGAACAAATGGAGTTTTTTAAGGAAAATTGACATTATTTTTCTATTCAGTCAGGAAAATTTTTCATCAATGAACATATTTTATTTAAAAAAATCAATAATGTTTTTAATATTTTCCAAATATTAATTAAATTAATTTTTACCCATTTTGAATTTCTATAAAATGGTTTAATATGAATCTTCTTATCAATTTCCAAATGAGGAAATTTTTTATTGAAGTTCTAAATGAAATACTTATTTTAACATTCTCCACATAAATTGATTTTCCCTTAATCATGTATACTCATTACTTTGAATCTTCCTTAAAAGGATTCTATGGTTATTTTCAAGGAAAATGTTTATCCTAATATTATATAAATTCAAAGATTTTAATATAAGTGATTTCGAAATAAAAAGTTTATTTTCCTAAAGAAATATTCCAATAATATTTTTAAAATATTGTTATATATTTCAACAACATTTTATGAATCTAATGCTTTAGTGGGGATATACTATGCTAATACCATCTTTCATATTGCTCTGGATGGTTTATGGGCATATTGTTTTTTACTAATTAGGGAAAATATTAACATTAAATATGATAGTTTTTTCAGTATGAATGTTTTTTTTAATTATGTATTGAATTATTTTTCTCTATTTTTATAAGATGAATTAGTTGGACTTAGTAAGTGATGGTTGGGGACTATATTGCTCCTCAATGCTTTAGTAGGTATCATGAGATAGTAGAGTTTGGGTATTTGGAATATGTCTTACAAATTTACATATGTTCACTTGGAACAATGCCTTGATGGTAGTATTATGATGCCTCTATCCAATGGTCAAAGGCCTTCAATTTTTATTGATTTTTTGACAATCCACTTTTCAAGGGGTGAGGTGGAACCCTTACAAGGCCTGTAGGCTTAAGATTTTACATGGACTATAGGCCTTAGAGGAATTCATTGATCGTAGGCTTAAAAAATTACATACAACCCAGACTAACTACTTGGAATTGATCCTCTCCAGCATCTTTATCGTGAAATCAGATCTCCACCTTCTCATGGTTGTTCGACTGGGCTATCCCGTGCATGCACAGGCTTGTCCTGATGGAAGGTTCCATACCCTCTCATTCTTTCAATCTGTGTAGCTCTACTGTGTTGAAAGCTCTTTTCTCATCCTCCTTGTAGATATTGTTCCTTGTAGGTTGTCTGATTTTCCTCTTCACTTAAGGTGGCCCGAAATCCTTAAGGTGGCTCGAAGGCCTTAAAGGACATGAGGACCAAATCGGTGGCTCGAAGGCTCAAACGGGGGAAAATTCTCAGCTGTTATAGTGCCAAACAGTGCCTACTAAAGTACCTACTACAGTACTACACAGTTCCTGCTACAGTACCTAGAAATTGTTCCTCCGCTTGGATTTGATCATAGGTCTCCTAGATGCACTTAAGAGTCCTCACCAACCGGGATTAGTCTCATGTGCATTATGATGCCTGATAATATGAATTCTCTCATTATAAAACTATTACCTTTTATCCATGTTATTATTTATGTTTTTATGTTATCCATGGATTTAGTCTCATTTTATTATATTAGTTATATGGAATGTTTTATTATTCTTTATCTCAGTCACATTAATTATGTTTTATTAATTTTATTATTGATTTTTTTGTTTGTTTTCACTTAATGACCATCTGATATCACCTTTTATTATGTTTTCCTTTCTTATAATACAAAGATAAGATATATGAATAAATTCGTGTGTTTAATTGAAAAATAATAAATTTCTCACTAGAATTGTTTTATTATATTTCATTTTTTTGATGTAATTTGATAACCATGTGTATATATATTCTCCCAATACTACTAAATTACTTGATCCTATTCGATGTGATACCTTACATTTTGTGTTAATGTTTATAAATAAACACCATCTTTGGGGTACTGCATTTGAGGTATTAAACCTTTCCACTTGGGAACTCGTCCCTTCTCTATCCCTCATATTTGGGATATTGTATCTGAGACACTAATTCCCTCCCAAATGTCATCTGTATTTAACCCATCAAAGGGAAATATCCTAAAAATATCATATATTTATTTAATAATTTCTTTAAGACATTCTAACCAACTAATTTACCTCCAATTGAATGACACCCAAAAAAAACGATCATGACACACTACCAAAAACCATCAGTATCCATTAGATACTATAATCTATCAATGATTTTTCCATGGGGAATCATGATACCCACCATCAAAAGGAATAACCAAAAGATTGTAATACTGAGATGATCTAGCAA
This sequence comes from Viscum album, assembly GCA_963277665.1. NCBI lineage: Eukaryota > Viridiplantae > Streptophyta > Magnoliopsida > Santalales > Viscaceae > Viscum > Viscum album. Next base: position 1,721,505,651 of record OY728137.1, read on the forward strand.
CACCAAATTCTGTTATGTATCACCATAATAAGATAAACATGCCACACAGTAGGGGTATTTTATTCTTTTTTTGAATCAACTTCTAAAAAGAATTCACATCGATGATGTTTAGCTTAGGTAATAATGGTATCACAGATCCTCCCATCCTTTTCTCACTAATGACTACATAGAAAATGATTACACTACTGACCTTATTTAGGTTCTCATCCACTATAGATGTTCTTATCCATCTACTCTAGGACTCAAAGTTGAAATATTCCCAAAATTCATTCATTCACAACCAAAATCATATAAAGTGATAATTCTCTGACTAAAACATCCAGGTGACCCCAAAATGATAAAAATAATGGGCGATCAATAAGATACTCAGAATAGTGAAACCCACACCATCTATCCCATATCCACCTTATAAGGTACCCATGAAAAAACTAATAACTTCCATAGTTACCATGACCATGGATCTTTCATCTACCCAATTCAAAACAAGATCATAGTTTAACCTCTTCTTCAATTCCATGGAAAGCCCAAAATTATTCATTTCTTAAAAACTCATAATGATTCCCCCAAATATCGATAGGGGACCCCTCGAGAAAGAACCATCTCTTATTATAAAACTACTAGTTTGATCCTATAAATCAATAAAACATAAAATGATACACTCGCCAACCAGTGGAAGGATTTATTGTAGCTTCCTGAGGGTTAGCCCTGGCTATCTCCTAAGTCCTATTTACTATTAAAAGTGTACTATAAACAATATGACTGATTAAAAAACACCATACAAATATATCTATATGATCAAACGTGGGTTTTAAGTGATTATCCATTACCATAGTATAACTACTATTCCACACTTCATCTTAGCGGTACCCCAAGAAAAACCTCTGTACCAAATTTATCTCAAACTGAAGTCTAGAAAAAGGTAGATTTTCATTTAAAATAAGTATCTAATTATATCACACTGGCCTAATGATTACATTGGGATCATCCCCCCCCCCCCCTCTCATTGTCCAACTATAAAAAATCTATATAAAAGAATTTATTAGTGATAAGAGATACATTCACAAAAGAAAAATTCCATAAATCACACCTTAGGCCACATCATCCAATTCCTTATCCAAGCCATCCATAATAAACATCCAAAGAAAATTTATATGAAAATCATTATATATCACATATCTACCACTCATGATACAAGATATTGGCACAGAATATTCCTCACAAGTATGAATATGGAAAACCATTTCATCCAAGGCTCCATAGCCTAACATCCGGATCATCACATCTATCTTTATGAGCATGTAATAGAATGATAGGCTAGAACAACCCCTCTCGATGGATCATTATAAAGCTACACACTCAACCTTGAGACCATTATAGAACACTACACATAACTCAAAATTATACCAATAATGAAACTATGGTGAGAGACCCATACATCATTGAGTAACTATAAACTGGTTGAGGGAGTACCTATATCACCATTTATGAATCCACACCATATATATATATCTATATAAGAATAACTCGTTCCCAATATTAGGGGGATATGAATTCCTATATAATATAGGGGACCCATGCCTCAAGATTCCATGGGTGTGTTGAACCTATATCTGAGTGAAGAATCCATTTTACTACAAATGGCTATCTGTAATCCCATGTCTTAGGGGAGTAAACCCCACATTGATAGAAAAACCACATCCCATGTCACAAAAAACATAACCATTATAGATATAAGACCTAAACCCTATCTAATTGGGGAGTTATGACCCCACTGTAGTATGGAAGACCCATACCTCATTAGGATCAAGGAATTACCAAACCCTATGCCCAAATTGAGGAATTGGACCTCAGGAATGGTATTTTATGATCCTATATTCATAAGGGAGTACTAAACTCCATGATATCATATGTAGTTTTCACACCTCACAGTAAGAAACCATGGTCAAGGGAGTACTGGCCTTGGTGGAAGATCTCACACCCCATATAAGCTCTTGGAAATGGGGTATACTGACTTTGTAAATAGATAATCATGTCCCCATGTATGTGCAAGGGGGAGATATGGAACCAACCTATTAAATGACTTGTGGATATGTGATCACATGCCCTGAGTATACAGAGGTGATACCTACCCTTATCTTTCAACCAACCTATTTTTACCCTGGTATCCACAAAGTTCTTAGGGGTTATCAAGAGAGTATCACCAAGGAATATAACACATATATGAGGAGACTCCTTAATCCAATCATTAAAAAAATGACCATTTCTAACCTCTAGATAAATTTTCATAATACGAGAAATCAATATCCTCATTGTATGATGACATCTAAAATATCAAGTTATCACACTGTGAAAATAGAAATCCACAACCTAATATGAGATTCATGTAACAACTTACTATACCATACAATAAATTCATTAGGTACTGAGGTTAGTCAATAGATTAAAAAAGTGATTACATAGGAATATGTCAGACACCACATCCTAGATAGGTTTCTTGGTCTATCAACTAAAACTAAGAACCTTCAATAATTTTCTCCCCACCAGTACCAAACCAAAACTCATGAGATACTTATCCCCAAACTTCATCTCTTATAAAACCTACTCTAATTCCAATCTTCCATGAACTGACTCGCTTTTTCCCTTCATATGTCGGTGATAGGTTGAGTTTTCCACCTAAATCCTACTTCCAATAGGCTAGGGGTAGGTTACCAAGACCAAGAATGAAATATATATACACATGGGAGACCATGTCCTAAAAAACATACAATAAATATATATCATTATACAATATAAAATATTTAAAACCATGTAGGTTATAAAAATCTAAAAAAAATTAAAAATCCATTCATATATCTATTAAACATCTAAGGGGTGTATAGTACCAATTCCAACATATGAGGGAAAGCATACATGGAAATATATCTTTAAACATAACCTAACCTCGAGTGATTTGGAAGAAGAGAATCACCACATCATTCCAACTAAATCTATTAAATATAGGCTACAAATACCCTAGGTTCTACCAAGATCTAGATCTACTATCTTCACTAGCTCTATGATATCACCATCGACTAGTGAACTATCTCCATAGACACAACATGTGTGAGAAAAATACTGATACATAGGTAAGAATAAAAATACCCATCAGGACTCACAAAGAATAAAAAATGGAAATAGGTATGTAAGACACCACACCACCAAGTGAAAAACTGTAGAACTTAGCAACTCACGTAGGAGGGAAAAACATCATCAATGAAAAAACTTTATGACCACACTTCCTGACATGACCCTAATGTGATCTCATTATAATATACTAGGGATATAAATAAGTGTTAAATCTCTATATGGAATGATTACTTTATGAGAAAATATAATTCCTCTTAGAAAAACACCATATTACTCATAAACCCTAGGGTAAAACACCTCCCTTCCTATATACAACAGATAAACCTCACATCTTATGAGTAAACACCCCCTTAATCCTTTGTGACATGGAATATAAAACAAAATATGTATTCATAAGGGGAATAAATCTAAAATAACCATTTAAATTCCTTTAGATATAGTTAGGAAGATCTGGTACTAAGTTTCTCATCACCCATGATACTCTCCTCATATTCTCACATCATCACACACTCATCATGTAGGGAGGAAAACCAAACTCATTAGTGAATCTTTGTTACTAAAATAACACCTACATGCATAGAAACCACATACAAGAACCCCACTCATCAATATTAAAATAATAATTCTAACCAAAGATGGGGGACCACACCTCAAGAATAATCTAGGGCTCAAGGGGTTTACCAGCCCTATGGATGGCTGGTCTATACCATGTATCATGGGGAAGTTCTACACCCTATACTACCATAGGGATAACCCCCCCCCCCCCCCATCCATAGTAGGATCCAAAAATGGATTCATGCACCCTATAAATCCCAAAAAAAATGGGTGATAAACCATCTCTAAGGGGAAATACCTACCCACTAAACACTGCTCTCATAGATCAGATCAATTGAGGGTAGAAACCAAGTGAAACCTATTCACCACAAAACCCTAAGAACCTTTCTATCCATAAATCTAAAATACCACCACCTAAATATAATAAAATCAATCCCAAAATGGGGAACCCAAAACTTGTCGAGGTATGATATTCTAGATGAGGTAGTAAAAAACACCAAAAAATACCTCAATCCTTACCAAAGGCCAAGATTGAATAAGGGAAATAACTTCTTCATCCATGTAAGAATAAAAAAAACCTTAATGAGGGATCTCTAAGAAACTATCCCCTATCATAGAGGACTTGTAACCAACATATCTAGGGGAGTACTAAATCTATCCATGGGCGGGACAACCCACACCCCATCCCATAATAAAATCCTGAGGGAGTACCCAAATCCCATCTTCATACCATTATCACCTCATAATCATCCCAAAAATAGTCTAATGAAATTGTAACTAAGAATGTTCTACAATCATATCATTCTAACTCTCATAATGACACATTGGGTGTTTCTTGAGAGAATGTAAATACATTTTCTCTGATATTAATCTTCCCATAAATACCCCAGCACATTAGGAGTAAATAACTAACTTATCACCATATTGAATAGACAATGTGCGTTAACACCAACTATTAGGTCATGGGAAGGGGAAATCTCATTGAGTCTCACCTCTATCTATAAGACCCTTTGGGTTGCCCTCTAGCATATAGGGAACCATATAATTCTATGTTGAACTACTATGTTCATGAATATACATCCTCCAAGGGAAAAAAATTACCAGAAAAACTCTTGAATAAAAAAATATCTCCAAATACATGTGACAGTTCCACACCCCTGTATCTGAAGGCTTCAAGGGGTCTCACCCTTTTTTCACCTATATTGGATCATTATCTGGACCCCAACATCATGTTAATGGGGTTCAGATCCATAAATTTTCCTAGATCATCTTTAAAATTACCTCTAATAGTAAATAGGACCCAACCATCGCATTATATATGGAAAGATACTTTAAATGGAAAAATTCTTTGTCCAAATCTGTCTTTTGGGTGAGGAAACATGTAAAACCCCACTAAAGTGAAGGTATGTGGTGTGTATGTTGGGGTACACAATGTGTAAACCCAAAAATAAAACTTCAATAATATACCTACACCCAACTCAGCATGTATTTCCCAAATACAAAGTGTGACTCAAGGGAAACATGGTATGTAATCTACATAAGGTATTGAGTCATTTGCCCTAGATTTGTTCATGTCATGTAACTTGATATAGAATGTACTTTTACATGTCATGTACCTCACATGGGGTATCTATTTTTGTACATAATCAAGCACTAGGTTGTATACATAATTCACCTATATGGAATGTCTATTTTTAAAATATGTTGCTTAGTCACAACATTCAACCTTTATTGCATCATAGAAGTACATTATGTGTGTTCTAGAACTGCACAGTGTATGATCATCATTTTTAATCATGGAATTGATATAAACCACCAAAATATTATCATTCCTTTATAAATATATCCTATAAGGGCCTTAGTAAAATTAAAATTAGTAAAAATCCATAAATATTAAAAAAATAATGGTAGAAAATGATTAGGTATAATTAAAAAAATTATCCATAACTCATAGAGAATCATTAAATCTTTGGATTTGATTTTAAACTCCACCGCTACTACCTTTTGATATATCTATGATCAAGCCCCTCTAATGTTGCTCCATCTCCCACTCCCTCTTTCTCCTCTCTATGTAGTAGATTCAATGAGGTTGGATATCCTTCCTTTTATTTATTGGCTAATAATATACGAGTGGGGAGAAATAAAAACCCAAAATAAAATAAATGGGGGATCGAGAATGACTCGGACCAAGTCCTAGAAACTTAGTATATTTATACCTCATTTAAGTAGATTACCTCATTCTAGAATCAACTGGAAAGCAATAATTTCCATATGGACCTCTATTTATGATATTTATACATTCTCACATGGATAAATAAAAACAATATTTTTTAAAAAAATATTAAATATCTTGAAAAAAATGTTATTCTCAGAATTTCACCAAATTCCAACCCTAGGGTAAACATCCCATGTCGAGATCAATAGACTAGTTAAAAAAATTAATGTTATTTTATAGTTGAATTTACTATTTTACCCTTATCAATGGATCAGGGCTTCGAAACATAAAAATGATTTAAGTATTCCACATGAGGGAATCAACATCGCTACACACTCAGAGGAATAATTAGTTATATCCTTCTTCATCCCTACCCATAAAAACTATCATTCGATTTCATGACATATATTATCAACCCTAGAATGAATTGAAAAACTTTTTTTATGTGACATACCCATAAAATAATTCCTCATACTCAAATTAATCACCACCTTATCCCAAAAAAAATTGTTGTGTATATCACTAGCATCCACCCTTTTATGGACTAAATGAGGCATCATTATTCATCTTGCATTAAGTATTGGTATTTTAATCTTATTTAGTTGATCCACAAGTACATATGTAATACTGATATGATGTAACATCATTCCACTTCCCAATTTATATGATTAAAGATTCATTCCTACTATTAATCCCATTGGCCTCTACTACTCCTATAATTTATTCTCCACTTTAGATTTCAGACTCATAGAATGGGACACAATATTACCCTTACCTAGTTTATAGTAAAACGTGATATTTATTATCTAAATATACTACACCCCTCTCTACTACCTCAAATTAAAATATCATTGGTAGAAGATATACCTTAGTCTCTTGTGATCTGCATACATTGTAAACCTTTCATCAAATAGGTAATATATCCAACTCTTCAAGGCATGAAAAATTACTGATAACTCTATAAAATTCATGGAATTGTTCTTCATATGTGTTAAAACTTACCAAATATATATATAACTATTTTATCACCATATATATCCATACAACCTTTTCCAACTCTAGATGAATCAATGTACACATAGAATCCTTCACTTGAATCAGGATATATTAACACAGGTGTATATGTCATCATATTACTAATATCATTGAAACCCACATGTAACTTCTCATTCCATTCAAAATTATTTCCTTTCTGATTAAAAACGTTTACTAGAGACTGAATTTTTAATTTTTTTTATTTAATCTCTAGTAGTATTATACTAATTCAATGAATCTCTGAATCATAAAGAAGATCTCGAGTTACACCTAAGACATCACCACCTTAACTTTCTTCAAATCCTACTCTAATATATAATAAACCATTATGACATTAACAACAACCATGATTAATTATTCTAAATATTTTTAGAATACTTGATTTGTCAAAAAAATAAAAGAAAACCCCAGACAACATTACCAAAAACTCATAATTCATGTACCTTCTTTTAATTTTTTTCTTGGGAATGTCTACCTCCTCTATTCTCACCAAGTGATTCCATAAAAATAAATTAGTATTCTGAAACTAATTGGATCCATTTAGATGATCTAATTGGTCATAAATGAAAGGCTGGGTATTTATTATTTACTATCACTTTATCAAATATCATAAGTTAATTCACAACTGCTAGTCACCATCTTCATTTTTTAGAAAATAAAATCAGGGTTGCCCATAGTGAAATTAATGATTGAATAAATCCATTTACCTCCAAAATATTTAATTGAATATTAAGATCTCATAGATATATAGACACTATGAAATATGAATTTAATGAGATATTACTCACCCCATGGAAACAAATCAATAGAAAACTACATGTCTTGCCCAGGTGGAAGCCCAATGAATTCATTCAAAAACATGTTAAAGAAATCATGCACCTTCACTGGAAACTGAAATTAATCCTAGGGTTATAAAAATACAATAACTAACCCATATAGATAATATTTTAAATCCCCAATTTATTTAATTATTGATCCATCTATCTTGAAAAATGGTTAACTTCCCCAAAAATTTTAAAAAACTATCATCACATAATGTAACATATACCTTCCACTTATCACTAGAGAAATGGGAGTTAACCTTAACTATCCTATCCATACCAATTATGAAATATTACATGTTACTATCTAGTTTCAAAATGTCCCATTAGATATATACATCATTGATCATGATTGAACAAGATGGACAATAAATCCCCCATCCTACCCTTTCTTTAAGAGGCATCTCAATCTTTAAAGAGTAAGAAATAATTTCCAATTGAAAAAAATGGTTTATTACTCATGTATAAATTAAAAATTAGATTTAATTACATTAAACAAATTCTACACCATATTATAATGTATTAATAGGGAACCACTCACTATTGTTGGTCCTACCTTAGAATCCTATGAAACATGGTCCATAGAAAATAGTTGTATATGACCCCTATGAGAGTAACCCTATTAATAATTTCTACTATTCATAATATATGAAATAGATATAACCTACTTTTGAATCTCTATAAAAAATATTCATCCTTGTATTTCGTTAAAACCTATAATACTTAAACCCCAAGAGAGAAAATTGTTGAACTTCTTTAAATACCCCAAATTCTCACACTGATGACATGTCCTTAGATCATTTGGATAGTCCTAATTTAGGTTTATCATGTTTCCACACTGGTAATAGAAACTTTTCCTCCTATTTTGAGAAGATATTGGGATTTTTGATTGCATCTGATTACCTCTCTATTGAGAAATATCATGCTACCTTTTTTACCTTTAGAAAAAAAATTCTTTCCTCTCAATAAAGAAGAAAGGTATTCACATTTTTCATATCTATCATGTCTAACTAGACCATATATACTTTTTTACGATCATTGCGTAAGTAGGTAAATAAATAAGGATCACATTTAGTTAAATATCCAGACAAAGATTCATCTTTATCTTTTACACCTAGATATTTTCATTAGTGATCAACTCTAATACAAAACACATGAACTCTATAATATGAGAAATATAATCCTTCACTGTAATGTCCCCTTATTTAATCTTCGTTCACTCTAATTATTTCTTCAGATTAAATATATCTAAATGAAAATGCTAACTGAAAATCTCATAGAATAATCCCCATGTCATATACTTATATATTATTGCTTCCACAATTGTCTCCAATAACTTATGGGTTTCCCCTTTGAGAATGTATGTATAAAAACTCCACCTTAAAAGACTTATTGATATGGACAAACTATAATTGTTTTTTGATTATTTCTAAAAAATCCTTAGTTTATTACACTCTTCCATGACCCCTGAATATATGAGGATTATATTTCAAGAACATAGAATAATGATCCACTTCTTTAGGACACTTCTGATCCAGCACCCTTCCAAGTGATTGGACCTCTTGAACTTTCATATTCAAGAGTTTAGAAACACTTTACATGTTTCTATATAATTTATCACATAGTTTCTCACCGCTTACATTTCTATATCCTTCCTCATGAACAATCCCTCTTGAGAGAGGTATCCCTATAACACCATAAACTAATAAAGAAAATCACACACTGAACTACAAAAAAATCCCTCATCTGAAATAATAAAACATATAATGTGGGATCTAAATTATATATATATATATGAGATTTTATTCACCATATAATGAATCATTTATAGACTAAGTTCAAAAAAGAAACAATTAATAATTTCAAAAAAAAATTATTTTTGAGTTAAACACTTGAAAAACCTATTGAAATCACCTTAAAAACCATTATATAAATCCAATTCACATGTATATCATCACAAAATAGGCCAACCATGATTCAAAAACATAATTATCATTCCAAACTTTTATACATCTATTGGTAATAATAGATCTATATTCATTGTGGGTTCTTTCCAATCTATTGTCATGCCTGAACTCCTAGTAAATAAAGTTTCACAATAAATAGGTTAGATAATCCTTTTTATGGGTAATTATTGAATTGTTACCACCCTTATCTCCAATCCTACCAATATACTAATACTTAACCTTTGAAACCATTTTTAAATACCATTTTATAAATATCTTGTCCTAGGAACCCAAATCACAATACATGATTTGAGATCACCATAAATCCTCAGGCACAGTCCCTAATTTATAGAGTCAAGAAACAATTACCTAAGGACCAATACAATAATTGGGGAATTATATTCCCTTAAATAAATATCCTACTATATTATATAATAATTAAATTTGATTTAAAAACCAAATTAACTTTAAAATACCAATTTGAAGTATTCTAAAATCCAAATAGAGTGTAGCATAAAATAAAAGATTGGCAATCTTGAAGTGGTAAAACAACCTAGAAAAAGATTTGCATTCCTAGGGAATGGTCTAAACTATTATCTAGTACATAGATAACTATTGTTATTCACATTGTGGACATATATCCTAAGATTTTTTCCCAAAGAAATTTGGATCCTTAAACTTAACTTCCTATGAGCATAAGAAATCAATAAACACACATCAAGAAGTGTGAGTATGGGTGAGTACGAATACTTTGTATGATTTTTTAAGACACCCTTGAAATCATATACATGAAATATTATCATCCATGTAACCAATTCCATTTAAAATCTCATATAATATTTTATAAAATATTACCATAGTTCTAATTAATCAAATTAGTATGTGAAAAAAATATAAAATATTTTCCCAAGAAAAATAACCCTTCCAAGTTCAACCCCAATATACAACCAAAAAGTAACCAGTATAATCCAAGGATACATTAGAAATTAAAAACAATTAACATAAATTTATGCCTATGATCATATAATACACCCACAATTAATCATATCCAACTAAATAGGTTCCAAAATTTCTTGAATTTTCCTAAAATATCACAAAAATTTATAAAAAATTCCATCTATCCAAAATAACAAACCCCTTAAATATTTACATGATAATTTAAAGTCATTTCACATAACCCAAAACTCTAATTTCCAAAAACTATTTTCTAAAAAAACAAATTTACTGAAGCTTTAAATCATAAAACAATCATAAAATTAACCAATTTACTATTATAAAAAATTAATTTAAACAAAATTAAAACATATATCCTTTAGTTATTCTAAAATCCTATATTTCCCCATCATTTTCAATTAATAAAAACAAAAATTTATCAAAAAAATTAAAAATAACTATTTTATAAACACATAACATTATAAAATATTCAAAAATTACATCAATAAAACAATAAGGGATTTCAATCCATTAAATAGATATTAAGAGTCACGTAACTTAGATAAAGATCATGTGATGATCCTAGAATCCCATATCTAATATCAAAAAATTATGATTTGATACTCCGAACACTTTTAAAAAGAACACGGGATCATGATCCTTCTATTGATTATTTTAAATCTATAATCAAAATACCTAGATCTAATCCAATGTGATGGATATATCTAATTAATAGTAATTATATCGAGAAGGAAGAGATATATTAAAGAACATATGGGATCGTCAAGATGAAATTCCATATCTAATTTTTATCTCATTTAACCTAGAGAAAGATGAATCATTTGATAATTAAGAGTCATGTCATTCACTCATAAATAATAATAGATTTATACCAATTTAAATTTGGGTGACCAATGAGTATTATGTGATGATCGCGCAATCCCCTATACCCAAAAACCATTGGCTATGCTATTACACTACATAGTTACTCAAGACCATGCACTAACTTTGTACTTGACTATTTCTTAACTAGTTGACCTACATGGTCCAGCTTCATGATCCCTAGAATAATTTATAATAATAGTGTGGTATAAATTTTTTCCCAAAAAAATCCAAAAAATAAAAAATAAAAATAAAAGGGGGAATATCATATCAATCCTAATATATCAAAAAACTATATGATATAAAACATAAAAAAAATAGACTTTATAAGAATAAATCATAGTAATATATAAAAATTATATATATAAACATACATTCTAAATGTTTGGAACATTATATATATTTATAGTCAAGTAGAATCAAAATAGAAAAATTGCAACTTTTAATATTCACGCTAGTTAAATTTATCATCAAGAAAATAATAAATTATCTTGTATTTACCAAAAAATAATTTTTTTAAATTTTAATCAGTGTGCTAAATTTTCAATACTATATAATATAAAAACATCTATATAAATTTATAATCATTTAAAGTGTTACTTAAATTCATAGAAAATCATTTATCAAAAACTATTTTTCCAAGGGTGGGATTTTTTTTATTTTCTCTTTATATAATACCCTCTCCAACTGGATTTACATTAATTAATTATTTACGTTAAGAATATCTATTTAATAAAATATTTATCATTTAAATATTTATAAAAAATATTTTATCTAGACATATAGAAAATGTTAGTATTCACCCTTAAATTCATAAATTATATTATGAATGTGGAGTTTAACACTTTTTATTTGAAATATAAATTTTTTTTCTTAGTCTGAAAAATCCTCATTTCGATTCGATATAAGGAGTGGTATATTTATATCATACCTTTACTTTTTTAACATATTCTCTAAAATCATAAAGTGTGAGAGTGTGAGTCGAAACCACAATTCATTGAAGGGGAAGATTATGTCTAAAATAATCATAATGATCTTTTCCACTATATTTTTTATAATCACTAAAAGAATGAGTGGGAATTAAATATAAATGAAACAAACAATAGGACATAAAAAATAGGATACAAGGTTCCTTATACTTTTTATTTCAAGTGGTACATCAATTATCCAATCATAATAAATGAATCATTTTTTATATTTTTTAACTTAATATAATATGTCTTATGGTCATAAAAATAGGATGGTTTGTTGCATACCATCCCAAATAGAATAATTATCATCATATATAATGATATATTTGAAGGATCAAAAGACAATTGTATTCTTATCCAATATATCCACTTATTTTTTTAGTGATTAATGAGAAAATGGAGGATACATGGAAGAATATACAAAGGAAATTGACCATAATATTTTGGAATTATTGTAATTATTACTATCACATCAAGGAAATGTATAAAGTATTTAATGAATAATATAGAATTATAAAATAGATTTATTAAATAAACATCATCATCTCGAATATTACTTACTAGAATAGAGGACTGAGGCTAAAGAATAATGGAAGAATATTAGAGAATTTAATAAATTCATAAATACTATATAATACTTTTATATAGTTCTCCAATGCTATTGGAAAATGATAAATAGATGATGAAAGGAAACAAATATTTTTTTCTATCATAAAAGCACCTCCAGCATTCATATTTTCCCATGTTTAGAAGTAAATGTAAAATATTATTGTCTGCTTGAAAAAATTAAATTGAGATAGTCATTTGAGAATACATGCCAACTCTAATGACTTTATTTCTCAATTCTTTGGTTTCTATCTCTATATAAAAGCCAAATAAAACTCATTTTAAATTGTGAAAGGTTCAAGATCAATAGAGAGAAAAAGGATAAACATGGATATAATAAGATATCATGAGTCCTGATCAATCTACATGTTCTTATTTTTAATAATATATAAAGAGAAATATATATTTTTAGGTATTTATTTATTTGATCTTGATTCCTATATGCTTTATCTATTTTATTATCTTTAATTTATTTAAAAATGGAACAAGGACTCTATAATTTTCTTTCATAATTCAATCCTTCATTCTCTCTGAGTAAAAAAAACCTTGGTATTATACTAATTTTTCTATAAAAGAAGTAATGAGAATAAGGAATTTTTATCTACTAACCTTTGATCAAAGAATTATTGGGAATAAGGAATTTTCTATCAATTTACTTTAATGTGGTCATTTATTATACACAATGTTGTCCAATTTTTAGTATAAGATCATCCAACTATAATGGTTTAAAAGTGATTATGTTCATATGATAAGAACATGATATATATATATATATAATAGGGGATATAAGACTTTCTTATCCAAAACCACTTTAACATATATTATTTCCTCTAATTTTTAATCTTTTGTTAAATTTTTTTATCCATTCTTACTCTGAAATGTCTTTAATATTATTATTATTTATAGATCATGACTAAGACCTGAGAGTGAACTTGATATATTCACTCATCCACTTCAAGGTATTTTATATCTAATATATTAATTACATAATTATTTCTTTGATATAAATTTTCAATTTTATATATATAATCAGGAAGAACATATTCATCTATAATGGGTGTCATTTCCTAAATATATTTTTAATTATCATTTTTTAAACATAGTTTCATATATATTTTTCTTCATGATTTATTTTTTAACTAGTTTCCTATTTTACTTACTGTAATTTATTCATTTAAGTGTGGAGTTTTATAAATGTATTTTTTGTGTGGGTTTTTCAATTACCCCCTCTATAAAGATACTTTAATATAGTTAATATATTTTTATATCTAGGACAACACTTGGTATTATATATAGTCTCTAAAGAATTTATTGAATTTATCAAGATAATAAAATATCCAATTATAAAACTATATATTTTTATCTTGAAATGCATTAATCTATTTAATTTAATATTTTAAACCCTACGTTTTTAATATAATTTATTCTTCTTACTATAAAGATCATAAGAAATATTTTCATATATTTATAATTCCACCAAATTATATTATCCTTATAAAACCATATTTTATTCTAATGAAGGAGTGGTAAAACTTTACTCATGATGAAATTACAAATTTTAATTTATCTATTTATATTAATAATATTATTATTAATAAAATTAGTGGTAACATAAATAAAATAGTTTCATCGTTTTAGAAAGATAATGACATATAAAAGTTTTTAGAGATAAACTTTCTTAGGGATGTATCAGAGAGAAATAGGACTTCTAATATTAATATTACTTATAATTATTCCCCTAAAATATTAGATAATCATAATAATTTTGATAAATCTTCCAAATATTTAATAAAGGTTTAATATAAATATTAGATAAACAAAAAAAGTAATATTTCACTAACAAATCAATCAAAGGAATATAGGACCATGAAGTTTCTAATTTAAAAAATCATTAGAACTTCATTTAAAAATTTATAGAAGAAAAATTATGAATAATATAATTAATTGAATGATTATATATAATTTTTGATAAGTTTATCCTCAAAAAATAAGATAAAGATATGAAAAATAAGATTTAAATATACAATTAATGCATTCATTCTAAATATTTGGACATGGAAGAAGAAATTTGACAACTGAAGCCATTTTTAAAAGAATTTTCCTTTGAGAAAATAAAAGAATAAAACTCTAACTATAAGATTTAAAAGTTAAATGGATATAATCATTGGATTTTATAATAATATTGACCATTTGGTGTCTCACATATTTAGGGAAGGTTAAAAAATTGATGAAATTTTGGCAAATCTTGGTGGGGTTTAAGGAGGATCCTATTTTTCTAATATAATATTAATGAAAATTTAGGAGTATTTTTCCTTAACATTTATAAATCTCCATGTTTAAATTTTTTTATTAAGCGTTATTAGTCCATAGATATTTCTCTAAGGTGTTTCATTTTAAGTATAAATAAATCATGGCTATATCCAATCGACTCAGTATAATATATTTCAATTTATATTCAATTTTAGAAATGTAATATTATTTAAAAATAATTAAAATGATTAAAACATTAAAAAAATATCCTTTGAAGATTAAACTAATACAAATTTACAGATTTCAAAAAATAGTCTTCCGAAAAAAAAAATCTATTTAAATTTATAAATAGAATAAAATATTTATAAATAGTTTTATCTAGAAACATCAACATTTCAGATATAAAATCAGATATTCAAAGAATGATGGATGGAAGTTTTACCAAAACTCATTTATTATGACCAATAAGAAATAGTGTAATATATAAATTTCCACACATCTTAAACTAATAATCAAAAGTTACCTATGAAAAAATAAAAATATATATATTATGACTTCAGATGTTATCTCTAAATTACTGAATAAATAGAATAAAAAGATTAATAGAATGAATAAAAAATATTGATTTAGAATCCATTTTCCGATACAATTCTCAAACCAAATAAAATTTGGGTTCCAAAATTCATCTTATCATGAACTTTCTATGGAGATTTGTTAAATAAAATAACATGTCTATATAATTAAAAAATATTTTGCATCAATAATAAAAAATAAATTCATACCAAGTAAAACTCTATTTAGTTTTATTTAAAGTTTAATTGAAGATGTGACATCAATCCTCCTTCATTAATTGTCTTTTATTTTTTGAGCTATATTTTATTAAGATTATATAAAATTATCTATTAAGGAAACTACTTATGGTTAATACATGATTAATTAATAATGAATTTAATGGATGGATCTTATGTCTAATTTAGTTTTCATATTAATTCATTTACTATTTTATTTTATTTTATCCCATTTTATGATCATAAGTATTTATGTCTCTTTATTAACAAAACCAAAAACCAGAGAGGATCCATATTCTCACTTATTAGTATACTTTCAAAATATATCTAATTTAAAAATTAGATATATTCTTATTATATATTTCTTTGAATTTTATCTTTATTTTTATTTTTATATAATTTTTATCTTGAAATACTTATTGAAGGGGAGAAATATGTATTTTAATTTCTACGCCACACTAGGAAAGATTTTATATAGATCATATATATATACTTAAAAAATGATGACAATAAAGAATTTTCATGTTCCTCTCTCTTAGGAAAGTTGGTTTCGAAAATATTTATATAATATTATTTTTATTTTATTATATATTTTCCCAATAATATTACCTGGATATCATGTCCCTAAATATTGGAAAGAGATAGAAAAAGATATAGGTAGGTGATAATAAATGTTGATCAGAATATAGTCATTTAGATGTGAATATTGGTAAAAAAGGCTTTTTTGTTTTTTATTTATTTTTAGGAATAAATAGTATTTATGTAATTTTTAATCATTCTACATATAATTTTTTAGAAAAAAATTAATATGAATTGAATGAAATGTTTTATCCTAATGTATATTTTTCATTATTATATCAAACCCCATATATTAGGGAATAAACAATTTAGACATTATTGGAATAAAAATCAACCCATATAAAAAACATTAATAAAACTAAGAATTTTTAGTTTTCTAAACATTATTGAACATTACATTCATTTTTGAATTGAAATAAAAAAAGAAACACACTTTAAATATGAACATTAAAAAGATCTTCATTTCAAAAATAATCAATTTTCTTATATTTTCAAAAAATCAATAGATTACATTTGAACCAATGTGATTAAGTCCCAACACATAGTGATATAGTAACATTTATCCAATTTTATTCTTTCTTAAATTATATTTTTTAATACCTATAAAATCATTTTTAATTTTTTTCAAAAGGGTAGAGTTCCTTTTATTTTATATTTAAAAAAAAACCCACTAATACTATATTTATTTCGATTAAACATTTAAGTTTCATCTAAAAATTTTATCAGAATTTTATATTTTAAATATTTTATAAAAATATTATATTCTAACTTAGAGAAAGGGATACAATAAAAAATTTGGTTATTAAATTATTCAATAAAGGGAGAGTTTAACTATTACTATTTTCAAAGAATACTTCTTCCATAGGGGTAGAAATAATCATTTATTTTAAATAGTATGAGAGTTGTGTTTATTTTCAATATTTTATTATCCCATCTTCTCTTAACTCGAAAATGGGGAGAATGTTATTGTTGGGGAAAAAATTAGAGTGTCTATTTGGGTTTTTTTATTGAAAATTTTATATGAGGGTTGTTATGAAGTCTTTAAAAGGAATTTACAAGGTCCTGAAGAGGACTAAGGATATTTAGAAGTAGTTCAATATATTATATCTATAGGATAGAGACCACACAACAACACTCCAAGTTATGTTGTGGCATGAAAAATATAGATAAAATTTAGTGGACTCATGTGAAGGTTTAAGCTGTGTAGGTTAACAGTGTCCCATGATGGAAGGTTCTTATGGTTTTTCTAGTTGTTTGTAATGTTCCAAACTTTACTATTATTTAGTGAAGAGGGTCTTTCATTGTAGAAGTTTTGGCCATATCAAAACATTTATGAGTTCAAATTTAGTGGATCTACCAATTTGGGTACCTCCATGTCATGGAAATAGAGTTACACCATATAACCATAGTGTGAAGGACCTGGTAGTGCTTTTATCAGGTGTTTGTACTGTGATGAAGATATTTATGGTGAAAAAAATGTTTGTATTGATTTTTATGGATCTAAATTTTCAGAGAAGTCCACAACATATGAGTTCTACAAACCATATTAGATTCATTAAATAGGTCTTCCACACCATATAGGAAGATTTTCACACCTCAATATGTCTAAATATATTTTTTTTAAATAAAAATTATATCAATTGATTGTTTCACATACAACATCTTACTTAAATGAATTGTGATTCCTTTAAAATATAACTATCATAAAGTATCCATAGAATTTGAGATAATAAATAAAAGTAACCATATTATTAAATATTCCATTTTGGAAAATATATATATAATAAAATTTGACTTTTAATTTATATAAAATAAGAAAAAAGAAATTAATATTCTGAAAAGTCATTTTACTATAAAAATAATCTTTTATCACATTTTTTATTTCATTTAGAATCTAAATTCAAAATTTTTAGAATTTTAATTTAAAAAATGAACATAATTTTTGGACTTAGAATATCAATGTTATCTTAGGATGAATTTTTGATATTTTTCTAACAATATTGACTTTAGGTGAATAGTAAAAAATATCATTTTTACAAATACCGAGAATTTTATGAAATTATTACTCTATAAGAATGATTGGAAAATTTATAAAACCCTTGTGTAGAAAAAAATTTTATTTTATAAGAGTCTTTTAAAATTTATAAATATTTATTTTAGTTTAAAACTTATTTTTTATATTTTATAACATATATTACACTATTCTCTAAAATTATTTTTCATATATTATACATTTATTTTTTAAAATTTAACTTTTATAACTACTAAAAAGAGAATGTAATAAAATATATTTAAATTATGGAATAATAAAGTATATATTATTTAATAAGGACTATTTTATTTTTTGGCATACAAAATGAATCACTTTTGTATAAACTAGTTATCATGGTAAAAGCCAAAAGGGTAAAATGGGTTAACCAAAAGGGTTAAAAGTACTAACATGTTAATAAAAGTTTATAATAGATTTTTTGAGGTTTTTATCAATGAAATATTATCTAAAACCCATTATTTTCTATTTTATTATCCTCCTTTTTATGTAAAATGTCTTCTCTCTTTATATTAAGATAAAATATTTATAACAATGTCATTCTCACAACTTATAAAAGGGGCCACCCACCACACTTTCAAGATCACTCTAAACATTGTTTTCCTCTTAAAAATATAAATTTTTTAATTACCTAATATCATTTTCTACTTCCTTTATATTTTTTTAAATATAATTTATCCTTAGCCCTTACTTTCCATGAAATTTTCTAAGAGAAAACTCAAGTTCTCAATGTTAGTATTAATCTTTCCCAAATTTATTTTATTTTCTAACATATATTTTTAAACCTAATTTTTTCATTAATATATAATATAAATAAATATTTTTTTATACTTAATTTTATAATTCTATGGTAATAATCATTAAAGGAATTTTCCATTCTTCATTAAGAAAAATGAAAACATCAACAGTGCATTGTGCGGACTACAGACTCGATGAAGTAATGTATCTCATTTTTCATCTAGTTTTTTATTATTTAATAAAATATCTTCGAATAATATTAAAAACCTTAAAATATAAAAATAATATAATTAATATTCTTTAATAATTATATTATTCCAAAATAAACCACCTTCATAACCATACTCATCCATTAATTATGGTATAGTTAGGTTTAGTTCGGTCTAACCAGTTACATGAACAATGCTATAAAATAATATCATGCATGACTATAAGAACATAATTATTAGTAATATGTAATAAAAATTAGTAAATAATGATTTTATTTTATTTATTTAATGGTAACCATAATATTAAACTCATTAATTAAGATATCAATGTATATTTATTAGTAATCGCTAAACTATGCTCATTGTCAATTTAATATTTAAGGACCATAACCAAAAAATTCATTCAATTAAATTATAACATTATAAATAATTATAAATAATCAATTAAAATACCTTATATGATCTAGTAATGATAAAATTTGGTAGGATAATGAATAAAAGATCGATAATAAAAAAACTAGTTTAAAATGGCCAATATTACTTACACCCTATATTGAAAATGGATAATAACTAACTAATATACATGTAGGTAATAATTATAAATTATGTTTATAAAAGCTTATATATATGAATAAGGTTCTTAAATATGTTATTAATAAAGTTATTTTTATTATACAGGAGACTCAAGTTCTTTAGTGGAAGTTTGGAATTATGGTAAGGGGTTCTTTCTCTTGAAATTAATTTCTTGAGACATATTTATTTTTTTGACCCTAATATCTTTTATATTTTGTGAGTAATACTTAATGAATGTAATTTACCAAATCCATTTAATTTATGGATTTTTAAGAGACATGTAAAATTCTCTCTTCGAATTTATTTAATTTAAAAGTTACCAAAGTTTAAGGGTTTTTTTTAAATCAACTCCCTTTATTAAGTTGTAATTATTCTTCTTGAACATATTTATTCCAATATTGGTTTATTCCGTGATATTATTTTATTTCATAGTAAATATATTAAACTATAGTGGAAAATGACATTTTAATTTAAATATTTTACCTAGATAAGATTTATTTATCAAAAATTATATTATTGTTGAAAATAATTATCATCATCTTTAATGATAATATCCCTTAATCTTATATATTTTAATTCATTCTCATGTTCTCTATTATATATGGAAAAAAATTAAGTTTTATTTTAAATTAACTTCATATTTATCTTTTCCACTTTTAAATTGTATGTTTTATTATCCATTTTTATGGTGTGGGTTTCAATAAATATATTTTAGATGGTTTTTGATCCATCATAATTTTTTTATCTTCCACTCCACATTTCATTGAAATAGCCTTTATTCATTTTTAAGGATCCATTATTGAGGATTATTTTTAATGTTAAATATTTTCAAAAAAAATTTAATCACATTTTTAGAAAAATTTCTTTTGAAAGTGACCAGTAACTTCTTCTTTTATGATAATCTTAAAAACATTTTACAAAAAGTCTTATATGGTTTCACTTAGATTTTCCTCTTTATCTTAAAATGATTTTTATCTTAGGAAACTTAATTTCATTAATTACCCTAAAAATTATCTTATACTAATTTGGATGATTAAACCCATGGAAATCTATTAATACCTTTGTCTTTCCTAGTCATTTAGTTTTTATGATTTTTCTTCCAATATTTTTCCTCTATGAACCCTATATATTTCCTTCCATTAATTGAAGTGTGTTCATCCATACTCCAAACAAAAATTGATTGATGAAAATATTTATTGAATCATATACTATTTAAATATATGGTGTAAATACCATATTATCTATTATTTTAATTTAAGTGTATTTACATATAATGTTACTAAATATATTTTAAAACCTTATTATTTTCCATGAGTAAATCATGTTATTATTATTGATGAAATTATGAATGTTTTTCTTATGTGATTTTATTTTAAAGTGATATAAAACTCAATCCATTTTGGGAGTTCTTTATGATATGATGATAATTGATTTCATATAAGAGTAATATGAATGGATGATGATGGGTGGGTTATATATATCTCTTTAATATATTGTTTAATGTTTAATATCTCATGGGATAATCTAGCATGGTCCTTATTGGATATTATCACAAATTAAAGGGTGATCCTTCTTGGATTATGATCACAACATAAAAGGTGGTCCTTCTTCGACATGATCACAAAATAATTAAATCTTGTTCTTCTGTTTACACCAAAGCTATTTGTTATTTTACATCTCAAGGTAATATTAAATTTCTATGAAATATTCCTATGGTTATACCCCATTGATCATGTTTGTTATATCATGATTCCATACCCTTTTTATATGGTATATGTTTGTTCATATGAGATTTCATATCCTCTTATCCTAATTTATAGACAACTATTATGTTCTATATTGTATTTAATAATAAATTTATCCATGATCATGTTTTATCATAAGCTTATAATTGAACCCTTTGATGAAATATTGACAAGTTTTTCCCTTTACGATTATTTGAACTCACCCATTTTATTATGTTTTCAGTCCCTAGGTTATGAATATGATTATAACTTATGAGATGTTTAAAATTGAGTCTAGTGTATATCTATTATGGAAGAATATCAAAAATTTTGTAGAATAATTTTCTTATGTGTGCAGTACTCAAAGACACTAAACATTATGTTCAAGGGATTGTGAGATGATTTATGAGTTGCAATGTTTATCAAATAGAAATTATGTAAATTAAAGATATATTTGTCTTGGGTTATTATATTTGGTATCAGAGTACGGTATAGTTATTTTTTAGGATTAGTTTAGTTTTTTTAATAGGATAGGAGAACTTGATTGAAAACACTAGGTATAGTATGAGTGTAAGATGGTATACTGAAATTTTCGTGAAGTTTTGAGTATGTAGTTTTCCTAGGAATTACATCCCCATATGGATACTGGAAAGTGGATGTGGTTATGGTAATGATTTGATTAGGGCTAATCAACCAAAAAGAGTATCGTTGAGTATCAAATCGATATTCACTCGGTGAATAATGATTGGTCTAAAGACTAAAAATCTAGATAGATTGTAACACCCCAAGATTTAAAAATAATATTATGATTGATATCATATACAACATGTAACATCAATCCAAAAAAACCATTAAATATTATTATTTAAATATGATTTTTATAAACTATACATTAAATTAGAGGGTATAAATAGGATAAAAATTTTATGTAGTATATATTAAGGTTCCATTAAATATAAATGTATTGATAAATTCTTATTAAATAATCACTCAATTTTTATTTAATCCATGTTATTCTTCAAAAATGCATTTCCTTGAAAATGTATTTTATTATATTTTGTGAGTGGGTAATATAATGAATATCTACCAAATGTTAAAATTGTATTTTATAAAAAGTTTATATTTTTTAAATTAGTATATCGAAATTATCTTCAGGTGAATGTTTTATATTTTCTTAAAACACTTATTTTTCATTGAATGGTAAAAAGTAATGATTTTTATTAAAAATTGTATTTTATTTTCAATAATTTATAAAGTAAAATTATATCTCAGATTAGATTTAAAAATTAATTTCACCAATAATATTAAAAAATAAAACTATTGTCTTTCTAATTAATGTTATACTTGAATTTTGTATAAGAATGT
Organism: Viscum album; assembly: GCA_963277665.1. Taxonomy (NCBI): domain Eukaryota; kingdom Viridiplantae; phylum Streptophyta; class Magnoliopsida; order Santalales; family Viscaceae; genus Viscum; species Viscum album. Next base: position 1,721,529,014 of record OY728137.1, read on the forward strand.
TTTTATACTTAAAAGTGATTTTTCTGAAAACTCATCTTTCATCGTGTTTTGCGGGTTTAATTTTAAATTAAATTATAACACTTTTTTGAATTAAATATTTAAAAATTAATTACATAATTAAAATCGTCATATCCCAATTTGTTAAATAGGTCTATTTTATTTTTATTCATTATGAATATTAATTATAGTAATTAATTATCACCAAGGGAAGGGTAAATAAGATAATTAAGTTTAAAAAATAATAAGATAAGGTATAATAATTGACCTAAAAACTTGTAATTATTTAATTGGATGAGGTTATTTTGTACATTTACATCCATTTTTCTAAAATATGGAATCTTGGTTCCATATTTATTTGATTTCGACCTTTATAATAATTAAGTAATAGGTAAAGTCAAAAATGTCACTTTATTACTTCTAATTTCTATAGTATTTTGTGACAAGAATAAATATACCTTATGGTATATCATAAATGGTTATTTTAAATTTATATATTTATTTTAACATTTTAATTTATTTTTAATTTTTATGGAGGGAATAATTATCTTAAATGCTTACCCAATGCCAACACAACATTTACTCAATTAATATAGAAATAAAAAATGATTTTAAAATTATTAAAAGTGATATAATATGAATAAAATGTTATTTTAAAGAATAAATTTTTATATAAATAACATATTATAGAGGTTTTAATGGATTATATCTGAATTTCATTCTTTTTATGTTGTTTCCAAGGTTAATTTAAATGAATAGTTTCAAAAATGACATTAATGTTATTTTATAATAAATAATATTTTACTAAATAATTAAAAATTCCTAAAAATAATATATTCATCCAAGTGATTATAATTTTTTTAAAAATATCAACTATTATCCATTTAAAGACTAAGTTTCCTTTTTTAATAACTATATTTACCCCTTAAAAATTATAAACATTGTTATCATAGTAATTGTAAAAAAAGTTTAACACATGTGAAAACAAGAATATAAGGGTAAAAACCTAATGTAAACTTGTCAAATTTTTATTAGATGATATTACTTTGAACCATACTAATAATGTATTCTAATTATATCAGTTTGGATCTATTTTTCATGAAAATTAATTTATATTATCTTAATGCATTAATTAATTAAAAACTTTCCCCTCCCCTCTCTCCTAAAAGTACACCTATTATCCTCATTAAACATAAAAATCCATTTTTTTACAATACCTACCCAAATACCTTAATAACAAACTTACACACGTTTTATAAGACTTATTTTTGGAATAATACCAACCTTATTGGGCTTAAGGTGTAAAATAAAGAAGATTTTCCAAAGAAGTGGTATAGTTTTTAACCGAATTTTTTAGTTTTATTTATTATTCCACCTCTTAAAAATATTATTCATCCATGATTATATGATCACATAAATATATCCTATATAATAATATGTTATTATTTTATTTTCATAACCAATATCCATATCATTCTTCAATCAAATTGGAAATGAAATCTTCATTCATGTGTAGGGCGGATTGTCGCCTCACAAACCTACGTAATTGTATTTCTATAAATGCCTCTCAAAGTTGGTTATAATTTTGGATTTAATGTTTATATATTATATCAATGAAATAATTATAAATATAAAGGAATAATATAACATCTTTTTTCTTATCTATCCATCTATTGAAAAATAATAACATTATTTGTGTGTACGTGTGGACTACCACCTCAATGAAGTGATGTGATTCATTTTCCATAACCACATCACTTAGATGGTATATATGGGTTTTTGTAATATATATATATAAATATGATATAATTATAATTATATAAATATATATTAATACTTACCTTATTTCCACAGTGATTATTGAAAAATTGAAACATTACTCATGTGTATGTATAGTCTACTGTCTCTATGATTGTAATATAGTTCATATTTAATAACCATAATTCATTATTGATTTTAAAATTATAATTCATTTATAAAATTTATAATTTTTTCATTATTATTATTATTGATATGATATAATAATGACCTATTTTTTCCATAGTCAACCTACTGAAGTCATTTTGGATATGTAAATGAAATATCATCAAAACATCTGACGTGAACTTAATTGATTAAGTAATTAAAAATAAAATAGAAATAAATAAAATTAAAAGAATAATAAACAATGAAAATGTTATTTAGAAAATAAATAATTAACTTAATTTTGTTATTTATGAAGACAAAGAATATATGTGATGAGTCAGAACTGAGGTAAGGGATTTCATTTCAATTTCCTTTCATCGAGGCATATTTTAATGTTATACAAAAAATTTATATTATGTAGTGTACATGTAAGAACCTGGATCTTAGTTTTAGGTGTGTTTTTCCTTTTTCTGAAGTTTTTGAGAAGAGAGGAATTTCTGGAAATTTTTGAAATACACATCGTGTACTTTATGAGTACACGCCGTGTACTCCCTTGTCGTGCCAAGTCGTGTTATGGACATGTCTGGTCCACACACACGGTGTGTAAGGATGAAGTGGAGGCCGCTTAAAGTGGAGTACAAAAAATAGAGTACACGTCGTGTACTCAAGAAGTATATGTCGTGTATTTTCTTTTTTTTCATTAAACGGACCGGGGTCGCGCCTAATTGATAGAAACATCTTCTTCTAGGTCTTGTTCGACCGAGAGACATCGTATGGCCATGGAACCTCTCTAAATCCCTGCGCCTTCATCCGTTCTCTGAATCGACCGCTGTCAATTGCATTGGAACTGCAACAGTGAGTCTTTTCTTCTCCTAGAGCCTTGTTTTCCAATTCCTCTTCTTTCTCAAGTTATCATCTATTGAATGTTTTGGATGTTTTCTCAGATATTCGATGTTCTAAGGAGAATCAATATTCGTGTCTCAAGTATATTGATCTCCTAGCATCCAGGTAGGTGGTTTGTTCCATACCTTTCGATGTCTTTGAGTTTTATGTGAAATTTCCACCAATACCCGTGAACGGGGTATTGTGTGTTTACCGTTTTTCCCTTGTGGTAATTCCTACCTCGCTTGCATGCTTTTGTAGAGGTAAATTGGTCATGTTTGTGGATAATTGATGTGCTTGGATGTTTTTTCCATGCTTTGTTCTGTTTACAACCTTCAGGTCTTTGTTAGCCTTGGTCATTTTTCCTGTTTCCATGCCTAGTGACCGTAGGATGGAGTGATGATGATAAAATGCTTGTTTGCTATAGACTGTTTAGCCAAGTAGCTCTATAGGTGTACTTTGGTTATACAAGTATCTCTATAGGTGTATTTTGGCCTTATATAATTATTGTTCACTGACTGGCACGGGGCTATGAGAACCTGGTGCTATAGACTATAAGGTATAGACCGAGTGAGATTCCCAGTGAGTCCTTGACATTATAGGATACAGAGGATATACCGAGTGAGCTTCCCAGAGTGCCTTGAATCTTATAGACTACAGCAGGGTAGATCAAGTGAGCTTCCTCAGAGAGTCTTTACTTGTTGAATTTCTTTAAAACCTTTTTCCAAACTAGAGAAGGAATTGATTGAGTGAGCTTCCTTAGAGAGTCTGTGGTAGACCTGAAACTATATGAGGAATTGTCTAAGTAAGCATCCTCATAGAGTTTCTAGACCTTGGGGCTATGAGGGTTAAACCACATGATCTTCCTCATAGATTCCCTGACTACCCTAGAATATTAGGGGAATTGACCGATTGAGCTTCCCCGGAGAGTCTTATAAATTTGTACGACCAAACCAGAGGGGTTAGGCTAAGTGCACTGCCCACAGGGTTGTGGTGATTCTCGGTTAGGACCAGAGGGGATGGCTGCGAGTACTTCCCAGAGGGTTTCCTATTAGTGGTTAGCTATTTGCCTCACTACTGCTTGTTGTCCTGTAGACTGATTATTATTGTATATCTTCTTGTTACTGCCTGTTGTTTACTATTACTGTTTACTGCTTACTATACTGTTACCTACCATATACTCACTGACTGTTAGGCACAGATCGTCGGGTGGTTGCCTATTGGGATTTACTCTCACACCCTGTTTGGGCCATGCTTTTAGGCCCAAGCAGACTATTTTTTTGTAGGTATAGACAAGGAAAAGTGCCCTTCGACTTCTGGTACTTGATTGCTTGGAGCAGGAGATCATGGGACCAAGCTATGGCTTGTGATGCTAAGGAGTTTATCTGTGTACCTTTCTTTTATACTTTGGTTTGGCACTATTTTATTTCCAGCATTATGACTTGTTTGGAAGCTTTCCTAGACATATGTATCATGCATAATTTCATATATATATATATATATATATATATATATATATCTGTGTGTGTGTGTGTGCTCCAGCTATTTACTGCTTTAGTCTTCCGCTGTTACTCGTGTATGGATTGTTCTATTTCCGCTTTTTCTTATTATTTACTTCTGATGTGTACTCTTCCAATGAGGGCATAGTTTCCCCACTATCACACCCAAGGCCCTCGCTTCTAGTCGGTAGCCTCTGGAATTTGTGGAAATGCGCTTGAGGCCATGTGACCAACTGGGTACGGGGCGCCTCTGGGCGGCTTCTGGAACCAGGACGTTACAAAGTGGTATCAGAGGAGTTCTTTTCTCCTGAATTACTATTTTGAGCCTTATCTAGGGATAGGATGGATTCGTTACTTGGTGTTAAGCTGTGCTCGGGAGTAGCTAACTCGTGTACAAGGAAAATCCAATCTACCTCGCTTATTGAATTTTTCTGGTTTTGCGATGTTACAGTTGATATGATTTCACCTAGAGTGATTCACATGACTTGTGTTGTTATTTTTGTTGCTATTATGGTTCTATTTCTGTTACAACCCGATGAGATGAGGGTATTCCATCTCATGCATCATATAAGCACCTGTTATAAATCACATTCCATGCATTCTTTTCATCCCATCTAGGGAGCATTAGCGATTGCATGTTGTTGTGATAGACTTGTGTAGATTATTCATACTATTGTGATAGATTCTTGATAGAATCACTACTGTTTTTTAGAGAACTTTTTATATTGTACTTTCTTGGATGAACGCCAAATTTTGGTTCTTGAGGTGTTATGGGCCCTCTTAAATTGGAAATTGGTGGATCATTGACCTTTTTGTCCTTTTATATGACTATATTGGATGCCATGCTCTGCTTTGCGGGGAGTATGGGCCCTCACGGATCAGAATTTTGCACCTTTATGCCTTATTTCTATGTTTTCTGGAATCCGGTGCTGTTTTTGAGCTACTTCCCAGAAAAACCCAGAATACACGGAGTGTACTTTGTATATAAACACCGTGTAGTTTTTTTTAAATGTTTCACTGACTGTGTGAGCAGGAACATGATGTTGTGGAAAATCTTCTGGAACACACCGTGTAGGGTAGGTACATTCCATGTAGTAGTGATCCGTGTACTCGGTTGTGTCACTAAAAACACGGGCCAGGGAAGCTTGAGTAGAATATGTCATGTTTGGTAGGAACACGCAGTGTAGTTTTGTTCCAGGTACCCGGCTGTGTCACGAACAACACAGGTTGGTGTTATCTTCTCCTATACAGGTCGTGTTTGTTCAGAACACGCCGTGTAAGGGTCAGCCGTGTATCCATCCATGTAACTAACAACACAGGTTGCCAAAACCTTCTTTAGTACATGCCATGTCCATGGGAAACATGCCGTGTAGTCTAAGTTTAAGTGGACCGTGTAGGTTATCCGTGTAAGATGACTCGGGCATGGGAGTAGAGTTCAAGTACACACCGTGTGTGGGGACAACACACCGTGTAGTTTGGGTTGTTACATGACCAGTGTGGTAAGAATACATGCCCATGTGAATGGCTTAAGAGAACATGTCGTGTAGTTTTTATACACGCCATGTAGTCGTGTTTGGTAAAACTTGAATGTTTCCTTCTTTTGTTCCTCTTTTGTACTCTTGTGTTCTCAGTCTTTGATAATACTGATCTAAGGTGTGCTTTTAATCTTTCAGAGCTATGACTCTGATACATCCTCTGGTTGTACATCAGTTTCCTGATGGTGATCAGAAACCAGATATGGTCGATCAGGATCCTCCTACAGATCCTCCTGCTATGCCAATTTTGGCACCAATAGTTATACCCATCATAGGAGCTGAAATGCAGTTTAGGGAGGACTTCCTGAGGATGACGCAGACTTTTCAGGGAGCACCACCTCCTACCCCGTCGATGGCCGAATTGATGTGGGTATTTCAGCAGTATCATCCTCCTACTTTCTCAGGGGATGGAGGACCCTAGGCTGTCGAGTCATGGTTAGAGGCCACACTGACTATCATTGAGCATCTCGAGATACCCCTAGAGAAGAGAGTGAAGTTGGAGACCTATATGCTCTGTGACACCACCAAGAGGTTTTGGGAGGTGATCTCACAGTCAGAGAGCCAGCAGGGTATGTCTTGGGATGAGTTTCGACGTACCTTCTATGACTACTTCTATTTGGAGACCCTGATGGTCGATCGAGCCCGAGACTTTATGAGTCTGCAATAGGGTACTCTTTCTATTATGGAGTACTCGTCCCACTTTACTGAACTGCAGCGTTTCACACCGATCCCAGTAGGTGATTATTTGTTCCTTTCTAGGAAGTTCTAGGATGGTCTCAGGCAGGAGATCCATTCCCAAGTGAATATCTTTAGGTTGACCTCGATATCCTCTATCGTCAACCAGGAGCTTATCACTGAGCGCAATCTGAGGGATTCTGGAGCAGTGAGCTAGAGAAGTTCGACATCCAGAGCTGGTTTTCCTCCTACGGATAGTAGGAAGTTCCGCAGAGAGTCTCCTCAAGGAGATCAGGGCAGGTAGGATGTATCTTCTGGCAGCCAGGTTGTGTGCTACTAGTGCGGTAGGAGTGGGTATACCAGGCCCCAGTGCCAAAGAGATCCGATGGAGTACCGATCTTGCGGAAAGATGGGCCATCTTCAGCACTTTTGTCAGATCTTCTCCCCATCAACTGGTGGTAGAGGTTCTTCTATGACACCGCATTCTGGAGATTCTTCGCCAGTTTCTCACCAGTCTAGGAACTGGAGTTCTTCCAGCCGTTCGGGCCGAGGTGGAGGTTGCGGTCGTGGTGGTCAGTCACCCGGTCATCAGCGACAGCAGAGTGGATCTGCTCAGAGTGGTCAGCCAGGGGCGTAGGGCCGCGGTACAGGCCATACTTTTTCTGTGGAGCAGACCTATCAGTATCAGGATCCCAGACCTTCTGCAGTTCGAGGTATGATCTTAGTAGCCTCAGTTTTATCTTCAGCTCTTTTTGATACAGGTGCTTCGCATAGTTTTATCTTTGTTTCTATTGTGGAGAGCCTTGGGCTCTGTATCTTTTCGTCTGCCAACATGTTAACTCTTGACATGCCATTGGGAGCAAGGACTTATAGCGTACGTCAATGCAGAGAGTTCCCTCTTGAGGTTGTAGGGTATCATTTCTTATGGTATATCTATGTCCTAGAGATGATAGGTTATGATGTCATTATCGGGATGGACTGGTTGGTTCCCTTCCAGCCGGTCGTCACCTTTTATCTCCGTAAGGTGAGTTTCGTATCACCGGAGGGTTAATCCTTTCTTCATAGAGGTGAGTGGGATGTTCAAGCAAGTCAAGCAGGACTCGAGCATCATGGGTTAGGAGGAGTTACAGCCCAGATCGCTAGTCTTTATCTGGATGACCAGGGGACTTCACAGTTGTACTTTCCTCCAGTGGTGGATCTTTTCAGAGACATATTCCCAGAGGAATTTTCAGGTATACCTCCATAGAGTGAGGTAGACTTCTCGATTGAGCTCATTTCTGTAGTGGCACCGATGTCCATTCCTCCCTATAGGATGGCTACACCTGAGTTGCAAGAGCTCAAGAAGTAATTGGAGGAGTTACAAGCAAAGGGTTTCATCCAAACCAGTACTTCTCCTTGGGGTTCGCCTATCCTTTTGCGAAGAAGGCAGACGGTACCCTTAGGCTTTGCAAGGATTATCGGAAGTTAAACCAGTTGATGGTCAATAACCGATATCCCTTGCAGAGGATCGACGATCTCTTCGATTAGCTTCGAGGATCCAGAGTGTTATTAAAGATTTATTTCAGATCCGGTTATCATCAGTTGCACGTTAGACCATAAGATATACCTCTTACAACTTTTAGGAGCAGGTATCGTCTATACGAGTATACGGTTATGCCGTTCGGTCTCACGAATGCACTAGAAGTTTTCATGGCACTGATGAACCAAGTGTTCCATCCTTACATGGATTCCTTCGTCATGGTCTTCGTGGATGATATCTTGGTGCACTCTCACACTCGACACGACCATGATACAAATCTTGAGATCATTCTGAGTACATTGATAGAGCATCAGTTATATGCTAAGCTCTCAAAATGCCACTTTTGGATGGATCAAATTCACTTTCTAGGTCATGTTATCTCAGAGACAGCAGTATCAGTGGACCCAGAGAAAGTGAGAGCTGTAGTTTCCTGGGAGCAGTCGAAGAATGTCTTTAATGTGTGGAGATTCCTAGGGCTGGCTAGATACTACAGGCGCTTCATACAATACTTTTCACGCCTAGTATCACCATTGACAGGTATGACCAAGAAGGGGGGAAAGTTATTATGGTCAGATTCTTGTGAGTCAGCCTTTCAAGAGCTGAAGGGAAGGTTGACATCAGCACCGATACTAGTCTTTCCAAAGCTAGGAAAGAGATATACTATTTTTTGTGATGCTTCAGGTATCGGGATGGGCATCGTGCTTATGCAGGGAGATGGGTTCGTTGCTTACGAGTCTCAGCATTTGAGGCCACACGAGAGGAACTACCCGACTCATGATCTGGAGTTGGCAGTTGTTGTTCATGCCTTAAGCTGTTAGAGACACTACCTTCTAGGAGATCACTTTGTGGTTTTCACCAACAATAGGAGTCTAAATTATATCTTCACTCAGTGTGATTTGAATCTGAGATAGTGTAGGTGGGTCGAGTATTTTTAGTCTTTCAACTTCGAGCTCACCTATACACCCGGAAAGGGAAACACAGTGGCAGATGTGTTGAGTAGGAGAACTTGGATTCAGGCAGTTCAGGAGGCCAGTAGTGAGTGGCATCTTATGGCTCTGTTCTCTGAGATGCACTTGTAGGTGCATGACAGACAGGGAAAGACTTTCCATTCTTCTTTAGATGTTACCTCTACTCTTCTTGATCGGGTACAGATGAGGAAACTATCAGACTCAGAAGGCTTAGTCCTGTGAAAGAGTGTGTCCGGATAGGACCCTCTTCCTGGATGGACAGTGGGAGAGGATGAGATCTTGCGTTTCCAGGGACACGTATGGGTGCCAGCAGACATACGTGAGGATCTATTGTGGGATTTTCATTCCTCAATTTAGGCAGTTCAGCCTGGCATCACCAAGATGTATTGAGATCTTCATCTCCAGTACTGGTGGCCAGATATGAAGAGAGATGTTGATGGTTTTGTCATGAGATGTTCTACTTGTCAGCAGGTGAAATAAGAGCATCAGAGACCAGCAGGACTTTTACAGAAATTACTCATTCCTGAGTGGAATTCGAATGACGTCGCGATGGACTTCTTGACAGGGTTGTTGAGGTCACCCTGAGGGAGTGATGCTGTTTGGGTTGTCGTCGATAGGCTTACGAAGGTTGCTCACTTCTTGCCGATTAAGGAGACCTTCAATGTTGATGAGTTGGGATGGTTGTACATCTGAGAGATTGTAATTCTACATGGAGTTCCATGCTCCATTATTTCGGACAGGGATGTGCGCTTTACTTTTCGGTTCTTGCAGGGACTTCAGAAGGCCTTGGGGACAGAGGTGATTTTGAGTACAGCATACCATCCCCAGACTGATGGCCAGTCCGAGCGTACAATCCAGGTGCTTGAGGATATGCTTCGAGCTTGAATTCTAGAAATTGTTGGTTCTTGGGAGAAGCATATCCCTCTTGTAGAGTTCGCCTACAACAACATTTTTTAGGAGACTATTCAGATGGAACCTTACGAGAATTTGTATGGTAGGCCATGATGATCACCCTTATGCTGGCTGGAGGCAGGAGAGGCAGCTTTGTTGGGACCTCGTCTTGTTCAGGAGACCTCTGAGCAGATAGAGTTGATTTGGAAGAGGATGGCTACAGCATAGTCATGGAAGAAGTCTTATGCTGATCAGCGGAGATGACCTCTAGAGTTCGAGGTCAAGGATTAGGTTTTCATGTGTGTCATACCGAGGTTGGGACACAAGAGTATTCGGAGACAGGGTAAGCTTTCACCGTGGTAAGTCAGGCCATTTGAGTTGGTGGAGAGAGTTGGGTCAGTCGCCTATCGGTTGTAGTTACCTCAGAGGTATCGGGCTATGCATGACGTCTTCCACGTTTCTCAGCTCCGGCGTTACTTTTCATACCCGTGTCATGTCTTCCAACCTGAGGAGGTTGAGCTCGAAGCAGATGCATCATTTGAGTAGAATCCTATCTGGATTTTTGATCGCAGTACGAAGGTTCTCTGGGGATAGTATGTTCCTCTGGTATGGGTGCTATGGCAGCACGGGCGAGTACAGGACGAGACTTGGGAGAGGGAGGCCGATGTGTGATCGCAGTGGCCAGATCTGTTTACGGTTTCTTCTTCTACGCCTCACTAGGGGAAATTCGAGGATGAATTTCTTTAATGGGGGAAGTTTGTAAGAACCTGGATCTTCGTTTCAGGTATGTTTATCCTTTTTCTAAAGTTTTTGAGAAAAGAGGAATTTCTAGAAATTTTTTAAGTACACGCCGTGTACTCCCTTGCCACGCCAAGCTGTGTGCTTGCCGTGTCCGAGCTACACACATGGTGTGTAGGGATGAAGTGGAGGCCGCATAAAGAAGAGTGCAGGAAAAATATAGTACACACCATGTACTCAAGAATTACATGTCGTGTATTTTATTTTTTTCATTAAATGGACTGGGGTCATGCCAAATCGACAATAACGTCTTCTTCTAGAACTCGTTTAGCCGATAGACATCGTACAGCCGCAGAACCTCTCTGAATCTCTGTGCCTTCATCCGTTCTCCAAATCGACATCTGTCGATTATGTTGGAACCATAGCGGTGATTCCTTCCTTCTCCCATATCCTTGTTTTCCAATTCCAATTTTTTCTTAAGTTATCATCGGTTGAACTTTTTGGACATTTTCTTAGATGTTCAACGTTCTAAGTAGAATCAATCTTTGTGGCACAAGTATATTGATCTCCTAGCATCCAAGTAGGTGGTTTGTGCCTTACCTTTTGATGTCTTTGAGTTTTATGTACAATTTCCACCAAAACTAATGAATGGGGTATTGCGTATTTACCATTTTTCCCTTATGGTTATTCCCGCCTTTCTTTCATGCTTGTGTAGAGGTAAATTGGTCATGTTTGTGAATAATTGATGTGCTTGGATGTTTTTCCAATGCTTTGTTCTGTTTACAACCTTTGGGGATTTGTTAGCCTTGGTTTTTTTTCCTATTTCCATGCCTAGTGATCGTAGAATGGACTGATGATGATAACATGCTTGTTTGTTATAGACCGTTTAGCCAAGTATCTATATAGGTGTACTTTGGATAGCCAAGTAGCTCTATAGGTGTGCTTTTTCCTTATAGAATTATTATGCACTGACTGGCATAAGGTTATGAGAACCTGGTGGTATAGGATATAAGGGATAGACCGAGTGACCTTACTAGTGATTCCTTGACATTATAGGCTACAGGGGATAGATCGAGTGAGCTCCCCAGAGTGCCTTGAATCTTATAGACTACAAGAGGGTAGACCGAGTGAGCTTCCTCAGAGATTATTTACTTTTTTAATTGCTTTAAAACCTTTTTCCAGACTAGAGAAGGAATTTACTGAGTGAGCTTCCTTAGAGAGTCTGTGATAGACCTGAAACTATAGGAGGAATTGACCGAGTGAGCTTCCTCAGAGAGTTTCTAGACTTTGGGGCCACGAGGGTTAGACCATATGATCTTCCTCAGAGAGTCCATGACTACCCTAGACTATGAGGGGAATTGACCAAGTGAGCTTCCCCAGAGAGTCTTATAAATTCGTATGACCAAACCAGAGGGGTTAGGTTGAGTGCACTGCCCAGAGGGTTGTTGTACTTCTCGATTAGGACCATAGGGGATGGCTGTGAGTACTTTCGAGAGGGTTTCCTATTAGTGGTTAGTTGTTTGCTTCACTACTGCTTGTTGTCCTATGGACTGATTATTGTTGTATATCTTCCTGTTACTGCCTGTTGTTTACTATTACTATTTACTGCTTACTGTATTGTTACCTTCCATATACTCACTGACTATTAGGCACAGATCTTTGGGTGGTTGCCTACTGGGATTTAGTCTCACACCCTGTTTGGGCAATGCTTTTGGGCCCAAACAGACTATGTTGTTGTAGGTATAGACAATGTCAAGCGCCCTTCGAATTCTGGTACTTGATTGCTTGGAGTAGGAGAGCATGGGACCAAGCTATGGCTTGTGATGCTGAGGAGTTTATCTGTTTACCTTTCTTTTGTACTTTGGTTTGGCACTATTGTATTTCCAGCATTGTGACTTGTTTGGAAGCTTTCCTAGACATATGTATCATGCATCATTTCATATATATATATCTATGTGCTCCAGTTGTTTACTTCTTTAGTCTTCCACTTTTACTCGTGTACGAATTGTTCTATTTCTGCTTTTTCTTATTGTTTACTTCAGTTGTGTACTCTTCCAATGATGGAATAGTTTCCCCACTATCACACCCAAGTCCCTCACTGCTAGTCGGCAGCCTCTGGCATTTGGGGAAATACGCTTGAGGCCATGTGACCAACTAGGTACGGGGCACCTCTGGGTAGCTTTCGGAACCAGGATGTTACAGTACACACTACCCATTTGGAATGTTATATAATTAATCCTTAATGTATCATGTTATTTTAATTTATAATTCAAATTATTTTATCTTAGGGTATTTGATTTAGAATTTACCATGTGGAAAAGGGGTTTCTTAACTCAATTTCAATTCATTGAGTAATACTTGTACTTCATTAACAATGTTACGACATGATTATTAGTGAAATTGTTTCTAATAGAATTGTTTTTTATTTCAAATGTTTTTTTTATTTTCTACACATAATCACTTAATTGATTAATTCTCACTTCAACGATATGATCTTTGTAATGATTCTTCATCTCAAATTTTCTTCTTTGGAACACATGTTATGTTATACACATATCTTATTTTATGAGTTTTATCTACTAATAATTTTATATAATGTAACATGATTCATATTATATTAATTTTAGTGTCCCAGTCTTAACATAAATGGATATGACATTATTTTAGATGAATATTCGGTATATTACAAGAATATATGCTCGAGGACCATAATAGTTTAGTGTCTTTGGAAATATAGAAATATAATATTCTATCCTGGTGAACAATCTTCAAAATATCCAATACAGATCCTCCCATATATAAATCCTACTTAAAACCTTTCTTTATGACCTAGGTAGAGGAAACATAAAAAATGGGTGAGCTCAAATGCTCAGTAAGGGTAAACATGGGAGATATGTAAGCATAACATGACTATAGGTGTATGATAACGTGATTGAAACATTATAAGACCATTACCTTCATATAAAATATCATAATCAAGAGTCATGGATTAATGATTGGTAGTTTATAAGACATCAATCATAAAGAAATCATGATATTAATCCAAGAAATCATAACATAGGAATAAAACATAGACTTGTGTCATATACATAAACTTATTACATTGTGAATATGTGTAAATAGAAATAGGTTTAATCATTAATTTATGGAGATGGGGTTTGGACCTTTAATAAATTTTTGGACTTGCAACTAGGTACATGAATAACATTGTGAATAGGTAATCAGTTTCACCCATAAAAATCATTCCTTAGAGGTCAAGGATCATTGCCAAAACTTATTAGGGAACTTCATGGGGACTACACCTACTAAAAAGAAAACACAACCATCCCTAGTCATGGTAATTTCATTATAAGGTATGAGATTACCCTTTCTTCCCATTATAGATAAATTTTCCCCATATTCCCATAGTGGACCAGGTTTCCCTATCTTCCCATAGTGGATTGGGGAACACCTATTTCCCATTTTAGATCAGAACACACATCTTTCCCATTTTTTGGTTCAAGACCATCTAATTATTTCCCTTCATTATCTAATGAGATATAAATCTTTACCCAATGAATTAGAGGTATATATAGGTCCCACCCATCACATAATAAAATTACACAGGATAATAAAACATGCATCATTTCATGACCCATAAAAATATATGTGTTTTATAAACATCATATAATAACCCATTAAATGAAATGGATGTCATAAACATTTCATCATATCATTAACACTAGAAAATTTATTAGTCTCATAATAATTTCATCAAATAATAAACCATGAAATGAAGTAGTTTTCAAAATCATACAACCCATGGAAGAGAAACGGGTGTCATAAACATTATTCCATCAAAACATAAACCATTAAAATAATAATATGAATGGTATTCTTGGACCATATACCTAGTGATGCATAAACTATAATAAAGTATGTAATCATATATGGAGAAAAATTTTGAAAGATCACATGGGACATTTATTAAGGAAAATATACTTTCCTTGGAAATAATTTTCAAAAAACCATTTAAAAAATCCTTTTCATATAAATATGGATTTATAATTTCATTTAAAATATTTCTTGGGGACAATATATTTTCCTCTTTGAAAATTGGTTTTTAAAACATAGATAATTTTGAAAACCTTTTTCTTTTAAAATAGATTTCAATAAATTTTAAAGGATTATTGAATTTATTTTTATATCATTTTTTATTTTAACACACCTTAAAATATCAAAAATAAATATTGAAAACATTTTGAAAACCTTTTTCCTTGAAAATGCCTTGAAAACTTATAAATTAATCTTAAAATTTAATTTGAAAACATTTTTCTTTGAAAATAATTTGAAAATATAAAAAATAAGGATTGAAATAATTTTAAAACCCATTTTATAGAAAATTTCTTGAAAAATTTATAAATAAATCTTGAAGTTATTGAAATTATTTTATTTGAAAAAACCTTTTGAAAACGTGTAGAGGAATATTTTAAAATCATTGAAAACACTTTTTAAACAATAAAAATTTTTGGAAACCTTTTTCTTTAAAAAACATTTTAAAATCAATACATTTTTAGAATAATAAGAAAAGAATTTATTTAAAAATATCTTTGTAAACTTTCAATTTAAGAATCAAGTAAATGATGGTTAGGATGGTGTGTATGTCTGTACATGCCAAACATTCCTTTCGCAACTTAAAAAGTTTAGAAAAGTGACATGATATGAAAAAAAAGGAGATCCCTTTTAAAAAAAAATTTATTAAAGAGTTAAAAAATAGTTAAAAATTTCTTTTAAACATTATATTGAAACATTTTGGAAAATATTTTTAGAAAACATGGTTTTTTGAATAAAAAAATTATGAATGAAGACAGAAATAAAGTCATATTTTCTTAAAAAACATGCTTAATTATTATAAGTACAAAATATTGGAAACATGATACTAATATATGATTATATAATTAATAACTATAGGATAATTTAATTAATTAATGTTCTTAAGATATGGATCATAATATTTCATCAATGGTGTCATAATCATAAATAATCCTGATAAACAATGAGATTGTAGCAATAAACAATTACCACATTGGTAACTTTGAATCATAATACACATGATAGAATAAAATTACATAAAGATTAAAATATATTGAAATTAGTATATTAATTGTATAATATATAAAAGGTCATTATAAACACCCCATAGAAAAATATATGTGCATAACATAGTATGTATTTCAAAGAAGGTGAATTGAGGCAAAAATTACATTACCGATTTTGTTACATTTGAACCATAAACCCCAAGGAATAAATATCATAAAATGGAAATGTAAATAAAAATAAATTTATTTATAATAATAATAGAATATATTCATGAAAAGTATATACACTATGCAAAATAAATGAGTGGTGAATAAGGCATGAGTCTCACAGAAATAAAAGTTAGATGAGAAAACTATTACCTTAAGTATTGACTTTATTTATACATGTTAAAATCTCCTGTATAATAAGTATGATTTTATTATAAATATACCATAGAACCATATTATCATATATCATACTATATATTATTTTATTATGACTTTATATTACCCATTTATTAATAATTTCATGTTAATTTTATATTTCAGTTAATATCATCTTTGTTTTTTGTATATGTTTAGCTTGTCATTCTTGATCCCCTTACCTAGATCATAATTTAATTATTTAAAAAATGTAAAACAAGATATAAATATCATATATATTCATTATATAAATATTTATAATAAAATATAAAATTTATAAATATGAAATGGAATACATCGTTTATGGAGACGGTAGGTTGTACGTACGCATGAATGATGTTTCTATTTTCTTATCACATTGAAAGAAAGAAAGAAAATGACATATATGTATATATATATTATATAATTCAATTAGAATAATTATTTAATATATATATATATATCATATAATTTCACTATACCCTTTCTTAATACATTCTATGTAAAATGTGAACGAATCACATCACTTTGAGGAGGTGGTAGTCCACACATCCACAAACAAAGTTATCATATTTACACAAAATGAAAAGCATGAATTTATCTATTAATTATTAATTTCAGAATCATAAAACCTAATAAATATTATATATATCATATAAAAATAGTATTTATATTATAATTCATAACCATGAGAGGTGGTAAAGTAATAAAACAAACAACATCGTTTTGTAGGGCGATAGTCCTCCATTAACATGAACGGTATGTTCATTACCAATTTCATGGAAGTGAGTTTAAGTTTAGGTAAAACCATTAGCATAAAAATAGTATATTTATTATTATTATGTTATTATATAAACATTCAATAGGAATTATTTATTTGGTTGAGAATGAAAATAATACAAAAGAGATTTTTTTTTTTAAAGATGGAGGCAGGGCCTCTTATTAGAATAAAGTAAAAGATAGTTGCCAAGAAGAGTACAAGAAAACAAGGAAAAACCCAAAGTAGTAACTACTTACCAATATTTTTCAACATTTGTTCACTTAGCCTCCTTTCTTCTTCCTGAAGGGAATTCTAGTCAACCATTCCACAATCGTGCCCTCGACCTCTCGATATTCCCCTACTTGAATGAAGAAATTGAATCCTTTTTAAAATCATCTCTGAATCAGTACTTTAAAAATCAGAGTTTTCCTCCTATCGTTCCTCTAATTTGTCAGGATAAGTGTCTCTTATAATAGGCATCATCGTTCCTTCAATGGTCTTTTCTTCAGCTGGGTCCACAATCTCCTCATGTTTTTTCTCATTAAGAGAGATCAGTGTTGAATCCTTTATCTCAATGTCACCAATATTCTACTTAGATAAAGAGGCAATGTTACCTACAATTGAATTTTCAACCACCACAGGAGTGGAACTAGGGATTTTTCTTCTTGTAGGAAACCACCTTAAATCCTTCACTATCCACAATAGTCTTTGAAGATTTAGGAAAGGCTATAGAGTCAGATTCTAAGATATGTTTACCTTTCTAGTTACCTGAAGAAACCATCCTTTCCTGTGAGATCTAGTGATCCACCTATAACTAGAATCATTTGCCTATATTATAAGTATCTTTGATGTGCACATTCACCTCTTCAAAAAAGATATCACCCTAAGATATCATCTTGTTTTCAGAGGTGGAGGCATTTGGATAGTCTCCCATTTCTGGAAAAACACTTTTCGCCTCTATCTTCTGCTCAATTCCTAGTTTATCATCAATTTTACAAGGTACATGATGTTGTGGCTGAGGAAGAACATTAGCTTTCTGAGTCTGAGTTTTTCTTTTCTTGAGACACTTCCTCACATCATGGCCATGAAAACCATAGAAGCTTCAAACTATAGAGTGCCTACAGGTAGATGATTCATGGCCAATAACATCTGATTCCTTATAGAATTTGGGCATTTTTTCATAAATGATCTTCAACTCAATAATATCATCATCAGTTGTAAGAATTACTTTTTCAACAAGAGTGGACCCTTGTTCGACCTCAACCAAGAATCTATCGAAGTGCCAAAAATGAGTAACTTCAGTTTCCTTTTCAATTTTGATCGGGATACTGATGGATAAGGAAATATCCTACAAGATTTTAGGATGCCATAGAATCAAGTTTAAACCATAAACTGATACCCAGATTTGAGTAGTGGAGTTACCAACCTCAAAGGGATTTAATTTTTTATCCCATTCATGCAAATGAATAATCCCAGGTTTAAGTGCTATTGAACTGAAGCCCCAGGCTCGAACATTAAATTATTATGAAGGGAAAATCATATAAAAATATCCTCATCCTAGCGATACACACTTCCAAGATGAAAAACCTCAAATTGACAAAATCTGCTCCTTGAAATCATCCATTTTTAGAGGCTAAGTACCTTTAGGGAGAAATAAGCGAGCAATAATTGAGAACTCATCCATTTTAAGTCACTCAAATACCACGTCAGGATCGGCTTTAATATGTTAAGTACTCCCTTTTATTCAAATGGAAGGATAAATTACTCCTTTGAATCTTGAAAAAGTGAGATTAATTAAAGAACCATCATCCAGAAAACCATGGCTACTGATCGTTGGATCAGTTTGAGGTACCTTAAGATCCTCAACTTTAACACTATGCCCATCCTCACACTGTAATTTAGGCCTTTCAGGTGCATCAGTAGAAACCCTTGTGGTTCGACCCACAATATCAACATAAAGACTTTGCCCCTCTTTATATTTAGGTCCAAATATCTCGAACGCATCATGCAAAACCGACTTCAAAGCCAGAGACACTCACTTCTCATATTCAACTCCCACTCACTGGGGATCAATCTTTATAGGTGATGTACTCTCGGACGAACCCGTAACAGCCCAAATACAAAAGATCTTTTGGAAAGATTTTAGCTTTTATTCGTGAAATTATTTTTTGTAGACCGAAGAACTAACTCAATTTGATTTATTATAAAATTGAGGGTTGTAGATTTATAGGATGTAATTTTGTATCTTATTTTGGCATGGTTTTGATGATACAAAGTGTCTAGATATGTGTTATGAATTGAGGGGGCTGAGTGATCTTTTATAGTGGAGGAGGAGTGGCATTCTAGTAAGTACAAAAAAGAAAACACTATTGAGAGGTCTCTCTTACTTCATGTGCCTCCAATAATTTTCAAAATTTGATCCAAGAGGGTAATTGTTATAAATATATACATACAATTAATTTGGACATTTTTCTAGGTTATTTTTTCACTTAAGTTATAGTTTAATGACTATGTAATCTCATATTTACATTAAATGTTGTAATTAATTTTAATAACATTTACTAATGTTTTTTGTAAAAAATTAATCTAACCTTATTAGAAATTATAAATTATTATTATTCTAAATATTGAATCCATTTTTCCTTATTCTAATAAAATAAATGGATGAAATTAATTTAATATTAATATCACAAACGGGATGAGAAAATGGGTTTTTAAGGAAAAAAGTTCAAATGTTTGAAATGTTTTTATATCCAATTTCATTGTGAAATTGGTCCCAATGACCTAAATTGGATCAAGTGATGTATTATTGAACTATTTATAATTTAAAAAAAATAATATATAACTTAAATATATAAATAAATTAGATGAAAAATTGTTTTGGTATTAAAATTCAGTATTTTCACTATTCATCAAAAATGACACTTCTCCAAAAAATTACAAAAAATCATGCAAAGAAAATTTTGATATTATTATTTCAAAAATTAAGTTTATTTTCTGAAATAAGAATTATGAAATTATCAATATTTATATTTAAAATGGGTTCTCTAATAAAAGGAAGTAAAATTACGATTCAAAAAAATACATCTTTTTATTCATAAAATTAGATTTATCTTTATATTATACATATCAAATATATTGGATAAGTATAAAAAATATTTATTGAATATAGAATATATAAATTTTATTGAAAACATTCTTTAATTTTGTATTGTTTAATTTATTGAGATAAAAGAGTGTTTATATATAGAAAAATTGTTTTCTTAGAAAAGGAATTTATTTATTTTCAAACAGTTCTTACTTTCATTTCTAACTAATTGATAACAAAAGAATTCATTTTATAAAAAAAAAATATTTTCACAATTTCATTAACCTTATTGAAAAATTTCATTCTAATGTCAAGGTGACAACTATAGTATTATTTTAACTATAACATTAATAGTGTATTGTAGTTCGGTAAAACTAGACCTTGTGTGTAACTCCAGCTATTGAAGGGACTCGATACGGTGACTAACAAAATCAAAACATATTGTTTCATGTAAGAAAATATAATCCAATTTTTTTTTGTAGTGTAATATTAACTTGGTATTTCATATAACATAATCCAAACTTAGTGATTTATTATAACAAAATCTATATTCAGTGTTGTGTGAAATGAAAAATATCAAAAATATTAAATTAATTTGAAAAAATAAATTCAAAAAATCTTGGGGTGTTACATTCTACCCACCATAAAATAAAAATAATCCTCAAAATTCATCTAGGTTTTCAATGGTTAAATAATTTAAAGTTCCTTTCATAGAAACCCATATCATAAAAATGAATAGTAAAACATTAAAAAGGGAAAGTTAGAAATACAACGGTTACCCAAATTAAATCATAACTAGGTTTCCACGTCAGATAACATAGGTGGAAGGTGAAAAAATAGATGTGGAAGAAAAGTGTAAATAATCATATAGATTTATAAAGATCACATATCACAAGAAAGTGGGTGATCCAGAGAAAGTTAATAGTCAAAAATCATAAAATGAAGAAGTGTGAAAGAGGTAATTCATATCCTAAAAATAATGATAATAAGATAGAATTTTATTTCAAGACTCTTTTTCTAATGTTTAATTATTTTCATGAGAAGATATACATACTTGGTTATAGCATAATCTCACACTTTGTTGTGCCTTGATCAATTTCAACTTCATCTCTTATTCCACAAAATGAAGGTGAATTTTTCATATCAAAACCATTAGAATATCATGAGATTTATAAATCAAATTATCAGTCATTTCATATATATTTATCACAAAAAAAATGGATAGCACAAGTTATCCAATATGAAAAAATTATAATATGGTACTTTATTCTCCAAAACCTTATTTGAATTTTAACATAAACTATTCTATAAATTTTAACCTTATAACCCTAATGAAATATGAAAACCAAAAACTTTAGGAAGAAAGTCACTAAATTTCTAAAATCTAGCATAACATTGATCCACCGTACATCAAAATGTATCTATTATTGTCACATGCCAAACATGTGAATCCCTTCATTGTATATTCTCTTGAAACCTGGTGATAACCTAAATTACTATAAATCCTTATGGAAAAAATTCATATTTCTTTGTTCCAAAGTTTATTTGATGTATTCCTTAAATCAAAAAATGTTGTAAACTTCCTCTGTGATAACATATAACACCTTATAAAAAAATCCTTAATTAGTTACAAAGTAATCAGTACCATACAATTTACATATTTATATCTGATATATATTTATCAAAACATCATTATTCCAAAATTTGGAACATATTTAGGGTCATATTTCTCTTAATCATGTGTTTCCTATGAGTATCACCAAGCCATTAAATCACTTTTCAATTTCACTAGAACCATTCAACATATTATTATAAATCCTTAGCGAAAACCATAAATGGAACAATCCTTATATATTTCATGATTAATATAACATAATTATTGAATCCAGATATATAAACATTGTAACGACCTAATCTTCCACTGTATGTTTCTCTATGAATAATACAATAGCTTGTGTTGTACGCAACTTCGAGTTTTAGCAAACCACGATCAATCAAACGAGCCATTTCAAAAGAAGTTATGAATAGTAATAACCACTTTTTGAAATTTTATAAATTTTATTTTTCAAAATTGTGTTCATTTTTGGATTTGGAATATCAAAATAATCTTAGGGTGAATTTTTGGTATTTTTTTAAAAACTTTTAATTTTCAATGAATAGTGAAAAACACTACATTATTGTTTAAAACCGAATTTTTATTTAAATAATTATTTTTAAATTTAAATTTATTCTAATGAAAAAATAGATATATAATATCTATATTAATTCAATTTAGTTCGTTATAGTCATTTCATAATAATATTAGATATAAAAAAATTATTGAATTTTTTAACGTCTTTTACCCACCTTCTAGGCACATTTGCAAATTTGGATAAAACGTAATTTTACTGATTCTGTGAATTGAATTTCAAAAATCCAAGAGGCACGGTTTACATCAGTAATTAAAATTTGGTTCAATAGGATGAAAATAATTTTTTATGAATAGTAACTTTTGAATTTTATTTACCACGGTTAAAAGTAAATAGGGTAATTAAAGGTAAAAATTATATTATAATTACCCTAACACAAGTACTAATTCTATTGGATAAGTTTATTTCGACCAAAATAAACCTTATGAATAAAATATGATCCTTTTTGATCCACTTGGATTAGATTAGGAAATTTATTATATTTTATTTAAAGAAGAGTTAAAAGTGTTAAATTAAAATTTTAATAACTAAAACATTTTTAATATAGGGTTATACATAAGATAAATTTGACTATAAATATTCATTAGAAATATAAAAATATTTCCTACATAATGGTATTTTATTTATAATTTTTATACATTAAATAATTAAATTTATTTATTCCCCAATGATGATGCAGTAATTACCTTATTAATGAAAGATTAAAATAATTGATATTTTAAATATTAAAATAAATGTATATTGATACTTTTGATTAATTAAAAGAATTTTATGGGTTAATATGACATGTTATGGTTGATTAAAAAAAATCAAAGTGATAAAGTTGTTATGGCTTTCACAAAACCAAATACCAAATAGTGTCAAAATTGACATAAATGAGTGTTTAAAACAAATATTATTTTATTAAATTATATAATAGTAATAAAAATATAAGGTTTGGCCAAAGGAATTATATAATTATATATATGTCATTAATGAACCACTTTAGTTTTTATTAGCATTTTATAGTAAGTTTATTAACCATGTATTACAATAATACAAGAATACATGGTAAAAGTTAAACTATTTAACTAAGAGTTAAATATAAAGGATAAGGTTAATATAGTGACCTAAAATTGTCTAAAACCTATTGTTTGTGAGTATTTAGATCCATCCCCTCCTTATCCTCTAAATAAATATATTTTGATCCATTATAAACTGAAAATTATTTTATAATAAAATAATATTTCAATCTTTTTCTAATGTGACCCTCACCTCTCTTATAAAAGGGTACTTCCCCATCTCTTAATTTCACACCTCCAAATCCATTTGGCTCGGCCAAACCCTACTCAAATATCCTCCCAACTACTATAAATTCAACCTAGAGGCTTTAATTTGATTATAAAGCTATCTTAAGTATCCATTTTGTTCAAATCAAAAAAAAAGAACCCAAAGAAGAGGTAATTACGTCATCACCTCTTTCAATGTTCTTTTCTTCTTCCACTTCCTATTTATTTGTCTTTTCCATAAAAAAATAATAACCCTAGTACCTTATACATACTTTTCTGTTATTATAAATATTTTACAACCATATTCATTATTCTATCCATCGTATGAATGACAATGTCACCATACGTGTGTACATACGGCTTACGGTCTTCACTTCATGGTGTAGTTTGTTATTCAACGCTTCATTATTTGGATGGGTATAATAATGAGTATAATTGATATAAATAATAAATATAACATTTTAATTATTCCATATATATAATATATCATCCAATTACATAATAATTGACCATCAATATAATGATATTTTCTCTCGTGAGTACGTACAGCTTACCATCTCAACGACGTGATGAAATTTCATTCCCTATCGTAACCATTAAAGAATAATTTTAATTTGATGATTAAAAATAATGTTTAAAGAATTTAATATCATTTTTTATATGAATCAAATACATCCTATCCATAAAAAAACATTACTTATGTAACAAAACATATAAAGGAAAATTAATCAGTTAACACTCGAAACAATGATACTACTAAAATATCATTAAAAATCAATATTAGATCATATATAATATTATATTTTGGTATGTTGTTCTTATATAATTTAATATAAATTATTTCACCATTATACAGGAGGTTAACTTACCCTCTACTAAGGAAAAGTACAAGGTAAGGTTTAATTTTACTATCTCTTTATTATCTGAGGTTGTTTGTACGTAAGTATCTACTGGGACTTCTTTATCATCCACATTTGTTCTTCTTAAAAATGTATTTAAAAGAATTTTAATATTTCTTGTAATATGGGTTAAATTCATTTATACCCTTGTTTGACTTTTTATAAAAAAAAATTAAAGGAATCTTTCCATCGTTTTCTAAACAAGGTACTTTATGTATTTTTTGAAAAAATTAAGGAAAGAATGTTTTTTTTAACTTATATAGTGTGTGTGGCCATTTTCTGCCATTATAACACCTTAGAAGAATCCCTTAGAATCTTATAAGACTATTTTCAAAATAAATGTTTTTTTTATAATTACATAACTTTTAAATGAATACAAAGTAGAAAGAGATATTTCACTCAAATAGTTTTTGGATTGATTTCATCTATGTCAAAATCCATCATTAGATTTTACATTTATTTGAAGTTGATTTATTATAATACAATCTTCCATATTGTATTTAAAGTTTTTTGATATGTTTGACTATGGATGTGCTATTTTTATACCATTCATGGTTTATGGTTAAAGTATTGACATTTTGTATGATAGTTTTAATACAAATTTTTATATTATGTTTTGACATTTTCATATGAGGAATGAATTAGACTTATTAAGTGATGGGAAGGGCCTACTATAGCCCCTTGATGCATAGGTAGGTCTAATGAGACAAACTAGTGTCTTGGAAAAATTCCTTGACAAAATCTTATTTGTAGTCTTGGAACGAGGCCTTGACTATATGGTTATGATGTCTAGAATTATACATTCCATCATTATGAAATTAGATATTGATTTTACATGTGATTATTTGACTAATGTAATATCCATGTAAATAAGTAAATGCCATTATTTGATTTATATTTTCCATAGTATATTGAAGTTTAAGTTTAAAATTTTTGTGGTTTATTATTATACATTTCCTTAAATGTTTGTGTTTATTTATGATAGTCTCTGCTATATTGTTATCCTTATTGAGCATCTGATTTCACCCCTTTCTTATTTTTTATTTTTTCCAGGATACAAAGAAGTATATTACAATTAACCTACAGGACTAGGCTAAGGGATATGAGTGTGTTAAAATAGGACACAATGTTTTTGTTTTTCCATTTCATAATGTAATGTAAAACTTATTTTTGTATCTAATACTTCCAAGGCTATTAAAGTAATTGGTCTTTCGGGAATTGATCTCTTGTGATCATGAAAATGTTATGTAATAATGCACCGACTCTGGGTAAATGGGGTCAGGGAATTACAAACACATTGATTATTCCAATTCATCCTTAATCCATTAACAAAAATTCATCATATTATTCTTTAATACCAGTTTCCTAAAATATGAAATATAAATCTTGTCTTAACATTCATTAAACTCAAATTAATAATTCTTACAAACAATACAATTTGAATAGCACGTAGATTTAATATGTCGCTCGTGGTATTTTTATCAGAAAAATAAAAACCATTAATCATACAACATTTTTGATTAACTTTATGATATTTAAATTTAAGTAATTAATTTTAATAATTCCCATACTTTCCACACATAAAACATTCAACTGTTGATAATAACTTTGGGGGGACAATATTTCCATCCATTATATTAACTGAAAATTTCATTTTCCCTTTGTAGTTTTTTTATTTATGTCCTTCTTTTCCACTGTGAAAATATCTTCTTATTCCCATAAGGCATTTAATTGGGTGGTTTCCCATATTCTCATCCTAAAGGATATTAAATCTACTTTATTTTATGGTATCCATTACCTGAATTCTTAGCAAACTCTTTCATATTCTTATTTAGTGTGTCTGGGAGTTGATTAAGGTTCTTGTTGTTAATCATGTTCCATGAAAACGGATTAGTCATGATTACATTGTTCTTCACTCCAGTGATCATCCTACTTGACTTCTCATTAGAAAATATTTTTCCACATTCATCATTAACCCAGTTCCTTTTGGTCCCCTCCATTGACTTAAAACCTGAAATAACTAAGTGAGAAACGCTTAACATAGTATAAAACCACATAATGATGAAAAATTACTTATAGGATGTCAAAACCATGACACCTACTTTTAAATATATGAAATTTTAGTCTTATCCTTAGATAAATTCCCTGAAATATCCTTAGGGATATCGCTAATGTTTTCTCATCCTAGTTTCTAAAGGATGACTGAACCTTTACTTTGATACCAACAATAGTGACCTAGGATTACCAAAAATGTATATTACATCATTTTATATGAATATGAATCACATTATAAGAATACATTCCTAAGGAACATAATATTTTATTGTCTTTGGAAACTTGGAAACATAATCTTTAATCCTGGTGAAATGTCTTCTATATCTTCCTTAAAGTTCATTCCCTTTAGTAATCATACTTAAATTATTTATTCATAAATTGGGGAAAGAAAACCTAAGAAAGGGGTGAGATCAGATGCTCAGAAAGGTTAAATAAGGGATATATGTAAGAATAACATAATCATAAGGGTATGAAAATTTGATCATAACATTAGAAGATCATACCCTGTATATAAAATATCATAATCAAGATTCATGTCATAAAGATTAGCAGTTAATAAGACATTAATCATAAGGTAATCAAGAGAATAAACCATGAAATCATAACATAGGAATAAAACATAGACTTATGGAATACACATCATCTTATAACATTGTGAACATGTGTAAATAGAAACTTGTTCTCTCACAATGTTAAGTTCATTGAATCAGTCCGTTACATAAAATTATAGACATGAAAATAGGTCCACGCATAACATTGTGAACATGTAATCAGGTTCATTCATAAAAATCATTCCCTATAAGTCAAGTATCATTACCAAAACTTATTAGATAAATTCATGGGGACTATTCATACTAGGCATGACACAACAAAATCCCCAGTTATATTCCTTTCCTTATAATTGATTTGGTTACCCCTTCTTCCAATACTGGATCGGGTTTCCCCATATTTTCATAGTGTATTGGGTTTCCCCATCTTCCTATAGTGGATCATGATGCACATGTTTCCTTTTTTGGATCAAGAAACACTTGTTTCCCATTATGTATCAAGCCTATTAACTTATTTCCAATCATTAACTTATGAGATATAGGTCTTTTCCTAATGAATTTGAGGGAGATATAGGTCCCACCCATAACGTAATAAAATGCCACAAGATAACAAAATTTTCATCATATCATGACCCATAAAAAGTGATTCATTTCATAAACATCATATCATAACCCATAAAATGAAATGTGTATCATAAACATTTCATCATATCATTACCTATTGAAAATAGATAGGTCTCATAATCATTTCATTAAAACATGAACCATGAGAAGAAGTGTGTTTCAAAAGAATATAAACTATGAATGATAAATTGGTTTCATAAACATCATTCCATCAAATCTTAAACCATTTAAGAAATATTATAAATTATATTCTTGGATCATATTCCCAATAAATCATAATCTATAACAAAGTATATCATCCTAGATGGATAAACATTTTGAAAGATCTCATGAGACATTTGTTAAATAAAATATCATTTCTTTTAAATTCATTTTCATAAACCCATTTCAAAAATTATTTCCTTATAAATAAGTCTTTAAATTTTCATTTAAAAAATTTCTTGAGGAAAATATATTTTTCCCTTTGAAAAACAATTTTTAAAACATAATGCATTTTGAAAACGTTTTTATATTAAAAAATATTTAAAAATTTATAAATGAATCGTGTAAATATTTTAAAACCCTTTTTATTTAAAAAAACCCTAAAAACTAATAAGGAAATCTTAAAAACATTTTTAATAACTTGTTACTTTTAAAACACCATGAAAACTCATAAAGAAATATTGAAAACATTTTGAAATCGTTTTTCTTTGAAAATAATTTTAAAACATAAAAAACAAGCCTTTAAATCATTTTTGAAGAGAATTTCTATAAAATGGCTTTCAAAACTTATAAATAAATATTAAAATCATAAAAAACATTTTCTCTGAAAATATACTTTTCAAAATGTATAAAGGAAGCTTTGAATATCATTTAAAAAAAAATTAAACATAAAACATTTTTTAGAATCATTTTATTTGAAAAATATTTTAAAATAAAAAAATTCTATAGTATTAGGGAAAAATATTCTTTGAAAATAAACTTGTAAACATAAAAATTAATATTGAAGGAAATGATGGTCATGACAGTAGGTAAGTCTATACATGACGAACATTCCTTTGTCACCTTAAAAAGTTTAGAAAATTTTATTGATCATAAAATTATATGGATATTACTTTTAGAACATTTTTTATTAAAAAGGTAAAACATGGTAAAAAATTTCATTTAAACAACATATAAAAAAAATTAGAAAACTTTTTTAGAAAACATTACTTTTTGAATAAAACAAATTTTTGACTGAGGAGAGAAACAAAATAATATTTTTTAAAATCACTTTCGTAATTATTATAAGCCCCAAATATTAGAAAAATGGTACAAATATATAAATATATCATGGATAACTAGATTATCATAAAAGTAATGAGTTTTATTTAGATATTTATCATATGAGTTCATCAATGGTATAATAATCGTAAACAATCTCGATAAATGAAGAGATTGATGCAATAAACTATTACCACATTGGTAACATTAAATCATATTCCAAAAGACTTAATAAAATTAAATGAATCATAAAATAGAATTAAATAATTATATTTATGATATAAAATTTCAATTTTTATTATATACACCCCAAAGAAAAATATAGGTGCATAACATTCCATGTATCTCAAACAAAGTAAATTGAGACAAAAATTACATTATAGATTTGGTAACTTTTGAACTGTAAACACCATGAAATAAAGATAATAAAATTGATATTTAAATACCCATAAATCTAGTTATAAGAATCATAGAATACATTCATGGGTATTATATACACCATATAATAGAAATGAGTATTTATACAACATGAGTCTCACATAAATAAAAATGAGATGAGAAAACCCTTACCTTGAGTCTTGTCTTTATTTATACATGTTAAAAACAACAATATAATAAGTATAATTTTATTATAAATATAACAAAGAACTATATTATCATATATCATAATATATATTATTTTATTATAAATTTATATTACTTTTAATAACAATTTCTTGTTAATGTTGTGTTTTAGGTAATATCCACTTTGTTTTTCATATATGTTTTGACTTTTTATTATTGTTCCCCTTACATATATCATGATTAACTTATTAACATATTTTAAGACATGATATTACTATAATATATATTCATTATATAAATATTTAAAATAATCTATAAAATATAGAAATATGAAATAGATCACATTGTTCTTAGATATGGTAGGTCGTATGTATGCATAAACGATGTTTCTATTTTTTGTCGCAATGAAAGAAAGAAAGAAAATGGCATATATAAAAATATATATTATAATTAAATTAGAATAATTATTTCATGTATATCATATAATTTCACTAAACCTATCCTTAATACATTCTATGTAAAGTTTGAAGGAATCACATTGCTTTGAGGTGGTGGTAGTCCACACATCCACAAATGAAGTTATCATATTTAAAAAAATGGAAATCATGAAGGTATGTGTTATACAATAATTTTAAAAGAATAAATAAATCATTAATATCAAATATATAATATAAAAATATTATTTACATCATAATTCCCTACTATTATAGGTGGTAAAGTAAAACTGAACAATATCATTTTGTGAGGCGGTAGTCCGCTGTACACATGAACGATATATTCTCTACCCATTTGATGGAGTGTATATAATTCTAGGTCAAACCATTAGAATAAAAATATATTAGAATATTTATGATAATAATTTTATTATATAAACATGTAATAAAAAGGATTTAGGGTGTTAATAATGAAAATAAAACAAAAGAGCATGTGGATGGATGTTACCACTTCTTTGAGTAATTCTTTTTGGTTTGAACCAAAGGACTAACTTGTTTTTCTTTATTACCAAAGTGAGTCTTATAGTATGAGATTATGGAAGATTTGATAATATTTTTGAAGTTTTTTTACTATTAAAAGTGGATTTAGAGGTGTGAGGAAGTGAGGGGGTGAGTTCCCTTTTATTGTGGAGGAGGAGTGGAATTCCTGTAAATATAAAAAGGTAAACACTATTAAGAGGTCTCCCTTACATCAGGTGCCTACAATAATTGTCCAAATTATATAAAATAGGGTAATTAGTGTAATTATATCCATCCAATTTATTTTTTACATGTTTCTAGGTTATTTGGCCACTTAAGTTAATGTTTAACCACTAAGTAAACTCATTTTTTCCTAAATCGTTGTAATTAAAGATTATTACATTCACTGATATTTTTGGTCAAAAAATAAGATGAAATTATTATAAATTATAAATTATTCTCATTAAAAATATTTGATACATTTTTAAAAATTAAAAGCATAGATTTTTCAGAAATTAATTTAAAATTAATCCCACATATGCAATGAGAAAGTGGGTTTTTAAAGAAAACAATCCAAAAGATTGAAATGTTTTTGTATCCAATTTCAATTTGAAATTGGTTGAAATGAAATAAATTTAACTAATTTATATATTATTGAAATAATTTTACTTTAAAACAAAATTAATATACAATTAATCAATATGAATAAATTATATAAAAAAATTTTGAATTAAAATTCTGTATTTTTCACTATTCATCAAAAAATGAAACATCTCAGAAAAATAACAAAAATTCACCCAAAATAAATTTTGATATTATGATTTCAAAAATGAAGACTATTTTTTAAAATAAAAAATTACAAAAAATTTAAATTTTATATTTAAAATGGGTTCACCATTAAAAGTCAGTAAAATTACCTTTTAAAAAAATACATATTTTTATTCATAAAATTGGATTTATTTTTATATTATACCTATAAAATATATTGGATGAGTGTAACAATATTTATTGAATATATAATATATAATTTTTTTTCAAAACATTCATTAATAAGTATTTGTTTATTTTATTGTGATAAAATGGTGTCTATATGTAGAAAAAATAATTTTCTTTGAAAGGGAATTTGTTTATTTTTTAGAAATTATCACATTAATTTATATATAATTGATAACCAAATGATTAATTTTATAGACATGTTTAAAAGATATTTCTAGAATTTATTTAACCTTATTCATAACTTCCATTCTAATGGATAGGTGATAACTATAGTAATATTTTAACAATAATATTAATAGTATAGTGTAGTTCGGTAAAACTCAACCTTGCATGTAATGAAAGAAATAGAAGGGACTCATTATTATGTGTAATAAAATCCAAACATAGTTTTCTATGTACTAAAATCAAATCTATGTTTTGTTTGTAGTGTAATATTAACTTGTTGTTGAGAATAACGTAATCTAAACTTAGTGATTTCGTATAACAAAAGTTATATTCAGTGTTGTGTGAAATGAACAAATATTTAAAAGATTAAATTAATTCAAAAAAATCACAAAATATTGGTGTGTTACATTCATGGGATTTTAAAGACTAATTTTAATTTATTTATTTCATGGGGATTATGATTCAATATATACCAATGTGTTAAGGTTTTATTTCAAAATCTCATCACTATTCAAGATTGGTTAGGTTTAAGTATCCATTGGGGGAATTATATTATCTTTTTATCTTCAACCCAAAATATTATATTCTCTAATTTTTATTTTTTAAAATTATAAGTTTTATTTCATTTTCCTATATTTTTTACTTATGAGATCAAAATAATGATTTTATATAAAATCGAATCTATTTTCTATTCAGTCTGGAATCTTTTACTTCCATGTCCATATTTTCCTTAAAATGTTTTAAAAATGTTTTTACTATTCTGTAATAATTTATTAAATACACTTTTATACATGATTTAATTTTTTAAAAAATGTTTTAAATGGAATATTCTTATCATTTTACCAATAGGGTTCTTTATGAAATTTTACTAAAATGTTAAAGGAATATTTGTTTTAACTTACTCGACATGAATAGAATTTTCATCTATTATGACCGATCAATACTTTGAGGATTCCTTTATAAGTTTCCATGATTATTTTCAATGAACATGTTTTTCCTATCATTTTGGTATTTTTTTACTAGAATTTATTTTCAAAGTGAAAAGGTAACTTTACACAAGAATGTTTTTAATGATATATTTATATTATTTCTATTCATCAATGACAACGGATCTTTATTTTATTTATGATCCACTAGGGATATGTTCTAACTATACCATCCTTATTCATTCTCTGGATGTTTTCTGATCAGTTTGATTATGGGAAAATATTAACATTTCATACGCTAGTTATTCAATGTGAATGTTTATGATGGTTATTTATCGAATTTTTATTCTTCCCATTAATATGATTAATTCATTAGATATAGTAAGTGATGTCCGGGGATCGGTATAACCCCTTGATTCATTAGTAGGTCTCATGAGAAAAACTAGTTTGGGTATTTGGATGATGCAGTACCTATAAATTTATGATTTCTTCTAAAAAGTCCTTGATGGTATGTTTATGATATCTAAAATTATTCATTCCATCATTATGAGATTTTTTTTATTAATGTCTATGTGATTATTTTAATAGTTATGATATCCATGGATAAGTTTCAAGCTCATTTGATTATTTACATGGAATTTTTTGATAATTATTTATTCGTGGAATATTATTCTTTATGCTTAAGTTACTAATTAATGGAATGTAATTTTAGTTATTTACCTATCCATATTTATCAAGTCTTATTTAATTATAGAGGATTACCCTATACATAACCTTTACTAATAATTTGATCTCACCCTTTATTTTTTTCCTTTCCCCATGATATAATGAAAGAATATTTTAATGAGTTCAAGATTTTCAAATAATTACTTTCACTGTGTTTTATATTTTATTTTCCAATGTAAAATGGAAAGAATGTATATATTTAGTTTACCAAAACTAATAAACTATTCAATCCTTTTAGATGTGATTGTTTGTATCAGGTACCAATTTAATAAA
Organism: Viscum album; assembly: GCA_963277665.1. Classification (NCBI taxonomy): domain Eukaryota; kingdom Viridiplantae; phylum Streptophyta; class Magnoliopsida; order Santalales; family Viscaceae; genus Viscum; species Viscum album. The sequence continues at coordinate 1,721,562,358 of OY728137.1, forward strand.
GAAACTATAGGCTATTAGATTCTAGGGTAGGAGTCTTTACTTTTTGTATGAAAGTAAATTTAGTAGAAACCTTGAAAACTAGATTTAGAAAATTATATATTTGGGAACATAGTCGTATGATTGACCTTGAGGATATTTCTAATTATAAGATAATATCATAATGTTTTTAGTAATTTAAAGATTATATATCTTTCCTAGAAATACATCCATGTATATATACTAAAAATGGATTTAGTTTTGGAATATATGAATCTAGGGGTAACATCCCTAAAAAGAGTTATATTTTTATCCATAAGTATGGTGCATAGTGAGTGTACCCACACCACACTCCTAGTTTTATGATCTTGTGGGATATGATTGGTTTAATTCACTTTTTCTCTATAAACCATAATTATTAATGAGATAATATAACCTATGGAACTATATGGTATGATATTGTGATATGGGATAGACTTAAAGTGTCTTATGTTATTAATTCAAAGGTTAATCATAAGTTTAATTTCATAGGCACCCTTTATGAGGTTTTATGTGATGTAAATACCTTAGATACAATTATGGTAATATAACACTTTGGTTTAGTATATATTTTAGTGAAAAAATTATTTTAGGACTAATTATTTTTACTTTATGGTCATATGTTTAAAGTTATTGATAACCTTTATGGTTAATTTGAACATTAATGTAAAGGTTGTTATGGTTTATTAAAATTTGAAAATATGTATTTTAGTATATATATAACCATGGGATTGAAATATTATTTGGTAACTAAGTGATTAATGTTATTTTATAATACCACTATATATTTGGGAGAATTATATTATTAAAATAAATGGAAATACATTTGGATTAGAGGGGATTTAATTTGAGGATGAAATGTGGAATTATCTTATTGAAGTATATATGTTTTTAATGTTTATTTATGATGAATCAAGTTATTTATGAAAATTATTACTATATATTTGATATTATATGAGTAGGTAATATATATTTTTGGTTATTTTATTAACTAGTTCTTATTTATGATAAAAATTAAATTAATATTAGAAGAATATATGATCAAATCCATCTTATTTTTTGTGTTTTGAACTTGGATGGGATATTTTTAAAAAATTTATGGTAATTTAGTTATAAAATGATCTATATTTAAATTTGGGTATTGGTGTTGAGGCTTTGGAAATAAATGTTTTATTTCTTCATTTGAAGGATTATTAATTTTATTTATTATCTTAACTTTTGTTAGCAATTTCAGTTTTGGATAATATCTAAATACATGTGGAATAGATTTTTATCCTTTTGTGGATTATGTGATATTTTAGAAGTTTATTTTAGTGCTTATTTCCTAAAAATATTATCTTTAATACTCATCATTTGGGGGGAAAGATGATATTGTGGAAAAAAATGATTAAAGTATTAAATTATACTTTTCAATTAAGTATATTTCCTTCAATTCTTATTCTATATGATAAATTAATTCCTCAAATCTCTAAAAAATATCTTATAAAAAATTCTATTCATTTTATATCATTTATGATGAATCGATGCTCTTTTCCCCACCTGTTTGGTTTATGGTTTTTTGGCCATTAACTTTCTCAAGATCATTAACTTTCTTATGATCAATGAACTTTGTCACTCTCCATTATTATTTGGAAATTATTCTTTTCTTCTATGTCCATATTTTCACTTCCTACAAATGTTATCCTATTTTGGAAACTGAGTTTTTTATTATTCCAGATGACCTTCATATTCCCCTTTTCCACTTTTCAATGGGAAGTTTTATTAACCCTTTATACGATGTGGTATTTCATCAAATTTATTTTTAAATGTTAAACCCTTGATTATCAAGATCAAGTTTAAATAGATAGGATTAAATTTTTTTAATGGGGGAGAATGTAACACTCTGATATTGAAAAAGAATACTATGTTCTATAGTGTATACGACACACAACATTGATCCTAAACGAACCATGAAATATTATTATATAAATTTGAATTATAATCTAGACATTAAATTGAAGAGTATATATAAAATTAACTAATTTATAAAATATATATTAAGGTTCTATTAAAAATAAATCTACTGATATATTATTAGTAAAAAATCCCTCAATTTTTAATAAATTAATTTTGTTATTCAAGAATATATTTTTATTAAATGAATAGTGTCAAAAATAAAATTATTGTTATTTTATAATAAATAATATGTTATTAAGTGATTAAAAATTCCTAAATTAATATCTTTATCCAATTTAATTATATATGTTTATCGATATCAAATTTGGTCCATTTAAGGGGTAATTATCCTTTTATAGTGAATATGTTAATTCCCTAATGTGGAAAACAATTATCACGATAATTGTCAAAAATAGTGAACTCAAGTTAAAATAAATAGATAAGGGTAATAAAACTATTATAAACTTGTTAAAATTTTATTTTATGATATTATTTAGACCCATAATAATCATAAATTATAATTATGTCATTTTTTAATTTAACCATGAGAATTAATTTATATTAATTTAATACTTTATGTAATTCCAAAAGTGTCTCTCCCATATCTTATAAAAGGGTAAATCTTATAATTCTTTATTCACACTTAAAAATACTTTTAGTTTAGAAAATCTATACCAAAATAACTTCCTAACATTATTTCCCATGTTTTAGATGTCATAGTTTGGGTAAAATACCAACTATATAAGGCTTAATGTGAAAAGGAAATGAGACTGATTGATGAAGGGGTATAGATTTTAACCGAATATTTTTGTTTTATTTCTTATTCAACCTCTATAAAATATTATTAAACCATGATGATATAAAAATTGAACACATTCCATATATATATATATATATATATTTTATTATGTTAAAGTAATTCCCTATGTCATTTTATTTCTTCCATCAAAAAATAAATAAAATTGGCATCCATGTGTACGATGGAATACCACCTCAGGAATAAAAATAATTCATTTTCCATAAAAAAAATATCAAATATGGTTATAATGATGTATTTAATTTTTATATGTGATATTAATGACATAATTATTATTATTAAAAGATATCATATCATATTTTTTCTTTCCTTTCTATCTATTGAAAAAAAATTCGTTTGTGTGTTCATGTAGACTACCACATCCATGAAGTGATGAGATTCATTTTCTATAACCAAATATAATTGATGTTATATATAAGTGTTTTTAAATAAATAATATTATATTTATGATTTAACTATCATACTTAAAAGATAAAATAATACTTACCTTATTTCTATCATGATCGTTAAAAAATGGAAATGTTATTCATGCGTATGTATGGATTACTATCTCTATGATTGTAACATAGTTCATATTTCATAACCAACATTCATGGTTAGTTTTAAAAGTATAATTTATGTATAAAAATGATGATTATTTCATTATTATTATTATTATATATATGATGTAACAATAAGAACCATTTCCATACTTAACCTACTGAAGTCATTTTGGACATATGAACCAAATATTATCAAAACATATGATATAAATATAACTTAAAAAGTAATTAAATATGAAATGGTAATAAATAAAATAAAATTTATAATAAACTTGAAAACTATTATTAATCATTTAATTAATTAACATATGTTTATTTTTTAAGAAGATAAATAATATACATGATGAGTCGGACCTAATGTAAGGGATTTTGTTCCAATTTCCCATCAATGAGGAATATTTTAATGTTAAATGCCTAATTTATTTTATATTGTGTATAAACATACAATTTAAATATTATATAATGAATATTAAAGCATCATATTCTTTTAATTCATAATTCAACTTATTTTATCTTAGGGGATTTGGATGAAAATTTGCCAAGTGGTCAGGGGTTTCTTACCAAAATTTCTATTCATTGATTTTCACTTCTACATATTTTACTATGTTATGCCATGATTATGTATGAAATGAAAAAATAATTATATTATATTTTAATTCCATTTTTTTATTTAAATTTTTCACACATAATCACTTCGTTGATTAATTATCACTTTAATGATATAATATTTGTAAGAGTTCTTTGTCTCAAATTGTATTTTTTTGGAAATATGTTATGTTATACACCTATATTATTTTATGAGGTGTATCTAATACATATTTGATATAATATACCATGATTACCTTTATATTCATGGTATTTAAATATTTATTTTAAATTACTTCTGTCATGAGTATTATGATTCAAAAGTTACAAAAGCGGTAAGGGTTTATTTTACAATCTAAACACTATTCAGGATTATTAATGTTTAAGTCTCCATTGGAAAAATTACATGATTTTTGTATCTTAAAACCAATATATTTTCTTCTCTTATTGATATTTTTGAAAATTATAATTTTTCTTTTCTTTTTCTGATATTATGTTCTTAATATATCAAAAGAATGTTTTTAAGGATAACCAACTTTTTTTTTAAGAAGTTTGGGCATATTTGTCTTCCATGTCCATATATTCCTTAAAATGTTTCAAAAAAAATACTATTATAAAATGATTTATAGGGTAATTTTACCCATGTTTGACTTTTTAAAAAATTATTCAAATGGAATATTCAAAAAAAATCAAATGAGGTACTTTTTGAATTTTTCTAAAAATGTGAAAGAAATATGTGTCCTAACATACTTGAAATGAATATAATTTTACATTTCCATGATCACTAAATTATTTTAATCATAATTTAAAATTTTCATGGTTCTTTTCATGGAAAAATGTTTCCCTAACATTGTGGAATTTTTTTTTATTTTTTCCTAAAATTTTGTATGATAGTTTTAAATATGAATGTTATAATGACTATGTATTGATTTTTTAATTCCCATTTAGATTATGAATTAATTGGACATAGTAAGTGTAACACCCCAAGGTTTTACAAATAAATTAAATTAAATGAATGAAACACTATGTCTCTATGAAAAATGCTTTTTTAAAGAGATAATTATAAACTAGCCATTAAACATAATTTTGTCACTTCAATGTTTTGAATTTCGAAAATCTGACATACATGATTATGATCAGTAAGTTATTTGAATTCTGATAAGACAAACTTAATTTTTTGGGGAATAGTAACCTACCCTATGAATAGTAACCTACCCTTATGAATATTAATATAACCCTTATGAATAGTAAAACAGACAAATAAATAGTGACCTCAACAATGAATGTATAATAATAAGGCATCTTATAAGTAACAATATGACCATAGTATAAGTGTTGGTATTTTTGTTATTCATAAATATTTAATTACATGTTTATGATTAATTTAATAATTTAAATAAAAATATATTTTCATAAAATGTAGTCATAAATTATTATTTTATTTTCTTATGGTTATAAGATAATTTTATGAGACCTTTATTAATTTTTCAAGGTGTTATAAAATCAGTTATAGTTTCAAATTATTATTTATCAAATAAATTATTATTTTATTTAAAAATTAAATTTATTATATTTGGAAAATTATTTTTATAAAATAGATTTCATTTTTTAATTATACATGCCAAAAAATAATTAGGGTGAATTTTGTTATTTTTCTGAAATACTTGAATTTTTGGTGAATAGTAAAATACGATAATTTACAAAATAAGCTAAATACATGATTTATTGAGTCATTAATGATGTTATGATGAGGTAAGAACCCTTGGTTTGAACTCACATGCACAAATTTCTATTTTTTCCAATAATTAAGACTATTCATAGTCTTGAGAAAAAAATAATAAACTAATGATTAAAATAATTTAAAACCCCTCCTCTCCTCCACTACAAATACCACCCCCCCCCCCCACCCCCACCCTCTTCCTCTCACACCTCTCAAAAAAAATTTAATTGTCTAAATTCAGGCCAAAAATCTTCCCAAGGATCTTCCCCACATCCATGACCTACTGGTCTCACCAAAAGGGCAATACCAAAGAACTTAATGAGGGTCTCAAGGAGAAGAGATCAAGAGGTAAAGATCCTCTTTCTTTTTCTTGTGTTTTCTTTTCAATTATTTTCTTTTCTTATACTATCTTCACCTCACCTTATCCAAGAGGAATTAAAGATACATTATTATATATATTCTATATTGTTATCATATTTATGGAAAAATTCATTTTCATTATTCCTCTCTTATTCCTCTTATTCTAAAAATAAAAATAATATCTGTGATGTGTCAATTTACCGACATCATGGACGATGTGACTTCAATTTCCTTTACTTACTACAAAAATGGTTCTAAAACCATTTTAATGGTTTTAAAATATTGTAAAGTGTATTACATGACCTTTATTATTTTCATTAATTAACTTATATTCATAATATTAACGGTATATGATGAAATAAGTTCATGATTATCGAAGAACCGCCAAATGATCTAAACAAATATCATTAATGTTTTAACTAATAAATCATCCCCATATCATAAAATTAAAATTAAAATGGTATAATTTAAGGTTCTAGAAACATTTAAATACCATATATTTTCACTTTTGTAGTTTATCTTTCTTTCGAAAATAAAATCCTTTACGAAATCACCATGGAAACCATGTAAAGAACGCACTCCAAACAATGTAAATAACAGAATATTACTAATTAATAGGTTGAATGATGTTATAAATTAATTATATAAGTATTTATAAAAATGAATTTGTTTCTATAAACTATTAATAACACTATTTTAACCATTATACAGGAGGTTTAAACAAATTTAAAGGAAGTCTAACCCATGGTAAGGGATCCTCTCTTTTCTACTTTTATTCAAGAATCACCTCTATGTTATGCATTTTTATATTTAATTCCTAATGATGGGGTATGTTTTTGAACCTCCCCCATACATCCCTTATAATATATAAATGATTATAGACCCCATTTTCTCTCATTAATCCCTCCTAAGTACACTCGTTACCATGCCTAAATTTTATAAGGTAATTCTTTACCCAATTTCCATTCTTTGGGTGAACAAACTAACTCTTTCATTATGTGGTATTAATATAATTTGTGTGATGAATTTTTGTTTATATTATGTTGCATTATTTTTATTTAAATTTTATACACATAACTATTCCATTCTATTAATTCTCACTCCAATTATATTTTTAAGGGACTTTCCTTTTTAAATCCTTTTAAAAGTATCTTTAATAAAATTAAAAAAAATTGTTTTTTATATATGGAATGAGTGGTTTATCCTAATTTTTATTATTTTTTATTACTATGATGTTTCCATTATATGTTGACATTGTAATTTTTAAGGAATGTTATTTCATTATTGTGTTCACATTGTTTATATTTTAAAAGTGATTTTTTTTACAAAAAAGAAGGTATTTTGAAAACATGATTGTGTTTTTATCATGGGTTTAAATGGGTTATCAAGTTTTTTATTCATGATATGTTACTTGGACATAATTATGTTGGTTTGAGCCAATTATAGATCAATATATAATAGTTTGAGCACTATTATAGCTCAAGATATGTTGGGTTGATCCCATTATAGCTCAAGATATGACGAGTGAGCTGCATTATAGATCTCCAATGCATTGGGTACTTCGGAGATGGAAGTTTCTTGAATATTTATTCCATGTGTAAGGATTATTATAAGAGTGATATGGTAAATATGTCTCAAGGGTACTATATGATGTTTCTATGCATGTTAATAAGTTTTTATATGATGGGTTATATTGATTTTTATGTTACCACTTGACTAATAATTTATTTCATTATATCCCTTACTATGATATTTTGAGCTCTTCCGAAGTTTTTTAATTTTCTTCATAGGTTAAAAGGATGTGTAAGAGAAGGAAGAAAGAAAATTTAAATATTATAAAGATTTTTCAAATAATTTAAGTTTAATTTGAAAACATTTATATTTTTTAAAAAGTGGATATTGTTTTTGTAGTATCCTCATGTATAATTATGGGATGTTTTGTATGTTTTATGTCCTAATTATCTAAAAATATAAACCTAAAAATATCCTCAATCTGTAATAATTCATGTTCTTGTCTAAAACACAAGATTATGTAATGTTTTAAGGTTGGGTCGTTACAGTTGATATCAAAGGATGTTTTAGATAAATTTAATGGTTAGAATGATGTTAATAGAATACCATAAATGATTTTTAATTTATGGTTAATTTAAAATTATATAGCATTTAAAGATTATAATTTTGATTTATCTAAGATATTTCTATTCAGAATGGTTTTCTATAGAAGAAATGGGGAAGCTGAGGTAGGAAGGGACCAAGAGACTGATATCTATCCGAATCTACTGCTTGGAATGGTGGGAATCAGAACCAAGTAGTATGTGAAAGAAATGGCTCAGTTGAATCAGTAAATAAATGGTGGTGGTATCCATGATAGAGAGGAACCTAATCTACCGTGAAGAAACATTTCTTTTGTGGATAACTTTATAAGGCAACGTCCTCCAGCATTCAGTGGAACCACAGATCCAGTGATAGTTGAAGGATGGATCAATGCTCTAGAATAGATATTTGATGTCATGGGATGTTCAAAACATCAAAATTTAATACAAGTCATTTATCATTTTGAAGTTGAATATGATCAATGGTGTTCTATGGGTGAGAATTCAAGAGAAAGAGATAATATTGATAGTCTCAAATGGGATGATTTTAAGAGTCTTTTTCTAGAAAATTATTGTCCTAACACTATTTGACACAGAATGGGGAAACAATTCTTGGAACTAAAGCATAAAGATGATGATTTTGTGGCAGCATATGAAGTCAATTTTATAATATTGTCTAGGTATGTACCAAATTTTACTCCAGTTTTTTATAGTAAAATTAATATATTTTAATTTAGTTTGAAACCATTTTTACGAAGATCTTTGGATTCATGATAGTTTAAAACTATAAGAAACTTTTTCACTGTGTTGAAAAATATTTGATGGAGTTTTATGAAACATATGTTCCTCGTGATGACAAGAATAATAATCGTTCAGTTTGGCAGACATTGGGGAAGAATTCATCAAAGAAATATAGAGGTAAGAAAATCAATTTCCCTTCTTGTGAAAGGTGTGGTAAAAAGAATCATGGTGAATGTATTTTAAATTAAGTGAAATTATATAGATGTATAAATTTTGAGAAAATTTCCCATGATTTTAAGGAAAATGATGCAAAAATTAATGAGAAGTCGGTGGTAAGATTCTTTAACTATACAGAATTGGGTCATTTTGCTAATGTGTGCTCGAATCTAGTCACTCAGGCAGAAAATCAATAATATTGGAAGAACAAGGGTGTGGAAACATTCTTTGCAACCACTTTAGTAGATTTTGATCCATCAAATTAGGTAGTATTAGGTATATTTCTTATTTTTATAGTTTTTTCAAATGTGTTGATTGACTTAGGGTCTACACATTCTTTCATTTCTGAGAAATTTTCTATAAATTTTGGAATTCCACCTCATGAAATGAAATTAGAACTCACGGTAAAAACACCTAGAATAAATATTGTAGAAAAAATAAATTATATGAATATACAAATCTTTATATGTGGAAATATTTTACCTATAAACCTTGTTCTATTTCCTCTAGTGGAGTTTGATGTTATTCTGGGTATAGAATGACTTTCTTTTTATCATGCTAAGATAGATTACAGAGAAAAAGAAGCTTTTTTTAGAAAGAGTTTTAGTTTGTGTACAATAATGAACCCACAAAATTGATAATATATCAGGAATATAAGAAAATGATAAAATATGGAAATGAAAGTTATCTTGCTCATATTTTTTAGAATAAAAGAACTATATAGATTAATGATGTGTCAGTGGTAAATTAAGACCTAGATATTTTTCATGATGATTTTATTAATTTTATTCATGATTGATAGGTTGAGTTTAACATTGACCTAGTTCCTAATGCTAAGCCAATTTCTAAACCCCCTTATCGAATGGATCAAATGAAACTTCTGGAATTAAAAAATCAGTTGTAGGAATTATTAGATAAAGGATTCATTCAACCCAACACTTGTCTATGGGGTGCTTCTGTATTTTTTGTTAAAAATAAAAATGGTTCAGTGAGAGTTTTCATTTATTATAGTGCCTAGAATAGCATCATTATTAAAAAAAGTACCCTTTGCCTCATATTAATGATTTGTTTGATCAGCTTTATGGAGCATAGTATTTTTTTGAACGTTGACCTGAGGTCAGGGTACCATCAGTTGAAATTAAATGATGTAAACATTCTTAAGACTGCATTTCATACTAGATATAGGCATTATGAATATGTTTTTATGTTGTTTAGGTTAACTAATGCACCTTCTGTATTCATGGATCTTATGAATAGAATATTTCATGAGATCTTGAATATGTTTTTGGTTGTATTTATTGATGATAGTTTGATATATTTTAAAATTAAGGAGAAGAATTAAAAACATCTAAGGGTTGTTTTCCAAACCTTGAAATAAAAGAAACTATATGAAAAATTCAGTAAGTATGAATTTTAGTTACAGTAAATTTTTTTCCTTGGTTACATTGTTCCTAAATATGGAATAACTGTTTAACCTACTAAAACAAAGGTTGTTGAATATGGTCAATACCCACAAATTTAACTGAGATTCATAGTTTTCTTCATTTGTAAAGATATTACTAGAGGCTTGTTGAAAAATTTTCACATTTATCTAGCCCATTGACTAAGTTAACTCGAAAAGGGGTTAATTTTTTCTGGAAAAAATAATGTCATAATTGTTTTCAGTAATTGAAAAGAAGATTGGTAAATGATCCAATTCTGAATCTACCTTATAGAAGTGGTGAATTTTTCATATATAGTAATTATTCTTTGAAGGGACTTGGTTTTGTTCTGATTCAGAATGATCAGGAAATTTATTATGATTCAGGTCAGTTGAAACCTCATGAGTTGGATCACCCTACACATGATTTGGAATTATCAGCTGTTGTTTTTTGCATTAAAAATTTAGAGGAATTATTTGTATGGGTTAAAACATGAAATATATACTGAAAATAAAATTTTGAATTATATATTTAATCAGAAGGAATTAAACACGAGACACAGAAGATAGATAGAACTAATAAAGTATTATGATTTCACGATCCATTACCATCGTGGAAAAGAAAACAAAGTGGACGATGCCATGAGTCAAAAAAATAATGCTACATTAACCATGATACATTTAGAACGTGACCCTTTGGTTAATGATTTAACGGAATTTTTCTTGGAAGCTGTTTGTGCAAAAAATTCCTATATTTATTTTAGGTGTTAGTGCAGTCATCTCTATCAAACAGAATTAGGAAATCATAGAAGGGAGACCTTGATCTATATAAAAATATGGAATTGGTTGAAATGGGTAAGTTTCTATAATTTAACCATGATAAGGATTGTATTCTGAGATTTGGAAATAGATTATGTGTGCCTTGTGATTCTCAACTGAAGAAAGAATTGTTGTACAAAGCTCACAGTTTTCTATTTTCAGTTCATCCTAGAAACACAAAGATGTATAGAGAACTTTGAGAGTATTACTGGTGTGATGGAATAAAAATAGATATTGCTGATTTTACCATGAAATATTTGACATGTCAATAGGTTAAAGTAGAGTGGAAATTACTGAAATGGATACTTCAACCTTTACCAGTTCTAGAGTGGAAATGGTAAAATATATTCATGGACTTCATTGTGGGACTAATGAAGACATATTGAGGTAATAATTCAATCTAGGTTATTGTTGACCGACTGACTAAAACTTCTAATTTCCTTCCTATTTGAGATGCTATGTCTTTGGATCATCTTTCTCGACTGTACCTCAAATAGGTTGTCAGGTTACATGGTGTTCCATTTTTCATTGTATCTGATCATGATCCCAAGTTTACTTCTAGCTTTTGTAAGGGACTTCATAAGTCATTGGGAATAAAATTAAATTTCAATACAACTTTTCATCCTCAATCATATGGGAAGTCAGAATAGACAATTCAGACTTTAGAGGATATGCTTCAAGCTTGTTCAATGGATTACCAGGGATGTTGGGATCAATACCTTTCTTTAGTTGGGTTTTTTTACAATAACAGTTTTCATTCAAGTATACAAATGGCACCTTTTAAAGCATTACATGGGAAGTGGTGTCAAACTCTAGTTTATTGGGATAAATTTGGAGAAAGGAAGTTGATGGGGCCAGAATTAAAAGAGTTAATGGTAGAAAAGGATCATATGATTCAATAACACATGAGGAAATCTCAATGTAGGCAGAAATGTTATGTATATAACAAGAGGAAATACCTTTCTTTTGAGGTAGGTGATCATGTTTTCCTTAATTTATCTCATTATAAAAGTGTTATGTGTTTCGGTAAGAAAGGAAATTCAGTCCAACAGTTCATTAGACCTTATAAAATCTGGGATAAAGTTGGACTAGTCACCTACCGAGTAGCTTTTCCTCTGAGTTTTTCTCAGGTACACAATATTATTTATGATTCTCTATTGAGAAATTATGTGCTAGATTCATCTCATGTTTTGAGCCCAAAAGTAGTTTAGATAAAAGATAACCTTTCTTATAAATAGAGAGTAATTCAAATTCTTGATCATCAAGAGTAAGTATTGTGGAATAAGTTAATCCACCAGGTAAAAGTTTTGTGGAGAAACAACATAGTTGAAGAAGCAACATGGGAATCTGAAAATGCTATAAGGCAAAGGTACCCTCACTTGTTTAATAAGTAAATAAAATTATGATGATGCAATTTCCAAAAGGTGGGGAGAATATAACACCAAAAGATTTTACAAATAAATTTAATGAAATGCATGAAACACTAAGTCTCTTTAAAGAAACACTTTTTTAAGGAGATAGTTATAAACAAGCCATTAAGTATAATTTTTCTGCTTCTGTGTTTTGAATTTTAAAAATACGACATACACGGTTGCGATCAGTTAGTTATTAGGATTCTGATAGGACAAAATAAATTTTTTGGTGAATAGTAACCTACCCTTATGAATAGTAACCTACCCTTATGAATATTAAATTGGAAAAATAAATACTGACCTCACCAATGAATGTATAATAATAAGGCATCTTATAAGTGACAATTTTACCAAAGAATAAGTGCTGGTATTTTTGTAATTCATAAATATTAAATTACACATTTATGATTAATTTAATAATTTAAAAGAAAATTTATTTTCATAAAATGTATTTATAAATTATTATTTTATTTTATTTTGGTTATAAGACAATTTTAGTAAACCTTGATTAATTTTTTAAGGTGTTATAAAATCAATTATAGTTTTAAAATTATTATTTATCAAATAAATTATTATTTTATTTAAAAATTAAATTTCTTAAATTTAGAAACTTGTTTTGATAAAATGGAGTTCATTTTTGAATAATACACGTCAAAAAATGGTTGGGGTAAATTTTTGGTATTTTTCTGAAATACTATAATTTTGGTGAATGGTAAAATATGATAATTTATAAAATAAGCTAAATACATGATTTATTGAGTCATTGATGATGTTATGTTGAGGTAAGAACCCTTGGTTAGAAATCACATGAACAAATTACTATTTTTTCACAATAATTAATATTATTCATTGTCTTGATAAAAAATAATAAACTAATAATTAAAATAATGTAAAACTCATCCTCTCCTCTACTATAAATACCACCCTCACCCCCCTCTTCCTCTCCACCTCTAAAGATTTTTTAATTGTATAAATTCAGCCCAACCCTCTTACCAAGTCTCTTCCCCACGTCCAAGACCTTTTGGTCTCACCAAAAATCCAATATTAAAGGCCTTAAGGAGGATCTCAAAGAGAAGAGATCAAGAGGTAAATATCCTCTTTCTTTTTCTTGTGTTTTCTTTTCAAATCGTTTCTTTTATTATACTCTATTCACCTCCCATTTTCCAAGAATCATGAAATATCTATTATTATATATATTATAGATTTTTATCATTTTTATGGAAAAATTCATCATCATTATTCCTCTCCTCTTACACTTATTCTAAAAATAAACACAACGTTCATGATGTGTCGATTTACCGGCATTGTAAATGATGTGTCTTAAATTTAATTTACTTCCATCAAATATGGTTGTAAAACCATTTTAATGGTTGGAAAATATTTTAAATTGTATTATATTACCACTTTTATGTTCTTGAATTAACTTATATGCATAATATTAAATCTATATGATGAAACAAGTTCGTGATTATCGAAGAACTTCCAAAATGATCTAAACAAATATCATTAATGTTTTAACTAATAAATTGTCCTCATATTAGAAAATAAAAATGAAAAATTGTATAATATAGGGTTATGGAAACGTGTAAATACCATATCTTTCCACTTTTTTAGTTTTACTTTCTTTCGACAATAAAATTTATTACAAACCCAACATGGAAACCTTGTAAAGAATGCACCTGAAACAATGTAAATAAAAAAATATTACTAATTAATGGGTTGACTGATGTTATAAAATGATCATATAAGTTGTTATAAAAATTAATATATTTCTATAAACTACTAATAACACTATTATAACCATTATACAAGATTTTTAATCACGTTTGAAGGAATTTGAACCCGAGGTAAGGGATCCTCTCTTACCCACTTTTATTCAAGAATCTCCTCTATGTTATGCCATTTTATTTTTAATTTTTAATGATAGGGTTTATTTTCTCACCTCCCCCATAATTCTCTTATGATATATAAATTAGGAGATACCCCTATATATCTCATTAATCCCTCCCAAGTACACATGTTACCATGCTTAAATTTCATAAGGGAATTCTTAACCAAATTTCCATTCTTTGGGTTTACCTTTTAGTTCTTTCATTACATGGTATTAATACAATTTATGTGATGAATGCTTTTTTAAATTATGTTGTATTATTTTTATCTACATTATATACCCATAAATATCCCATTCTATTAATTCTCACTCTAATTATATTTGTAAGGGACTTTCCTTTTAAAATCCTTTTAAAAGTCTCTTTAATAAAATTCAAAATGATTGTTTTTTTATATATGGAATGAGTGGTTTCTCCTGATTTTCATGATGATTTATTACTATTATGTGTCCATTATATGTTTTAATAGTAACTTTTAATGAATATTATTTCATTATTTTTTTTCACATTTTTTATATTTTAAAAGTGATTTGTTTTACAAAAAAGGGGGTATTTTGAAAACATGAATGTGTTTTGCTCAAGGGTTTAAATGATTTATCAATTGTTTTATTCATGATATGTTACTTAGACATAGTTATGTTGGGTTAAGACCATTATTGATCAATATAAGAATGGTTGATACCCATTATAGCTCAATATATTTTGGTTTAACCCCATTATAGATAAAGATAGGATGGGTCAGCCCCATTATATCTCTCCAATGCATTGGGTACTCTAATGATGGAAGTTTAATGAATAGTTATTACATGTCTAAGGTTTATTGTAATATTCATGGTAAATATATCCCAAGGATACTACATTATTTATCTATTCAAGTTAATAATTTTATATGTGATGGGTTTTATTGGTTTTTATATTATCACTCGACTAACGATTTCTTTCTTTAAATCCCTTACTAATCTATTTGTGCTCATCCCAAGTTTTTAAATTTTTTTCATAGGTTATAAGGATGTGTAAGAGAAGGAAGGAATACAATTTAAATTTCATGAATATTTTTCAAAGAATTTATGTTTAATTTAAAAGGTTTTATATTTTTGAAAAAGTGGATACTATTTTAGTAGTATCCTCATGTATAATTATGGGATGTTATGTATGTTTTATATCCTAATTATCTAAAAATATAAACCTAAAAAGATATTCAATTTGTAATAATTCATATTCTTATCTAAAACTATATATTATTTAATTTTTTGAGGATGGTTCCTTATAGTAAGTGATGGTAGGGTCCCTCTATAGCCCCTAGATGTATTTGTAGGTCTCATGACACAAACTAGTTTAGGTATTTGGTTGAGGCATTACCCATTTATGTATGATGTCTGGGAAGGAGGCCTTAACTGTGATTTTATGATGTTAAAAATAATAAATTCCATCATTAGGATATTATTTATTGATTTCCACATCGATGACCAAGGTTTCAATTATTTAACTAAACATAAAGAGATTTAAACAATAACATAAAGAGGAATGGACCTAGAAAAAAAATGAGATATTACAAGATACCCATTATGATTTGGTCTGTATTTGAGGTTGAACTCCCAAATAAATTAAATTGAATACCCATGTGACCCTAACAATGATGAAGATGTGATATTTCTCTCCATAATATATTATTTTCTATATAAGTGGGGTTTATTTTCCCTTTTGAGATACTTCCATAGAAGGAGATGTGATTTTATAAGTGTTGATTCTAATGATATTTGACTCCCTTCCACTCATGTGAATGCTCGGGACTAGGGGTGTCTTGATAAATTATAATACACAATGGTTAGGGATTTTATTCCCACTCTTAATAATATTTTTGGGTTTTTATACTTCTATATATTAACATGTGGATTTTATTCCAATGAATTTGACTATGTTTTGATTCATGTTGCAAACATATCCATGGTTATGTCACCATAGGGATGTTATTACCTTTCCAATAGATATATTATCAGGATGTAATGCCAATGTATTAGTAAATTTATTATCATAGTGATTATATGGCCTTTGATATGATATGGAATTTGGACATACTTTCCACATTTTAGTTGTTATATTTTTATAGAGAATTCTTCCAATTAAATATGAATTGGGATGGTTTTCCTAGTCAAATATTATGGTATATGTTCAAATAAAACTTGGAACTATCCAAGGTAGGTATATTCACCCTGGGTAGTTCTGCTTCACTAATATTTTTAACATATGCAATGTTATTTCCATTGCATGTTTGCCTTACATTCGAGAAAGTCACTCTATACATACACTTTCTTTGATGGATATATTTAGAGATGTTGTTAGTGGAGGACTAATAAGTTTTATTCACACTCTATCTAGGAATATCAGGTACCAATGTAGAATTCATGGTTGTATGATTAGATAAGGTAAAGGGACCTATGCTTGATGGTTGATTTGAAGCTTATAGGTATTTGGGAGTTAGGGACCATAAATGACCTATGGGAATGTTTTACTATATCTTATATCTATTTTATTTACATTTGGGTTATTTTTATACTATATAAATATATGATATCTTATTTATATATGTATAAAT
Organism: Viscum album; assembly: GCA_963277665.1. NCBI lineage: Eukaryota > Viridiplantae > Streptophyta > Magnoliopsida > Santalales > Viscaceae > Viscum > Viscum album. Next base: position 1,721,579,515 of record OY728137.1, read on the forward strand.
TCTTGTAATTATAACCATTCATTTTGTTATAGCATTGGTTTTATTTCTATTGTGTCTATAATTTAGTTGTTATATATTCCATTTATCCTAAATTTATTATGTGATGAGGTTTATTATATTACTTCTACTATAATTTATGTATATTTTCACTAAATAGAGTATAGTCTCCCAACCTTTTCATATAACCCCTCACTAGAGGTTGGCTATTCTGGGGTATAGGGAGGCATTCTTAAGGTATTTTACACCAGGTTCGGTCATGGTGAAGGTGAACCTAATGAATGATTCTATAATGTGGTATCATAGAATAATTTATTTTATTATAATTTTCTATTTAATATATGGTAGATAAGATATAGGATATTTTAGATGATTATTATGGATCTTAATCATTGGATTATCTAAGACATATAAGAGGTATGCCCACATTACCAGTGATGAGATTATTGTTATTTGTTTTTTATTTTATAGTTGGATTACTTTTATTGAAGATGATGAATTATGATGTTAATTTATGGTTTATTGGTTTCTAATATTGTATTAGGGTGGTAAGATGGTGTGAGTTCATGTATCATTCTTTACATGTTAGGTTCACATGACATTCATGTGCTTTATTATGTATAACCACTATGATCATGATATGTATCTTCACAATTTAAAGTGTTAGTAGAAACTGATATAGTTTTTTCATATATAACATGTTGGATAAATTATATTTAACTGAACCATGGTTTTAATATGTCATTATTAAATTGAAAATTTGAATCACTTATAAATATTATATACCTAGGAGTGAGATTGGTTAGTTTGGGCTATAGAAAGTGCCCAAGGTTATTTAATACTTCTAAGATTATAGGTTGTGTGTATGGAATAGTGGGATTCTTATCCTATTACTAATTACCTTATTTTTTATGTTCAGGACAATTATATATGTGTTCTGAGTCATGCATTTATAATTATAGTGACATGATACAATGATGATTTCCTGTCAATTTAAAAGAGGGAGGGGATGAGCATACCCTATTGGGTTTTTACTCAAATCCTCTAATTATGGATGTACCTCCTTTTGATCAATAGTTCCATAAAATTTTGGTTAATGTTATTTAGTCTATGTGATGTGATACTTTTAGAAGTGAATCATACATATTTGATCTAACCAGAGAGTTCATAGTATATAATCTACCTCTATTTACTAGATCGGTATACCTCGGGATAATGAGATATTCATGGACTCAATGTAGGCTATCTATGATCATTTAGAGATGAACCTTGATGTGTGGGTAAAGTATTTAGTGTATATGCTTTGAGTTCCATTGAGGTGATGATGGAAATTCCTTGTCTTAATAGATTGGTACATGAGACTATCTTGGAATGGAATTCATGTAATTTTCCTTTATAATTTATTTCCTATGACACTAAGAGAAAATGGAACTTGGGATTTTATGCATATGGCTCATGGTAGCATATTTTTTATTGACTTGTCTACTTATTTTATAGATTTTCATTATTTTACATATTTACTAGTGAGTGATGAGACTGCCAAGTTCCACCAATTTATAGGAGGACTAAGACACTCAATTATTTCTGTGGTGCACAAATTTATTCTTACACCATTTTTTTAGGTCATGAATTAGACCCTTATCACAATGAGGAACCTAAATAGAGACAAACCTTTTGGAATTCCAGGGTATTATATTAGGTATGGAATCAAATATTCTGTTAATTAAAACTAATTTTTCAATTATTCTCACTAAAGTGGCAATGTGTAGGCCAGTTAGGGACATTTTTCTTCTTCTTCTAAGTGTGGAAAGTTTTATCTAGTGTATTATCAATGTATCAGACCAGTTCATAGTCAAACGTAGTTCCACTAAACTCTAGTGGAGTGTCATTCATGTGATAAGATTAATTATATTTCATTTTTATGCTAGATTTATACTCAACAAGTTAGTGTTTGTGGTGGTGTCTAAGATCAAGGATCAGTTAAAAGATCAAGTGTGGTATTGTAGGGTGGTGGTTGGAGTTATTTTGGATAATCATGGAATGAAGGTGGTCAAGGTTTTCAGGGTTAGTAGAGGTAGTACAGTAGTAATCCATAGGGTAGATAGGGTTATAAAGGTTAGGGAAGAGGCACAAGGTCAGGTTAGATTAAATCCATTGAGTCAAAACTAACTAACTATGATTAGAGTCCTTTGATTGTTCAATGTATTAACTTAATGGAATCTATCCTCACTTTATCTCTATTTGATATAGGTTCATCACCTTAATTAATAAGTACTCATTATACTAGTAATATAAGAATATTTATTGAGTACCTTTGTGGAGTTATGTATATTGATACACTCATAGGGGTGCGATTTGAGGAGATTCTTTGATGTTTAGAGTGCGCCCTTGTGATCAGTGGACATAGACATCTCTGGGATTTCATTATGTTAGAGATGCATAATTTCTATATAATACTAGGAATATATTAATTGACTTGGTTTCAAGAATATATAAACTAATATCACCAATGGGTATCTTTCATATATGTTTAGGGGGACTCATATACCTTTATTAGATATTAGGATTTATAGGTAGGCCATTTGAGACCTAGCTATCAGAATCTGGGAATTCTTTCAGTCAAATTTTCCAATGATGTTCAAGATGATGAGTATATGCATTATTGTAACACCCCAGGATTTAGAATCCATTTTAATTCTTTAAATCATATGTCTATAATTCTAAATTAAGTTTTTCTGGTCTTTTAAAAGAATTAAAATTGATAAAAGATGATTCATACAAGATATAGATCAAACTGAGAGAACTTTATTAATTCAAAGTGGAACATTACAGCAATGTAAAATGAAAAAAATTAATTACATACCAAGGAATATTACAAACCATATATGATTTCACCGTTAGAAGTGAATAAATTAAAATGGGACAATAAATATAAAACAATAACATCTTTAAAACTATGAGATACCCTACATCATATGCACCCTTGAGGATCACCATTTGATGAATTAAACATAAAATTAGAATGAAAAATATAAAATTAGAATGTATTTTCTAAAATACATATTAAAAACTAAGAGAATTAAAAGTGTGATTTGAGATATATGAATGGAATGAATTTATATGGAGTAATTATGGTAATATAGTCATTATAAAGGGAAATATGTTGATTAGAAATATAGTCAATAGAAATATAGTCATTGGACATAAAAATATCCAAAATTTATAATGAAGTAATTTTTTGTTATTAAAAAATTTAAATAATATAATTTAGAAATAAAAAATAAAACAAAAATATAAAATTTAATTTAAATATTTATTTATAAAAAATATTTTCATGTGTACCATATTATTATTATTAAATAATTATATGATTTATTTATAAGATTAAATACTTATTTTAGTATGAATGGATGAATAAATTTAACTTTTTGGAATATAAATAATTAATTTTAATGGTATTTGGTGATTATTATTATATAGAGACTAATTTTTAAGTGTTTCTCATTTTTAAAATTAATCCATACTAATGAAATTTCTAGATTAAATGTATTGATAATTAATATAATAAATTAAAATAACATTATTACAATATTTATTACAATAAAATTAATAATAATATATTAATTTTATGCTCAAAATACATTTTTCTAAAAAATAAATTCTATACATTACACACGCTTATATTAAAATTAATATTTATCAACTCTATAAATATAGTTTACAATAATGATTTTAATATTTTCAATAATAGTTTTCATGTTTTTTCATAAGTTTATTTTCATTTTTAATATTAAAATAACTTACTAAGGTAAATATTAGTTACCACTATAAAACTATCATTTTTCGAAGAACTATTATTATAAACAGCTTATAATTTTTATCTAAATTACTTAAATTGATATTTTTTTTTAAAATAATTTATTAAACATATATAAACTTATATTAACACTCGTTTAACTTTTAATTGATAAGAAATAAGAATAAAAAACTTAATCTATAAAGACAATTTTTTTACAAAAATAGTATTTCAATTTTGTATGTTTTAATGTAAATGTTAGTTTTCTCATATTTGGGAATTTAATAAGATTAAATGTTGTCTAAATTTAAAATAATCACATTGAAATTTGTTAATAATTTCCATCTATTTTTTATGAAAAATTTATAATTATCGTATTAAATATTTAATAATGGTTAAAGGGTAAAAAGGGGGAAATCTATCATGGCTAGTATTTTACTAAATCAAATTAAAAATTTGACCATATAGAAGACCTTTCTTGGGTGTGAAATTAATTCCCACATTTCCCGCCAACACTTTATCACCTAACTTAATAACACCAATGTGATTACATTTATACCCTCCACCTAACATAACTTTCCAAAGAAATGTATGTTTTCACCTATAATGGGACCTCACATCTACCTAATTCAAGACACACTTATACTTCAGAATTAAAATTTTCCCTACCTATTATACCCTCCCCCCCATAAATCCTTATTCCATATTTTGAATCCCCTTTTTACAATACATTTCCTTAATCCTCTATTTCCAATAGTTTTTTCAAGATAAGTTTCAAGTCATCGACATGAGTAGTGTCCCCTCTCTAACATTTTCTTCTCTAACTTTATCATCCAACCATCCTCCAAAAAAATATGACCACAATAACTTAATGAAGTAATTATAATTAGTATACTTATATTTTATTATTTTGGTATAAAATCCATTATTTTTCTACCTCCCATCCATTGGGAAATGAAAATGTTACTCATGTTATGTGTAAACTACTGCCTCCATAATCGACGCATTTCATTTTTATTCACTTCCATAAATATATGATTATAATATATTATTTAAAGAATAAAAAATGTATTTATGAAAATATTAAGATTCTAGAAATATAAATTAATCATTATATTAAAATATAATCCATTATTAAAATACCACCTTTTATTTGTTAAAAATTAATGAAATAGACTCACTGTCGATTTCACCTTCAAAAATCATAACTAAAAATCCCAAGGGATTAAATGATAAATTTATTAATTATTATGTAAAATATATTATTTTACCATAAATAACATATTAATGATTAACTTAATATCAATAAATGAGAATCGGTAGTCTCATTATGAAACTTCCACGAAATAATCAAAATCACTAACATCTAAAAATAAAAATAAACAATAACTGGCTAATAAATATATAATGAATTATTATAATTATATATTATAAAATAAATTATATTTTTATATGGTTTTTAAATAATCCATTAATATTTTTATTTTTATCATAAAAGAGTTTAGAGTATGTCCGGACAAGCAGGGATCTAATGTAAGGGTTTCATTTCAATTTCCCTTCATTATGGACTATTTTCATATTGTACACCTATTATTATTTTAAAATGTGTACTTACTGCACCATTTGGGTTATATTATTATTATTAAATTTAATTTCATGGTATTTACAAGAATTTTTATGAATACCTCACTCACATTCTTTTGATTTAATTGAAAACAAGTTTTTAAGGGTTTCTCAATACTCAAATTTCTTTTCGCTTATTTATAATAATTATTATTATACGATAATATTATGTGTTTTATTTATATTATCCTATTATTTCATAAAATTTTACTTCCACTTTATTTTATATGTATTTCTAATTATTTCTCATAAAATAATTTCTAATGTACTATTAAGTTAATGATTATGATATTTGTTCGGGGCTTCTTCATATCAACCTTCTTCTCATAATTGTCTCCATTGACTATGTCCTAATAATTTTATTATATTCATAAATTTATATAATTTATATGTTACATTAAATTTATATTCATGGAATTTAAATTCTTTCATTCAAATATTTCCCTTTAATGTGTTTATTTCTTAAATAAAAAACGTTGTTGTTAAGGATTATTCTCATCATCCCTAACAAGCTATTTCTCTTATATGTCTATAATATTTAATTCAAAAAATGTCTTCCTTTATTATTATGAAACCCAAATATATATTATCTCACTAAATTTCATATTAATATTTATCTCTTTTCAAAATTAAGTTGTATTATTCCTTTTATGATGTCAGTTTCAATAAAGATATTTTGAAATATTAAATGATTTTCCTTTAATGTTATTATGTTTTATCTTCCACTCCATATTTTTTAATTAAACTTTAATTATTTTCTAGGTAAAAATATTGGGATTTTCATATAAATAATTATTGAAAAGGTCATTATGTTATCCTCTCAAAAAAAAATTTAAACTGACATGTAACATTATCTTTTTTCAATAATGATAAAATGTATTATGAAATATTTTTTATGGTTTTTATTCCATTTTCTACTGAAAAACTAAAAAAAATATATCATTTTGAGTTATGTTTTATATATTAACCTCTAATATTTCTTATGAATTTATAGTTAATTCCCCACCTTGTTCATAAGGGTTATGTTCTCTATCACCCTTCATCTCCATATTCACTTTATTTTCCTCGTTCATATACATATTTTTTAATCTCATGGATGTGTGATATATCATTTAAATTACCAAAATAACTATATATACATTAATATATACTATGTAAATATAATAAAAATTATGGGTGTTTACTAATAATTTTATTCCATTTATTAGCTGGTGAATTACTGACAATTTGTGTACTATCAATTTCAATATATATAATTATTGATTACTAAGGAATAATTATTATATATTTTTTATTAATTCATTTCATATAATGAATTAATTATAATTTATTAATGATATGTGGAGCCAAAATTATATAACTCCTTGATGCATCAGTAGGAATCATGAGATAAACAGGCTTGGGTAATTGGTGTAAACATTACCTATTTATGCATGATGTCTTAGAAAAAGGCCTTAAAGGTGTGTTTTTTATCATCAAAATAATGCATTACTTCTCTATGAAATTAGTTATTTTATCAATGTTATAATAAAGATTATTATATTATCCAGGTATATATTACATGCTCATGTTGTCAAATATATAGAATTATTTTATTATTATTTATTCCTCTAATATTATTCATATAATAAACCAGTTAGGTCCATCCATCCAATATATTCCTGGGCCGGTCCACCACTGACCCGAAGGGTGTTCCCAATCCCCATGGGCTATAAACTAGTGCCTGAACATCATATGAACACACTTGAGAATCATTTCAACCAATAATCAGATTAAATTATGATAAAAATGATATAGAAAATCATCATGACTCATTCATATATCATATATCCAAGTCAAAATATATAGGTAGAAAAAAATAAACAAGAAATAGAATATTAATTTTTTAAATAGAATGATCACCAAAAACCTCCCAGACACCTTGGTCTCCCTACCCTGTAAGGAAAATAATCCCACCAAATGAAATTTCTTTTTCCACCAACAATAGTAGTTGCCCACAGTTAATACCAAGAGGCAAAACCATAACTACCAAATTAAATCATTTAAAGAGATACATTCCAAATATTCTAGGAATATAAAACATATTCTTACTAAAATAAATTAATAGGCACATTTGAAAAAAAATTACAAAATAATATTAACCTCAAAATGATCATTTATCTCAAGAGTGTCTAGAAAACTGAACCATGAACCTATAATAGAGATAAAATAGATGTGAGAACATAATCACTCAGTTAGCCACCACAACACATTAAAACAAATTAGTCACTTTCATATTACATCCTAAAAATTCTATTTTTAAATACAATAAAAAAATAAACAATTTATAAAAGGCTTCATAAAAATAAACAATTACACTTTAAAAGTGTGAGAAATATAAATCCCAATATTTCTCAATAAATGAAAATAATATCTTCAAAAATACTTTTCATAAGCACCCCTTTTGAAATACCCATTTCAAAACTCAATGAGATTTCACATTTCCCTTGGTTTTTTAAAACACTTTGAAACTAAAATTTCTCATAAAAATTTTCTCATCAGCCTAAAACCATGTTTTCAAAACTCACCCACACTTGGAGTTTTAAAACAAAACATCTCCACTTTTCTTATATAAAAACACCATTCAAAATCTTTTTTAAAAATAGTTTGAAAAAAATTAAAATCAAGATTTAATTTTCCATTCTTTAAAAACCTTTCGCAATCCCTTTTAAAACGATTGAAATTAAATAAACTTAAAGAAGGAAAAAAATAGTCAGAAACTATTATACCAAGTCATATAAGAAAGTGAAACAAATTACAAGTACATATGCTTCATAAAATATAATGAGATGTAGTGGATATAATTGATATACTAGGATAAATCCCCTAAGATAATCCCAAAGGACCCTAATTCCTTGGGCGTCATCACTTGAATCTAGTAATAAAGGACATAAAATGGTGATAAGGAACCCATTTCCACACTATTTAACTAGTCAAAATAATTAAGAGTCCCTCCGAACTTCCTATGATAATATCCCTATAACACATTCATTTAAGTAAATTAGGGTTTTTTTGTCACTTGGATGCACTCTATAAAAGGAACAAAAATGAGGGTGTCTTTGGGTGGCCTTCCTCACAATAATATATAAAAATAATTCACTAGAATTGGTACATAACACACCTTTCGAATTAATAATATCTTTATGTCCAGGATTTTCTTCCCTTGGCAACCCACTATCACATTAGGGTTTTCCATCATTTAGATCACATACTATATACTTAAGAAACCAATGAAAAGTAAAAAAAGTTTATCATAATCAATCAACCACATTAATCACAGTAAAATCATTGAAAATAACACACACCTCTCCTCCCACACCCTCACAAGAAAAGATCCCCAAAATGAAAAATATTTATTAGTATATACAAAGAATAAAAATAAATGTCATGTCATAGGATCATAATCCACCATAGGATCAAAAGAATCATAAGGGGATAATGAGGGTTTTACCCCTTTTATGTAAATCCATTTTTTATAAAATGAAAAACACACCTTCTCTTTGAAACAATATATGATCAAAATATCAAGCCTCTTGAAAATATCATTGAAAATATTCAAATCCACCGGGAGTTTAAAAATTAAACCCCTATGGGATAACACGCCCTTTTTAAATAAACCAACTAATTTGTAAAAATCTGAAAATATTTAAACACCCCAAACCTTTGAAATAAAAATCACTCAAAATTTTAAAAAGGTATTACACATGAAAAAAATGTTATCACATCCAATTAAAATTAAACAGCACATTTAAAAGTCTTTAACATTTTAAAAACACCATACACTTAGTTTCAAAGTAATTTCAATTCCAGAACACTTTTTAAAACATCAAGTTAATACTCATCACCAATTTTTGTAACCAAAATAATTCATTAAAATCCAAATAGGAATTTCCAAAAACACTTTCTGAGGATTATCATGCCATTATAAGGTTTAAAACCACTTTTACATCAATTTTCTCTCTCATAGGTCATACATATGATCATAAATTTTAGTAAAATCCATTCTAATATTATCAAGAAATTAATGAAATATAAAAAAAACTAAAGAAAAATAAACACCAATATTAGACCAATGGAAATCATTATTAAAGCATGTTTTCTTATGCCAAAACATGTTTCCTTAAAAGTTGAAGGATCCCATATTCAATGTGAGTCTTTTTTAACATTAAACGCCCAAAACCATAATTTTAGACCCATACTAAAACCCTAATTGAGGCCTATCAACCATTAGTGTTTATGGAAGATAGTAACATGGGTGGAATAGGGTGTGACAAGAGATAATAGGAGGGTAGTAAGGCTTATTACTTGAATATTACATGGGAAACCCAAATGGATACCATCCAAAAATGAAGGATAAGTAGGAACTAATAAAAATATGGTGGTGTCATGTGAGGGGCCTTCCCCAGGGGTGTTGCATTAGGAAAGGAGGGTGGTCTTGGGGTCACATGAGTGGTACAAGTGAATGGAAAAATGGGTATTTCACATGATATAGAGGATACATGTGAGGTGAGTATTTATTTTTAAGGGTAATAAATTAAATAGGAATTAAAAATATTAATAAAATCTGATTTTTTTTTAATAAACCTGGGTAGACTGCATGGTTAGGTATCACGTTATATCTAACTATGCACTAACCATCTATAAAGAACTTACTAGAAATAATCTACACCACATAGTATCTCTTGGGAATCACATGATGGGAAAAACAATGCTCCAACCATAAAAAATGGAACTATCAACTTTCAGATCAAAATCGCATTCTTGTCACATGGTTTTCTTAACTATGTGCAAGTCATGCTCCACACCCAGACTCACTAAGTTTCCCACATGCTTTCTCCTAGTAATTTCATTATTTGAACATAACTATGAACTATTATCATGAACATAATTAAAACATCAAAATTTTCCATGTTTTAGGCTGAAAATCTATAGAAAATTAACCCTGAGCTCATAAAATTATTCAAAATAAACACCAAAGTGACATTGTGGGTGTCAAAAACTCTTATAAATGTCACTATCTTACCTTTTACATTCTCTGTTATAATTATAGGTTAAAAGACAATAAAATTTAAGGTGAATTCCAACAAAATTCTTCAAGAAACTAAACCTCTTAAAAAAATAAAACAACAACTTATCAATAAATTCTCAAGAGAAATAGATACTAACAATTGGTCTCCCAAATATTTTTAATTAATATAAAATAGTGGTACAACCTACAACTTATATCCACACAAAAATAATTTTTCACTAATATAATGAGTTCCTGAAATATATAAAGGGAATTTATTGAACCCCACTAGCCAAATCCAACCACAAGAAACTTGTTCAAAACCACTAGGAGAGAACTTCTCAAATAAATATCCTAAATAATATAAAAACTAGATCTCCAAACCATTTTATTTCAAAACCAAGAAGCACAAAAACATAAAACATGCCTCATTATGAAATGATAAAGATCTACCTTGAGGATAAAATTTAGCATATGATAGTGTTCTCATACAATTCCTCATAACACTATCCCATAGAAATTCACTGGAAAACATAGCCTAGTGGAATTCACAACCTGAAAAAAACAAATACACCCCATTTATCCAATCATGCACCCTAGGTCCTTCTCATGTACATTCTAGTGAATAAAAAGTATCCCATAGTCCAAACCATACAAGGGACACAAAAATCATTAAGTAATAAGAAAAAAATCCAAATGGAACACCATGTTGGGAAACCAAATGAATACAAAAATTAAAACCCAAGAAAACAATATAAAAACTCCCTCAAGACAAAGATTCTCTAAAATCCACAATCATAAATACCAAAATTTTCTTCCACCCACAATGGACACAACTAAGAACCTGCAGGTCGCATTAGATGATTCCCACTCATCTGTAAAAGCTAAAACATCCCTAAGTAGAAGAAAGGAAACATTCAAAACTATAAATCCCATAAGAGTATTCAAAAGAAAATATTCTCACTGATCTAACTATCAAACCCAATCTTAAATCTCTAAACCACTATACCCAAAAATCTATAAGGAGTCACTAGAGAAAAACTTCTTTAGATAAACCAAAATCACAACTCTTTGAAAATGAAACAAAAAATCACACTCCCTTATAAGCATAAGAAATATTAAAATGAAGGATAAATAACCCATAAGAAAAACCCTATAATACTAAACTAGAACCTTTATAGGATCCATACATCCAATGACACGTGCCATAGCCCCTCTCATGGTTATGTCTCATAAATTATACCAATTTTTCCCTTAAGAGATAAAGGAAAAAACACATGATTCATGAAAACAAAAAAAAATTATCTCTAAAATAACATTTTTCAAACCAAGGAACATTAAAATTGGGCCTTATTTCATTAAAAACAAAACAGAAACCATTTTAAAAATTAAAACCCTATATCATCTCCCAAATTGATAAATTTTAAAATGCTTCCAAAACTGATTTCAAAATTACCACCACGAGGTTTTAAAACCAAAACATTATTTTAGGTTTCTAAATAAATGAAACTTTAAATTTAAAAAATATTTCAAATCACAAACCCTTTTTAAATACACTCACTACGGGTAAAAATACCAATTCTTAAATCATTCGTTTCACTAAAAATGGGAAGTCCATGTTTTAAAATACCATGTGAACTTGATTTAAAATAATAAATCACACATAAAACATTTTCCAAATTTCAAAAACAAATTAAATTGTTTAAAAAAAATTGGAAATCATGTTCAATTTATAAATAAGATATAAGTACTTGATTTAAAAATAAAAAAAATTCCTCATGAAATCCCTTTTCACCTACATGAAACAAATTTTCACATCACATTTGAAAACTACATAAAAAATGCATAATGCAATCCTAAAAAATATTATGATACCAACATATTATAAGACCAACTATGACCCTTATCCCATTTCCCTAACACACATAAACTAGGTGATCCAAGGTTCAAACGGTCTAAAAAACATAATCAAATAGGATATGGAACTATTATCAACTTGGCCACATGGTTGACGACCATATTCTAATAATGAAATGGTTCTAAGAGAATATACAAAATTAATCATTTGGTTATCGTATGATTTATCATGCCCAATGAACCAACCACACATCTTGACATCCTTCTTCTTTACCATCCCAAAACATCACTTGTGATACCCAAAGAAACTAAATCCATTCCATTGAGGATCAAGAACCACCAACATTGAAATCACACCATAATCTAACAACATCATCAAATGTAAAAACATAATCAAATTAAAAAATCCCGACTACCCATGGAAACTCAAGGCTTGTGGTGAGAAAGATCTCATGACACTACCCCACAACTACCTCCCAAGTCCCAAAAACAGTATCTCCAATTTACCAACACCACAAATAAAAAAATTCATTTAAAAGGATTTGAATCCTAAAGAAAATATTATCCCAAAGCTCTGCTACCATTTATAATAAATTAGCTCTGTCTATCCATCCAGCAGACCCCCGATCTAGCCCTCCACTGGCCCAAAGGGATTTCTCATTGGGATCTGGAACAACCTTTGAGCCAATAGCGGGCCATCTCGGGAATCCCTTGGATGGAATTCCTAAGATGGTTCATTACAATTAATTCCATGTTTATTCAATGATATATTCTACTATATTCTACCCATTACTGGACATTTGATCTCTCTATTATTATGTTTTCCTTTCACCCATGTTATAAATAATATTATTTTGTATGATATTTCTTGATTAGGATCATGTGTGGGTAATTTTATGGGAGATATTTAAAACTTATTTTAAAATAATAATTCTCTAATTTAGTGGAAAAAATCTCATAGGATGGGAAATATATGGTTTTTTTAGTTAAATTTCATTCCTAATTAACTAAAACTATAAACATAAAATATATTCAGTGTGTATGTGACTCAATATTTTTCATTGATATTTTAATTATGGATGGATAAGTTTGGGTCACTTTTATTTATTTCAAATATAGTGTATAAAGAATATATTTATCAGCAACAGATCAAGGAGTATGGGTTTGGGTTCTCATTGTTGGTATCAAAGTAGGGTTTAAATAATATTAGAAGTTATCAAGAGTAAATAACTAAGGTATAGGTTTCACTTGTATTTTATATGTGATTTTATTTTAATGAAATTCATGTTATTTTGGAAAAATATTAATATATTTTGATATTATACAAGAATAATGTATATTTTGATTGGTATGTGATTTTATGTTTTTTGGGGATTATTGGGGAAAATTAAGAAAACCCATATGGATAATCCTAAATATAGAAAAACAACTTAAAATTTTGGTAAAGTATAGAGTTTGTGGTTTGCTAGTAATGACCTCCTTATCTAGATACAAAAAATGGTTATAGGCTCTCACTCATATGAACCTAGAGGTAATAACCCAAAAAATGTTTGGTTGAGTGTTAACTTAATCTTAACTCAGTAAACAATTAATATACTAAACTACAAACCTATTTTGACACTTCTCAAAGATATTATTCAGTTGATGCATATAATTTTTATAAACCATTATGAAGGATTTAAATGAAAGTTGATAATGTAATATATAACATGTTAGGTTAGAGAACCTAATTGGAATATGGCCATGGAAAACATAGGTTAAACTAAACGAGTTATATATGGATTCAATAGTTGAACCCAAAGTATCAAAGATTTAATTGATACTTTCATAGGATAAGGTATATTATGATTTATTTTCCATTTTTTAGTATCTTTTACTCATTTTATTAGGTATTATCATTGGAATTGTTTTTTAGTAATTGTATGAAAATAGGATCATGAAAATAAAGTTGTGAAATGGATGTCTCTATAAACATAAAAGACATATTTTCATCTAATGTGGTGTAACACCCTGATATTTTAGTATTTATTTCCATTTAATTAAATGTTATTTTGAATATCTTGTAACACGCATAAAACTAAACTAAAAATAACAATGAAATACCTTATTAAAATAATGAAATTTGATGTAAAATATCAATAATAAAATTAAAATTACAATAGAGCCTCAAGAAAATAAAAAATATATTTCTTATGAAAACATATTTTTAAATTCAAAAAATAATATTATTTTTAAAAAAATATTAATTTATTTTAATACAAACCAATTGATTAAATATATTGGTCATAGGAAAAGTATTTAATTAAATTTGATCAAAACTATTAAACATTAAAAAAATATTTTTCAAGTAACAGTTTTTTAAATTAATCTGTATTTTACCTAATAAATTAAATATACTTCTTTTAAAATAAGATTATTATAATATTTAATATTTCAAAATAATATATTAACACCCCTTTAATTAAAAATTGATATTAAATATTATTAACAACATTGAAAGTTTAAAATATTATTTTTCTATAATGATAGTTTTTTTTAAATTGTGTAGTTTCATTAAAAAGATAAATTTAAAAATTTTAGAATTTGAATTTGATGAAATGAAATTAATTTTTTAATTCATAAAATTAATATTATCTTAGTATTAATTTTTGGAATTTATCATAAATTGTTTATTTTTAATTGATAGTGAAAAATATTGTTTATAACTATACTGTAGCTTTTATGCCCCTATCATAAACTAATTATAAATTTAAAACTTATAAAAAATTTAATGAATAATAATTTATTTAAGGAGTAAAATTATTCATTTGAAAATAATATTTTAAATTTATAAAACCTATGTTTAACATTTTAAAACTTATGTAATATTTTATTATAATGAAAAATCATTTCTCATCCTTTTCATTGAATTATGTTTTCACAAGGTATAATTCATTTTTTTTATTTCTTTCTAAGACATATAAATCACATTGTTTTAATAATAAACTAATTAATTTCATGGAGATCAATAAAATTTATAATTTTATCTTAAAAATTATTTTATGAATAAAAATATACTTTTTCTAAAAATGGTTTTTACACATAATGTGCATTAGTATTAAAAATATTTTTTCTCAAACATAGAAATTTGATTTGATAAAATATTTTCCATATTTGGAATAATAATTTATAAATTAAATAGTAAGGTTATTTTAATTTTTAGTCATAAAAATTGCTTAATGAGGTTAAGAAGTAGTTATTTTGGAAAATAATTAAGGTAAAAATAGTTTAATTGTGTGTAAAAGAGATAAAACATTTTAAAACAATATTTACAAAGGAGTTTTTGAGGTTCATCTAAACTAAAAATTATCTCCTATACAATATTTTTCAATTCTTAATAAACTTCTCATTTGAATCATGAGTTCCTTTTATATTAAGATTTTATATTTACAGAAATTAAATTCTATACATTATAAATGGGTCCTTCCACCATCCCTTCAAATAAACCCTAAAAAATAAATGTTTGATTGAAACGATAAAAATTTTACTTCCCTAAAAATACTATTCAATATAACTAATCCTCTTTTCTCAATAATATATCCTAAGTCCCCTATTTCTATTAAGTACTTCAAGAGAAAGTTCAAATCCTTAATGTAAGTACAAAATCCCTCTCTATTCATATTCTTTATCTATAATTATTCTATGAATCTATACTTATAACTAAAAAATTATCAAATCATTATTATTTATATAATGATATTTTTTTATTTTAGGTAATATTTATTACATACATTTAACCATTTTTATTTATTAAATGAAAATGTCATCATTTGTACATACAAACTACCACCTCCGTAGATGACATGTTTTATTTTTCATCATAGAATTACATGGATGGTTCAAAAATTGTAATTAATAAAATAATATTTTAATTATATAATTATTAAGATTCCATATATTATAAACCACTTCCAACCCTTCCCCAATTTTATAAAAAATGAAAACATTATCAATGTGTGTGTTCGGACTACTACTTCCATGAAGTGTCCTATTTCATTTTCTATTTATTATGTATTTTATTATTTATATAACTTTAGTAAAATATAATTAACCACATTAGAAATATAAATAATATTATTATGCTTCTATAATATTGATATTATGCCAAAATAATCACTTTATTAACCATATTTTCCTATCAATTATAACATGTTTTTTTAGTATTGTTTACAACCTATATGAACAATTTTATAAATTTATATCACAGATAAATGTGAAAATTAAATATTTTATTATTACACATTAATTTAAAAATAATGTTTCATGGTTTTATAGTTTTTTATTAAAATTTTACCTTTTATTAATATATCATCTTTCTCTAATTAAAAATTATTGAAATAAGCTCGTTGTTGATTCCATCTTTAAAAATCATAAAACAAACAATGATGGAATGAAATTATAAAATTATAAATAATTATCAAATTACTATTCAAATATATTGAATAATCTAGGAATTATTAAATTTTATCTAAGAGAATAAGGATCGACACCATCATTATGAAACTCATTCGAAGAAAGTGAAATCAATAACATCTAATGATAAAAATAAACTATAACTAACTAATAAATATATAATAAATTGTTATAATTGAATATTATATATAGTAATATTTGTAAATATTTTTATTAAATGGGTTATTAATATAGTTATATTTATTATAAATGAGGTTATATCACTTTCATGTAAGCCAATAATTAAATTAATGACTTTTTCATCTCAATTTTTTTTTTCTTTGATACTTATTTCATATCCACCACTTGTTTTATTTTTTATGGTGTATATAATACCCATTGATGTATTTTTATAATAGTTTTAATAATTATGAAATGTATTATTGATCTATCTCATGTAATTTTATTAAAGTAATTTTCTTTAAGTGTTACCGAATCCATAAGGGTTTCGTTACCAATCTGATTTTAAAATCGATATTGTTGTTGAAAAATATTCCATTAGTGGAATTTATATTCTCTTTGTCTCTAAAACCATAGTCATTTTATTCTTCTCTAGTAATTTTTTATTTTTTCTATGTTCTATCTGAGTTTTCATACTTTTTATATAATTTACCTAATATGAAGTTTGTAAGAGATATCGACCACCACATCTACTTTATGGTTTGGATTATTCCTTCTCTTTTACCACATTAATTTTAGAGATATCCTTATCCATGCTTAAATAATTTATTAAGTTTAGTTACTACTATTTTACTTTATTTAAAATAGTTTAAAATAATTTTTTAACATTTTCCACATGTATAATTTTTAAAAAATCATCCCTTTTTAATTCTTTCTATGGATCATGTTTTTTAAGGCTTATTTTTCTCTCTTGTTTTGGGTTCCCACTTTACCCATTCCTTTTAAAAGGGGTTCCTCATTTTTCACTCAAAAATTAGGGCTTAACCCTCAAACTTTCTAAAAAAATAGTTTTATATATAAACATTTATTTATATAATTATAAGTATTATTCTTTACTAATCTTCCTTTTTTAGGATTTAAAATGGTTTTTTAAATTATTTTGATTCTTAATGATTTTAAAAAATTATTATATTTTTAAAAACTAAAAGTTTGATTTAGAAAAGGAATTATTTATTTTATAATTTATTTTTAAAAGTATCCATTATTGAATATTCTTCTTAAAAGTAATAGTTTTAAAAAAAATAGGTTGTAGTAAAGTAAAATAGAAGTAGGGTTTTTGAATTTCCCTTTAAAAAATCAAAAGAAAAAACTATAACACCCTAAGTATTTATGGACCTATTTTTTATAGAATAAATTGAATTTTCATTAATGTATTTCAATGCACTAAGTCAAATATTCCTTTCACATAGTACCTAAATGGAATACATTACACAAAACATTGACTTGGCATACGTTAGACACAACACCGACTTGGCATACGTTACATGCAATACTGAGTTTCTATAAAACATCATAATTATTTAAATAAGATAGTTATAAACTAGTCGTTAAACTTAGTAATATAAATATTAATAACTAATTTTAAAATATTTTTCATAATGTTTTTATATAAATAAAACAATTTGATATTGAAAGATATAATTTTTGGTAAAGTCGTTATATGTTTAAGAATAGTAATTTCTCAAATAAACCAATTTTCATGTCCTTCTAAGAATGGTAGTAAAATTAATTTTAGACACATTTATAAATTTAATTTTATATTATCAACATTATTTTTGAATTTATATTTTCAAAATTACCTTAGGATGAAATTTGTGGTTTTTCCTCAGAAAATTCATTTTTGAGTGAATATTGAAAAATACTGAATTCTAATTCAAAACTACCTTTTCATATAATTTATTTATAAGGTTAAATTATATTTTTAATTTGATTTAAAATTTTAATTATATAATATTTTTATCAATTAATTCAATTTAATTCATTAGAACCAATTTCACATTGAACTTCAATATAAAAACATAGTAAACTTTGAACTTTTTTACTTTAAAACCCCCCATTGTCGACCCGACTGCGGGAATTAAATTTAAATTAAATTCTTCCACTTATGTTATTGGATTTTTTAAAACTTGGATTCCATATCTTTAAATATCATAATTTATAATATCAAATAAGTTCAACTAAGTTTTTTAACAAAAATATTAGTGCAAGTAATTGAAATTAATTACATTGATTAATGCAAAATTATCATTAACTAAGGACTAAACCATAATTTTATGGGCATAAATAACCTATAAAATTTTCCAAAATAGATTTTATTTCCATATTTAGACCCAATAATCACTTTTATATACTTTTTTCCATTATTGGATCCACTTGAAAAATAAAAAATGCGGGTGGAATTGTCTCTTCAAATATTTACAAGGGATCCTTTCCTCCCACTTCCTCACACATATCAAGCCCTTTGGATTGAAAAATATCAGCCTAAATAGCTCCCCAACTTCCATACCTTCCTCCTTTAATCCTTTATTTGGTCATAAATTCTTATATGGAATCATATTGGCAAAAACCAAAAGGAATTACTCGATTAAGAGGTAACATCTTCTCTCAAGATCCTTTCGTTTATTTTCTTTATCCACCCCATTCACTCCATTTGTTCCATGATTTTATAAAACCATTATATCCAATATACTATTATTTTTTTATTATATTTTTCCTACCTACATGTAAACACACTTCGATCTAATAGGTAAAGAATATATTGTTTATGTGTACGTTGAACTACCACATCACTAAATGATGATTGTTCATTTTTCCTTACCACCTTTTATAGTGGAAATTATGACATAAAAAATGTTTATATATGTCATATATTATATTTATTATGTATTTAATAATATATATTATTTTTACAACACATTTAATTTTACTTTCCATTTTGGTTTAAATATAATAATTTCATTTGAGGAAGTGTGGACTACCGCCCCCTCAAAGAGATATGATTCATTCATACACTACATGGAATGTATTAAGGATGGTTTTAGTGAATATATATTATATATATGATATAATAAATATAATTTAATAATGATATATATACATGTATATATATACATATATGTATTTTACTTTCTTTCTTTCAACACGATAATTAAACAAAAATAGCATTCATGCGTATGTACGACCTATCGTCTCCATGAATGGTGTACTATGTTTCATACTTATATATTATATATATTATTATAATAAAAATATATAAAATATAAATTATATTTATATAATTTTTTACATTATGGAAACATTATATAAGTATAAGGACCAAAGTTATAACATATTAAGACACATTCAAAAAACAAATCAAATATTACCCGAAGTGAAAACATAACATAGGATTGTTAACAAGAGGGTAATATAGGGTCATAATGAAACCATATATTGTATTATATATAATAATATGGTTCTTTGAAATATTTATAATAAATTTATATTTATTATATAGGTGGTTTGAATGAGTACGATGAGAGTCAGGACACAAGATAAGGGAATATCATCTCACTTTTATTTTTATGAGATACATGCCTTAATCACCAATCATTTATTCTTTGTGGTGTATATACTTCCAATGAATGTATTCTATGTATCTTATAATTAAATTTATGGTTATTCACATATCCATTTTATGATATTTCTTTCATAGGGTTTAAGTTTAAAAAGTTATCAAATCGGTAAAATAGTTTTTTCATAATTTTCCTTCTTTAAGACTCATGTTTTGTTATAAACCTAAATTATTTCTTGAGGTGTATTATATAATGAATATCCTTATTTAATGATATTTTAAGCTTAATTTAATTTCCTTTTCTTACATGTGGATTATTATCCCATTTCACCAAGTGATAAAAGTTTATTGAAACAATCTCATCACTTTTAAAGATTATTTATGATTATGTTTCAATTAATGAAATCTCAAGATCCATATCTTAAGAAAACTCCTGAATTTTATTATACTATGGTTATTCAATATATAATCATGTATTACTAACATTTTTCCACTATTTGGTACTTAATATAGTTTTTTAAGTAAAATATGACCATCTCTTTCTTCGGTCATAAATCTATTACATTAAAAACCATGTTTTCAAAAATGTTTTCAAAAGATCTATGAATCCCATTTTCAAAGTAAAAAGGATTTTAAAAAAAATTATGCTTTTTTAAAATATTCCTTAACATGTTTTAAGGATATTTTCAGTGAAAACGGTTTTCAATTTTTTTAAAATTTTAAAAATAATTTCCCAATACAGAAAGGATATTTTTCTCAAGAAATGTTTTTAAAAGATATTTCAAAATTATTTCACATCTAAGTGAACATCCATTGGTGTTACTCATGCCTTTCTAGAAAAATTATTCAATTTTTCCATTCATATTATTTCCCTAAATGAATTATGTTTTTATAGAAATATGTTGATGAAACTTGTTTCTCTTTCATGGGTTATATACTTTTGAAACCTGCCTCTTTTTACGGGTTATGTTTATGATGAAATGATTATGAAAATACTCCTTTTCTACAGGTTATGATATGAATACTTGTTTATAATACCCGTTTCATTTCATGGGTTATGACATAATTATTTATGGTCTTTTGGAACATGTATGTATGATACCACTATGAGATAGGTGGGAACTAAATCTCTCTTTAATTCATTGGGTAAATATTTATATCTATAGAGATATACTAAGATGGTATTGGGAGTGAACCTTACCTACTACGATGGCCATGGTAGAGAACCATAACTACCAAGATGATATTAGGAGTGAACTCATGCTACTAAGATAGCCATGTAAGTGATCCATGACTACCAAGATGGTATAGGGAGTGAACCCATACTACTAAGATGGTCTTGGTAGTGATTCCTTGGATACTTCTACTACTAAGATTAAATTTTTATTTACAAATGAACTTTTGAGGAAAAGTGGGAAACCATACAAGTTCAAGGTCTAAAGCTTTAGACATGGTAAGAAATCACAAATTCATTAATAATTAGACTAAAAATATTGGAATTGATTACTCAATATAGCCCTTAATGAAGGTTTTGGACCTATATATTTGGGTCATCTTTGAAAAGGTATTCAAAGTGGTTGGAAAGCTTGTCCCATGTTTGGATGTACCCCTCCATGTTAATCTTTCTTTTGTTAAAGCTGCATGGTAGAATATGGTCTTGTCTATAGATGTGATCCATTTGTTCTTTATTCAAACCACCTTGAATTTACATCTCTAGTATTAAGTCATCCTCCTCTTAGGCCATGATATTTATGACCTCTTCTAGTATTTCTTCATTTGATGAGATAAGGATCTCTAGATGTTCCTTTCTATTTTCCTCTTTCAAATTTTCAAATTCATCCCTCTTCTTTTTTTTAGAATCACTTATATCACTTTTTTTCATTTTTGAATAATTTTTCTATTTATTTCCAAAACATTGCCCATTGTTCCATCAACCATCACCTTGTCCCTACTATCCAACCTTGTTTCCATCAGCTTTGGTAGTTGATAATAGTCCCTCTGACCTTTGGGTTTCTTCCCCTTAACCACAATCCAGTATCATTCATCACGTTTCCCCGTATTTCCTTTATTCTTCCTTGGAATATAAAGTCCTTTGACTCTATTTCCCCATATAATTCCCACTGAGAGATGTATATAGAGCTCTTCCTTATAATCAATCTCAAAAAAAGAGGCATACACACATCCACTTCCACTTTTATCTCCTACTCCTGAACCGGGTATGGTACATACTCTAGCCCTTCCTCATCCAGCCCATTGAACTGATTAGTTAGATTTAGAGACAGATTTCTTCTCCTAGGACTTCTCCTTAGCTCTTCCACCTCATGTAGGTGCGATTCTGAGGAAATATTCCCCTTACATACATTTGACACACCCTCATTTGGAGTGTGATTAACCACTACAGTAGGATTTCTACTGACATACCACAAAACCCCTACATGGGAGTCCATATTCATGATGATTAAAGGATCCAGGGAGACAAGATCTCTCCCCAACACTGTTGGCACTGAAGTATATTGTACCTTGAGCTATAGATTGTGTGATTGGATATCCACGAGTAATGTTTCAACCCCAAACTTAAAATCATGTTTAAGTCTTCCAAATACATCAGCTACCTTTAGATTCGAAATCAACACCTAAGCCTTATTCTGGATTCCAATATACTTCACTAATCCATGGGAAATATGATTTTCTATTGACTCCCAATTTCAAAATTTTGACCCTATCAATACCCTACCCTCAAGATGAGTAACTTGAACAGCCTCTGAATTTTTGAGTCAATCGCTTGGGCCACCAAACAAAACTAACTCATTTGAACCATAACCTAGCATAAAAATCCTATTTTCCAGTACCTCCTTCATATCATGGAACTGATTCCTTCCCCTGCACCTACACACTTTCTTTTAATTACCCATATTCTTATAGAGAAAATAAAAATCCACCCATGATTCATATGAAAAAAAAATTCTTATACTAAAACTATTCTACAACAAAAATTAGAATAAAGTATTATAAAACTTTTGAAACATCCATTTTGACAAAAATTCAAGGATAAATAGGATATAAAATGGAAGAGGTTCTACTTTCATAGCATAAGAATCTACCAACCAATTTCCCTAACATACAGATAATTGAGGGGTTTTGAAAAGGGATCGAGAGTTGAGGAAAACTAACCTAGATAGCAGTAGTCGGAGAATTATGATTCATGTGGAAGTCATAGTTCTATCTAAAAAGAAATAATCTATAGTCATTGAATATGTGGGGGAAAATGACCACTCTTGAATTAGGTCTTCCTCTAATTAAAATATGATAATGATGTGTCTATTATCTATAAGCCCCACCGTTGACCTTTCTTATAGCACCAAATATCCTAAAACAAATCAATTTAAATCATCCACTAAAGTGTGATGGTGTTTGAACCAAGATATTAGAATCCATTTGAGAAGATAATAATCCTTTTTGAAATCAGATATCAAGAGTGTTATCTGGGTAATACATTCACATGCATCTGTAACTTTAAAGAAAATCAAGATCTGAGTGAAGGATGTAAGAACATCTAGGTTAGAAAAGGGTGGAAAGAGTTGGTATGTTCACCATCAGAGGTTGAAGAAGGTACCTCCCCCAGTGATGGGTGAGGAGCAGTCACTTCAAAAATCACTATCTAGGGCAACAAATTGAATATTGTATTATGAGAAAATACATTCTAACCCTTGGATACTATAAAAATCATAATATATTCTTGTGTTTTTGGCACAATTACATGTTTTATTCCTATGTTATACTTTCATGGATTATGTTCTCTATTTCCTTGTGATTCATGTCTTATGAAATTCCAAGATTTATGCCATGATATGTGTTTATAATCTTTTATATGTAGGGTATGATCTTTTATTTTCATGATCATGTTCTCATACCCTTATTCGCATGATTATACTTATATATCTCCCTTTTTACCCTTACTGGTCATCTGAGATCACCCTTTTTTAGGTTTCCTTCCCCCAAATTATGAAGATATTAATTATGTTTGATGTTTCTAAGAAGGTTTAGAGTCAATAAGAACATAGTGGGAGATAATTTACCTCATATATGTACTAGTTTTTATGTTTCCATGTTTCCAATGGCACTAGACTAGTCGGTGTTTGGGCATCTATTTGTATAATGTTTTAAGTATTCCATAAGAGTTATGAAATTTTAATGTATGAAAAGAGAGGGTCACTATAGTGGGTATCAGAGAAAATATTTAGTTATCATTTGGAAGCTATGATGAGAAAACCTTAGTGAGAAACCTAATGACATGTCTAAGGATAATTTTAAGGATAAGAAAAAGTATACAAAAATGTCTTCGAATTTTGGTGAAGGATAGGGTGAGTGGTTTCTTATAAATACATCCCTGTCAGGATACTAAAAGTGCATGTGGCTCTAGAAAATATATACCTATGGGTGAAAACTCTAACAAGATGTTCTAGGCATAACTCAGGTTAATATTCTATATGACAATAGAACATGTTGCATATCTGGTTTGACACTCTTGGTGGATATGTTTTGGGAATTCACAAACTCTTCACGATCAATCATGAAGGATTTAAATAGATGTTTTCTATGAATAACCTAGGATAAACCTAAGTTGTTATAGATTAAGTAAGGTGTCATAATTTAGACATCTTATATGTGACTTTTCATGATTATGTGGTTCCTCAATATTATAAATGTTTCTTACTCTATTCTTCTGGTTTTATTCAATAGTCAGAACACGAAGGAACCCTATTAATGGTGATTTTGATGTATAATTAAATGATTTTACTCTTAAGAAACTGAATCCTATAGGGTATGTAATTAAAACCCTTGTTTTTATGCTCACACAGCTTTCTCAAGCTATGAATCATGGTAGACTTCCAAATGAGTAAATGAGGTAACAAAATTATGTTGAGTCTTTCATGTGGTAATGTCCACCTTCTTTAAGAGGGTTTTCTAATCCACTTTTTTTGAAAAATGGATCAGCACTACTAAAAAGATATTCTACCTTATCTAATGTTCAGAGCATGAGAAATTCATTCTAGTTGTCTATCAGTTAAAAGGATAAGAATATATCCATGAACTTTTATGAGTTCAAGAATTCATTTTTCAATAAGTACTTTACTAGGATTCTTCATACCAATATTGATAAATAGTTTCTTGAGTTTAACCAAATGTATTATGAATACCTTGGTACCTATGAGGCTAATTTCATGAGACTTTTGAGGTAAGCTTTATGAATTATCATCCAACCCAAAAGTAAATTTGATAGGTTCTTCAGTGGCTTAAAAACAAGTCTCATAAGGGCATTGTTCATAAGAGACTTTATCATCTACAAATATATTTTGTTTTGTGCAATCAAGTTTGAAATGGATGTTTGTGTCATGTACTAATATCATAATTGATTCTAGATCTACCCACACTTTCAAATCTAAATAATTTTAAATGGGTGTAAAGATTCCACCAAAATAATTATATGTGTAATTAGAAATGCAGAACCCTGATGGTACAATGATTTAATCTCAAGTCTATGATTCATCTTTAGTTGAAGTTTTTGGGAGTGTGCTTCCTGCAAATCTTGTCATTCTTACTTTGGTTGAATTTCATGTCATCCTTGGCATGGATTGGATTTCTATGCATAAGTATCGCATCAATTGTCAAGGAAGGGAAGTTATGTTTGATATTTTAAACCCTCATTTGATCATTAATCAATATGATGATAACCATAAACTTCCTTTAGAGATTATATCTAGTGTATGGGTATTAATTCCCATTCATATGGGTTGTTTATCTCAAATAGTTTATGAGAAAATCATTATCAATGATATTCCTATTGTTTGAGAATTTTTGGATATATTTCCAGAAGAGTTTCCAATCCTTCAACCAAAACATGAAGTTGAGTTCTCAATAGAACTCATACCTAATTCCATACTAATTTCAAAGACTCCTTATAGAATGACCCTAATTAAGTTGTAGGAATTAAAGAAGAAAATCCAATAAAACCTTGATAAGGGATTCATTTAGCTAAGTTTATCACCTTGGGGTGCACCTATTCTTTTTATGAAAAAGAACCATCGATCAATGCAACTTTTCATTGATTATCGGGAGTTTAAAAATATCATAATCAAGAACAAGTATCCTCTCCCCAATATTTATTTCTTTTTTTATCAACTACACATAGCTCAATAATTTTCTAAGATTGACCTTTATTCTGGATATCATCAATTGAGGGTAAAGAAGTTGGATATACACAAGACAGTATTCCATACAAGGTATAGAAACTATGAATATATAGTGATTCCTTATTTTCTTACTAATTCCCCTATTATCTTCATGGATTTAATGAATTGAGTCTTTATAGATTACATCGATCAGTCTGTGGTAGTCCTTATAGATGATATTATTATCTATTTAAAGATAAAGGAAGAGCATGAAGATTACTTGAGATTTATACTAAAGACCCTAAGTAAGGAGAAAATATATGAAAAATTTATCAAGTGTGAATTTTTGCTACAAAAGGTTTCATTTTTGGGTCACATGATCTCAAAAGATAGTATAGTAGTAGATCTATAAAATAAAGGGGCTTTTCAATACTATCCTAGACCAACCATAGTGACTAAGATCCATAGATTTCTTGGTTTAGCTAGATATTATCGAATATTTTTGGAGAATTTTCCATGAATATATAATCCTCTATCAAAGTTGACTCATAATGGTTTTAAGTTCCTATGGATATATTAATTTGAGGAAAATATCAAAGAAATGAAGAGAAGGCTAGTCAGTACCCTTGTGTATAAATTAACCTATACTGAAGAAGGGTTTGTAATATATAGTGTTGCATCCAAGAAGGGATTGGGATGTTTTATTATTTATAATAACATGTTTATCGCTTATGTGATGTAGCCGTTAAAGATTCATGATAAAAATTACCCAACTCGTGATTTAGAGTTTGTATCGGTAATTTTTACATTAAATATATGGTGGAATTATATTTATGGAGAAAAGTGTGATATATATTCGGATCATAAAAGTATGAAATATATATTCACTCAAAAGGATTTGAAAATGCACCAAAGAATATGGTTAGATAATGTTCAATACATTATCACCCTATGAAAGTGAACAAGGTGGTCGATGATTTGAGTAGGAATGATCATGATAGATTATCTATGATGAGGATCACAAAAGATCCAATATTTTTGGATTTGCAAAGGATGGATCTAGAAATCCTGAAGGAAATGGGAAAATATTTTATTTATAAAATTAATTCTCAACCCTCTATCCATGTGAAGATTAAGGAGGCGTAGAAGGATGTTGTAGAGATACAAAATAAAGTTATAAATGTTCCTAAGTTTAACCTTTATTAGGATGAAATGATAAGGTTTTGGAAGCGAGTATGTGTTCCTTCAATACCATATTTTAAGGATCTATTAGAAGAAGCTCGTAGTTCATAATTCTCTATTAATAATGGAAGTAAGAATATGTATAGGGACTTGAAAAAATACTTCTAGTGGGATGGAATGAAGAGGTATTTGGAAAATATTGTATCTTGGTGCTTGGTATGCCAACAAGTTATGGCTAAAGGAAAAATTCAAAGGGGTGTTTTATCCATTACCCATACCAGAATGGAAATGGTATAACATAACTATGTGTTTTTTCATTGGACTACCCAAAACCTTTAAAGGGTTTAATTCTATATGTGTGGTATCTGATCACCTTATTAATTCATCACACTTCATCGCTGTCAGAGATGACTTCTCTCTAGATCATATTTCTAGGATATACATTAAGGAAGTGGAAAGGTTGCATGGATTACCGAATTCCATTGTATAAAAGAGGGATATGAGGTTCCCCTCAAAGTTTTAGAAAATTATTCAATAAGTACTTGATAAAGAATTGAGTTTCAGCACTACTTATCATCCTTAGAGAGATGTTCAGTCTGAAAGAACAATTCAAACCTTAGAGTTTAAGTTGATATTTCATTCTCTTGATTTCAAAGGTGGTTAGGATCAATAAATTCCTCTAGTTGAGTTTTCTTATAATAATATATTTCTCCTAATAATTCATATGTCACCTTATTAATCCCTCTATGGGAATAAATTTAGAGCACTAACATGTTGGGATGAAGTTTTAGAAAGAAATCTATTGGGACTTGATATTGCTGAAGAAATGGTAGAGAAGGTTAGAACCATTAGATAGCATATCAATGCAACTCAAAGTTGGAAAAATATTTATGCTGATAACCAATGGATTTATCTAGAATTTTAAGTTGGTGAGAATGTGTTTCTACAAATCTCTACCAATAATAAAGTTGTGTTAATTGAGAAGAAAGTTAAACTAAGCTCTAGGTATATTCGCCACTTTGAGATTCTTGATCATATCAGGACGGTAGTCTATCACTTGAAACTTCTTCCAAATATCACTTAATTCCATGATGTATTATATGTAACTCTTTTAAGTAAGTACATACCTAACCCTTCACATGTAATGAACTCAGAGGTCATACTACTGGAGAAGGATCCTTCTTACAAAGAATAACCTATTGAATTTATGGATCGATCAGAGAAAGTTCTATGAAACCAGACCACTCACCTGGTCCAACTTTTGTGAAGAAATCACTAGTTATAGAAAGATAAAATTGAAGATAATGATATGATGAAGCAAAGGTATCCTTGTTTTTTTACCCTACTGATGAATTTTGAGGGTGAAATTCATTTTAAGGGGGTAGAATGTAACACACCGAATTTTTATGGACCTTTTTTTCTTGAATAAATTAAATTTTCATTTATGTCTCTAAATGCACTAATTTAAATATTCATTTCACCTATCATCAACTTGGAATATGCTACATGAAACATTGACTTGGCGTATGTTACATGCAACACCGAATTGGCATACATTACACGCAATACTGAGTTTCTACGAAACATCATAATTATTTAAACGAGATAGTTATAAACTAGCTATTAAACTTAATAATATGAATAGTAATAAAAACATTTCAAATATTTTTCATAATTTTTCTATATAAATAAAACATATTGATAATTAAAGATATAATTTTTTGTAAAGTCCTTATATATTTAAAAATACTATTTTCTCAAATAAACTACTTTTCATGTACTTCTGAAAAAACAACAAAATTAATTATAGAAACATTTATAAATTTAGTTTTTTATTATTAACATAATTTTTTAATTTATAATATTGAAATTATCTCAGGGAGAATTTTTGGGATTTTTCTAAGAAACTTCATTGTTGGACAAAGAGTGAAAAATACTGAATTTTAATTCAAAACTATATTTTAGCCTTACTTATTTATAACATTAAATTATATTTTAATTTAATTTCAAAGTTAAATTAAAAAATATTTTTTTAATTAATTAAATTTAAGTCATTAGAACCAATTTCACATTGAAATTGGATTTAAAAACATAGAAAATTGTTTGAACATTTTTACTTTAAAACCCCTCATTGCCAACCCGATTGTGGGAATTAAATTTAAATTAATTTCTGAAACTTATGTGATTGGAATTATGATAAAATAGATGAAATATTTTGAACAATAACAATTTATAATTTCTAAAAAGGTCAACTTATTTTTTGACCAAAAATATTACTGAAAGTAATTAAAATTAATTACATTGATTAATGTAAAATTATGCTTAACTAAGGACTAAACTTTAAAGTTAAGGGTAAATGACATAGAAACTTGTAAAAAAATATATTGGTTGGACATATTTAGAACCTATAATCACTTGTCTCAACTTTTTATCATTATTGGATCCACTTTTATCATGAAAAATGTCGGTGGAATTCTCTCTTAAATTTTTTACATCAGTGTCACTCCTCCTCCAATATAGAAAAGGGATAATTTCCTCCAAGTTCCTCACAACTATAAATACCTTTTTCTCAAAAAATATCTTCCCAAATAGCTTATAAAATTTCCTCTATTCCTCCTTTTAATCCTACATTTTTACATAAATTCTTACAAGGAATCCTTTTGGCACAAACCAAAATAAGTTGCCTGATTAATAGGTAACATTTTCTCTCAATCTCCTTTCTTTTATTTTATTTCTACACTAACTCCACTATATTTATTACATGATTGTATCACAAAATAAGTATCTTAAATATACTAAGATGTTTTTATGCTAAGGTTTTGACCTACAAATATGCACACTTCCATCTAATGGGTAACAAACATACTGTTTATGTGTACAGTGAACTACTGCCTCACTCAATGATGATTGTACATTTTTTCTTAATGCCTATCATGATGGAAATTATCATGGAAACAATATTTATATATTTCATATATTATATTTATTATGTCTTTAATATTATCTAATACTTTTACAACACATGTATTTTTACTTTCCATTTTATGTAAATATGATAATTTTGTTTGAGGAAGTGTGGACTACCGCCCCCTCAAAGAGTTGTGATTCGCTCATACACTACACGGAATGTATTAAGGACAGTTTTAGTGAATATATATGATATATATAATGTAATAAATCTATTTAATTAGTGATATATATACAAATATGTCTTTTACTTTCTTTATTTTAACAAGATAATTAAATGAAAATAGCGTCCATGCGTACGTACGACCTACTGTCTCCATGAATTGTGTATTTTGTTTCATATTTATATATTCTATAGATTATTATAATACAAATATAATAAATATAAATTATATTTATATATTTTTTTACATTATTTAATCATGATATATGTATAATGACCAAAGATATAACAAATTAGGACACATGGGAAGAACAAAGCAAATACTACCCGAAGTGAAACCTTAACAAGGGATTATTAACAAGTGGGTAATATAAGGTCATAATAAAACCATATATGGTATTATATATAATAATATGGTTGTTTAAAATATTTATAATTAATTTATATTTATTATACTAGTGTTTTTAATGAGTACGACAAGAGTCAAGACATAAGGTAAGGTAATTTTATCTCACTTTTATTTTCGTGAGATACATGCCTTAATCGCCAATCACTTCTTTTGTGTGGTGTATGTCATTCCCATGAATGTATTCTATGTCTATAATATATATATTTATGGTTATTCAAATTTCAATTTTATTATGTTTCTTTCATGGGGTTTATGTTTCAAAAATTACCAAATTGGTAAAATAGTTTTGTCTCAATTTTCTTTCTTTCAGACTCATGTTTTGTTAGGAACCTAAATTATTTGTAAAGGTGTATTAAATAATTAATCTCATTATTTTAATGATATTTTAAGCTTCATTTAATTTTCTTTTCTTACATGTATATCATTATCCAAAGCTACTAAGTGATAATATTTTGTTGAAACAAACTCATCTCTTTTCAAGATTTTTTATGAATGTCTTTCAATTAATGAAATATTATGATTAATATCTTAATAAAACTAATGAATTTTATTATCATATGGTTATTCAATATATCCTCAAATATTAGTACCATTTTCCCACTCATTGTTACTTAATATAATCTTTTTAAGTAACATTTTACCATCTCTCTCTTTGGTCGGAAATGTATTATATTAAAAAACCATGTTTTCAAAAGATCTTTGGAGCCCATTTTCAAGGAAAAATGATTTTAGAAATTTTTTATGATTTTTTAAAAGATTCCTTTACATTTTTTAAAGGATATTTTAAAATAAAATGGTTTTCAAAAAAATTATGTTTTAAAAAGCATTTCTCAATGCAGAAAGGATATTTTCCTCAAGGAATTTTTTTAAAAGATTGGTCAAAATTATTTCCCATCTAAGATAAAATCCATTGGTGTTACTAATGCCTTTATAGGGAAACTATTCAATGTTTCCATTCATATTCCTTATTTAAATGGATTATGTTTTTATGGAATTATTTTGATGAAACATGTTTCTTTTTCATGGGTTATATTCTTTTTAAAACTCATTTCTTTTCATAGATTATGTTAATGACGAAATGATTATGAAACCTATATTTTTGCAAAGTTTATGATATGATTACATGTTTATAATACCCATTTAATTTCATGGTTTATTATATTATCATTTAAGATCTTGTGGAACATTTACGTATGATTTTACTATGATGTGTGTGGGACCTATATATCCCTCCAATGCATTGAGTAAAGATTTATATCTAATGAGATAGACTAAGATGGACTTGGTAGTGAACCATGACTACTATTATAACCATGGGAGTGAACCATTACTACCAAGAGGGTATGAGGAGTTAAATCATGCAACTAAGATGTCCATGGGAGTGAACCATGACTACCAAGATAGAATGGGGAGTGAATCCATACTACTAAGATATTCTTACCAGCGATGACTTGGCTACTATTGAAATTATATTATATGCTTATGTGTTTTCCATAATTCTATGTTTTATTCCTATATTATGCTTTCATGTATTATTTTATTTATTTCCTTATGATTCATATCTTATGAATTGCCAAGATTTATTCTATAATACTTGTTTATGATCTTTGATAGGCATGGTATGATCTTATATTTTCGTGATCATGTCCTCATACCCTTATGCTCATGATTATGCTTATGTATCTCCCTTTTTTACCCTTATTAAACATATAATATCACCCTTTTTTATGTTTTCTTCCCCCAGTTTATGAATATATGTATTATGTTTGATGTTTCTAGGAAGGATTCTAGTAAAGAATAAAATAGTGGGAGATGATATAGATCATTTATGTACTAGTGTTTATGTTTTCATATTTCTAAAGGAACAAGACTAGTATGGTCTTTAGGTTTCTATTTGTATAACGTTTTAAGTATTTCACAAAAGATATGAATTTTTTATTTATAAAAATTGAGGTTCTCTATAATAACCATAGTCTTAAAGACTAAAAAATTTTTTTATAAATATTAATGAAAATTAAAAAATTATTAAGACTTTAAAGAGGTAAACATATAAAATTTGAAAGTGTGATGATATAATAATACATGTTTATAAAAGTTGATGAATAAATGAAAAAATGATTCATAAATTAAACTATTTAAAGTTTTGATGGGATAAAAAATGATAAATAGAATTAATTAAAGTAATTAATAAATAAAACTGTGAAAATTAAATAAGGAACACGATTTTCTAAGGAAGTTTGGAAAATTTTAAGAAAATTCCCTATGTCTACCACCTCAGTTGCTCAAGGATTTAATCTATCAGTTCCTTGAAATTAATGGTATCCAAGATACCAAAACTCCATTAATTGTTTAGGTTGTAGTAAGAAATCATAATTACAATTGAAACTATATTTTTAATGGATATATCTAGAAACATCAAAGATAATAGTAACTTTACTTTTAGGTAGTGAGAATTGATAATATAAGGAAGATGGGGATGAGAGGGGATTTCATAGAAGCAATCATGTTTTAGTACAATCTTGATTATCTCAAAAGAATTTGAATAACCACTGGGATATAATGGGAAAAATTATAATAGTGAGAAGATATTAAAATAAAAAAACAATCTAGATAATAAAGGGAAGAGTTTTAGAAGACGAGTTCACTTAAGTTAAATTTTACAATCATTGCACATTTTCATTAGAGAAAAGATGATAATTTTGGTCTTAAATGCCACCAATAGGCCTATATATAGATACAAAATGATTCAGGAACCTTTTGGAATTCACCAAGGGTAATTAAGTCATAGAATACTTCATTAATGTAATTTTTGACCATACTAAATGCTAGATCAAATTTTTTTCTAAATTTCATGGGTTACCTCGTATTATTCACTGGGTTAATGGACCGCCTAGAACTCTATAATCAGTATTTAATTATAATGGGTAGTTGGTGCTCCTCTCATGTCTGTCTGGTGCACATCTAAAGCATTTTAAGATTATTCTCAACTATACTCGCTACTAGTGTTTATACACCAAGTATTAAGTGGATATTTTTTTCTTGGGGGGTATTTCTTTCACCACTGGATGGTCTATGGCTATGCACTGGCTGGATAGTCGCTATGTACTAGCTAGAATGATCTTCCTATTGATATTTAAAAATAGTAATATCCTCGTAACTTCTTTCCATGGATTTTAAAGTTCTAGGAACATTATTCCATTTAGTAATAAAGAATATCAAGACTTATCAAATAATCCTTTAAGGTTCATTCAAGATTATAACGTGATTTCACCTAGTTTCTAACTTCAAAAAACTTAAATAAAGTCACTAGGAACTTTAAAGAGTGTTTGAGATCATTAAAAAAATACAATGATAATCACAACAATCTCCCCCTTTTTAATGATAAAAAATATTTTAATAATAAATGGATAAAATAATAATATAACAAGATAAGATTGAAAATATTTTCCATAATAAAAACATCATGATTCCCCTATGATAGAATATTAAAAAATATATTTATATTCTTATAGCTAACTTACATTTCCCCAATTACTAATATTTCTCCCCCTTTAAGATTATCAAAAAGGATTCATAGATGAATTTGAGAGAAATTAAAATTTAAAACCATATTTATCATCATCAATGATATTATAGATAGGTGGAATTTTTTAAAAAAACTTGAAAGAATAAAAATTATAAAGTAGAGATTTTAAATAAGCCTCAATGTAAAATAAAAATATATATATTTCTTTTAAAAAAATATCTCAATATAGAGAAGATAAAGGTAAAAAAAATTAAAGCTTAAGGGTAAAATAAATGTTTCAAATAAATTAGAAAAAGTCTTTCTCTTCTAGGATCATTTCAATATTAATGAGATTAGCTCCCCATTAAATAATAAATTATGTGAGATAAAGGAATAATATCCATTAAAAAAATTAGAAATAAAATATATAAAAAATATTTTAAAATTAATACCATCATTAAGGTTTTATAATTACTGTGTTAATAAACTATAACTAATTTCCTCGGTCTATCAAATAAGGTGTGAAATAAAATCCTACTACTCTTTCCAATGGTGATGATCAGATTAAAAATTCAACCAGACATTTTCAAGGTAATAAACTTTAGGTGTAGCTAATATTTAACCACAAACACTTTTTTGTGTCTAAATAAGAATTTATAGCATGTATTATCACTCACACTTTACCAAAATTATGAATATTTTGAAAAAAAAATTTAGTTTTAAAAATAAATGGTTATAAAACATTTGATTTTAAAAAATTAAAAAATTAGGAAATAAAATTGAACAAAATATCAATATTTAAATGTCTAAAATATAATTATAATAATATAATCATTCCAAACTCTCCTTTAATAAATTTAGAGAGATCAATAGGAAGGTATTTCGTGAAGATATCAATAATTTTAGGGTTATTGAGAACAAATTCAATAGCATTATAATGTTTTTGAAAATAATATCAAAGAAAACGGTTCCTCAAATCAATGTGCTTAGTGTGATATTTTTGTATTGGGTTTTTAGATATACTAATAACACTATTTAAGTCATACTTTATAGGGATGTGATAACATGTAATTACAAAGTCTAATAAAGTATATTTTATCCACATGGTTTGGGCGCAAAAACACCCAGCAGCTATATATTCAGCTTTAACTGTAGAAATAAAAATATAGTTTTTCTTATTACTACACTAAGAGATGATGGATTTTCCTAATAGTTTTAAAGTCACACTATTACATTACCTATATAGTTGGAATCCTCCAAAACAACCACTTAAAGAAATACTAAATTCAAAAGAAGTTTCCATTAGATAATATAAT
This sequence comes from Viscum album, assembly GCA_963277665.1. Lineage (NCBI taxonomy): Eukaryota > Viridiplantae > Streptophyta > Magnoliopsida > Santalales > Viscaceae > Viscum > Viscum album. The sequence continues at coordinate 1,721,615,552 of OY728137.1, forward strand.
ACATGTTTATTAGTTATTTTCAAATATCAAAAAAATATTTTAAGATATTTAAAATGATATTCCTTTGGATTTAATTGAAAATTATCACAAATGCATACACTAGACATGATGTTAAACCAAGTCATTATAAGGTGATGTATACATCTAATCATACTTCTATAAATCTTATTGTCGAATGAATTTATGGCTTCATCCAAAGTTAGCTATAAAGTTATACTCATGGATTTTCTAATTGAATTATCATAATCCATTCCAAAATTTTTTATAATTTAATTATAAAATTTAATTTGGTTTTAAAAAGTCCCATCGAAATTTTGGTAAATTTAAAAACCAAGAAAGAATTTTTTTTCTCCCATAAATCTCATTTCAAACTATTTATTCATTAAATAAAAAAATTTCATTTCAAATAGTTTTTTGAGTTGATCCAAAAAAAATCATAAATATAAATTTGAAAAATTAATAAACCCTTTGATTTTTTTGAGAAAAATAGTGGAATCAGTTTTTTCCATTTTTAAATCATTTGATAATAGAAATTTAATTAACTTATCATTCTAATATGTAGGGGATTATTCTAAATTGTAAATATATTTGGTCAAATTGAAAAAATGTTTTGGAAATTTAAGATTTTCAAAATAGGGCAGTTGATCCAAAAAAATATTTTCATAAATAAAACCATTTTGAAAATAAATTTCTACATCCATTTGAGAAAAAATTAAAAATAAAATGATTGATGAATGAAAATAAGATTCTAATAGATTCTGGTCATGCAACAGGTGAAAAGGTTTCACCATATTTAATACCTTTTTCTTCATTTTACCCTACAACAATAAGTTAATACTTGTTTCAAATGATTATTATCTTTTCATAGATTTTGTTTTAAAAACTCACTTAGTACCAATAATTGGATGGTTATCATATCATAACACAAGATTCAAAATTTTGTTCCTTTGAAATCAGTTCACCTAACCTTGTATGGAAAGTATCCAATTCTCATAATTAATAACATCATCAAGGTAATGAGGTTCAAGGTGATGGATAATAGCTTGATGTTAGACCTCATTTAAGAAATACCTTCTATTATGTGTTCTAAATTATAATTCACTAATAACATTATTAAGGGGTGGTTTTTATTTCAAAACATGCCTTGGGTAAAGGAGTAGAAGTGGGTTTTGAAAATATCTAATTACATTATAAAATTTATGTTTAGGTAAGTTCAAACTAGATTTTTTAACATCATCATCAATTTTAGGATGTTATAAAGGAATATTAACATCAAATTTCATGTTAATTGACTCTTATAAATTCATTTTCCTCTTATTAAAGACTCGGTAGGATTTACTTTAGTTTTTTGTGCCCAAGAAATATAAATTCTTAGAATTTAGGATCAACATTTCCTATAATATCCTTAGTATTAATGATAAATAATTTACAATAAAAAATATTAAATAATACCACTTTAATAATTGTTCCTTTCCATTTTTCATAGGTTTTTTCTAGGATGGTTCTTATAAGAACACAGTTAAGTATATAGCAAGCGATATTGACTACATCAGCCTAAAATAATTAAGTAAGGTTAAACTCATTCAAGAGACTGCTATCAATTTCATATAAGGTCCTATTTCATCTTTCAAAAATCTCATTTTGTTGATGTGTTAGAAGAGAGTAGAAGGAGTGATGATATCCTTATGAATAACAATACTCGTAAAAGTATTTGGTATCAAATTATCCACTATGTCCACTTCTATGGGAAAATAGTTTTTAGACTTTTTTATTTTATAATTTCATTAAAAGGTTTATAAATACATTATAGGCCTCGTTTTTACTAGCTAAGAAGAAAACCCAGGTAAATCTAGTATAGTAATCGATAATCACAAAGGTGTAAGATTTACCTCTAATACATGAAACTTGAGTTTGTCCAAAATGGTCAATGTGAACTTGTTCTAAGGATTTTGAATGGTAAAAAAACTTTTTATGATTTGAAATAATGTTTGTGTTTCTTTCAAAGTTGGGAAGGTTCAAAAACTAAGTAATCTTTTAAAGAAAAAATCAGTAAATCTCATACCAGTCAATTACAGTTGATCCAAATAGGAGAGTGAATATTATTATGACCTAAGAATCAATTCCAATTCCAAGATTCATTATCTTTTCACTTAAACACATAAAATTTTAACTTTTAATAGATTTTGAATCTTTAATATAAACATTTTCAAAATGATATGTTGTAAATAAAATCATTCCTTTAAAATTAAAAACATTATAAAAATTATTTTTAAAAGTAATTTTAAAACCATTATAATATATTTCACTAATAATTAGTAAATTATGATTCAATACATTGAAAATTAAAACATCTTTTATTAAATAAGAGTTATAAAAACCAATCATGTCAATAAAGTTAATTTTACCTTTGAGACATCTCTAATTATGACATGTCCTACGTCAAAGTGTTTGAGATGACTGAATTTTAAGGATCATGAAAAATATAACTCAAGGAAACATAATTAATATATCAAGTAGGAAATCAATATTTTTTCATGATACCCTTATACTAAAAAATATTCAGATACTAATATTTTTTCTACCCATATCATGGGTCCATCTAAGTTATACAATAAAGACTCTAAAATACCAACTTGTTAAAAATATGTTTATACATTAAGAATATGAGATTAGAAATGAGTTCTCTTTGGTATACCAAATCTAGAATTTTTATAAATTCCTTCATAAATAAGATGAAAAAATTATTTTATTAATTAGAAAATTTATTTTGGAATGTTATTTTTACAAAATTATCCTGTTTATAATTTTATGAGAACTAGATTTTTTTTAAAAAATAAATCCCATAAATCCTTTTAACAACACATTGAGATCTTATAATTATTTTCAAGGTTTCTATGCCTTTTGTGAAATGATAAATAATATTTTTAAGATACCTAATTTGAAATTTTAAATTCTCAACTTTTGTTTTTTAGATTATTTTTAAAACCAAATATTCATTTTCTTCTAAAATTTTATCTTTTTCAAAAACAAATAGATTTTAATTATTTTTAATATATTTAAATTTTGAAATAATTTCACAAAAATTATCTAGAAGTTGATATCTAGAGGAAAAAAATATGTCTTTATAAATTAAATAAGAGGCTAAATAGGTAAAATATTAATAACTAGAACATGTATAATTTAATTCATTACATACCTTGACAATGGCCATGAGAGACTTAGAAATGTTTTTCATTTAATTCAAATAATAAATGTTTTCCATCATTAGAAATCCAAGTTGAAATAGTTATATATTTCTTAACATGCTTATTGACATTATATTTTTCTTGAAGGGATAATATGTCTTGATGTGACCCTTCTTTTTCCAACCAATCCAAGTAACTTCCATTTCATAATTTCCCTTTTTTAATAATTGAGTAGATATTTTATTATTTATTTACTTGTTTACCCTTTTTGAAATATAAAGAATCTTGGTTTTGATTTGGAATGTGTCATTGATTACTTATTTTAAAGAGATTTTATTTTTAGTTTAATTAACCTTGTTTTCATCTTTACTATCTTTTCATTTCATAAATATACCATATTTCATGAGAGAACTGATGAGCTCCTAAACCTCTATATTATCTATGTCTTTAGCTTCTTGGATCACAGTATCTTAGGGTTCCTAATTTCTTGGTAAAACCCAAAGGTTTTTTTAACGAATGTTACTATATAAATATTTTCACCATGAGCCTTTAGACCATTAAAAATACTAGTAAATTGAGTAACAAAATCAGTGATTGATTCACTAGGATATGTAAAAAAAATCTCAAAGTTTTTTCTAAATATATCTAATCTTGTATATTTTAAATTACTTGTTAATTCATGAGTTACATCTAAGATGTCCCATATTTCATGATCCATTTTTCATGTAGAAAATATATTAAATTTATTTGGGTCTAAACCACTATGAAAATAATTCATTTCTTTACCATATAATTCAAAAGTAGACATATCATTCAGAGTATATTTTTCTTATTTCTATTATTAAGAATATAAATACACATAAAATTATTACATATGGTAAAAAAATAGATATAATTAAAGTATAAATGTGAGTTTTACAATAACCATAATTTGATCCATCAAAAAAGAAACACAACAAATAGAGTTTCTTTCATAAGAACAATGGGTGTTTAAAAAATCCATTTAGAAAAAGTAAATTTCTTAAAAACACAGTTAGTGATTTTGAAACCAAAATAATCATTTTAATAATTTTAAAACACAGAAAAAACAATTTGAGACTCTTTTAATACCAAATTTAATTTTTCAGTATAGTAAAATAGAAAGATGGGGGTGAATTGACCTTGAAAAATCAAATAAACTAACTAAGTTTTAATGACTAAAAAAACTTTTAAAAATATTAAATAAAATATAAATATTTTGAAGACTTTAAAGAGATAAAAAATAAAAAAAATAAAGTACAATTATACATTAATATATTATTATAAAATCAAAAAAATAGAAATTGTGATTCACTAATTAAATTATTAAGCATATTGATGGGTTAAAAATGTTAAATTGAATGAATGGAATATATTAAAAAATAAAAATTTGGAAACTAAATAAGGCACAGAATTTGGTAAGGATGTTTAAAATTTGATAAAGAATATCCACTATTTCTACCACCTCAATTTATTATGGATTAATGTATTATTATATTATATTTAATGATATCCAAGATACCAAAACTTCCTAACTTTTTAGGTTGTAGAAAGAAAATGAAATTACAAGTGACACTATATTTTTAATGGGTATTTCTAGAAACCAAAAAAATAATAGTCCCTTTACTTATATTAGTTATGGAAATATTAAATGATTCCCTCACCTTAAATGTAGTGATCGTTGATAATTTAATAAAGAGGAGGATGATAGAGAATTTCTTAAAAGATATCATGTTTTAGTACAGTCTTGATTCTTTAAAAAAGGTAGGAAAAACTATTAGGATAGAAAGTGAAAAATATTAAGAGTGGGGATATATTATAGTAATAAAACACTCTAGATAGTAAAATTAATCACTTTATAAGATCAAAGTTCTTGAGAAAAATTTAATGAATGTAGTACGTTGGTATTAAAGAAAAGATGAAAATGTTGGTTGATAAATCCAGATAGAGGTATATTTATAACCATAAAATTCTTTGAGAACCTTATGGAATTATCTAGGGGTAATTATGTCAAATAATACTACATTAACGATCATTTACCATAATAAATATGGTCTTGAAACTATTTTCTTGAATCTACCAGTTACCCAGCAGCCTCTACCGGTAGACGCTAGACCACATGGAACTCCATGCTCACTTTCTACTTCCACTGGTTAGTTTGGGATCCTCCATCAACTGGATGATAGACATATAAATCATGAAGATCTTCTTCCCAACAATAATTAATGGTTGGTGTTCCTTCACTGGGTAGCTGGTGGGTATTTTTTTCTTTGGAAGACTACTTCTTTTTCCACTAGCTATTTGGTGGATATGAATTGGTTATCTGGTGTTACCTATTAATGTTCAAACATATTCATGGAATTATAGATTCATGAATTACCTTAAAAATTTTAGAAACACCACTCCATGAGTTCATCAATAATATTAATATTTCTTAAAGAGACCTTCATAGTTATTTCGCTTTTTTGAAACCTTTATTTTTTAAAGGATTTATTATTGAGATTTATTTATAAACGATGATTTTGAAAATGAATTATTTTAGTGATTCATAACTTCTTATTTTTATGAAAATGTTAAGAAAAGTTTTATAAATATTTTAGTAATTTTGTCATCCATTTTTCACTTCAACTCTAAAATATTTAGATTCTATGGAGTTATTTTTTATGAATCACCTTCTAGATTTCTATGTAAAATACCCATTTTGATTGAATGTATTTTTTATATCAACTAATCTAATTTTAATATCTTTTTTTGTGATTCCATTTGGAAATGATATGAACCCCATTTTCTTACCATGTGATTTCATGATATGATGAATGATTGATATCTTATAGAACACATGTGTATAGATGATAATGGGTGGGGTATAATATCACCCATTAATTCATTATTTGAATGTTTATATCTCATGAGATTAATGAGGGTACATGGTTTATTATCTCAAGACCAATTGGGTACATGGGTTTTTATCCCAATATAAATTGGGTACATGATTTGTTAGACCAAGCCCAATTGGTTATATGGGTCATTATACTAAGCCCAAGTGGGTACACTAGTTGTTATACCAAGACTAAGAGGGTGTAGGGGTTGTTATAATAGTCTCAAGAGGGTATACAGGTTAATAGACCAAGACCAAGAGGGTATGTGGGATATTAATCCATGATCACTATATTATAGGAATTAGGCAGTAATTCCTAGTCCACTAGGTTAGTATTTTTGATGCTTTAACTTACACCACAATTATATGTTATATTCTTCTCTTATTCTTCCATGTATCAAGTTTATTATCTCTTGTTTATATACTCTAATTATATGGTATATGTTTGACCATATGAGACTACTAATCATTTTATTACATGTTTTAGACAACTCTTATTATTCAATATTCTTTTAAATAATATAATTCTCCTATAATAATTTTTTTCATGTTTATTAACTAACCCCTAAAGACACATCCATAATTTTTTACCTTAGTGAATGTTTGAGTTCAAAACTTTCTTATATTTCCATTCCTCAGGTTATGAAGATGAGTCTAACCAAGGAAATTTCTAGAAGGGGATCTAGTATAGTGCGATTTTGGATAAATATTTACAATAAGATACTTAAGTAGCTAATCTCTAAAAACATTTAACCTTCACATCTTAGGATTGTGTCATTATTGTGACATGTAATGTTTAAAATATGGAAATATATATAATTTTTTATTGAGTAATATCACTAGGTATCAAATCTATAATGTAAAGAATGTTTTTTTAGCCCCAAGTCCTAGAGTGAAGGTCTAGGGTTCCTTGGTTGGTATTAGATAAGGGTTTTGTTATTTTTATGGATTATTTTTGTTATTTTAGGTGATTAGAATATGATAAAATTAGTGAAACCCCTTAGAATAATTCTAAGTATAGTATATCATCCAAAATGTTGGTAAATTAGAGATTGTGTGATTTTCCTAGTAATGACATCCTTAACTAGATAATATTAGTGGATGCAGGTTCTGACACAGATGTACTTTGGGGTAATAACCCTAAAAAGGATGATTTAGTATCAACTTTATCTTTAGCTAGTTCATGATAAATTGGTATAAATAAACCACTAGTTTGACACTCCTAAGGAATATTATTTGGTGAATTAAAATTCTCATTATATAAATTATGAGGTATTTTAATATATTTAGGTTATATAACATAATAAAAAATAACACTAAATTATCATAGGTTGAAATGATGGTGTCTAAGGATGAGATATCTTAGGATTGAGTTTTCATATAATGTATTTACTCTAATATTGGAGAATATTATCCTAACCATTTTGTTTTAGTATTTGGTTTGAATTGGTATCATGAAAATAAATCTTTGAAATGTATGTCTTTAGAAACCCTTATGTCCTACATGACAACTAAGAAAGCATATTTGTAAAAAATGGTTGTGAAAAAAAAAATCTAAACATATTTTTATTTCCAAGTCTTACCTAAGATAGTTAGGTTTCAACCTTAGTAGAAATTTTACATTGAGTCATGTCTACCTTATGGATACTCTTAGATATTTTTATTATTGAATGGATATTAAAATTATGGGGATGAAATTTATTTAATAGAGAAGAATGTAACAACCCAATATTTTATAATATATTTTCTTTTAATTAAATTTTATTTTGAATGGCTTCTTATGTGCGCAACACAAAACAAAAACAACCTAAGACAATCCTTATTAAAACAATACAATATGATGTGAAACATTAATAAGACAATTATAATAATAATAAAGTCCCAAGTAAATAAAAATATAATAAAATGAATTATTTTAAAAACATATATTTAAATATCATAAATATTATTATTTTTTAATAATTATTTATGTATTTTAATACCGATTGATTTAATAAATAAATTCTTATGAGGATAATAAATTAATTGAATGTGATTAAAATTGTTAAATGTAAAAAAATGATATTTTTTAAAGAAACATTTTTAAAGTGATGTGTAAATTTCCTAATAAATTAAATTTTACACTTAAAATATGATTATTATAATATTTAATATTTCAAACTAATATATTGAATTTAATTTAAATAGAAATTGATACAAAATAACGTTAGAAACATTCAAATTTTAAAAGTTTATTTTTCTACAAAGATAATATATATATATATATATATATTATTTTCCCTTAAAATACAAAATTCATAAATTTTAGAATTTTAATTTGATTAAATTAACTTTATTTTTTAATTCATCATAACAATATTTGGTTAGGATGAATTTTGGACCCTTATCTAAAATATTTTTTATTTAGGTGAATAGTCAAAAATGCGTTTTATGGATATCCCATAGAATTTATGAAATTTTCATAAAATAAGTATTAATTTAAAACTTATAAAATGATTGAAGCCAAAAAATATATTTAAGGGGTTATCTTTTTTATTTTTTAAATTATATATCAAATTTATAAGACCCGTGTTTAATATTTTGAATTTTAAGTAATCTTTTATTCTAATAAAAAACTTTCATCGTCCATTTTTTTTAATTATGATTTCACTAGGTAGAATTCATATTTGGATTAATTTATAAGCCATATAGTTTTTACTTTTAAAATAATAAAATAATTAATATAATTTACATCAATAAAATTTATCATTTAATCTTAAACATTTTTTTTATTCCTAAAAATACACTTTTTCTAAAAATGATTTTTACAGGTAAAATGTGATTATATTAAAATTATTTTTTCTCTCCCCTATAAATTTTATTTTATAAAATTTATTCCAAATTTTAAATTATAATTTAAAAATTTTTTAATATGTTTTTTTTCTTTTTTAGTCATACAAACTAGTTACGTTGTTAAAAATGTAGTTATCATAGTAAAGGTAAATTAAGATAAAAAGGTGTTAAACCAAGTGTAAAAGAGCTAAAAATATTTAAAACATGTATCCAAATGAGTGGATTATTTATATATCAACCAAACCTTATCTCCTTTCTATTATTTTCTACTTTGGAATCCATTTTCCAGGTCAAAATTGTGTTCCTTCTATATTAAGAGGTTATATTTATAGAAATGTAATTCCATTCAATTAAGAAAGGGTTATTCCACCACCCCTTAAAATAAACTCTAAAATATAACAATTTTAATTAACCTAAAATAATATTCAACATATCTAAGCCTCTTATTTCCAGAATTTGATGTTAATTCCTCTATTTCTGAGAAGTGCATCAAGAGAAAGGTTAAATTCTAAACATAAGTATTAATCCCTCTCTAATATTTTTCTTTATCGATATTTCTACTAAAAACATATCATTCCCATTACAAAATTATTTCATAATAATTATTTATATGTTTAATTGTTTTTATGTTTATGTAATAATCATAACAAATATTCCACCCTTTTCCTTATAAAAATGAAATTTTCATCATGCGTGTGTGTGGAATACCACCTCCATAAATGACATGTTTTATTTTTCATCACCAAAATACATGGTTTGTTCAAAAACTTTATTTAATAAACTAATGTGTTATTTATATATTTATTAATATTCATTAAAATATAAACTATTTCTTCTACTTATCTCATTTTACAAAAAATGAAAACATCGTCTGTGTGTATGTGTAGAATGTCACCTCCATGAAGTGATGTGTTTTAGTTTCCATATATATAGTATTACATTCATTATATACCTATATTAAATTAAAATTAAAAACCTAAAAAAATATAAATAATATCATTATGAATATGTAATAATGATATTATTCTAAAATAATCACTTTCTTAACCATACTCACACGTCAATTATAGCATGTTCTTGTTTGAGATGATTTAACAACCAACATAAATAATGCTATAAATTTTTATCATGGATGAATATAGAAAAAAATAACTATTATTGTTATATATTAATGATAAAATAATTTTTTTAAGTTTATTAAAGTATCTTATTAATATTTTAATTATTATTAATATAACATCTTTAAATCATTAAAATTTATCAAAATAAACTCATCACTAATTCCATATTCATGAATCGTAAATAAAAAATCATGGATTGAAATAGAAACATTATAAATCACTATAAGACATATATTCTATTAAATTTAAAAATATAATAATTATGATCTTGTCTCTGATAGAATAAGGATCAAAAATTTCGTTACAAAACTCATTTGAAACAAACATTATTATAAACATCTGATGATAAAAATAAACTATAACTAATTAATAAATGTATAAAAAAGGATTATAATGGAATAGTATAAAATTAAAAAGATATTAATATATTTATTAAATGGTTTATTAATATGGTTATATTTATTATATAATAATTTAAATCACTTTCCTCGAATCCAATAATTAATGTAAGGGGTTTTTTATCTCAATTTTTTCTATGGGACTTATACTATATCCAAAAAAATTTCTTTGGTGTGGTTTATATAATATATATTGATGTAATTTTATTGTAATTTTAATAAGTATAAAATGGATTCAATATCCATATCAAGTAATATTTTCCATGTAATATTGGTTCAAGTGTAACCAAAGTCATACGGGTTTCATAGCCAATCACATTTTCAAACTGATATTTCATTTGAATGATAATCCATTTAGAAAATTTGTATTCTATTTTTCTCTAAAACCCAAATATCTTAATATCTCCTGTTATTATTAATTTTTTAAATTTAATCTCTCAATTTTCATTTACCCTGGTATATAATTTATCAAATCTAATGTTTATGAGAGAAACTGACCCTCACCTCTTCTTTATAATCGGTAATATCCTTCTTATATGTCCATATTAATTTTATATATGTCTTTTTTCATGATTTAATAATTTAATAATGAGTTTGTATACTATTTTAATTTCTTTAAAATAATTGAAAATAAATTTTTAATGTTTTCTATATGTATCATTTTGATAAAATCATCCCTTTTAATTTTTTCCATGTGAATGAATTATTTCATCATTATGAGTATTATTCTTTACAAAGATTCATTTTCTGGTTTTAAAATGTATTTTCTAATTATTTTTATGCTTATTGATTTTGTAATATTTTTACATTTTAAAAAATTAAATGTCTTATTTTAAAAATGAATCCATAATTTTAAAAATAGATTTTTAATTTCACATTATTGAAGATTCTTTTTAAAAGTAAAATATTTTAAAATATTTTTAATCTATATTTTTTAAGACTTTAGTTTTTTAAGGCTTTGTTATTTATATCTTTTTCTAAATTATGATTTTTAAATTTCCTTCTTTTAAATTTCTTAAAATTGATCTTTTCAAAAGTGATGTATAACTTCTTATTTTTTATGATAATGTTAATATATATTTTCTAAAGTCTCTTTTATGTTTCACTTCCATTTTCCTTTTTAAATCTAAAATATTTAACTTATATGGAGTTATTTTTTATGAATAACCTTTATTATACCTCAATGAAAAATTTATTTTTGGTGACTCTAATTTTTATATCAATCGGTCTTCTTTTGATATGACGTTATGCGACACCATTTTGAAATGACATGAAACTCATTTTCATTCCATAGAATTACATTATATGATGAATGATTGATGTTTTATGACACACACACACACACACAGATATATATATATATATATATATATTATTAAAGTTATAATCATATATCATCCTCAAATACATTGGTTTTTATTTTATATCACATGATCTTATAGAGGGTACATGGGTTGTTAGACTATTCCCAAGAGGGAACACAGGTTGTTATCCTAAGCCCAATAGGGTATATAGGTTGTTATCCCAATTTTAAGAGAGTACAAGGTTTATTATCCCAATCCCAATAGGGTATAAATTTTGTTTTCCTAAAACCAATAGGGTTTCTAAGATGTTATCCTAATCCCAATATGTTACATGGGTTGATAGCCCAGGCCCAATAGGGTATGCAGGTTTCCATCCCAATCCAACTATATTATTAGAATCATGTAGAAATGTATGGTCCACTAAGTTATGATTTCATTTTCTTCCTCTTATTCTACATTTCTATATTATATGATAATATTATTTTAACATAGCTCATGTTTATTATCTATACTCATGTTATATAGTGTATGTTTTATCATTTGAGAATAAAAGTCATTCTATTATATCTTTTAGAAAAAATTATTATCTCGTATTCTTTTTTAAAAGACAATTATCTCATTCTAAATTTTTCACATGTTTATAATCTAACACATGAATAAATGTTGGAAAAAGTTTCCCTTATTTAGCATTTTCTCTCACCCCTTTCTTAGGTTTTTATTACCCTTATTAGAAATATGAGTATAACCCAGGATATTTCTAGAAGGGGATATAGCATGGTGCGATTATAGAGAAATGTTACCAATAATATTCTTATGTGTCTAATCTTTAAAGGCACTAAATCTCTGTATCATGGTATTAAGTAACTATTTTGATATGTAATGTTTAAATTATTGAAATACATGTATGTTGGTCTTGATTTATCTCACCTGGTATCAAATATGGTATGTAAATAATGTGTTTTTTACACCAAATTTGGGAGTTTGTGTATAGGAAACCTCATGAGGCATACTTATCACAAATGGTTGAGAATATCAATGTATACCTATTATAAAGTAAAATATGTTTTTTATATTCATACCCATGATAGTGAGTAAGGAATTTTATATTTTTTTATGTATTTCATGTATATATCATTCTCCATTTTTATTTATAAGTAATAATTAAAATTGTGTGGGAATAATTTTTTTAATGGGGTGATGTAACACCCTAGTATTTAGGACCAATTTTCATTCCCTAAATTATATTTTAATAATTTTAATGTATGTTTTTCTATTCTTTTAAAATAATTAAAATTGATTAATAAATGAGTCATAATAAATATGATTCAAACCAACAACGCTATACATTCAAGGTGGAATATTACAACAAAGTAACAAGAAGAAATGAATTACATATCATGGAATGTTATATACCATGGATTATTCGATCCATTAAAAGTGAATAAATTAAGTTGGTACAATGAATAGAAAAAAATAATATCTTTAAAACTAGGAGATTCCCTATATCATATTTACCCTGGAGGATCAATATTAGAATAACTAAACCTATAATGAGAGAGAAAACATGAAAGGAGAAATAGTTCTATGAAATATAAATTGAAAACTAATTGAATGGGTAGTTTTATTTATAGGGAATTAAAGGAATTAATTTATAGAGAGTAATGGTGGTAATACAACCATTATAAAGGGAAGTATTTTCATTAAAAAAATAGTCATTGGTTATTTATATATCTGATAGGTATACTAAATTTGTGTATTATTAGTAAAAAAATTAAAAAATATAATTCAAAAATAATAAAGAAAAAAATAAAAACAAAATATATAATTAAAATATTTATTTATAAAAAATATATTTTTATGAATTACATATTGTTTGTATAAACCCAATACTTATTTTTCCAGACTCGATGCTAAAAGCATGTTGTATATTTTTTTTATAAAAATTAATTGAAATTATATAGTCTATTACACAGATGAGGATATTTTACAGTCTATGATTTTTATTAAAGAGAAAAAACATTACAATATATTAGAGTTTAAAATGAATTTTCTATAAACATTTAAGGGATTAGACTCAAGCTAGCTCCTTATAAAATTCAAAATTCCCAGAAACTTGTATTGAGTATGTGAAGAACATTTTAAAATGTAGGGTGTGAATAAAATTTCCCAATAAGTGGATTTAGAACTAGTGAAAATCCTTTTGTAAATATAGTAAAAATCACTTTAGAAAATATCTTATATAAAATGTAAAACATTTGACAAATACTTTTCAAAATTAAAATTTTAGTGTTTTCAAAATATATAACCATAAAAAATAATTTTCAAAACCATTTACAATACATATCTCCTTGAAATCACAATATTAATTAAAAACATAATAACTTTAAAATATATACATGTATTTATCCTTAATGTTTTAAAATAAACCTTACTTTCGAAAATGATAACTTTTTATAAAAAAAAATACTTAGAAACTGTTAATAAAATTTGTCAGGTCAGTATTAGTATTACATCTTAAGATAATTTCATCTTTAGTTTGTGGGTTCTCTCTTCAATCCTCATAATCACATTTGATACCCAGGTGTTGAGTTTATAAAAACATTTTGGATTGGGTTTCTTTTCTTTTTTACTTTCTTCTAAAATATCCATCTAAAAAACAATGTAAAATATTATCAATATAAAATAATTTTATATCACATAATCTTTAGAAAAATATGATTTTTAAGAAAACACCATAAAGTTAAGAGAAATCCATATTTCATAATTAATACTTATAAAAATATATATAAATATGGAATAAAATAGAGTGAGATGATTTTAATAATTAAATTATCAAATTTCAATGGTAATGATAGATTATGGCCATATCTACAAACATGATTAACATCCATTTATTTAAAATAAAATTTCATGCACAAAATGATGCTTATAAATTACATATCAACTTTTAAGTACTTTTATTGAAATATAAGAACATAAAATGATAAAAATTATCATTTTTAATTCACCCTTGAATAAAAAAAATATAATTTCCTTTTTGAAAGGAATTACTTAATTTTAAAATTAAGTGTTTGAAAATACTAATTTTGTTGACATTGAATTTTTGAAGAAAAACATAATATATATAAAATGATGTTTTTTTCTTGAAAATATAGTTTTATATGAAAATAATCCCTTACATAAAAAGGTTTTTATAAAATAAATACATATAGTTTACAAAAACAGAATTCCCTTAAATATAAGTTTATAAATATATTTTCCTTTATATAATTTAATTATATGAAAATATGAATCCTTTATATAAAAAAATAGTAATTTGAAATCAATTTCAGATAAAAAAAATTGTACATAAAATTATAAATCCCTTACATAAAAAAGGGGATTTTTGAAAATCATAAATTAAATGCTTAAAAAACAAATCACCCTTAATAATGTAAGTTTAAAATTACAATTACCTTATAAAAGGTTTCTCACAAAATAAATATACCTTTGAAAAATATAATTCTTTTATAATAAGTCCCTTATAAAATATAAGTTTGAAGGTATCATTTCTCTTAAAAAAATTGGTTATTAAAAAAAATTCACTTACATAAAAAAGAGTGTTTAAAGAAGATAAATATAGTTTTAATAATTTTGAAATTTGAACTTCCCTTATATAAAATTTTAGAAACAAAATAAGATTATTACTTTGATTGAGGATAATTGATTTATTAATAAAATAATTAATCTACTATCATAAAATAGAGTTTTGAAAATAAATACCTAAAATTTTTCCTTAATTGAAATTAAAACTAGATCAAGCTGGACATGAATATACTTCACTTCCAAATATTGAAATTATGTAATAAAAAAAGGTAACTTTGGTTACAATAATTTATATTTTAAAAAAGAGAAAAGAGAATTATCATATTAATAGAAGTTGGAATACTACAAACTTATCTTTGGAAATCACTTCTCAAGTGTGGCTAAGATATTTAAAGGTGACATGGGTATATTTTTAGATCCATAGGTATACCCATATTTTCAATTACAAACAAGATCCCATGATGCTCAAATTCATGTCTTGACAAGAATGATAAAAAATATTTGGACAAGCGAATTTCATAATTTAAAATTATATATATATATATATATATATATATATATATATCATCGTTGATTCTAGTGAAAGATATAGAGGAAGATGATTATGGAGTCTTAATCGGTCTCTATTTTCACATGCATGCCATCCTTGTTTTAAAACTATTAGTACAGTAACATATATGTGTGTGTGTGTGTTTGTGTGTGTGTGTGTGTCTGTGTGTGTTTCTATGTGTGTGTGTGTGGCTATTTCAAAATGGTTCATAGAGCTTCCTCAATAAGCTTTAGGGAACAAGACAACACAACCAATTTTGGGGCAATGAAATAGATTTTTTAAGCCTTGATATTTATTGGATGGATGCACTAATGTTTGATTAGAGACAAAATAGTGAAAGAACTATATATGGATAGAGAAAAGAAATATATTTGTATTCATAGGGTTTCAGGGTTTGAAAAATGAGGGTTTTCATCAAAGGAAGTCAATAACAGGTGCATCAAGTTGGTAATATTACCAAACATATAGGCTTGGAGATGGTGTTAACACACATTAGAGGAAGAAGATTCTATCAGGATTCTAAACGCCGTGTGATTTTGAAGATGAAGTTATCAAAGGTTTTTCATCAATTTGAGTGAATACTGGTGATATAAATGGATATTTTAAAAATGTGTGAATAGTATCCACATTTCAAACCCACATAAAACTTTTAAAATTTTGAGAACTTGAATACATTACAAACACTACCTCTATCTGCTCAAGATAGTAATTAGGGTCGGGATCAGGACATACCATATACACCTCAGTCCGCACTAACACGTACTGCCCATGCACATATCACCCATTCATTGTAATAGGCACTCGAATATCTTTCTATGAGGGGTCCTTATTCTTGAACTACCTTCCATGAAGTAAACACATAGTCCCTTATGTGGTTGATTAGGGTCCTTTAAGGTCTCGTTGATTTATTTTACTATTATAAAAAATAAGGTTGGAATTATAAAATATAAACTCTATTAGCATTCTATTTTAATCATATGTTTATATTTATTTCATCCCCACAGTAATTTTTATCAAGTTTATTATTTATATATTTTTAAATTATAATGATTATTGAATTAATATTAATATTTTTTTAACATATGTTGTATTAATATTTTTTAATATTAAAATAAGTTATTTTTAAATAATTAACATTTACTTGTATTTTTATTTTTATTTTAGAACAGTGATGTATTGGTCAAAAAGACCAAAGAACAATTATATAATAAAGTAAAAAAGTTACAAAATCTGAAAGAGGTAATTTTATTACAATATTTTTGATGAAAAGGTATCATATCTATAGGAATTTTATTTAACCACATGATATCTTTATTGATTCTTTTTTTTAAAGAACATCTGCCATCAATTTCTACTTGCAATAAGTATAAGTGACTATATGACTAATCTCATAAAGGTATCGAAGGTATCCAATACATCTAATTGTAAGGGGGAAAGAAAGATGCACCACGCCATTTTTGTAAGAACCCAGATCTTCTTTTCAGGTATGTTTCTCTTTTTCCTGGTGTTTTTGAGAATAGAGAAGTTTTTTGAAATTTTTAAAGTACACGTCGTGTACTTTATGAGTATATACCATGTACTTTCTTGCCACTGAAGTCTGTGTGCTGGACATGTAGGGGCCACACACACGGTCGTGTAAGGGTGTTTAGAGGCCGCTTAAAGTGGAGTATGGAAAAGGCGAGTACATGTCTTTTACTCTAAAAGTACACTGTGTATTTTGTTTTTTTCATTAAACACACCGAGGTCACGTCTGACGGATAGAACCATCTTCTTCTAGGATTTCTTCATCCGAGAGAACATTCATGATCACAGATCTTTGACAAACCCCTGATCCTTCGTCCGTCCTCCGAATCAAACACAATCAGTCATGTTAGAATCGGATTGGTGAGTTCTCTCTTCTGCTGGAACCCCGTTTCATGATTCCTTCTTTATTCCATGTTATCGTGGGTTGAAAGTTTTATGTGTTTTCATGGATATACGTAGTTCTAAGGTGATTAAATCCTCCTGGTTCAAGTATATTGATCCCCCAACACAAAGGTAGGTGGTTTGTGCCCTTCTATAGAAATTCTTTGAGTATTATGTGCAAATTCCACCAATACCCTTGAATGGGTTATTGTGTGTTTACTGTTTTTCCCCTATTGTTTTATTTATTTTTTTGTATGCTTGAGTAGTGGTTATTTTTTTTAATAGGGTAATTTTCTGTGATTTGGATATATTTCCTATGCATGTTTTTCCTGTATTGACCTTTGGGTCTAGTTTTTATGTTAGGCTGGTACTTTATTTCCCATGCCTAGTATTGTAGGATGGTGTGACAGTTGCTCTGATATGCTATTATATTGTAGAATGCATGCTAAGTAGTTATTGAGGTTTAACTTGGTCGTTATGCACTGCTACACTTTCTTGAGTTACACAGGGTCGTGAGAACCTGGTGTATAGAAATGTTGAGGGCTTCTCCAGAGTGTCTTTATAATTATACGATGTGAGACCACAGGGGGAATTTATGTTGAGTACTTCCCCAGAGTGTTTTTAGTTCCTCGACGAGGGCCACAGGGGGAATTGACGTTGAGTGCTTCCCTAGAACGCCTTTAGTACGATACGATACTATAGGGGGAATTAGCGGTGAGTGTTTCCCCAAAGAGTCTACACTTTGGCTGAACCAGAGGGGTGAGACTGTGTGTGCTTCCCAGAGGGTTGCTTGTACTTGTGGTGTTGAACCATAGGGGTTAGGCTATGAAAAATTCCAAGAGGATTGCTTGTTGTGTTAGCTACTTTCTTAGCTGCTGCTTGATATTGAAACTATGGATTGTATTATTTTCTGTTGTATGCTTCCTGTTTATTTCTTTCTGTACTTTTACCCTGGCATATACACACTAACTGTTAGGTATAGATCATCGGGTGGTTTCCTACTGTGATTTAGTCCCACACCCTTTTTGGGTCATGATTTTGGTCCCAAACAGATTATATTGTTGCGGGTATAGATAAGGGCAAGTGCTCTTCTACTTCAGGTACTTGATTTGTTGAGGAGCTGGAGAGAATGGGACTAAGCTATGGCTTGCGATGCTGAAGAGTTTATCTGCTTTTTTTCACTTTGTTTTAGTGCTGTTTTATTCCAGCATTATGACTTGTTTGGTTATTTTCCTAGACATATATGTACCATGCATCACTTTATATATATGTGCTCCGGTTGTTTATCATTTTAGTCTTTCTTTGTTTACTCTTGTTGGATATTACTGCTTCTACTATTGTATATTGTTTATCTTCCACTATGTTACTCTAAAAATGAGGCCATAGTTTCCCCACTATCACACCCAAGGCCCTTGCTGCTAGTCGGAAGCCTCTGGAGTTTGGGAAAATGCACTTGAGGCCATGTGACCAACCAGGTACGGGGTGCCTTTGGGTGGCTTCCGGAATCGGGACGTTATAAAATGGTATCATAGGATTTCTTTTCTCTAGACTTATTATTTGGAGCCTTTAGTCAGGGATAGGATGGAATAGGAAGTTGGTAATAAGTTGTTCCTGGGAGTAGCTAACCCGTGTATAGGGAAAATCCAATCTACCTCGTTTATTGCAATTTGTCTAGTTTTCAATTTTACAGTTAGTTTGATTTTACCATTGGGTGATTCACATGTTTTTTGCTGTTATCGTTGATTTTTTTGAGGTTCTATTTCTATCACAACCTGATGAGATGAGGGTATTCCATCTCATGCATCATATAGGCACTTACTAGAAATCCCATTTCATGCATTCTTGTCATGTCATCTAGGATGCATTAGCAATTTCATGTTGTTTTGATAGATGTTGTGTATAATATGCATGATATAGTGATAGATGCCTTGATAAAATTATTTGCTTCTTGTTAGAGAATTAATTGTGTAAGGTTTTGTTTGAATGAATGATAAGCTTTGGTTTGTCAGGTGTTATGGGCCCTCATGGACCAGAATTTGGTGGATCATTGACTTTTTTACCTTTTTTATAACTTTTTTAAGATGCCAAACTTTGATTCACGGAGAGTATGGGCCCTCACGGATCAGAATTTGGCACTTCCAATGTTCGTTTCAGTGTGTTCTAGGATTCGGAGTAGTTTCTGAGGCTTACTGTCCCTAAAAACCCAAAATACACACCGTGTAGTTTTTAATACACGCAATGTGTTCTTCTATTTGTGAATAAAGTGTTTTTCATAAGTACACGTAGTGTACCTTATGTATATGTCGTGTAGTCTCTAACCGCGTCACAGGCCATGTGGGCAAAGACAGGGGATAGGGAAAATCTCGTGGGAACACGTTGTGTACCAGTTGTGCACGCCATGTAGTGTAATCCTAGGAGTTTGTCCGTGTAGTTAACAACATGTTCGGTGGAGTATCTTATTATACACGTCATGTCCACCTTGAACACGTCATGTAGTCTGGCCTAGGTACTCAGTCGTGTCACAAACAACACGGTTCGGTGTTATCCTTTCACGTACACATCGTTTCTGTCAGGAACACATCATGTGGATTGAGCCGTGTGTCTGACCGTGTCACTAACAACACGGGCCAGGTGAATCTTGTCCAGTACACACCTCTTCTACCTTGAACACGTCGTGTAATCTTGTTTTAGGAAAGTCATGTGGCTTAACTGTGTAGAAGAACTCGGGCAGGGGAAGAGGATTCAGGTACACGTCATGTGTTAGGATAACACTCTGTGTGTTTGGGGAGTTACACGACCAGTTTATGCAGGATTACACGCCCATGTAAATGAATTAAGTGAGCATGCTATGTAAGGTTTATACACGTCATGTAGTCATGTTTTTTAAAACTTGAATGCTTTCTTTCTCCTGTTCCCTCACTGTACATATAGTTTTCATTCCTTGATAATGTTGATCTAAGTTGTGTGTTTGACCTTGTAGAGTCATGCCACCAAGACTTCCTCTGGTTGTCCTCCAATTACAGGATAGCGATCAGACGCCGGATATGGCTGATCAGGGGCTTCTAGCAGATCCTTCTATTGTGCAAGTCTTGGCACCAGCAGTCATCCCTATTACCAGCACTGATGCACAGTTCAGGAAAGGCTTCATGAGGATGATACAAACCTTTCAGGGAGTGCTGCCTCCTACCCCGTCAATGGCTAATTTGACGTGGGTCTTCAAGTAGTATCATCCTCCCACTTTCTCGGAAGAAGGAGGACCTCAGGCTGTAGAGTCATGGCTAGAATCCATGCTGACAATCTTTGATCATATGGAGATGCCTCCAGAGAGGAGAGTCAAGCTCGCTACCTATATGCTATGGGATTCCACCAAGAGATGGTGGGATGTAATCTCATAGGTAGGTCATCAGTAGGCTATGGATTTGGAGGCATTCCAATACGTCTTTTATGACTACTTCTATCTAGAGACCCTAAGGGCCGACCGAGCCTGGGAGTTTATGAGCCTTGAGCAGGGTACTCTATCAATTATAAAGTATTCCTCTTGTTTCATTGAGCTTAATCATTTCACAGCATTCCTGGGAGGAGATGGGTTATTCCTAGTAAGGAAGTTTGAGGATGGCCTCAGACAGGACATCCACTCTCAGGTGAATATCTTCAGGCTGACTTCCATCACTTCCATTGTCAACCAGGCACTGATCATGGAGTGGAATTTGAGGGAATCCGGAGTTATGAGCCAGGGTGACTCGATATTCAAAGTTAGTGTTTCACCATCTGATAGCTGAAAGCGCCGCAAGGAGACTACCCGGGGAGATCTATGTAGGATGGATGCATCTTCTGGTAGCCAGGTGGTGTGCTACCAGTGCGGGAGAAGTAGGAATATGAGGCCGCAGTGCCAGAGAGACCTGGTGGAGTGCCAATATTGCGGCAAGTTGGGACACCTTCAGTCTTTTTTTCAGGTATTCTCACCAGCATCTGGTGACCGGGGTTCATCTATGACCCCATATACAGGAGCAGCTCCACTAGTTTATCACCAGTCTAGGAACTAGAGTTCTTCCGTACATTCAGGCCAAGCTGGAGGTCGCAGCCGAGGTGGTCAGTCACTGGGCTACCAGCGACAGTAGGGCGGATTAGCTCAGAGTAGTCAGGAAGGGTCACAGGGTCGTGGAACAGGCCAGACCTTTGCAGTGGAGCAGACCCAACTGGAGCAGGATCCTGGAACTTCTACAGTTCGAGGTACGATCCTAGTTGCCTCAGTTTTATCTTTAGCTCTTTTCAATATTAGTGTCACGCATAGCTTTATATTTGTCACTATTGTGGATAGCCTTGGGCTCTGTATCTTTTCTTCTACTAATGTTTTGACACTAGACACTCCGTTGGGGACAAGAACATATGGTCTACATCAGTTCAAGGAGTTCCCTCTTGAAGTTGGTGGGTGTCACTTCCTTTGGGATCTCTATGTCCAAGAGATGACAGGCTATGATATCATTTTTGGAATGGACTGGCTAGTTCCTTTCCAGGTATTCTTCAATTGTTATCATTGTATGGTGAGTTTCATATCACCAGAGGGTGGATTGTTTCTTCAAAAGGGTAAGTGGGATGTCCAGGCGAGCAGAGCGGGTCCAGAGCATCATGAGCTAGGAGGAGTTACATCCCAGATTACTAGTCTATATCTGGATGATCAGGGGACTTCACAGTTAGACTTTCCTCCAGTGGTGGATTGTTTCCGGAGTGTCTTTCCAGAGGAATTTTTGAGTCTGCCTCCAGAGCGTGAGGTAGAATTTTTTTTGAGATTGTGCCAGGGGTAGCACCAGTGTCCATTACTCCTTATAAGATGGCTACACCTAAGTTGCAGGATCTCAAGAAGCAGTTGGAAGAGTTGCAGGAAAAGGGTTTCATCCGACCCAGTACTTCTCCTTGGGGTTCTCCTATCCTGTTTACAAAAAAGAAAGACGGTACCCTCAGGCTTTTTGTGGATTATCGGATGTTGAACCAGTTGACGGTCAAGAACTGATATCCCTTGCCCAGTATTGATGATCTCTTTGATCAGCTTTGAGGAGCCTGGGTGTTCTCAAATATTTACTTGAGGTCCGGTTATCATCATTTGTGTGTTAGACCATCAGATATACCTCTTACAGCCTTCTGGAGAAGGTATGGTCTATATGAGTATATGGTTATGTCGTTCAGTCTCACGAACGCGCCTGTAGTTTTCATGGAACTGATGAACTAAGTGTTCCATCCTTACTTGGATTCATTTGTGGTTATTTTCATGGATGATATATTGGTGTACTCTCACACTTGACATAACCATGCTAACATCTTGAGATCGTTTTGAGTACACTGAGAGAGCATCAGTTATATGCTAAGATCTCAAAATGCCACTTTTGGATGGACCAGATTCACTTCTTGGGTCATGTTTTCTCAGATATAGGAGTATCAGTAGACCTAGAGAAAGTGAGAGCAGTAGTTTCCTAGGAGCAACCGGAGAATGTTTTTGAGGTTCGCAGTTTTCTAGGACTGGTTGGATACTACAGATGCTTCATACAGGACTTTTCACGCTTAGCAGTACCACTGATGAGTCTAATTAAGAAGGGTGTAAAGTTCTTATGGTCAGATTCTTGTCATTCATCCTTTCAGGAGCTAAAAGGGAGGATGACTTCAGCATCGATATTAGTATTGACAGATCCAAGAAAGATCTACATTGTCTATTTTGATGCTTCAGGTATCGGGCTAGGAGTTGTGCTTATTCAGGGAGAAGGAGTCATTGCATATGGGTCTCGGTAGTTGAGGCCACATGAGAGAAATTTTCTGACACACAATCTCGAGTTGGCAGCTGTTGTTCATGCCTTGCGTTGTTGGAGACATTACCTTCTGGGAGATTATTTTGTGGTTTTCACCAACCACACACTACAAGAATTTTGAGCTGCTGCGCTGTGCGGAACGGGCGACCGCCTTTGGCGGTTGCTAAATCCATCAATAGTGACCGCCAAAAGCGGTCGCTAATGATGAAAATAATTAGCGCGGAATTTTTCCCGCCTCCAGCGTCTTCTTCCCTGAAACACCGCTGCAACAGCAGCCGCGCCGCACCTAACGCTCCGCCACCGCTGCCATGACACCCACGCTCACCCCGCACACCCACCAATCACTACCGGACACCCCCAAACATGTCCGAGTGGTCCTCTGTCATTCTCATGACATTCCCCAGCCACCCATCGATGTCTGCTGGTTTAGTTGATTCCCTCCGGCCGCCGTATATCCTCCATGGCCGGCAGTAAAGCTTTGGGTTCCCTCCCCCAACACCTCTTCGTGCCTCGTTGTGTCGGCAACACCAAATACCACCCGAACATGGGTGTTTTCATAGTGGATTTTTAGCGGCCGCCTTAGGCGGTCGCTGTTGGTCTTTACCGACGGAGCAACAGCGACCGCCAAAAGCGGTCGCTAGGCGGTCGGTAAAGGCCTTTAGCGACCGCTTTTGGTGGTCGCTAAAGAGCTGTATTGTAGTAGTGACAAAAGTCTCAAGTACATCTTCACACAGCATGACCTGAATTTGAGATGGTGAAGGTGGGTTGAGTACCTTTAGTCTTTTGATTTTGATCTTGCTTATACGTCAAGAAAGGGCAACACAGAGGTTGATGCGTTGAGCAGGAGGACTCAGATACAGGCAGTTCAAGAGGCTGGTATTGAGTGGAAGCTTATGGCTCTGTTCTCTAAGATGTATCTAGAGGTACATGACATACAGTGGTAGACTTTTATATCTTATATGGTTGTTACCTCTACTCTTCTTGATCAAGTACGAATGAGGAAGCTATCAGATTCTGAAGGTCTAGTACTGAGGGAGAGTGTGTCAGGAGGGGACCCTATTCTTGGGTGGACCATAGGCAAGGATGAAATCTTGCCTTTACAGGGACACATATGGGTGCCAGCATATTTATACAAGGAGCTGATGTGGGACTTTCATTCCTCAGTTTGGGTAGTTTATCTTGGAGTCACCAAAATGTATCGTGACCTACACTGTTAGAACTGGTGGCCAAGTATGAATAGGGATATTGCTGGTTTCGTCATGTGGTTTTCCACCTATTAATAGGTGAAGGCGGAGCATACGTGGCCAGAAGGGCTTTTACAGAAATTTCTCATTCCCGAGTGGAAGTGGAACGACATCGCGATGGATTTTGTGACAGGGTTTCCAAGGTCTCCTTGAGGAAATGATGCGGTATGGGTTTTCATTGATAGACTTACGAAGGTCGCTCACTTCTTTCTGATCAAGGAGACCTTCAGTGTTGATGATCTGGTACAGTTATACATCTGTGAGATTGTATGTCTACATGGAGTTCCACACTCCATCGTTTCATATAGGGATGCATGTTTTACTTATTGGGTCTAGTAGGGGATACAGAAAGCTTTGGGTACACAGGTGATTCTGAGTACAGCTTATCACCCCCAGACAGATGGCATGTCTAAGTGTATGATTCAGGTGCTTGAGGACATGCTCCAAGCATGCATTCTGGATTTTAAAAGTTCTTGGGAGAAGCATATACCTCTTATTGAGTTTTCCTACAACAATAGTTTTTAAGAAACTATTCATATGGCACCTTATGAGGCTTTGTATGGTAGGCCATGCTGATCACCCTTATGTTGGATGGAGGTAAGAGAGGCAACCTTTCTAGGACCTCATCTTGTTCAGAAGACCATAGAATATATAGAGTTGATTCGGAAGAGGATGTCTACTTCACAGTCTCGCCAGAAGTCTTACGCTGATCAGTGGAGGTGACCTTGGGAGTTCGAGGTCGGAGATCAGGTTTTTCTACGTGTCACACCAAGGTTGGAACACAAGCGGATCAGGAGACAGGTAAACTTTCACTGAGGTACGTCGGGTCATTTGAGGTGTTGGAGAGAGTTGGTCTGGTTGCCTATCGGTTGCAATTATCTAAGAGGTATCAGGCTATGCATGATGTCTTCCATGTTTCTCAGCTCTGACGTTACTTTTTAGACCCATCTCATGCTTTCCAACCCAAGGAAGTTGAGTTGGAGGTGGATGCATATTTCAAGAAGCATCCTATCTGGATTCTTGATCGCAGTACTAAGATTCTATGTGGCCGGTCAGTTCCTCTGGTATGGGTGCTATGGAAAAACGGGCGAGTACAGGATGAGACTTGGGAGAGGGAGGCTGATGTACGATCGCAGTGGCTAGAGTTGTTCAGGGTTTCTTCTTCTATGTCGCGCTAGAGAAATTTGGGGATGAATTTCTGTAAGGGGGGAACTTTGTAAGAACACAGATCTTCTTTTCAAGTATTTTTTTCTTTTTCCTGGGGTTTTTTAGAAAAGAGGAGTTTCTGGAAATTTTTGAAGTATACGTTGTGTACTTTATGAGTACACACCGTGTATTTCCTTACCATTGAAGGTCATGTGCTGGCCATGTAGGGGCCACACACATGGCCGTGTAAGGTTGTTTGGAGGCCGCTTAAAGTGGAGTACAGAAAAGGTGAGTACACACCATGTACTTCCTTACCGTTGAGGGTCATGTGCTGGCCATGTAAGAGCCACACACACGGCCGTGTAAGGGTGTTTGGAGGCCGCTTAAAGTGGAGTACAGAAAAGGTGAGTACACACCGTGTACTCCAAAAGTACATGCCATGTATTTTGTTTTTTTTCATTAAACGCATTAGGGTCACGTCTGATGGACAGAACCATCTTCTTCTAGGATTTTTTTATTTGAGAGAACCATCACAACCACAGATATTCAAAGAACCTCCGAGCCTCCATCCATCCTCTGAATTAAACACCGTCAATCACGTTGGAATCGCATCGGTGATTTCTCTCTTCTTCTGAAACCTCGTTTCATGATTCCTCCTTTTTCCAATTTATCGTGGGTTGAAAGTTTTATGAATTTTCATAGATCTACGGCGTTCTAAGGTGATTCAAGCCTTTTGGTTCAAGTATATTGATCCCCCAATGCCAAGGTATGTGGTTTTTTCCTTTCTGTAGAAAGTATTTGAGTATTATGTGAAAATTCCACCAATACCCATGAACGGGGTATTGTGTGTTTACTGTTTTTCCCCTGTTGTTTTCCTACTTTGCTTTTATGCCTAAATAGAGGTTATTTTTTGTGAATAGGGTAATTTTTTGTGATTTGGATGTACTACCCATACATTTTTTTCCTGTATTGACATTTGGGTCTAGTTTTCCTGTTAGGCTGCTGCTTACTTTCCCATTTCTAGTATTGTAGGATGGTGTGATTGTTGCTCTGATATGATGTTGTTGTAGAATTCTAGCCAAGTAGTTCTTGAGGTTTACCTTGTTCGTTACGCACTGCTACACTTTCTTGACTTACACAGGGCCGTGAGAACCTGGTTTATAGACCATATGGAGAATTGACGTTAAGGGATTCTCCAGAGTGTCTTTATAATTATATGATGCGATACCACAGGGGGAATTGACGTTGATTGCTTCCCCAAAGTGTCTTTAGTTCCTAGATGCATGCCACAGGGGGAGTTGACGTTGAGTGATTCCCCAGAGCGCCTTTAGTATAATACGAGACTATGGGGGGAATTGATGGTGAGTGCTTCTCCAGAGAGTCTACACTTTAGATGAACCAGAGGGGTGAGACTGTGTGTGCTTCCCAGAGTCTTGCATTTACTTGTGGGGTTGAACCATAGGGGTTAGTCTGTGAGTACTACCCAGAGGGTTACCTGTTGTGTTAGCTACTTTCTTAGCTACTTCTTGATATTGAAACTGTGAATTGTATTATTTTCTGTTGTGTGCTTCCTGTTTACTACTTTCTGTACTTTTACCCTACCATATACTCACTAACTATTAGGCAAAGATCTTCGGGTGGTTTCCTACTGGAATTTAGTCTCACACCCTATTTGAGTCATGCTTTTGGTCCCAAACAGATTATATTGCTGCAGGTATAGATAAGGGCAACCACCCTTCTACTTCAGGTACTTGATTTGATGTGGAGCTGGAGAGCATGGGACCAAGTTATAGATTGCGATGCAGAGGAGTTTATCTTCTTTGTTTTTCACATTGGTTTAGCGCTATTTTATTCCATTATTGTGACTTGTTTTTCTATTTTCCTAGACATATATGTACCATGCATCACTTTATATATATGTGCTCTAGTTTTTTATCATTTTAGTCTTCTGTTTTTTACTGTTGTTGGATATTATTGCTTCCGCTATTGTATATTGTTTATCTTCTATTGTGTTACTCTGTCAATGAGGGCATAGTTTCCCCACTATCACACCCAAGTCCCTCTCTTCTAGTCGACAACCACTGGCATTCAGGGAAATGTGCTTGAGGCCATGTGACCAACCGGGTACGGGGTGCCTCTGGGTGGCTTTCGGAACCGCGACGTTACAATTTCGGAGGTCTTTTACAATGGTTGTCAAGTCTCTTTCTTTCTATATGTTGTACCATACTTTTTTCTTGATAATATTAATAGAAATAATGACAATATACATGTCATCTTTCAGTGATAAGGAAATACCACATGTACCATATAAGAATCTAATAATTTTTTCATTGTGATCAATGTACACCACACCACAACCCAAGGGACCCGAGTTTCCTTTTAAGGAACCGTCCACATATATATTGATACAATTGGGGATAGGTACATTTCAAAAAGCATCAAACATGCCTCTCGGAAGCTTGTACCTTCCATCTATTCCCAATATATGAAGAAAAGTAAAGTATTTGATGGATTTGTGGTAGGGACCAATTGAATCATACCAGCCTCTTTGATTGTAGTGAAAATACTCACTTGAGCTTCATGAAAATTTAAGGTGGGAATAAACAAATTTTTATCATACCAGATAACATGCATTAGTTTAGCAACAACCACCATTAAAAAGAGCCCGATCTAGTGAGAATTTTCTATAGCAGAGCATATTTAGAGTTGCGGATGGATGGAATCCAAATCTAGCCATATGAGATCAAAAATGTTATATATATACTTTTATAAATCAGATGAAGTATCACAAGATAGAAATCAATGGTCAGAATCTTCTCTATATTGGTGGAATAGAATTTGGATAAAAGTTAATACCAAATAATTATAGATAGTTGTCAGTGGGTATTCGATTGTGGGCTATTATCTAGACAAGTGTGAATTTGGAGGTTCTAATTCAAGGCTTGTCAAAGTTTTTATCCAAGAAAAATAATGATTTGTACTAGTGAAATTATGATTATATAAAATTTTAGAGTCCAAGATTCCATTTTTTCTAAATTCCCAAACTAAAAAATCATCTAAGATAACAAAAAGATAATTATTAATTATAGTGTTAATATCATTGGGTAAATCTAAATCTGGAGAGTTCAAGATATCATTTATAGAAATACTATTATTAAAAGGTAAGTGTATGAGGTCAACCATAAATATAATATGGGATCCATCCCAGTTATCCAACCCAAAATTCAAAGAATATTATCTATTAACCATCCACTTGGAGTGAGGCATAATTTTCATGAAATATTTTTTGAAGGACAGCCAAATAGAGGAGTCTATATAAAGAAGATTTAATTTATTCATTTTTTTAAGAAACCTACCTCTAAAAAAATTGAAATACATAGAGTTATTATTTAAAAGGTTACAATTAATACCAACTTAAATGTAATTGCTGAATAAATTAAGGTTCTTGATACCAAGCCCGCCATTAGTAAGAGGCTTGCAATAATTAATCCAAGGAATAATGACTAACTTTATTTTAAAAGTTATTCCACTTCAAGTTTTTGATATAAACATTAATATTTTTAAGTAAACCAATGGTCCTTATATAACCATCAGAGAACAACCCATTTTAGAACCAATGGTGAATTTTATAAGAAAAATTATTCCATCTATAGATAATGATTTTCTTTTCTATGAGGATAGATTATTTTTTATTTGTTATACTATTTTTGAAAATTAGATACTTTTAGGTTTTCCCAAAAATATAGGGAACCCAAGATAAGTGAAAGGAATGGATCCCTCTTTGATACCGAGATCATTTATGATGTTCTTTTTTCTAACTACTAGAAATAGTTTTCTAAAGAAGATGAACGATTTATTCGAGTTTATGAATTGAATTAAAAATTTCCATAGTGTGAGAGGGAAGATTTAATATTTTTAATATTTATTTTGTATAATTTTAATAATAATATGATGTCATTCACATACAAGATATCATAAGGAATAGTTAGATTCCTGGAGGCAATAATGTGATTTATTTTACCTTGGTTTACTAAAAGAGTGAAGATTATAATTAAGTATTCCTCTATAATAGTAAAAAGGATTCCAGTGAAGGGGTCACACTATCTAAAAACTTTATTGAAATTGAAGTTACCCTTAAGTAAACTATTAACAAGAACTAAAATGTGATCATAGAAAAGTGGGTTTTTATTTTGTTACCAAAAATTTTAATGAATCAAAAATTACTAAGAATCTTATATATAAAAATCCAATCCATAGTGTCAAAATATTTTCTAATGTAGTTCTTAATAGAAATGATTCCTCCCTTATTAGATTTATTTAAAATATTTGTGTATTCAGAGGATAGGAAAATGAAATATTGGATGGTTCTGCCTATAAGAAAACCAAATTGGTTCTAATAGATGATTTTGTTAGAAATAGGATAAATTCTATTTGCTAGGAGTTTGGAGATTATTTTTTTGAGAGTGTTAATAAGAGAAATGGGTCGAAAGAGGTGTATTTCAGTGGTATTTTTTAACTTTGTTAATTAGAGGGAGGAATTGGGATTAATACCATGGGGATGGGTGCCACTAGAAAATAATTATTTAAATAAATTATACACATCAATTTGAATGACATCCCAATAATGCTAAAAAAAATTGAGTAAGTAAATCCATTAGTTCTAGGAGCACTATCAATCATGAGGCTAAAGACATAATCTTTAATCTCATTATTAATGGGAACATTGGTTAGGAATGTGTTGTCATTGTTTGTAACCATGATAGGAATGACATCAAAAAATATGTATTTTTTATCAATACCATTAAAAATATTGCTAAAGTAAGAGACAAAAAGGTTAGCTAGACCTTTCTCATTATTAATTATATTATCTACATCCCTTAGAAACATAAGGGTCCTAGAAAGAGTCATAGTTATTTGCATAAAATTGTATAATTTTGTGTTTCTATCACCATATTTAAGCCATTTTATTTTTAATATCTATTTTTAAAGATTATATTTTATAGAAATAATAGAGTTAATTTTATTATAGAGATCAATTTATTATTGAGGATCGATATAAAATTATAATTACTAGAGGAAACCTAAATTTTATTGAGATTGGGTTCAAAAATAGTAATTTAATTATCAATTTGGTTGGTTTTTTCTTTACTCCATCCATTATGTTATTGTTCTAATAATTTTAATTTCATGATATAGGAAAAATAATCATTTCCAAAATTCATAAAATTCCAAGTTTCTTTAACAATGTTACAACATTAAATAACTGAGGCCTAGGAATTATTATATCTAAAAGGAAGAATATGTCTAGAACTTTTGGTATAGAGACTGACTAAAATTAGATGATGGTCTAAATTTTATCTAGGAAGGGTAATGCTGGATATAGTATCCCATTTATCAAGGGCTTGAACATTAGTAAAAGATCGATCAAGATTACTGGATACTACCCTCTTTTAATTTCTTCTACACCAAGTATATTTAGCCCCAAATAGGTTTATCTCAATTAAATTATTGTCTTTAGTGCAATATTTAAACTCCTTAGAATATATTTTGGAGCTAGATGGACCCATTTTTTCACTTGTATAAAAGATAAAATTAAAATATCTTGTGATGATCCAAGGATCATGAATTTTGTTATTTAAAAAAAGACATGTTCATCCAAATAATTATCCTATCTTGATACTTATTTTTTCATAAATAAAAGTGATAAACATATGTGAATTTTGAAAGGTCATTTAACAACTGAAGGTTTGATGATTGGTGTTATAAGTACAAACATTTTTTATGGATGAGTGAGAAAAAATCCATAGATATTTCATAGAAGAATTATTAGTTGTAACACCAATAAAATCATAACCAAAGTGATCAAAACCAGAAAATCTAGAATAAAAAAAAAATTTAGGCTCTGAAATAGAAAAAACTTTTGGTTTATGAGTAAAAATAAATATTTTTATAGTGTTAGGGTTTTCAATACCCAGATGTCTCTAATAAAGAAAATTCATTTGAACCTATATTTTAGGTTAGAACCCCCTTTATTTTTACCTTTATATTTATTCCTCCAAAGGAAAATTAATGATGTCATATTTTCCTTCCTTATCATCCATGGGGATCTTTTATTATTCACCAGTGGTGCTGTTAGAAAATAGATCCCTAGAATTAATGTTGAGATCCTAAGTGTTATATTGCATGGTATTTTATTCTTTAGATAGGGGACTTATAATTTCATTAATAGTAATAGTGTTAGAAATTTATAGAATCTCAACATTTACTTGTACACTAATTTTTTTAATTACTTTAGAGGTGATGGAATCATCAACTTTGAAAAACTACTCTATTCAAGCATTTAAACACTTGATAATACCTTCAGAAGTGTATCTATCTTTAATAATTCACATTTGATGTGGACAATCAAGATCAGCCTCTTTAGTTTTTTCTTTACAAGACAATGTATCCTAAGCCCCATCCTCTGATTTGTTTTCTTTTATACAATGTATATTTTAATTATAATCGAATATATCTAAACAAACATTTATTTTTTTCAAAATTATATTTAGTGTTTTATTTTTGTTAATATTTACCTATTATCTAAGTTATAATAGATTAGTAAACATAATTTAATATATTTTTCATAAAAAAACTATTATTAAATACTTTTTCATAAAAAAACCATTAAACTCATTCACTTATAACTATACCTAATTTAAAAAATTAAAAAAATATTTTATAGAAATTAAAAAATATAATTAAATATATTTACATTAAATTTGAATTTATTTTACTTTGAATAAAAATAGTATCTCTTTAAAATAGTAATATATTCAAAATATACAGTATTAAAAACGTGAGCTACTGAAAAAAATAAATTTTATATCGAAATAATTGTACTTCTAAATAAAGAGTTGTATTTTTTAAATATCATCTTAAAACATATTTTATAATTATTTAATAAAAAATTATTTAAGGATTATGAATAAATAGAAATATTTTCGTAAAAATATTCCTTAATAAGCATACTATTTATTGAAAATTAAACATAATATTTTATTATTTTATTATTTTAATTTAAATAATAAAAAACTTATTTTGATTAAATAAAATCATTTACATCCATAAAAATAATAAAAATACATTTTTTAGTTGGTTTTATATTATAAAACTACCCATTTATTAAACATTATTTAAAAGATAAATTTTCTTAAATTCATGGGATGTTACATTATTATGATTAATAAATGATATGATGTATTTATAAGATTAAAAGAAAT
Organism: Viscum album; assembly: GCA_963277665.1. Classification (NCBI taxonomy): domain Eukaryota; kingdom Viridiplantae; phylum Streptophyta; class Magnoliopsida; order Santalales; family Viscaceae; genus Viscum; species Viscum album. Next base: position 1,721,648,775 of record OY728137.1, read on the forward strand.
ATATTAACATAAATGGATTAATAGAATTAAATTTATATAATATATATAGTTAATTTGAATGGTGTTTAGTGAATATTATTTAATATAAAAGTGATATTCTTCAAAAAACTATTTTTTAAAGTGTTATATAATTTTTAAATTAATCTCTACTAAATAATTATTTTAATGAAATTTATTGATAACATATAAAATAATATAAATTAACATTCATCCAATATTTTATTACTAGTAAAGTAATAATAATAAATTCATTCTATGTTAAAAAGTAATTTTATCCAAAAAAATATTTTTATGCATTATGTGCGCTTATATTAAAATTAATTTTTATTAAATCTAGAAATTAAGAAAAATAGAATGTTTTTAATACTTTTAATCAACAGATGAAATTTTTTAACTAAGTTCATTTCCATTTTTAATATAAAAATATGTTACCAAAGTGAATATTAGTTTCCACTGTAGAACGGTTATTTTTCAAGGAATTATTTTAATAAGTATTATGTAATTTCTGTCTAAATGAATTAAATTTATCTATTTTAATTAATATAATATGATTTTTAATATATAAAAAATTTATTTACACTAATTTAATTAGTAATTTATCAGAAATTATTATAAAAACACTTAATGTATAAAAATATATTTTTATACAAAAATAGTTTTTCTATATCTTAAGTTTTAATTTAAACATTATTTTCATCATATTTAAAAATTGAATTAGATTAAATGGGATATAATTTTTTAATCATCATCTCAAAAAAATTAAGAAAGATTTTATTATATTTTTTTATAAAAAAGTTTAATTACTATTGTAAATATTTACTTAAGGTTAAGGGGTAAAAAGGAGGTAGTCTTCTATAGGTTAAATTTTACTAAATCAACATGACACATAGACCTAATATAACACCATTTTAGGTTTTAAATTCATAAACACATGTATCACCAACATTATACCATTAAATTCATATAATTAAAATTTGATTCTATCTTTTCCCTTCACCCAAATAAAGTTTCCAAAGAAATGTACCTCTTCTTTACTAATAAAAGGATCTCACTTACACCCAACTCCAGCCACACTTATCCCACAAAATTCCTTTAACTATATGCCCATTATACCTCCCCCATTTAATAATTCCTTTATTTTATACCCCTAGTTCCAATAAAGTGTCCCAAAGTCCTCCATTTCCATGAGGTCATTCAATAGGTGATTCAAGTCCTAAACATGAGTATTATCCACTCCATAACATTTTCTTCTCTATATTTCTCATAAAACCCTCATAAAAATCTATTAAAACCATAATATTATGATTATATTAATATAATTAGTATATTTAAATTTTATTATGTTGATTAAAAACACATTATCTATCTCTCTTCCATCCATTGGAAAATGAAAATGAAACCCATGTTATGTGTGAACTACCACCTCCATGAGTGGTGTATTTCATTTTTCATCATCACCTTATGTGGATGGTTATAAGAATGTATTTAATGAATAAAAATTACATTTAGTACATTATTAATATTATATCAATATAAATGTCTCATTTTATTAATATCTATCATGTTATTAATATATCAACTTTTCTTCATTAAAAATTATTGAAACAAACTCTCTACTGAATTCATCTTTAAAAAACATGAATAAAAATATAATATAATGAAATTGAAAATTTATAAATAATTATGTATAATATATTACAATAAATTAAATAATCTAGGAACTATGAACATAGTATCAAATAATTAGGATCAACAACTCCATCACAAAACTTGTACGAAATAATCAAAACCACTAACATCTGAGGATGAAAATAAAAAATAACCACGTAATAAATGTATAATAAATTATTATAATTAAATAGAATAAAACATAATAATTTTGAATAAGGTTATAAAATAAATAATTTATATGGTCATTTTTATTATACAGAATATTAGAGTGTGCCCGACTAAGCTATAATCCTAGGTAAGGTTTTCATATCAATTTATATTCATTAAGCCATAAGTTTATAGTATACATGTATTCTTATCTTATATAGTGTACTTGATATCCCATTTAGATTATATTATTATTCTTAAATTTTCTTTCATGGTTTTTACAAGTATTTTCATGGACCCCTCCTTCAACTTCTTTTGATTCAATTATTACCAAATTTATAAGGTTCTCTCATAACATAAATTTCCATTGTTTGAGTTATAACATTTATTCTTGAACTCAATTATTATGAGTTTGATTTATTTTATCATGTGATTTTATCAAATATAATTTTCACTTTATTTTATCTATATTTATAGTTAGTTCTCAAAAACTCCTTTCTAAAATATTTTTACTTTAATTATTATGATATTTGTAATGGATTTCTTTGACTGGAACTTTTTTTCATTGAATCATGGTTTTTATTCATTGAATATGTCCTTATAAGTTTCTTATATTATTACATTTCTTTAATTAATATTGAAATTTTATTTCTGTTTAGGTAATTTAGATTCTATCAAAAAAATATTCTTCCTTTATTTAATTCTTTCATTAATAAAAAATATTGTGGTTAAGAATAATTTGAATCCTCTCCAAAAAGTTATTTCTCTTTCATGTCCATATAATTTTTTAAACAAATGATTTTATTTCTTATTTTGAAACCCAAATATTTAATATGACATTTAACCTTTATATTTCTATTTATCACTTTTCAAAAGTAAGTTTTGTTATCCCTTTTATGATGTGGGTTTCAATAACGGTATTTTAAAACATTAAAAAGGATTTTTCATTCACATTATTATCTTTTATTTTAAACTATACAATTTTTTACATAAAAATTATTTATTTTAAAGTTTAAATTATTTGGATTTCATTTAAAATAATTATTTAAATGGTTTTATTATCAAATTCTCAAAAATAACTTCTTAAAGTAACTCATAACTTTATCTTTTTATGATAATGTTAAAATGTATTAGAGAAAAATTGTTTTTAATTTTGCTTCCATTTTCCTCTAAAACTCTAAATAATTTATCTCCTTTTAAATTATTTTTCATGTATTACCCTCCAAATTCTCTTATGAATTTATATTTATTCCCCCACCTTGTTATTAAAGGTTATTGACTTTATCACTCTTCATCTCTCTCTTGACATTATTTTTCTCCTTCATGTACATATTATGTAATCTCATAGAAATTTGAGATATCATTTCCATTATTGTCTTAACTATATATCAATTACTCTATATGGTGTGAATACCTTAAAAAGTGTGGGTTTTTCACCAAGAAAGTTATTCTATTTATTGACTAGGTATTTATTAACAATCAGTATACTTTGTTTTAAAACAAATTGGGTCTCAAACCTCTTTCATTTTGAAAGAAAATACCTATTTCTCTCTGGTTAGAGAGTGACCTATTACATATCCCAAATTTTCAAGGCCTAGTGGTCCATGAAAATGGCTCTAAGTCATAGTGCAGCGTCATGTCTACATCATCTTGACAATGTCACCAGGCTAGCATCGTGTTTGCATCACCACCTATCTTCATCATTCCTAAATCACTGTCTACAAAAAACATGCCTAAATCACCGCCTATATTATAAATTCCCTAAGAGGATTTATATAATTCAAATCATGGTCTTTTGGATGTAGTATTATAGGTTTTACCATATATTTTTAACCCTAACTATAATAATCAGTATACTTGTTATTGAAATACAACTAATTATTGATTGATAAAGCATGTTGATTATTTATTGTTTATTAATTACTTTCATATGATGAATGAATTTAATTATTTAGTAATGTGTATGGAAAATAATTTTATATCCCCTTGATGAACTAGTTGGTATCATGAGATAAACTAACTTTTTTACTTATTGTAAAGCTTACTCATTTATATATGATGTCTTGGAACAATGCCTTGAAGGTATGTTTATGATGTTAGACTTTTTAAATTACATCACTAAAAAATTAGTTATTGTTATCCATCTGATTATTTATAATGAAATTTTATCCATGGATATATTACATGCTCATGTTTACGTGGAATTATTTGGTTAATATTTATTTCTCACATATTATCTAAGCCTCGTTTATTATATGATATTGTTTTTATATGATACCTCTTAATAAGTGTTTGATCTCATCTTTATTTTATTATACTTTACCTTATTTTATATAGAAGATTATTAAGTATGATACATCTAGATGGTTATCATGTGTGGAGAATTTTTTCAGAGATTTTGAAGACTTATTATTAAATAAAAAATCCTTAATTTCGTGGTAAAAATTCCCATTGGATGGGAAAGATGTTTGTTTTGTTCATTAAAAGTTTTTCATAACTCTCTAAAACTCTAATCCTAAAAGGTATTGGGTTTTTAAGTGACTTGATATCTGTTGTTTTTATTATAATTATGGATGTTAATTTTTGGGTTTCTTTAGTTTGTTTCAAAATCAGTATTTAAATAATATGTTTATTAGAACTGGATTTGAGAGTGTTGATCTAGGTGTCACAATAATACTATATTTCCTCTAGTTCTTGACCAGTTTTAGAACATATTTCCTAATAACTTATCAAGGATACACCCAAGAGATATATATATATATATATTATGATTCTCATTATAGGTACAAATCCTATATCTATTTCACCTTAAAAGATGGAACCTATAGAGCCTCAAGAGATGAAGGATTGATTAGATTATTTAGAGATAAAAGGTTTTATTCACCTAAGAACATCTCTTGGGGTAATAATTTATTGTTCTCAAAGGAGGATATATAATTACACCTCTATTTGGTTTCTTAAGGTTAAAACATGTGGTGGTAATGAACTTGTAACCACTTCCATTTAATAAATATTTTTTTATTCTCCTGTTGGGATCCAAGTGGTTCTCTAAGATTAACTTGAGATAAGATTATCATAATATGAGAGTGTGGAATTATAATATTCCATGTTATTATTTAAAGAGAAAATATTTAATGTATACTATTATTGTGATGTTTTTGGGATTAGAAAACATGAAATCCCTATTTATATCCCTATTAAATAGATTTTTTTATCTACAGATGGATGATTTCATGGTGGTTTTTATTGATGAAATTTTGTTATAATTATATTAAAGGGAGGACTATAACTAGAATTCATAGATCATTATAGGTCAATTATAGTGTATCATCTATATGTAAATATTTAAAAGTGTAATTTATGGATCAGTGAGCTATTCTTATTGGTGTACATGATATCATTGGTTGGTATATCAGTGGTCCTTGATAATGTTAAGGTTTTGGTTTCATAAAATTGTCATGATAAAGTTTTTATATCCATAGTTTCATGGGTTTATCATGCTGTTATAAGATATTCATTTAGGACTTCTCCCAATTGAAAGTTTCAATGACTTCCCTAACACTGCAGAGGAATAAGTTTATTTGACCTGATTATTAAATGATAGCTTTCCAAGAGCTAAAGGGAAAACTGACATCTATTCTATTTTTGACCTTACATGAGCTGGGTAAGGAATACAACATGTATTTTAATGAATCATGGGTTGTATTGGGATCCATTTGGATATAATATGCGGTGTGTTTTTTCCTATGGTTTAAGGTATTTGAGGTTATATGAGTTGAATTATCTGACTCGCAATCTGGAGTTAGAGACAGTAGTTCATTCATTGAGATGTTTTCATCACTGTCATTTAGTTAAGATTTTCATTATATATAAATAACATAATATCCTTAAATATATTATTTGGAACAAGATTAATGGATTCACCATGATAGGGGGCGAATCATAGTTCAAATCGAATTAAAAATTCTCCCATTATTTTAGTCCCATGGTCCATTCATTTATTATTCCCTCATTGGAAGGAACACATTCAATCTCTCTATTTATCTTGACATTAGTCTCACTAAATATTAAATACGAATAAAGAAATTAAATCAAAATCACACACAAATATTTTACTTGGTTCATTACTAATAGATAATCTAAGTAGTATATGCATAGAAATGTGTTGGTGTACCAAAATACACTATACTCACTTTCAGTGGATTTGTGCTTTTAGAACACAGTCACTTAGTGAAAAGGTACAATTCCCTTACAAGGTTATAGAAGGAATCACTGTCAATATGAGGTTCACTCTATCTTCTTATTTTTTGTGCATATCCTTTATGAAGAAAAATTCATTTTATAGACAACAAGGTCTCTTTATATATAGAATCTAAGTTTTATTTCCCCATAAATCTATATTTGATGCTTCTACAAGTCCATATTAATTTCAATTTATATTTTACAATAAATAATGAGAATAACTATTCAATTTGGGTGTTAATAGGTTATATTCCATACAATTACAGTAGTATAACTCCTTCCTCTAGATGAAGATAATTTCAAACTAGAATTACCCTTTTCATCCATATTCAAAAACTTGATATAATACTATTATACCTTATTATTTTCCTTATTCCTTTACTTGTTCTCTTTAAGAACCATATGTAAGTATGGATTCAAACCACCATCTTTCTTCCTCTACACTTGATATTTCAATATTTTCTAGATTTTACCTTTCCCAAAATTGTTGTAGGAAATTGTATATTTCTTTTCTCAGTCTCAAACCATTAATTTTATGATTGTGATTGATATTCCTCCCTTGAATTCTCAATGATCATTCCATATATACCACGTATTTTAATGTGTTCATAATGTTCGAATCTTAATAAGTCAACTTTCCTTATTTGGTTATATATCTTACCAATTTCAAATTCCAACCAAATCAACCCATTGTTTTGGAGATAACATGTTCACAGTGTGACTGCTTCACTACGGAATGATCTACTACTTATTCCAAATTATCATGGACTGATATTATTCTTCAAGATGTTATTTTTAGTCAATAACTATATCTAAAACATATATAAAATATATCATATTTTACTCCTCTGAATATTATAGAATTATTCTCTAACTCTTCACAATCCTAAAAACCATCCATGGAGTGACATACTCCCTCACGACATAGGAATATCCAACTAATCATAGCCACTAAAATACATTTACATCTCTTTATGGTGTAGACATTCTTATAAAAAATTGACAACATTCATCACTGGAGGAATTTTCAATCATATTATATGATTGATAATGAATATATTAATCCATGCATAGATTCTTTTACAAATTGGTGAAGTCTGGACACTTATGTATACTCCCCTAAGTAATATTATTTATAAATTTATATGGACTAGTTACTCTTACATATGATCTATATATACTCAAACATATTCTAGTGAAGATAAAAACTTTTCCATTTTCCATATTGTAACCCAGTTACCTTTAATTATAATACCTTTTCTATTTTCTCAAAATTATTCTAGTCAACATCACATGACTCTTAAATATCACATTTGAGTACCTTTACATATAAAAACAATTGATTTTCCCATTTCTATATTTCAAATTTAGATAAAACCTTGTAGATACACTCCTCAATAACTTTATGTATGAAACACTTCTAGTTATGAATCTTTTAGAATCTTGGAAATCATTATGTATTTTCTTAGATGGCACTTATTCATTAGCCTATTTAAAATTATATAACATAACATTTCCAAATTATTGCAACACTTAATTTTTTTGTGATCGTTAACTAGTACAATGGATTACTCTTATATATTTTCCTAGTTATTTTTACATATTAAGAATTTTCCCAATATCCAAAATCTGTAAATCCAAAATCTTTAAACCAAAATTCATCTCATCCTTCTAAAATCATCATAAAACCATATCATCCTTCTCTAAACATCTTAAAAATACCTTAAAAATAACTTCTGTATGTTTAATTGGGAAAAAATTCTTCTTTAAACTTATTAATTATCTAATTATGGAATATAAAACATCCATTACTCCATTGTAAGAAAAACATCTTCCAATTCCAATTTACTTCTAGAATATATTTATCTCATCTTCCAAGATATTTTATATAACATTTAATTATTCAATAACTTTTGGGCATCCAATTACTCATCTTGTGAAACAAATAAAATTCCAGAACATCTTCTGGAATAATAGATTCATTAAAATCAAAATCCATGTTTGGAACTACTATGAATTAAATAAATTAAACTCTTATTGTAAAAAAATCCAACACAAAAACCTCTTGGTTACAATATTCACTACCTTTGGTTTGTTTTACAGTACTACCATATGTCCCACTCCACCTTTTAAATGTAGTGACCCCAAGCCCACTATCCCATAGCTGGTGCCTAACTTTATTACATTGGCATGATTATAAGGAATACAATCTTGGATGATTTACCTATTTAGAAGTTTTGGAAAACCATATACATACATGATAACTATATTACATTGGTAAAATTAAAATTTAACATAATTCATAGCAAAATATAATAAATTTCATCCTTGAAAACCCATTCAATGATCACATCTTCATAACCGGGGGAAAGAAACAAAATAAGGGTGATCTCAAATGATCGGTAAGGTTTAAGTATAGAATAAGAAAATGTGAATCTTTAAGAATATGAAACATTTAAAGGTAGATAACTAATCACACCATACACATAAATATCTAGATAAAGCATAATTAGTATGGCCTGGTAAATAACTGAAACACATTATATTTAATTAATAAAATGAGAATGAAATACATCCGTAGATAATATTATAGAAAAAAATAATAGATAATAATAATAAAAGGATTAAAAATGAAGGAAATTCTTAAATATTGGACTCTATGTTTCCCAGGAACAAGGAACATTTACCATCAAGACTATTCAAAAGATGGTTTAAAAGAAATCTGGTAGACACCCATCTGATTTGGCCAACTGGTCCATCTCATGAAACTATTGATGCCCTGAGAGGACTACTTTAAACTATCCCCAAACTGTTTCATACTAGTATAAATAATTCCTAAAATATCAAATAAATCAATTTAACTCATAAATAATGTGCCTTATAAAATATCTATATTGAATAAAGGATACATATTTATCAATATTTACCAAGTTAATCAAATAACTTTATAAGTAAACAACCGATGTAAAAATGATATATAGTTTAGTGAATAATAATATCCATTACAAAATAATATGGATATTTAAGAGAAATTTAATTTCCAATGTAAATTATTATAATAAATTTATTGTTTTAAAATAAATTTAACAGTCACAAAAGAATGTGAGATTGTATAATAAATTTTACCACTTGGTAATTTTCGAGTGAAACCCCCTGGAATGATATAATTAAAATTAAAACTAAAATACCATGAAGAATAATTTATTAATTATATTACAAGTAAAATGGGAAGTATATACACCACATAAAATTTAATTGGTTCATAATAACAACTAAGTCTCAATAGAATGTAAATTGAGACAAAATCTCTTACCTTATGCTTCCCTTTGGTAAAACATGATTTAAAAAAATGTATAATGGTTTTAATAATTTTATTAAAATTAAAATAACAATATTAATATTTATAACTTCATATATTATTATTTTATAACAACTTATAACCTGTTCATTAATAATATTTCATTATTTTCATTGATTTGGGTGTTAATTTTATATATTTTCAAGTATGTTTTAATTTATTATCATTTTTAACTATTATGTAGATCGTGATTTAATCATCCACATAATTTAAACCATGATGTAAATATAAAATATATTCATTATATATTTATTTATATTAATCCATGAAATTAAGTGACAAAAAATGAAATACACTATTCATGGAGATTGTAGGTCGTATATACGCATGAACGTTGTTTCCATTTTTTCATATTGAAAGAAATAAAAGTAAATTATATATATATATATATATTATTATAGTATCATTTTTATGTCATATAAATCACATATTTTTATTAAATCCATCTTTAATACATTCCATGTAAAGTGTGAATTCATCACATCGCTTCAGGAGGTGGTATTCCACCCTACACACGAGTTAAGTTATCATATTCCCAAAAAATGAAAATCATGAAACTATGTATAATATACTAATTATATAAGAATAAAAACATAATAAATATCATATGTATTGTATATTAACTATAATTCTCTCATTATCCCAAATCTTGAGAGGTGTTAATTGAAGAATGGATGGCATCGATTTGCGAGGCAGTAGTATGTCGTACAAACAAACGATGATTTCATAACCCATTTGATAGAAGTGTGTGAATTTTTAGGTAATTCCATTAATATAGTAACATATAAATATATTTAATATAATTAGGTTATTATAAGATCATATAATAATAATAATTAGAGGAGGTGGATAATAAAATAAAATAAAAACACTTTTAGAAAAACAGTACATCTTCTTTGGGTTTCATCCTTATGTTTTCACTAAAACATTTAAGGTTTTAATTATGAATAAAATGAGGATTTTAATAATATGGTATGGATGTTTGGGAGATATTTTGGTCAATTTTGGATGAGCTAAATGGATTTAGAGTTGTGAATAATGTGGGGGAGTGAGTGCCTTTTTATAGTTGAGGAGCGGAATTCTTATAAATACTGAAATATATTCACTATTGGGAGATCTATCTTACCTCATGTGCCACAAAATTTAAAAAATAATATATTTTATGTTAATTATGGTCAATAAAAACCTCCACCACACAAAAATAAACACATTTTTATCATTTTCTTTCTTAACATCTAATTTTTTTTTATTTTTACCATTTTGGTTTATATTAAGGGACCTAATTTTCTAACTGAGGTAATTTATCATTAAGACAAAATTAAAGTGATAATTTTTATACAATTTATACCCAATTATTCTAAATATTATATTCAAATTTTATAAAATAAAAAAATTCATGTGCGTTGGAAATTAACTTTAAGAGAAGCGCATGTAGTGCGCAAAATGCTACTTTAATCATAATCGAGCTAACAATATTTTTACTATTTATGGGTCAATATGTTTATTAAAAAATTTAAATTGGTCCAAGAATAGTCCATATTTTATATTTATTAAAATATAAAAATCACTTGGAATAATATAGGATTTTTCTTAATCTTAAATCATTTAATAAAATATCATATATAATAAAATAACATTAATGTCAATTTGGAAATTATTTATTTAATTCAAATTTAAAAAATAAATAAAATGATGGAATTATAATATATTATTTCAAAAATATTGTGACATGATTTAATAATATATAAAATTTATGGAAGATAATAATTCATTCAATTCACTTTACTTTTAATATTTTTAGTATCATTTATTTTAGTTGATCATTAACCAAATAATTATTTCATTGGCACTTGTTAAGCATTTAAAGTAATTAATTCATATCTAAAAAATTAAAATAAATTATCATGATAAGAAAAATCATTAAAAATTAAAAATTATATACATAACCTAACATGTGTTATATTTTCTCATATCCAAATGCTTTATAAAAATTAAAACTAAGAAAATAATATTTTTTAGTTTTTTTCTTCACTTGACTTATTATATACGTCACTATCATAGAATAGTATCTCAATAACTCATAAAAATTGATATAAATGTGTTAATGGTTGAATTAGTTCCATAAAATGGGTGTTGTGCATGTTTCTAGGCCATTTTTTTACTTCTGATTAAAGTTTACTCCCTCCCTAAACTCGTTTTTCTCTTAATCATTGTGATTAATTTTAATTGTTTTCACAAATCATTATGGTAGAAAGTTAAATTTTACTTATTATAAATTATATATTATTCTGATTAAAAATATTAAATTCATTTTTTCAAATTCAATTCACATAATTGGATTAGATTAATTTAAAATTAATCTTGCATTCGTGATGAGAAAGCGATATTTAAAGTGAAAATGTCCAAAAGATTAAAACATTTTTATATAAAAATTCAACATGAAAAGGATTATGTTGACATAAATTGTTTTAATAGATATATAATTTAAGTAAATAAACTTTTATACCAATTTAAAATATAATTTAACCATTTAAATTATTTAAACGAAAACTCGGTTTTAACTAAAATTTAGTATTTTTCACTATTCATCATAAAATGAAACTTCTTAGAAAAATACCAAAAATTCACCCTAAGATAATTTTCATGTTAAAATTTAAAAAAATAATTTTATTTTTTAAAATAAAATTTATAAAAGTTTTAAATTTTAGTTTTATAACAAGTGTAACATTAAAAAGTGGAAAATCTATCATTGGAAAAATATATCTTTTTCTACGTAAAATTGGATTTGTTCTTATATTATATCTAAAAAATATATTGGATGAATTTAAAAAAATTATATAATATATAAATTTCATTAATACCATAAAATAATAGTAGTTAATTTAATTTATTAAGATAAAACTCATTCGGCGCATAAAAATAGTTTTTTATAAAAAACATTTCCTTTATATTCAATTGGTTTTCATATTCATTGATAACTAATGAATTAGAGCATATATTTTTATAAGTTATTTACTACCATTAATTAATGCATATTTAATGGTTATTAGATACTTTTATTTTTAAATAATGGTATTAATGGTATTCAGTAAAACTTGGTCTTGTGTGTAATGCAAGCTATCGAAGAAACTAGTCGTTGCTTACGACGCAAGCTAAAACAATATTGTGTGAATTGAGTTATATAGAATATATTTAATTTATTTAAAATGTTAAAAATATTGTAAAGTCTTGGGATTTTATATTCCTTTCTATTCTTGGTGTTTTGTTTTATACGCACTATCGAATAAAAGTTTATTCTTTTAGAATTTTTGGGGTGTTACACTCTCCACACCTTAAATAAAGTGAATCCTCGCACTTTGTACTCTATCTCACTATTCCAGGGTCTAACATTTAGAAATACAATTTTTGAAGAACCCACATTGTAATAAGGGTTATAAAAGCATCCTCTTCATAAGATATAATGGGAAGTATGAAATTCATCTTGAGTAATTATATAACTAGGCTTCAATATTGTAGAACATATGTTAGAAATTGAAACATAGACATGGAATAGAAAAATAATTCCCAATTATTGAGGGAGAGATATAGATCACATGTTCAGGGGAAATTTAATGATCACAAATAAATAACCTAGAACTCTTATAAAGTTCATCGATATAATCAAAAATGATGATAATAGGGAAAAAATTTGTTTCAAGGCCTTTTTTCTAGAGTTGAGTAATTTTTTCACTCTATAAGAATATAAGTAAATATATGTACTTGATGAATTTATATTTTATAATAATAATTTCATATTTTGGTTATTATTTAATCAATTTCCAATTCATCCCTTACTCCAAAAAAAATGGATATCCAAAAATTAACTTTCATGCAAGATTACCCTTTAATAGAACATATGATCCATAAAAGAGTGAAAAGATATTCATCCTGTATTTACTAAAAAAATGGTTAGAAAATGTTATCCAATAACAACTAAAGCTTAACTTGATCTATTCCATAAATAGTTAGCCTTAAATATCATCCAAAATATGTCTAACCAAATTTATAAGGAAGGTTAATAAATAAAAATTATATTCCCTAGATAAAATAATGCGGCTCCTAATCATTACATACCAAAAATGTGAACGCCTTCATCATTTATTCTCTTAAATCATGGTAATGAGTTGAATTAACATAAAACCATATTGAAAAAAAAAGTCATGTTTCTTTATTTCTTGTGTAAAATATAGGTTATTGTATATATTCCTTTACTCCAAAAATGTTGTAAACTCCATAAATGATGGTATAAACAACTTTTTCAATAGATAATTAATTAGTTCCAAGTTATTTGGTAATATCCAAATTACTTTATCCATATAAATAATCTATTTATACAACCATCATTATCTCAACATTAGGAATATACTAAGGGTTATACTTTCCTTAATCATATGTTTTCTATGAATCTCAACTTATCACTAAATCATTTTTCTTTGTTATTGGTACTGTTAAACATGTTATCTTGAATCCCTAATGAAACAGTACTGTAATACAATCCATATATATTTCATGATTCTCATAACTATAACATCATTGATAAAATAATTCAATGACATAATTATTAGATCCAAACAAGAGAACATTAATTATTCTTCTTCAGTTATATCAATAGAATAAGCTTGACCATGATCCATTAGATTCATTTGTGGTGTATTTCTTTAATTATTAGGGAATTCATTTGTGTAGTGCCTCATATCTCTAAAGTCTAATCATTATGGAATTTATTTACCTTGAAATAAAAATCATGGTTCCCTTTATCTTCACATATGTAGAAAACTCTTAATCCTTTTAAGTAAGTACCAAGGTGTTTCTTTCCACAATTATCACATTTTATAAAATACTTCTTTCCTATATTCCCTTTATTCTTCTTTTTTATAGCTATGATATTCTTCTCTTTAGTCCCTTTCAAGACACAATAATTTGATAATTCTTTCTCTGTCTTGTTATAACATGATATTCTGTCCTCATATAATGAGAATGTTTGTGAGACTACACCCCTTCAAAAAATCGTCATAAGACCATAAAATACATTATAATTCTTACTATTTGGATCATTTTCATTGTTGAGGTTCCCATTCCTTCTACTATGTTCCATTTATAAATCAATAAATACACTTGATTATATTATATCATTATGAAACAGAATGTATAATCCCAAAACAAGTGAAATACATATGATAAATTTAAATATTTATGCATAGAAAATCTCATAATCATAAACATGTTTTATTTGGAATGTTCTTACATACTTATCCTCAAAGTATATCATAGTATTTTTTCTCTAATATATTTTTTCCTAAATATATTTCTCAAGGGTTCTACTAAACATCTATTGATACCAACTGTAGCAACCCTGACCCCAATAGACTGGAGCCAGTGCCTTACTTTATTACATTGGAATGTTTATAAAGAATAAAATCCTGAAGGATTGATATTTTTAGAAGTGTTTGGAAAACTAGAGGCATACATGATTATCATTTTATATTATAAAAATGAAAATAAAACATAATAAATAACAAAATATAATAAACTGGATCCTTAAAACTCATTCAAATATCACTTCTTCATAACCTGAGGAAAGGAAAAAAAATAATTTTAAGATTAAATTATAAATAAGGGTTAATTATAACATAATAATACATAAATAAATAATCATAATAAAAATGTAAAGGTAGATAACTATACACACATTCTATATAAATATATGGATAAGGCGTAATCAATATGGAAAGGTAGATAACTAAAACAAATGTCATTTAATCAATAAATGGAGAATAAAATGAATACATAGATAATATCATAAAAATAATATCATGGATAAAAATAATATTTTTATTCTAAATAAAAGAAATACTTAAAATAGTATGCCATGTTTCTTACACACATGGAATCTTTACCACTAAGATATTTCACAAGATGGTTTAAAACATATCAGGTAGAAACCCATCTGATATGGCCAACTGATTCTTCTCATGAGACTACTGATGTGTCAAGGGGTTACTTTAATCAGTCCTCAACCTGTGTCATACTTTTCTAAAGAATTAATCAAATATTTAATAAATCAATTTAAGTTATAAACAATGTGTCTTATCAAATACTTGTTGTTGGGAAAAAATCCATCAAGGTAACATTGATGTATTTTTTGGGTTGATTGTGTTTGTTGAAAAAGTGGGTTTCCATGATAAGTTTTGGAGTTTCGGATATA
Source organism: Viscum album (assembly GCA_963277665.1). Taxonomy (NCBI): domain Eukaryota; kingdom Viridiplantae; phylum Streptophyta; class Magnoliopsida; order Santalales; family Viscaceae; genus Viscum; species Viscum album. The sequence goes on from OY728137.1 coordinate 1,721,664,437, forward strand.
TTTTTGAGAAAATATCTTGAAAAAATCCATTTCAATGGAATTAATTCTCTGGATGTGGTAAAAAAATATCATATACAAAGTGGTGATGTTTTCTAGTGTTTTGAAGATTTTTGGGTCCAAAAATTGGAGAATGGAGAAAACTGTTTTTGTAAAATAAAGTTTTCCACAAGTGTTTAGGAGGTTTTGAAAGTTGTGCATAATACATTTTTCAAGTTCATTACATCTAAATATAGAAAAGGAAGGAAGTTCGCGCAAGTTATGGTTTTGCGTGACAGGTGAGTTTGCACGAATGAGACTTATGTGCTAAGGGAAAGTTGCATGAGTTATGTGTAGGGTTAGTAAATGACTATAAATAGGCGGATACCCCCTCATTTTAATAATTAATAATACTTAGAGAGAATAATATCTCTTAATCACACATGTATTGAGTTTCACACAAGAAGGGAGTTGTGTGAAAGTAGAGAGTTGCATGTAAGAGTTCTGCACAAGAAGGTAGTTACATGTAGTAAGGGAGTTACACATCATAATGGAGTGGTGCGCAAGTAGAGAGTTTAACGTGAATAGAAAATTGCGTGAAAGCTGATTTTATATAAAAAATGAAAAAGTTACGTGCAAGACATTAAGGTTTCACACAAGTAACCTTAAGGTTGCATGAAAGTTTTAAGTTTACCAGTACATCTGTGGTAAAGTAGAATTCATCAGTGGATGAAAGTGGAACTTCAACATAACATATAACTATATTTTAAGATGAATTCATTCATGAAAATTAAATGATCTACAAGTTATAAAATGTTATTGTATCCCTTTCAAGATCAGTGATCAAAGGAAAAGGAAAACGGTGATCCTTTCCACCGACAGCGGGCCAGATAAAGTGACAAAGGGAGTGACCCTTGGTGAAGTAGTGATCTGACCCTAAACATTGTAAAGTTAGTGATCATTGGCATAGAAGGGATCTATCCCAAACCTTGTAATTGGAAGTGAGATTTTGTGTATTTTATACATTGTCACATCGATGTTTTATACTCTTTGGATGTAGCCTAGTGAGGGTGAACAAGGTAAAATTGTTGTGTCTTGTGCATGATTTAATTTCTGTTCATATATTTCTACAAGAGAAAGAGATAAGTGTGTTTTGTTTAATGATGAAACAAAATCCAAAGGGGTAATAGTTTTAATCTTTCATACCCTGATTCACCCCCCCCCCCTCAGGTTATTTGACATAGTGGTCCTAACTGTTAGAGTTGGTGTCCTGAGAACCAACTATTTGTGCTTTGAATACATGAATGTACATTTATTATATATTATTCATTCTTCTACATGACTATAATATAAAAATTTCCTGGAATGTTTGTTGCATTAATAAGGTCATGGAAGATCCCTGCTATGATGAGAACCTTGAAATGCTATAACAATATTATTAAATAAAGTTATACAGTTTGATGACATACTATGATAGGACACATAGTATACAGAATGTCATGTGCGAGTACTCGTAAGAAGATGAGACTCTCTCTCATTGAGTTCACACTTGGTAATCTCCAAGATGGTAGATTATGAGAACAGACCCGCCAGCAGTAATTCTGCATTTCTTGGTGTCATCGTACATTACTATCTATGAGTGTGTGTAATGGTCCTTAGACTGGAAGATTATCATTAACTCCTATCATGACTTGTGCACTTAGATTTGCTGATTAAAACCATCACAAAGACAGTTGGCAGGAAGTAGGGTACGTTGGGTGTGTCACGAATGACATATTGTTAATGGATAAGTCGAGGAAGGATTTTTCCCTTCCATATTTATGGAAGTATATATCTCAGGCCCTTTGATTGAAATAGAACTATTTCCCAAATTCCATGGCCATGGTGTCATGAAGAGTTTATTTCTAGAAGTCAAAGAATTACAGATCAAGCATATAGGTTTATGACACTACCATGAAACCTGCTTGATGAGATATTGAGACAAAGGGATTAAATTACACGGTAAGCATTTGTATGAGGTGACACGTCAATACGGCGTCAAATTCTTTCTCTTGGGTTCCTTGACCCGTTGATAGACAGTAATCTTGGACTTTAGGCAAGCCCACCTAATGCCAACAAGAAAGAGGCCTAAAAGGTCACACACTAAGTTTATCCAAGTGTCTCAAGTAGAATAAAGATTATTCCTGTACGTGGTTTAATAATTATTCAAGGAAGAATAAATAATTTTAATGATGGAGAAATAATAAAATGAAATCAAGATATACACATCGTATATTAATGATTACATGCCGTGTAGTTTTTATTTTGGAAAGGAAATGAAAAACAAGTACATGTCGTGTATTAATTATTACACGCCATGTAGTTTTTCCAGTCAGAATTTTGAGGAAATAATATTGTTTTATTTAATAATATTTATTATAATTTGCATCGGCGCATGTCAAGGAATTAATGATTCGACATGGGGGTTTTCAATGAGAGTTAATGAAATAAATAAAACATGTAGTGCGTTTATTTATTGTCATAACTCTATATCCTAAAACCCAATTATAAATATCCCCACAACCCCAACACTTTTCCTTAATCGTTTTGCACAACAATTTTGGAGAATTCTCTCAAGACCGAAAGAACTCCTTCCTCCAAGAACGCTCTCAAGACTGAGAGAGATCCTCCTCCATTGGATCAAGATGATCTAAGGTGAACAACACAAGCAAAGGTTTCTCTACACTAGAACCCAAAGAATCCTTTGGTGATGTCCAGAGATATGTGGTGCACGTGTGGATAACTTCTAGAGGAAGTCTATCCTTGGCTTCTGCGATGCAATGACGAATCACATCGGAATGTGATCATAAATATCAACAAACAAAGAACGTCATAAAAGGTACTTCTTTTCAATTAATTAAATTAATTATAATCAACCTGTGACGATCCACTTTTGTGGTTCTAAGATTATTCTTATTCTTTGTCTATTTCTGTGATTTGATCCATGGAGTCTGGAATTTATCATCATATTTGTAACATCCTAGTTTCGGAAGCCACCCAGAGGCGCCCCATACCCAGTTGGTAACATAGCCTCAAGCGCATTTCCCTAAACTCCAGAGGCTGCCAACTAGCAGTGAGGTCCTTGGGTGTGATAGTGAGGAAACTATGCCCTAATTGGAAAAGTACACAGCGGAAGTAATAAACATGCAATAGAGGAAGTAGTAAATAACCAACAATAATAAACAGCGAAAGACTAAATCAACAAACTAGAGCACATATGTATATATATGGAATGATGAAAGATAAAACTATAGGAAAGCATACAAACAAGTCACAATGCTAAAACACCACAGTACCAAAACAAGTACAAAGGAAAATTAAATCTCTCCTCAGCATCACAAGCCAAAGCTTGGTCCCATGATCTCCTGCTCCAAGAAATCAAGTACCAGAAGTCGAAGGGCGCTTTCCCTTGTATATACCTGCAAAAACATAATCTTCTTGGGCCCAAAAGCATGGACCAAATAGGGTGTGAGATAAAATCCCAGTAGGCAACCACCCAAAGATCTGTGCCAAATAGTCAGGGAGTATATGGCAGGTAAAAGTTCAATAAGCAGTAAACAGCAACAGCAAAGCAGTAAGCAGTAAACAGTAAGCAGTAAAGTTGGATGATACACAACAGTAATCAATCCACAACCAACAATAGCAGTGAAGCAAACAGATAACAAGTAGGAAACCCTCTAAGAATTACTCACAGCCATCCTCCTCTGATCCTATCCAAGAAGTACCACAACCCTCTGGGTAGTGCACTCAGCCTAACCCCTCTGGTTTGGTCATGTGAAATTATGAGACTCTCTGGGGAAGCTCACACGGTAAATCCCCCTTATAGTCTAGGGTAGTCAAGGACTCTCTGAGGAAGATCACGCAGTCGAACCCTCTTATCCCCAAGGTCTAGAGACTCTCTGAGGAATCTATCTCAGTCAATTCCTCCTATAGCCTTAGGTATACCACAGACTCTCTAAGGAAGCTCACTCGGTCAATTCCTCCTCTAGACTGGGAAGGTTCTTAAGAGAAAACAAACAATGTAAGACTCTCTAAGGAAGCTCACTCATTCTACCTCCTGTAGTCTATAATAATCCAAGACTCTCTGGGATCTCACTCAGTCCATCCCTTGTAGTCTAATGTCCAAGACTCTCTGAGGAAGCTCTCTCGGTCTACCCTCATGTAGTCTATAATTTCTAAGACTTGTTGGGAAGCTCACTCGGTCTATCCCTTATAGTCTATAGCACCAGGTTCTCCCAGTCTCGTTCCGGTCAGTGCATAATAATGCTATAAGGACAAAGTACACCTATAGAGCTACTTGGATAACCAAAGTACACCTATAGAGATATTTGCTAACAGTCTACAGGGCAACAAGCATGTTATGAATTTCACTCTAACCTATAATCACAAAGCATGGAAACAAGTGTAACAGCCAAAGGAAAATGAGACCCCAAAGTTCGTAAACAGAACAAAGCATGGGAAAAACATCCAATCACAAAAAGTTATCCTCTAACATGATCAATTTACCTCTACGCATGCATACAAGCAAGGCAGGAAAACAACAAGGGAAAAAAGGTAAACACACAATACCCCGTTCACGGGTATTGGTAAAATTTGCACATAAAACTCAAAGACATCGAAAGGTAAGGCACAAACCACCTACCTCGATCCTAGGAGATCGATATACTTGAACTAAGACGACTGATTCTCCCTTGAACGTCGTAGATCTAAGAAAACGTCCAAAATGATCAAACCATGATAACTTGGGAAGGATAAGGAATTGGAAAAAAAGGCTCAAGCAGAAGGAAGAACTCACCGCTGCGATTCCAATGCAATTGACCATTCTCAAATCAGAGAACGGATGGAGGAACGGTGGCTCATAGAAGATCCACGGATTCTTGGTGCTCTCGGATGAAGAAGCTGGAGAAGAAGACCTTTTTGTCGATTAGGCACGACCCCGATCCGTTTAATGAAAAAAAACAGTACACAGTATGTAATTTTATAGTACACGGCATGTACTAGGTCTTTTCGTACTCCGCCAACATCAGCCTCCACATCACCCCCACACACTATGTGTGTGGCCCGGACACGGCCAGTACACGTCTTCGAGCGGGAAAAGAGTACACGGCGTGTACTCAGAAAGTACACGGCATGTACTTCAAAAATTTCCAAAAACTTTATTTTTATCAAAAACTCTAGAAAAAGGAAAGACATACCTGAAATGAAGATCCAGGTTCTTACAAACTTCTCCCCTTAAATATATTCATCCCTGAATTTCCCTAGCGAGGCATAGAAGAAGAAACCCTGAACAGCTCCGGCCACTGCGATTGTACATTGGCCTCTCTCTCCCAGGTCTCATCCTGTACTCACCCATGTTGCCAAAGCACCCATACTAGAGGAACAGACCGCCCACGTAGAACCTTCATATTGTGATCGACAATCCAGATAGGATGTTCCTCAAATGACGCATCCGCTTCAAGATCAACCTCCTCGGGCTGAAAGACATGAGACGGTTCTGAAAATTAACATCAGAGCTAAGAGATGTGGAAGACATCGTGCATATCCTGGTACCTCTAACGTAGCTGCAACCGATAGGAAACCGGCCCAACTCTCTCCAACACCTCAAACGGCTTGACATACCACGGTGAAAGCTTCCCCTATCTCTGAATCCTCTTGTGTCCCAACCTCGGTGCGACACACCGGAAAACCTGATCCCCGACCTCAAACTCCAAAGGTCGTCTCTGCTGATAAGCATAATACTTCTGTCGAGACTGTGCTGTATCTATCCTCTTCCAAATCAACTCTATCTATTCAGAGGTTTCCTGAACAAGATGAGGTCCCAGCAAAGCTATCTCTCCTGCCTCCAGCTAGCATAAGGGTGATCGGCATGGCCTACTTTACAGAGCCTCATATGGTGCCATCTAAATGGTCTCCTGAAAGATGTTGTTTTAGGCGAACTCCACAAGAGGAATATACTTCTCCCAAGAACCGTCGAAGTCTAGAATGCAAGATCAGAGCATATCCTCAAGCACCTGGATCGTACTCTCGGACTGGCCATCAGTCTGGGGATGGTATGTTGTACTCAAAAGTACTTGTGTACCCAAAGCCTTCTGAAGTCACTTCCAGAACTGAGAAGTAAAGCACACATCCCTATTTGAAAGAATGGAGTGTGGAACTCCATATAGACATACGATCTCTCGAATGTACAACTATCCCAGATCATCAACACTGAAGTTCTCCTTGATCGGCAAGAAGTGTGTGACCTTTTTGAGTCTATCGACAACAACCCAAACAGCATCGTTCCCCCGAGGCGACCTCGGAAACCCGGTCACGAAGTCTATTGCGACATCGTTCCACTTCCACTTGGGAATGGGTAACTGCTATAAAATCTCTGTTGGTCACTGATTCTCTTCTTTCACCTACTGACAAGTAGAACATCTCATGAAAAAATCAGCAACATCTTTCTTCATACCTAGCCACCAGTACTGGCGGTGTAGATCACGATACATCTTGGTGACGCTAGGATGAACCGCCCAAATTGAAGAATGAAAATCCCGCATCAGCTCCTCATGTATTTCTGCTGGCACCCATACACATCCCTGGAAATGCAAGATTTCATCCTCTCCCATTGTCCATCCAGGAAGAGTGTCCCCTCCTGACACACTCTCTCGTAGGACTAAGGACTCTGAATCTGATAGCTGCCTCATCTGTACCCGATCAAGAAGTGTAGAGGTAACACCTACAGAAGATAGGACAGTCTGTCCCTGCCTATTGTGAACTTATAAGTGCATCTCAGAGAATAGAGCCATAAACTGCCACTCACTACTATCCTCCTGAACTACCTAAATCTGAGTTCTCTTACTCAAAGCATCATCCACTTCATTGCCCTTTCCCGGCGTATAGACGAGCTCAAAGTTGAAGGACTGAAGATACTAGACCCACCTATGCTATCTTAGATTCAGATCACGCTGAGTGAAGATATACTTAAGACTCTTGTGGTCGGTAAAAACTAAAAGGTGCTCTCCCAGAAGGTAGTGTCTCCAACAGCGTAAGGCATGAACAACTGCTTCCAACTCCAGATCATGTGTCGGGTAGTTCCTCTCATGTGGCCTCAACTGCCGAGACCCGTAGGTAACGACCCCATCTCCCTGCATAAGCACAGCTCCCAGCCCGATACCTGAAGCATCACAATAAACATTGTAGCCCTTGCCTGACTCTGGAAAGACTAGTATCAGTACTGACGTCAACCTCCCCTTAAACTCTTAAAAGGCTGACTCATAAGGATCTGACCATAAAAACTTTGCCCCCTTCATGGTCGGACCTGTCAACGGTGCTGCTAGGCACGAGAAGCCCTGTATGAAACGCCTGTAGTATCCAGCCAAGCCTAGAAAACTCCGCACCTCAAAGACGTTCTTCAGCTGCTCCCAGGAAACTACAGCTCTCACTTTCTCTAGGTCCATTGAAACTCCTGTCTCTGAGATGATGTGACCCAAGAAGTGAATCTGATCCATCCAGAAGTGGCACTTCAAGAGTTTAGAATACAACTGATTATCTCTCAGTGTACTCAGAATAATCTTAAGATGTGTGGCATGGTCTTGTTGAGTGTGAGATTACACCAAGATATCGTCCACGAAGACCATGAAGAAGGATTCCAAATATGGATGGAACACTCGGTTCATCAGTTCCATGAAAATTGCAGGCACATTCTTGAGACTGAACAGCATGACTGTATACTCGTATAGACCATACCTTCTCCTGAAGGCTGTCAGAGGTATATCTGATGGTCTAACATGCAGCTGATGATAACCAGACCTCAATTCGATCTTCGAGAACACTCGAGCTCCTCTAAGCTGATCAAAGAGGTCATCAATCCTTGGAAAGGGATATCGGTTCTTGACCGTTAACTGGTTCAGCTTCCGATAATCCACACAAAGTCGATGGGTGTCGTCTACCTTTTTCGCAAACAGGATAGGCGAACCCCAAGGAGAAGTACTGGGTTGGATGAAACCATTTTCTTGTAACTCCTCCAACTACTTCTTGAGCTCTTGCAATTCAGATGTAGCCATCCTATAAAGAGGAATGGACACCGGTTCCACTCCTGTCACAGCTCAATTGAGAAGTCTACCTCACACTCTGGAGGCAAACCTGAAAAGTCCTCTGGAAAGACATCCCTAAAACGATCCACCACTGGGGGAAATTCTAACTGTGAAGTCTCCTGGTCATCCAGAAAAAGACTAGAAATATGGGTTGTAACTTTCCCTAGCCCATGATGCTCTGGTCCAGCTCTACCTTCCTGTACATCCCACTCTCCTCTATGAAGAAAATATCTTCCCTCTGGTGATACGAAGTTCACCCTGCGGCGATAGAAATCGATGACTTCCTGGAAAGGAATCAACCAGTCCATCCCGAGAATGACGTCATAGCCCAACATCTACAAGACATAGAGGTCCCATAATAAGTGATACCCCGCAACCCCAAGAGGGAACTCTCTGCACTAACATGTTCTAGACGTACTCATTCCCAACAGTGTGTCAAGAGTCAACAAGTCAGCAGACGAAAAGATACAGAGCCTAAGGCTCTCCACCACCACAGCAGAGATAAAGCTATGTGAAGTACTAGTATCGAAAAGAGATGAAGATAAAACTGAGGCTACTAAGATCTTACCTCAAACTGTAGAATGCTCGGGAACCTTCTCCTGATAGGTCTGCTCTACAGCGAAAGACTGGCCTACACTGCGGTCATGCGCCCCTGGCTGATCACTCTGAGCTGATCCACTCTGCTATCACTGATGACCTGGTGACTGAACACCACGGTCGTGACCTCCACCTTAGCCCGAACGGCCTGAAGAACTCCAGTTCCCTGAGTGGTGGTAAACTGGTCAAGCATCTCCAAAACGTGGGGTCATAGAGGAACCCCTGCCACTAGCTGAAGGTGAGAAGATCTGACAAAAGCGCTGAAGATGGTCCATCTTGCTGCAAAATCGGCACTCCATCGGATCCCTATGGCACTAAGGCCTAGTATTACCACTCCTACCACACTGGTAGCATACAACCTGGCTTCCAGAAGACGTATCCCGCGAACCATGATCTTGTCGAGAAGACTCTCTGCGACGCTTCCTACTGTCCATAGGAGGAACACCAGCTCTGGATATCGAAACGCCCTGGATCACTGCTCTAGAATCCATCAGATTGTGCTCATTATTCAGCGCTTGGTTGATTATGGAGGATATATAAGTCAACTGGAAGATATTCACCTGGGAATGGATCTCCAGCCAGAGACCGTCCTCGAACTTCCTATCAAGGAACAACTCATCACCTGCTGGGATCGGTGTGAAACATTGCAACTTAGTGAAGCGAGATGAGTACTTCATAACAGAGAGAGTACCCTTCTATAGACTCAAAAACTCCCAGGCTCAATTGGCCCTCAGGGTATCCGGATAGAAGTATTCATAGAAGGTGCATCGAAACTCATCCCAAGACATACCCTGCTGACGCCCTGACTGTGAGATCACCTCCCACCACCTCTTGGTAGTGTCCCAGAGCATATAAGTATCCAGCTTTACCCTCTTCTTTGGGGGTATCTCCAGATGCTCAAATATAGTCAGGGTGGCCTCAAACCACAACTCTGCATCCTAGGGTCCTCTATCCCCTGAGAAATTAGGAGGATGCTGCTACTGAAAAAACCCTTGTCAACTCAGCCATCGACGGGGCAGGAGGTGGCGCTCCCTAAAAAGTATGAAACATCCTCATGAATTCCTCCCTGAACTGCATATCAGTGCCTGTGATAGGTATAACTACAAGTGTCAAGGCTGGAACAGCAGGAGGATCTACAGGAGGATCAATATGAGGTCCCTGATCGGCCATATCCAGTGTCTGATCACCATCTGGAAACTGATGTACGACCGGAGGACATCTTGGATGCATAGCTCTGAAAGATCAAAAGCACAAATTAGATCAGAATTAACAAGGAATGAAAACACAAGAGTAAAAATGGGAACAGGGAGAAGAAACTATCAAGTTTTACAAAACACGACTACACGGTGTGTACAAAAACTACACGGTGTGTCTTCTTTAGCCATTAACATGGGCGTTTACTCTTGCCACTACTGGTCATGTTACACCCCAACCTACACGGCGTGATGTTCCCACACATGGCGTGTACTTGAACTCTAAACTCCTTCCCGAGTCTCCTTTTACGGCTACCCCACACAGTCCAAACTAGCCCAAGACTACTTGGCGTGTTCCCTAGGGACACGATGTGTACTAGACACGGTCTCGGCGGCCCGTGTTGTTAGTTACACGGTCGTCTACGTCGCTTCCCTTACATGGCGTGTTTCCAAAAAAACACGGCGTGTATAGGAGAAGATAACACCGACCCGTGTTGTTCATGACATGGCCAGGTACACGGCTCAAAACTATACGGCGTGTACCTACCGTACACGGCGTGTTCCTGAATGAATTTCTACAACAGTGTGTCCCTGCTCACACGGTCAGTGACACGGTCTAAAAACTACATGGCGTGTAGCCAAAATTACATGCCGTGTATTCTAGGTTTTTCTGGGCAGTAGCTCAGAAACTGCACAAAAGCCCAGAAAACACAGAAAACAAGGCAAAGAGGTGCCAAATTCCGATCCGTGAGGGCCCATACTCCCCGCGAATCAAAGGTTGGCATCTTTTATAGTCATAGACAAGAGAAAACAGGACCATGATCCACCAATTTATGATTCAAGAGGCCCCATAACACCTCAAGAATCAAAATTTGGCATTCACTTAAGCAAAACACAATACAAACAATCCTCTAACAAAGCAGTAGAGATTCTATCAAGCATATATCACAACAGCATGCATAATCTACACAAAGTCTATCAAAAAAGCAAGCAATCGCTAATGCACCCTAGATGGCATGGAAAGAATGCATGGCATGTGATCTCTACAAGTGCCTATATGATGAATGAGATGGCATACCCTCATCTCATTGGGTTGCGACAGAAATAGAACCGTAATAGTCAAAACAATAACACACAAGTCATGTGAATCACTCTAGGTGAAATCATATCAACTGTAACATCACAAAACCAGAAAACTACAATAAGCGAGGTAGATTGGCTTTTCCCTATACACGAGTTAGCTACTCCCAAGCACAGCTTAACACCAAGTACCGAATCCGTCCTATCCTTGGATAAAGTCTCCAAATAGTAAAGCAAGAGAAAATAACCTCCCTCTGATACCACTTTGTAACGTCCCGGTTCTAGAATCCACCCAGAGGCGCCCCGTACACGGTTGGTAACATGGACTCAAGCGCATTTCTCCAAACGCCAGAGGCTGCCGACTAGCAGCGAGGGCCTTGGGTGTGATAGTGATGAAATTATGCCCTCATTGGCAGAGTACACTGTGGAAGAAATAAACATGCAATAACGGAAGCAGTAAATAACCAACAATAATAAACAGCGGAAGACTAAATCAACAAAATGGAGCACATATGTATATATATGGAATGATGCAAGATACAACTCTAGGAAAGAATCTAAACAAGTCAAAATGCTGAAACACCATAGTACCAAAACAAGTACAAAGGAAAAGTAAATAGCTCCTCCGCATCGCAAGCCAAATCTTGGTCCCATGCTCTCCTACTCCAAGAAATCAAGTACCAGAAGTCAAAGGGCGCTTGCCTTTGTCTATACCTACAACAACATAGTCTTCTTGGGCCCAAAAGCATGGCCCAAATAGGGTGTGAGATAAAATCCCAGTAGGCAACCACCTGAAGATCTGTGCCTAATAGTCAGGGAGTATATGGAAGGTAAAAGTTCAATAAGCAGTAAACAGCAACAGCAAAGTAGTAAGCAGTAAACAGTAAGCAGTAAGGCAGGATGATACACAACAGTAATCAATCCACAACCAACAATAGCAATGAAGCAAACAGCTAACAAGCAGGAAACCCTCTGGGAAGTACTCGCATCCATCCCCCTCTGGTCCTATCCAAGAAGTACCACAACCCTCTGGGTAGTGCACTCAGCCTAACCCCTCTGGTTTGGTCATACAAAATTATGAGACTCTCTGGGGAAGCTCACTCGGTCAATTCCCCTTATAGTCTAAGGTAGTCAAGGACTCTCTGGGGAAGATCACGCAGTCTAACCCTCTTAGCCCCAAGTTCTAGAGACTCTCTGAGGAATCTATCTCATTCAATTCCTCCTATAGCCTCAGGTATACCATAGACTCTCTAAGTAATATCACTCGATCAATTCCTCCTCTATCCTGGGAAGGTTCTTAAGAGAAAACAAACAAGGTAAGACTCTCTGAGGAAGCTCACTCAATCTAACCTTCTGTAGTCTATAATAATCCAAGACTCTCTGGGAGCTCACTCGGTCCATCCCCTATAGTATATTTTCCAAGACTCTCTAAGAAAGCTCTCTCAGTCTACCCTCCTATATTCTATAATGTCTAAGACTCATTGGGAATCTCACTCGGTCTATCCCTAGTCTATAGCACCAGGTTCTCTCAGTCCCGTACCGGTCAGTGCATAATAATTCTATAAGGCCAAAGTACACCTACAGAGCTACTTGGATAACCAAAGTATACCTATAGAGATACTTTACTAATAGTCTATAGGGCAACAAGAATGTTATGAATTTCACTCCAACCTATAATCACAAAGAATGGAAGTAGGTGTAACAGCCAAAGGAAAACGAGACCCCAAAGGTCATAAACAGAACAAATCATAGGAAAAACATCCAAGCACAACAAGTTATCCTCTAACATGATCAATTTACCCCTACACAAGCATACAAGCAAGACAGGAAAACAACAAGGGAAAAAAGGTAAACACGCAATACCCCGTTCATGGTTATTGGTGGAATTTGCACATAAAACTCAAAGACATCAAAAGGTAAGGCACAAACCACCTACCTCGATCCTAGGAGATCGATATACTTGAACTACGATGATTGATTCTCCCTTGAACGTCGTAGATCTGAGAAAATGTCCAAAATTCTCAAACCACGATAACTTGGGAAGGAGGAGGAATTGGAAAACAAGGTTCAAGCAGAAGTAAGAACTCACCGTTGTGATTCCAATGCAATTGACCGTGCTCGAATCGGAGAACGGACAGAGGAACGGTGGCTCGTCGAAGATCCGTGGATTCCCAACACTCTCGGATGAAGAATTTGGAGAAGAAGACCTTTTTGTCGATTAGGCATGACCTCGGTCCATTTAATGAAAAAAAAGTACACGTCGTGTACTTTTAGAGTACACGGCGTGTACTAGGTCTTTCTGTAATCCACCAAAATTGGCCTCCACGTCACCCTCACACACCGTGTGTGTGGCCCGAACACGACCAGTACACGGCTTCAAGCGGGAAAAGAGTACACGACATGTACTCAGAAAGTACACGGTGTGTACTTCAAAAATTTCCAGAAACTTTATTTTTCTCAAAAACTCTAGAAAAAGGAAAGACATACCTGAAATGAAGATCCGGGTTCTTACAGTATTGATCCCGGATTGATCATTGCTAATTAAAAAATGCCAAGTGGGAAAATCCACCCACAAGCTTCTGCTATGCCTGGAACCTTCAATTGGTATCAGAGGGAGGTTACAAAGTTGATTATAGTTATTTAATTTTTACTAATAATTTACACATTTATATTTGATTAAATTCAAGATAAATCATTCTATAAAACTGAATGAATGATATATGTTCTTCCTCCTTCATTTATCTATTCACATCACAGAAATGAACTTTTAATTTTAATTTTGATTAAAATAAAAACGAGGAACTCATCTAGAGGAGCCACTCTTTCTGTCTGTACAACACAAGAATACACGGCCTGTAGTGAAAACTACATGTCGTATACATAGGTTCAACGAACCGGTACTGGTCCGCCAAACCACACCATGTGAATTGATAATGCATAAGTATTTATTACACCATGTTGACCAGAACTGAATGGCACATGGAAACCGGAATACATGGCGTGTATGTTGGATCAATACACCCTGTAGTCCAATCTGGCCCAAGTGAAACCGTGTACAAGGAAAATCCGCGTACCGCGTACACGGGATTTTCAGGGCTGGTAACCGCGTAACAAGGAAGTACATGACGTGTTAGATTAATCTACATATTGTATACTCCAAAATTTTAAAGTACAAAAAAACACGCCAAAGCCCATGGTGTGTACTTTGGATAAAGGGTGAAAACAAATACACACTACGTAAATATAGCCTACACGACTTGTACTTTCTAGAAATTGAATTTCACCAGGTTTCCTCTAAAAGTACAAAGACACCGTACAAGGAATATGGATGAGAAGAATCTCAAGGAAATTCATAAAGGAATTTAAGATAAATAATTAATTAATTATAAGATCATAATTAATTGAATTCAAGCACAACTTATCTTAAATAATAGAACGATTAAAAGAATTTGAATTCTAAATATGCGTAAATGTTGTTGCATGCTATGGATGATCAGGAGCTAGACCAAAGACCCGTTGTGTGTATATGGTTTCATTTAGATTTATTTAAATTCATTGGCCTATGAGCCTTCTTCCAATAAAATGTAGGGCATGCATGCCAATGGTTTCTTTAATGTAAACCTCATGTAATGGAAGATCTCCCAAGCCAGAGGAGACAGTTCAAAATCCCAAGATGAGGCAAAACCAACCCAAGAAGATACAAAGGTGGTTAGGTGGGAGCTGCAAAACATGAACCATCAGGTTCAAGGTGTTTTTCCCTAGGTTGGGGTTAGCTTATCAAAAACCGCTAGATAAGATAACTAATAGAAGCTCATGATCATGCCATATTATTTTATTTCTGTCTAATTTCATGGTTTATTTATTATGTATGTGTTGTTGTGATCACATATTTAATGAAATAAAAAAGCATGCAAAGATGGAATAAAATAAAAATTGTACTATGCGTAAACATTATTAGAACATGGTTAATCACTTAAGAGAGCATCACTTAATATTAAAAAGCATGTGATAATACAAAACTACGCATAAAGAATAAAATCCCTCAAATACCATATTATATCAGACCAAGCCTTCCGTTATTTGATTAAGGGTAAGACTCAATAAAACTATGTGTTTGACCAACCCTTGTTGGGACACTTACTTTTATAAAGGAAGCTCTTATGAAAGTTTTTGGTTGACTTAAACATTTTACATCAAGAAGAGTATCCCTTTCTAGACTTGTTTTAAAATGGAGGCAAGTATTGAGGAAATCTAAGTCAGGATTTCAGGATTGGGGAGTCCACTCAACAGATCAAGGAACTATAAGCTCATAGTTGGCAAAGACCTGCCTACCTAGATACCTTCAAATAGCTTGACCAACCCTTGTTGGGGTTATGAAAAGGGGAATATAGATCCTTTCCACTAGAATTTCATGGCAACTGGAAATTCCGAGTTCAATGGTGAGGTCCATTGAGAATTGATAAAATAGTGGGAGACTTAATAAAATTTTATTATTTCTCATAAAATGTAATCAAGAAAGTACTGATAAATCTTCTATTTTAATTTTTAGAATCAATATGACAAACTTGTCAACCACATTTTCTCTGCAATCAATTCTGGATAAAGACAATATCCTCACCGGCAGTAACTTTCAGGAATGGTTTAGGAACCTTAGGGTTATCCTATGCCATGAATGAAAGTTTTACATGCTGGTGTCCTCACTTCCTGATTCACCTACCCAAGGGGCGAGTGATGAAGATTTCCTGGTCTATGATCAACATTTAAGAGATGCACTCGACGTTCAATGTTTGATGTTGTCATCAATTTCTAGTGAGCTCATGAAGCCTCATGAAGACATGGATTCCTATTGCATGCACGAGCACCTTCATGGTCTATACCAGGAGAGAGTAAGACAAGAAAGGTTTTAGATCTCCAAGGCTCTATTCCAAAGCAAGCTTGGAGAGGGTGCCCCAGTTGGGCCTCATGTAGTCAAGCTCATTGGCTACATTGAGCGCTTGGAGGTTCTAGGGTTTAAAATCCCCAAAGAACTAGGTACTGATCTCATTCTTGCATCACTCCCCCATATCTTCTCTAACTTTGTTGTAAATTTCAACATGAACAACATTGAGAAGTCTCTATCTGATCTCCTTATCCTCATTCACTAAGTGGACAATGATAAGAAGCGTGAAAATCCTTCTGTCCTTATGGTGAATAAAAGGAAAGGGAAAGTGAATAACTTTAATCCCAAATCTTCTTCAAGGCCTTCCAAGAAAAGGAATATCAAAGGGGAGGCAAGAGAACATGAGGCTATTTGTTTCGCATGTGGCAAGAAGGGCCAGTGGAAGAAAAACTGCACCCAGCCAAGGAAGCAAGGGGAAGCTTCAGGTGAATTTGTTATCAAATGCAATCTATTTGTTTCTACCAATTGGGTATTAGATACTACTTGTGGTGCTCACATATGTATCCAAATATAGGAACCAAGTAGATTTAGAAATATCGACGGAGTTGAGGTGGATTTGCGAGCAGCCAACAGATCCAGACTCGCTGTTGTAGCTGTCGGAAACTACCACCTCACATTTCCAACTCAGATGGTCTTGGTATTAAAAGGATGTTATTATGTACCCTTTGTAACCAAAAACATTATTTCAGCATCCATATTAGATACTGATGGATTCATCTTCAAGTTTGGAAATTAATGTTGATACTTTTATAAAGATAGCATTTTTTTTGGTAGGGCACATTTATATAACGACCATTATGTGTTAGACTACACAAACCAAGTAATGGAAATCGATGAAAAATTTAATTCACATGACTCATACCACACCCAACTTTGGAATCACCGACTAGGTCACGTCAATGAGAAACGTTTGAAAAAATTACATCAAGATGGGTATTTATATTCTTTCGAACTAAAACCACTTGGTGTATGTCATGCGTGTCTATAAGGAAAAATAACCAAATCCCCATTTAGTGGGAAAGGTGAAAGGGCTAAAAAGCTTCTAGAATTAGTTCAAATAGATGTGTGTGGACCATTTCTAGTAGAAGAAAGGGGTGGGTTATTATACTTCATAACTTTTACTGATGATTTTAGTAGATATGGATATATTTACTTAATGAGGTATAATTCAGATTCTTTAGATCAGTTCAAATAATACAAGAATGGAGTTGAGAACCATCTTGGAAAGAAGATTAAGAAACTCCACTCATAAAGAGGAGGAGAATATCTTAATTAGGGCTTCATTAATTTCTTATGGGAGTTTGGGATTCTATCTCAACTCACTCTTCCTTACACGCCTCAATGGAATGGTGTAAGTGAAAGGAGGAACCGCACCCTGTTGGACATGGTGAGATCAATGATGAGTCATGTGAGTCTTCCATTATCATTTTGGGGATATGAATTACAAATAGCAGCACACATACTAAACCAAGTACCAACTAAATCGATAAATGGTGTTCCATACGAGTTATGGAGTGGATGCAAATCCATGTTATTGAATTTACATGTGTGGGGTAGCAAAGAATTTGTTAAGGCCTCTTCAGGTAAAAAACTTTCACCCTGAGGCACAAAGTGTATATTTATAGGATATCCCAAAGAAACAAGGGGATATTACCTATAAAACCTCTCAGATAAAAATTTTACAGTGGAAAGACATGACATATTCCTTGAGAGGGAGCACATCTCCAAAAGTGATAGTGGGAGTGAGATAGACTTCGATGAAGTCAAGGCTCAAGATACACAGGAGTTGATAAAAGAATAAATTCCACAAAGCCCCATGGAAGAAAAATCTATTCCAGAGACACAAGAACTACGTAGGATTAAGAGAGAGGTGAGAGAACCAGAATGATATGGGTTTCTTTTCACTAAGGATAGTGACTCATTATTGGTTGACAATGATGATCTGCTTACCTACAAGGAAGCAGTTGAAGGCACAGACGTTGCCAAGTGTTAAGAAGCCATGAATTATGAAATGGATTCTATGTACCAAAACCAAGTCTGGATTTTGGTAGATCCTCCAGTTGATGTAAAGACTATTGATAATAAATGGGTATTCAAGAAGAAACTAGACATGGAGGGAAAAGTCAGCACCTATAAGGCATGACTGGTTGTAAAAGGTTTTAGACAGTGTCAAGGAATTGTCTATGATGAAACCTTTACACTGGTTGCAATTCTAAAATCCATCATAATCCTATTGTCCATTACCACATACCATGACTATGAAATTTGGAAAATGGATTTCAAAACAGCATTCCTTAATGGGAACCTCCAGTAATATGTCTACATGACATAGCTTGAAGGGTTTGTGACTCCAAAGGATTCCAATAAGGTATGAAAGTTGGATAAATCCATTTATGGATTAAATAAAGCATCAATGTCATGGAAAATTCGTTTTGATGAAGCTGTAATAGAATTTGGCTTTATTAAGAACAAATGTGAGCCTTGTGTCTAAAAAAGGTTTAGTGGAAGTGAAGTTGTTTTCCTAATAGTATATGTTGATGACATATTACTAATTGGAAATGAAGTACTTGTCTTACAGTCAGTTAAGGAATGGTTGGATAAATGATTCTCTATGAAAGACTTGGGCGAGGCAGAATATATTCTTGGGATAAAGATCCATCATGATAGATCTAAGAGAATTTTGGGCATGAGTCAAAGTACATACATTATAAGATACTGAAGAGATTCAGTATGGAATAGTCCAAGAGGGGATTGTTGCTAGTGTCACATGGCATTCATCTTTCCAAGAAAATGTTTCCTCAGACACATGAGGAAAGAAAGAAAATGGAAATCATCCCTTACGCATCTTTGATTGGGTTAGTCATGTATGATATTCTATGTACAAGGATATATGTTGCTTACGCATTAAGTATAGTAGGAAGATATCAAGCTGATCTAGGAGACCGTTATTGGATGGCAGTCAAGACTATCCTTAAGTATCTGAGGCGTACTAAGGATATGTTCCTGGTTTATAGAGGAGATGAGGAACTAGTCCTCATAGTACATGTAGATGCTAGTTTCCAGACTGATCAAGATGACATGAAGTCGCAGACTAGATACATCTTCAGGTTGAATGGAGGTGCAGTGAGCTAGAAGAGCACAAAGAAAGGTGTGGTGGCAGATTCTATAGCAGAGTCTGAGTATATCGTAGCTTTTGAGGCAGCTAAAGAAGCAGTATTAATGCGAATCTTTGTCCAAGATCTGGATGTAGTACCTAACATTAAAGATCATATCACACTCTATATTAATAATACTGCAGCGGTGGCACTTGCAAAAGATCCAAGGTCACATCAGTGTAAAAAGCACATACTTTGAAAGTATCATCTCTTGAGGGATTTTTCTCAGAGAGGTGAAGTTACAGTGAGAAGTATTTCCACGAAAGAAAACGTGGCGAACCCCTTGACTAAAGCCTTGACTCAGAGAAACATGATCATCATGTGAGGTCTAGTAGACTAAAATTTGTAGGCCATTGGCTCTAGTCCAAGTGGGAGTTTATTAGAGTTGGTGTCCTGAGAACCAACTATTTTTACTTTGATTACATGAATGTATACTTATTATATATTTTTCATTGTTCTGCATGACTATAATATAATAATGTCCGGGAATATTTTTTGCATTAATAAGGTCATGGTTGATCCCGGCTATGATGAGAACCTTGAAATGCTATAACTATATTCTTAAATAAAGTTCTATGGTTGGATTACATACTATGATAGGACACATAGTATACAGACCTTCATGTGTGAGTACTCGTAAGAAGATGAGACTCTCTCTCATGGAGTTCGCACTTTCTAATCTCCAAGATGATATATTATGAGAATAGACCCGCCAGTAGTAATTCTGCATGTCTTGGTGTCATCGGACATTACTATATACAAGCGTGTCTAATGGTCCTTAGATAGGAATATTATCATTAACTCGTTTCATGACTTGCGCACTTAGATTTGCTGACAAAAACCATCATGAAGACAGTTGGTGGGAAGTAGGGTACGTTGGGTGCATCACGAATGACATGTTGTTAATGGATAAGTTGATGAAGGATTTGACCCTTCCATATTTATGGAAGTAGATATCTCGGGCCCTTTGATTGAAATAGAATTGTCGCCCAAATTTCATGGCCATGGTGTCACGACGAGTTTATTTCTGGAAGTCAAAGAATGACAGATCAAGCATATAGGTTTATTACACTGCCATGAAACCTGCTTGATGAGATATTAAGACAAAGGGATTAAATTACACGGTAAGCGTTCATATGAGGTGACACGTCAATTTGGCGTCAACTTCTTTCTCTTGGGTGACTTGAACCATTTCTAGATAGTAATCTTGGATTTTAGGCAAGCCCGCCTAATGCCAATGAGAAAGAGACCTAGAGGGTCACACACTAAGTGTATCCAAGTATCTCAAGTAGAATAAAGATTATTTCCATATGTGGTTTAATAATTATTCAAGGAATCCTTAATCGTTTTAATGATGGAGGAAGAATAAAATAAAAACAAGATATACACACTATGTATTAATGATTACATGCTGTGTAGTTTTCATTTTGGAAAGGAAATGAAAAACAAGTACACACTGTGTATTAATGATTACACGCCGCGTAGTTTTTCCAGTCGGGATTTTGAGGAAATAATATTGTTTTATTAAATGATATTTACTATAATCAGTGTGGGTGCATGTCAAGGAATTAATGATTTGACATGGGGGTTTTCAATAAGAGTTAATGAAATAAATAAAATGTGTAATGCGTTTATTTATTGTCATAACTCTATAACCTCAAACCCGATTATAAATATCCTCAAAACCCTAACACTTTTCCTTAATCTTTGTGCACAAAAATTCTGGAGAATTCTATCAAGACCTAAAGAACTCCTTCCCCCCAAGAACACTCTCAATATTGAGAGAGATCCTCCTTTATCAGATCAAGATGATCTAAGCAGAACAACACAAGCAAAGGTTTCTCCACGCTAGCACCCATAGAATCCTTTGGTGACTTCCAGATATACATGGTGCACGTCTGGATCACTGCTAAAGGAAGTCTATCCTTGGATTCTTCAACGCAACGACGAATCACATCAGAACATGATCTGAAATATCAATGAAAAAAGAACGTCATAAAAGGTACTTCTTGTCAATTAATTAAATTAATTATAATCAACCTGTGATGATCCACTTTTGTGGTTCTAGTACTATTCTTATTTTTTGTCTATTTTTGTGATTTGATTCATGGAGTCTAGTGTTTATCGTCGTATTGATCCCAGATTGATCATTGCTAATGAAAAAAATCCAAGTGGGAACATCCACCCATGATTTTCTACTGCGCCTGGAACCTTCATGAACAATTGGAATTAGAGAGAAAGGTTAAAAGTTAGTGGATCTATCTCAGTAGAAGAAATGAAGGTGGTCAGTCACAGAGGGACTCTGATATTTGATGGAAATAATTTTCAACTATAGAAGAATCAGATGAAGTGCCACTTTTTATCATTAGGAATGGATGTCTTTATAGCATCTATGCATGGAATATCATATAATATTGTTAGTGGTGATTTATCAGAAGCTAACTGAATATAACAGTATACTGATACTAAGGGAATCAATGCTTTAGGGGAGCCCTATCTTTTGACCTCACCTATTTTGATAATCCCAATTCTGCTTTCATATACTTTGATAATCCCAAATAATGTTTATCTATATATTAATTCTTTCAATATATGACATTCTATTATCAAGCTGATAATAATATTCAAATAATCTTTGAATTATGTTAATCAATGTTTATCTTTGTTTATATGAATTTTGAAATAATTCTAACTCAATCGGATATGTTTTTCATAAATAAGATAAGTGTTAAGTCACTGATATGCTTATAGATACTGATACATATCTACCGGTACTTAGTCTATCGACAGACATAGTCATCGATAAGCAAAGGTCACCGATACGCAGAGCTACCGGTATGTATAAGTCCACCGGTAATCACATGTCACTGATAGATCAAGTCCACTGATACAGACTGCTACCGATAGAAGATGAGCTACCGATAGAACAAGTCTATTGATATACACTTATTCACTGGTACAGAATGAAGCTACCGATATGCATAAGTTACTGATACAAAGTTTACCGATACAGATTCACAAATACAAACGAGCCACCAATACAAGCGAGCTACCGATAGACCAAGAGCTACCAATAGAAGAAGTCACTGGTACATAGAGCTAATAATACACAGAGTAACTACTACTGATACAAGGAGCTACCAGTACAAGCACAAAGAGTTACCGATATAAGCTCACTACTATACAAAGTCCACCATTACATATCTACCAACAGAAAACTACTGATGAAAGACTTACCAGTCACTGATTCCTAAACTCTACTTTTGTCAACATTATTTAATTATTAAGAAACGGTCATATTTGATGATTTTAATGCAATTAATGTTATTTAATTATAGTTTTTGGCATGTCAGGGAATCGTACCTCATACCTGTAAAAAGGTAATCATTCTCATTTCCCGAGCTGAAAGCTATATAAGGAAGTACAAAGACCAGGAAAAACATAATAACGAGGGTGTGAACGAAGTGCGAAGTAACGGCTAAAGAGTGGTTGAAAAGTGGTGCATACATACAAAAAGACTACATTTGGAAGAACACTATACATACACGAAGCGATTCATACAAGAAGAGAATACAAACCGAAATTCAGTCAAGGAGTGAAGGACTACAACGAGCTAGTCATACACTCAAGCTGATCAAGCTAAACCTGAAAACCAAGGAAGCAAATGACACTCTGTTTTCCAAACAAAAACCATAGAAGGACTCAGAAGCATTTATGACAAATCAAAAGGATTCCAGTGTTGCACTTCAAATCACTAGAGAATTCTAAACTCATATCTACTCTCTTAGTGATTCTTTTATTTACATTTCGATCACTGTGTGTACTCTGTATATTTTATACTCACACTGTATCCTGTGCTAAACTAGGGGATCTCTAAATCCTCACACAAACCTTCCATAACTCTTTGTATCCCACTGTGGATAGTGGTAGAGGTCAAGTAAGACCTGGATAGCCAGTGTGATGTTGTTTTGTTTTCCCACATAGAACTGTGGTAGAGGTCTTAGTACCTAGAAAATCTTTGCACTGTTGTTTACCCTAATCCAGGGTGTGGATAAAATTTATATAAATTGTTTGAGAGGACTAAGTCTCGGCTTGAGACTGAACCTATTGTTTTAAAAAAAATTCATACTTATTTTGATTTTAACCTATATTGAATATTCTACTACTAATTACTTTGAAATATAAAATTGTTTTAAAGTTACTTTGATAGTTAATATAGAAAGTGTTTGTATATACTGTAAATCATTAGGTTAGCTTCAAAATTTAATTAATCTTCAGATTAGATTAACTGAGAACTAATAAATCTTTTGAGAATCTAACTGACCCTTTATAGTTTTACAAATTCACTACAGATTATCTTATTATTCAATTTGGGGGATTTTAAGAGAAATCTTTTTAACAAAAATTTTAATTAGAACTCAATTCAGCCCCCTCTTGAGTGTCCACTCCAACCAACATTTGGTATCAGAGGGAGGTTTTATTTATTAAAGTATTTCCAAACACTATTTTTAAACTGTGATTTTAGTTGTATCTCAAAGATCTTAAATTTTTGTTAGTTCTAAATTTTATCTCTTTAAATACATTTTCTAAAATCTGATTATGGATAATAGACTTGAAGGTGCTGTTACCAATAGGCCACCCTTATTTAATGGTACAAATTATGCCCAATGGAAGTTTAAAATGAAAATTAATTTAGAGAGTATGGGATTTGATATATGGAATTCTATAGAAACTCAATATAAAATTCCAGAAACTGAAATAACTACTTGGGATGAAGCTACTAAGACTGCCTATAATAATAACTGTAATGAAATGAATGCTTTGTACTATGCTTTAGAAGATGAAGAATTCAATTGCATATCTTCTTGTAAAACTGCTTATGAAATTTGGGACACTTTGGCTATTTCCCATTAGGGAACAACCAATGTTAATGAAATGAGATTGAATACCTATACTATTAAGTATGATAATTTTAAAATGAAAGCTGATGAATCCATTTCTGACATGTATCTTAGGTTCAATGAGATTGTCAACACTATGAGCTCACTTGGAAAAGATGTTCCTATAAAGGAGCAAATAATGAGAATATTAAGATGTTTTCTAGAAAGATGGAGAGGCACATCTATCTCCATAAGAGAATCATGTGATATAAGTTCACTACCTATTAAGGAATTAATTGGTAAGCTTATGATGTATGAGGAAGAACTAAAATTAAATAAGGAAGAAGATGATGAACCGAAAAGGAAGTCAGTAGACTTCAAGACATCTGATTCAAAGAGCAAGGACAAGGAGAAAGTACACATATCAACTAAAATCTCAACAAGTGAAATTTCAGATTCTGATAGTGATGCTGAAATCGCTCAGGTAGCCATAAGATTCAATAAGTTCTACAGGAAGAAGAAATTCTTCAGAAAATCAAATTACAAAGGAAAGTATGATAGCAAAGGTCACTGGAAGAAAGATTGGAAAAAGCCAGATAAAAGTGATGAAATTTTCTTCTATGAATGCAAAAGGAAAGGACATGTTAAATAAGACTGTCAAAAATTGAAGTTCAAAAAGAAATATGACTACAAGGACAACAAGTATAAGAAATCTATGAAATCAACTTGGACAGAATACTCCTAGTTCTAGTTCTGGAAAAATACAGATTGCTAAAACTATATTTATTCATAAATATGGATATAATACTCCTAGTTCTAGTTCTGGAAATTCATATGCTTCATGTGGCATCCTGACTTTTTATAACATAAACTTTCATTACATTACACAAAACTGAGGATCTTTAAGGTTTAGTGTCTTGGAAACCATGAACATAATACATGAAAACAACATAAAACATTATTCTTAAACACTTGAAAGGCTTTTACTTAAGTTCATCCTAGGTTAATTACTGCATCTCATAACCTGGGGACATACATCAAAAGAAAGGGTGAGCAGAAGGCCCAGTAAGGGAAACAAGAGAAACATTTTACATGTGATCTTGAGATACTTCAATAAGGTCATAAAAATAACTTTAAGGTATGAGAAAGAAATCATGAGGAATATCATAATAAAAATAACGTTTTTCATAACTTGAAGATGTGGATACAATATTTAATATTGACAATCATTTCTGTTTCACCAAGGTCCATCCCCAAGGTGTCATTAAAAATTACCAAGGTTATTAACCAAGGCATCGTTAAAAAATAGTCATCTCTAGAGATTAAGTCTTTACCCAATGCATTAGAGTGATATCAGGGTGCACCCTTGACATGTCTTTATTATCATGTGAGCCACATATATCATCATCAATCATTTCATAAACAACCCATATAGCATAAAAGAAATGGGTTTCATTTCATAATCATAACGTTTTAAAACTGCTTTAAAGACATGATCTTTATGTCACTTTAAACCCATGAAAAGGGAAAGAGGGTCTCATGTATGTAAATCCCAGAATTTAAAATAGAAAAACTTGGTATATATGTGAATACCCCTATAAAAGAGAGATCTTTGAGTATTCACTAAATAAAATAAAAGAACTTTAGAAAAAGAGAGAGACATTTTGAGACGGAAATTCTGTAGCATAACGGCTATGTTTTGGGGTTTTAGAAAACATTGAAAAGAGAGGGGACATGGGTCAAACATTCATAAATGACCCATAAAACAGTATAGGGATCTAATATAAAGGATATATGAACCTGGTAATGAAATTTGAAGGACATACCATTTGAAATGAAAAACATGTAAGGAAGACAAAAATTAGATTTCTCTTATGAAAATTCGGCAGCCTAACAGCGTCACTTAAACTTCAACAAAAATGAATTGACGAGATAAAATGGGGTCTCTCATCATATGAACATAAAATTTAAGTATTATATATATATAGATCATACCCCAACATAATAAAAACAAACTTTAAAGACTTGACATGAATGTAGAACTTTGAAAAATGAGAAGGGTGAAAGAATCCCTTAAAAATTTGGCAGCCTAACGGTGCCACTTAAACATTATTAAAACGAATTGATGAGAGAAAGAGGGGGTATCTCATCATATGAAAATTAAAAGGGTAGTAAGATTAATATAAAATAACATCCTCCAACATAAGAACATGGAGCATAAAATAAATGACATAAAAGAGATTACTTGAAAAGAAGGAGAGAGTTTGGATCCCTTACCTTAAACGTAACTCTTAAAACTCAAAGGTTGGGACCTTAAGAGGCTTGAGGGAACCTTTGGAGGACTCCTTGGGAGGTTAGGAGACCAGAACTTCGTTGAGGATGATTTTGGAGTCGAATGGATGAGAGGATGGTATGGTATTTATAGGGAAAGTTAGGGGACAAGGCATTAATGGCCAAGGGACACCTCATTGGTGGTTTTGGAAAAACCATGGGCTTGCCCATGGTATTTGCCCATGGAATTGGCCACTTGGGACACCTCATACCTTATATTACTATTCATAAGTCGACCATATTAATTACATACTTAATACATCATTTAATGATGTCATTAAACACTCGTAACTTAAAAACTATATTTTCACTATTCATCAAAAATTCAACTTTCTCAGAAAAATCCCAAAAAATTACCATAACATAATATCGATGCTCTGAGTTCAAAAATAAAGTCCATTTTATAAAAGTAATTTTCTAAATATTTTTAATTTAATTTTTAATTAAAAAACACTATTCACCCGAAAAAACTAATACTTGACTAATAATTTATGAAACCGTTATTTACCCATTTTATTAAATCACATTACTTAATCTAGGTGTCTAAATTATATTAAAACTTTCTTTAATTGAGATTACTGATCCATTTGGTCACATTACTAATCCTAAGCGTAAAATCACTATTCATAATTTATTATTCATCAAAAATTAAGTTGATCTTATTAGACTCCAAATTCCTTACTGAACACTTTTGCAGAAGACCATTTTTTGAAAATAATTACACATCATTAATTATTTAAGGTTTACATAAATATTTTAAAATATCCTTTTTTTTCAAAATTCATCAATAAAATACATCCTAAAATTATCTGGACATTTGAAATTTCACAAACTTCACTAAAGGAGTAAATCTCAATTTATTCATCCCAAAGGATTACACAAAGAAGCTACGGTCTCGTCACATAGCCCCTTATAACACCAGCATATGACCTAAGTGTAAGGTGTGCTATGGTGAGAGAATTTGAGGGAGGATCATATAACATTTCCCTAGTAGTAATCTCTACTAACTTGAACTTCTCCCATGGGCGTCTCCGTTCAAGCTTGACACGCTGGAGTTCGGCTTGGTCTTGGTCCAAAGCGAAGCCCAAAGATGCCACCTCCTTCCCAAGCTCTGATAAGTGGGCTTCATAAGGTTTGAGTCTACTGGATGAAGCCATCGACTCCTCTTTCTGCATTAACCATTAACATCTCTATTAAATCTTTAATAGTAAGTTAATATACTATTCAAAAAGTTTGGTTTGTTACATTCTTCCCCCCTTAAGAAATTTCATCCCTGAAATTTTATACTTAAGGCCTAGTCAAAAAGGTGAGGGTACTTTTGCTTCATTGTTTCCTCAGGCTCCCAAGTCGCTTCTTCATACTTATGATTCCTCCACAACACTTTCACAAGGTGGGTAGTCTTGTTCCATAGAACCTTGTCTCTATGGTCTAAGGTCTCCATTGGCTGCTCCTCATAAGAGAGGTCATGTTCCAGTTGTACCACCTCTGGGTTCAGTACATGCGAAGGGTCGGGTATGTACTTCCTTAAGAGAGATATATGGAAGACATCGTGAACTTGAGCTAGGTTCGGTGGAAGTTATAGTCGATAGGCCACTGCTCCTATGTGATCAAGGATTTCATAGGGGCCAATGTACCTAGGGCTGAGCTTCCCCTTCTTACCAAACTGCATGACTCTCTTCCATGGAGAAATTTGAAGGAAGACTTTGTCGCCAACACCAAACTCCAAGTCTCTTCGATAGTTGTCAGCATATCTCTTCTTCCGACTCTGAGTAGCCTTTATGTGTTGTTGGATGGCATGAACCTGTTCTGTCATCTCTTGCACAAGATCAGGCCCAAGAAGCTTTCTCTCACCAATTTCATACCAACAAGTAGGAGTTATACATCTCTTTCCATACAGAGCTTCATAGGGTGTCATCTGAATACTCGAATGGAAGTTGTTGTTATAGGAGAACTCAACTAATGGGAGGTGCTGATCCCATCAACCTTTAAATTCCATTGATCATAATCTCAGCATGTCTTCGAGTGTCTAAATAGTCCTTTCAGATTGGCCATCAGTTTGAGGATGATAGGCTGTACTAAAATTTAATTCAGTATTCAGATCATGTTGAAGACTTCTCCAGAATTTTGATGTGAATCTTGGATCACGATCAGACACGATGGATAGTGGTACCCCATGCAGCCTTACCACTTTTTTTACATATATCTTAGCAAGTTGATCCAGAAATAAATCTTCCCGAATAGAGATAAAATGGGCGGTCTTGGTGAGACGGTCCACAATAACCCATATCGCATTGTTTCCTTTGGATGTTTTCGGGAGACCAGTTACAAAGTCCAAAGTGATATTATCCCACTTCCATACTGGTATGGGTAGCGGTTGTAATACCCCTTTAGGAAGTTGTCGTTATGCCTTTACTTGTTGACACACCAGGCACCTTGTAATATAATCAGCAATCTCCCTCTTCATGTTATCCCACTAATAATGATCACGAAGGTCTTTATACATTTTAGTGCTTCCCGGATGTATAGAGAAAGTAGATCAATGAGCTTCATCCATCAGTTCTTTCTTTATCTCCGGAATAGATGGAACACATAGTCTTGTATGAAATTTCAATACACCTTCTTGATCAATATTGAAATCAGGGAACTTCCCATCCTTTACAGCCTCAAACTTCTCTTACAGCAAAGGATCTTCTTTTTTATCCTTCTTGATCTTCTCTAGAAATGAAGGTTGAGAAATCATTTGGGATAGGGTTGATGATGTCCCTTCCCTTACAATTCCCATGTCCAGTTTTACTAGATCTTTAATCAAGGGATCTCCTAGGATCCTCATTATTGCTAGAACAACAGGGTCTTTCCTGCTTAACGCATCTGCGACTTTGTTTGCTCTTCCAGGGTGATAATTAATTGAACAATCATAGTCTTTAATAAGATCCAACCATCTCCTTTGTCTCATGTTCAATTCTTTCTGTGTGAAAATATACTTTAAACCTTGGTGGTCGGTGTATATATCACATTTCTCCCCATAAAGATAGTGCCTCCATATCTTTAGAGCAAAAACAACTGCCGCTAGCTCTAGATCATGCATAGGATAATTCTACTCATGAATCTTCAACTGTCGAGATGCATAAGTAATTAACTTTTCATTTTTCATGAGGACACACCCAAGCCCTTTCAGAGATGCATCGCTAAAAATAATGAATCCTTCTCCGATAGAGGTTAGTGTTAACACAGGTGCAGTAACCAATCTCTTCTTTAGATCTTGGAAACTTTCTTCGCATTCCTTTGTCTAGATGAACTTAACCCCTTTTCAAGTCAACTTGGTTATTGGATTAGAAATCCGTGAAAAGTTTTTCACAAACCTCTTATAATATCCTACTAAACCAAGGAAACTACGAATATCAGTTACTATTGTGGGTTGAGGCCACTCCTCCACAACCATTGTCTTTGCAAGGTCAACCTAGATTCCTTCATTGGTTATGATGTGCCCCAAGAAATCCACTTTTTGTAACCAAAACTCACACTTTATGAACTTTCCAAAGAGCCTCTCCTTCCACAGAGTTTTCAAAATAACCCTTAGATGATCTTCATGCTCCTCATGACTTTTTGAATATATCAAAATATCATCAATAAAAACTTCCAAAAAGTTATCAAGGTAGTCCTTAAAGACTCTATTCATCAAATCCATGAAAATAGCGGGAGCATTAGTCAAGCCGAAGGGCATAATAGTAAACTCATAATGCCCATATCTGGATTGGAAGGCAGTCTTTGAGATATCTTCTTTCTTTACCCTCAGTTGATGATAACCAGATTGAAGATCAATCTTAGAGAAGAATTGATCCCCACGAAGTTGGTGAAATAAATCATCAATTCTTGGAAGAGGGTATCTGTTCTTCAATGTGATCCCGTTCAGTTCTCTATAATCAATGCATAGCCGTATTGATCCATCCTTCTTCACAAAGAGAACTGGTGCTCCCCAAGGAGACACACTCGGTCGGATAAAACCCTTCTCCAACAAGTCTTGGAGTTGTTTCTTTAACTCTTCTAGCTCCACATTTTCTATTCTATATGGGGTCTTTGATATCGGTTGAGATCCAGGTACGAGTTCAATGGAGAACTCTACCTCTCTTTTTGGGGGAGGTCCAGGTAACTCCTCAGGAAATACATCCATGTATTCCTGAACAATCAAAACATATTCTATTTGTATAGTCCCTTTTCCTTCTTCATCATCACCAATTAACTCCATAAAGAAAGATATAGGAGGTGCTTCTAGATAGGGGTTAGTTCGGGATATCTCTCCTTGGAAGATAATTGTAGGTCGTTCATTCAAGACTACTGATATTTCCTTACTTCTGCATTTGATCTTAACATTATACTTTGAGATCCAGTCCATCCCTAGTATAACATCAAATTCCAACATGGGAATGACTACTATATTTGCGATAAGATTGTGCTCACTAAAGTAAACACTAGAGTCTCTAAACACTGTTAATGCATGGATAATCCCACTTGGAGTCTTGACTGACAACTGTACTTCGAGCAGTTCGGGGATTGATTCTATATTCTTTGCAAACTTGAAGGAAATAAAGGAATACGTAGAACCAGAATCAAATAAAGTAGTTGCTAGTTTTGAGAGGACAACAAGAGTACCTTCTACCATGTCATTCAGAGCTTCAACTTCAGTTTTTGTGATAGCAAAAGCACGACCTTGTTCCCCTAGCCTTTGCTGAGGTTGATGGTGATTCCCCTCCACTGCCCTTGGATTTGGACAGTGATTAGCAAAGTGCCCAAGCTGTCCACACTTGAAGCAATAGACTTAGAGTAGGGCCAGAACCATCTTTCCTCTGTCATTAGTGTTGGTAAGTTGAGGCTTCACCTCACTACAACAATTCCGAGCAATATGGCCTCCTCTTCCACACTTGTAGCACTTGCCACTTTCGATCAAGCAGTTCCCCGGATACTTCTTCCCACATTTATTGCATGTGATAAGTTGAATTTTCTTTCCACCTATTCCTTGATCAAAATTCTTCCCTAAACTGGGCTTCAATGATCTCTTCTTGTCATTTGATTTATGAGACCACTGTGTCTCACCATAATCTAGCTCGAATTTCATTGCACTCCGCACGATCTCCTCGTAGCTATCGTAGTCCCGGTTGTCTAGATTCTTCCGTAGATGAGGTCTCAGTCCACCAAAAAATATATCAACCTTCCCACTTGGATCCATGACAAAGATAGAGGTATATCGTGAAAGTCGGGTGAAGTTCATCTCATAGCTTCCGACAGATTCGTTCTCCTTCTGATTCAGCTCGAGAAACTCTTTCTCCATTCTCGTTCTCGTGGAATGAGGGAAATACTTATTAAATAATATTCCCTAGAACTCTTCCCACTCCATAGCTTCCATATCTCCTCTAGGATTAATGTTTTTGACCAGTGACCACCACTGATCAGCTTCTCCCTCTAGGTGGTAAACAACAAGGGTGACTTTTTCTTGTTTCGAACAAAGGAGTACAGAAAAGATCTTTTCAATGGAGCTTATCCATTGTTCCACAACCAATGGGTCAGTATATCCACTGAATTTCGGTGGTCGTTGATGCATGAAGGACTCAACAGAGTGTTGTTCCCTTCGTGGTGAGATCAGCCTCTCAGCTTGATTCAAGTTATTACTCATAACTTGAGTCATTTGGTTCATCATTCGCATGAATGTTTCCATTCCAGCTTCCATCAGAGGGCTGTCAGCACATGGTGCATTGCGGTCACCATCTGAATGGTTCCTCCTATTTCCTGCCATTTTCTAAAAGGATAAAACCTTAGTGAGAAACATATTTCATTTATGAATCTTTTAACTAAGACTTCATGCTTAGAAAATTACATTTCTCTATAATTCCATCATAATGATTCATAAAAATCTCGTGATTAACCAAACATATCCCCTGGGAGTGTTGTAACCAAGAGTGCAGCAAGAACCATTATCGTGCACCAGTTCCCGTTTGAGTCTATCTCAAAGTGGTGTTTTTGGGTTTTACCCCTATGTACATTTGTGCCAGAGCCGCCTCTACCTTCTCATATCCAGACAGGGATGTATTTGTTTGATAAACCACTTACTCAATACTTACCAAAATACCAGAAAGTTTTCCTATATTTAAACTTTTCTATAGGGTTCTTCCAAAAGTTTTTATATCCTAATTTCCACAAATAACTAAACCATCCTTTGATACGAACTGTGGAATCCCGCCTTTTTATAACATAAACTTTCATTACATTACACAAAACTGAGGATCTTTAAGGTTTAGTGTCTTGGAAACCAGGAACATAATACATGAAAACAACATAAAACATTCTTCTTAAACACTTGAAAGGCTTCTCCTTAAGTTTATCCTAGGTTCATTACTGTATCTCATAACCTGGGGACATACATCAAAAGAAAGGGTGAGCAGAAAGCCCAGTAAGGGAAACAAGAGAAACATTTTACATGTGATCTTGAGATACTTCAATAAGGTCATGAAAAGAACTTTAAGGCATGAGAAAGAAATCATGAGGCATATCATAATAAAAATAACGTTTTTCATAACTTGAATATATGGCTACAACATTTAATATTGACAATAATTTTTGTTTCACCAAGGTCCATCCCCAAGGTGTCATTAAAAATTACCAAGGTTATTAACTAAGGCATCATTAAAAAATAGTCATCTCTAGAGATTAAGTCTTTACCCAATGCATTAGAGCGCTATCAGGGTGCACCATTGACATGTATTTATTATCATGTGAGCCACATATATCATCATAAATAATTTCATAAACAACCCATATAGCATAAAATAAATGGGTTTCATTTCATAATCATAACGTTTTAAAACTACTTTAAAGACATGATCTTTATGTCACTTTAAACACACGAAAAGGGAAAACGGGTCTCATGTATGTAAATCCCAGAATTTAAAATAGAAAAAATTGGTATATATGTGAATACACCTATATAATAGAGAGCTTTGAGTATTCACTTAATAAAATAAAAGAACTTTAGAAAAATAGAGAGACATTTTGATATGGAAATTCTGCAGCATAACGGCTATGTTTTGGGGTTTTAGAAAACATTGAAAAGAGAGGGGACATGGGTCTGTTGACGCTCCTTTCTTCACAGAATCTAAAGATCGGAAAAGGGTAATATCTGATCTCAAAGTGATTCATCCTTTGAAGAAACATCAAAAATCGACAAAGGGATGAACAAGGAGAACATTGGCCATAGGTCGCGCAAGTTCCCTCATGGTCGCGCAAGTACACTTGCGCGCCGCCTAGTGGTCGTGCAAGTACTTGCGCGACGCCTTATGGTCGTGCAAGTGACTTGCTCGACCTAAGTGATAACCGCCCGGTAACCGCCCAGGGTCTTCTTTTGCCTATAAATAGACCCTGTGGGCCCCCCATTCGAGAGGATCTTTTTCCAGAAACACGGATTGAAGCTCCCGACGCCCAAGTCTCTTCTCAAAGCTTCCGGAACACTTCTAAGGTAATTTATTACCTAGAACGGAAGATCTAAAGAGAAAAAGGAAGGCCTAAGTGTTGAAACTTATCAAACACTTGCGCGCCGACTTAATTCCTTCAATATAACTTGCGCGTCCCCTCTCTGGAAGAACCTCAAGAGGATTATAAAGGGTTTAATAAAGAATCGCTCAAGTATTTCAACTCTGGTTGTAAATCGCGCAAGTATCCCTCATGTCGCGCAAGTATACTTGCGCGCCGCCGCAGGACTTGCGCGACTTTTAATACTTGCGCGCCCCTATCTTTTTGGGTGCCCATCTTGCCCATTTTACCCCTCTTAAGCCATTTCACCCTTCCTATTCAAGATTCAGTCTTCAAGATACTCTTCAAAGCCATTTATGGCATGATTTCTTGATTTGACATCCTTATCTGAAAGGAATTCTGTGAAATATCTCTCAAAACCTAGTGATTTAAACATCTTTATATCACCAAAGATTGAGAGTTCATTCATTTCAACCTCATCCTTTAAGATGAGAGAATCCTAACCTGGGTCTCCTTTTCAGGAATAATCCCCAGTTATAAAAACCTTTGATCTGGGCATCTTTCTTAAGAATAAGCCCCAATCAAGTCCTTTAATCTTGGGTATCCTCCTCAGGAGTAAGCCCCAAACCTTAATCCCTAACCTGGGTCTCCTTTTCAGGAATAAGACTCAGTCATAACCTTGGGCTTCCTTTTCAGGAGTAAGCCCCAAGCCCCCTAACCTAGGCTTCCTTCTCAGGAATAAATCCTAGTCATAAATCTTGGGCATCCTTCTTAGGAGTAAGCCCCAAGTCTCTTAAAATTTCTCTTAACCAGTCATAAATTACCTTTGATTTGGGTTTCCTTTTCAGGAATAAAACCCAATCATAAGTCCCCTCCTAACTTGGGCATCCTCCTTAGGAGTAAGCCCCAAGATTAGAGTATTCAAATCTCCATGAAGCACATATAACTTTGTGGACCCTGTTCTTGGATTTTCTCCCTAAAAGTAAATCCTAAACCTTCGCCTATCTGGGCAGTCATCTATACATAAGCCCCAAAACCAATTCTTATGATTGCATCTTTTTATGGCACAATTGTCTGAATTTTACCAATACCTCTTGTTTCTCACACCGAGCATGACTCACGTGAGCTTAGAGTGTAAAAGTAATTATGACATTCATCTTTGAGCCATCAATCATAAAACATCATATCCCATTCCTCGAACTACGTGGGTTCTGATTCCTTTTTCAAAACAAAGGATACGTAGGTAGCCCATTTATGGGTTCGATCCCAACATTGAAATAATCTCTGTCCTTCTGAATGACGATAAACTTCAAGTGCCCCACTGAGTGGCTTTAAAACCAGTCTGGTCATCAAAATGACCAAGAGACTTTTATATAAATGTTTTGAAGGATATCATTGACCAAGAATCTCTAAACAAATATAGATGATTCTATATTGATGAAGAACCTCGAATACATATAAAAGATTCTCTAAATTTCTTGCATATTTAATCATTGATTGTTAAAACTAAAGGAAAGCTCATTTTATACTTGGTAATGTAATAAGGATTCACGAACTTAACTTAAATCTATAAAGAGAGTCCCGGAGTAGACAATAATTCCCCTCAAAAAGGTGTGATGAGTCCGACTTCCCATCCTCTCGACCAATGCAAATTCCTAAGCCTCATTAGCCCACAAGCTAATGAGCGCCTGCCTTTGGAAAGTAGGTCCAAACGGATGTGGAATCATTGGATGTTTCCGGTTCTACGAACAAACCCGTTAAAAACCGATCGGAACGTTTGAATCTCCCGTCCAGGAGGTCATCCCCGGATTCCGCGCGAAACAAAAATGGTGAACCCGACGTGAATCCTTAACCAAGTTAAAGTGATGTTCTTCTTATCTGTTAGGCCCTTTGGGCCAACAAGGAAATCATTGACATGTGCTCATCCAAAAGATGCAGTGGCCGGATTCATCTTGATTATGTCTGTTACATGGAACAGGCACTCTTTTTTTCAAGATCTTCTACAAAAATGGCTTTTCTTAAATTCACCCCTGTGAATACTGCTGCTGGGAACACCTCTACTGTGAGGTCTGCTGCCGTGAAAACCAATACTGCTACTCCTGCTGGAACGTCATCCGCTCTGAGGATGACATCACCAACTCAGCGTCTTCAACGCTGTGTTTCTAATGCACTGGTTAAGGAGTACCGTCGCAACGGTACTATCCCAACTCTGGAGGCCGCTCGTCAAGCCCTCCAAGTTAACAATTCTACCTGGTCGTCCGGACAACGGCGACCAGCAATCAAGAAGCAGACGGTGCTGACTACCGTCTCCAACCGTTTCGGGTCGTTATCCCCGGAACGCAATTTCCATTCACTCCCTTATTCCGAGGAAGTGAATGAGCAGGTCCCGCAGGACCTTAATTCAAAAAGACAGGAGTCCTTATCAAGGGCTCCCATCAACAATCGACACCAGACTCGTGCGGTAGTGCGCCCTCAACATGATGAGGGTACCGACTCCAGGCGTTCAGCTCAGGTTCCTCAAACCCGAGCAGGCAAGATGAATCGCCAGAGATGGAATCCGGTTAACAATAGGCAGGTTGTCATCCCTGCCATCTCCGGAGAAGTCCACCAACCTAACTTGGTGGCAAACAATGAGCAGGCATACACACCTGCCCGTTTTAATCCCGCTGTCCAGCAGACTCGTCTGGCAGCATCAAGCCGATCCCGCCAGGCAATTCCGGCGGAGTACCATAGGCAGGAACATACACCTGCTTATACATCAGCAGTTAGTCAGCAGGCTCGTCTGACTACATATGATGGATCTCGTCAACAGCGTTTGGCGAAGTGTAATCAGCAGGCACATACACCTGCTAATACTAATCAAGCCTACCAACAGTCTCGTTTGGTAGCGCACGGAGAAGTCAGTCGGAAAGCCCCGACGACAAACAGGAGACAGACTAAACTCTCTGCCTCCACACTTGAGTACTGTCAGGATTCACTGACAGGAAAAGGAGGACAGGAGCAGGCACATACACCTACTCCAAGCCCGGAATGGACGTATATCCCTGTTCTGGCGGCTGAAGTCACCAAACATATTTTGTCAATGGTGAAAGAGCAGAAGCAAATTCCTGCTCATATTCTGGATGCTTGCCAGGATATCATAACAGCTTCAGCATCATCTCAGGGACAGACACATAAATCTATCCCTAGCAGTGGAGTGACACATCAACAATTCACTCCGGAACAGACACACACATCTGTTCCAGTCCAAGAGGGTTGTGGGGCCTACTCCCCCATATCATATGGACAACCAAGTCAGGCACATACACCTGATTTGAGCGATGATCGTCAGCCTAACCTGACCATCTTTCCTGATCAGGCACATACACCTGCTCAGAGCAATCACTTTCGTCATCAAGTGATTTCTAAAGCGAGTAAGAAGGCATCTAAGAAAAAGATCCGCCCAGCACAGTCAGGAGATCAAAGGCCAATCTGCAACAAGGCCTTGCTCGATGCTGGAGTTCTTGAAGCCCTCAGACATTTATCTGTCGGAATTCAAGATTCTACTCCCTCAGTTCCCAATAACAGGAACATTAATCCCGAAGGTCTTCAACAGACACTTCCTCATGAAGACTTGCTTCATGAAAATTCGGTCAATCTTGAAGTTTCTTCTTCAGATGAGAGCCACAGGAACCCTCTATGTGGTCAGAAGGCCAAGGAGCAAGAGATTTCATCTTTTGCTGTAACCCATCATGATGGTCCTCCTCATGGTGATGAACTTCGCTGCGAAAGTCCTCTCCGCAGTAGTGATTCACGTTGTCTCGAAAATTCTTCAGAAGGCAATGTAGTGATGAGAAAGCCCTCCTATCTCGAGGCACTTGCAAACGTAAAACCAGTCATGTCTGATGCTTTACTATCGGCAGGTGAAACTCTTTCTCCATCAGAAGATAGCCTGGGGTTCAGGTTATTCTCCGAACCTTCCCTGGGTCATTCATCTTCCAGCATGAATAGTGATTCGTCTACCAACCTTGTTGAATCCAATGAAGCAACAAGGAAACACCAACTCTGGTCCAAACAGGTAGAAGAATCTTCATTTAATGATAAAGAGGAAATGCTGAACATGAGGAAAAAACTGGCAAAAGGTGAAGTACCAGTCATGTTTTGTCCTTTGGCTGACTCACAGTATGACATTCCAAAGATGTTGACGGATGATGGAATCCATGATATTCGTCTCAACATATGGAAAACTCTTTGTCAATTAAAGAAGAAGGTATTATCTTACGGTGAATATGAAAATCATCTTAAGATAATAGAAGGGTTACAACGCCAGATTGATTTGGCATCTCTATCAGTCTCTCGGTATCCGAAGGCTGAAAAGCAACAGAGAACCCTTCAACGTTCATGCCTTGGCGCACTAAGAAGATTGCGTCAGTTAATTTCCAATGCTCCATCTAATGTTCATATCAGAGGATGGGGTATTCACGGAGCACTACATTTCACAGTGCTTTCCGGTCAGCAAAGCCCGCCGAAAATGGTCTCATGCAATGTTATTGCCCATGGCCGGCCACAGTCAATGGCCTTTGTTCATAATCAAAATCTTGCTCGAGATCAAGCTTCAACTAGTTCCTCTCAAAATCAAGTATATAGAGAACAGGTTGTTGAATTGCTCCTACACCAAGCAGGCGAGAATATTGCACAAGCCTCTCGTCTGGAGCAAACACGTCATCAAATGACAGAAGTTTTGGAAATCATCCAACGGTCTGTTGAACCAGGTGATAAAAGTGGATATAGGTTAATGCATCCAGCTAATTTCCGAACTAAGATTCACAAGATCAAGAGAGATTTTAAAAAGATCTCAGACATAGCATGTCAAGAGACACCCCAGCTTGCC
Organism: Viscum album; assembly: GCA_963277665.1. NCBI lineage: Eukaryota > Viridiplantae > Streptophyta > Magnoliopsida > Santalales > Viscaceae > Viscum > Viscum album. The sequence goes on from OY728137.1 coordinate 1,721,703,087, forward strand.
AGACTGGGGACTTCTCTAACCCAACCCTCAGAATCAACGAATGGGATTCGAGGAGTTGAGCGGAAGCAACAGGAACACCCCCAGTCCACCGGACTGGGGACTTTTTCAAATCTTCAATCCCTCCCTCAGAGAAAGTCAGTATTCTCTCGATTAGGGAATAAGCCTCAAGAGGAACGAAGAGCCAAGATGTCAGGAGATTCTCTCCAAGTGACGGTTCTCCAAGAAATTCCTGAGGGATCAAGTCAACGGAATGCCATGTCTTATCATGGACATAAAAGGAGACAATATCACAGAAATGCTGATAGAAAGGATTCCATGAAATATGCATCCATTAATGTCATCACTGCCGTTGCTGCTGATTCACCAGATGAGGCTCAATCAGAGGGATCAGATGAAGAGGTTCCTGCTCAAGAAGTTGCGCACACAGACCTAAATGAAGAAGGTGTGCGCACACGTAATCAAAGGCTTACCCAAAATCTGGGTATTCCTTCAAGTAACCCACTTCCCCCTCTCCGAAAAGGATCCAATAAGGGGAAAGGAAAGAATCAGGTTACTTCTCACCCTTCCTCTGAAGGAGGTCAATCGCTCTCATTAGAGCAAAGGCTTGCACAACAGGAGGAAGAAATGAAAGAATTAAGAAGGTTGAATGCAGAACTACTTCAGAGTAGTCTTCTTCTTAAGAATGCTGAAGTCCGACAGCCGAAGGAATTTTTTGTAACTACTGAGATGGATCAGGAATATCCTCCTTTATCAGTACACCCACAGAGGTCTAATCCCACGGGTCAAACGCAACAACGGTTGGCAGCACTACCATTAGTTGCAGCACCAACCCCCACGGTTGTCCAAGCTCCATTCATTGCACCTACCCAAAACCAAGTTCAACCTGACGTTTCTCAAAAGTTAATAACTACTATTGAGTCATTAACAGCTCGGTTAGAAACTATGGAAGGGAAACGGGCGCAAGTTCAACCTGAGAAGAAAGTTTACCCTGAATGGGTAGATTCAATTTCTCCTCCATCCAGTTTTGGAAACCCTATTTTCCCTACTTTCAATGGATCAGGCGACCCTGAACAACATTTGACGCATTACGTGTCTTGTTGTGATCCTATGATGGGAACTCCAGAACAACAAGAAGCAGTGAAACTCAGATGCTTCGTGTGAACCTTGCAAGGACCAGCTTTTGTCTGGTATACAAGCTTGAAATCCCGGTCAGTCATCGGATGGGAGGATCTTCGTCAAAAATTCCTTCTTCAGTTCAGCTCAACTTTGCCAAAAACGACAGTTTTCGATCTTACAAACTGCAAGCAAAGGGAGAATGAAAGAGTCTCTGATTTCATTGCTCGTTGGAAGGGATTAACGTATTCCTTGAGTTTATCACTCCCTCAGGAGGAATTGTTGCCAATCTGTGTGGCAAATTTGCGTGACGAATTACGCACGCCATTGATCCCTGTGAAATACACAGGAGGGTTTCGAGACCTTACTTCAATCGCTCAACAGATTGAAGATTCCCTTATGCAGGCTAAGGTTAAATCTCGTGTAATTCCATCAGCTCCAGGAAGAAGAATGGGTAAAGCAGAAACTGCTACAGTTATGCTTAAACAGGCACCTATACCTATTTCTACTTCAAAACCTTCATCTTCTCGAAGGGCTCCACCTCCTGAACGCCAACAACAAAGGCTGTTTCATCCAAATGATCAAAAAGATCAACGACGAAAACAATTTGAGGATATGAAGAGTAAAACATACTCTTTCCGAAGTGAGCAAGTCCCTGGTTACTTCATTTCAGCTCTGGAAAATAATTTGGTTCAATTACCAGTGCCGAAGAGACCAAATAAGGAAGGAGATGAAGACCGTCCCAATTATTGTCCCTTTCATCAAATGTTGGGACATCCCATCCAGGAGTGTTTTGTCTTTAAAGACCTCCTACAAAAGATGGTTGACTTGGGACAAGTCAAATTGAAGGGTTCTTCAGCTCATGTAGCGTGTATTACCGCTACAGATCCAGAGGAAGGAGGCGAGTGGCAGGAAGTCAAAAGCAAAAATGCGAAAAAATATGATGATTGGATGGTCAGAAAGACAATCAATCGGACCCATTCCATTTTGCGAACACAATTGAAGAAGCCAATTGTGTCTCCTACAAAAGCTGCAGTAAAGCCTCCATCAAAGGACAAATCCTCAAAAGGGAAGCGCAATTCAAAGAAGAAAGAGGAATCAGGAGAAGATGAGTATGTATCAAAGCCTAAATTGTCTTTGACTCTGGCAGATTTCATGCCATCTACTTCAAAGCAACGGGCACCGTCCCACCAAACGGCACAGCCTAAACAGGCCAATCAGGCAGAGTCTTTATCAGACGAAGAGTTAATCTTTGGTTCTGTTTAATCTCAATGGATGGAGAACACATCACGACTCCAACTAATGCCAGATTTCTGAAGAAGTATTTTGTATAAACACAAAATATTGTTCCCAGAACCAAGACTTACAATTGGTTCATACACCAAGGTCCGGTATGACCTTAAACTACACCAAGGTCCAGTATGACCTTAAACTACAACTTCGTCCAACATGACATTAAACTGTGTCACACTTTTGTCCGAGATGACATTAAACTATAATACGTCCAGCATGACGATAAACTGTACGGTCCATGCATATGACCTTAAAACTATTCGCACTTATGTCCCTGCAACATGACACTAAACTGTGCAGCACCAATAGTCCTAACTGCAAGACTTTAAACTGCATAGTCCCTGATTTTGTCCTACATGACAACAAACTGTATAGAAGTTCCTATATTTTTGTCCGAGATGACATTAAACTATATTGTGTCCTAGCAACATGACAATAAACTGTGTGGCACTTTCATCGTCCAACATGACGTTAAACTGTGTCAGTTCCCTTATCGTCCAACATGACGTTAAACTGTAAAAAAAAAAGTCCCTCACGTCCGGAAAGACGTTAAACTATATAATCATCAAAAGTCCAGCATGACATTAAAACTGCACAATCCCCCTTTCGTCCAATATGACGTTAAACTGTATTGTCCCCATCGTCCTAACTACATGACGCTAAACTGTACAGAAAATCCTTGATAGGTCCTACATGACATTAAACTGTATTTTGTCCCTGCTACATGACACTAAACTGTGCAGCACCAATAGTCCTAACTGCAAGACTTTAAACTGCATAGTCCCCTTTTTTATGTCCTACATGACATTAAACTGTACATCGTTAAGGTTGTTATTAACTCTTGTTTCTCACACCGAGTATGACTCACGTGAGATTAGAGCGAACATCAACCATAACACTCCCTTTGGGCCACTAACCATGTGCAAGTCCCAAACAACATTTTTTTTTATTAGATCATTGTCCACAAGAACAACTTGATCATTGATTCATTCTTTAATTGAACTACACGGACTTTGATCCTTGCCCTCCAGGCTGGGTATGTAGGCAACCTCCCAAAGGTTCAAGCCCAAAAACAATCTCTTCACATTGGTTCACCACCATCTCATAGATGATGATTTGTGAAACCACCCCTGGAATCAATATCTTTACATTGATTCACTTTCGTCCTTGTTATATGACGTTAAACTATACAACACTTTTGTCCGGTACGACAATAAACTACAATATTCTTTGATTTCCTCATTTGAGAAGGAACCATTATTAACATTGATTCTTTTTCAATCATGGTTTTCATTTTTCAAAAGACTACGTACATAAATGATAATGCCTAAACTTTTTATCTTAGGTTAAAACCATCATTGCACTAAAGTCCCCTTTCACCCTTCACATGTACGAACCAAATTTGTACAAAGGGTAGCTCTAGAACTACGTGGACTTGATTCCCATCCTTCTGGGATACGTAGGAACATTCGAGTGTCCCTCGAATCCAGTCCCGAATCTTTTGGGCCTAACCCCAAATTTCACTTTCAGTCCCTTGGCTGAAAAGTCTTCATGAAAACACACACTGTGTATTCATTATTATGGTCCGAATTCTATGACCCTAAACTAAGATCACTCATACTTTCGTCCTACACGACGTTAAACTGCATTTCAAGAACTATGTATGGCTTGATTCTCATTCTTATGAGATACGTAGTGAAGTCAAAGTTTCAATTCAGGACCCAGCCACAACATGATTATGGTTTTCATTGACCTATGTATCTCTATATACATTGGAAAATACCCATCTTTATGTATTATAATCCTAACCTTAAATATTTTCAGATCTTCATAACCCTTTTCATGACTTATAGTCACAAAAATGTCAAACTTCTGAGAATTCTTTTGCCTGACTATGCAGCACGTGCCCATAGGTGGCCTTGCATAAACAGTCCACATAACAGACTTGTCAGCCAAGAGATGCTATTTATTTGACCATGCAGCCAATGCCCATAGGTGGCCCTGCATGTTTTCAACCCCCTAACGGGTTTGTTAAATAATAGTAACTTCATTCTTGGGAAGAATGCCTCTTTTGTCCTTATTTTTCTTAAACGACAATATGTAGGGATCCGCAAAAATAGCCATCCTTAACATATTTGTCCCATATCCTTTTTCATGATCTGAAAGTATTCAAGTCTATGGTTTATTCTTCTTCCCTACGTTTGGGTCAGACCTTCGTAGGAGTGATATTCATCCAGTTCTTCGATATTCTTGTTTGGAAATATCTTCTCCATATTCAAGTACCTCTTTCCATACAACAAACTCTATGCTTTAGAAAATTTGAATCTCCATAAACTTTCACTGGCTTTTAGCACTAGGAAAGTAAATTTCTGAGAGTTCTTTTGCCTAACTATGCAGCACGTGCCCATAGGTGGCCTTGCATAAACAGTCCACATAACAGACTTGTCAGCCAAAAGATGCTATTTTATTTGACTATGCAGCCATTGCCCATAGGTGGCCCTACATATTTCAACCCCCTAACGGGTTTTTTTAAATAATAGTAACTTCATTCTTGGAAACTACTTCTTCTAATGCTATTTAGCTCTTTTTCATATCATTCCTCAGATTCAAATATTCTTAAAGCCATAGTTTACATTTTTTCCCTCATACTTGAGTATGGTAAATATGTTTTCAGATAAATTGTCAAGGAATTGAATCCATTTTAATCCATTTTTGGTCAAAGCTATTTCGACCTTAAACATTAGCCCCTTTATGTCCGGCATGCATGACTTTAAACTGCCCACAAAAGACAAAGGAACTCTGAATAAAAGTCAAGTTCCAGCACACTTGCGCGCTGCCCTCTGTGCCCTGAAGACTTGCGCGCCCCCTTTTCCTTTGAATGTATTCAATTTCCTCAGAGTCAAATCCTCATTTCTTTCCGGATCCAACTCTGAGGGGGGACTTTTGTTGACGCTCCTTTCTTCACAGAATCTAAAGATCGGAAAAGGGTAATATCTGATCTCAAAGTGATTCATCCTTTGAAGAAACATCAAAAATCGACAAAGGGATGAACAAGGAGAACATTGGCCATAGGTCGCGCAAGTTCCCTCATGGTCGCGCAAGTACACTTGCGCGCCGCCTAGTGGTCGTGCAAGTACTTGCGCGACGCCTTATGGTCGTGCAAGTGACTTGCGCGACCTAAGTGATAACCGCCCGGTAACCGCCCGGTAACCGCCCAGGGTCTTCTTTTGCCTATAAATAGACCCTGTGGGCCCCCCATTCGAGAGGATCTTTTTCCAGAAACACGGATTGAAGCTCCCGACGCCCAAGTCTCTTCTCAAAGCTTCCGGAACACTTCTAAGGTAATTTCTTACCTAGAACGGAAGATCTAAAGAGAAAAAGGAAGGCCTAAGTGTTGAAACTTATCAAACACTTGCGCGCCGACTTAATTCCTTCAATATAACTTGCGCGTCCCCTCTCTGGAAGAACCTCAAGAGGATTATAAAGGGTTTAATAAAGAATCGCTCAAGTATTTCAACTCTGGTTGTAAATCGCGCAAGTATCCCTCATGTCGCGCAAGTATACTTGCGCGCCGCCGCAGGACTTGCGCGACTTTTAATACTTGCGCGCCCCTATCTTTTTGGGTGCCCATCTTGCCCATTTTACCCCTCTTAAGCCATTTCACCCTTCCTATTCAAGATTCAGTCTTCAAGATACTCTTCAAAGCCATTTATGGCATGATTTCTTGATTTGACATCCTTATCTGAAAGGAATTCTGTGAAATATCTCTCAAAACCTAGTGATTTAAACATCTTTATATCACCAAAGATTGAGAGTTCATTCATTTCAACCTCATCCTTTAAGATGAGAGAATCCTAACCTGGGTCTCCTTTTCAGGAATAATCCCCAGTTATAAAAACCTTTGATCTGGGCATCTTTCTTAAGAATAAGCCCCAATCAAGTCCTTTAATCTTGGGTATCCTCCTCAGGAGTAAGCCCCAAACCTTAATCCCTAACCTGGGTCTCCTTTTCAGGAATAAGACTCAGTCATAACCTTGGGCTTCCTTTTCAGGAGTAAGCCCCAAGCCCCCTAACCTAGGCTTCCTTCTCAGGAATAAATCCTAGTCATAAATCTTGGGCATCCTTCTTAGGAGTAAGCCCCAAGTCTCTTAAAATTTCTCTTAACCAGTCATAAATTACCTTTGATTTGGGTTTCCTTTTCAGGAATAAAACCCAATCATAAGTCCCCTCCTAACTTGGGCATCCTCCTTAGGAGTAAGCCCCAAGATTAGAGTATTCAAATCTCCATGAAGCACATATAACTTTGTGGACCCTGTTCTTGGATTTTCTCCCTAAAAGTAAATCCTAAACCTTCGCCTATCTGGGCAGTCATCTATACATAAGCCCCAAAACCAATTCTTATGATTGCATCTTTTTATGGCACAATTGTCTGAATTTTACCAATACCTCTTGTTTCTCACACCGAGCATGACTCACGTGAGCTTAGAGTGTAAAAGTAATTATGACATTCATCTTTGATCCATCAATCATAAAACATCATATCCCATTCCTCGAACTACGTGGGTTCTGATTCCTTTTTCAAAACAAAGGATACGTAGGTAGCCCATTTATGGGTTCGATCCCAACATTGAAATAATCTCTGTCCTTCTGAATGACGATAAACTTCAAGTGCCCCACTGAGTGGCTTTAAAACCAGTCTGGTCATCAAAATGACCAAGAGACTTTTATATAAATGTTTTGAAGGATATCATTGACCAAGAATCTCTAAACAAATATAGATGATTCTATATTGATGAAGAACCTCGAATACATATAAAAGATTCTCTAAATTTCTTGCATATTTAATCATTGATTGTTAAAACTAAAGGAAAGCTCATTTTATACTTGGTAATGTAATAAGGATTCACGAACTTAACTTAAATCTATAAAGAGAGTCCCGGAGTAGACAATAATTCCCCTCAAAAAGGTGTGATGAGTCCGACCTCCCATCCTCTCGACCAATGCAAATTCCTAAGCCTCATTAGCCCACAAGCTAATGAGCGCCTGCCTTTGGAAAGTAGGTCCAAACGGATGTGGAATCATTGGATGTTTCCGGTTCTACGAACAAACCCGTTAGAAACCGATCGGAACGTTTGAATCTCCCGTCCAGGAGGTCATCCCCGGATTCCACGCGAAACAGGGTAAAACATTAATAAATGCCCCATAAAACAGTAGAGGTACCAAATATAAAGTATATATGAATGTAGTAATTAAATTTTAAGGACATACCATTTGAAATGAAAAACATGGAAGGAAGACAAAAATTAGATTTCTCTTATGAAAATTCGGCAGCCTAACGGCGTCACTTACACTTCAAAAAAAATGAATTGAAGAGATCAAATAGGGTCTCTCATCATATGAACATAAAAGTTCAGTATGATAGATATAGAGATCATACCCCAACATAATAAAAAGGAACTTGAAAGACTTGACATGAAAGTAGAACTTTGAAAAATGAGAAGGGTGAAAGAATCCCTTAAAAATTTGGCAGCCTAACGGCGCCACTTAAACATTCTTAAAACGAATTGATGAGAGAAAGAGGGGGTATCTCATCATATGAAAATTAAAAGGGAAGTAAGATTAATAAAAAATAACATCCTCCAACATAAGAACATGGAGCATAAAAGAAATGACATAAAAGAGATTACTTGAAAAGAAGGAGAGAGTTTGGATCCCTTACCTTAAACGTAACTCTTAAAACTCAAAGGTTGGGACCTTGAGAGGCTTCAGGGCACATTGGGAGGACTCCTTGGGAGGTAAGGAGACCTGAACTTCGTTGAGGATTATTTTGGAGTCGAATGGATGAGATGATGGCTTGGTATTTATAGAGAAAGTGAGGGGACAAGGCATTAATGGCCAAGGGACACCTCATTTGTGGTTTTGGAAAAACCATGGGCTTGCCCATGGTATTGGCCACTTGGTACACCTCATACCTTATCTTACTATTCATAAGTATACCATATTTATTACATACTTAAAACATCATTTAATGATGTCATTAAACACACGTAACTTAAAAACTATATTTTCACTATTTATCTAAAATTCAACTTTCTCAGAAAAATCCCAAAAAATTACCATAACATTATATCAATGTGCTGAGTTCAAAAATAAAGTCCATTTTATAAAAATAATTTTCTAAATATTTTTAATTTAATTTTTAATTAAAAAACACTATTCACCCGAAAAAACTAATACGTTACTAATAATTTATGAAACCGTTATTTACCCATTTTATTGAATCGCAATACTTAATCTAGGTGTCTAAATTATATTAAAACTTTCTTTAAGTGATATTACTATTTCATTTGGTCACATTACTAATCCTAATCGTAAAATCACTATTCATAATTTACTATTCATCAAAAATTAAGTTGATCTTATTAAACTCCAAATTTCTTACTGAACACTTTTGCAGAAGACCATTTTTTAAAAATCATTACACATCATTAATTATTTAAGGTTTACATAAATATTTTAAAATATCCTTTTTTTCAAAATTCATCAATAAAATACAACCTAAAATTATCCGAACATTTGAAATTTCACAAACTTCACTAAAGGAGGAAATCTCAATTTATTCATCCCAAAGGATTACACAAAGAAGTTACGGTCTCATCACATAGCCTCTTATAACACCAGCATATGACCTAAGTGTAAGGTGTGCTATGGTGAGAGAATCTGAGGGAGGCTCAGATAACATTGCCCTAGTAGTAATCTCTACTAACTTGAACTTCTCCCGCAGGCGTCTCCGTTTAAGCTTGACACGCTGGAGTTCGGCTTGGGCTTGGTCCAAAGTGAAGCCCAAAGATGCCACCTCCTTCCCAAGCTCTAATAAGTGGGCTTCATAGGTTTTGAGTCTACTGGATGAAGCCATCGACTCCTCTTTCTGCATTAACCATTAACATCTCTATTAAATCTTTAAGAATAAGTTAATATACTATTCAAAAAGTTTGGGTCGTTACACTTCAACTAGTTATTCATATGGTTATAGATCAAATAACGTTTATCTTTTAAAATATATTGATTCTGTAATTTATTTGAGACCCATAAGACAAATCTGGTTACCTAAATCTTTGCTTGCTAACCTGTCTGGACCCAAGAGAATTTGGGTACCAAAATCATTTTCCATCTAAATCTGTTTTGTAGGAAAATTGCTTGAAGAGTTCCCATAAGAAGATATGGTACTTGGATAGTGGATGTTCAAGGCATATGAATGGGGATTACTCATGTTTCAAAAGCTTAATCAAAGTTTATGGAGGTCATGTCACCTTTGGTGATAATTATAAAGGAAAAATCATCAGCCTAGACCATATTGGTAACACTAATTCAGTTTTAATTTCCAAATTTTTATCTGTTGATGGACTTAAATATAATTTCTTAATTATTTCTCAGTTGTGTGATGATGGTTTCAAGGTTAAATTTGAAAATTATTCTTGTAATGTTTTTAATTTTAAAAATGTTTTAGTATTTTTTTCTTTGAGAAATGAAAATTTTTATGCTGTTGATTTGAATTATTTAGCGAAATAGAATATTACTTGCTTAAATGATTTTCATAAAGAGTCTTGGATATGGCATAGAATATTATGACACTGCAATGTTTATTCACTTAGAAAACTAACTAGGAAAAACTTAGTTAGAGACCTACCTAAACTTGAATTCTCAACTGATAAAGTTTGTAATCCCTGTCAAAAGGGAAAGCAACATAAAGTTTATTTTAAATCAAATAAAGAAGTTTCAACTTCTCAACCTCTCAAGTTGGTTCACATGGACTTGTCTGGACCTTCTAGAGTTTCTAGTTTAAATGGGAAGCACTATGTCTATGTCTTAGTAGATGACTTCTCTAGAAATACTTGGGTATACTTCTTAGCTAACAAAAGTGAATCTTGTTCTTACTTTATTAAGTATTACAAGTTTGTAGAAAACCTTAGTGGACTTAAGAATAAGACCTTGAGAATTGACCATGGTTGTGAGTTTGAAAATCATGAGTTTGAATCTTATTGCTCAAACAATGGCTATAATCACAAATTTTCTGCCCCTAGAATACCTCAGTAGAATGGTGTAGTAGAAAGAAGAAACAGAACCCTTCAAGAGATTGCAAGAACTATGCTTAATGAGTATCACCTGCCAATTTATTTTTGGGCTGAAGCTGTCAACACAGCTTGTTATATTATAAATAGAGTCTTAATTAGACCTGTTCTTAAGAATACCCCTTATGAATTATGGAATAATAGGAAACCTAAGGTTAGTTACTTCAGATTTTTTGGTTGCAAAGTCTTTATTCTCAATACAAAGGATAATCTTCACAAGTTTTCTTCCAAGAGTGATGAAGAAATTTTTCTTGGTTATTCTTTAACTAGAAAAGCCTACAGAGTTTTTAATAAAAGAACCAAATATGTGGAAGAATCTGTTCATATAAAGTTTGATGAAACTAATCCACATGAACCTAAGTCTTCTCTTGAAAATCTTGAAGAAGATCTGTCTGTTCTAGACCTTAATGATAAAATCAATGAACCTATTGTAAAGACAACTAGTTCTGGACATATTCTAGAATCTGCTTCTATAGAACCCGAACTTAGAGAAGAGTCTGAAATTTCTAGTCCTACCTTTACTAGATCAACTAGAATTATAAAGAATTATCCTTTAGATGTTGTTGTTGGTAATCTTGAAAGAGGGACACATACTAGATCTTCTATACGAAACCAGGTTGAACATCAAGCCTTTCTTTCATAGTTAGAACCTAAAAATTTCAATGATGCAATCAATGATGAATTTTGGGTAATGGCTATGCAAGAAGAACTAAATAAATTTGAAAGAAACAAAGTCTGGTAATTAGTTAACATACCTAAGGACACTTTGACCATAGGCACTAAATGGGTTTTTAGAAACAAAGTTGATGAGTTTGTAAATATAGTTAGAAACAAATCTAGGTTAGTTGCACAAGGATATAGTCAAGAATAAGGAATAGACTATGAAGAAACTTTTTCCCTTGTAGCTAGATTAGAAGTTATAAGGATTCTACTTTCCTATGTTGTTCATCTGAATTTCAAGTTATATCAAATGGATGTCAAAAGTGCTTTTCTAAATGGTTTTATAATTGAAGATGTTTTTGTTGAACAACCACATGGATTTACTAATCCTTATTTTCCAAATCAAGTTTTTAATCTATCTGAAGCTTTATATGGTCTGAAACAAGCTCCACGAGCTTGGTATGATAGACTTAGTAATTTTCTTATTTCAAAAGGTTTTACTAAAGGGATTGTTGATCCAACTCTTTTTATTAAATAAATTTCTAAAGATGTCTTGATAGTACAAATCTATGTTGATGATATTATTTTTGGATCTTCTAAACATTATTTATGTACTGACTTTTCAAAGAGTATGAAAAATGAATTTGAAATGAGTTTAATGGGAGAACTCAAATATTTTCTTGGATTTCAAGTTTTTCAAAATGAAAATGGTATTATTTTGAATCAAAGTAAATATACAAAGGATATTTTAAAATATTTTGGTTTGGATAGTATTAAGGAAAGTGATACACCTATGAGTACTATCTGTAAGTTGTACATTGATGAAACTGGGAAACCAGTGGATCAAACCAATTACAGAGGTATGATTGGAAGATTACTTTACCTTACTGCTAGTCGACTATATATTATGTTTAGTGTGTGCATGTGTGAAAGATTTCAAGCTAATCCAAAAGAATCGCATTTTCTTACTGTTAAAAGAATTTTCAAATATCTTAAACATACTGCAAATTTGGGTTTGTTTTATCGGAAAGGAAAATCATTCGATTTAATGAGTTATTGAGATGCTGACTTTGCCGGTTGCAAGTTGGATAGAAAAAGCACATTTGTAACATGTCATTTATTGGGAAATTCCTTAGTATCTTGGTGTAGTAAGAAATAGAATTCCGTTGCTTTGTCTACTGCTGAAGTAGAGTATATAGCTGCTGGTAGTTGATGTGCACAAATTCTGTGGATGAAACACACTCTTTTGGACTCTGGATATCAATTTAGACATGTATCTATAAACTGTGATAACACTAGTGCAATTAATATCTCTGAGAAACATGTGTCTCACTCTAGGACCAAACACATTGATGTAAGGCACCATTTCTTGAGATATCATTACCAAAAAGGTGATATTACTCTTGAATTTATAGGTATTGAACATCAATTAGCTGACATTTTCACAAAGCCGTTAAGTTTAGATAGGTTAAGTTACATTAGACATGAGTTAGGAATGATAGATCACTGATATACCTCACCAGTATGAAACCTCACCGATATACCTCACCGGTATGAAACCTCACCGATATACCTCACAGGTATGAAACCTCACCGATATACCTCACCGGTATGAAACCTCACCGATATACCTCACCGGTATGAAACCTCACTGATATACCTCACCGGTATGAAACCTCACCGATATACCTAACCAGTATGAACCTCATAGATATACCTCACCGGTATGAACCTCACTGATATACCTCACTGATTAGTGGACCTCACCGATAGGAATTCTCACCGGTATACCCTACCGTTAAGTATGCACTGTTTTGAACTTCTGTCTACCACCAGAATCTGTATCGTTTATACTTTACTTATTATATTTTATTTATATGTTTTATGATTCCTAAATGATAAAACTAAGTCTTAGTTACTTCTCAATCCACCTCAAACCCTTTTCCCTCAAGCCTTAGCTCCCGAATCTCATGAAAACCCTATGTTCCTCAAACCAGAAATGGAAAAAACCAAAATTCCTACTGTCAGAGATGACTTTGATGAGCCGAATGTGAAGAAGTAGAAGACAGATCCAGAATCAGGTAGTAGTGTTAGTAGAACAGGGTTGGGAAGGCGACCAGTGAACCCACATTTACAAAATAGAGTTATTGTGATTGAAAAAGAGCTATGCGTGGAATGGTTGTTGTCTAGTAAATTGTTAGTTCTATAGGTGCTGGAAGATCAGAAGTGGGTAGAATTATTTTCGAACAACAATGGCCCCTACTATTCGAAGCTGGTGAAACAGTTCTATGAGTTTGTAAGTTTTGAGAAATCCGATGAAGAGAATGGAATGATTTCATGGGTAAATGGAAAGGAGATAGCTTTTTCTTATATTGAGTGGGATGAATGCCTGAAGGTTCCACGCGAAGGTGTTTCTGGATATTTCTCGAAATCAGTACCACCTACAAGCGACATATTTGATTATGAGACTGCCTTAGAAGAGATCACTAGTAGTGGCAAGCAAAGACAGGTGGTGGCTGCTGAAATGGATGGAGAGAACATATTGTTGTTCGAGTTTGTTGAGCATGTTTTAATTCAAATGAGGGGGGGGACTTTGAAAATTTGAGATATCAAGATATCTATCTGCTACATATCTTGAGAGATGGTGTAAAAGTAAATCTATGTAGGTTTTTAACGATTCAAATGGAGGATATGACCAGACCAAAATCAAATACCAATGCCTTATTCTTTTCCAAGTTGATCTCAGTAATGATTAGGGTAAAATGAGTATCTGAGTCTCATGATGAGACAGTTGTGGTAAATAAAAACTTTTTTATCACAAGCACTATATGTAAATAAATGAAGATAAACTGGAACCCATGGAAAGGAGAGTGGGTTATTGATGACAAAAAGTTATATGATAAGTTCAATTATGTGGATCATCCTTCAAGACCTAAGGATGTGAGGGATCCAGGTCTAGGACCTGATGAAGAAGAGCCACAGTATAGTGATGATTTGGAAGAGGAAGATTCCTCTACAGTAACTGGAGGAGATCCTGACTTGCCTCCTATCCCAGTTGCTGAAGTTGTATCACAAGAAAAGGAATTTCAATAGAAATCAGATTAGGAAGAGGATGCTCGAGAAAATAAAGAATAAGTTCATGAATAAGAATTACATGTTGTTGAGAAGTAAAAACCTTACCTAGAGACTGAAGAAGTAGAAGAATCTGGATCTGGATCATCTGCTTCTGTTTGCTCAAGTTTGAGTCCATTGATTGGAAGATCAGTTTTACCTGTTGAGATTGTTTTAGCTGAAAAATAAGTACCTGTACCTGTTCTAGAGGAACCTCCTGCTGTAGAAGAATTGGAAATGGTTTTGAAGGATTCTGATGAGGAAGACCAAGCAACTGAGGGTACTATTGTTGTACAAGATAATGCACTAGTTGAGGGGGATCATCCAACCAAATTTGGAAATGTTTAAGTGGTTGTTGAGTTTGAAGACTGGGTAGAGGACCCAGGGGTTTGTAGTTTGTGGATTAGATTATCCAGATTCTGATAATGAGACATCCCTTTGGAGACCAAAAATCAATTATGATATTCAATATGATATATTACCTGAAGATGTGGTTAGAACACATGATCTGGATAAGTTAAAGTCTGATCTCAAAATTAGTTTTGTAGAAGAAATAAGTAAAATGGAAGCTTCACTGGTGTCATCCATTCAATCGATTATGCATGAGTCTATGGACAATATAGTGTCTAAAAGAGCACCTTTTGTGGTTTCACCTGCTAATATGATCACCAGGTCTTATCTTGAATCCTTAAAGGATGAGCTGAAAGAGTCTTTTAGTGCTTCTGTTGGTGACTTAAAGAGTTGCTTTGTTAAAGAAATGAGCAATTTGGAAAAATCTTTTGAACTTTCTCTTGGTTGTAATGTGTCAACCTTTGTGGCAGAGATAGTGGATGAAGTTACAGCTTTTCAGACTCAAGTATCTAGACTGGCAGAGACTGTTGAAATTCTAAAGTAATCAGTTATCTCTTTAGAATCTTATATGAGTTCTAAATCCCAAGCAGACAAAGACTTAGCTTATGTCAAAAGTGTTGTGAGCCAGATGGTATTAGTCTTTGAGGGATTTAAAACCTCTATGAAAGATCATGTCGGCACCCAGGATTCTCAAGTGAAAAATCTTATCAGTTGGTTGACCAAAAACTTCAAAGAAACTATGACCTTCTCTATTGGTTCTCTTACTTCGAGACCTTCAATAGAATTAGATCAAATTAGAGCTTTGATGAAGGAGGAGCTTGGTTCAGCATCAACCAGTGGCTCTGTGGACTCATCTGACCTGACCAAATTGGTGACTTCTACTAGAGATACCACTAGAGATATCATAATGATTGTTCAAGACTATATGAGAGAAGCTTCTGCTTCTTAGAAAGAGGTTAAAGACCAAGTAGATTATTATTTCCAAAGGATTTATACCAAGCATCAGCTCAACAATCATTTCAAGCTTATGTTAGAAAACATGAAGCTACCTCCAGTCAATCAAGCCTTCAGAGAATAATTCAGCAAGCTCAGAGATTTGACCCTTGCACTGGACAAATTCATGGAAAACAAGGATGATTTCGTTTCTGCCATGGAAAAAGGAGGAGGAATCATTATGGATTTCAGAAATCTCTTGTTGTATTTCTTGCATGTTGATGCTCGACCAGTGATTATACCTCCATCTTTACCTGCATCTGCCTCTACTACTTCTTTTGCTCAGATGACTCGAGCCCAAGTTATCTGAAGCCTTACTCTTATGATCACTCAGAGAACTACACAGTACAAACCAGGAACAGTTTCAGTAGCTCAGCCACCTCTGATCATTTCTAGTGTTCCTAAGCCTCCACCTGAATCCACCACACATGAATCTTTTTCTGATCCCAAATGGAAATCTCATTCTGAGGATGTGGATTGATCAGTGAATAGGATTTTTGATAGGGATCACTTGTATTTCTTTTTGTTTCATTTATGTAGTTCTTTGTATCTATTTGCTCCAAGGAATATATATGATCTTACTTTTTTTACTCTGTTATTTCTCTTTTGCTATATTTCCTTTTTCTCTCACTTTTTTCTAATCACAAAGGGGGAGAAATACTATCTAAGGGAAACATATATGGGGGATAAATAATATCTTTTATGATAAAGGGGGAGAAATACTATCTTTTATGCGCTTAATTCACTTCCCTCTGGTCCATTTGTTTTATATTTTACCTTTGATATATGTGTTTCAATATATTGTTTTCTCTAATACAATTGGATTTAATGCAATATCCTCTGATACATTACTAATTATTTTGGGCTTATAATATCATAAGTTGTGATTATCAAAAGGGGGGAGATTATTGACCTCACCTGTTTTGATAATCCCAATTCTGATTTCACATACATTGATAATCCCAAATAATGTTTATCTATATATTAATTCTTTCAATCTATGACATTCTATTATCAAGTTGATAATAATATTAAAATAATCTTTGAATTATGTTAATCAATGTTTATCTTTGTTTATAAGAATTTTAAAATAATTCTAACTCAATTGGATATGTTTTGCATAAAGTAGATAAGTGTTAAGTCACTGATATGCTTATAGCTACTGATACAGATCTACCGGTACTTAGTCTACCGATATACATAGTCACTGATAAGAAAAGGCCACCGATACGCAGAGCTATCGGTATGTATAAGTCCACTAGTAAGCACATGTCACTGATAGATGAATTCCACCAATACAGACTACTACCGATAGAAGTTGAGCTACCGATATAAAAAGTCTACCGATATACACTTATTCACTAGTACAGAACGAATCTACCGATATGCACAAGCTTATGATACAAAGTTTACCGATACAGATTCACGAATACAAACGAGCCACCGATACAAGCGAGCTACTGATAAACCAAGAGCTACTGATAGAAGAAGTCACTGGTACATAGAGCTATTGATACATGGAGTAACTGCTACTGATACAAGGAGCTACTGGTACAAGGACAAAGAGCTATCAATAGGAGCTCATTGCTATACAAAGTCCATCGTTACATATCTACCGACAGAAAGATACTGATGAAAGACTTACCAGTCACTGATTCCTAAACTCTACTTTTGTCAACATTATTTAATTATTAAGAAACGGTAATATTTGATGATTTTAATGAAATTAATGTTATTTAATGACAGTTGTTGGCATGTCATGGAAACATACCTCATACCTATAAAAAGGTATTCATTTCCATTTCCTGAGCTGAAAGTTATATAAGGAAGGACAAAGAACGGGCAAAAGATAATAACAAGGGTGTGAACAAAGTGCGAAGTAACGGCTAAAGAGTGGTTGAAAAGTGGTACAAACATACAAAAATACTACATCTGAAAGAACACTAGACATACATGAAGCGATTCATACGAGAAGATAATACAAACCGAACTTCAGTCAAGGAGTGAAGGACTACAACGAGCTTCTCATACACTCAAGCTAATCAAGATGAACCTGAAAACCAAGGAAGAAAATGACACTCTGTTTTCCAAACAAAAACCAGAGAAGGACTCAGAATCATTTCTGACAAATCAAAAGGAGTCCATAGCTGCACTTCAAATCACTAGATCATTCTAAACTCATATCTACTCTCTTAGTGATTCTTTTATTTAAATTTCGAGAAGTGTGTGTACTCTATATATTTTATACTCACACTGTCTCCTGTGCTAAACTAGTTGATCTCTAAATCCTCACACAAACCTTCCATAACTCTTTGTATCCCACTGTGGATAGTGGTAGAGGTCAAGTAAGACCTGGACAGCTAGTGTGATGTTGTTTTGTTTTCCCACGTAGAATTATGGTAGAGGTCTTAGTACCTGGAAAATATTTGCACTGTTGTTTACCTCAATCCAGGGTGTGGATCAAATTTATATAAATTGTTTGAGAGGACTAAGTCTCGGCTAGAGATTAAACCTATTGTTTTAAAACTGTTGTGCTTACTTATTTTGATTTTAACCTATATTGAATATTCCACTTCTAATTACTTTGAAATATAAAATTGTTTTAAAGTTACTTTGATAGTTAATCTAGCAAGTATTTTTATGTACTGTAAAGCATTAGGTTAGCTTCAAAAGTTAATTAATCTTCAGATTAGATTAACTGAGAACTAATCAATCTTTTGAGAATCTAACTGACCCTTTATAGTTTTACAAATTCACTACAGATTATCTTGTTATTCAATTTGGGGGATTTTAAGAGAAATATTTTTAACAGAAATTTTAATTGGAACTCAATTCACCCCCCTCTTGAGTGTCCACTATGACCAACAATGTCAAATGAAATATAAACAAATGTGGTTTCATGTAAGTCATCACATTATATGTGGGAAATTTTGTTTAATATTTATGAGGGTGACTCAAAAGTCATAGAAGCAAAGCTGAAGGTTATATAGAACAAATATGAGTATCTCATAATGCACCCTAATGAGTCTATTGATACATTCTTTGATTGTTTAAATATTTTTATGGAAGACATGAACTGCCTTAGAGAAATTATTGAAGACATAAATATTTTTAGAAGCATCCTGAGCAAAATACCACCTCAATTTAATCCAAAAGTTTCTATTTTGGAGGAAATAGATTTAAAGGAGCTGAAACTGGATAGTTTACACAATAATCATGTTTCATAATAAATGAGAAATGATGATAATGAGTTTGTGGAAAAAGGGAAGTCTAAATATCTGTTTTTCAAGTCCATGAAGAATCTAACCATAGAACATGGCCAAAAAGATGAAGATACAGATGAGGTGATGTCATTCCTTTCCTCAAATCTCCGAAGAGGAAAAAAAGTTCAAAGGAAAACTACCACTTTCATAATTTAAATGTGGAAATGTTGTACATCTTGCATAAGGTTTCCCTAAGAATTTTTAAAAAGATGAAGAGGATGAAGTTGAAATTCCTCTGAAGAAGTATTCATCCTATGTGAAAGGAAAGAAAAATTTTAAGAAAAAATTCTTCAAAAAGAAGAGTCGGATTTCAAAAGAAGATGAAAGTTCAGAAGAATATGAGGTATAAGAGTTGTAAGACTTCAAGGATCATGAATTGAATGATATGGTGGATATTTTCATAAATTATCAAATGAAGAAAGAATATGAAAATGAATAAGGATAATTAGAAGTCAGAGTTGATCTTCAATTCGAATTAGAAGTTTCTCTTGAGGAAATAGATGTTTGGAGATCCAAAATGAAGAAATCCATCAAATTGGTTCATGATTCCAAACTCTATATAGAGAATCAATAAGAAGATAAGTCTGATATTATTGAAGAAATTGTAAAACTAAATTCTTCAATGCTAGATAGATTAGATAAGGTTATTGAGTACAATCTCAAAATTTAAGAACATAAAAGGGAAATCAATAGTTTGACCCAAACTGGAAAATATCAAATCAAACATATCGAAGAACTTGAAAAAGAGGTAATTGGTCTATGCCAAAATATTAAAGATCAAGAAACAATATTGACTATTAGTATGACATCGAGAAAGTAGATCATTCAGGAAACTAAGAAGATGTGGATGGATCATAAAGGTCCATCGAAATAAAAGAAATGTCAAATTAAAATGATAATACTGATATAAAGGTTGATCAAAAACAAATATGTGTGATGATTAATGTCATACCACAAGAACCCACTCCAAAATTGAAGATTTATTTGAGTATTAAGTAGAGTTAGAATATTCAAAAAACTCAAGGGATAACCAGTGGTGCAGAAGTGATACATAAGAATGCACCTTGCATAAGGTGTTATTACTGTGGAAATATGGGACACTCACAAAATGTGTATTCCATGTCCAAGAGATACCAAAGGGCACAAGAACAATAATGGAATCCAAACTGAGTGCAATAATCTAGAATATCTTTCAAGGTTCATTGTTTTTAGTGTGGAGGATTTGGACACATGGCTAGATATTGTACATTAACTATGTAGATGAATTTTCTGAAGTATAACCAGATTGGTCGAAAGCATCAATTCATTGAACCATTAAGAGATTAGAAATTGAAAAATTGGTTTGTAGTGTTGAAAGATGAAGTTGGTCCATCATACACTGGGGAAGATAAATATTATTAATCTATAATGGGTATGAAATCAAAAACATGGATCAAGAATAAAAGAGATGATAAGGAAGTGGTTAAAGAGATTGATTTTAAAGAATCAGATCACACTAGAATATAGATTATTGATAGTGGATTCACTTCTCATATGATAAGAAATAAGGATTTGTTGACCGGAATTAGGTATGATAAGGAAGGTATTGTATGATTTTTTAATGATAAAGGCTTAAAGATTATTAGCTTGGGGAAATCCAAGTTTGGGGAAAAAGACATGAGATGTGAATATTTCTTGGTTTTTGATGGTCTTAGTCACAACTTAATAAGTGTTATTCAACTATATGACTCTGGAAATGCCATAATTTTTTCAAAGAAGTTATGTATCATTATATAAAAAGATAGTGCAGCTATTTTGCAGGTAATTAATACAAAACGAAAACTTTACCTTGTAAATGGAGAACAAGATATGTGATTTTTTTCCAAGTAAGGAGAAAATAAGTTTAGGTATAAATGTATTTGATACTTGAGCCAAACTTTCTTGGAATATTTGGTGAAACATGATGCTTCTTGAGACCTCCCAAGATTATCACATGATCGTACTCATACATGTGATGCTTTTCAACAAGGAAAGATAATTCAAAAGTCATATAAGGAAAAATATAAAAGGTCATAAAAAGTGATTGATATGGTGCATATTGATGTGTTCGGACCTATTTCACCAAGATCTATTGATAGGAGGAGATATTGTGTTCTCTTCATTGATTATTTTAGCAGAATGGCATGGGTTTTAATCATCCTCCAGAAATATGTGGTGTCCAATTTCATAAAAACTTATCAAAGAGAAGTTGAGAGGATGTTGGTTCAAATAATCCAGAAGATCCAAACAGATAATGGAACATAGTTCACAAATTTACAAGTTGAGGATTATCTCGATAAACATGGGATGAGGCACCAAGTTTTAGCTGTAAGAACTCCACAACAAAATTTATTAGTTGAGAGAAGAAATTGGATTATCAACAACATGGATAGAAAAATTCTCACTGAGAAAGACCTTCCAGAGAATTTGTGGAAAGAAGCAGTCATAAAATAGGTCTACATATCAAATAGAGTGCCATTGGGTCCAAAAGGGGAAATACTCTATATGATATTTTGTATGAAAATAATCCAATGTTGAAGTAATTTAGAGTATTTAGAAGTAAGTGTTTCATTCTCAATAAGGAGAAACACATGATGTTTGAATCTTTTGAAGACGAAGGGATATTTCTTGGCTACTCAAAGAAAAGAAAATAATATAAATTATTAAATAAGTTTCTGGGAAAGGTAGTTAAAAGAAATGATGTAACTATTGTAGAGAATGAGAAGAATCTTCAGAAAATACATAATCAAACTCAGAAGGATAGTGATGAAGAGATAATAATATCAGGGGATATTCTAGTTCTAGAGGCCAATTCAAAATAAGACTCATATAATGAGAAGGATTAGAATAAATAAATATTTGTGAAAAACCCAATGAGAAGAGCTAAAATTGATAGACAAAACATAATTGGTGATCAGACAGCTCCAGTGTAGATAAGGAGTATAAAGACTCTACAACAAGAATCATACATATCATATATAGATCCTAAATTTTTTGATGAAGTAGATAGAGATGAGAATTAGGTCCAGGATATGAATGAAAATCTTGACCAAATTAAGAAGAATCAGATATGGGATATTGTTTTACGGCCAACCGATATAAATGTCATTAGGACTAAATTGGCCTTTTGCAATAAAATGAATGAATATAGTAAAGTGATTAAAAAAAAATAACAACTAGTGTGATAAGGGTGCTCCCAGAGAGTGGGTATTGATATCGATGAAAAGTTTGCAACTATTTTATAGATAGATATAATCATATTATTCTTGGCCATAGCAATGAAAAAAAAGTTCAAAGTTTTCTTGATGGATGTCAAGTATGCATTTTTGAATGGGGTTCTGGAAGAAGAATTTTACATTAAACATCCAAATGGTTTTTTCATTCATGAATAGATGAAGAAGGTTCTATATGGGTTGAAGTAAGCACCAAGAGCATGATGTTCAAGACTAGATTAGTTTATAAAGAATCTTGGTTTTTAGTGTGGTGTAATTGATTACAATATCTATGTCAATAATGAAAGTACTCAAAGGATGAAGTTTTTGTTTTATGTATATGGTGTAATATTTAGTGGATAAAATGAAGCTCATTACAAATAGTTTATAGAATTTATTAAAATTGAGTTCAAAACTTCAATGATTGGTGAGATGATGTTTTTCCTTGGTTAATAGGTGACACAAGGAAGGAATGGCACAGTCATTTCTCAATAAAAATATGCCAAGGAGGTTTTGTGAAGATTTAGAATGAATAATTCCAAGAAGATGAGGACTCTGGTGGAAACCTGGATGAAATTGTCATGAGATGATGAAGGTAAAGTGGTTAATGTCATATAATATAGGCAGATCATTGGAGTCTGTCATACTTAATAGTGATACAACTAGTTATTGTTTTTTTCACATGTCAAGAAGTGTGTTATTAATAACATACCAAGGAAATACACTTGCTTTTAATAAAAATAATACTTCAATATATTAAGGGAATGGTGGATTTTGGTTTGTTTTACAATTAAAAATCCCAAAAAGATTTATTGGGTTATATAGATATAGATTGGGATGGTTCAGCAGATAATAGGAATTCAATGTCTGATGGTTATTTATATCTTGGTGGATTTTGTATTTCTTGTTTTAGAAAGAAACAAGATTTAATTTCATTGAGCACCACAGAAGTTAAATATATTATGGCTAATCAAGCGTATAGTCATTTATTATGGATGAAGCAGCAGCTTGATGACATAGGATTTGAAGCGATGTCTTCGATCAGAATTCATTTTAACAATTCAAGTGCTATAAATCTTATAAAAAATCTATTCCATCACTCAAGTACAAATAACATTGAAATCAAGTATCATTTTATCAAGGAGAAGGTGGAGTAAAGAGTTTTAAAGTTGGAGTATATGCCTACATAACTACAAGATGTGAGAATTTTTGACAAAGGCCTTTCCCAAAGAAGTGTTTGAAAGGAATCAACTAGCTCTAGGAGTTTAGTCTACTCCCATCACTTGGAAAAGTGTAGATATGGAACCCCCTCTCCCTGAGGTATGGTGTGTTTTCCCCTAAAGTGATGATATGTGTTCTTTAACCTTCTACAGACCATAATGAAGTGACCTTCAAGTTCATTTATGAAGTGACCTTTAGGTTCATTGACAAAGGGGGAGAAATTGTGGCTATATAATGGAGAAAATTTCTTAGTCAAGACACAAGGAGAAGCTTCCAGGAGGAGAAGCGATATAGGGGGAGCTGATAGGTGGAGCAGTGAGATAGGGGGAGCAAAGAGATACGGGGAGTTTTAAATTTGAAAATTCTAGAAGTGATCGATCAAAATATATATATCATAATATATGGAGTTCTTGATGAAATTATTTGAATGGTTTCTATAATGAATTGAATCATTGATGAACTTTTCATGCTACTCTTGTTTCTCACACTGAGCATGGCTCATGTGGGCTTAAAGTATGTGTTGAGTAAGTCTTTTATCTCTATCTGAATCGCAATAATTGAATGGTGGTAGTAGAAGGAAGAAGTTTTCATGAGGTATCAAAGTGTGAATAGTTGTTAACAAACCCAAAGGGGGATATTGTTGGGAAAAATCCCTCAAGGTAACATTAATGCATTTTTTGGGTTGATTGTGTTTGTTAGCAAAGTGGGTTTCCATGATAATTTGTGGAGTTCCAGAGATATTATTAAAAAATTATGTTGACAAAGATACTTTTAAAATTAATACACACTCTGGAGGTGGTACAAAAATATCGTATACAAGGTGGCACCATTTCCCAGTGTTTACCAAATTTTGGGGTCAAAAAATTAGAGAATGGATAAAAGTGTTTTTGGTAAATTAAATTGCACTCAAGTTTTTAGGAGGTTTTTAAAGTTTCACACGATCCATTTTTCAAAGTCATTACATAAAAATATGTAAAAGGAAATAAGTTTTAACAAGTAATGGTTTTGCATAAAAGGTGAGTTTGCACAAATATGACTTGTATGAATGAGAATTACGTGCTCAGAGAAAGTTGCGTGAGTTATGTGTAGTGTTAGAAAAAATCCTATAAATAGGTAACTACCCCCTCATTTGAAGAACTCTCAAAACTTAGATAGACTCGGATCTCTTAATTGTGTAAGTATTGAGTTTTGCACAAGAAGGGATTTGTGTGCAAGTAGTGAGTTGCGTATAAGAGTGGCGTGAAATAAGGGAGTTGTGTGTAAGAAGGGAGTTTCAAGTCAAAAGGGAGTGGAACACAAGTAGATAGTTTCACGCAAGTAGAAATTTTTGGACAAATTTATTTTCTACAATGAGGTAAAAAATTCACTCAATACATTAAGGTTTCACACATTTCACCTTAATGTTGCAAGAAAGTTTGAAGTTGACCAGTACATATATGGTAAAGAGGTAGTCATCAGTGGAAGAAAGTGGAACTTCATGAGACAATACACCTAAAGTTTAGGATGCATTCATTCATTAAAATTAATAGACCAAAAAATTTATAAAATTTGAGTGGATCCCTTCCAAGATCAGTGAGAAAATTAATAGGAAGATGGTGATCCTTTCTATCGGTAGTGAGACAGAGAAAGAGACATAGGGAGTGACCCTTGTATAAGCAGTGATCCTAGGAATAAAAGTGATATAGATCGAACCATGTAATTGGCAGTGATATTTATTTTATTTGGTACATTGGAACATTGTCGTCGTATTCTTCTTGGATGTAAACTAGTGATGGTGAACTAAGAAAAATTGATGTGTCATGTGTATGATTTAATTTCTATTAATACATTGATACAGGAGAAAGAGAGAATTATTTTTTATAATGAAGAAAAAATATCCAAAGGGGGGTAGTTTTAATCTGTCATAACCTGATTCACCCCCCTATAGAGTTATTTGAAATAGTATTCCTTATACCTGTATTGAGTAAAGGATACAGATTTATTAATATCTCCCCAATTGATCAAATAACATTCAAAGTAAACACCATATGTAAAAACTATATATGGTTTAGGAAATAATCATATCCATTACATAATAATTTTGATATTTAAGTGGAATAAAATTTCAAATGAAAAATTATTACAATAAAGTGATTATTTTAAGACAATGTTAACAATCACAAAATAATGTGATATTCTACAATAACTTTTACCCCTTGGTAATTTTCAAGTCAAAACCCCTTTGATGAGATAATTAAAATGGAAACTTAAAATACCATGAAGAATAAATTATTCATGATATTATATTTCAAAGTATAATTATATATTCCATATAAAAGTAAATTAGTGTATAATAACAAATAAGTCTCAATAGAATGTATATTTAGACAAAATCTCTTACCTTGCACTTCCTTTTGGTCATAAATTCTTTAATGTCCTATATAATGTTTTTAAAATTTTATTAATTTATAAAATAACCATATTAATATTTATAATATCATATATTATTATTTTATAACATCTTATCACTCGTTCGTCAAAAATTATTCATTATTTTCATCATTTCGAGTGTTAATTGTCTTGTTTTTCGAGTATGTTTGACTTATTATTTTTTGTTCTTATCACTTAGAAAATGATTTCATAATATCTATAACATAATACATGATTTAAATATAATATATATTAATTATATATGTATTTATATTCATCCATGTAATTTAGTGATAGGAAATTAAAATACACTGTTCATGGGGATGGTAGATCGTATGTATGCATGCATGTTGTTTCCATTTTCTTAGTAGTATTGAGAGAAATAAAAGTAAATGATATATATATATATAATTAAATTATCATTCTTATGTCATATTTATCACATATTTTTATTAAAACCATCCTTAATACATTCTATGTAAAGCGTGAACGCATCATATCACATCGCGAGGTGGTAGTCTGATGTACACACAAGCGATGTTATCGTACTAGAAAAAAATAAAAAAAACATGAATTTATGTGTAATATACTAATTATAGAAGCATAAAAAACAATAAATATCATATAGTTTATATAAAAACTATAAATCCATCATTATTCCTAACCTTTATAGGTGATAATAGAAGAACAAATGACATCGTTTCGTGAAGTGGTAGTCCGTTGTATGCACGAATGATGATTTCACAACCCATTTGATGGAAGTGTTTGAATATATAGGTTGTACCCATAAAATTAAAAAATCTCATTAAATGGAATATACTAAGGTTATTATATGATCCTGGAATAATAATAATTGGAGGAGGTGGATGAGGAAATAAAATAAAAACACTTTTAGAAGAACATCACCTCTTATTCGGGTTTACTAATTAGATTTTCACTAAAACATTGAAAGGTTTTCTTTATACCAAAACTAAGTCTTCTAGTATTATGGGAGGTATTTTAGGAAGTTATTTAGATAGGTTTTATATGATCCAAATGACTTTATAGGTGTGAATAATGGGGGTGAGTGAGTTTCTTTTTATAGTTGAGGAGTGGAATTCTTATAAATACTCAAAATTATTCACTATTAAGAGGTATAACTTACCTCATGTGCCTCAAAAATTTAAAAATAATGTATTTTAGAGGAATTATGGTTGATAAAAACCTCAAAAACACAAAAAAACAAATTTTTATCATGTTCTTCCTTAAGTTATAAGTTTCCTAATTTTTACCATTTTGGTTTTTTTAAAGTAACTAATTTTATAACCTTTTAAATTTATCATTAAGAATAAGTTAAAGTGAGGATTATTATAAAATTTATATCCAATTATTCTAAATATGATATTTAAATTTTATAACATAAAAAATCACATGCCTGTTAGAAATTAACTTTAACATTAGTGCATGTAGTGCCCAAAAATGATGCTTTAACCCTAACCACGCTAACAAAGATTTCTTGATTTAGGGGTAAATATGTTCATTATAAAAGATTTATTTTTAAATTAATCATACATATTTTATATTTATTAATATTTATAAATAACTTTGCAGAATATAGGATTTTTAGTAATTTTAAATCATTTAATAAAATATCATTTATAATAAAATAACATTAATGTCAATTTTAACATTATTTATTTAATTTGAATTTTAAAAACTCAAAAAAATTATGGAATTCAAATATATTATATTCAAACTACATTAACATGATGTCATAATCTATAAAATTAATTGAAGATAATAACTCATTCAATTTACTTCACTTTTAATATTTTTATTATCCTTTATTTTAGTTAATTATTTAATGAATAATTATTATGTTAGTATTTCACATGAATTTTAATTAATTAATTTATCTCTAAAAATTTAAAATAAATTATTTGTAGGATTGAAATAACGATGTAGATGCTCAATATACAAGAGGTGGGGGTGAATTGTATACTTTAAAAATTCCTTTGGAACCTTTAAAGTTGGTTACAGATAACTATGTTTTCCTTAGACAAGGAAAGATCTAAGTTTAACAAAGTTAAACTAAGAAGATTCACAACACCTCTAACACAAATTTGAAAAATGGAACTAATATTTACAATATGAGATTCTACCTTAAAGCATATAGAATCTAAACTTATCAGAGTACAAGTGTAAGGAAATACAAGAAAGTACTTTCCTTACAATACAGTATGCAGCGGAAAAAACAAGTAGTAAAACTACAAGTAACAAGATATAGGTCTTTTAACCCAAAGAGAAGGGTATCCAACAACCTTGGATAAAGGTCCCTTGATTTATACTTTCAAGCAATTCTGTCTTACCCACACCAGGGTAAGCCCTCAATACGAAGATCGGAATCTCTGTCTTGTTATCCCTGCAAGCCCTCAACTTCAAGGTAGTTGGAACCTCTGTCTTCCTCAACAAGGAAGCCCTCTAACTTCAAGGTAGTCAGCACCTATGTCTTCCTATCCCCGAAAGTCCTCGAATGTAATCACTAACATTCGGAGTCGCACGAAGCAATCTGAACGAGTGGTTCAGTACACACAAGACATGAAAAGCTTCTCTCTCTAGAAATCACCTTAACAGCATGTGGTTTCTAGATCAATCAACTTCTTTCATCTCTCTTGAGCTCTTTAAAATGAGCTCCTATTTATAGGAAAATTTCCAATGGTCGGCTCCTTCCTCCAACGGTCATATTTTCCATGAAATTCAGAGGGACATGTACACGTGTAACTCAACCAACGGTTAATTTGAAACAGAATAGACGACATCGTTTAATAACTAACCAAGTATAACTGAATGCACGACATCGCTTTGAAATGAAACATATGTAAGTAAAAACTATTCAAAATTTAAAAGTTTAAGTAAATTAAAAGTTCGGAGTCTAACCAAAATAAAAGTTCGGAGTCTATGTTAAGAAATTTTTAGATTCTGTTTTATAGGAATTTGGAGTCTGGTTTCACCAGAGACTGGAATTCGAACTTGCAGAGTTCGGAGTCTAACTACTTAAGAGTTCAGAGTCAAACTACTTAAGGGTTCGGAGTCGAACTACTTAAGAGTTCTGAGTCGAACTACTTAAGAGTTTGGAGTGGAACTACTTAAGAGTTCATAGTCGAACTACTTAAGGGTTCGGAGTTGAACTACTTAAGAGTTCGGAGTCAAACTACTTAAGAGTTCGGAGTCAAACTACTTAAGAGTTCGGAGTCGAACTAATTAAGAGTTCGGGGTCGAACTCATGAAAGTTCGGAGTCCAGAATTTGGATTGGAACTTCAATATAGTTCACATCCATAATTCGGATCCTAAAAACATAATACTCCAATACTTGTCATTATATGATTCTGGTATTTTGGTTAACAATCTGGGTTTTGTACTTTAAGGAAAAAATATCGCTATGTATAAGAAACTCTAGGTAAGGGTAAATTTCCTTAAAGATGTAAATTTTCCTTATAGAGGTAAAACATACATTTGCTCAAGTATAAGGTGTTTTTTATTTTCAAAACAAGAAGGAATGGAAAATTCATAAGGAAAACCTTATTGACTCAACAATCTCCCCATTTTTAGAAAGCACAAACAACCTTACAAAAAACAATATAAGGACTCTGAAAATTTCCTTAGACTCTTGAAATAAAACTTATCTCCCTTTGTTCATGGATGAAAATGAATACAAATAACTCCCCCTTAGGCATTGAAACTCTAATGATTGTATTCTGACTTTCTGGAGTGGAGTTCACATTAACATGGTAATGAAAATTTTCGAAGTGAGAAACTCCCCCTTTCTTTAAGAGTATTTTACATAGAAATTTTTCTTTCTCTTCCTTAGGAGTAGTTCTTTTTCCTTCTCCCCCTTTGTGATTTTTAAAAAGAATTGAAGGTAATTGAAAACAAAATATGGTACCTAAAACATTACTATATGAAAAGATACAACCAACCAAATAATCATTTCATTAGAGTTGGAAAATTTTACAAAGAAAGAAAATTACAACAAAAGATCGGAGTGAGTTCATTTATCTTCATTTTCCTTAAGAATGAGCTTCTTTAATAAGGCTTTGAGTTTCTTCAAGTCTCTTTGGTCTTCCTCACATTGCCTCTCCAAGG
The DNA here is from genome assembly GCA_963277665.1 of Viscum album. Lineage (NCBI taxonomy): Eukaryota > Viridiplantae > Streptophyta > Magnoliopsida > Santalales > Viscaceae > Viscum > Viscum album. The sequence continues at coordinate 1,721,732,983 of OY728137.1, forward strand.
TTTTTACCTTTTCTTCTTGAACTTTTAAAGCTTCTGCCTGAGCCTCCAAGGATTCTTTCTATAACTTTATTATCTCATCTTGCTTTTCCATCTTCTGCTGAAACTCAATCTGGAAATCTCTTTCTGTTTTCCATTTCTGAGATACTGAGTTAAGCTTCCCATTCAGGTCCCTGACCTGTTGATTCTAAGAATTTTTCTCCTGGGTCAGCTTTTCATAAATCTCGTTAACCTTTTTTTCCTCCATTTAAAAATAATTTTGCACCTCAGCCTGAAAATTCTCAAAGTTAACTAAATCGTCATCAAATCTCTTAGACCACTTGGCTACATTACTGCAGGACCTTCTATGCACATCATAATTGATAAGAAAACTTTTATGTTCATCTTCCAACTTCACAAACTTATCCATGACCATGGATAAAGAATCTGATTTCTGATTCATACTCTGTTGCAGCATCTGGCATCTGGAATCTATTGTTGGAAAAATCGGAATGGTGTCCACCAACTTTCTCAGCGATTGAACTACAAAATCATGCCCATGAGATGATTATTCCGAATCAGATACATCTTTCTGAGACTGCTCATCTTTAACTTGCACTAGCTTCCTTTTAGAGGTACCACCAACCTCTTTCCTCCTGATGACATCTTTTATAGGTGTCTCCATGAGAGTTTTCTTCCCCTTATCATCTCTCGGAGTAGGTTCTTTATTAAGGGATACTTCCTCGGATTCAGACACTTGAACGATCTGTTATTCATCTGGTTTTTGTTTTTCTTGACCTTCCTCAAGAAAATTCCTTTCATAAGATTCTTCCTCATCATACAAGACATTTTATTCTTCTTGTTTCTTGCTATCTTCCTCATCTCCCTTTCTTGGAGATACTAACTTTGCGGATTCAGCCTTATCTTTATAGTCCTGTACTTTCTTGATCAGGGTATCCAAATCTTCACTTTCTTCTTCTTCTTCTTCTTCTTAATAAACTTCTTCCTCAACTTCTACCTAAACTTATACTTCTTCAGCAACTTCTTTTTCGGCCTCTTCAACTACTTCTTTACCCTTGTCCTTTTTCGGAGTGACATAATTCTTAGCTGGAGTTTCTGGTAGAGAAGGTTCAGCACCAAAATTTTCCGGAATGGGAACCATTCCAGAAGCCAATTCTATAGCTTTCAGCAAAGATTGCACCACTTCAGCTTCAGACATCTTCTTTTTCATTTTCTTCTCCTTCGCTTGTTTCTCTAGATCCTCCGCAGCTTTTTCTTTTAAGGACTTAGCCTCTGCAGGGTCCAATACGAATTGAGGATCCCCTTCCTTTCTCTTTTCTTTATCTTCTCTCCACTTGGCTTCCACTTCATCTGTATATGTTTTCTGTTTCTTCGGCTTGGGGGGAGTAGACTGAGTTTCCTTAACCTGAGGATTTTCTTCATCAGCAACCACTTACTTAACCTTTCATTTCTCCTTTGTTTTTTGGATGGTTCCGGATTCTGTGATTCTTTCTGAGCTTCTTCAACCTCTTCCACAGACAGAGGGTAAAATTCTCCAGATTCACTGGAAAAATCCATCTTCATCCTCTTGAGGGTATCATCACTAACTAGCATAATCTTGCAATTCTGAACTTTTGATTTGCAAGAAACCTTAAAAGATTCTAAGAACCGAACTATCAGCTTAGAGAGTAAGGCAGGAATCATGATAATCTGAGCTCTCAAATTTCCTTCTTTGATATTCTTGATCGTAACCAAGACATGCATCATCAGATTTATCTTTCTTAGATTTACCAAAAAATCTAAGACATATATATCACTTTTCTTCAGATTGTATTTATCACCTCTTCTTGGAACCAGAAATACTTGGACCCAAAGCTGAAGAATTCTATTGTTCGGAGTGAGACGAGCAATCTTGATAGTTGAATCATCCTTAAGTCCAAGACACTTCAGTGCCTTCTCCTTGTTGAAACTTCCTTGCACATCGGGAAGTTTGTGTGAGCAGAATTCAGTTTCTCCTTCATATGACAAATCAACCAAGCTCACGGCATTAGTGTAGGAAATATTATAAGTCTTCCCATAAGACTTGAAAGAAAACCACTCTCTGCCATCTTCCATCAGGAAGGAAACAGACTCGTAGAACTCGGTCAGCAAATCAGTATAAACTGGATCCTGTTTATCTGACTTTGCTATGTAGACATATTCCCATCCATTCAGCTTTATATTCTTAGAAATAAGGGAATCAATCTTATAGAAGTCCACATAAAATAACCTTTCTATAAAGACTAACCACTTAGAAATTGGTTTCGCAGTTGACATATCTTGAGATGTTGCTTCAACAGACATTCGGAGTGAAAAAAACTGAAAGATTTAGATTGGCTTTGCAAAGTTCGGAACTGGCCTTAAGTAGAGCAGCAGGGCTTCGAGACGCAAAAGCATGAAAAACCGATGTGGGATGAGTCTCAGGGTCCCCTTTATATAGGCAATGGATGTGACCATTGGTCTTCCAAAATCCATCTAACGGTTGAAAAAGCTTTGATCTGATCTGACGGTTGAGAACAATCCCGCAAGAAAAAATTGACTCTGATCTTTTGAGTTTTTTAAATAAAATATTCGGATTTGAAGAAAACTAGAATCCGATCTTTTAAAAAACTTAGGAAAAATACCAGCAAGCAAAATATGATTACAAAACTATAAGTAAAGAAATCACAACTCTCAGATTGGCTAGAAACACTTTTCGTAATTGGTAAAATTCTTCTTGTAGAAAAATAAATTTAAAAACAATTTCATTACGAAATTCCCAGTACTAAAATCTCGTTATGAAAACCCTAGTCCAAAAATCTCCATTCTGGAAGTTCCAGTGTGGGAAAAAAACCATTTCGGAAGTTCTTATTCTAATAATTTCAGTCCTGAAAATTTCAGTTCCAGAAATTCCCATTCCGGAAATTTTAGTTTCAGAAATTTCCATTCTGAAAACTTTAGTTCCAAAAGGTTTGAAAAACTAACTACGAAAAATTTAGTTATACTAATTTTGAAAAATAGATTCTGGAAAAAATTTAGTTACACTAACATTCAAATGTACTCCCTCTATGAGAAGGAGTTTATTATTATTAGGATAATTGTTCAACAAGAAGTTAATGAAGAATGATTACCTTATGGTTATCATTCCTAACTTTTATTTAATGTATTCAAATCTATCGGAGGGTAATGATTTTGTGAAAATATCAGCAAGTTGATCTTGCATTCCGATAAACTGAAGAATGATATCTCCTTTAAGCGTGTGATCCCTAAGAAAGTGATGCCTAATATCTATGTGTTTTTTACGAGATTGATGTGTAGGGTTCTTACTTAGGGAAATGTCACTTGTGTTATCACACAAAATTTGAGTCTTAGTAAAACTCAGTCCATAGTCTGTGAGTGTGTGTTGCATCCACAACACTTGAGCACAACAACTTCCAGCTGCTATATATTCAGCTTCAGCAGTGGAAAGTGCTACAGAATGTTGCTTCTTGCAGGACCAAGAAACTAATGAATCTCCTAAGAAATGAAAAGTTCCGGATGTACTCTTTCTATCCATTCTACATTTACTAAATTCAGCATCTGAAAATCTTTTTAGAATAAAATCATTTCCAGATTTATAAAATAATCCTAGATCCATGGTTCCCTTAAGGTAGCGAAAGATTATTTTTACTGCCTTTAAGTGAGATTCCATAGGATTGGATTGTTATCTTGCACATAAGCATATTGAGAACATTAAGTCTGGTTGACTAGCTGTTAAGTAAAGTAAACTTCCTATCATACCTCTAAAATATGTTTGATCTACTGGTTTCCCAGCTTTATCAAGATCTAAAGAGTTTGAGGTACCAATGGGAGTACTTATACTCTTAGTGTTTTCATAACCATAATTTTTGAGAAGATCTTTAATATACTTATGTTGAGATATATAGGTTCCTTCTGGTCTTTGAGAAATTTGAAAACCAAGGAAAAAAGTTAACTCACCCATCATACTCATTTCAAACTCAGATTTCATTAGACTTGAAAAAGAGTCGGTTAAAGATTGCTGAGTTGAACCAAATATGATGTCATCAACATAAATTTGAACAATCAAAACATTTTTCTTATATTTATTTATAAAAAGGGTTGGATCTGCATTTCCCTTAACATAGTTATTTTGAATCAAAAATCTTGTGAGTCTATCATACCAGGCTCATGGGGCTTTCTTAAGACCATACAAAGCTTTGGTAAGTCTAAAAACATGATCAGGATGTTTTGTATCTCCAAAGCTAGGAGGTTGTTCAACAAAAACTTCCTCTTGAACATAACCGTTAAGAAAAGCACATTTCACATCCATTTTAAAGAGTTTAAAATTAAAGAAAGCTGCAAAGGCAAGTAGAATACGAATAGATTCAAGTCTAGCTACTGGAGCATAGGTTTCTTCATAGTCTATTCCTTCTTTCTGGTTATATCCTTTAGCAACAAGTCTATTTTTATTTCTTACTATGACTCCATTTTCATCACACTTGTTTTTGAAGACCCACTTTACTCCAATAACAGAAGTTTCCTTAGGTCTTTCAACCAAAGTCTAGACTTTATTCCTTTCAAATTCATTTAGTTCATATTACATGGCTTTGATCCAATCATCATCACCTAAAGCTTCATTAGTGATTTTTGGTTCTAATTGGGAAATAAATGCTAGATGTTCTACTTCATTTCTCAAGGAACTCCTAGTCCTTATAGGTTGATTTACATCACCAATGATGATATCACTGGGATGATTTTTAAGAAACACCTGATTTGGGTTTTGTAAAACTTGTTCATCAACATAGGGTAGAAAGTCTTCTGGGGTAAATGTTTCAGAAGTATCTTCTTGAACATTTTTCTTATCAGAAGGATCTTCTATCAAAGGTTGAAAATCAGTTTTTGAAAACACATCTGAGGATGTAGGTTGGGATGGTCTAAAAATAAAAGGATCTGACTCATCAAATTTTACATGCACTATTTCTTCAACAGTACAAGTATTTTTATTGAAAACTCTATATGCCTTAGAAGTTGTGGAGTAGCCTAAGAAAATTCCTTCATCAGATTTTGGAGTGAACTTATATAGATTATCATTAGTATTTAGAATGAATACTTTGCAACCAAAATCCTTGAAGTAGGAAAGTCTTGGTTTTCTACCATTCCATAATTCAAAAGGAGTTTTATTAAGAAAAGTTCTAATCAAAACTCGATTTATAGTATAACAAGCAGTACTTACAGATTCATCCCAGAAATTTCTAGCTATAGAATATTCACTCAACATGGTTCTAGTTATCACTTAAAGAATTCTATTTCTCCTTTCAACTACACCATTATGTTGAGGAGTTCTAGGTGCTGAAAAATTGTGCGCAATACCTTTTCTACTACAAAAAGTTTCAAAATCAGAATTTTGAAATTCTCCTCCATGATCACTATGAATAGTTTTTAGTGGAAGGTTTTTCTCATTTTTAACTTGTGCTCTAAAACTTTTGAAATAAGAAAAATCTTCAGACTTATTTGCTAGAAAATAGACCCAAGTAAATCTGGTGTAATCATCAACTAAAACAAACACATAGTATTTGCCTCCAATGCTTCCGGTTTGTGTTGGACCAAAAATATCCATGTGCACTAACTGTAATGCATCAGTTTTCGAGACTTTACCGATTGATTTAAAACTATATTTATGTTGTTTTCCATATTGACAAGGATCACAAACTTTAGAAGAATCAAATCTAAGCTCTGGTAGATCCTTAACCAGTTTCTTCTTAGAGAGTTTACATAAGTTCCTAAGGTTACAGTGACCTAGTCTTCTATGCCATAACTAGGAATGATATTCCATTTCACTTAGGCAAGGTAGGTCTTGACTCCTGAGGTCTTCTAAGTTCAAAGTGTAAACATTCTCTTGCCTATTTACTGAGAGAATAAATTCTTCCTTGGAATTGTGTACTAAGCACTTATCATTCCTAAAATTCACAAGATACCCTTTGTAAAATAATTGACTTATGATAATGAGGTTGTGCTTAAGACCCTTAACAAATAAAACATTTGAAATCAAAGTTTTACCTAGAAGAACAATATTACCAATAACAACAATTTCTCCTTGAGCATTATCTCCGAAAGTTACCTTTCCTCCTTTCGTTTTGATAATCTTTTCAAAATAGCTTTTGTTACCAGTCATGTGCTGGGAACATCCACTATCCATGTACCATGTATTTTTTATGGTACTTCCTCTATTTTCCTGAAAATAAGATAGAAATTAGACTTTCAGAATCCAAACTTGCTTGGATCCGAGATTTCCAGACAACAAAATTTTAGGAACCCACACTTTCTTAGAGAAATAGGCTTTATGAAAACCTAACGATTGGGTTTTATTTAAAGAAAAGTTCTTTGCCCAGTGACCACCACATTGACACTTGGTACAAAATAGGGCACTTTTTGGAACAAAGTAGTTGTTACTAAAAGTTGGTTGTGCGTGGTTATAACCAAATCCAGATTTGTTTCTCAAAGGTCGTATTTGAGAATACATTTTATCAAAATTTTCCTTACCATGGGTAAAGTTTGATAAACACTTCTTTAAGGAAAAAAATTCGGACTTGAGTTTTATAACCAAGTTTTTATCTTCAAAATCATTGGATTTAGAACTAGAGCTAGGCTCGAAGATACTTATCTTAGAAATTAATTTTTCTAACTCTTTAGAAATTTTGTTCTTCTCAGAACTTACTTCCTCAAGATTTTCTGAAATATTTATAAAATTAGCATTTTTTCTATCAATATCTTTAGTAAGATCTGATATTTCTTTTATAAGAATAGAATTCCTAGAGTTTTCCTTATCAAGTTTTTTATTGAGTTTAGAATTCTCAATTTCAAGAAGTTTAGCAAACCTGGAAACTTCTTCATAGGTAGGTAAAGAATTTTCATCATCAGAAGAGGATTCTTCATCAGAAGAGTTATAATATTCTCTATAATTAGAATTTAAAGAAACATTGGTCTGTGATTCAACATTTCATACCTTATCCATAAAACAATGATTGTTTATAGGTAATCTGGATATAAGACCAAGATTCTTCTGTCCTGAAGATTCATAATCAGAAGATTCATCTGAAGAGTCACCACCACTGGCACTCCAGGTGTAATTTGCTTTTAAAACTTTCTTAGCTTTGGTTTTGTAGTGCTTCTTTATATTCCTTTCAGAATGCCTTTCTTTCTTTTCTTTATTTTTGAGAAAAGGGAAATCCGGTCTAATATGTCCAGCTCTCTTGAATTCATAACAAGTGACGTCTCCATCTTTCCTATCTTTCCTTTCCTTTTTCTTATACTTGGACTGGAAATTTATCTGGCCAGCTATCTTGTTCATCCTTCAAGCAAGATTTTCTAACTCATTTTCTAAGATTTCACTTTCACTAGTATCTGATTGAATAACCATATTCTTAGACTTGGATCTGGTTACTCTCTCTGGATTCTTAGCTTTCATATGATTTGATGTTGTTGTAAAAGAAACAGTACCATTCCCATTCTTCTTCTTGATGTTGTCAGCATCTCTCTTCATTCTTGTTTCATATTGGAGAAGAGTTCCAAATAACTCATCAAGAGAAATTTGAGTGACTTTCCTGTTCTCATCTATAGCTGTTCTCTTTAATTCCCACTCATTGGGCATAATGTCAATTATCTTATCCACAAGGGCTTCATCATCTAAACCTTTTTCTCCCATTGACTGTAAGTTGTTGACTATAGTCATAAATCTCTGTTGAACTTTGCAGATTGGTTCACCATAAGGAAAATTGAACCCATGGTATTCAGCTCTAAGCATAGCTCTCCTAGTCTCGATTACTTTAGAAGTGACAAAGTGTGTAACCTCTAACTTATTCCAGATATAATTATCTTCTTCACAAGAAGAAATTTGGCTATATATATTTTTAGTCATTGAACAAAGTAAAGTATTGTGTACCTTATAATTGAGTTGATACTCTTGCTTTTCCTGGTTAGTGAAAGTTCTAACTTCCTTATCAGGAATTTTATAATCACCAATAAGAATAACAAAGTTATCCACTCCAGTATTGATAACAAAAGTCTTCATTCGATCTCTCCAGTACTAATAGTCATTACCATAAAATATTGGTGGTCTTGTAGGATTTATATTGTCAATAGAACTAACATTGACTCCTGTCATTCTAATAAAACTTGGCAACCAAACTAGTTATTAGAAAAAGTTTGTAACCACAAAGTTCAGAATGAAAAAGTTCGGAATGAAAAAGTTCAGAATGACAAAGTTTGGAATGAAAAAGTTCGGAATAAAAAAGTTCGGAATAAAAATGATCAAGGAAAACTTATATGTAAGTATAAGTATTTCAGAGACCTCCTTTGATACCAATTGTAGGATATAAATAACGATGTAGATGCTCAATATACAAGAGGTGGGTGAATTGTATACTTTAAAAATTCCTTTGGAACCTTTAAAGTTGGTTACAGATAACTATGTTTTCCTTAGACAAGGAAATATCTAAGTTTAACAAAGTTAAACTAAGCAGATTCACAACACCTCTAACACAAATTGGAAAAATGGAACTAATATTTACAATATGAGATTCTACCTTAAAGCATATATAATCTAAACTTATCAGAGTACAAGTGTAAGGAAATACAAGAAAGTACTTTCCTTACAATACAGTATGCAGCAGAAAAAACAAGTAGTAAAACTAAAAGTAATAAGATATAAGTCTTTTAACCCAAAGAGAAGGGTATCCAACAACCTTGGATAAAGGTCCCTTGATTTATACTTTCAAGAAAGTCTGTCTTACCCACACCAGGGTAAGCCCTAGATACGAAGATTGGAATCTCTATCTTGCTATCCCCACAAGCCCTCAAATTCAAGGTAGTTGGAACCTCTGTCTTCCTCAGCAAGGAATCCCTCAAACTTCAAGGTAGTCGGCACCTCTGTCTTCCTATCCCCAGAAGTCCTCGAATGGAATCACCAACATTCAGAGTCTCATGAAGCAATTTGAACGAGCGGTTCAGTACGCACAAGAGTTCAGAGTGGAACTACTTAAGAGTTTGGAGTCGAACTACTTAAGGGTTCAGAGTCGAACTAATTAAGAGTTCAGAGTCAAACTACTTAAGAGTTCGGAGTCAAACTACTTAAGAGTTCGGGGTCGAACTCATGAAAGTTTGGAGTCCAGAATTCGGATTGGAACTTCAATATAGTTCACATCCAGAATTCAGATCCTAAAAACAGAATACTCCAATACTTGTCATTATATGATTCTGGGATTTTGGTTAACAATCTGGGTTTTTTACTTTAAGGAAAAAATATTGCTATGTATAAGAAACTCTAGGTAAGGGTAAATTTCCTTAAAGATGTAAATTTTCCTTATGGAGGTAAGACATACATTTGCTCAAGTATATTGTGTTTGTGATTTTCAAAATAAGAAGGAATGGAAAATTCATAAGGAAAACCTTATTGACTCAAGGTAGTTGGAACCTCTGACTCATGATTCTTTAAAAATTATATACATAACAAAAAATGTGTTATATTTTCTTTTATCCCAAAGATTTATTAAAAATAAATGAAATAAAATGATCTTTTTTTCTTTTTCTTCTCTTAACTAATTATATAGGTCACTTTTTGGGAATAAAATCCCAATAAATTTTAAAAATATATCATAAGGTGTAAATAGTCGAAATATTTACATAAAATGTGTCTTTTACATGTTTTTAGGTCAATTTGACCCTTATATTTACTGTTTAGTCTCTGGGAAAAAAATTTCTCTTAATAGTGGTTATTAAATTTAATGATTTTCACAAATCCTTATTGAAAAAAATTATGTTGTGTAACACCCTGAGATTTTGTCAAATATTGTTTTTGAATTAATCTAATCTTTTTGATATTTTTTGTTTCATGAAACACTAAAAAAACTATATTCTATATTAAACCAGTATGTTTGGCTTATGTTATATGAAAAACCAAGTTAATAATCCACTACAAACAACCTAAATTTTATCTTTCTCTACATGGAACACTGATGTTAGATTGTGTTACACATAGTGATGACTTTCCTCGATGGCTTATGTAACACGCAAGACTGATTTTTACTGAATAATTATTTAATATTTATTATTTATTATCCATTAAATTTGTACTTATGAAAAGGTTTAACTAAATTATGAAAATATATGAAAAATATAAAATTATTTTATTAGTTACAGATTAATTAGAAATTAATATGAAAATAGATCGAATATAAAAGAAAATATTATTATTCCCACAAAGCTGTTTTATACTAATAAATTAAATTAATTACAATTAGAGAGTTATATTAATATGGTACATATATTATACATTCAATAAAATATTTTTATATTCATCCAATATATTTTATGGTCTTAATATAAAAATGAACCTAATTTTATGAATAAAATATTATATTTCTTATTAAGGTGTTTTTATAGTCTTTTAATAGAGACGTATTTTAAATCCAATTTTTTGAAATATTATGGATAATATATTTAAAAATAAACATCACCTTTTAAATTGAAACATAAAATTTAGTTTAGGGTAAATTTTTGTTATTTTTCTGTAAGGTTTCATTTTTTTAATGAATAGTTAAAAAAATACTGAATTTTAGTTTAAAACTACTTTTTCATCTAATTTATTTATAAGGTTAAATTATATTTTAAATTGATTTAAAAGTTTAATTAGATATTATTTTTATCTATTAATATAATTGAGGTCATTATAATAAATTTAACTTTTAAATTGGGTATAAAAACAAAGAAAACTTTTAGATGTTTTTACTTTCAAAATACGCAGTGTCGTCTTGTCAGCGGGATTAAATTTAAATTAATTTATGTAACTTATGAGATTTAAATTTGGATAAAAGGATTAAACTTTTTGAATTAAAATAATTTATAATTTATAATAAGTTCAATATAGTTTTAAACCAAAAATATTAGTGAATGTGGTTAAAATTAATTATAGTGATTAAGGAAAAATTATGCTTAGTGAGGGATTAAACCTTAAACTTAAGGGAAAAAATGAACTATAAACATGTTCAAAACCCATTTTATCAACATATTTATTCCATTAACCTTCTATTATTTAGTTTTGATTGTTTTTTATGACTTTTTTGGGCAAAAAATGTGGGTACACCTAACTTGTTTTCAAAAATGCCAATTGTATCATTTTTTCCCTATAAAAGGTCACCACCGTCTAACTTTCTCACACCTATAAAACCACTTCATTTTATCCAAACTCTTTCCAATACACTTAACAAAAACCCTATATTTCTCCTTTAATCCTCACTTTTTTAATTAATACTTCCAAGGAATCCATTCGGTGAAAACTAAAAGGAGTTACCCAATTAAGAGGTAACACCCTCCCTCAAACTCCTTTCTTTTATTTATATTCTCAACTACATAAAATCTTATTATTCCATGATCTTATAACATCACCAATATCCTCAATATACTATAATTTTTTTATGTTATTTTTTTTACCTATACTTACACCCATTTTCATCTAATGGGTAACGAATATACTGTTTACGTGTATGACGAACTACTGCCTCGTGAAATGATGATTGTTCATTTTTAAATACCACCACTTGTGGTGAAAATTGTGATGGTAAATATATTTATATATTATATATATGATATTTATAATGTCTTTATAATTATTTAATTTTTATTTAGAACATACCCTTCTATTTTCTATCTTGTGTAAATACGATAATTTCGTTTGAGGAAGTGTGGACTATCGCCCACTCAAAGCGATGTGATTCATACACACACTACATGGAATGTATTAATAACATGTTTATTGAAAATATATGATATATATGAAATAATAATTCTAATTTAATTATATTATATACATTTATACATATACATATATTTCATTTACTTTCTTTCTTTCAATACGTCAATAAAACAGAAGCAGTGTTCATTCTTACGCACGACCTACCATCTACATGAAAAGTGTATTAAATTTCACACTTATATATTTTATATATTATTATAATGAAAATAATGAATATAAATTATTTTTTTATCATTTTTTACATTTTGGAAATCATGATATAATTATAAGGGCCAAAGATATAATAAATTAAGACACCAGAAAAAAAAACAAAGTGAATATTACCCGAAATATAACCTTAACATGAAACTTTTAACAAGAGGGTAATATAAAGTAATAATAAAACATTATATGGTATTATATATAATAATAGAGTTCTGTAAAATATTTATAATAGACAAACATTTATTATACAATAGGTTTGAATGAGTATGACGAGAGTCAAGCCATAAGGTAAGGGAATTTAATCTCACTTTTTATTTCTGTGAGATACATGCTTTACTTACCACCAATTTATTTCTTGGGGTGTATATATTGACCATAGATATATTATATTATTATTATTATTAAATTTATGGGTATTTACATATCCATTCAGTGATATTTATTTCATGGGGTTTATGTTTCTAAAGTTACCAAATCAGTAAAGTAATTTTTTCTCAGTTTTTCTTCTTTGAGACACATGCCATGTTATGAACCTATATTTTTCCATGAGGTGTATATACTACCTTTGAAATTTTATATCATGAATATAATTCCTTTAATTAAATTTAAATATTCCTATAATTTCATTTTCTTACATTAGGAGTGTGATTCAATGTTTCTAAGTGATAAGATGTTTATTGAAATAATGTCATCGTTTATCAAGATTTTTTATGATTATGATTAAATTGATAAAATATTATGATTCATATATCAAGAAAACTCATTAATTTTCTTATCCTATAATTATTCATGATATATTAATGTATTGGTACCATTTTTATACTATTTTTACATAAGATATTTAAGAAAGTATTTTTAAGAAAGCCTGACTTTACCTTCTCTTTGGTCAGAAATATGTGTTATTTAAAAACCATGTTTTTAAAAAAGGGTTTTCAAGTATATTATACTATTCTTATATAATATTTAAAATAAAAATTTTACCCTTTTCCTATTACCAATGCTTTTAATGTAATATTATTTTAGCTTTTTGAATATGGAATTTTTCTTACCTTTTTACAATGAAAAAAGGAATATTATTTTTACCTCATTCAGCATGTATGAATTTACCCTCATCTATTTATTTGAAGCTTCCATTATATTTTTAAAAGTTTAATTTTTAGGAAAATTATTTTAAAATTATTTTTTATGGAAAATTGTTCTCAAAATTTTTTCAAGCTTCTTTTATAAGTTTTCAAGGAAAATGGTTTTTAAAATGTTTTCAAGATCTCTTTATAAGTTTTTGAGGAAAATGGTTTTCAAAACTTTTTCAAGCTACTCTTATAATTTTTAATGGAAAATGGTTTTCAAAACTTTTCAAGCTTCTTTTATAAGTTTTCAAGGAAAATTAATTTTGAAAATTTTTCAATCTCTCTTTATTTGTTTACAAAGGAAAAGGTTTCCAAAATGTTTTTGAAATAATTATTTCTAAGCTTCAAGTTTATTTTCAAGAAGATTGTTTTTAAAAGGTTTTATGTTTCAAAGATCCTTTTTAAAATAAGAAAGGATATTTTCCCTAATAAATTCTTTTGAAAGTTATTTTGTCATTGTTTTTCATCTAAGATGAAATCTGTTGATGTTACTAAATCCCCTCTAGGAAATGATATAAATGTTCCATTCATATTATTTCTTGAATGGTTTATGTTTTTATGGAAATATGCTTATGAAAGACATTTTTTTCCATGGGTTATATACTTTTGAAACCTGATTCTTTTCAAGGGTTAAGATTTGATGAAATTATTATGAAACCCATATCTTTTCCATAGGTTAGGATGTGGTGAAATGTAAATTATACCCATTTCATTTCATTGGTTATGATTTTATGTTTATAAAACCCATCTCTTTTTCTGGGTCTTAATGTGATGAAAGTCCTATTATCTTATGGCACATGTATGAATGGTTTTATTATGAGATGGGTGGGACATATATCTCTCTCAAATGAATTGGGTAAAGATTTATATCTCATGAGATAATGATGGGAATCAAGTGGAAGGGCTTGAACCACTATAGTAATATGGGGGAACCTGATCTTCTATGGGAAGATGGGGAAACCTGATCCACTATGGGAAGATGGGGAAACCCGGTCCACTATGGGAAGATGGGGAAACCCGATCCCTTACAAGGAAAGGAATGAAACTGAGGATGGTGGTGTGTCCCTCCCAATAGGTGTAGTTCCTATGAAGTTTCTTGATATATTCTAGCAATGCGTCTTGACTTATAGGGAATGATATAACATTTTTATGCATTCCACAATTCCATGTCTTATTCCTAAGTTATGATTTAATGGTTTATGTTATTTATTTCCTTGTGGTTCATGTCTTTTGAACTACCAAAATCTATTCCATTATTCATTTTTATGATCTTTGATATGTAGGGTATTACCTTTTAATTTTATAATCACATTCTCATACCCCTATACTCATTTTTATAAATACATGTCTCCATCATTTACCCTTACTATGCATATAATCTCACCCCATTTTATATTTATTTCCTTTGGTTATGAAGATATGTATTAAGTTTGATATGTATAAGAAGGGTGATAGTCATGAAGAACCTAGTGCGAGATAATGTATCCTTCTAATGTGCCAGTAATTTTTTTTCAAGTTTCCAAAAGAACTAGACCAATTACGATCTTTGGGTGTCTGTTTATATAATGTTTAAAGTATTCCACAAAATTTATGTATTGTTAATTTATATTATGACTGAGTTATTATAGTTGGTATCATAGAAATGGTTTAGTTAAAATTTTTAATATAGGATTAGAAAACCTTAGATATAACCCTAAGTACATGTCTAGGGACAAGTCTAAGTATATGGAAAAGTATAGAAAAATGTCCTGGAATTTTGGTAAAGGATAGAGTAAGTGGTTTCCTAGTAATACATACCTTTCTAGATACAAAAAATTGGATGTGGATATATCATAGATGTACCTAGAATTAAAAAAAAATCTGACAATATGTTCTAGACCTAACTCAAGGTAATCTGGAACATGACAACAAGCCTTGTGGCCAGGGGATATGCTCTGGGACACCTGATTTGACAATCTTGAGTGATATGCATTGATAATTAACAAAATATTCACAAAACAAAATGAAGTATTTAAATATAATTTGTTTATTAATAACCTAGGATAAACCTAAGGGGTCATATATTAATGAAGGTGTCATAATTTATACATTATATAAGTAATTTTTCCTGATTATGTTGTTTTCTTCTATGATATGTGTTTCTCACCCTATGATTTATGGTTTTATTAAATGGTGAGAACTAGAAGAAACATTTTTAACATTTAATGTTTCATATATGGAAAGTATAGGCATTAGAAAAATCCATTTCCTGAGTGGAAATATCATAAAGATAACCAAGAAGGTGGTATGAGTATTGCTTATACTTTTTAAGATAAAGAGACTGCAAATGAAATGTGAAATTTATGTGATGTTTGTCCTATATTTTTTACATTAAACATAAGAATCTTGATTATATTGAATTTGAGGAATCTTAAGACATTATTCCTATTTCATATTCTAGGAAAGAGGTATTACGGAATAAGTTTTTGAATCCTGAGTAATGGTTTAAGAATAAGATTGGATTAATGATGTAGTTATGTTTTGGAATTCAAAAGATTCTGTTATATGAATAAGGAAATATATAATTATTTTTTGTATAAGTTTTCATTAATGATTTAAAAGTACATGTTTAATAGTGATGAATACATAGAAAAGTGATTTTATGGAAAGGTGATATTTTAATTAAGGGATGGTAACCCTTAATTAATTCCTAACATTGAGATAATGATGTCTGGATAAAGATATGTTGGATATGAATAATTAAATTAGACAGTACGTATTACCCTAGAACTAATTATTGAAAAAGTGGTATATTTAATCAAGAATAAAGTTTATAACTTCTTGTATTTAAGGTATATATCAAATAATATTTGGATTAAGGAAGCATGCATATTTAAAAAAAGTATTTATGGTAATTTAGGTTATGACCATGTTTCAAGAGAATATACGATGAGGGTTTTCACATGTTTAGAATGTGACAACCAAGATACACCTTATGATATATGAGAGATCAATGCTAAGCTGATTTCATGACCTTATTTATAATTTCTTTAATTTTCATCTTCTCTAAGATCTATACGATTAACCATTTATAGATGGGATTAAGTTAATCTTCAGATGAAGTTTGTGATATTAAAGTAATATCACACCACATGAGGATTTATACATATTGGATAACCTATTCTGAAAAATTTGTGTTGATGATAACTGATGTCAAATGGGATGGCATGTCATGGATCTCAGGATCTATTAGTACTTTAAGAATAAAAAATTCTCCATCATTCCCTAGAGTAAGATATGAAGTGGTAAATGATCAAGGAAAAATCAAAGGGTGATATTGTACATATGAAAAGGAATTAAATAAAATAAGTATATTTCGTTATGTTCCTAAATAGTAAAAAAAATACTCAAATCTAGGAAAAATATATTGAAAAAGATTTGTCCTAGAACCTTTATTTCTAATGAATCATATGGTCCCTTAGAACATCACATATTTATGGTTTTGTGATCACCCACTTCTGCTGATCAATGTTCTCTATCAATATTCATCAGAATTTGATAGTTTTATTTCTCCTCCATGTCAATATTTTCACTTATAACATATGTTCTCCTGTGATAAAAACCTAGTTATATGTTACTTTGGGTAACCGTTATGGTTTTAACTTCCCCTTTTTAAGGGAAGTTTTAGTATTCATTTTTACGAGGGGGATTTCTATGAATGAAACATTCAAGTACTAAACCTCTGATAACGCAGACAAATTCTGAGGGTAAAATTCATCTTAATTAGGGTAGAATGTAACATCCTAATATTTTTTGAAATATTTTTTTCGAATTAATTTAATATTTTTCATATTTTTCATTTCATACAACACTAAAAATACTTTTTTATATTAAAGAACTATTTTTGTCTTGAGTTATACACAAAATTATGTTAATAATGTACTATACACAACCAAAATTTTAGCTTTCTCTACACGGAACACTGAGTCTAGATTGTGTTACACACAACAATGACTTTTCTATATGTCTTGTGTAACACGCAATAACGAGTTTTACCGAATAAAGATATATTATTTAATATTACCTAGCTGTTAAATTAGTATTTATGAAAAGGGTTATATAACTTATGAAAATATATGGTTTATACAAATATAAAATTAATTCATTGGTTACAAGTTAAATATAAATTAATATAAAAACCGATTGAATATAAATGAAAATATAATTATACCCAAAAATCTATTTTAACCTAATAAATTAAATTAATTACAATTAGTGAGTGATATTAATTTAATATCTATATTATATATTCAATAAATTATTTTTTATATTAATCCAATATATTTTATAAGTTTAAGATAAAAACAAACCCAATTTTATGCATAAAATACAATATTTCTTATTAAAGAATTTTTACCGCCTTTTAATGGTCAACAAATTTTAAATCAAATTTCTTTAACTTTTATGAATTATATATTTCAAAAAACTTAATATTTTAAATCTAAAAATAAAAATTAGTTTAGGGTAAATTTTTGGTATTTTTCTGTAAGGTTTCATTTTTTTAATGAATAGTTAAAAATACTGAATTTTAGGTCAAAACTTATTTTTTATATAATTTACTTATAATGTTTAATTATATTTTAAATTTATTTAAAAGTTTAAGTAGATCATATTTTTATCAATTAATATAATTTAGGTCATTATAATAAATTTCACATTGAAATTGGGTATAAAAACTTAGCAAACTTTTGGATGTTTTTACTTCAAAAACACGTAGTGTCATCCCATCAATGGGATTAAATTTAAATTAATTTATACCACTTATATGATTTTAATTAGAAAAAATTGATTCCATATTTTGAATAAGAATAATTTATAATTTATAATGAGGTCAAATTATTTTTTAACCAAAAATATTAGTGAATGTAGTTAAAATTAGTTATAGTGATTAAGGTAAAATTAAGCTTAACAGGGGAATAAACTTTAAAGTTATAGGAGAAAATAACATATTCACTTTTCCAAAACCCATTTTATGTATATATTTCTACTATAAAACTTCCATTATTGATTTTTTATGGTTTTTATTACTTTTTTTAGGTAAAAACGTGGGTACACCTAACTTGTTTTCAAAAATTCCAAGTGTGTCCTTTCCCTTCCCTATAAAAGGCCACCAACTATCCCAATTCCTTACACCTCTGAAACCACATAGGTTCGTACATGATCTGAAAAATAAACTTTCCAAAAACCCTACCTTCTTCATCTATGCCTCCCTTTGGTAAAAAATACTTCCAAGGAATCCCTTTGGTGCAAACCAAAAGGAGTTTCCCGATTAAGAGGCAACACCCTCCCTCAAGATCATTTCTTTTAATTCTATTCTCCACTCCCTAAGATCTTATTATTCCATTACTATATAAAAACTCTCATATAATAAATATACTAGGATTTTATTATTCTAATTTTTTTACCTAAACTTACACATATTTCATTCTAATGTGTAACAAACATACTGTTTACATGTACGGTGAACTATCGCCTCACGAAACAATGATTATTCATTTTTACTTTACCACCTATCATGGTTGAAATTATAATGGACATTATATTTATATATGATATATATGATATTTATAATTAATTTATTATTATGTAATTTTTATTTATAAAATACCCTTATGCTTTCCATCTTGTTTAAATATAATAATTTCGTTTGAGGAAGTGTGGACTATCACCCCCTCAAAGCGATGTGATTCGTACACACATTACATAGAATGTATTAATGATATGTATAGTTAACCTATATTATATATATGAAATTATTATTATTATTAAATGATTTTATATAAATATATACATATACAAATATACATATACATATATGTCACTTTATTTTTTTCAATACGTCAATAAAATGGAGCAGTGTCCATGCGTACGTACGGCCTACCATCTCCATGAATGATATATTCCATTTCATACTTATATATTATATATATTATTATTATACATATATAATTAATATAAATTATATTTATATCATGGTTTATATTCTTTAAATCATGATATAAGTATAAGGACCAAAGATATAACAAATTAACATACAAGCGAAAAACAGAGAAAATATTACCTGAATCATAACCATAACATGAAATTGTTAACAAGTGGATAATATAAAGTGATAATAAAACATTATATGTTATTATATATAATAATATGGTTCTTTAAAATATTTATAATAAACTTATATTAACTATTTAGGAGGTTTTAATGAGTACTATGAGAGTCAGGACACAAGGAAAGGGAATTTCATCTCACTTTTTATTTCTGTGAGATACATGACTTATTCACCACCAATTCCTTTTGTATGGTGTGTATAATTCCCATGGATGAATTATATTATTATTATAATTAAATTTATGGGTATTTAAATATCCATTTTATAATCTTTATTTCATGGGACTTATGTTTCTAAAGATCCCAAATTAGTAAAGTAATTTTGTCTCAGTTTTCCTTCTTTGAGACACATGCCATGTTATGCACCTATATTTTTCCATGATATCTATATAATGACTTTGAAAAGTTATATCATGAATCCCATTAATTTAATTATATTTAAATATTCATTCAATTTCATTTTATTAAATGATGAGTGTGATTCAAAGTTACTGAATGATAATATTTTTATTGAAATAATATCATCATTTATCGAGATTGTTTATGATTATGCTTCTATTGATGAAATATTATGATCCATATTTTAATAACACTCATGAATTTTATTATCCTATGTTTATTCATTATATATTCATGTATTGTTACCATTTTTATACTATTTGGTACATAACATAGTTAAGAAATTGTTTTTAAGAAAGCCCAAATTTTCCCTATCTTAGGTCGGAAATCTCTGTTCCTTCAAAACCATGTTTTATAAAAAAGGTTTCCTAGAATATTATACTATTATCCTATAATAATTAAAATATATTTTTAACATTTTTTTCTATTACCAATTATTTCAAAGTAATCTTATTTTATCTTTTCTAATAGGTAATTTTTCATACCTTTTTACCATGTAAAAAAGAAAATTCTTTTTCCCTCATATGGCATGTATGGATATACCTACTGTCATTTCTTTGAATATTACTTTTCATTTTTAAAAGGTTAATTTTTTAGATAATTTTTTTAAAATTAATTTTCAAGTAAATTTTCTTTCAAAATGTTTTAAATCCTCTTTTATAAGTTTTCAAGGAAAATGGTTTTCAAAACATTTTCAAGCTCCTTTTATAAGTTTTCATGGAAAATGGTTTTCAAAATGTTTTCAAGATCCTTTTATACGTTTTCAAAGAAAATAGTTTTCAAAAAGTTTTCAATCTATATTTATATGTTTACAAATAAAAAGGTTTCCAAAATGTTTTCAAATATTTATTTATAAGCTACCAATTTTTTTTTAAATAAAATGGTTTTCAAAAGGTTTTATGTTTTAAATATCCTTTTTCAAAGAAGAAAAAATATTTTCCCCAGGAAATGATTTTGAAAGATATTTCAAAACTATTTTTCATCTAATATGACATTTTTTTATGTTACTCAGTCCCTTATAAGAAATTATCTAAAGGTTTCATTCATATTATTTCTTGAATAGTTTATATTTTGATGGAGTGGCACTTATAACACCCATTTCTTTTCCATGAGTTATATGAATTTTAAACCCACTTCTTTTCAAGGGTAATGATTTGATGAAATTATTGTGAAACCTATATATTTTCTATAAGTTAGGATATGATGAAATTTTAATGACACCCATTTCTTTTCATGGTTTTTCATTTTATGTTTATAAAACCCATCTCTTTTTATGGTTTATGATATGATAAAAGTCTTATTATCTTATGAAACATGTATGAATGATTTTATTATGATATGGGTAGTACCTATATCTCCTTACAATGAATTAGGTAAAGATTTATATCTCACGTGATAATGATGGGAATCAAGTCGACGAGACTAATCCACTATATAAAGATGGGGAAACCCAATCCCTTATAAGGAAAGGACTGTGACTGGGGATGGTGGTGTGCCCCGCCCAGTAAGTGTAGTCACCATGAAGATGGAAGATAGGGAAACATGATCCACTATGTGAATATGGGGAAACCCAATCTACTATGGGAAGATGGGGAAACCCGATCCACTATGGGAAGATGGGGAAACAAAATCCATTATGGGAAGATGTGGAAACTTAATCCCTTGTAAGGAAAGGACTATGACTGGGGATGGTGGTGTCCCGCCTAGTAGGTGCAGTTCCATTGAAGTGACTTGATAAGTTTTATAAATTAATCTTGACTTATAGGGAATGATATCACATGTTTATGAATGCCAAAATTCCATGTCTTATTCCTAAGTTATGATTTAATATCTTATGTTCTTTATTTCCATGTGATTCATGTCTTATTAATTTCCAAGATCTATACCATTATTCATGTTTATGATCTTTGATATGCAGGGAATTATCTTCTAATTTTATGATCATATTCTCATACCCCTATTCTCATGTTTATGCTTACATGTCTCCCTTTTTTAACCTTATTGAGCATCTAAGCTCACCCCTTTTTATGTTTCCTTCCCCAAGTGATGAAGATATGTATTATGTATGATGTTTCTAAGAAGGGTTATATTCATGAAGATCTTATTTAGAGATAATGTGGCTTTCTAATGTACAAGTCTTTTTTTTTCAAGTTTCCAAAGGCACTAGACCAATTATGGTCTCTAGGAATCTATTTATATAATGTTTAAAGTATTCTGTAAAAATTATGTAATTTTAATATATTTAAAAACTGGGTTATTATAGTTGGTATTATAGAAAAAATTTAGTTAACATTTTGAATCTAGGATGACAAAACCTTAGTTAGAACCCTCAGTACATGTCTAGAGATAAGTCTAAGGATAAGGAAAAGTATACGAAAATGTCCTGGAATTTTGGTGAAGGATGGAGTACGTGATTTTATAGAAATACATAATTGTCTAGATACTGAAAGTAGATATGGCTCTAGAATAGATATACCTAGGAGTAACAGCTCTGACAAGATTTTTCAGGCTTGAATCGGGATAATTTGATACATGAAAACGGGCCTTACTGCCCACATGGTTTGACACTACCGGGGATATGCTTTGTGAATTTAAAAACTCTCCATGAAACATCATGAAAATTTTAAATATAATTTGGCTATTAAAAAACTTTGATAAACCTAGTGTTTCATAGATTAAGTAAGGTGTCATAATTTATACATCATATAAGTAACTTTTTCATGATTATGTTGTTTTATTCTACAATATGTCTTTCTCACCCAGTGATTTCTGGTTTTAGTAAATGGAGAAAACTAAAATAACATGGTTAACGTTAAATTTTTCATATTTATAAAGTATGGGAATTATGAAAATTTATTTCCCAAGTGGAAATATCAAAAATAGAATCAGGAAGGTAGTATGATTATTGCTTATACTTCTGAAGATAAAGAGACTACAAACAAAATGTGAAAGGTATGTGATGTTCTTCTAGTATTGTTTATATTAAAAATATAAATAATTATTATATTGAAGTTGAGGAACCTTAATAAATGATTCATATTTTATATTCTAGGAAATATGTATTAAGGAATAATTCTATGAAGCTTGAGTAATAGTTAAAGAATATAGTTGGATTAATGAAGTAATTATGTTTTGGAATTAAAAAGATTATGTTATATAAATGATGAAATATATAATTATTTTTAGTATATGTTTTAATTAAGTATTTAAAAGTACATGTTAAATGGTGATGAAGACATAGAAAATCGATTTCATGAAAAGGTGATATTTTGATTAAAGGAAGGTAACACTTAATTAGTACTTGATATTGAGATAATGATGTTTGGATAAAGATATATTAGATATGAATAAGTAAATTGGATAGTACATATTACCCTAGAGATGATTATTGAAAAATTGGTCCATATCATCAAGGATAAAGTTTACAGCTTCTTTTATTTAAGTAATATATCCAGTAATCTTTGGATTCAGGAAGCATGTATGTTTTTTAAAATGATTTATGGTAATTTAAATTATTACCATGTTTTAAGAGAATATACGATGAGGGTATTCACACGTTTTGAATGTGACAACCAGGATCTACCTTATGATATATGAGGTATCAATGTTAAGATGATTTTATGACCTTCTTTATAATGTCTTGGATTTTTATCTTCTAGAAGAGCTATATGGTTAACCATTTATGGAATGGATTAAGTTAAGATTCAGATGAAGTTTGTGAGATTAAAGTTATATCTCACCATATGTCCATTTATGCATATTGGATAAACTATTCTGAAAAAATGTTTACTGATGATAACTGATGTCAAATGGGATGGAATATCACAGATCTCAGGATTTGTTAGTTCTTTAGGAATGAAAAGTTTTCAATCATTCTATAGAGTAAAAGATGAAGTGGGAAATGATCAAGGAAAAACCAAAGGGTGATATTATACTTATGAAAAGGAATAAAATCAAGTAATTATATTTCTCTATGTTCCTATATAGTAAAATAGATCCTCAAATATAGTAAAATGATATTGAAAAATATTTATCTGAGATCCTTTATTTTTTTATGAATCAGATGGTCACTTAGAACATCATAGATTTATTATTTTGTGATCATCTACTTATACTGATCAATGTTCTATATCAATCTTCATCAGAACATGATAGTTTTATTTCTCCCCCATGTTAACTTTTTCATGTCTAAATTATGTTCTCCTATGAGGAAACCTAGTTATATGTTACTTTGGGTAACCGTTATGGTTCCAAATTACCCTTTTTAAGGGAATTTTTAGTATTGATTTTTACGATGTATGGTTATATGAATGAAACTTTAAATTACTAAACATTTGATAACCCAGATGAATTTCAAGTCCAAATTTAATTTTAAGCGGGGTAGAATGTAACACCCCAATATTTTGTAAAATATTTTTTTCCAAATTAATTTAATCTTTTTGATATTTTTCATTTCACACAACACTAAAAATAGTTTATTTTATATTAAAGCACTATGTTTGGATTGATTTATACACAAAAACAAGTTAATCTCTCACTATACACAATCTAAATTCTATATTTATCTACATATAAAATTGATTTTATCTTTCATTACATGCAACAATGACTTTCCATAATGGCTTGTGTAACACGTTAAACTAAGTTTTAAAAAATGAAGATATATTATTTAATATTAACTAGATGTTAAATTATTATTTATGAAAAGGGTTAACTAAATTATTAAATATATATTTTAAACAAATATAAAATGAATTCATTGGTTACAAATTAATTAGAAATGAATAGAAAAACTATTTGAATATAAAGTAAAATATTTTTTTACCCGCAAGTTTTTTTACCCTAATAAATTAAATTACTTACAAATATTGAGTGATATTAATGTGATATATATATATATTGTATATTCAATAAAATATTTTTTTTATATTCATAAAATATATTTTATAGTCTTAAGATAGAAATAAACCCAATTTTATGCATAAAATACAATATATCTTATTAAGCAATTTTTATCTCATTTTAATGGAGAAAGTAATTTAAATCCACTTTTTGGAACTTTTATGATTTATATGTGTCAAAATAAACTTCATCATTTAAAAAAACATAAAAATTAGGTTAGGGTAATTTATTGGTATTCTTCTATAAGGTTTCATTTTTTTAATGAATAATTAAAAAATATTGAATTTTGGTTCAAAAAATTTTTTTATCTAATTTATTTATAAGATTAAATTATATTTTAAATTTATTTAAAAGTTTAATTAGATATTATTTTTTTAAATTAATCCAATTTAGGTCATTATAATAAATTTCACATTGAAATTGGGTAAAACACTTATAAAACTTTTGGATGTTTTTAATTTAAAAACACGCAGAGTCGTCCCATCAGTGGGATTAAATTTAAATTAATTTATACCACATATATCATTTTAATTTAGAAAAAAAAGATTCAAAATTTTAAATAAAAATAATTTATAATGTTTAATAAGGTTAAAATATTATTTAACAAAAAATATTAGTGAATGCAGTTGAAATTAATTATAGTGATTAAGGTAAAATTAATCTTAATGAGGGAATAAACCTTAAACTTAAGGGCCCAAATAACCTATACATTTGTCCAAAACACATTGTTTTCCATATATCATCCATAAAACTTACATTATTGATTTTTTAAGGTTTTTTATGACTATTTTTAGTTAAAAACGTGGGTACACCTAACTTATTTTCAAAAATTCCATGTGTGTCCTTTTCCCTTCCCTATAAATGGCCACCACCTCTCCCACTTCATAACACCTCTAAAACCACTTATGTTCATAAAAAATATACACAATAAATTCCAAAAAATCCTCCCTTTATTATTTAATCCTATCTTTATGCAGAAATACATCCAAGGAAACCCTTCGGTGCAAACCAAAAGGAGTTACCTGATTAAGAGGTAACACCCTCCCTCAAGCTCCTTTCTTTTATTTCTAATCTCAACTCCCTAAAATATTCTTATTATATTATTGTATAAAAACAATATTATACTCAATATAATATGATTTTATTACTCTATGGTTTCAACCTAAATTTATTTATACTTCCATCTAATAGGTAACAAACATATTGTTTGTGTGTACGGTGAACTACCGCCTCACGAAATAATAATTGTTCATTTTTCCTTTACCACCTCTCATGGTGAACATTATGATTGAAAATATATTTATATATTATATTTATTATATTTAAAATTAATTTATTCTTATATATTTTTTATTTAAAACATACCCTTATACTTTTCATCTTGTGTAAATACGATAATTTCATTTGATGAAGTGTGGATTACCACCCCCTCAAAGCGATGTGATTCATACACACACTACATGGAATGTATTAATGATATATTTAGTGAAAAATATATGATATATATGAAATAATAATTCTAATTTAATTTAATTATATACATATATACATTTACATATATTTCATTCACTTTCTTTCTTTCAATATGTCAATAAAACAGAAACAGTGTTCATGCGTACATACGGCCCACCCTCTCCAGGAATGGTGTACTCCATTTCATAGTTATATATTATATAAATTATTATAATAAACATAGAAAGAATATAAATTATATTTATATCATGTTTTACATTCTTGAAATCATGATATAAGTATAAGTACTAAAGATATAACAAATTAAGACACAAGCGAAAAACAAAGAGAATATTACCTAAAGCGTAACCTTAACATGAAATTGTTAACAAGAGGGTAATAAAAGTTATAATAAAATGTTATATGGTGTTATATATAATAATATTTTTATATAAAATATGTATAATAAACTTATATTTATTATAAATGAGGTTTTAATGAGTATGACAGAGTCAAGACACAAGAAAAGGGAATTTCATCTCACTTTTTATTTCTATGAGATACATGCTTTATTCACCACCCATTCCTTTTTAGTGGTATGTATAATACACATGGATGTATTATATTATTATTATTATTAAATTTATGGTTATTTCTATATCCATTTTATTATATTTATTTCATGGGTTTTATGTTTCTAAAGTTACCAAATCGGTAATGTAATTTTGTCTCAGTTTTCCTTCTTTGAGAAACATTCCATGTTATGCACCTATATTTTTCCATGAGGTGTATATACTATCTTTGACATGTTATATCATAAATATACTTCCTTTAATGCTATTTTAAGCTTCATGTAATTTTATTTTCTTACATTATGACTATGATTCAATGTTACTATGTGATAAGATGATTATTGAAACAGTCTCATCATTTATCAAGATTGTTTACGATTATGCTTCTATTGATGAAATATTATGATCTATATTTCAATAACACTCTTGAATTTTATTATAATATATTTATTCATGATATATTCATGTATTGGTACCATTCTTCCAATAATTGGTGCGTAATTTAGTTAATAGAGTGTTTTTAAGAAAGCCTGACTTTACCCTGTCTTTGGTTAGAAGATAGGATGATAAAACCTTAGTTAAAACCTTAAGTACATGTCTAGGGATAAGTATAAGGATAAGGAAAAGTATAGGAAAATGACCTGAAATTTTGGTAAAGGATAGATTAAGAGGTTTCCTATCCTTTCTGGATACTACAAGTTTATGTGTCTCTAGAAGAGATGTAACTAGGAGTAAAAACTCTAAAAATATGTTCCAGGCCTGACTCAAGGTAATATGGTACACAAAAACAGGCCTTTCTACTAGGGAATATGCTCAAGGACACTTGGTTTGACACTCTAATGGTAAATTCTTTGTTAATTCACAAACTCTTCAATAAATATCATGAAGTATTTAAATATAATTTATCTATGAATAAATAGGATAAACATAAGGTGTCATAGATTAAGAAAGGTGTCATAATTTAGACATCATATAAGTAATTTTTCATGATTATGTGGTTTTCTTCTATGATATGTGTTTCTAATCCTGTGATTTTTGGTTTTATTCAATTGATAGAAATAGAAAAAACATGGTTATCATTTAATGTTTTATATGGGGAAATTATGGGAATTATGAAAATCCATTTTCCTAGTGGAGATGTCATAAATATAATCAGAAAGGTGGTATGAGTATTTCTCATACTTCTAAAAATAAATAGACTACAAATGAAATGTGAAAGGTATGTGATTTTCTTCCAATATTGTTTACATTAAATATAATAAGCGTGATTATATTGTAGTTAAGGAACCTTAAGACATGATTCTTATTTTATATTTTAGAAAATAGGTATTAAGGAATAAGTTAATGAATCTTGAATAATGGTTTAAGAATATGTTTTGATTAAGGATGTATTTATGTTTTGGAATTCAAAAGACTATGTTATATGAATCATGAAATATATAATTATTTTATGTATAAGTTTTTATTAAGTATTGAAAATAAAATTTTGAATAGTAATGAAGGCATATAAAAGTGATTTCATGGAAATGTGGTATTTTAATTAAGGTAAGGTAACCCTTAATTAATTTCTGACATTGAGATAATGATTTTTGGATAAAGATATGTTGAATGTGAATAATTAAATTGTACTCTAGTTTTAGCCTAGAGCTAATTATTGAAAAAGTGGTCTATGTCATCAAGGATGAAGTTTACAACTTCTTGGATTTAAGTAATATATCTATTAATCTTTGGATTAAAGAATAATGCATGTTTTTTAAAAGGATTTATGGTAATTTTAGTTATTACCATGTTTTAATAGAATATACGATGAGGTTATTCACATGTTTGGAATTTGACAACCAATATCTACCTTATGATATATGAGGGATAAACGTTAAACTGATTCCATGACCTTATTTCTAATGTCTTGTATTTTCATCTTCTGAAAGAGCTACATGGTTAACCATTTATGTAGGGGATTAATTCAAACTTCAGATGAAGTTTGTGATATTAAATTGATATCTCACCACATTAGGATTTATACATATTGGATAACATGTTCTGACATTTTTTTTTTGATGATAACTGATGTCAAATGGGATGGAATTTCATGGATCTCAGGATCTGTTAGTTCTTTAAGAATGAAAAATTATCCATTTTTTCCATAGATTAAGCGATGAAGTGGTAAATGATTAATGAAAAACCAAAGGGTGAAATTTTATATATTAAAAGTAATTAAATCAATTAAGTATATTTCTTTATGTTCCTGGATAGTAAACCTTTAAAAACCAGATGAATTTTTGTGGATTTTTGTGAATGAAACCTTCAAGTACTAAACCATTGATAACCCTGATTAATTTTGAGGGAGAAATTAATTTTAAGGGGGTATAATGTAACACCTTGAGATTTTGTGAAATATTTTTTTTTAATTAATTTAATATTTTTGATATTTTTCATTTTACGCAACAATAAAAAAATTACTTTATATTAAAGTACTATGTTTGGAATTCATTATATGAAAAACCAATTTAATCATAGACTACACAAAACCTAAATTTTATCTTTCCCTACACATAACTTCGATGTTAGATTGCATTACATGCAACAATGACTTTCCTTGATGGCTTGTGTAACATGTAAGACCGAGTTTTAATTAATAATGATATATTATTTAATATTAACTTTCCATTAAATTTGTATTTTTGAAAATGGTTGACTAAATTTTGAAAATATATGGTTTACAAAAATATAAAACGGATTCATTTCTTACAAATTAATTAGAAATGAATATGAAAACCGATTGAATATAAAGGATAATATTATTATACCCACAAAGTTTTTTTGACCTAATAAATTAAATTAATTACAATTAGTGACTGATATTAATGTGGTATATATATATATATTAGATTCAATAAAATATTTTTTATACTCATCCAATAGATTTCATAGGCTTGTGATAAAAACAAACCCAATTTTATACATAAAATACTATATTTTTTATTAAGGAATTTTTACTGCCTTTTAATAAAAAACCTATTTAAAATCCAATTTTTGAAACTTTTATGAACTATATATGTCAAAATAAACTTTATATTTTAAATAAAAACATAAAAATATGGTAAGGTTATATTTTTTTATTTTTCTGTAAGGTTTTATTTTTAAATGAATAGTTAAAAAATACTGAATTTTAGTTTAAAACTGATTTTTCATATCATTTATTTATAATGATAAATTATATTTTAAATTTATTTAAAATTTTAATTGGGTCCTATTTTTATCAATTAATCTAATATATTTCATTATAATAAATTTCAATTTTAAATTAGGTATAAAAACTTAGCAAACTTTTGGATTTTTTTACTTTAAAACACACAGCTTCATCCTATCAGCGAGGTTAAATTTAAATTAATTTCTGCCAATTATGTGATTTTAATTTGAAAAAAAATGATTCCATATTTTTAATAATCATAATTTATAATGTCTAATGAGTTTAAATTATTTTTAACCAAAAATATTAGTGAATGCAGTTAAAATTAATTACAGTGATTAAGGTAAAATTAAGTTTAATGAGAAAATAAACCTTAAACTTAAGGGTGAAAATGACATATATACTTGCCAAAAACCCATATTATGTCCATATTTCACCCATAAAACTTCTTGTATTTAGTTTTTATGGTTTTTATTACTTTTTTTAGGTAAAAACATGGGTACATATAACTTGTTTTCAAAAATTCCAACTGTGTCCTTTCTCTTCCCTATAAAAGGTTGTTATCTCTCCCACTTCCTCACACCTCCCATACCACTTAAATTCATCAAATATCTGCCAAATACACTTCCCAAAAACCCTAACTTCTACATTTAAGCCTCTATTTGGGAATAAATACTTCCAAGTAATCCCTTTTGTGCAAACCAAAAGGAGTTACCTGATTAAGAGGCAACACCCTCCCTCAAGCTCATTTCTTTTATTTCTATTCTCCACTCCATAAACTATTCTTATTACATGCATTTATAAAAAAACCTGTATAATAAATATACAAGGATTTTATTATTCTAAGATTTAGACCTAAACTTATACACATATTCATCTAATGGTCAACGAACATACTTTTTATGTGTACGACGAACTACCGCCTCACGAAACGATGATTGTTCATTTTTCCTTTATCGCCTCTCATGGTGGAAATTATGATAGACACCCTATTTATATATGATATATATAATATTAATAATTAATTTATTTTTCTATAATATTTATTTATGACATACCTTTATGATTTCTATCTTGTGTAAATATGATAATTTCATTATAGTAAGTGTGGACTACTGCCCCCTCAAAGCGATGTGATTCGTACACACACTACATGGAATGTATTAAGGATATGTTTAGTGAAAATATATGATATATATTACATAATAATTATAATTTAATGATATTATATAAATATATAAATATACATATATACATATAAATATTTGAATTTTACTTTCTTTTTTTCAATACGTCAATAAAACAGAAGCAGTGTTCATGCGTACGTACGGTCTACCATCTCCATGAATAGTGTATTTCATTTCATACTTATATATTGTATAAATTTTTATAATTCACATATACTTAAAATAAATTATATTTATATCATGATTTAAATTTTTTAAATCATGATATAAGTATAAGGACAAAAGATATAACAAATTAAGACACAGGCAAAAAACAAAGTGAATATTACCCAAAATGTAACCTTAACATGAAATTGTTAACAAGTGAGTAATATAAAGTCATAATAAAACCTTATATGTTATTATATATAAGAATAGGTTCCTATAAAATATTTATAATAAACTTACATTTATTATACAGTATTTTTGAATGATTATGACAAGAGTTAGGACACAGTGCAAGGGAATTTTGTCTCACTTTTTATTTTCATGAGATACGTGATTTATTCACCACCAATTACTTTTTTATGGTGTGTTTACTTCCCATGGATTTATTATATTATTATTATACTTATATTTATGGGTATTTACATATCCATTTTATTATCTTTATTTCATGGGGTTTATGTTTCTAAAGTTACTAAATTGGTAATGTAATTTTTTCTCAGTTTGCCTTCTTTGAGACACATGCCATGTTATAAACCTATATTTTTCTATAAGGTGTATATAATTCCTTTGAAATGATATATAATGAATCTAATTCCTTTCATGATACTTTAAGATTCATGTAATTTCATTTTCTTACATGAGTGTGATTTAAAGTTACTAAATGATAAGATGTTTATTGAAACAATCTCTCGTTTATCAAGATTATTTATGATTATGCTTCCATTGATGAAATATTATGATCCATATTTCAAGAAAACTCATTAACTTTATTCTCTTATGTATAATCATGATATATTAATGTATTGGTACCATTTTTCCACTATTTGGTATATAATATAGTTAAGAAAGTGTTTTTTAGAGAGCCTGACTTTACCCTATATTTGGTCATAAATCTATGTACCTTCAAAAAAATGTTTTCAAAAAAGGGTTTCCAAGAATATTATACTATTATACTATAATATTTAAAAGAAATTTTTACCTTTTTTCCTTTTACCAATTCTTTAAATAAATCTTTTTGTTTCTTTCTAAACATGGCATCTTTATTAACTTTTTACCATGAAAAATGAATAATCTTTTTACCTTGTATGGAATGTATGGATTTACTTGGAATAAATTCATTGAAACTTTATTTTCATTTTTAAAAGGTTAATTTTTAAGAAATTTTTTAAAATAAATTTTCAAGGAAATTTTTTTTCAAAATGTTCCCAATATTATTTTATAATTTTTCAAGGAAAATGATTTTCAAAACGTTTTCAAGATCCTTTTATAATTTTTTAAGGAAAGTGTTTTTCAAAATGTTTTCAAGATCCTTTTATAAGTTTTCAAGTAAATTTATATTCAAAAAAAATTAAAGATCCTTTTATAAGTTTTTATGTAAAATGGTTTTCAAAATGTTTTCAAGGTCATTTTATAAGTTTTCAAGGAAAATGGTTTCAAAAATCTTTTAATCTCTATTTATATGTTTACAAATAAAAATGTTTCCAAAAATTTTTCAAATCATTATTTATAATCTATCAAGTTTATTTTCAAGAAAATGGTTTTCAAAATGTTTTATGTTTTAAAGATACTTTTTTAAAGAATAATGGATACTTGCCCTAAGAAATGATTTTGAATGATATTTTAAAATTATTTTCCATCTAAGATGACATCTGTTGATGTTACTCAAGATCTTCTATGAAATGATCTAAATGTTCCATTCATATTCTTTCTTTAATGGTTTTTTTATGACATGATTCTTATGACACCCATTTATTTTTCACAGGTTATATGTTTTTGAATCCCACTTCTTTTCATGGGTTATGATTTGATTAAATTATTATAAAACCTATATCTTTTTTATAGGTTATGATGTGATGAAATATTAATGATACCCATTTCATTTCATGGGTTATGTTATGATGTTTATATAAACAATATAATTTTATGAGTCATAATATGATTAAAGTCTTATTATATTGTGTCACATGTATAAATGATTTTATTATGAGATGGGTGGTACCTATATCTCCCTATAATTCATTGGGTAATGATTTATATCTCACAATATAATAATGGGAATCAATTCAAAGGGCTTGATCCACTATGAGAAGATTGGGAAACCTAATCCCTTATAAGAAAATAATTTCCATTGGAGATGGTTTTGTGTCCCTCCCAGTAGGTGTAGTAACCATTAAGATGGAAGATTGGGAAACCCAATTCACTATAGTAATATGGGGAAACCTGATCCACTATGGGAAGATGGGGAAACCCGATCCTCTATAGGAAGATAGAGAAGCCTGATCCCTTACAAGGAGAGGACTACAACTGGGGATGGTGGTGTGTCTCGCACAGTAGGTGTAGTTCCCATGAAGTGACATGATAAGTTATAAAAATTCATCTTGAATTATAAGTAATGATATCACATGTTTATGCATACCACAATTCCATATCTTATTCCTAAGTTTTGATTTCATGGCTTATGTTCTTTATTCCCATGTGATTCATGTCTTATAAAATTCCATGACCCATTCCATTATTCATGTTTATGATATTTTACATATAGGGTATGATATTATAATGTTATGATCATGTTCTCATACCCCTATGCTCATGTTTATTCTTACATGTCTCCCTTACTTACCCTTATTGGGCATCTGAGCTCACCCCTTTTCTGTTTCTTTCCTCAGGTTATGAAGATATGTATTAAGTATGATGTGTTTAAGAAGGTTGATAGTAATGAAAAACCTAGTGTGAGATAATTTATCTCACTAATGTACCAATGTTTATGTTTCCATGTTTCCAAAGGCACTAGACCAATTACGGTCTTTGGGTATATATTTATATAATGTTTAAAGTATTCTGCAAAAGTTATGTAATGTTAATATATGTGAAGACTGGGTCATTATAAGTTGAACTTATTATAAATTATTAATTATTATGATTCAAAAAATGGAATCCATTTTTTCAAATTAAATTCATATAAGTGGACAAAATTAATTTAAAATTAATCTTGTATAGATAATGAGTAATTGGGTTTGTAAGTAAAAATGTTCAAAAGTTTGGAATGTTTTATATCCAAATTCAGTATGAAAATCATTATGATGACCTAAATTGGATTAATGAATGAATAATTGAATTAATTAAACATTGAGACTAAATTAAAATATAATTTAACCATATAAATTATTTAAACAAAAAATCTGTTTTCAATTAAAAATATGTCTCTTTACTATTCATAAAAAAAATTAAACTTCTCAGAAAAATATAAAAAATTTACCCTAATATAATTTTGACATTTATATTTCAAAAATAAGTTTATTTTTTCAAATAAAATTTATAAAACTATAAAAAATTAGTTTTAAAACAAGTACTCCATTAAAAGACGACAAAACTATCTTTGGAAAAATATAGATTTTAAAGATTAAAATTGGATTTTTTTTGTATCTTATACCATTAAAATATATTGGATGAATTTAAAAAAAAATATAATATATAAATTTCATTAATACCATCCACTAAAAGTAATTAATTTAATTTATTAGTATAAAATTCCTTCGGCGCATAGGTTTTTTTTATAAAAACATTTTAATTTTATTCAATTGGTTTTCAGATTTATTGGTGAATGGTGAATTCAACCATATATTTTCATAAGTTAGTTAATGTTATTCATTTAACCCAATCCAATTTCTAAAAGATAATTGTTTTTTAATTAATAATATTAATATTTTTCAATAAAACCTAATCTTGCGTGTAACACAAGCTATCGAAGAAACACATTATTGTGTGTGACACAAGCTAACTCAGTATTTCATGTATTTAAAGGGATATAATAGATTGAATTTAAATAAAATAGTAAATATATCATAAATTCTCAGGATTATATATTCCTTTCTACACTTTGTGTTTTATTTCATACACACTATCAAATAAAATTTTATTCTTTTATAATTTTATGGTCGTTACATTAAAACCAAATGATATAAAAAAAATGTTTGGGTTTATGGTGTATTTTTTTCACTTCCCCTTGTCAATAAAATTAAAAGGTTCTTCTCACTCCCAAAATAATCTTTCTATGTTCACTAATTTCTTAAGAAATTACATCGGGTTTAGTTTTATCTTTACTCCCCCTTCATCTAGTAAGACTTTCTTCATATTTTCAATGATCTCTACTTGAGTATTGTTAGGTCAATAAGATTCTACTCAAGTTAAAAAA
The DNA here is from genome assembly GCA_963277665.1 of Viscum album. NCBI lineage: Eukaryota > Viridiplantae > Streptophyta > Magnoliopsida > Santalales > Viscaceae > Viscum > Viscum album. Next base: position 1,721,768,362 of record OY728137.1, read on the forward strand.
TATTGATTTTGAGATTTTTTTCTCCCCCTCTATAATGAAATTATTTCAAAAACCATTTAAGATTATTCTTTTTAAAATTATTCACAACCCACTTGATACCACTAGTTGATATCCAAAAATTTTATCTCTATCAAAAAATCTGATGTTGCTTTCAAAAACATTAGATTGTTTTAACCTATTAAAAATCAACCTTAGTTATTTTACTTTTGGCTCTCTTTAACACCTTTAAATATTTAGGATCTACCGAACATTTTATTATTGAAACTTTGACACTATTTATAACTAGTAGAAATTTTGATTTTTATCTTCAGCCTTTGTAACGAACCAACCCAGGATTCCATCCCACCCGACACCCAACCCAATTTTCCATAAGGCTCGAAGGGAATTCTCGATTACCATGGGCTATCAAATAGTTCCTAGGAAACATAGAAATTATTTTGAGAAAGATTTCACCAAAATTAGAGTTTAATCTCTAGAAAATATATATAAATGAAATGACCAAATAAATAAATAAGTAGAAAATATAGTTATACCAAAAACAAACTAACTAAAAGCAACAGTTAAAATCAAGAAAGAATGAAAAACTAACAATCTCAATCTAAGACCCAAAACATCTCCACCCAGCTCTCCCACAAGCTGAACATGAATAATAAAATGGGATCCAACTGAGAACCTGGAAAAACATAGGCATGAGCTAAAAAGCATAGTAGGCCATCACAACCTATCGAAACTATAAAATAGGTTCCCTAAGGTAATTAATCAATGACAGATTGAAAATAAAGCTAGACTGTAGGCTTTACATACACCATCATCTCAAGGAAAAACAAATCAAATCTATTGAAAACTTCCAAAACATTTTCCTTTGCTTTCCAAAAACCAAACACACATGTTTTAAACCAAATGAACAGGCCTAAGACATATTGAAAACCATGAATACCATTATCATTTATCAAAAACAACCCAATTTCATTATTTAAATGAAAACAATCACTTAAAAAATCCAACATGACTAAAATAAACACCCAAGGACACTTAGGAACAACAAGATAAAATATCCCACAAGGCATGGCAAAGGAATACATAATCATACACATATGCTCAATGAACACAATGTGAATAACACGTCTCATTACATAATGTATAACATGGAACTAACAAAATACATCAAGAAAAAAACAAGTCCATCTTAGAAGTAAACATCTCAAGGGATCCAGGACACATTTTCATCCATATGAGAGTTTCTTGGGTACTTAAGTGCAATAGAAACCCCAGCAGGGTGTGAGTACAACTCAGTAGGCCACCACCCATGGTGTCTAGAAAAAATAAAAATCAGTAAAATAGTGGAATAAGATAAATAGTACAACAAAAAGGATACAATCCAAGGAAACAATATCTCATCTAGTAACCACTAGCCCAAGGTCTCTAAGGTGACACTCAGGAAAAACAAACATGTAATGATATAAAATAGTCATATAAAGGGTAACAAAGGAGGTACATATTGCAAATGTCAAGGTTATTCACTCTATGTTCAACTCAGGGGATCATAAACCTACACCCACAGGGCCTATCCAAATTACACGAACCATCAGTGCCTATAACTTCATTCCAGGATCTAAATCAAATATCAACATCAAAACATAACATGGCTAGAACATTTTTCATGGTCCTAACCATATACCAAACTATTTGTGTTGATACCAAACATAGAGTCTATCAAAAACATCACAAAACAAAATAGTAGTTTTCAGAGCCTCAGTCCAACATCCATTTATACATACAATGGTGGTGACTAGATAATCAGTCTATATAAACCCAAGGTGAAGGAGAATCAGTCCAACATCATTTTTCTACATGGCATGCCATCATTTCTTAGATCCTTAGTCTGTCACAATATCCATGAAGTATACTATCAATTTCTAGAGTCTCGGTCTGACACCATATCAATAGCATACTTTATGTGCTTAGAGCCATAGTCTATCACCCAAACCATACATAAAAACCATCTTACTTAGAGAATCAGTCTAACATCTAAACCACATATCAATTCCATCATTCCATAAATCCAATCGAGATTCAGCGTGACTCATCTGACCATACCCAACCATTTATCACATCACAAACATCAATCACATAGATAAAAAATCATTAACTATGGACACGAGGGTTCAACAAGGGTCAACCACATCACATCACAAGTGTCAACTAGACCTTTTCTTATATCATATGATTTTATAAATCCCTTTCTAAAACAATATGAAATTTCAAACACAATTCCATAAGTATTCATAAAAACTTCCAAGAACAACCACATAAGTCAAGGTAAAATACATTTTCACATTATAAAATCAAAATTCCCCTTTAAATAAGAAAACCCATTGAAGACAAAAAGGGATCCCACTTAAAAATCCAGTTGGCCTAAAACCCAAGGATCAAGTTCATTTCAAAATTAAACTCTCATTAGAATTTTTATCTGACATGAAGAATGTGTAAAACTCCATTACAAAACCAAGTTCCACTACATAATTCAATTCACCCACTCATTCAAAGGAAAAAAATCCACCTAAGATTTAAATAATTTAGAAAAACACTCAAAATGTAGGGGTCTCATTCTTTGAAAACAAAAACAAGGCTAAGGCCATCCATTTTCATCAAATCACTTTTAAAGAATCTACTATGGAATTTTCACAGGGGATAAATCACACTTCCATTTCAAACCACCATTTAAAATAAAAGTGAAAACCCAATTTTTAAATTATTTGAGGCCAACACCTAAATATAAAACCAAATTCCTTTTAAAATATCATTTTCACTCAATGAAGACCAAACTAGTTCAAAACCCATCACCCAACTTTAAAACCATTCAAAAATCCAAAAGGAATTCTATGAAAATATTAGAACAATTAAATATTACAATTTAAATCATAAAACATGGATTATAAAAAATGAACCATTTATTCCAAGCCCGAGGAACAAAAAAATGAGTTCAAATCATCACAAGGCTATGAATATGTATAAGTGGATCCTTACATATATGCTGATATATGTATATACCCATTAATACTTACACATGCATGCATTTTTAAAATATATACATAAGGACACCTATCCCTAATATATATTCATGTCACCATAGGTGAATATATATATATATATATATATATAAAAAGTTGTAACTTACATATATATATTCCAACATATTCATACACATGTAAGTCACCTTCGAATTTGGTGACTCAAAATTGCCTCATAGGTGACCAAAACGCACTACAAAAAAACACTAGGAACTCAAAATCACTAAAATACCCCAAACAAATTCATCTAGAAAAATTAGTGAGATAAATCCTTCCTCAAGTGGTGATGAAAACTTAAATAATTTGAAAAAGCATCGCCTACGGTAATGAACATTGAAACATTCCCGAAGAAGACCTGGGGAGCCCATTTCATGCCCTAACCAAGGAATGAACAACTAAAATTTGGGTCAACCCTATACCTACTATTTGTTTGAATGAAAAAGGGTGATGGGGAGAGGTAAAATCGGCCAAAAGGGGGAGAAGAGTAAGATAGAAGGGATTACCTTGAAGAACCGACCAAAACCAGATGAAATCTAGTGGTATCACTAGAAAAAGAGAGCGTCGAGAGGGATGGTGGTGTGTAAATGGATACAAGGGGGGACAGGAATTGTGCGGCACTAGGGTGGTGAATAGATAAAATGAAAAAAAAAGAGAATAAATAAAATAATGAAAAATAAAAACAAAGATAAAAACAAAATGAAAACCTAAATTTTAAAATAATGGGAAACCACATAGTTTTTTCATGGTTTACCAAACCATATGTTAATCGTACACTATCCACTTCCTAGGATAGGCACCCTCACAGGGTTACTCCTAGTAAAATGCACAGTTGAGAAAACTATGCTCAAACCATGCCACTCAGTACTGTCAAAATACAGAGTCAGACTGCACACTTTCCACATGGTTTAATAGATTGTGTTCAAGCCATGCACCACAGCTCAGACTCACTATGTAACCCACATGGGCATCGCATGGTTGCTACTAACCATGTGGGAAAACTATGAAATAGCTAAAAACCTCAAAAAAATTAATTTTTTAGCCCACCAACTATCAGAGCTCAAACCCACTCTATAAAAATAAAAAATAATCAAAAATAAAAACATCGTGACACCCAAGGTATCACAATCTCCCCACCTTTCCACATTATATCCCTATAAATTCCTGGTAAAATGAATAGAAAAGGAAAACGAAAGGTCTAAATAGGTCATAACCAAAAGAAACACTTGATGCATCTTAACCTCAAGGGAAATGACCAAAATCCTAAAAAATGATCTCTCCAATCAACTAACAAGAATTCGTGTACCCAAGTACTATTGGAATAATAACCTCAAAAAAATCGTATTCAGAACAAGAACCTCTAGAATGTTATCCCCACTATTTAGAGTTCCTATAAAATGGTGGCACTAAAGAGAACTACCAGAATAAATATCCTCTAACAACTAAAAAACTATGAGAGACACATTCTCCAGTAAAAGAAAATCACTTCCACTCCTAAGGAAGAAAGAAACACCAAAAAGATCCTCGAAAGATGACAAGATACCTCACCTTATGTCACGACACATGTGGATGACCTAGTTTTCAAAGCATGGATCACCCCCCCCCCCTACACACACACACACACACACCTACACGGTGCATCCAAACGGCCATAGTCAAATGCTAGCTAGTATACCAAACTCAGTGAGTAGATCAAACACCCTAGTCACTTGATTGTGCACCCAAGGCCTCTCTCATGTTCAAACAATGAGCACCTAAATGACTCAATGAGAAAATGGTCATGAAATCCACAATATCTCAACAATCACAGCTAATACTCTAAAACCGAGATCACATCCACCAAAATAAAGGATTCCCAGATCAACTCACCTCGTCAAACCCAACTAGAACCAATAAGATAGAACTCAAGCTCTATTACAAGGATGGTTGTGTGTCCAATACTCCACTTGGAGTCAGGGTAAGAACTAAATCCAAAGAAACTCTTTCAAACATTATAGGGAATAGAAACAATGGAACTAAACATGGACATTGAAAATCTATTATTCTTAACACAAATCAAATGATTCCTTCTAAATCAAGGAATCAAAAAAATCAATCCATAACAAGGAACAAAAAAAAACTCAAAATAGGCCCACATAATTACACTAAAAGAACATTTATTTGGAAAAATTTATTTTCACCAATGTATTTTTAAAAATAACCCTCCACCAAGGTATTTTCATAAAATCAATCCACCATACTTTGAAACCAAACCACCTTAGTGGAACCCACACATTTCACAAACAAGGAATCCCACATGAAATCCCATTCAAAATTCCATTTCATTTTGAAAACCAAGCACTGAAGGATTCCCATTAAAAGCTCACTTTCCTTTTAAAAACTCTATTTTAAAGGGAGGAAACCATTTTTATAAATCACTTTATAAAACTGAGGAAATTCAATCCTCCCTATTTTTGACAAAACCAAGTTCAAAAATAAAAGTTTTCCTTAAAACCCATTTTTATTTCTTAATCAAGTTTTTTCAAAACTAATCACACAAAAGTACTACACAAGAACCCACATAATAATCACAAAAAAACCACATCCCAAAACACTACTCAATCGGCCTCCAATGTGTAGAAACCACCTTTGGAGAAATCTAGAATCACAAGGAGTCCAAAATAGGCCAATAGAAGAATGAATAGTGTTATGCATACATTGTCCCCATGGTTGGGGGACTATGATCCAACCCTATAACACACTCCATATAAGATGCATGCTTGAACCCATGGTCACCATATAGCTTCTTGAGCCATGTGTTCCAACCATACAGCTCAAGTTCTATTTACTTTACACCCCAAGACCAAGAGAGACCCCCAATATCACACACATGCTCAAGGTTATCAAAACATAAATCACATCAATATAATGAAAACATCCCAAAACAAACTTGAATCCATGATTTAAAACCCAAATTCCCCCCCAGTAACTTGAGTCTTGGGACAAGCAAGAGCTAGCTAGACTCTCCCTTCCCTTAACTCTCAAGATCTGATAGCCTCAGTCTCCCTTCTACCCAAACATCCCAAAATAACATGGGTTATACCAAACCTAGTTCCCATTAGAAACTTAGGCTCTAATACAAATTTATAATGAACTAGACTGGGATTCTATCCTACCCAACACCCAACCCGATTCAACACAAGGCTCAAAGGGAGTTCTTGATCCCCATGGGCGGGAGAATAGAACTTGGGCATCAAAAAAATTAATTTGAGAATGATTTATCCCAAATTAGAGTTTAATCATTAAAAATATATATAAATTCAATAACTAAATAATTAAATAAGAAGAAAATCAAGCTATGAATAAACAAACTAACTAAAAGAAACAGTTACAAGAAAAAAGAAGGGAAAACTAACTAACTCAAGCCAAGACCCAAAACATCTCCACCCAACTCTCCCTCATGCCAACCATGAAGAATAAAATGGGATCCAACTGAGAACCTTGAAAGACATAGGTGTAAGATAAAAATTTTATTCAACCACCATGACCTTCTGAAACTATGAAATAGGTTCCCTAAGGTACGTCATCAATTCTAGTTTGAAAATAAATCTAGAAATTAGGCTTTACATACATAGTCATCTTAAGTAAAAAAGAAATCAAAACCATAGACAAATTCAAAAAAAAATTACTTTTCTTTCTAAAAACTAAACTCACGAATTTGAAAATGAATCCATAGTACAAAGAATTATTAAAACCACACATGCCATTATAATTTATCAAAAACAACCCACATTATTTATTTAAACAAAAAAATAACTTAAAAAAACTTTACAACATGACTCAAATAAACATCCAAGTCTACTTAGGCACAACATGATCAAATATCCAAAAAGGCATGGAAAATGATGACATAATCATCCACAAATACTCAATAAACACAATGGTCATAACACATCTCAATTCATCATGTCTAACATGAAACTAATAAAATACATCAAGGAAAAAAAATACCATCCAAGGAGTAAACATCTCATTACCCCTTCGGTTATTCAGCCTATCTAGAGCCTGCTAAAAATACAACAACTCAATGCGCTGCTGCAGGTGGCCTGTTCTGAACTGATACATGTCATTTGGAAGGCCCGCAACAATTCCATTCATCGCAAAAAAGGGTTCAATGCAGCCCAGGCCTTCAATACTATCCTGGTGGCCAAGAAAAATGCCAACTCACGAATCAAGGAGGTTTGTAACAGCTCGGTTAGGGAATTCATGATTCTCAGAAGATTAAGGGTCGTGGGTTGCTACCCCAAACCTAGGGGCATGTTGGAGGTGATGTGGACCGACCCATTCAATGGTTGGTTGAAATTTAACATGGATGGAACTTCCAAAGGTAACCCTGGACCATCCGGATATGGGGTTATATTTAGGAATCAACATGGGGAGGTTGTGGAATGCATTTATGGCCCATGTGGGCACACCACTGCTCTAGAAGCTGAAATGATGGCACTCATTAACGCAGTGGATATTTATTGCCAAAGATAATGGAACAACATTTGGTTCGAATGTGATTCGGCCATGCGTGTTGATGCCATTAGAACCGGGAAAATCAGATTGGCATGTAAGCTGGAAGGTAAATCGATAAATTGTATTGACAAAATATCCTCCCTCAACTACTTCATCACGCATACCTTTCAGGAGGCGAACTACATTATGAATGGCCTTTCAAACAAAGGGGTGTTAGAAGAGAGGGAAATATATATCAACACCATTCCTAGTGACTTGGTCCTACTTCTTGCTAGGGAAAAATGTAAAATTTCTGGTTTTCGTCTTGTGTAATGTTTGTTTTAATCAATTTTAGAGCTCCATGCTCATATTTATTTAAGAAAATCTCAGGTGATATGGAATGCCACATCCATCCATGTGAGAGCTAATCAAGTACCCAAGTGAAATGGTGGGCCAAGTAGGGTGTGAGTACAACTCAGTAGGCCACCACCAACGGTGTCTATAGAAAATACCATTCATTAGAACGGTGTATAAAAATAAATAGTGGAATAAAATAAATAGTACAACAAAAATAATACAAGACAAGGAAACAATAGGTCATATAATACCCACTAACCCAAGGTCTCTAAGGTGACACTTAGGCCAAACAAACATGTAATAATATAAACTAGTCATATAAAGGGTAACATAGTAGGTACATATTGAAAATGTCATGGGTATCCACTCTTTTCTCAACTCAAGAGAGCATAAAGCTACACCCACAGGGCCTATCCAAAGTACCTAAACCATGAGGCCCAATAAATTCAATCTGGCGTCTAAATCAAATATCCACATTAAAATGTAACTTGGATGGAACCTTTGTCTTGAACCTAACCATATACCAAACTATCGGTACCAATACCAAATACCGAGTCTATAGAACCCGTCACAAAAATTAGTAGTGCATAGAGCCTCAGTCTAGCCTCCATATATATATACAAAGTTGGTTCCTAGAGCATCAGTTTTTTCCAACCCAAAGAGAAGGAGCATCAGTTCAACATCCTTTTCCCACATGGAATTCCATCATTACCCAGAGCCTCAATATGACGCATTATCCATGAAGTATACTATCAGTTCCTATAGAGCCTCAGTCTGACACTATCTCAGTAGCATACTTCTTGTGCCTATATCCTTAGTCCAGCACCAAAACCCTTCATCAAAACCATCTTGGTTGAAGAATCAGTCCAACATCTAAACCACATATCAATTCCATCATTCCATAAATCCAACGTGGATTTTTCATGACTCTTCCAACCATACCCAACCATTTATCACATCACAAACATCAATTAAATAGATAAAAAATCATTATATACTAACTTGATGGTTCAACAAGGGTCAACCACATAACATCACAAGTTTCAATAGGGACTTCTCTAATACCACATACATTTTGAAATACCTTTCTAAAAAAATCTAAAATTTCAAAAACAATTCCAAAAGGAAGCATAAAAACTTCCAATCACAACTATATAAGTCAAGGGAAACTCTATTTGCACTTAATAAAACAAAATCACCCCTTTAAACAAGGAAACACGTTGAACATAAAAAGAGAGCCAATTTAAAAAATCATTTGGCCTAAAGACCAAGGATCAAGTGAATTTTACAATGAAAACCCTCATTGTAATTTTTATCAAACATGAGGAATGTGTAAAACTCCATTTAAGAACTAAGTTCCACTACATAATGCAATTCACCCACTCTTTCTAAGTAAAAACCCACCCGGAGTTTCAAAACATTACAAAACCACCCTCTAATCATGGGTATTATTCTTTAAAAGCCAAAACAAGGCCCAAGGCCATCTAATTCCATAAAACCACTTTTAAAGAACCCACCATGGAATTTTCATAAGGGATAAACGACACTCCCATTTTAAAACACCATTTGAAATAAAAGTAAAAACCCCATTTTTAAATAATTTGAGGTCAAGACCTCAATTTAAAACCAAATTTCTTTTAAAATATGATTTTTACTCAATGAAGACCAAACTGGGTCAAAACCCATCACCCAACTTTAAAACCATTCAAAAATCCCAAGTAAATTTCATGAAAAACTTAATATAACTAAATATTACAATTTAAATCATAAAATGTGGAACACACTAAACCAACCATTTATTCCAAGCCCAAGGAACAAAAAAATGGGTTCAAAATGATTATAAGGCCATCACATATACTTATACATGCACAAAAAAGAAATTAAAAAGGAACAAAGATATTATAATTCCAAAATACATGAATTTCATAGTGAAACCTACCTTAAAGAGAAGAGTACCAAGACGGAACACTTTGGAACTTTATGCCTCCATCAGTGACCACTCGAAGCTACTCTTCCCCACCTCTAAGTATATAATCCTTAAAATATATATAAGGACACATATCCCCTATATACATATTTACATGGACATTAATATGCACAAGGGGATCCTTACATATATTCTTATATATGAATATACATGTTTAAACTTACACACGTATTCATTTTTCATATAAACATAAGCACACTTATCCCCAATATATATATGCATGCCTCCATTGGTGAATATATATATAATGGGGTAACTTACATATATATATTCCAACCTATGAATACATAGGTACGTCACCTTCAAATATGGAGACTTGAACACACCTCAAGGATGAGAAAAACACACTACAAAAAAATACTAGGAACTAAAAAACACCAAAAATAGAAAAAAAAAATGAGATAGACAAAGAAGTGGGAGAAATACTACCTTAAGAAGTGATAGAAAACTAAAATGATCATAAATGCATCGCCTTTGGTGGTGAACACTAAAACACACCCAAAGAAGACTTGAGGAGCCCATTGTACACCCTAACCAAGAAAGAACAACAAAAGTTTAGATCAACCCTAACCCTAGGGTTTAGTCTAATAGAAACAGATGACAAGGAAGGGTAAAATCATCCAAAATAGGGATAATAGTATGAGATAAGGGATTACCTCAAAGAACTGACCAAAAAAAGAAATAAATCTAGTGGTATCACTGAAATAAGTGAGGGTAGAGAGGGAGGGTGGTGCATGGTTAAAGAATAAGGGGAATGGAATCATGTGATTCTAGGGAGGATAAGATAGGAAAAAAAAAGAGAAGAAATAAAATAAGGAAAAAAGAAAAACAAAAAAAAATGAATACCTCAATTTCAAAATATTGGGAAACCGAATTGTTTTCACACGATTAACCAAATCATGAGTAAACCTTGCACTATCCACTAGCTAGTCCAGGTACCGTCACATGGTTACTCCTAGGTAGAGGCATAGTTAAGAAAACCATTATTAAACCGTGTCACTTGGCACTGTCAGCTTATAGAGTTAAACCAAATGCTTTTTTCATGGTTTAATAGACTATTATAAATCCATGTTCCACACATTAGACTCACCTAGTCACCCTCATAGGAACTTCATGATTAATACTAACCCTATGTTCTAACCATGAAACAGCTGAAAAGCCTAAAAAATTAAATTTTTAGGCCCAACTACTACTAGTGATCAAAATTTCTCTATAACAAGATAAAATAATCCAAAATGAAAATATTTTGACACCCAAGGTGTCACAACATTGATACTACTAAAAGAAAAAAACAATTCCATATTTTCACTATTAAATATCTGAACTATTACCTCTCTCTAGAGGAATTTTACACAAATATTTTCATTGAGTAAATTCACCACCTAAAAATGAGTAATTAAAAAATTCTATAAGGATATTGAGTTAAAAATTGGTGTGTGAAATAAGAATATAATTTAATAACATCAAATATTTCTATGTCAATCTCTTAATTTCATAACCACATGAAACTTGATCTTTTAATTCCTTCAAGAAATCTTTTGTTATCTTAACCACACTTATTCAAGATAATTAGTGAATTATCATTAAAGTACCAAGTGTGTGATTCATAATATATATTTGATCAATTTATATAATTTTTTCATGATTAACATTTGATACCACTTGATATCCATGATCATTCCTTCCTTAATAGGGTTTCCCCTTTTTTGGATAGGCTTAACAACCTTAAGATTCCCATCACCAACTCTCATTGAATCACTTATATTCTTGATACCAAACATTTAGATAATATTAAAAAGTGGGAAACCATTTATTAGTTATGAAACATTATTTCCAATAAATTTTGGCATCCTAAAAAATTTAGTTGGTACCATATTGTTAGCACGTGAAAAAACAAACATGAATTCCATGAACATTGTTGATTCTTCTCTTGAGTTGTATTATCCTTATTTTTTGGTATGATACCACTTGATTTATGTCATGATATCATTTTTTGATCACCCAAGATGGTTTTATACCATTGGATATATCCAATAAAGATTTAACAACACTTTAATTCCAGATCAAGCTCTACATCATTGGAATTTCTTCATCACAACATAAAGTTATTAATTCTGATTTTAAATCAAAGGTGGTTATTCGACACCACTTATTGAGTTAGATAGGGCCTTGATACCATTTTATATTTTTTTTCAGGCTTGATACCAAATATGAACTACAATCACTCTGACCCATCTTGTTTCATTTATATCCTTTCATCAAAATCACACCCCATGAATTATATCTCCCACTTAAATATACATCACTTAAAACAATAGTTAAAAACATTTAAACACATTGGGAGATGGGAACTTCCTATACATCCTCAATTTAATTATTTTTGTTGGTATTAGTGAACCAATCCTTTTCTTTCAACTTTATTACAATACTTATTAGTGGTTATTATTCAAACACCACTTGTATAAAATTCACTTTAGATGTATACTTTATAGTCTTCCATATTATTTTTCTTGGGATTTATATTAATTATGAGATGATCCCCACTTGTACATGTTTTATCCTTTTATGTACCATTGTTTCATATTTCTTCATACTTCATGTCATGAACCATCCCGAGTTGACCCTAAACCGGTCACCCAGGACAGCCCACGACAAGTCCCGAGAGGCGTTCTCGATCCTCTTGGGATGGTGACAATCACCGATGGCATCAATAGAGTACAAAAGGGAACAATTTATCACAAATATAAATAATAAAACAAATATAGGAAAGAAACGTACATCCCAAAATATATTTACATAAAAATGTTAACTGAATGTTACTTATACAAGAAACCGAAAGTACAACAAAACCAACAACTCAACCAACCAAACCTGACAACCAACTAACTCCATGTGACCCCACTGTTCACTCTTAAACACAGTGATCTTGCATCTCCTAAGGTGGTAAAACTCAAGCTGAAACCTACACAAGGGCTAAAAAAAGAAGAAGACTATAGGCATGAGTATTAAAACTCCATAGGTTAGCCCGATATTCTATTCCCAATGCACTTCCTTTAAAATAAAAGAAAAATCAATTCAAAATTTAAAATACAAGATATAAAATTATGTTTTTCAAATGAGGATCCATGCAATAATAATGCCAACAAGGCTGTACCCAAGTGGTACAGGCTCCTGCTTGGCATCCAAATGACCCGGGTTCAAATCCGGGTAGGGATGAATTTCCGGGGGTACTGTAGCAGGGCACTGTAGCGGGGCACTGTGGCAGACACTGTAGAAGTGGTGGAACTGTAGCGGCGGAAGCACTGTAGTGGTGGAGGAACTGTTGCAGGATACTGTAGCGGCGGCGGTACTATAGCAGGTACTGTAGTTGCTCAAGGTACTGTAGTAGTACTGTTCACAGAGGGTCCTTTGGGCCAAAAAATGGGCTTTCAAGCCTTTTATTCAGGACACTTGGCCTTGGGCCTTCGGGATATGTATTGGGTATACCTCTACCCTCTAAATAGATCTTTGATTTAATAATAAATTGAGGCTTCGGCCCCAACCTTTAAAAAACATGCAATAATAATTATCAGACAAAAACTTGCATGTTTTATAAACAAGAATGCTAGTAACAATTTTTCAAAGAGGTGCAACTTCAAAATGAAAATAGTTTTGAAGAGGGTTTCTTTAAAGAAGGTAAAATTTTAAATAAAATACACACTCTACTGAATTTACCAACTAAGAACACCGTATGTTGATGGTGAGTACAAAATATCCAATGAGCACAAGTCTCGGGAACACCCCTATGCACTAGTTCGTTGTGGGCCCCAGGTACCTCGTATCACAGTATAAAAGTAACCATAAAGAATATCCATTATCATGAAAAAGATCCACTAGTATGAGAATCATCCATAACCTAGTAGTCCCTAACATCATCATAATCATAGTTTAGTTAGTGTTGTCATTGTCAAACTTTCTACATGAAACAGGGACAAAACCCCTCCGAATCACTAGCATACTAGTACATGTCTGCCCACCTAGATACCCGGGTTTTCCCTTACTATGATCAAACAAGTTAAACATATATAAAATACCATTTTCTCAAGAATATTCCATTTAAAAATCATACACACATCAAATAGGCCACACACATGTCTCACATTTCCTTCACAGGTCAATAAACCACCTAAATTTTCATAAAATAATTTTAAGAAGTATAATGAGGCCTTACACATAAAATCCATTCAAAAATGCTCTTTTAAGGCCAAAAACCCATAAATACCATATCAAAACATATTTTTAAACACAAAAACCAATTAATATATCAATTTCATGGACCATAAAATGGCCCCAAAATATAGAACATGAAATACACATAGAAACCATTTTTACAAGAAAAAAATGTCAAACGGGAATTTAAGCCTTTCTCAAAACTAACATTTGACAAAGGTATGCATTTCACTTTTATTAAGGAGGTGTATAAACATCATTTACAACATAATACCACTTTAATAAATCCCTTAAAACACTCAGGTTATATATTCAAAACACAACCATTTTTATAAGGATGTGAAATGGTCCATTTTTCGGCAACTCGGGCCAAAACATGTTGTAAACCAAAACCCATTTATTTTTAAAACAAAATCCACATTGTAAATACATATAAGGAACCAAAAATACAATTTTTCATGATTCCAATGAATTTATAAATCCAAACAAATAATTTTTTAAATCACACTTAACACATAAAATCCAATTGGGTAATTTACCGAACACATGACATGCACTTTTAAACAAAACATTTTATTTTAAGCACTTGAAAAGGAATAAAACACCAATTTAATTCCATATTTTATTAAATATACTGAAAAATGTTCAAAATACTATAAACCATGTCTTAAACCTTGCAAACTAGGTGCGAAAGATAATGAAACATTTAAACAAACACTTGGTGTGCACTTTTATGACAAAACAACACTACCTTTCACAAAACAAGGCTTAAACAATCATTTTTCACACCAATAAAATTATAAAATGTCTTAAAAACAATAATAAACATATATATTAGGTGCAAAAAATAATAAAATGATGAAACTTAAATGATAAAGGCATGTGTAGGGGATATCCTACCTCAAATCCTTGGCTTAATGGAAACGCACACCCGATATCACCATCTGAGTCTTTATAAACCCCAAACCTATTAATACCAGCCCCAAACAAACAAAACCCCCCATAAAAATAATTGGATAACATAAACCCAGGTTTATCATGACTATAGGATAATAGAAAACCATGAAATAATGAAAGGGGGAGGAAGAGGGAGGAGAAATGAGAAGGAATCTCACCTTGGAAACTAGAAAACTCTTCGTCTTATCTTAGATATGCACACTTATAGGAAAGGTAATGGATTTAAACTCTTTTTAGAGGATACTAAGTTTTTTAAGAACCCGGGAAAGAAGATTTTTGGCAAAAATACTATGAATTGAATGATTTATGAATGAGACAAATTACCTTTGGCAAATCTGAACGATTTGAGAAACATTGAGAATTTTTGACCTAATACGAGACTAATATGAGATCCAAAGAGGGAAAATGGAACATGGGGGTAATCCTAGGGTTATTTTACTCTAGTTGGAGGTAGAATCACAGAAAATTATAAAAAAAATGAATAATATATAAAAGAAACAAATTATTTTTTTTAAACTGGAAATGGGCCAACGAGTTGGCCCAATACCTAAATAAATAACCCAAATTCACCATGCTTATGAATTTATAAGGGGTCCAAAAGGATATGGTGGTTTGAATATATTAGTGAAATAAAATTGGGAAGTTTAATTATTGAAAAATGTTGAAAAATGAAGGATTTATAAAATAAACAAAATTGGTTTTTAAATCTGGAAATGGGCTCACAGTTGGCCCAAATCATGAAGTAACCACCCTTTTCTCTAAAACTCCCAAACAAGATATAGGGAACACATTGTTGGATGATTAAAAATATATGGATGTTCAAAAATAAAAATTAATCTCACCCAAAACCCAATAAAATGATCGTGATTTTCAATGAACCGGATCAAAACCAAGACATGAAAAGAAAAAAAATCAGGTGTGATAATTCTCCCCACCATTAAAGCTTTCCGCCCCCAGAAATCCATAACATTTTACAGCTGACAGAACAAAACCTAAGAATGTATTATCAAAATGATCCAAACTCTCAAGAAAATTAAATACCATTTACCATCAATGGAACTTAATCCTCTTCTCCAAAAAAAACACCAACTCACAACCACTTCCTGAGAATCAAAAGAAAGATCAAGCCACCACCTGTACAACCAATCTAAGAACCAGACTGTTGATCTTTCTCTCAATGAATCCAAAGATCACCCAAATCAAATTTCACTCATGAAATCAAATTAATAGGGGGGAGGCTAGAATGGTATCCCCACCATTAAATAACAACTACCATCCAAAAAATACATAAAGGAAAGATCTTTGAGACCCGTAGTGGGTCTCCCCATCATTAAAGACCAACTGAAAATGAACAAAAAATAATTAAACATGAATTATAATTGGGTATCACTCGAAAAAGTCCACAAAAACTCTCCCACAACAATCTACAAACCCAATTTAAGAGTGTTACAAAATGAACATATAAACCACCCACTCCTGAATAGAGGGGACAAGAACTGGGCCAACACTTTCTGCACGGATCCAGACCTCCACAACTCAGGGAGGGAAGGAAAGGGGACCCAATAATTAGGCCACTTAAACCACAAAATAAACAAAGGAATTATGCAACACTATCCACCTACAAATAGGTAAAACCAAGACTGCACCCGATTTATATAGGTGGTCCACACAAGGACATTGATTAGAAACCCACATCTATGAAGGCATAACCATAGACACTCTATGAGGGGTAAGTCCACCACACTCATTGAGACAAGAGGAAATTCACAATTATGAGTAAAAATAATAGATTAGAAACATACTTACCAAAATGGTTGAGGAAGAAGCCTAGTCGAGATCTCCACACCTCTGGCAATTTCCTGACTGCGTGAAAAGCATCACTCTAAGGCCTAGGGCTAGAGCCCTAATTCTTGAAGCATTTGTTGCACCACAGTCAGGTGATAAGGATTACACTACTCAAAAAAAACTCACTTTGTCAACAACACACCTTCATATAAATAGGAAATCATAGATACATAGCACAATTCTCTCTCACTCTGAAAGAGGAGCAGAATGGAAAAGGAATACGGTGAAATAAATAAACATCACTGAACACAACTGTTATGTCCAAAAGAATTATCATGACCTGAAAGCACTTTAAATCAATCCCAAACAGATCTATATTTCAACAAACAGGCCTAGGAATCATCTAAATAGGTGTATTTAACATTTTAAATTAATCCTTAGGTTGATCAATAGGAAGGTTTTCCAACAGAGAACTATCCATGGCCACATCACAACATCCAACACATCTTTAGAAACCCACTGAACATTACTCCAAAACCGAGACACCGACAAGATCCCATCTCATGACATAACAAGAGTATGACTTCCATATCACAAGGAAGCATACTAAATAAACAAATATTTTAATACATAGAAAAAACTAGCCCCAGAACCCTCAGTTTATAAACAAATACCACAATGTTTTATCTCAAAACACTTTTGAAAAAAACAATCTAACTTGGTGGATTTCCACATTAACAAATGGTGTTTCATCAAGTCTCACACACATGCACATTTCCTTGCCACCCCAGGCACCCAACCACCATGTCATATAGGCCATACTTCCAGATATCAATAAAACCATGCATGTGATCACCCATTAAAACACCAAAGTCTAAAACAAAATAACATCATTCCAAAAATCATGTACCTTCCAAAGGAACACTAAACACCAAGTCAAAACCCTTTTCAGATTTCACAAAAAAAATCACACTTTATCTAGAACCATTTAATTAAAAACCTACCCATTTTCATTTTTAAAACTTTCAAAAAAACCAAGCTACTCCAAACAACCCCTTCCCATTTTCTAAAATTCAGCAAGGTATATTTTTATAATCTGATGTCCATTGAGAGAAATACCCTTTATAAGAAAACATTAACCACTCAAAACCAATTTCTAAAACCAATTCATCAAATTCAAACACTTTTCAACATCCATAAACACACCATTTAAAACAAAGGTTCAAATCACCTTAAAATGATTCACACTTTCAAAATATTTTATTCCAACAAACAACAAGTTTAGATTAGGGATAATCCAATCCTTTTAAATCATTTACACTTCCTCTTAAAAAAAATTCACAAAAACACAACCTTCCAAAACCATTCTTATGTTTAATTTTTGAAAACACCTTTTTACACTTTTCAAAATCCAATCGTTCCTTAAAAATCCATTTCCAAAATTCTCACACAAGGATTTTCAAAACAAAATTCAGAATTTAAGAAAGGTCCAAGAGAACCACAAATGGGAACTAGTGTTAGTGGATGACTTGACCATATGTTTGGAATCCATATGTCAAACACAACACCAACACGGAGGAACTTATTAGAACCATTCCCTAGATCCACATGGCCTTCCAGGCCCTTTGAGATCACAGAGGCCATTAGTCAGACTCCCCCTATCATATCCCAACACTAAACAATCAACAAGAACAAAAGACACTAATAAAAATGGACTTCCTGTGGAAACCCAAGGATCAAAATGAGAAAGAGTTTGCGATGATCTTCCCTCACTTGCCCCTAAATTCCCAAAAATCCTACTCCATCTACCTTAACATCCAAAAAATAACAAAGGAACTCTAAAAATAAAGGTTTGATAAGATCTGACCTCCTCGAATACTATTTTGTCACAAACCAGCCCGAGTCGACCCTGAACCGGACACCTAGGTCAGCCCGCGACAAGTCCCGAGAGGCATTCCCGATCCTCCTAGGATGGAGAAAAGAACCGAGGGCATCAATAGAGTACACAAGGGAACGATTTCTCCTAAATACAAAAAAATCAAACAAATAGTGTAAAGAAACAGACATCCCAAAATACATTTACATAAAAAATTGAACTGAACATTATTTGTACAAGAAACCAAAAGTACAACTAAACCAACAACTCAACCGACCAAACCTGACAACCAACTAACTCCATGTGACCCCACTAGTCACTCTCTAACATAGTGATCACACATCACCCAAGGTGATCAAAATCAAGCTGAAACCTTCACAAGGGATAAAAACAGAAGAAGACTATAGGCATGAGTATTAAAACTTAGTAGGTTAGCCCGATATTCTATTCCCAATGCACTTCCTTTAAAATAAAATAAACATCAATTTAAAGTTTTAAATACAATATATAAAAGTATTCTTTTCAAATAGGGTTCCATGTTATAATAATTATCAAACAAAAACTTGCATGTTTTATAAACAAGAATGATAGTAACAATTTTTCAAAGAGGTGAAACTTCAAAATAAAAATAGTTTTCAAGAGGGATGCTTCAAAGAAGGTAAACTTTTAAATAAAACACAAATGCTGATGCATTTACCAACTAAGAAAAATTTATGCTGATAGTGAGTACAAAATATCCAATGAGCACAAGTCTCAGGAACACCCCTAGGCACTAGTTTGTTGTGGGCCCCAGCTACCTCGTATCTCGGTGTAAAAGCAACCACAATGAATGTCCATTATCATGCACACAAGACACTAGTAGGAGAATAATACATAACCTAGTGTTCCCCAACATCATTATCACCATATTTTAGTTAGTGTTGTCATCGTCAAACTTTCTATGTGAAACAGGGACAAAACCCCTTTGGATCACTAGCATACTAGTACATGTTCACCCACCTAGATACCTGAGTTTTCCCCTTTTGTGCTCAAACAAGTTACAAATATATAAAATAAATTTTTTTAATGACGGTTAAATTTAAAAATAATACACACATCAAACAGTCCACACACATGTCTCACATTTCTTTCATGGATCATAAACCACTTAAATTTTCATAAAACATTTTCAAGAAGTATAACAAAGCCTTGCACATAAAATCCATTCAAAATGATCTTTTAAGGAAAAAACTCATCAATACCATATCAGAACATATTTTTCAGACCCAAAACCAATTAATAAATCAATTTCATGGACCATAAAATGACCCCAAAAGATAGAACATGAAATACACATGGAAACCATTTTTACAAGAAAAAAATACCAAACAAGCCTCTAAACCTTTCTCAAAACTAAAATTTTACAAAGGTATGCATTTAACTTTTATTAATGAGGTGTATATATACCATTTACAGTAGAAAATAACTTTCATAAATCCATTATAACACTCAGGTTTTATATTCAAAACACAACCATTTTTATAAGGATGTGAAACGGGCCATTTTCTAGCAACTCGGGCCAAAACATGTTGTAAACCAAAACCCATTTGTTTGTAAAACAAAATACACATTGGAAAGGAATATAATGACCCAAAAATACCATTTTTAATGCTTCCAATTCATTTATAAATCCAAAAATAATAATTTTTTAAATCACACTTAACACATAAAATCCAACCAAGCAATTTACCAAACACATGGCATGCACTTTTAAACAAAACAATTTATTTTAAGCACTTGAAAAGGAATAAAACACCAATTTCATTCCATATTTTATTAAAGATACTGAAAAATGTTAAAAATAACATAAACCAAGTTCTAAACCTCAAAAACCAGGTGCGAAAGATAATGGAACATTTAAACAAACACTTGGTGTGCACTTTTATGACAAAACAACACTACTTTTCACAAAACAAGGATTAAAAACCGTTTTTCACACCAAGAAAATTATCCAAGGGATTAAAAACAATAATAAACATATATATAAGATTTTAAAAACAATAAAATTATGAAACTTAAATGATAAAGTCATGTGCAAGGGATATCCTACTTTAAATCCTTGGTGTAATGGAAATGCACACCCAATATCACCATCTGAGGGTTTATAAACCCTAAACCTATGAATACCAACCCCAAAAGAACAAAACCACCATAAAACATCATGGTATAACATAAACCCAAGTCTATAATTACTATATTAGAATATAAAACCATTAAATAATGAAAGGAGGAGGAAGAGGGAGGAGAAATGAGAAGGAATCTTACCTTAGAAACCAGAAAACTATTCATCTTCCCTTATATCTGCACCCTTATAGGAAATTTAATGGATTGAAACTCCTTGGAGAGGATAATAAGGTGTTAAATAACCAGTTAAAGAATATTTGTTAAAAAAATAGTACAAATTGAATTATTTATGAATGATACAAATTACCTTTCTAAAATCTGGATAATTTGAGAAACATTGAGAATTTTTTCCCTACTCCACGACAAATATGAGCTCCAAAAAGGTAAAATGGAACATGGGGGGTGTGACTAGGGTTCTTGGTCTCGATTGGGAGGTCTAATAACCTAAAATTATAAAAAAAATGAATAGTATATAAAAGAAACAAATTATTTTTTAAAAACTGGAAATGGGCCCATGGGCTAGCCCAATACCTGAATAAATAACCCAAATTCACCATGATTATGAATCTATAAGGGGTCCAAAAGGATATGGTGGTTTTAATATATCAGTGTAAAAAAATTGGAAAGTGTAATGAGTGAAAAAAATTGAAAAATAAGGATTTATAAAAGAAACAAATTTGGTTTTTAAATCAGAAAATGGGCTCACAGTTGGCCCAAATCATGAAGTAACCACACTTTTCTCTAAAACTCCCCAACAAGATATGGGTAACCCATGGTAGGATAATTAGAAATATATAGAAGTTCAAAAATCAAAATTAATCTCACACAAAATCCAAGAAAAAAGGATCAGTATTTCCAATGAACCGGATCAAAACCAAGACATGAAAAGAAAAAAAATCGGGTGTGACACTTACTCCACTATAAGAGGGATCTTCCACTAGTCTTTACTTATTACCTTATGGTATATTTTTTGAAACCACTAAGGAATTATTCATGTATATCCTCTTCAATTTCCATTATAATCACTTCAAAATTATTTTTCCTTCATGAGTCATTTTTGAAATTTTCATCCAACTTTCTCATAGCTAGAGTAGCTTCCTTTAATTTTATTTAAAAAAATCCATTATTTCAAAGGGGGTTCCATGAGTAATCAATTATTGGTTCTTGGTTAACCTTTTATTGAACTCCATAATTTATTTCCTTATATATATTAAATCTATTCTCTATCTTAATATATTTTATTTAGGTGAAAAAAATTCTTATCTATCATAGGAATGGAGGATTTCCTTATGACTCCTTTACCTCCTCTTTACTACAATTTATACCCACATGTACATGGTTAGAATAAACAAAACATCTATGGTTAAATTAATACCTTGTTTAGTAATTTATTAGTTGATATGGTGATGTGGAAGAATTTCTTCAACCTTTAGTCCCCTGGTCTTCTAAATACACACTCATAGGGTGCCTCAATATTCCATGATAGTATCACTTGACAGCTACATTCTTCTGAGATTCATCTATTCCAAATTTTCCAAGAATATTTCTAGTACTCACTGATTCTATATTTTTAGTCTTTTGTACCCTACTTATTAATGTTTTAAAGAGAGGATTTCATACATTCTCATTTCACATATAGTACTTCAACTTTAATTCAAGATCTTTGATCATCATATCCTTCTCCTTTATATGAGAATCCATATTTTTCTACCTTAATCCAACTTCATTTTTGGATTTTATCCTTTCTTCATGTTGTGTTTTTAGAGGTATAATGTTAGTTTTTATTTTTTTCTCCATGTACATTTTTTTCCAACTTTGTGTGAAAGTTATTCAAGTAGATCACTTTGGTCCTTCATTTTTTCACCCATACTCATGATGCCTTCATTAAAGTACACCTCTACTTTATCCATCCTTTTATTCTCAAAAAAATCATCCATGAATAAAAAATCCAATCCTTCCCTAATATCTAATTGATTCACCTTCTTTTATAGTGTTTGGATCTCATATTGGTTGTTTCATGAACATTATACAAATTTATGACTTGAAATCATTTCCATGACATTATTAGAATCTAAAAATACATAAATATCCAAGGGTGACATGGAATTTTCCTATTTTAATAAAATATCCAAAGCATTATTAGATCATATTTAACAATAGAATTAGAATTTTTAACCTCATTTTGAGTGTTTCTTCTCTTTGTATTCTTCTTCTTATTCCTCTTTTTCATACCTTTTAACATAAGGAATTCTTCACTATATTTTTAGGATGATACCTTTATCTCTATTACCTCCCTTGTATTCTATTAAATAATTTTTAAAGTCATCTACATATCAACTGAAATATCATAATGATAGGTGTTCTTTCATACCTCATTGGATAAAATTTAGTCAAGATCTTCTTTATTCGTGAATTTCCAATTATTTCATTATGCTTAATCAAATCAATATCATGGAATATATTATCCACAAACTCCTTTCTACAATCCCATAGGAAAATAAGCATCATTTTTTTCCAAGCATCAAAGTTAGTACAATGAAAAAATGGAGGCTTTACAATTTAATACATGTACACAAAAAATAAAAAAAATATATTTAGATACTAAACTTCAAATTAAAACCTTTTGTCTATGATACAACTTATTGGGACCAAAATAAATCATTATACCCTAATAGGGGGTGAATTAGGGTTTACACTAAATTATTATTTTTTGCTTATTTTAGTACCTAAGTCCATTTGGATCTTGGTCCCTCATTGGAAGGAAAAAATTTAATCTATATATTTATATTGAATTTAATCTCACAAAATTTAAAATATGAATAAAAAAACTGAAACACAAGAACAAAAAATGATTTTAATTGTTTCACTACTAAGGGATAACCCAAGAATCATGCACATGGTGATGTGTCGGTGTACTAGAATCCATTGTACACTCTTTTTGTGGGTGTATGTTCCCAAGTCACAATCACTTTTTGAAAATATGGACATCCTATATAAGGTTTTGGAAAGTCTCGTTATCAATATAAGGTCCAATACCTCTTCTTCTCCTCTGAGAACTACTTTGGTGAGTGAAATTTTAGTCTATATACATGAGGGTATCTTAATATTCATCATGTAACTTTACTTGCATCGTACCTCTATATTTGATACTTATTTAAAGTACATATTTTTTTATCTTACTATATTTCAATTCAAAATGATAATTTCTACTAAATGTTATTTTTAATCAATTTCCCTCCATACAATAATAGTAGAAACACTTATTCCTCCAGATGAAGGTAATTCTATGCTAGAATTACCTTATTTTGATCCTTCTTCAACAACTAGATATGGAAATGAAAATACTTTTTATTTTCCATCTTGTCTCTATAAACTAGATTTAGTAATGAACAATGCCACTTTATTTCTTCCTCTATAAAATATATGTTAATATTTTCAGGCTCTTCTATTTTATAAAATAGCTATAAACATTTTTATAAAGTTTGTTCAAGTATCCAAACCTTAATTTGATGGTTGGGATTCATAATATTTCTTTATATTATGTATGATCATTACATTTTAAATACATGTTATAATTTGGTCATAATGTTCAAATCAAACAGAGTTAATGTCTCACATTTTGTTCCATATCTTCCTCATTTAAAATTCCATCAAAATTTTCCAAATTTTCTAGAAATAACCTATTCATGGATTGAATTACTCACTATGGCGTGATCTACCACTTTGTTATCTTGATAATGGTGTGATATCATTCATTATAGTATGATTCTTAGACAATAATCGATCCATGAAATTTGTATAATATCTCATATTTAATTCCTTGTAATATCATGGTGTGATCCTTTGTCACTTATCAATCCTAAAAACATGTCATAGCATGACATACTCACTCACAGCATAGGAGTATCTAAATAAGTAGAACCATTGAAATAAATTTATGTATCTTTAAATAATATGAATTCTTCCCATGGTGTGAAAACATTTACGACTAACAACATTACCAATTGTATTATATTATTGATAATGTATGTCATGATTTGTGGCATGATACTTTTCCAAATTGGAAAATTCAAGACTCTTACATATTCCTCCTTGAGGACTCTTACATATCAGTTTCTTGATCCTAGTTTCTATTAAGTATGATCCAAATCTACTCTTATATATTCCTATGTAGATCAGCACTTTCCTATTTTTTAAAGTGTGGCCTAGTTACCTTTATGTATTAAAAAATTTTCATTTTATCGAACATACTCTTCTCAAGGAAAGGTGACTCTTATTTTTCACTTCATATTACCATTAATTATCAAAGTTATTTTTTTTTCTTTTTCAAAATTTCATGTTTGGATCAACACTTCTATATTTTTTCCTAATAAGCCATATATTTGGTAATTTTCTAATTCTAAAGAATTCAAAGTCTTTGTAACCTTTACCTATTATCCTATATTACTCTTACCTATTGGCCTAATTATCTTTATATATCAAGAAATTTCCAAATTCTTAAAACTCTAAAAAAAATTACTTTTATATATTTCCCTAGATTACTCCTATGTATTATGCAATTTATTTTTATTTATTTGGAATTTTATAAATATTTAAAATAAAAAAAAATAACATTTAGAATATAATACATATGAACCTTATCCAATCGTATTTCAACTATCTCAGCCTTCTCCAAAAATATTTAAAAATACCTTCCAAAATAAATTTTGGACTTCCAATTGATAAAATTTATTCTCTGAACTTTTTAATTATATAATTCCCAAACATAAAATATATGGAGCACACAACCAACCCATACACTACCAGAATCAACTTATAAATATAAACTACCAGATAAATTCCTTAACTTCCAATTTACTTATAGGATAGCTTCATCTCCTATTTTATAATAACTTACATAACATTAAATTATTCAAAAACTTTCAGAATTCAAATTACTCATATTCTAGAATAACTACAAATCCAAAAAAACTTATGGAACAATAGATTCCTCAAAATCCAAATACTTTTATAACACTGTTATAAATTCAACAACCTTAACAATTATTTTCAATAAATCCAACACACAAACTGTTGGAACACGTATCTTTTCTTAGAGAGACTATAACCTTTAATGGAGGATGTGAGTTGAGTATCTTTAGTATTTTTAATTCTAGATTCCATATACCCCTATGAAGGGGAATGTTGTATAAAATAAAAAGAGTATAAATAATTAGGTGTAAGTTTTATAGGTGGTTAATAGTGAGTGCCAAATTTTGAGAATCTTTACTAAGATGCACCTTGATTTTTAGGAATAATTGGGTAGGGTGACCTTATTGTCTCTAGGTATGGATTACCTGAATGGCCTGAAGGCCTTCTTTTTTATCGATTTTTGATAACCCCCCTTTCAAGGGATGAGGGGGAACCCTTAAAAGGCCCATAGGCTCAGAGATTACATGGCCCATAGACTTGGGAGATTACATGACCTGAAGGTCTTAGGGAATTCAACCAAACTATATACAAATAACTGCCCATCCCCAGTATCTGCATCAGGATAGTAGCTCTCCACCTTCACATGGTCATATGGCTAGGCTTCCCGTGTAATCATAGGCTGGTCCCGATGGCATATCCATACCCTCTCATTCTGAAAAATCTATTTGGATCTGCTCTGGTGAGTACACCTACTCTGAATCCTCTTCTAGGGCTGCTTCTTTTTTTGTAGTGTGTCGGGGGAAACTAGATGTGGCCCAAAGGCCTTGAGGCATCTCTAAGTCCTTAAAGGTGGCCTGAAATCTCTACTAACCTGAAGGCCTAGGTGGCCCGAAATCCTTAAGGACTCCAAGCCCAAACGGGTGGCCCAAGGTGAATAGTTCCAGCTGCAATAATACCTAATAGTACCTGTTACAGTAACTTCTACAGTACCCACATAGTTTATATTTTTGCTACAGTACCTATACAGATTCACCACCTAACTTGTTAAGTGAGTGAATAGAAGTTAATTATTTGACTCAGAGTGTATGGTTATAATGGAAAGTATATATGTTACGGATTCACCACCTAACTGGTCACCTGATGCAAATGAGGTTATCTATATATAAATTTAGGTCATAATACTTATGAGTATATGTGAGGATATAATGTAAGATTAACATAAATTAAGATGATTTATTTATCCAAGTAATAAAAATGATGTATCATCATATTTTTAGGTAGTATTGGTGGCTCGGGGTGATGAAAGACATATAGGGGTTCATTTTACGATGATTTACCTATAAATAGATATAATTCAAGTATCAGCAACCTATAGGTTTTATTCAGTAACTACACAAAATAAATTGGGAGAGGGATCATGTAACTAAGGATTTTTTTATGGGGTTGCTGATTATTCACAAAGGTAGTTATGTGTTATGAATTTTTTGAACAATGTTTCACACTTACTTTCAAATAATAATACACAATATATCAATGATCTGGGTAGGTTATATGTTGGTGAGATATGATATATTCAAGATTTATTGATTGGTCTCCATGTTGATCAGGATTGCTGATTCATTTATCTCTTATTAAAAGGTTTACAGTGGGTTCATAATAATTAGGTGAATCTAATCATGAAATTCCATAATCAGACAAATGGGAAGTCCGGTCTTACTATCAAGATATTGGGGTATATGATACAAGAATGTGTCTAGGGTTTCAATGGTTCATGGGAGAGTTATATCACACATTAAAAGTCTTCCTATAACATTAATTATTGGGAATTTATTTAAATGGAACCATTTGAGGCTTTATATGATAGTTCATGTCAACCTACTCCATGTTGGATAGAGGTTGGGGAGTAATTAGTTTTTAGGATAAGTCTCATATAAAAAATATTGGAATTTATTCAGGTGATTAGGAAGTAGTTAGTGACCACTCAGAGAAATAAAATATCATATTTTGAACGGTGATGCCATAATATAGGGTTTGAGGTGGGTGACTGGGAATTTTAATGAGTGTATCCTTGTTTGGGATACATTCATATTCAAAGTAATGGGAAACATGCCCCTAGGTTCATAGGGATATGTGATATTATAGAGCAGATCGATATTGTGGAAAACTAGTTACCAATTCCTCAGTAGTATAGTGCAATTAAAGATGTGTTTCAAGTGTCATATCTTAATATATATCATACAAATATATCTCATGTTATTAATATTGAGGATGTCATGTTGTACCTGGATGCATCATTTGAGGAGAAACCATTTAATATTTTGGATTAGAGAAAAAAATGCCTTATAGAAAGATAGATCATATGGTATGAGTGAATTAGTTCCATAGTAGTATCTAGGAGGATATTTAGGAGTATGATTTCAATATGAAGGATCAATATCCAGAGTTGTTTACTAACATGACTTGGTCATGAATCTCGGGTATAATCCACCCTATAGTGGGGATATTGTAATATCTTGTATATGTTTATGTTATGAATTAATTTTATTTTTCACCAAAAATCATATTTTATGGTTTTTTTGATTCATTTCAGGGGTTTAAAAGAGACCTAAGGTTGGTTTGGGGAGTTTTCCTTGGGTTTAGGTTGAAATTGTTTAGTAGGTTTCTAATCACTCCCCAACATCTGCATTACACCATGAATGGTTGTGGGAGGGGAAGTACTTTCTCCAAAGTTGTCTAAGTTGTTGTTTGGTGATGGTTATGTAAGACTGGATTTGAGTTACAAAAGATTAAGTTGTTATAGTGGGTTGAGGAACATGTTGTAGCCTAGGGAATTGCATTGTGGTTCGATCTGTGTAATAATAACTTGAGGGTTATGAGAGATTAAATCCATCTATAAGCATATAGTTACAACATGACCCTATGTGATATATCATAAAATCATGCTCAAGGGGGTATGTTTCATACCATGGTGAGGGGGGTACGCAGTGTGGTCGGGCTAGTGGGAAGCATTGCACTACTAAGGAAGTGGATACACCATGAATCCTAAAACTTGTATAGGGTTTACACCATGAAATGGGTTCTACAAAATGGGGAACTAGGGTCTCAAGTTTGATGGTTCTACCCTATATGGGAGTGTTGCATAGCGATCATCGATTCTAACCAAAATATGACCCTAGGTAGGGATGTTGTGTAGTACCCAATTTGTTCACACAGAAAAAGTCATCAATTATATTTTTAAAAAATATTAATTAAATGGTTTTAACATTTTAAAAACCTTAAAAAAAATTATTTAACTTTATACCTAGGAGATGTAGTACACCACTTTTCTTTTCCTCCATCTCATTCATCTCCCTTTAAAGACTAGTTATCCCACATTCAAGCTCAGATTTGAGTGTCGTATATTTTTATGGATTGGTATAGGTAATAATAATGTTCCTCCATTTATTTTGGTTTAGTATAACATTTTGGAACTTTCCATTATTGGTTCCCTAATATGTGTTTTTTCCAAATTTTAGGAATCTACTTATCGAAGTTGATTCATCTATATTTTTTTATGAGTGGGATTCCAAGGTAAAATAGTAGGTGTTCCCTAACTAATCCTTATTATCTATGCTCATTTCATGATGCATGATACACAATATCATATCCCATGAGTGATTAAACCTAAATTAATTTGAGTTATTTTCTTGAACCTAATTTGAACTAGGTAAAGATGTTTAGGGACATTGTAAACTATTTGACAATTATACCTTGTTGGGATGGTCATAAATGGACATAAACCTAACATAAAGTGTGTTTCAAAAAATAATCAAAACCCAATGAGGTTTCCTTGAGTTGTTTGATGATATGTTAAACCCTAATTAGGTGCCTTTATCCTATTCTGGGATAGGGGAAGTGTGTGATCATCCATTGGTATAATCCCTAGGGAGGTTTATAGTTTCCATTTATCCTTGGGATAGTTGAATTAGACCAGGGTGAATGTTTTACCCACGCTATTTAATGAACCAAGTTGGATATTCTTTGGTTTTCTTCTAGTCTTATGTTGAGATTGGGATGATTTACCAAATTATCATTTAAATCTTGTTTTATGTTATTCTAACCTCAAATGTAAATTTTTACATTTTTAAATTAAATTAAATATTATGAAATATTATGATTTTGGCTATAGTTATGTGAAGATATACCCTTTTTATTTTAATTAACATGAGGGGATGATATTCCCTCTTGTGATGCATTTTACATTGTAAGATGAATTATTCCCTCTAGTTGGGACAAGGATGATATGCATATGGTTTTAAGATGTATTTCCACCATTATCATGTAGCCTATATTGAGGGATTTTATTCCCATTATGATGTGTTTTTTATTTGGGATAAAATTCCAATAGCGATAGGAAAAAATGCCCATGTGGCCCCGATGATGATGGGAATGGGATGCTTTGCCTATTTATTTGTTATTTATAGTAGAAGTGGGGCATACTTCCCATGTTGAGATTCTTCCATATAAGGGGATGTAGTTCCTATATGAGTGTCGGTGTTTATGGGATTTGATTGCCTTCAACTCAGTTAAAGCCTCAGGATTAGGGATGGTATGCCAATTGTGAGTAATCATGAATAGGTACATTATTACCTCTCTTTATCATATAGTTAAGTCATGATGCATGCTTGTATATCTTTACTTAGAGACATTATTCTCTTGAATGTGACTATGTTTCGGGACATATTTACCACATATTGATAGTTATGTCATTATACAGACATTATATAATGCCCCAATATTTTACATTAAATATTACCTTTAAATAAATCTAATTTTTTAATAACTTTATTCACACAAACCAAAAAACTAAAACAGGCTGATTCATACCTTATTAAAAAAATTCAATATGATGTAAAACATTGATAAGAAAATTACAATAATAATAAAACCTTATGTAAATAAAAATATAATAAATTGATTTATTATAAAAATATTTATTTCAATTCCTTTGGTATCATATTTTTTTAAAATAATGATTGATTTATTGATTAAATTTAGGGGTTATAAGATAAATAATTAATGAAATGTGATTAAAAATATTATATGTTGAAAAGGGATGTTTTCAAAGAACTATTTTTAAAGTGATGTGTATTTTAAAAAATAAATTAAATTGATCACTTTTAAAATATGATTCTAAAAATAATTAATATTTCAAACTAATCTATTAGACCTCATTTAACTATAAATTGATATTAAATAAGATTAATAACATTTGATATTAAAAATTTTATTTTTCTATAAAAATAGTTTTCCTTTATATTTTGTATTCTCCTTAAAAAAATAAATTTATCAATTTAACAATTTTATTTCGATTAAATTAATTTAATTTTAGAATTTATCATTTCAAAATTATCTTAGGGTGAATTTTTTGGATTTTTTGAAAGTATTGATTTTTAGGCGAATAGTGAAACATATAATTTTATTAATACCATAGCGTTCTTGACTTCATCACAATATAAGTATAACTTAAAACTTTTATAAAATATTTTTCATAACCATGAATTTTTTAATGGGTAAAAATATTTATTTAAAAATACTATATTTAATTTATAAAACCCATTTTTACCATTTTGAAACTTAAGTAATATTTTATTCTAATAAAAAATTATTTTTCATCTTTCTATTTTAATTATGATTTTACGAGGAAGAATTCTATTTTTTATTTATTTCTAATCTATATAACTATTTTATAGTTAATAATTAACTAATTAATTTCATTTAAATCATTAAAATTTATAATTTTTTTCATAAACATAATCTTAATGCTTAAAACACACTTTTTCTAAACACGGGGTTTTACTCGTTGAGTATGCTGATATTAAAATTAATTTTTTCTTACCCTTAGAAATTTTATTTTATAAAATGTTTTATATGTTTTAAATAATAATTCCCATATTATTTAATAAGTTTATTTTTAATTTTTATTCATAAAAACTAGTTATCTAGGTTAAAAATATAATTATCACAGTAAACATAAATTAAGGTAATAAGAGCTTCACCAAGTGTAAAGGAGATAAAAACATGTTAAAAACATGTCTCAAAATTATTATTAGAGGTTTTTATTAACCAATAATTATGTACCATCCATTACTATTCACTTTGGATTCTACATTCAAAGTGAAACGTGGGTTCCTTTTATATAAAGAGGTTATAGTTACAAAAATGTATTTCCCACAACTTATAAAATAGGTCTTCCACCACTCCTTCATGGGTACTGAAAAATTAATTTACTCTAGAACCTACACACTTTTTAAATACCCTAGATACATAACCCATGTTTTTTAGCTCCTTGATCCATGTAAAATCCCTAAATCCTTCATTTCCAATAGGTACTCTAAGAGGAGGTCCAAACTCTCAACCTGAGTACTAATCACTTCTTAACTTTTTTATTCTCTGTATTTATTATCAAATATACTTTTACCATAATAAAATAATGACATAATTATTATTAATATAATTAATTTATAATATTTTAATTTTATAACCATTATCTACCCGTCTCCCTTAGAAAAATAAGAATATCATTTATAGCCATATATGGAATACCACCTCCATGAAGTGATGTATTTCATTTTTCATAAACTTGTATATGGAAGGTTATAAAAGGGTTATTCAGTGAATAAATATGTTTTTATAACTTTTCTAACATTATTAATACAAAAACCATTTCCCACCTTTCTCTCGTTCTTAGAAGAAACAAAAACATTGTCTATCTATAAATGAAGACTACCACCTAAGTGCAATGATATAATTCACTTTTAATAACCACCCAAATTGAATTAATCTAAGAATTTATATAATTATTTAAAATTATATATATGAAATTATTAATATTTTATAAGGGATGTCTTATTATTTAACATATTATTATCATACCAACTTTAGTTCATCAAAAATTACTGAAACAAGACTGTCATTGATTCTGTCTTCATGAATCATGACTAAAATTATCATGGAATGGAATTAGATATTAATATATAATTATAAATAATATATTTTATTTCATTAGATAATATAGGAATGATAAAATTGATATCAATTAATTTGGAACAACATCATCACTTTAAATAATGTACGAAACAAACATAAATGCTAACATTTGATGATGAAAATAAACTATAACTAACTAATAAATGTATAATAAATAATTATAATTAAAGAGTTTAAATGGTAATATTTATTAATAAGGTTATTAAGTAGGCTATTAATATGGTTATATTTATGATACAAGGGATTAAATCACTTTCATAAAAGTCATAAGTAAAAGGTAAGGGTGTTTCTTAACTTAATATCCTTTTATTGAGTTGCAATAATTCTTCTTGAACTTATTTGTTATATGTTAGGTAAATTATTCCATATGATTTTATTATTTTTTATTCCTAATTTTTTTCTATGTATTAACATTTCTATATTATTAAATCCCTTTCAAATGATTATTTCATAAAAAAAAATATAATGTTTTAAAGGTATTTTAATCCAATTTCCTCTTATTTTGGTTCTTTTTCATGTTGTGATTTTTTTTATTTTATATGGTTTACTTATTACCCCATTTTATTATTATTATTATTAATTTTTATTTCATTGTATTTATTATTATTTTCATTAATATCACCTTAAATCATTTTGATTAAATTTTTACCAAATTTGTAATGGGTTTTTCTTGACTCAATTTCTTTTTTTTATTAGAATTATTCCTATTTAACTATGGTTTTACAAGATGTTTTTACTCTCTTAAGTTATAATATTATAAGGAATATAATATTTATTTTTTAGGTAATTACATAAATGGATTACTTTATTAATAAAAGTTGATGATGTTAGGGATGAGTATCATCCTCTCTAAATAGGCACTTTTTAATCCATATCAAATTCACCCTTCCTGTCAATCTTCTACTTTATTATTTTGAAATAAAAATATGTTTTATTTCTGGTAATATTAAAATTTATCTTTACCTATTTTCAAATGAAATATTTATTACCTATTCTATATTTTTTATTCAATAATTCAATTTTTAAAATTATTGAAAAGGTTTTTCCATTTCTGGTCATACATTTTATCTTCCAATCCACTTTTTATTAGAAAAAAATTTATTTATTTTTCAATGATTTATTGCAATTTATTGAAACAATTTTTTTAAAATCATTATGAAAATTCTCAAAAATGATATTTTGAAAATGTCCCCATAAACTATTCTATTTAAAATAATATTATGAAATGTTTTCTAAAGACTATTTTAAGTTTCTATTACATTTCCCTCTTCAAATCCAAAATATAAAACTCTAATAGAGTTATATTTTATGAATCAACTTCCAAATTCCATTTTAAAATACTAATTTTGGGTGATAGGATTTTTAGTATCAACTAATATTTTTTCTGAATTCACTTTATATGATACAACTTAGAAATGTTACAAAACCCATTTTAATTTCATGGGTTCTATATGAAATGATGAATGATTGATTTAATGTGGAACATATATTTATATATAGTTATTATGTTAAGGGTTGGTCTTATATAACTATCCAATTCATTGGGTAAATCTTTATATCTCATGAGATAATTAAGGAAAATAGGTTTTGATGCTTAATCTATTATGGGAAATATGTTGTGATACCTAATTCACTATGGAAAACTAATTGGGATTTCTAATTCATAATGGGAAATATGTTGTGATTCCTGGTCAACTATGGGAAAGATGTTTTGATTCCAATTCCACTTAGATAAATGAGAAGTGATGCCTGATCCACTATGTTATGATTTATATGCTTAATATTATGACACATTTCTATATTATATTCTTATAATTATTCTCTGTGGATAATGTTTATTATCCCACACTCTTATAAAATGATATGTGTTTATTCATTTGAGATTACATGTCCTTTTATCATGAATTATATAAAAATCTCATTATTCTATGTTCTTTTTAATAATATACTTCTCCTATACTCATGTTTTCTCGCACGGTTATGATCTAAACCTTGATGAATTATTGATGAGTTTTTTCCTAAATAAAAAATTTTATCTCACCCATTTATTATGTTTCTATTCATATTTTATGAATATGAGTATAAATTATGATAATTTTATAAGGAATACTATTGTTGTTTTATTATGGATAAATATTCACTAGTATTGTAAAATAATTTTCTTGTGTAGATTGATACATAAAGATACTAAACCTTCCATTATTGGGATTGTGAAATTATTTGTGAGATTTTATGTTTAATTTATGGAAATAATGTAAAATAAAGATATTTTTATCTTGGTTTACCTCACATTGTTTCAAATACTATGTGTAGTGTATGTGTTTTTAGCACCAGATCTGGGACTGTAGGTCTAGGGAACCTTAGTTGGTATCAGATTAAGGTTTAGTTATTTTTAAATATTAGTTTAATTATTTTTAGGGATCAGGATGATATAACATTACTAAATACCTTAGGGATAAGTCTAAGTAGAGTATAAAATCCTAAGATTTTGGTAAATTAAATATTTTTTTATTTCCTTGCAATGAAATATTTTTTGAAGACTACAAGTGGATACAAGCTCTGGTATTTATTTACCTAGGGTTAGTAACCCAAAAATAAACATATTAGGTATTAACTCAATTTTCACTCATTTCATGAAAAATTGGCCTAACTATACACCTTTTTCAACACTCTCAGGGTATATTCCTTGGTTTATTACATTTTTTTTATGATCCATTATTAATGATTTATTATATAGGGGAATTAGGTTAATAAGAATGAGGGAACCCAACTTAAAGAAACCTATATTTAATTGAGAGTTATTTGGGTTGAACTAAAAGATAATATAATGGTTTCGTAGAGTAAGGAATTTTATGTTTGAGTTTTCCATGTTGTTTTTTATTAAATTTCTCTTATGTTTTTAATTTTTCATTGATAATGTTAACCCCTTTTTTGTTTAATTAATGGTTGGATAAATTAGAAACTGAGTTAATAATGGGTTTAATCAGAAATGTAGTATTATCCTAATGAGAAACCAAATGATATGTGTGTAGAAGTACAAAATCTTATGGTGATTCTCACTCAACTATCCTAAGATACGAATAATAGAATATACCATGTTAATTTATTAAATTAACCTAGGAAGGTGAATATTTATATTGATACTTTCATGCGACAACATCTACCCTCATTCATTGGATCTTCAAACCCACTTATTACTGAGTAATAGATTGATGTAATGAAAAATATATTTTCCATTATCCATTGCTCATACATGAGAATGTTTTTTTGGTTGTATAATGAGGTTGTCCAATACTGGACACTCATTATGAATATAATGAAAAGGGTGGAATTATAATTTATTGAATGGGGGGATTTCAATAAAATATTTTTCAATAAATATTTTACCCAAACACTTTTCATGTAAATAAATATAGAATTTACATAGATAAAAAAAGGGGGATAAATTCCTTAGAGCCTATGAGTCTAAATTTATTATAATCACAATGTATGCCTCTAATTTTATTATTAACCTTTAAATTAATATTAAATTATTATTTAGTAGTCTAAAAACAATTGTTTGAAAGGAATTAGATATAAGAGACTTTAGTAGTTATGAATAGATTGTATGATGTTCTCTTAATGTGGAAATTGAAGTCGGATAATCTCATTATTCTATACACAAAAAATAAGAAATATTTTAATGGAAACTCAAATGAAAAGTCAGATATTGGGAATAAAAATCAACTTCCTATATGTCAAAAATAGAGTAATGTCACAACCTGGTGTTTCTCTCAAGTACTTTTATTTTTGGACCATCTTTCATTTGGGTCTTCTCTCATGTCATTTTGGATTAATTTTGGCAGTTTTTAGATTTTTTGGGGACTATGAATGAATATCACATGGTTAAGTAAAACTATGTGCATGCATCATGTTTTGGGGTTTTATAGGAGTGTGCATAATTAGGTACATGGTTGGCCCAACCCATGTAGTTTCCTCCAAAAATCATGAAACGTGGGGTAGAGGAATTTTTAGGGTTGGAATAAGGTTATTAAAACCATACATCCAAGTCATACAGTTTATCCAATAGTACAAAAATGGTTGAAGAATTTCCCAAACCATATAGCCAAACAATACAATGTGATTTAATTAATCTGATTTTTTTAATTAATCTGATTTTTTAATTAATCTATTTTTGAGACTGATTGGTTAATTTAAAGAAAATATTGAATCAATTATTATCATTATAGGGTGTCCATTACTTCCCTCAAGTGTGTTTCAAGGTGAGTGGGGAATGAGGTACATTCGGGTAGGACCCCCTCTTCCAGAGTTTGGTAAGTTGAGTTTTTTTATATAGTCGAAATGGGACATGAATCTGTTGATGGTGAATATCCTTTGGTATTCAATGAGTATACTAAAGTGTTTTTGAATGGATTTTCATATTTTTCTATATAGAGGAAGGTGGATGTCTCAATATACTTGGTGTCAATAACTTAATTGATATCAATTTGTTATAATCATATAGCTTCAATTGAGTTAAAAGAGATAAAAATACAATAGTAAGATTTGAGATCTAAGGGATTTATTTGCCCAAGTGTGTCACTTAGGAAATGCCTATGATCTTTTCTAAGAAATATGATGGAACACTTCTCTTATGTGTTGATTATTGGAAGATCGATCGAGTAATAGTCAAGAACTAATATCACTTTTCTTTTATAGATAATTTGTTCAATAAATTAAAATAAGAAAAGTGTGTTTATAAAATATTATTTGGTCTAGTTATCACCCACTCATAATAAAGTAATAAGATATTCAAAATACTAGTTTTAGAAGTATGTATAGACACTTTGAGTACCTCATGACATTTTTTGACCTCACTAACAATCTTATTGTCTCCATGGAATTAATAAACTATATTTTCCATCAGTACCTTGAAAAACATTTCATAGTGTTCATGGATGACATTCTAGTATATTCTAAAACCAAATAAGATCATGTGTTTCACTTGAGACATGTTTTAGGTATCCTAAGGGATCGCCTCCTTTATGAAAAACAATCAAAATTACAATTATGTATCTAATAATTTAAATTTTGGGATGCCTAATCTATGAACATGGTATCACATTTTATCCTGAAAAGGTGACATTTATCATATTTTGGGAAGAACCACACAATGTTTTTAAGATTACAAGATTCTTGGGACTGGTGAGATGTTATTGCTGATTCATAAAAGGATTTCTTGATGCTTGATTTTCCATTGACTACACTCACACATAAGGGGTGAAGTTTTTTGGGAATTGTAAGTGTCAGTAATCCTTCAATGAAATAAAGTATTGTTTGACCTCATCACTAACTCTAACTCTACTAGAGGATGGTTAGAGCTATGTGGTTTATTGTGATAGTTCAGGTGTGATTTTTGGATACATTATTATACAGGAAGATCATATGGTTTCTTATATCTCATGTAAACTTTAACCTCATGAGAGAAATTATCCCTCTCATGATTTGGAACTCGAAGTGGTTTTGCATACCCTAAAAAATTGGAATCACTATTTTTTTGGGAAAAAAATTATCATTTACTCTAACCACATAATTTTTTATTGCATATCATATCAAAAATATTTGAACCTCTTTCAGAGATGATGTTTTGAATACCAATATTTTTTAAACTTTAACATTTCCTATACTTTAGGGAAGGGTAATGTGGTTGTAGATGAAATTATCATAAAATTTCCTTCTCAAGGTGTGAAGGAAGCAAAGGAAGAATAAAAAATTTTGGGAATCTTTGCTCAGATTCATTTGGGATTTAGGGAGAAAAGTTATAGTAATATTCAGGAAAGTTTTCATCTAAAATATTCTCTCCCTAAGATGATTATCCAAGAACATGGGTTACCTAATGAGTTTTATAATGTCATGGATTCTATATATGGTGGGGAGAACATCTATGAGTGGTCTCTCTCAAAATAAGGTATCCTTTGCTTCAAAAAATGGTGCATTGGTCCATCGACTACAAGAAATTCAATTTTAAGAGATTATCACCATTCATTGTGGGTTTTCCACCCTAGCACCACAATGATTATTTATGACATGAGGTGCTAATTTTTGTGGCTTGGTATGAAATGAAACATATCTAACTTTATGTCTCAATGTTACGTGCACCAAAAAATAAAGGTTTAGCACCAAAATACTTATGGTTTACTTCATCTTATTCCCATGAAACTATGGAAATGGAATGATATCTTAATGGATTTAATTTTTAGTTTAACTTAAACTCCCTAAGGTAAGAATGATATATATGTGGTGATTGATCAGTTAAAAAAGTCACCTCATTCAATACTTATTTGTGACACAACTAAAGTTTAATACATGGGGAAGTTATATGTGTGGGAGATCATAAGGATTCATGAAATTCATATGGAATTATCTCTGACATGGGACCCCCTATTTACCTCATGATTTGGGAAGGTCCTGCGAGAGGAATTGGGAACTCATTTCAAGTTTAGAATTACATATCATCTCTAAATAGATGGTCAGATAGAAAGAGCTAATAATATTATGGAAGATATTATTAATTCCTATATTTTAGACTTCAAAGGTTGTTGGTATATCCAATTGGGTTTGGTTGAATTTTATTATAATAACAGTTACCAATAGTCTATCATAATGGAACCTTTCAAAGCTTTGTATCATTATCTCTTTAGTTCCCCTCTCTATTGGTCTAAGGTTGGAAAATATTCCTTAGTATGACTGAGTTTTGTTTAGGTGGAAACAATAAAGTTATTGTTGATTCATCATCATTCAGTTATTTATAAAATACAGTACATGTCCTATGTTTATCATTATCATTATCCTTTTTATTTTTCAGTCTATTACTAGGTGTATTTTAAAGTATCACCTCAGTTGTGTCATTGAAATATCAGAAAACAAGGGAATATTTCTCCTCAACATATGAGACCATTTTAGATCATTGAATGGCTTGGAAAGGTGGATTATTACATAGATTTAACACGTTAGTTTCTTTTATTCATAATGTTTTTCCTTGTATCCCAACTCAAAAAGTATCATCCTAACTTATCCCATGTTTTTAATTTTGAAGTATTTATAATACAACTTTATATGTCTATGATTGAGCAATAGCTTCGAGTTGTTTATTCTTAAGTGAATGTTAAATTTTAGAAGTATATACCATTGGTTAGAGTTATGTGGAGACATAGTTCTAATTTTCATGAGACATGAAAGTAGAGTCTATGATGAGGGATAAGTGGCCTAATATATTTGTGGACTAACCTTCTTCAACTTAGATTTTTGAAATTTTTTATTCTTGTATGGGCCTATTAATAGTTGGTTCATGGTTAGGTAAAACTATGTGGGTCTTATTAGGAAACCATGCATGTTTTTTTGGGGTTCCAGAGGAGGGAACACAATTTAGTACATGGATATCTAAAATTGTGTGACTTCCACCTCAAATTGTGAAACATGGAGAAAATACATTTCACATAGTTTTTACACATTTTACCAAATTTTGTAACCAAACTACGTGTTTTCTCCAATATCATATAAAGGGGTGCATGATTGGTGCTCA
Organism: Viscum album; assembly: GCA_963277665.1. Lineage (NCBI taxonomy): Eukaryota > Viridiplantae > Streptophyta > Magnoliopsida > Santalales > Viscaceae > Viscum > Viscum album. The sequence goes on from OY728137.1 coordinate 1,721,808,744, forward strand.
TTTTTTCAAACATTATGGCCAAACCATGAATTGCAATTTAATTAATTCGAATTTTTATTTTAAGACTTAAAACTCATCTAATATGCATCATTACTCTTCTGGTGGAATAAGATCACGACCAAGGAAAATCCTATTATATATTTTGGATATTTATTTCTACCTAGTAGTTGTTATTAAGAGAATTTTTGGTTGTTAGATCTATTTTTTCAAAGGTATGTTCATGTTCTTGGTCGTTATTCATTGTTCTTCTAGATTCTCTCTTATCTCCTTGAATGAAACCATATATCTGGGATATTGTTTCTATATTTCGGGCTTTTGACATGATATAAATGGTTTATTATAAGTCTTTCATGAAATTGGGTTTTTTTCTGAGGATTCATTGATCATTTTTTGTTCTCATAAATCATTACGATAAGTGATTTATATCTCTCTCATTATTCTAAAAAAATGAATTGGAGATTCTTATTAGAGAATTCATGGATTAGGTTTCTTCCTTGTACTCTTAAACCCTCATTTTCTCTTGGATTTTTTTTATCATGAGAGTGCTAAAATTATAAGTGTTTTAAGGTTGGTGGTTTCAAGATTTAACTTTATTCTAAAAAACTTTCTTTCTTTCTCTTTGAATTTGGTTTCTAAAATGGTGGGAAATAATGAATCATGGAATTATATTGAAAATGGTTTTTAAATGGTTTTTAAATATAATGAGTAATGTTTTGATAGAATTTTTTGGTTTTGGGAAATATTTGTTAATTGGATTTCCCCCTTGGAATTTTTAATAGAAATAGTTTCAAAGAATGATTTTTATGGTTTCAAAGATAAAATTCCCATTGAATGAATATAATATAGTAAACCTAAATTTGATCAATGATGTGGCAGGGGTCTATACTCATGGATGAACTCTTTTTTTCTAGACTTTATCTTCAAGGGTAATGTGTGATCCAAGTTTCTTAAGTTATGTCAAGGATACACTCTCGAGAGTGAATTATCCCCCCCTAGTCCTATTCTGCTAAGGTAATGTGCACACTAGGTGTCCTACTGATCATGATAATTTTATGAGGATCCTCATTGAAATAGAATTATTTATACCTAGAGGATGGTTTTATCTATTGATTATTATTGAAATTTATATTTGGGGTGTTTATGGAAATAACTTCAAAACCGAGATATTAGGATTCTTCACATGATCTGTGAAAAGTGTGATTTATCCATTTTTTGTATCAGACTTTATCAAAACTGTATCTCATCCCCTGTCTTTTTTAATAGAGTATTATTGGTTTATTTTATAAATTATTTTTATGAAACACTTGGTGGGATCCTATTGGGATCTTTTTCTCAAACCCTGTATACACATTTGGGTGTATATAGATTTTATGTTATCTAATATGGTTAAGGGGAAGGAACTATAGGGTGGTAGAGGGTTTGTTTCTTAGAAGGATGTGAGATTTTGAGGTGATGTTGTGTTGTATAGAGTTGGATTTTGTGTCACTTTTATAATGTGGTTACTTTATATATCTTTACACTTGTTATTCTTGATTATTGTATCATTTATCCTATTTTCTTATTATTTTATACCAACATTTTCTTTATCTATATTGAATTATTTCATTTTAATTTTGTAAAACCCATTATCAAAGGTAGTTCTTGATTCCTAAGATCTTGTCACCATCCCGTGGGGATTGGGAACACTATTCAAGTCGTGTTTCGGACCAGTTCAAGTTATTGATAGTTGGGTAATATGGGTTATCTTATAATAAGGAAGCACTAAGTAAATTGCTTAAAAGGGACTGGAAGGTACCTCAAGAGTGTAAGGGGTGGTAATTAAGATCTTCAGTTTCTAAATGGGATGAATATACTAATCAGTAGAATGGAGGAAAATAAGGGTTCAAAAAATGCACCACCCACACTCTAGGGATTTAGTTGTAAGGAGTATAGGCATTACATCAATTAGTGAACTAATCCAATAGTTGAAGAAAATCACCAACATTAGTAACCTCTTAATCCAGGGGAACAATGGAAATCCTATATAATCACAACTACTGATGTGGGTCCTAAAAAAATGGGGTATGGTACACTGATCATCCACTAAAGAACTATGATTGAAATATTTGATCCATTTTCAACCCATTAATTTGTAGCTAGATTACTTGCTAAGAATAAAAATCTTTACCCAAATGACTAGATATTTAATTACTAATAAAAAATTCTAGTGGTGTGATTATTGAATCTCAAGTTAAATTTTTTTGTAATATGAATCTTATAATTATTCCTTTAATTTGAATTTTATGTGGTTTTTATCTCTACATAAACTCCATGTCACGAACCAACCTAGGTCAACCCTGAACCGGTCACCCAATTAGATCCACAAAAAGTCCCAATAGGCATTCCCGATGCTCCCAGGATGATAACAAGCACCGAGGGGATCAATAGAGTAGACAAGGGAATGATTTTTCCCAAACATAAACAATAAAACAATAGTGAAGAGAAGTTGACAGCTCAAACACATTTATATAAAAAATTAAATTAGCCATCATTTATACAACAAAACTGGGAGAACAACTGAACAATACAATTAAACCGACTAGAACTGATGACCAACTAACTCCATGTGACCCCACTAGTCACTCTCCAACAAAACAATCACATGCTGCTCAATGCGATCGAACATAATCTGAAACCTGCACAAGGGCTAAAAATAGAAAAGAACTATGGTGTGAGTATTAAAACTCAGTAGGCTAGCCCGATAATCTATTCCTAATACACGTCCTTTAAAATAAGAGAAACATCAATTTCAAGTTTTAACTAAAATATATAAAATTATGGTTTTCTACAAGTTTACTCAAAAATAAAGTACAAGCCATTTCCCTTATTCCTTTCCAAAACTAGATCCATTCAACTAGCGTGCCAATAGAATTTTCAAGGGGAAAGTGATGTTTACATTTTCAGATTTGCACAAGAGGATAAAAAACTTTAATTTGAAAACCATTTTCATAAACCTAATCAAAACTAGACCACCACTTTCCAAGAAAAACAATACACAATAAGGCATAATAGTAATCACGCAACAAGGTCAATGTAAATATATATACAAGCATCATATTCGTCACTAAAAGCAACTGAAATCCAATAGACATGGGTGAACCTAGGAGATCAAGAAAAAACCAAAACATACTAATACATGAGAATCCATCCCCTTTTTCATGCCACACATGATGAAAATAAAAATTCCCAAATGCTCATCCACACAGACCGAGGGGCCCAATCCCATAGTAATAAACCCAAAATATATCCACATACTATGGGACATTGGTCAGTCCATCCACAACCAGTGTAGAAATCATTCTTATAATGTTCTCTCAATATTCCAGGTTCCCATGTATCATGTATATAAAAATGGGGTGTTATAATTGATGCCATCCCAGTATCCAATCACAACATATATATAATGATAATTCACAACAGACATCACCCTAAGTCACTACAAGGACCGATCTCATGCCATTAATAAAAAAGAACATAAAGAGTCAAAATTGAGGTAATCTCATAATATATCACAAGGATTACTCATTAAGGACCTTCCATCCATTATATACATAGAGGCATGGCATTAGAAACATTCACATGAGGTTTTCATAATAAACAATTTCACCATTTTTTACAAAGTTGCCAAACAGGCCCTTAAGAATTTCTCAAAACAAACATTTGTCAAAAGGTATGCATTTCACTTTTAATAAAGAGGTGTATACACACCATTTACAGTAGAAAACCACTTTCATAAATCCCTTAAAACACTAAGGTTACATATTAAAAACATGACCATTTTCATAAGGATTCCAAATGGTCCATTTTCCAGTAACTCAGGACAAAACATGTTATAAACCAAAACCCATTTATTTATAAAACCAAATTCACATTTTAAATCCATAAAATGATCCCAAAATAAAATTTTTCAGGCTTCCAATGTATTTATAAATCCAAACAAGTTATTTTAAATTGCACTAGACACATAAAATCCAACCGGGCAATTTATCAAACACGTGGCATGCACTCTTTAACAAAACAACTTATTTTAAGCTCTTGAAAATGGATAAAATACCATTTTCATGCCATAAATTTATTCAAGATACTGAAAAATATTCAAAATACCATAAACCAGGTGTAAAATCTCATGGAATAATTTATCAAACAAGAGGAGTTCTCATTTATACCAAAATAGCTATATTTTTTAACAAAATAAGGCATAAAACATCATTTACACACAAAACATTTAAAAAAGGTTTCAAAGTAGAAAATATCATATAAATAAGGTTATAAAAGCATGATAATGATGAAACTTAAATGATAAAGTCTTTTGAAAGGGATATCCTACCTCAAATCTATGGCGAAAAGGAAACGCACACCTGAAATCACCCGTTGCGGTTCCCACCAATCTAGATCTATGAAGACCCACACTAAACAAACCAAACCCACATAAAAAAATAATTCCAAAATAGTACCCTAGGACTTTAATGATTAGGGGAGAATAGGAAACCAAAATAAAATGAAAGGAGAAGGAAGATGGAGAACAAAGGAGAGGAAATCTCACCTTGGAAACTAAAGGACTCATCATCTTCCCTTGGATATGCACCCTTAGAGGATATTTAAAGGCTTGGAACTTCTTGGAGATGCTCCTTAGGTCTGGAAGAACTATAGAAATTTGATTCTGGGTAAAAATAGTAAAATATGAAGGATTTATAAAAGAGACAATTTACCTTAGAAAATCTGGATGATTTCAGGAATCTTGAGAAGTTTCACCCTAATACTCGGATAAGAGGAGCTCCAAAGAGTTAAAATATAAAATGGGGGTTCTAATAGGTATATTTGGCTCTAGTGTGAGGTAAAATCACCTAAAAGTGTCAAAAAATAAAAAATATATAAAATAAACAAATTATTTTTAAAAAAACTAGAAATGGGCCCACAGACTGGCCCAATACCTGAATAGATATCCCAAATTCACTATTCTTATTAATTAATAATGGGTCCAAAAGGATATTTAGGATTTAATATGTCATAGGAGGAAAAATAGAAAGTGTAATGAGTCAAAAATGATAAAAAATTAAGGATTTATAAAATAAACAAAATATGTTTTTAAATTTGGAAATGGGCTCACGGCTTGGCTCAAATCATGAAGTAACCACCCTTTCTACAAAAACTCCCAAAAAAATAATTAAGGAACCCAAAGATGGATGATTATATATATATGACACTTAAAAACTCAAAATTAATCTCAAACAAGACCCAGGAAAATTATCGTGATTTCCAATGAACCGGATCAAAACAAAGATATAAAAAACCGGGTGTGACAATTCTCCCCACCATTAAAGATTTCCACCCCCAGAAAGACATAGTGCTTTCCAGCTGAAAGGTCAACACCTAAGGATTCCTTATCAATATGATCCAGCCTCTCAATCCAAGAAAATATCATTCACAATTAAAGGAACTTAAGCCTCTTGCTTCAAAAAAAATACCAATTCACAACTACTTCCTGAGAATCAACCGATGGATCGAGTCACAACCTCCCCAACCAAATTAAGAATCAGATTGTTGGGCCTTATCTCAATGAACACAATGATCACCCAAACCAAAGAGCACTCACGAAAACCAAATATTCCAGGGGATTCTAGAATGGAATCCCCACTATTAAGAAACAACTAGCACTAGACAAGTTCTTAGGATGAAAATCCATGAGACCCATGGTGGGTCTCCCCACAATTAGGAACCAACTAGAAACAAACAAACAATAATTCAACATGAGCTATAATCAGACCTCACTCACACAAGCCCACCAAAACTATCCTGCAACAACCTACCAACCTAATTTTAGAGGAACACAACATGAAAATTTAATCCACCCACTCTCGAATGGAGGCGGAAAGAACCGGGCCAACACACTCTGCACGGATCCAAACCCCCACTAATTAGGGCGGGGAGGGAAGGGGACACAATAATTGGGCCATTGAAACCATAAAAGAAACAAAGGAACTACCTCATTGAAATGGTAAAGGTATGATCTTAGAAATACTACCCACAATTCTATGACTCCTGACTACAAGACAGCTTCACTCCAAAACCTATGGCTGGAGCTCTAATGGATTAAGCATCTCTTTCCTCGCAGTCAGGCTTTGATAATTCCAAACTTTTACTCTATCCATTAGTTCCACAGAGTGTCACATAACACTCCCAGGAATAAACAACAGATCAAGAGACACCATGAAACTTTCTTCCTCAATAACACACTTTTACCCAAATAAGAACATGGAGATACACAACACTATTTTCTCTCACTCTGAACGAGGAGTAGAATGAACAAGGCACACAAAAACACCCACTAAACATCACCGAGTGCAACTACTACAACCTAGAGAATAAACATAAAGGGAAGGCACTTTAAATCGAGCCCAAAAAGATCTCTATTTCAAAAAAATTGGCCAAGGTATCATTATAATAGGTGGATTTAACATTTGAAACAAATACTTAGGTTGATAAACTAGAAATCTTGCCAATGTAGAACCATTTGTGTCCACATCACAACATCCAACACATCTTTAGAAACCCAATGAAAATTACCCTAAAACCGAGCCACCAACAAGATCCCATCTCAAGATGCAACAAGAGTATGAATTCTAGATCATAAGGAAGCATACCGAATAGACAACACTTATAAGACATAGGATAAACCATCCACATAACAGTCAGTTCATAACAAACACCATAATTTTTCAGCTCAAAAAACTTTTGAAAAAATAAACTAACTTGGTAGTTTTTCACATTCACCAATGGTGTTTCATCAAGTCTCACTCACATGAACATTTATGTGCCACCCCAGGCACTCAAATACCATGACATACTGGCCATTCATCCATATATCTACAAAACCTTTCATGTGAGAACCCATGGAAACACCAAAGGAAAAAAACAAAACATCATCATTACAAAAATAATTGTGTACCTTCCAAAGGCACATTAACTAAAAAAATAAAATACCATTTTCAGATTTCAAAACACAAACCATGATTCATAAAGAACCATTTGATTAAAAAACAATCAATTTAATTTAATATAACTTCTAAAAATAATCATTCTATTCCAAATATCCCCTTCCCATTTTAAAAAATCTGGCAAGGTCTCTTTTCATAATCCGACAACCACAAAGGCCAAAACCCCTTTCCAATAAAAAACTAGTCATTCAAAACCAAATTTCCAAAACTAATTAATTAGATTCAAACACTTTTCAATAGACCAAAACACCCCATTTAAAAAATAGTTTCATAAATACTTTAAAATATTCCATGATTTCCAAAAAAATAATTTCAACAAAACTTATGTTTAGATTAAGAATAATTCAATCTCACTAAATAATTTCCTCTTTATCCACAAGATTTGTTTCAAAAAAACCCAACATTCCAAAAACTTTCTCATATTAAATTTTGAAAAACCATTTTCCACTTTTCAAAAACTAAACATTCCTTTAAAACCCATTTTCACAATTCTCACACAAGGATTTTCAAAACAAATTTCATAATTCAAGAAAGTCCCAAGAGACCCACAAAAGGGAACTAGTGTCGGTAGGTGACTTGATTATATGGTTGGCGGCCATATTTCAAACACACCACCAACACAGAGAGTCTTCTTAGGACTATGACTTGGGCTACACATGGATTTCCAGGCCCTACGAGATCACAAAGACCATTAGTCTAACTCCCCTTGTCATATCCCAACACCAAACAATCAACAGAACCAAAGACACTAATAAAATTGGACTTCCCATGGCCACTTGAAGAGTGGAATGAGCAAGAGTTCACAATGCTCTTATTGAACCTACCCCTTGAGTTCTGACAATATTACTCCATATACCTTGACATCCCCAAATAAAAAAAAAGGGTTCTCTATAAATAAATTTCTTCTAAGAGATAACCTCCTTTGATACCATTTCGTCACGAACCAGCTCAAGTTGACCCTGAACCGGTCACCCAGGCCAGCCCGCGACAAGTCCCGAGAGGCGTTCCCGATCCTCCCGGGATGGTGACAAGAACCGAGGGCATCAATAGAGTAGACAAGGGAATGAATTTTCCCAAACATAAACAATAAAACAACAGTGAAGAGAAATGGACAGCCCAAACACATTTATATGAAAAAATGAATTAGCCATCATGTATACAGCAAAACTGGAAGAACAACGGAACGATACCACTAAACTAACTAGAAATGTTGACTAAATAACTCCATGTGACCCCACTGGTCACTCTAAAATAAAACAATCACATTCTGCTCAATGCGATCTAACATAAGTTGAAACCTGCACAAGGGCTAAAACAGAAAAGAACTATAGGCGTGAGTATTAAAACTTAGTAGGCTAGCTTGATAATCTATTCCCAATGAACATCCTTTAAAATAAGAGAAACATCAATTTCAAGTTTGAACTATAATATATAAAAGTATGGTTTTCTACAAGTTTAATCAAAAACAAATTACAATCCATTTCCCTTATTCCTTTCCAAAACTAGATTCATTCAACTAGCATGCCAATAGAATTTTCAAGGGGAAAGTGATGTTTACATTTTCAGATTTGCACAAGAGGATAAAACACTTTAATTTAAAAACCATTTTAATAAACCTAATCCAAACAGACCACCAATTTCCAAGAAAAACAATACACAAGAAGGTATAATAGTAATCACACAACAAGGGTAATGTAAATATATATACAAGCATCATATTCATCACTACAAGTGACTGAAAGCCAATAAACATGGGTGAACCTAGGAGATCAAGAACAAACCAGAACATACTAATACATGAGACTTCATCCCCATTGGCATGCCATACATGATGAAAATCAAAACACTCAAACGCCCGACCACCCTAACTCAGGACAGACCGAGGGGCCCAATCCCATAGTAATAAATCCAAAATATATCCACCTACTATGAGACATTGGTCAGTCCATCCACTACCAGTGTAGCAATCATTCTTATAATTTTCTCTCAATATGACAAGTTCACATGTATCATGTATATAAAAATGGGGTGTGCCAATAGATGCTATCCGAGCATACAATCACAACATATATATAATGATAATTCACAACACACATCACCCTGAGTCACTCCAAGGACCAATCTCATGTCATTAATCAAAAAGAACATAAAGAGTAAAAACCAAGGAACTCTCATAATAGATCACAAGTATTCCTTAGTAAGGACGTCCCATCCATTATATACATACAATAATGGCATGAGAAATATCCACACAAGGTTTTCATAATAAAAAATTTCACCATTTTTCACAAAGTTTCCAAATGGGCCCTTAAGCGTTTCTCAAAAAAAACATTTTCCAAAGGTAAAAATTTCAATTTTAATAAAGAGGTGTATACACACAATTTATAGTAGTAAAAAACTTTTATAAATCCCTTAAAACACTAAGGTTACATATTCAAAACATGACCATTTTTTATAAGGATGCCAAAAGGGCCATTTTCTGGAAACTCGAGCCAAAACATGTTATAAACCAAAACCCATTTATTTGTAAAATAGAATCCACATTTTAAATCCATAAAAGGATACAAAAATAAAAAATTTCATTCTTCAAATGTATTTATAAATCCAAACAAATCATTTTAATTACACTAGACACATAAAATCCAACTGGGCAATTTACCGAACACATGGCATGCACTCTTTAACAAAACAACTTATTTTAAGAACTTGAAAATGGATAAAATACTATTTTCACGACATAAATTTATTAAATATACAGAAACATATTCAAAATACCATAAAATAGGTGTGAAAACTCATGGAATAATTTATCAAACACTATAGGAAAATTCACAGCTCGCGGCGGTTTTTTTGGGTATGGCGGTGGTTTAAACCGCCGCTATATGCTTCTGCAGAGGTTTCCAAGAACTGCCACTACATTGTGTGTCGAGACACTATTGCCGGTGGTTATAGTTGTTTATCATAATTTTATAAGAACCGTCATAGTTTTCACATTTCATGGCAGTTATGATGTTTTTTAGCGGCTGTTTTTTCAGGCAAGGGATTATTTTTTTTAGCAGTGGTTAAAACCGCCGCTAAATTTAATATCGTGGCAGAGATTATAACCTAATCTAATAGAAAAATTATGAAATTTAGCGGTGGTTATAACCGCCACTAATAGAAAACTGCTGACATGTAGCGGCAGTTTAAACCTCCACTAAATGTCAGATTTACAAAAAAAATAGCATCTTCTGTAGCTTCTATACCAGTGCCCTGAAAAAAAACAATTCCAAGAATACCAAAATATGCATACCACACTCATCTGGTATAATAAATGATTCAAAACTCACTGAGAACCACACATATCTAGTTTGTACTACCCTCACATAGCATGTATTTTTTTGGAATGAAAAACCAACACACACTCTCTTCTTCCCACTATAGAGTAATCCTCTCGGAACTATCTCACTAGTTCTTTCCCGTAATCCTACTTAATATTGCCCAAACCTAATGGGTACACATTCCCATAATTCATGATCATAAAACTATAATCATGATCCAATGAATCATGTCTGGTCATATCCGGTTCATGTTCCCAACCCACTTACCATGAACCATTATATGTTAGTAAATTGAATATCTCAAAGTATCTTAGTCATACAAAGGCTAACCACATGATCACCCACCACATATGATTCATTCTCAAAATTGAGATTATATACCTATTCTATTATCAACATTATCTTGACAACCTAAGATCTCAATCTATAAGGATTTTTATCCAATTGACCCTACCCTCTCCCCTAAACTAAATACCAAAACCACTCAGAGTGTTTCTCATCCCATGAACACTGAATTACCATGACATTCCTAAACCCTTTCATGGTTAACTTCATAACCACGCTTTTTTGTTATGTATAATAACATAATTAAGATATATGAGAAAACACTATATAATATGCATACCATGACATTACTCAACCCTTTCATTCCTAATTTTTTCCCTATTCTTCACTATGGTAAAGTTGCTGGAAAGAGAATGGTTGGTTATGTTAATGCTTTGGTAGGGGAATAATGTAGGTTGTTGTATCCTAAATATGAATACCACACTCAGGAAATCAAGACATAAAAGGAAACATCATAAATCAATAAAATACATAAAAGGAAACATGACAAGTCAAAAAAATGTTAGGTCATGAAAATGTTTGGTGGCAACTATGTGCCACACATGATACATATACAAACCGATGATGAACACATATCATCACCCTCTCCACCTCCAACATATCAACAATACAACTAATCATTGTCTGATTATGAACACATATAGTCACCCTCTCCACCTCCATCTCCACTTACGGCTACCACCTGTAAGAACATTATATTGAAAATTAAATAGTGTTGCATATTTATATTTAAACTTAAAACCAATAAAAGATTTAAAACTAAATGATTTTGAATTTTTGTGATTTACCTACTCACCACCAATCGATACAGTACCACCTATGGAATATCTGCTCATCTGCTGACGTATTTTAGTCAACTCTTTCTACAAAGCGGATATCTGATCCCCCTGCTTGTGAATTGTGTTTCGTAGAGAAACAATATCTTTCTTAGCATCTCCGGGTATGGTCTGACTACAACCAGGAGTAGATGAAGATGCCATCCCCAGTGTCCTGCTAAAAATTTCAGATGGTATGGGTCCTAAACCCATCCCGTGCACTCTACTAGGATGCTCCTTCCCAAGGACTTTAGCAACCAAGTCATCCTAGGAGACTGAGTAGGACTGCTCAGGATTGGCATCCCATAGTTCTTTAATTTTTACCTATAAATCAAATATCAGTATATATTAACATATTAAAAACTAATAATAAGTAATTATTATGAAAAAATGAGTTCATACCCCAACTTCTTTGGCAGGCTCATTAACAAAACTTCCATCATATTTTTTGTGAACATCCAACCACACTTCAGTTCGGGATGCTTCGTGCCCTAAACTCTATGAATACATTAAACAAATATAAATCAACAATTTAATATATTAAATAGATAATATTTTCTTATAAATATTTAAACTAATGAAAAGATTACCAGAGTCGATCAGCTTCTAGAAAAGTTTTTTGACCCCGTAGTGTGAGGGATGACTTGCTTTTCTCGGCTTGATGCATTCTTTCTTGAGAGATCCTGAAATAAATAAAATGCAATTTAATAGTAATGTATTAAATGTAATATCCTCTTCATATACATGTATAAATGTAAAATGAGGTTAATATAATAATATATATTTAAATACCATCTGCTTCTCATCACGGTGTCTGTCAACAAAAAATTTCCACTGTTCTTTGGGTACCCCATTGGGTAGCTTCTCATACATTTGTTGGATGATCAATGAAGTATTGTTGACATCACCCCACAATATCCATTTGAAGTCTTTCCATTTCTTATCAAGATTTTTCAATGTCCACTTTCGTGTTATCACATCAGCAACTGTAAAGTGGAAAAAAATCTGTATACAGAAATTCATTTTGAAAATATTAATAACATGACATTAAATTACACAATAATGTATTAAAATTACCTTTATTTGGAAATAAAAAACTTTATTTTTCCAAATTTGAGGCATATGTCTCCAATAATCATAAGAAATAGGAAGGGAAATGGGCTCCACTACCAGTTGGCCTAGAATTTGGCCAAGTAATCTCGCGGCATCATTTATAGGGACCCCATATAAATCGAATGGGACAACTATATTCTCTCCATTTATATTCCACACATCTGAACTTTTTATATTTTTATCCACAGTTTCATTTTTTCATCTTTAATTAATAAATAGTTAGTATAAAAAAAGTGTAATAAATTTATTTATATTAAAATTTGTACCTATAACAGTGACCCTCCAGTATGTCTGTGATGAACTAGAAGTGGTGCGTCATCACCCGACTAATGAGGCTGCTAAAGGGGGAGTTGAAGACTCAGATTCTAAAGGGACACTCACAGAGGGTGTGATAGATGGTGCAGGGGGAGATGGTGCAGGGGGAATGCAGCTGGTGGCTCAGATACCATAGGGAGGGAGACATATTGATCGTCATTTGTCGCAGTAGTGGATGAAATAGTGTATCACTTCCTCCTTGGAATTTCTGTAATTTAATCAAATAAAATTAAGTACAGAACATATATTTCAAAAAAATTATATAGAAAAAAATTAAAAATGATAATATATACCCAGTACTAACAAACAAAATATACATAACAATGATAATGAATGACTGCATAAATGAAATAAGTGGTTGCTGAATGAATAAATAATTGTATATACAATCATTTTCCCCTTAAATCATGCATGTTTCCTACTCCATTACTTCATCCACTTTATTCATCCTTGCTAGACTAATATTTTCAATATCATTATGGACAAATAATTATACTTATTTTTGTTTATGAGATTCAATTTCAGAGGTCAAATCTTCCACTTCATCACCCATATCATACAAATCTCTTTCTATTACGTGAGAAACTAAACTCCTCCCTTAATCCACAATATCATTCACATAATATACCATTTTTTCTTGTGATGATAATATATATGGATAATGCAGTTCACAATCACCAATATCCATCAAGCGAGAGAAGTTCACAGAAGTAAATTTCAAGGAATCTCTTTTAACACCTCTGATAATATCGACCCAATTGCATTTGAATAAAAAAACTGAAAAATGCCTGTGGAAGTTTAATTCAATAATATCAGTCAGATTTCCATAGTATTCCACTTCATCAAATGTAAATATACCACTATTCTATGTTTTCAAACCCTCTTCTCGATCGACTGTATGAAATCTAAAGTCATTCACGTTGTAAGCGTCGAACTTTCTAACTTGTTTTAGAGAACCTTGTGCAAGAAACTTCAAATATTTTGACACCTCTACTCGAGTATCAGTATTCATGATCTAAAAAAATATACTTTATCAGATTTAAAAAATATATCTGTCAAAATAATATTTATATTTATTGCAATATTTATGAACTTACACGCCGTGCAAACCATTCTACAATCTCTTTATTAACATCTTTGGTTATATATTTCTCATTTCGTGTTTGGCCTCTCATTCATCTCTTTGTTTGTATCCTCAAATCTCCAATAAATGGATCTATAATTTAACTATTCATCAGCACATATCTATGTGCCTGTAATAATTCCAATTCTGTCAGTGTCACATTTAAGGTCCTCCCAACTAATCGGCTAATAGCAGGAAATATTTTTGATTTCTGATGTATTTGAGATTGATTCGATCTGTCTTAAACATGTACAACTTGGTTAAATATTGTCTCAATATCATCCAAGTATCTAGAACAAAAGGTAAGACACTCCTCATCCAAATAGCCTTCAGCAATAGAGCCTTCTGGTTGAGCTTTATTTCTCATGTATGATTTCAAATGCCCAAGATATCTGTGAAATAAAATAAACATAATTATGCATTTAATTAAGTGCCAAAAATTGTTTACTTAACTAAAAAACATATAAATAAATTATCTCTCAATTGGATACATCCATAAATAATGAACGAGGCCTCCTAATTTAGCTTCCTCAACCAAATTCACAGTTAAATGCATCATTACAGTAAAAAACAATGGAGGAGAGATCATCTCCATTGCACAAAGGGTCAATACAAACCTCTCTTGGAGGTTGTAAAGATAAAATAGATATAGAGATTTCTCACATAGTTGTCTGAAAAATGTGCAGAATTGGAGTACAACAGCAGTAATTTTTTTAGGTAATAATGTACGCAATGCCAATGGTAGTAACTGTTGTAACAAAATATGTGAATCATGACTTTTCAATCCATGTAAATTACGATTCTTAAAGTCAACACACCTCGAGATGTTACTTGAATACCCATAATATACCTTAACATTCTTTAAAATTTGTAGTAATGTATCTTTATCCCTATTTTTCATTGAAAAAATTTCCGGAGGATACTTTTCATTCTCATCTGTCCAGAGATCACGTTTTATGTTCATTGCTTGTAAGTCTTTGCAAGCATTGAGATGATCCTTCAAATTTCCATGCTCATAAAGAAATGTGAAAATAAAATTGTTATAGACATTCTTCTCAATATTAATCACATCAAGATTATTCCACAACAAATTAAATTCCCAATACGGAAGTTTGAAGAATATACTTTTTTTCTTCCATTGTTGCGTTCCGATTTCACTTGACGATGCACTTTGAATCCATTTCCTGCTATCATTCAAATGAAGAACCTTCCCAAATTATGTTTCATTATTTCCAAGTTGTGTCAATATTTCAGAACTAGTTAACAACTATGGATGTGTTCTACGATCAATGAAACCGTTAAATTTTGATCTGTTCAGCCGAAATCTATGAGATGCATTGAGAAATATTTGATGGCACAAGAAGCACCATTTTCTACTATGAGGTAGCCGTTTGGGCTCAAAATCAAAGTTGAAAACAGGACAAGCCAAACCCATGTAAGTGTTCCAACCAGATAAATTCCCAAGCCCAAGGAAGTCATTAATTTTCCACATTAAAGCAGCATGTATTTTGAACATTGTCTTAGAAGAATCATCAAATGTCTCAACACCATTTCTCCAAAACTCCTGTAATTATTCAATTAAAGGTTGTAAGTATACATCAATATCATTTCCAGGCATTTGTTTTCTAGGAATAATCATCGAAATTATAAAAGACATTTGTTGCATACACATCCACAGAGGTAGATTGTAAGGGATCAAAACAATTGGCCAAATGCTATAACAGGTACTCAAAGTCCCAAATGGGTTGAATCCATCGGTATCCAATCCCAATCGAACATTCCTAGGATCAGTTGAGAAATATGGATATAATGAATCAAATTTATTCCACGGTTTTGAATCTTGTGGATGTATCATTAACCCATCATTGTTATTATCTACAGAATGCCACTTCATGTGTTCGGCAATTTTCGATGACATGAATAATCTTTGTAATCTAGGATTTAAAGGAAAGTAATGAAAAACCTTTATAGGTTTGTTCCTTTTCTTCTTCTTCATGAAAGTATGTTGATTCATACTTCCAACATCACCCATTGAATTCTATCTAGAAGAAGAAAAAATTTTACAATCCTGCCTACTTGAATCCTTTCGCTAATAAATCATACAATCATTGGGACATGCATGTATTTTTTTTTATAATTCAAACTAAGCCTGTTAATAACTTTTTTCATATCATAAAAAGACTCAGGGATGTTTGTTTTAGGAAATGCATCACAAAACAATCCCAATATCATGGACATTGCCTTATTTGTAATTCCACATAGACATTTGATATGGTACAAATTCAGCATAAAATAAAGTTTTGAATATTTCAAAAATCCACTATACAACTCTTGATTTCCATCGTCAACTAAATCATGAAACGTATTTTCCTCAGTGAATTTTTCTCTTACATTAGTCTCCACAGAATCAAGAGGACGATCCACTAATATGTTACAATCTTGATATGGTTGTCCTACAGTCTTAAAAACATCACTTGTCTCATTGTTATTTGTAGCACCCTCATCTAGTTGTTCTAATATGTTTTGATGTTGATAGTGGTCTCTTGTAGTGCCAAATGTGTCATTTATAAGGTTTTGCATTTCATTTTCCATTGTCGATGAATTTGGGAGGTCATTCTCTGGATTGACATCAGTGCTCAACCTTTCTGTAATGTTCGATTCTCTGTGCCAAATCCAACGCAAATATTGATCAGGGAATTGCTTTAATATTAAATATTCATAAACTTCATCTCTCTTCAACCATATTCTAAATTTACATTTAGAACATGGACATCTTATTCTCCCTTCAATGGATCGATTGGAAATTGAAAAATCTAAAAACTCATTAAAACCCTTAATATACTGAGGTGTGTTCCTCAGTAATGTGATCTAGCTTTTATCCATGTATATCACAATGTGCCTACACAATATTAAAAAAATTAAAACACATAACTATTACTAAATATGGAAAGTGATTCATATATACTAGTTGAAAAAATATATAAATATGTTACATAAGGTTTTCCTATATCAATACATATGGTAAATCACCCACTAGTGGTGTTATCTAAAGTAGTACCACCGCAAAGGATTAGAATTAAATTAGGAGATTAGGGTGAGTGAACAAAGTCCAACCACATTACTCAACTTAAGAAAGTTTGAGGTTCCCCTATCCCATTAAATTAAATAATTCTAACCATTGTTTGAAGTGGCCCAATATTTAGGGGGAGATATGATCCATGGGGTGGATGTGCTAATAAAGTACATGTTATTCAGCTAAAGGAAGATCTGATTAAATCTAAAAAATGCATGAAATAAGTAATGTAATAATTATTTCAAGTCTCATTTCATATAAAATATGATCAAAACGTGTCATGGATGATCATGACTCAGCAAGTGGTGTTAAGAAACAACTTTTTCTTCTTCAAAACTTGATCTAGAATTTTCATGTTGAAGTAAAGTCACTTGTTGAATCTAGAATTACATAAAAAGGGGTTATTCTAGAATAAAAAGAGTTTTCCAAGCCTTAACTAAGAGAATCAATGATGTCATATTGAATCTGGTTTATAACAAGGTATATCAAGCACTGAATTTAGTAGAATTAGACCACTAATAAGGAAGAGGTATCATCCATACCATCTCGTAATAATGTTTGTAAATCTATTTTTATGAAGGGAGTGGGTAGGAAAAAAATTATGTACAAGTATGGATTTTGAAATGTGTGATGGAATATTCCACCTTAGCTAAGGTGGATAATGAAATTAAGGAAGTGTTTTCCCTTAAAGATCTAAACAAGTTATAAACAAGACCTAATGTCATTATTCAAATTAAATAAAATGATCATGGGTTGTGTATCAATGTTGATGTTGTGAAAAATTCATTTATTGTAAATTAGATTATTGGTATAGACCGTTAAATAAAAAATTAGAAAGGAATTCAATTATAAGGGATAGAAATCCAGATATGAAGAATAAACATCCATAGGTTAAGAGAAACATGTATACATAAAAAATAATTAGAAATTTTGACAATGTGTGTGATGTATGAAAAAGTATTATTCATAGGATTGGTCTATGTTCATATCAACCTATATATTAATCGAATAAGAAAATAAGGCTATATAAGTTAGTGAATAAATAAAAATCATCCTTAGGAAAAAGTGAAATAATATTTAAAGAAAAAAACCTCCTAAGAATATTTCACATAGGGAAGGTAAGAGGCCTTGGAATCTAAATTTGAGAAGTTTATGAAAGGTTCATCGTCTAAAAGAACTAATAAAAAGGAGGGAAGTTAGCAGTATCCATGTTGAAAGTTAGAACATTCTACCAATGAAAAAACTGACATGTTAGTTATATAGATGGAAGTTATAAAGAAAATCTGGAAAATAAAATAAGCACAAGAAAAGTATAGTCAAAAAGTAAAATAATTGATTCCACATAAAGATAACTTAGTTCAATGTGTGTAGTGAAACATGGATGGACACACTCCTATATATTTTTATAAACTAATTCCATATTACCAACCACACATAGAAATAAAACCTCCTATAATACTATTTTTTAATGAACCAACATGGGTCCCAAAGAGTATTCCTGATCACCATGGGCAAGCGAAAAGCACCTGGGTATCAACTCACATAACCATGGGAGTGATTTCACACTAAAATAACAAGACAATATCTCTTATATATAACAAGATAAATATAATCAATCAGATTAAATCATGGATGAAAAATTACATGACCATGAGATATAAATAAACCAATCTATAAAGAAAAACATGAAAATAAACTAAAACAAAGTCTCTATGTGACTATCTGTTACCACTATCCAAACCCACCATTAAAGTGACAACAACCCAGAGATGCATTCAAGCTACATGACACTGTTATTTTTATCTACATACTAAAATACCATACCTCCATACACCCAATAAAATATAAAAGGTTTGTGAAAAAATCATAGTAATATACCACCATGAATCTATACAATGTTTATGACCATGGAAAATTTTGCTCTATCTTAAAAATGAAACAAATTTGATGAAGTAATTTATTTTGAAAACAATTCCAATTAAACATCCATTGGTTTGATTTAAAACATTCCATATTCCAATAAATTCATAATATGAAAATAAATTAATGAAATTTAAATAAATTGAAATAAACAAAGCATCCATAAGATTAACATGTGATCATTAAAACATGAAACACTTCCATTACGAATGAAACCAAACACAAAGCATGAATCAGATCTACCCTATAGGAATACATTACTAAAACCCATAAGAAACACTAGACATGAAAATGTGTATCCCAGTGAATCTGATTCCTTCCATATTATAAAATTATCAAAACCATACCACTTAGTTGTGATACACTCACAAATGGTTGCATATGTCTATAACCTTATGCACTTAAGGCTCTAAAAAATATGAAAAAAAATACCTACGAATATGAAAACCACCGGTAGCAGGGGAGGGGAACCGACCTAGGGTAGGAACTTGACGAGTTCAGGGGAGAAGGTGGCATCGCGAGTGTCTGGGGGAGAAGGGGGGTCAGTAGTGATGGGCGGCGAGGCCACCGGCGGCACGGGAGGGGAGCGAAGCTAGGGTTGGGGCTCGTTGGGGGGAGAAGAGTTGCGAGGAGAAGAGGTTAGGCTCAGGTGGGGGGGAGTGTCACCACTATAAAAAAAATGGGTTTCGCAGCAGTTTTTAATAAACTGCCACTAAAAGACTATTGCTAAAGGCGATTTATGTTGTAGTGAAATAAGAGGAGTGCACATTTATACCAAAACAACTATATTTTTTAACAAAATAAGGCATAAAGCATAATTTGCACACACAAATTTTAAAACCAAGGTTTCAAAGTAGAAAATATCATATAACTAAGGTTATAATAGAATGATAATGATGAAACTTAAATTATAAAGGCTTGTGCAAGGGATATCCTACCTCAAATCTGTGGTGGAAAGGAAACACACACCCAAAATCACCCGTTGCGGTTCCCAACACTCTATATCTATGAAGACCCACCATAAAAGAACCAAAAACCCATAAAAATCATTCCAAAACATTACCCTAGGTCATTCATGACCAGGGGAGAAGAGGAAACCAAAAGAAAATGGAAATAGAAGGAAGAGGGAGAAGAAAGGAGAGGAAATCTCACTTTGGAAACTAAATAAATCTTCATATTCCCTTAGATATGCACACTTAGATGAAATTTAAATGATTAAAACTTCTTTAAGATTATCCTTAGTTCTGAAATAACCATGGAAATTTTATTTGGGGTAAAAATAGTGAAAGATGAAGGATTTATGAAAGATACAATTTACCTTAGAAAATATGGACGATTTCAGGAATCTTGAAAAGTTTCACCCTAATACTAGACTAAGATGAGATCAAAAAAGTAAAAATAAAAAATGGTGGATCTCCTAGGTATCTTGGTCTAGAGTGGGAGGTGTAATCACTGAAAAATGTCAAAAAAATAAAAAATATATAAAAGAAAAAAATTATTTTTTTAAAACTGGAAATGGGCCCACAGGCTGGCCCAATACCTGAATAGGTAACACAAATTCACCATTCTTATTAATTATTAATGGGTCAAAAGGATATGTAGGCTTGAATATGTCATAGTAGGAAAAATAGGAAGTGTAATGAGTCAAAAATGTTAAAAAATTAAGGATTTATAAAAGAAAAAAAAATATGTTTTTAAATCTGGAAATGAGCTCACGGTTTGGCCCAAATCATGAAGTAACCACCCTTTCTACAAAAACTCCCAAAAAAAATAATTGAGGCACCCAAATATGGATGATTAAATATATATTACACTTCAAAACTCAACATTAATCTCACCCAAGACCCAGAAAAAGGATTGGTATTGCCAATGAACCGCATCAAAACAAAGATATGAAAAACCAGGTGTGACACTCCATATTAAAAAAATATGGAAGTCGTATTTCATATCTCAAATTGAATTATGATCATTAATACATGAAATAATGACTATAATCCCTCTTGGAAAAATAATTCTATTATCATATCTTTCATACCTAAACATGAGGGATGTTTAGATCAAATTTTTAGAGAAAACTAAATGGTAGTATTAAACTATTATGAATAAAAAAGATATATTTCCAAAGTTTTTAAGGTTGATATATCTCTTAAAATTATATCTTTAGTCATGGATATATTTTATATACCCTTATCTATTTTCACAAGTAAGTGATAATTAAAATTGATAGAATGTAATTTATTTAATAGGGGTGAATGTAACTCTCTAAGAATTGACTTTATATCATACCTTTAAATAAGTATAGTTTTTTTAATATATTTATTCACATGCAACATCAAACTAAAATGGACCATGAAATAGGTTATTAAAATAATGAAATATATTGTGAAACATCAATAAGAAAATTACAATAATAATAAATCCTCGAGTAATTAAAAACATAAGAAATTTATTTATTATAAAAACATGTATTTAAATTCTATAAATTTTATTATTATTATTAAATAATTATTGTTTTGTTGATTAAATTTAAGGGTAAAGTGATAAATAATTAATGTAATGTGATGAAAACTATTAAATGTTAAAAAGGGATATTTTACAAAGAACAATTTTTAAAGTGATGTGTATCTTACTTGATAAATTAAATTGATCAATTTGAAAATATTATTATGATAATAATTAATATTTTAAACTAGTATATTAAAACTAATTTAATTAAAAAATTATATAAAATAATATTAAGAACATTTAAATTTTAAAATTTTATTTTTATATAAAAATAGTTTTCCTTTACATGTTATATTTTCCTTTAAAATATAATTTTATAAATTTTAGAATTTTAATTTTATGAAATAAAATTAATTTTTTATTTCATCATGTCAAAATTATCATAGGGTGAATTATTGAGATTTTTCTAAATAGATTCATTTTTAAGTGAATAGTGAAAAATAATGTTTTATTGATACCATGTCATTTTTGAATTTATCACGATCTAAGCATGACATAGAAATTTTATAAAAAAATCATGACTATGGATGTATTTAAGTGGTAAAATTATTCATTTAAAAATACTATGTTTAATTTGGAAAAATCATTTTTATCATTTTGAAACTTAATTAATCATTTATTCTAATAAAAATCTATTTTTTATTTTTTAATTAATTATGATTTCACAAGGTAAAATTATTTTTTGGATTGATTTTTTAATCCATATAATTTTTATTTAGTTAATAATAAACTAATTTATTTCATATAAATCAATAACATTTATAATTTCATCATAAACGTAATTTTTATGCTTAAAAATATACTTTTTTAAGCCAGATTATTACTCATAGAGTGTGCTAATATTAATATTAATTTATTCTCACCCTTTTAAATTAAATTTTATAAAAAATACATATTTTAAACCATAATTTAAAAATTATTTATAAGTTTTTTTTCATTTTTAGTTATAAAAATTAGTTATCGATGTTAAAAATATAGTTACCATGGTAAAGGTAAATTAAGGTAAAAAGATTTGACCAAGTGTAAAGGAGATAAAACATGTTAAAACATCTCTTAAATTAGTTTCTGAGGTGTTAAATTTCCAGAAATTATCTCCTATTTTTTATTGTAAACTTTTGGATTCCACATTCCTTGTGAAACAAGTGTTCCTTTTATATAAAGAGGTTACAATTACAAAAATTTCATCTTCTTCTACTTATAAAAGGGGTATTCCACCACTACTTCAAGGTCACTATAAAATTTTATTTCCTCTTGAACCTATACCCTTTTTATTTCTCATATATCCCTATCTAACGTTTTCAGCCCATTTATCCAAGTAAAATCCTTAATTTCTCTATTTCTAAGAGGTAATCCTAGAGGAGGTTCAAATTCTCAACGTGAGTATTAATCACTTAAAAACTTTTTTATTCTCTATATTTCTTATCAAATATATTTTTTCCTATTATAATAAAATGACATGATTTTTATTAATTTAATTAATTAATATTATTTTAATGATATAACCATTATCTACCCTTCCCCCTTAGAAAAATGAGAACACAACTCATGCTTACATTTGGAATTCTGCCTCCACAAAGTAACATATTTCATTTTTAATAAACAACTTAAATATAAGGTTTTAAAAGGTTTATTTTATGAATTAATATTTTATATATAAAATTTTTATGTTTAAAAATAGATAAACCATTTCCTACATGTATCTTGTTCTATGAAAAACTAAAAAGTCGTATGAGTGTACCTACAGACTACCGCCTCTATGGAACAATGTAATTCTCTTTTCATCACCACCCTACTTGGATGGAATAAAGAATTTATATAGTAAATTAAAATGATGTATATGAAATTATTGAGGTCATAGAAGGTTTATATTAATATTTAACATGTTATTAATATACCAACTTGTGTTTGTCAAAAATTACCTAAATAAGACTATCCATAATTATGTCATCAAGAATTGTGACTAAAATTATCATGAAATTGAATTAAATGTTTATAAATAATTATAAATAACTAATTATAGTAAATTGAATAATATAGTAATTATAAACTTTGTATCAATGAATGAAGATAAATATCGACACTTTAAAGTATGTGTGAAAAAAACAAAATCGATAACATCTGATAAAGAAAATAAACTTTAACTGATAGATAAATGTATAATAAATGATTATAATTAATGATTAGAAATTATAATAGATTATAATAAGGTTCTAAAATAGGTTATTAATATGGTTATGTTTATAATACATGATATTAAATCACTTTAATAGAAGTTGATAGAAAAAGGTAATGGTGTTTCCTAACTCATTACCCTTTTTTTAAGTCGTAATGCTTCTTCTTGAACTTAATTATTATATAATGGGTATATTATACCCTATTATTTTATTATTTTATATTACTATATTTTATTTACATTTATTTCCTATAAAATTCCATTCAAATGATTCTTACTTCAAAAATATGAAGTTTGTAAGGGTTTTCATCTCAATTTCCATTCATAGAGGCGTGTTTTCATATTGTGCATCTATTTTTATTTAATATGGTGAAATTAATACCCCACTGTATTATTCTTATTATTAATATTTCTTTCATGGTATTTAGAACTATTTTTATGAATCCATATTTCCAGTCCTTTTGATTCAATTGTTACCAAATTTATAATGGGTTTTTCTTGAATCAACTTGTTTTCTTAAGTCATAATTATTCCTCTTAACTATGGTTTTACAAGAATTTTGCCCAATATTATATCATAGTATTATAATTACTCTCATAATGACTTAAATTTTGACTGTTTTCTTTCTTAATAAAATTTTATGATGCTAAAGATAATTTACATCCTCTCTAAATGAGATCTTTTTCTTCCATATCCATATTCACTCTTCCTTCAAATATTATCCTTTATTATTTTGAAATCAAAACAAATTATATTTCTAATAATATTTTAATTTCTATTTTCCTCTTTTAAAATGATATATTTTTTACATTATGTTATATTGTGAGTTTCAATAAAAGTTTTTTTTAAATGATGGAAATTTTTTTCCTTTATCAATTATACATTTTAACTTCCACTCCACATTTTCTTTTTAAAACATTCCTGTATTTTTAAAGGTGATTTTATTGAGATTTATTAAAAAATATTTATTGAAAATTATTCATGAAAAAATCTAAAAAATGATATTTTTTAATTTATCACAAAACCACTTCTCTTTACTATAATATTAAGAAATATTTTATAATGTATCTTTTACATTTAACTTCTATTTTCCTCCTTATACCCAAAAGATATAACTCCTATAAAGATATGTATTAGAAATCATCTTATTAATTCCATTATTAAATAATCCTTCTTGATGATTGAATTTTTAGTATCAATCATCTATTTCTCGAAGACATTTTATGTGATACAACTTGGAAATGTTACAAAACCCATTTTCATTCTCTACGTTCATTATGATATGGTGAATGATTGATTTCACGTGTCATATATATGTGTGTGTGTGTGTGTGTGGATGATTATTATGTGACTGGTGAGTCCTAGATAACCCACCAATGCATTTTTTTGAAGCTTTAAATCTCTTAATATAACTAAGGGGAAAAGGTTGTGATGCCTAATACACTATGGGAAACAAGTTGTAATGACTAATCCATAATGGGAAAAAGTTTTCGGTTCCTAATACCCTATGGAAAGAAAGTTATGATTTCTGATACACTAAGGTAACTATAAAGTGATTTTTTCACCTCTATATTATGATTCTTATGCTTATTATTGTGCCAAATTTCTATGTTACATTCCTATGATTTTTCTTCATGGATCATGTTTATTCTCCCACATTCTTATTTTATGGTACATTTTTTCATTTTAGATTAAATGTAATTTTATCATAAATTATTGAAAACTCCCATTATTCTATGTTCTTTTTAATATTATATTTCTCACATTCCCATGTTTTCTCACATGCTTATGTTTATCCCTTGATGAAATGTTGATGTGTTTTTTCATTACTAAGAATTTGATCTTACACCTTTCTTATGTTTCTATTCTGAGGTTATAAAGATGAGTATAACTTTATAAAAGTCTAGAATAAAGTCATGTGTGATTCAATTTTGGATAAAATGTCAAGTATTGTAAAATAAGATGCTTATATAGTTTTTCCTCAAATACACTAAACCTTAGGTTCTTATAATTATCAAATTATTTATGATATGTGATGTTTAATTTATGGGAATGATGAAAAATAAACATATGTTTAGCTTGGGCCATATCACTTGGTGTCAAATCCTATTGAAATTTTTTTTAACACCATTTCTAAGAGTGTGGATTTTAGGTACCTAAAATTATACCCTAAGCATTGGAAATATTTTTAGGATGTACTTATTATGAATTGGTTGTTTTTTTATCATAATGATTATATTCCCACAACTATATATATTCCATTAGGTAGTACTCCCTACCTATTGGTCATTATATTGGTACAATACATTATACCCATTTATTATGAATATAGATAGGTTGGCCAGTTGATTATTATATAATACATTTAGAGATATCCTAAAACTGGAATAAGTGGGTATAGTCACCCCTGAGTGGCTATTTTCACCCATAGTTATGACATTTTTATTACTAATTACATTTCATGTTTACTTTCCTTTTGGTAATATCACACTATACATGCACTTTCATTTCAAGATATATTTAGGGACACTGTTGGTGGTGGACTACTTAGTTATACTCACATCCTTTTTGGGCACCATGGAAATTGAGGAAGAAATCATGGTTGCAGGAGTAGATAAGGGCTAGGGCCCTATGTTTTATGTTTGATCAATAGATTGGTAAGAGTTCGGAGTTAGGGAATGAGCATGAACTCAAATATATTTTTCCTATATATTCTATAACTTTTGTTCAATATTTGGTGATCTATAAACATTTTTCCAATGGGGGATCATTTTATACATGTATAACTACCTGTCATTATATTTATTCATGTATTTATATAATGGTTTCTATTTTTATTGTTGGTGTAATTTAGATATGATATCTTTCCTTTATATTACTCCTCTTATGTGATTATTTTCATTATATTATGCATGTTTTGATTTATATAAATTAGTACAGAGATTTCCAAAGGAATATATAATACACACCTAGGGGGTCAATCTGGTGTCACCATATTTTACTAAATTCTAAATTTCATATCATATATTTACCCCATTGGTATTTTTACCTCTATTAATAGTTATAATTTAAATGAATCTATTTATCTCCTACCAAATATGAAATAACCATATACAATGTATAATATAAATTATAAAGTTGAAAAAGGTATTTTTATAAGGTCTAGACCCATCATGGGAAACATACTCCTTGTTATGATCAAGGTTTTTGAGTCATAGATTCTCCACTAATATAGTTATTATTAATTACAAGTGGTGTGTGTTAGGATTATCCTAAACAAAAAATAAATCTCATACTTAAAAAACACCCCACTATGATCTCTAGTATCCCACTTTATTTCAACATTATTGCATAGTCTTAATTCTATCAACTAGAATTATAAACTTCCTTTAGGCTTTTGAGTTAAATTAAAAATATTCTCAGGATTTCACTATATCAATATGAACTAATATTATTCCTCATATAATTCTTTAAATACCTATAGATCTTCAATAATACTAGAATGAAACTAGGTCTCTATAAATATCCTTACTCACAAATCTTGTTCAAAATATGATCATTGGATTCACTCACTCAGCCTTTAAGGATCTCAACATCCAATGCATAAACAAGAATACATCATGTATTTTAACCTTCACCAACTCCTCTAATTATTTCTTTCTTTCTCACTATTTCATAATTCTATAATATAGAGTATGTAATATATTCTTCTTCTTCTCCTTTTTCTTTGACTAAATTGATCCGATCAATGATTTTAGATTAGATTCATCTTATTTTTTGATATCCAAAAATGTTATTATTCTTCTGTATAGTATTAGTTTTTATTTTATTCTCTATGTGAGCTATCATATTCTCTTGATAAATATTCATAGAACTTTCTCAAAGAGATCTATAACTTCTCTCTCTTATTATTCTTTTATATTCACATATCATAAAATTATGTTTTCTATATTTTTAACATACAAAATTTTCTAATATAATAATACCATGATCCTCCATCCCATTTTCCTTAAATTTTTCATATTCGTGTGTTCCCACAGTCATAGTTATTGATTTTACCTTAACCACTTGTCTGAGTGGTATTATAGAAATACCCTTCATCTTTTATTCTCATTTTATCTATGCTATATAAGTTTCCAATTTATTCTCCCACTAGACTTTAGAAGGTTCTTCTCAAAATTTCTCATGAATTACTCATAGATAATAAATATTTATTTTTTATAATAATTGTAAAATATTAATATTATTTTGGCATGGATCTTTCTTAATGAAATTATTGAATCAGAAATAGTAGTATAGGATTCAAAATCTATATTAATTCTTAGATTTCATCGCATCTTTATCTTCTTTTTTCTGCTATTAAGATCCACTTCTCATTCATTCATCTCAAATCAAAAATCCATTTTTGATATTTTAAAAAATGATAATGGTTTAGAAATCATCACATTTACAATCAAGCGTGATTTTATAGACTTACACCTTTATCAAAATCAATGTTGTATTGATTCTTCCTCATTTAGTTATTATCATCATGTGATATTATTATCTATGGTATAAATATAAATATCTATTAATTAATCTTGAATCAAAATTATTTTGTGATGTTTTAGTCAATGAAGAATAGTTTTAGTAATAAAAAATTTAAGTTACTTAGAATATTAATTATAGAAATTATTATATTTTCATACTTTAGAAATATCATATTTTCAAAAAAAATTACCTCAAAAATGAATCTTACGAATTGTATAGTTCACCCTTGTTGTCTTTAGAGATATTTCATGCCTTTGATAACTTTTCAAACAATTGATATGTTACAAGGATGTATGAATATTAAAATGTCATAAGCTATCCTTAAAAACTTATTCTCATCCCTTTGAACTCAATAGGAATCCTTATGAATTTACTCAAATGAATTTTACAAATTCTTGAGTCTTCATGCCATTGTTAAAATTCTAAACTGAATACTCCTATGAGAATCTCGATCACCCTTATATAGAATATATGTTACCTAAGGATTCATGAATTGTCCTTATTAAGACATGAAACATCCTTATGAACTAGAAATAATTGTTAAAATGTTTAGAAAATGTCTCTTATAGACTTAAGGAATCATTATTATGAAGTAAAAAATGATCCTTAATAAGTTGGGAATAGTCCTTATGAGGTTTGGGTGGTCCTTACAATCTCAATACCTTTCCATTTTTTTGTATCTTTGGTTATGAAATGAATCTTATAGAAATACGAGTCATACTTAATGAAATTCCAAGACTTTTCCATTTTTTCAATTCCAATCACATATTTATAGAATTCATCAAATAAAATCAAATTAACATCACTCCATATTAAGTCCTTAATCACTTCAAATCACCTCAGAATAGCATCAAATAATTTTGGTATTTTTTATAATAATTCCAAAACTTTTTAGAAAATTTAAATGGTATTTACAACATTTAAATACTCAATTTTGAGTATTTTAAAATATATTACTCAATTTTACAACTTCAATATCATTCACTCTAGACTTTATCCAAGTGATTTTCAACACTAAATGTAGTAACCTTTATTCATAATAAATACTTAGATAGTTTCTCTATAATTATTCCATATCATCTCAAAACCTTAAATTGACTTCAACCTGTTCTTTAATCATAGTTTTTCAAACTATTAAACAACTAATTCATTAGCCAACTTTCCAAATTTTTTAAAATTTTGGTAGATATATCTATTCCCACTTATTCAGTACCTATCACTATATTCCATGAAGGTAATCTAGAAAAATCATCAGATTTTATAGCTAATACTTAGAATCTACCCAGCCAGGTATTCCAAGACAGCAGCCTTAATCTTATTTTTACATCAATATATGGGTAGCGCCTTTATATTCTTCATTGGGTGGATTCTTCCTCTATCACCCAGCACTCCAACAAAAATGTAATTCCCTTTAAAAATATAATGATAAAAAATAAAACATCAACATGATTCATTAAATTAAGCACTTAAATCTCCCCCTTTGGATTTTTTTCAATGCCAAATTTACTCATAAAGTAAATATTACTATTCTTACTCTTATTGAAATTAAATGTAAAACTAAATATAATGGTAACATTCTTCCCCTCCTTATCTCAAAGTAACATCTTCTCCCCTTTTCATCTCCATTTGTTTTTTATCTCACTTGTTTAGAGAATAAATCAACACCACATGAGAAAAAGGCAGCACAAAAACTTTCATAGAAACATTCCATCACCAAATCATCTCTATGTATACATGGGATAAAGTAGTTTAGAAGAAAATAGTTACCAATCTAGAAAAAAAATCTATATAAAACCACAATGTGATACTAACTCTAACTTTACTTCTTTAGAGTTGTTTAGATTTATTTTAAATGGATTTTATGAAAATACACTCAACTTTAACAAAAACCTCAAAAACATTCAATTGAAAGCATGATTCTTCACCCAATTTTTTTACAATCACTCCCCCTTGGTAACCAACTTTTACATTAACCAAAATGGTATGGGAAAATTGATAATCATACCTCAATATTTAGTGTTTAAAAGGAATTTCCAAATTCCATATTTAACCATGGAATGATAAAAAAATGGTTTTTTTCTCTTTTATTCTCCCCCTTGAGGGATTCTCTTTAATGGTCTTCATCATGGATTTTTTTCATCAAAAATAAACTCTAAGAATTTTTTATATTAGATAAATTCTGATACCAATTGAGATATGGAAAATAATGTGTTATAAGAATATGACTTGATACTAACTATAATTTCTTATTATGGATTGTTCTTCTCTATAGATGAACATCACAATAGACCATTTACTTATATATTTTGATTTATCACCTTTAATTCTCTCTATTTTGACATAATCACAATAGTCGTGAGAATAATGTCAGTTTCCATCGGCTCTTTAATGATTAAAATAGGGTTGTTATTTATATATTAATCCAATAAATCATTTTTTATAGCTCTAAAATGTTGAGAACCCTCATTGTTACTTCACCCTTGACTTTAAACATTTTTAATTTCTTGTGAATAATGGATTTCTTTATTTTTCACATTTATTATTAGCTGGAACAACCTTATTCACTTTACAAAAAAGATCATATTAATTATTTTCAACTTCCTTCATCTTCTTGTCCAATTACAACTAGGACGGAAATATTTTAAAATTTTATTTTTCATCATGATCAGCCTTCTTCTTTTGTGTAAACTTCACTTTAGTAGTAATAGTCTTAGTAATTAGAGTCATTTGTTTCTTCCCTTTGTTTTTCAATAAATTATTTTTCCTAGGTAATACATTTGATATCAACATGTCAAAATAGTTTTCACCTTAAACACAACTTATCAGTGATCTTTGGGTAATATTTTTGATACAACCTCTCATGAAATTCATGTTATTGGTCTTGTATGTATTCTAACAAACCAATACAAAAATTTACTTCCTGGATTGATTCTCTCCCTAATGATTCTAGATTTCTTCCTTTAATATTTATGCTCATGGAAAGATTACAATGGTTTATGATATGGCCTTTACTTCTATAATAGAGGAATATCCTTCTAATTAAGACATCCTTTTCAATATTATTCATTGATATCTAAGGAGTAGTTTACACAGCTTTCTTCTTTTGTTTACTCCTCAAGGAAGATTCGGCTTACTTTTTCACTTGATTATTTTTCTAATTTAGTCTTCTCTTAAAATTAGTATATGAATTGTGCATGATTGGTACATACCAGAACTATTCTTCTCTATGACCACATTTTTATAATAATCATATAAATTATAAATAGATTCAAATCTATTATTATATGACATATTCCACTTCTTTTAGGAAATATACTTTTTCACAGAATGACTTTTTTAACCTCAATTCTTCTCTACCTAAGTGTAGGACTTATATAATCTTTATAATTAGACATGTTGTTCCAACATTCAATATCCCTATTCTAAATCTTCCAATATCACCAAAAATTTCCAATGAATATTATAACACCCCGAGCTTCCACGATACGCTTCTCATTCAATAATGCAATAGCTTGAATTGTACGCAACTTCGAGTTCTAAAACACCGCGATTAATCAAAGTAGCCGTTATGAATAGTAATAACCACTTTTTAAAATTATATAAATTTTATATTTCAAAATGGACTTCATTTTTGGATTCGGAATATCGAAATTAGCCTATGTTGAATTTTTGGTATTTTTCTGAGAACTTCTAATTTTTTATGAATAGTGAAAAATACTTAAAAACAACTTTTTTAATAAAAATAATTTATAGTGATAAATTATACTATTTAGTGGTTTTAAAGTATAATTAGAATATATTTTTACCATTTTATCCAATGGTGGTCATTATAATTAATTTAACATTGAAATTGGACATAAACAATTGTCAATCTTTTGATATAAATTATTTCTTAAAAACACGCTATTTGTTGTGACAGCGGGAATTAATTATAAAATTAATTAATGCAACTTATATGTTTGGAATTTTGTAAAATAGATATCATTTCTGAATTCGGAATATCAATTATAGCTTAGGGTGAAATTTTGGCATTGTTCTGAAAAACTTCAATTTTTGATGAATAGTGAAACCACTAAGTGGTAGTTAAATAACTGATTTTTCGTTTAAATGAAATATTACCACTTCTGTGATTTGATTTTCAAAAATCCGATATACATGGTTTTCATTAATAAGTAAAATGTGGTTCAACGAGATTAAAATAATTTTTGGTGAATAGTAACTTTTAAGTTCTTAATCGCGATTAGAGGTAATTAGTGTAGTTTAAGGTAAAAATAATGTTTTAATAATATGAGATGAGCTTGACACATGTCCTACCCTCATTGGATGTTCCATGGCCGACCAAGAAAATCCATGGGTCAACTTGGGGACCCCATGGAGCCACTTTAGTTGGAAAATGACATAAATACCTTTTATTTAATGTTAAAGTAAAAAATGACACAAACATGAAATGTTTTACTAAAACAATTTTTACATGGGGTTATACAAGTCATATTTTTGACTATAAATAGTAATTGGAAATCTAAAAAGATTTCCTACATCATAGTAGTTTTGTTATAATTTTTAGACATTAAATAAATTAAATTATTTATGACATCATGATGATGCAACGATGACCTCATTATTTAACGATTTAAATAAAATGGAAAGATAATGTAATATCTAAGACCTACACATGTCCAAAACCTATTGGATAGGTGTATTTCAAACCCTTATCACCGTAGCCTTGAATTATATAAGTGTGGGACCTATAAAATCCGAAACTCATTTTATAATAAAGTGACTTTTCTTTACTTTCCAAGAGTGCCCCTCCTCTCCTCTTATAAAAGGCCCCCACCACTACCACCTTATTCACACCTTCCAATCCATTTGGCTCGGCCAACCTCTGCCCAAATACTCTCTCCACTTTCCTATATTACTCCTAGAAGCCTCAATTTGGGCATAATTATTCCCAAAGAATCCTTTGGCTCAAATCAAAAAGAGTTACCCGATTTTAAGGTAATGTCTTCTCTAATGTTGTTTTGTTTTATTTTGCTTCTCCAACCTCTTAAACTCTTTTTATTCCTTTATTTTGTAACAACACCAGTATCCTCAATATAATATTATGTTTTTATAAGAATTATTCGAGCTACACTTACACACACCTACATCTAATGGTTAAAGAACATACTGTTTCTGTGGATGGCGAATTTCTGCCTCACGAAACGATGATTGTTCAACACTCCTTTAACACCTCTAATGGTGGACATTTTGATGTCACTATATTTATATATGATATATAATATGTTTATGTTTTACTTAAGCTTCTGTATTTTTCATTTATGGCATACCTTTATGATTTCCATTATGGGTAAACGCGATAATTTCATTTTAGGAAGTGCGGACTACCGCCCCCTCAAAGTGATTTGAATCGTTAATGCCATATGTGGGATGTATAAAGGATGGAGTAAATGGTATTATACATTATATTATAACTTTATACAATAATAACATCATTCCATTAAATACGAAATAGAAATGAAAGTAGCGTTCATGCTTACGTACGGCTTACCGTCTCCATGAACGGTGCATTTCATTTCTTACCTCTAAATGTTACGTAATATTATGAATGAATGTATATACTGGATATATATGATATATATGACATCTAAATCATGAATATAATTCTGGAGATAATGGATATTCTACCACATAAACAACTTGTAATTATAATAAGTTTATTGTTGACTCAAGTACCAAAGATCGACAAAACGACCGTTATTAACTTAAATAATTACATAATGTTCATAACATTGTAATAAGTGATATAAAAAGGATAATGAACTTAAAAATGGTAGATATTAACTCTAGTTTATTATTCAGGAGGTTAAAGCACGGTCGAATCAAGTCGGACACAAGGTAAGGGAATTTCTTAACCCAATTTCCATTCTTTGGGTTAATCTCATACTTTCAAATTATGTCATGATATTATTATATCCTATCTTGTATTTGTAATTTCATTATGTTTACTTATAGTGAATACACATAATATATCTATTTTATTTTAAAAATGAACTTTTTAAGGGACTTCGTCTGAATCTCCATTCATTGAGGCATATTTTGTTTTATACACAACTTTCTTTTATACAGTGTATAAACCCCTTTGACTTTTACGTTTATTCAAAAGGTTTTATTTTATAATTATGTGATTTTTAAATGATTTCAAAAAATATATATTTCTCTCAAATATGTGAAAATTCAGTGCAAATGTATACGTATTTAATGCAAGCTTAAAAATGTTTTCAGAAAACCCGACTCTCGAGTGTGTTAGACAGGAAGGGATTGGGAGTGGACCCATCATGGCCTGTAATTAGTTGAGCAGTCTCAGAATTGGTTATTTTGTTTTTAGAACCTTGCATAATGTTTTCAGAAAAACACTGGAGTATATTTGAACAATTTTAAATGTAAGTATCTTCTAAAAAAATTGCATCGGCAGGTCTCATGAGACAAACTAGTGTCTTGGCACGAGGCCTTGACAAAATCTTATTTGTGGTCTTGGCACGAGGCCTTGGCTACGTGGTTATGATAGTCTGGCATTATGCATTCCATCATTATGAAAGTGGTTATTGATATTGCATGTGATTATTTGACCAGTAGAATATCCATGTGAAGAAGTTAATGGCATTATCTCATTTTACTTTTGCCATATTATGTTGAAGTTCAAGTTTAAAAGGCTTTTGTTTTAGTTATAAATTGCCTTAAATGTTTATGTTTATTGATGAAAGCTTCTGCTATATTGTTATCCTTACTGAGAATCTGAGCTCACCCCTTTCAATGTTTTAATATTTTCCAGGATGTGAAGAAGTATTTTATGAATGACCTGTAGGGATAGTCAGAAGAGGATATGAGTGTGGACTATGAAGACTTTGTTATTAGTTTTTCACTTTTTGATGTAATGTAACATTTATGAATGTATCTAGTGTTTCCAAGGCTACAAAACTAATTGGTCTTTAGAGACTTGATCTTTTGTGATCATGCCAATGTTACTAAGTAATGCACTGACTCTGGGTAGCTGGGGTCGGGGCGTTGCAGTTGGTATTAGAGGCAGTTTAGTACTAACCTTGGAAGATAGATTTAGACAAACTCTGATTAGATCACGTAGACCTAAGATGAACTTTGAGGATTAGTATAGAAGAAATTCCTAAAATTTTGGTATTGTAGAGATTTTGTGATTTTTCCGAGCAATACATCCTTGTCTGGATACGAGCAGGTAGAGGCGGCTCTGGCACAGATGTACCTAGGGGTAAAACCTGAAAACACCGCTTTGAGCTAGACTCGAACGGGAACTGGTGCACGACAACAGGCCTTGCTGCACTCTTGGTTACGACACTCCCAGGGGATATGCTTAGGATAATTCTCATTTTCTTTACAAACCACTATGAAGGGTTATGAGTATATACTTCCTCAAAGAAAACATTTATTTTTATGATTATGGATTATATCCATAAATAGTTCAATTTATGTAAAGTGTTTTACAAATATGGAATTATGTATTTTATTTCATAAACTAATCTAGTTTATGCCATTGTTTAGAAATGGCGCCTAGTGGAAGGAATGGAAACCATATCAATGCACGCACTCCGTGTAGGGATTTCCCTCCTGCTCAAGATAATTATTGTGGATCTGGAGATACAACTGGTGCTGATCAACTTATTACCATACTGGGACAACTCACTCAGGTTATGAATAATAACCTTACTCGAATGGAGCACCCTGATCCGCAACGTGGAGGATCAATGTTATACCGCTTCATGAGGCAACAACCACCAAAATTTAATGGGGGTACAAATCCATTAGTAGCTGAGAAATGGATAAACTCCTTAGAGAAAATATTCCATGCCTTGGGGAGTAGCGAAAGGGAGAAGGTTGTCATGGCAGTTTACCGCCTCACTGGAGATGTCGATCAGTGGTGGTCGCTGATTCAAAACACAAAGGAAGATGATGACGTATCGAATATGGAATGGAGGGAGTTCAAAGAGCTTTTCCTATAAAAATAATTTCCGCATGACCATCGAGCAGATATGGAAAGGCAATTTTTGAGTCTGAGACAAAAGGAGGATGAGAATGTCGCAAAGTATGATGCCAACTTTACAAGGTTGGCGAGGTATGCTGCAGATTATATACATAACCCAAGAGGTAAGATTGATCGTTTCTTTTATGGGTTAAAACCATTTCTCCGTAGAGCTTTAGTATCACAATCTTTCTCAACATATGAAGATATTGTCTCATGTGCTATCAAGACAAAAAAGGAATTCTCTAAGTCTTATGACAACAAAGTAAAGCAAGAGAAGAAGAAAACAGTGGAACAAGAGACAGATAAAGGGAAAAAGGGAAAGAAGGATTTTCCATTATGTGATAATTGTGGGAAGAATCACCCTGGTACTTGCCTAAAAGTAATGGGAGTTTGTTATAAATGTGGAGAAAAAGGTCACCAGGCGCGTGATTGCAAGGGAAAGAAAGAGCCTATCAATGTTGAATGTTACAATTGTAGGGAAATGGGGAATTATGCAAATGAATGTCCTAAGCGTCAGGGAAAATTACCTCAGAAAAGGCCAAGGGATCAAGGACAATCTTATGCTGTTACTACAGTTGAAGCAGAATAACTAATGTATTTGTTCTTTTGGACTCATGGATTATATTCTGGTTATTAGAATAATGTGATATATATATAAGGATTGTACTACAGTACTTGTTGATTTTAGTAAGGTTTTAATATGATGAAGGTAATTATATTTTTAGTATGTGATAATAAGAGAAACTTTACTTTGTTTGGGGAATCTGATAAATTGATTTTGAAATTAAGAGACCTTTTAGAGAAAGTCTGAACAGAGGTATTATGGATAACTATAAAGGTTGGAGTGGATTAAGTTGATCTTTGGATAGTATTGTTTAAGGTTAAAAAATTTATGAAGATTAATTTTGGAATATTATAATACTATAGTTTTAGGAAAAGGACAACCTGTAGGGTGGGGCATAACCCGTCGCGTCAGAAAAAGCTACAGGAATCGAACCAATAACCATAGTGCGACAGGACTTTATTTCCTACCACTAGCCTACAGGAAGTCCCTGGTTATTACAAAATAATTTTACTAATCTAAATGGTATGTGTTAACATTTGGAACCTTATACAATTAGGATAAGTATAATATTTTTGAGTTCTATTATCTTTTTGAGTGAAAGATGAGTTGAAGGTTGAAACTCTAATTGTCAAGCATAAATATATATATACCTATCTCTTATTCAATGAATAAATTAATTCTTAAACATTAGTAAAGGGATATTAAAACAAAAAAAATGTTTTATCCTAATACCTTATGTCTTGTTGAACTGATGATATTTTAAATCAACATAGATTGAAGGCTTTGAGGCCCTCAATTTGATAGTTGATTGTGATTGATGACCTCAATCACTCCCTACAAATATTTATGTTTTCCTCCAATTATATGTCTCTAATTGCCACCAATGTTCTCCTAATCGAGATCATAATTGGGTGGTGACTTTTTCATTTCCCTTTCCCTCTTATTAAGGCTAAATTTTATTAATCTTATTTCCTGTGTGGGTTTTCCACAAAGGTATTTTCTCTTTTCAACCTTTTATTTTCAAAGAAAAATTTTCAAATTGCGAGGACGTAATTTATTGAAGGAGGGGAGAATATAACACCCCGAGCTTCCACGATACGCTTCTCATTCAATAATGCAATAGCTTGAATTGTACGCAACTTCAAGTTCTAAAACACCGCGACTAATCAAAGTAGCTATTATGAATAGTAATAACCACTTTTTAAAATTATAGAAATTTTATATTTCAAAATGGACTTCATTTTTGGATTCAGAATATCGAAATTAGCCTATGTTGAATTTTTGGTATTTTTCTGAGAACTTCTAATTTTTTATGAATAGTGAAAAATACTTAAAAACAACTTTTTTAATCAAAATAATTTATAGTGATAAATTATACTATTTAGTGGTTTTAAAGTATAATTATAATATATTTTTACCATTTTATCCAATGGTGGTCATTAGAATTAATTTAACATTGAAATTGGACATAAACAATTTCCAATCTTTTGATATAAATTGTTTCTTAAAAACACGCTATTTGTTGTGACAACGGGAATTAATTATAAAATTAATTAATGAAAATTATATGTTTGGAATTTTGTAAAATATATATCATTTTTGAATTCGGAATATCAATTATAGCTTAGGGTGAAATTTTGGCATTGTTCTGAAAAACTTCAATTTTTGATGAATAGTGAAACCACTAAGTGGTAGTTAAATAACTGATTTTTCGTTTAAATGAAATATTACCACTTCTGTGATTTGATTTTCAAAAATCCGACATACATGGTTTTCATTAAGAAGTAAAATATGGTTCAATGAGATTAAAATAATTTTTGGTGAATAGTAACTTTTAAGTTCTTAATCGCGATTAGAGGTAATTAGTGTAGTTTAAGGTAAAAATAATGTTTTAATAATATGAGATGAGCTTGACACATGTCCTACCCTCATTGGATGTTCCATGGCCGACCAAGACAATCCATGGGTCAACTTGGGGACCCCATGGAGCCACTTTAGTTGGAAAATGACATAAATACCTTTTATTTAATGTTAAAGTAAAAAATGACACAAACAAGAAATGTTTTACTAAAACAATTTTTACATGGGGTTATACAAGTCATATTTTTGATTATAAATAGTCATTGTAAAGATAAAAATATTTCCTACATAATATTATTTTTTTTATAATTTTTAGACATTAAATAAATTAAATTATTTATGACATCATGATGATGCAGCGATGACCTCATTATTTAACGATTTAAATAAAATGGAAAGATAATGTAATATCTAAGACCTACACATGTCCAAAAACTATTGTATGGGTGGATTTAGAACCCTTATCACCTTATCCTATAATTATATAAGTGTGGGACCTATAAAATCTGAAACTCATTTTATAATAAAGTGACTTTTCTTTACTTTCCAAGAGTGCCCCTCCTCTCCTCTTATAAAAGGCCCCCACCACTACCACCTTATTCACACCTTCCAATCCATTTGGCTCGGCCAACCTCTGCCCAAATACTCTCTACACTTTCCTCTATTACTCCTATAAGCCTCACTTTGGGCATAATTCTTCCCAAAGAAGCCTTTGGCTCAAATCAAAAAGAGTTACCCGATTTTAAGGTAATGTCTTCTCTAATGTTGTTTTGTTTTATTTTGCTTCTCCAACCCCTTAAACTCTTTTTATTCCTTTATTTTGTAACAACATAAGTATCCTAAATATACTAGGATGTTTTTATAAGAATTATTCGAGCTACACTTACACACACCTACATCTAATGGTTAAGGAACGTACTGTTTCTGTGGATGGCGAATTTCTGTCTCACGAAACGATGATTGTTCAACACTCCTTTAACACCTCTAATGGTGGCCATTTTAATGTCACTATATTTATATATGATATATAATATGTTTATGTTTTACTTAAGATTCTGTATTTTTAATTTATGACATACCTTTATGATTTCCATTATGGGTAAACGCGATAATTTCATTTTAGGAAGTGCGGACTACCGCCCCCTCAAAGTGATTTGAATCGTTAATGCCATATGTGGGATGTATAAAGGATGGAGTAAATGGTATTATACATTATATTATACTGGAATTATATTATAACTTTATACAATTATAACATCATTCCATTAAATATGAAATAGAAATGAAAGTAGCGTTCTTGCGTACGTACGGCTTACCGTCTCCATGAACGGTGCATTTCATTTCTTACCTCTAAACGTTACGTAATATTATGAATGAATGTATATACTAGATATATATGATATATATGACATCTAAATCATGATTATAATTCTGGAGATAATGGATATTCTACCACATAAACAACTTGTAATTATAAGAAGTTTATTGTTGACTCAAGTACCAAAGATCGACAAAACGACCGTTATTAACTTAAATAATTACATAATGTTCATAACATTGTAATAAGTGATATAAAAAGGATAATGAACTTAAAAATGGTATATATTAACTCTAGTTTATTATTCAGGAGGTTAAAGAACGGTTGAATCAAGTCGGACACAAGGTAAGGGAATTTCTTAACCCAATTTCCATTCTTTGGGTTAATCTCCTACTTTCAAATTATGTCATGATATTATTATATCATATCTTGTATTTGTAATTTCATTATGTTTAATTATAGTGAATACACATAATATATCTATTTTATTTTAAAAATGAACGTTTTAAGGGACTTCGTCTCAATCTTCATTCATTGAGGCATATTTTGTTTTATACACAACTTTCTTTTATACGGTGTATAAACCCCTTTGACTTTTACGTTTATTCAAAAGGTTTTATTTTATAATTATGTGATTTTTAAATGATTTCAAAAAATATATATTTCTCTCAAATATGTGAAAATTCAGTGCAAATGTATACATATTTAATGCAAGCTTAAAAATGTTTTCAGAAAACCCGACTCTCGAGTGTGTTAGACAGGAAGGGATTGGGCGTGGACCCATCATGGCCTGTAATTAGTTGAGCAGTCTTAGAATTGGTTATTTTGTTTTCAGAAGCTTGCATAATGTTTTCAGAAAAACACTGGAGTATATTTGAACAATTTTAAATGTAATTATCTTCTAAAAAAATTGCATCGGCAGGTCTCATGAGACAAACTAGTGTCTTGGCACGAGGCCTTGACAAAATCTTATTTGTGGTCTTGGCACGAGGCCTTGGCTACGTGGTTATGATAGTCTGGCATTATGAATTCCATCATTATGAAAGTGGTTATTGATATTTCATGTGATTATTCGACCAGTAGAATATCCATGTGAAGAAGTGAATGGCATTATCTCATTTTACTTTTGCCATATTATATTGAAGTTCAAGTTTAAAGGGCTTTTGTTTTAGTTATACATTGACTTAAATGTTTATGTTTATTGATGAAAGCTTCCGCTATATTGTTATCCTTACTGAGCACCTGAGCTCACCCCTTTCAATGTTTTAATAATTTCCAGGATGTGAAGAAGTATTTTATGAATGACCTGCAGGGATAGTCCGAAGAGGATATGAGTGTGGACTATGAAGACTTTGTTATTAGTTTTTCACTTTTTGATGTAATGTAACATTTATGAATGTATCTAGTGTTTTCAAGGCTACTAAACTAATCGGTCTTTCGAGACTTGATCTTTTGTGATCATTCCAATGTTACGAAGTAATGCACCGACTCTGGGTAGCTGGGGTCGGGGCGTTACAAATATTCTTCTTTTACTTGTAGATATAATCAAGATATAATTTTTAGCTTAATATTTTAAATATATTAATGATTATTTTGATCTTTATTTGGGTATCTAGTATTTATAAACATGCCTATATCCTCCCTTGATACATTTGTGGGTTTCTATTTTTTTTTCTCCCACATTTTCCTATATTTTGACTTGAATCCTACACTTTTAGTTAAAACATCATTAATAAAAATATACTTATCTGAACAATGGGTTACCTTTCTCTATGACCTTATTATGGGATAATGATGAGATATTTACAAGATATTTTTTTCACAAATAAGACTATTTTTACAATCATGGCCCTTTTATAAACTTTTGTGGTATAAATCCTCTTCTCAGTTATTTGGTGAGTTTCAATTTGTGTTAATTATATATTTTTTAGTTTTACTTCCAAATCAAGGAAGTTTATTTTGAAATTTTTATTTCCATACTCAACTAATCATAACCATCCTTATAAAACATTTTTAGATTATGAATTTTATCCTCATTCAATTTTCTCGTTTCTTGAAAACTATTATTATGGTCCTTAATTCTTTTGTACATAAATTTTAATTGGGGTTCCTTGACACCAAGAGTAGAATTACGTGATCCTTCTAAAGAACTAAATTTATCTTTATAAGATTTATATTTCTTGTATATCTCATTAATGTATTTTTTTAATTATTATTCAGCTATAAGATATTTTTCTTGAAAGAATAATATAATTTTTCACGAGATTTCACCATTTTTTGAGATTGTTTCACTATTGTAACTTCTTAAACAAAAAAAACTATATATATTTTTCATCTATTATCATTTGTGTGATCTCATCATCTAGTTATTAAATAAAATGAAATATGTGGGTGAAAAATTCAAAAGGAACTTAATTTAAGTAATCCTTATCATTATAGTAGAGGTTTCAACTAATTAATTAGATCCATCCTCTTCACTTTATGAACTTAATTATCTATAAGGATGATTTTTGACACACTTACTTGATGAAATACCATTTTAATACCGTAAAATAGTGGTGTTTCTTGGTTCTTAATTGAGTTTTTTAATTTCTTTTCCTCTTAATTTTGACTTTTTTCACGGTCTTAGATGAAACATCCATGGTTGTGTTGATAGTGATAAGAATTTAATTTTCAATATGAGGATCTTTTATTAACTTTTCAAAACTAAAATTAATATAATTATAATAAAAAAACTAGTTTAAGTAAATTTAGTTCCATATAGGGGGTCCTTATAATTTTATACCACATAAGATTCTCAAAGGATTTTATAACAGAAACCTAAGAGAGGGTTTGAATCAGACGTCAGCAACTTTTAAAAAATTCCAAATACTATTATCAACATTTAACCCCTTTGGTTTTTGAATCTTTTATCTTTTAAGATAAAAATAAATCTAATTGTCTCTTTTCCAACATGAAATAACCATATTATGTAGTATGTGATGTAGATATATATACAAGGTATTTTTACAAGGTTCTCCCCCATCATAGGAGACATAATACTTGTTATTATAAGGGTGTTTGAGTCACGGATGCGACAATAATAATCTTATTATCAATTCTGGTAGTGTGGGGAAGAATTTTCCTAAAACCATAGTACATCACTAACTTACCTAGAATCTTATAGTGATATCCAACATCCCACTATATTTATACTGCATCAGGAAGTCTTTTGTATCCTAGTTAGAATTATGAACATCCTCCAACCTTTTGAAGTAGATCTTTAGTCTACTTAGGATATTACTACATCTACATGAATTAGTATTCTTCATCATCAGATTATTTTAATTCTAGTATATATTTAAGAATATTGGAATGAAACTCTATCTATATAAATAGATTTACTCCCATATTTTATTAATAATACAATAAATATATTTACTCACTCAACCTTTAAGGATATCGGCTGCCAATGAATAAACAGTAATACTTCATGCATGTTAGCCTTGTTTAAATATTATTCTTATTATTTATTTCTCAATGTTTCAAGATTTTGTAATATATAATATGTAAGGTATTCTTCTTCTTTTCTTTTTTCCTTGATTGAATGGATCCATTTAATTGATTAAAACTAAATTCATCTTATTCTTTGATACCTAGAAGGTTATTCTTTTTTATCATGGTATTGGGTTCTCTTTTCTTCTCTCTGTGAGCTCTTGT
This sequence comes from Viscum album, assembly GCA_963277665.1. Lineage (NCBI taxonomy): Eukaryota > Viridiplantae > Streptophyta > Magnoliopsida > Santalales > Viscaceae > Viscum > Viscum album. The sequence continues at coordinate 1,721,852,502 of OY728137.1, forward strand.
GTTATCTTCTTTGAGAGTCACAATAGTTTATCAATGAGATATATTTCTTATCTACCTTAATTTTATTTTATATTATTATATCATAAAATTATTTTTTCTATATTTTTAATATAAAAAAACTTCTAATATCCCATCATCGTGATCTTTCATCTCATTTTACTCAAAATTTTAACATGGTTGTTCTGCTATGATCATGGATATTCATTATGACTCAAACACTTGTCACCAATGGTATTATATAAATACCCTTATTCTTTACTTCTTATTTTATCCCCACTAAATAACTTATCACTTTATTCTCCCAGTAGGCATGAAATGATTCTTATGAAAAATATCCTAGGAATAATTCACAGATAAGTAATTTGTAATATCCCGGTTCTGGATGCCACTAAAAAGTGTCACATACCCAGTTGGACACATGGACTCAAGCACATTTCCCAAAATTACATAGTTTTTCAACTAGAAGTGAGGGAATATGTGTGATAGTGGGGAAACTATGCCCTCATTGGCAGAGTGTAACACAACAGAATTAATAAAAATATAATAGAGGAAGTAGTAATATCATGAAACAAAAGTAAATAGTGAAATATAGATAATATAAATAACTAGATTGCATAGCATTCAAAAAATTATGATGCATGTCACAGGTTCTATGAAAATATCCAAAACAGGTCACACTGCAGTAATACATAATACAAGTACCAAAAGTACAAAATAGAAAAAGGAATATAAAAAGCATCACAAGCCTCATCTTTGTCCCATGATCTCTGGATCCTAAAGAGAATATTAAATACCTATAGAAGGGGTCCTTCCCTTATCGACACATGCAATCATATAATTTATTTGGGACCAAAAGCATGACTCAAACAGGGTGTGAGATAAAATCCCAGTATGCAACCACACAAGATCTGTGTCGATCAGTTGGTGAATATATATATATATATAATAGGAAATGTAAAATATTAGAATCAATAAAATGGAAGATACTCAAAATTAAACAGTTCTAAAAGTAAGCATAACAGATGTCTCAAGAGACCATCTAAGCAAGTATAAGTGAAAACTGAATCCAAGCTTGTGCTTTGGGTTGGCAGACACATCATATATCATTCCATTTCATTATTCAATTCAAAGAAAAATTGATAATGTCTATTACATCATGGTTTGATCATGAAATAGTAATAGTAAGTGAACTCTCTCCCTTAGGCATAGAAAAACCCCGCCCTCAGGCATAGAAAAATCTCACCCTCATGTATAGAAAAACCTCACCCATAGGCATAGAAAACCTCACACGAAGGCATAGAAAACCCCAACCAAAGGCTTCCAATATAAACAAGAAAGGACCAACCTCATATGGCTTGGCCATTCAAATACTCACATTGGATGGATTTATAACAAGCAACATGTAAATTAAACTATTACATGGCTTCCACAATTATAAACTCACATGGTTAGATATCATAACAAGCAGCACATGTAATTTAGACCATTACATGGTTTAACAATAATGAACTCACATGGAAAATATAATATAATAATCCTATCAATTAATTTGAACCATTACAAGTTTTAAAAATTTATATACTCACATGGGAAGTTTAACAGTTGGAGAAAAACATTCCAAATGTGTTAAACCAAGCATAAGCATAACTCGGGTCAAGGGGAAAAACAACCATCTCAATTCATTAACTAATTAAATTACAATTCAAAAACTTGTAATTTATTACTAACATCAATTTATTTTAAACAACCCATGAAAAGGAAACAATGGAAATCCCATATTCATCCTAGGCCAAACGGCCATAAAAGGTCATTCTAAGGGAAACACACCCATGGGGTGGCCCTTAATCAAGGCTAAGAATCTCAAACATGTCTTAAATAATTTAATCAATTACCTAATAAAAATTAGGAAATAAAATAGTTCAATTATAATCAAATAGATGCCCTAAAAAATAGGCATGTGGAACTCTAGAATATATATTCTACTCAATAATAAGAGAAAGGAACAAGACCACCTACCTTGTACTCGTATGAGTCTCATCGTCCAACATTAGCCTCTAATTAAAGATAGAACGAAGTAGATCTACAAAACAAGGTAAAATGATCAAGGTTTTATAACATTGTTGAGAGAAAAAATCATAAATAACGGATCAAGAGGAATCGAGAGCTTACCGATTGGGTTCAAACACCACTGACAATGATCAAATTAGAGATCGGAAGACAAAATAGGAGGCCACCCTATCCTTAGATCACCTGGGCATGCTATTCGTCACATAAAGGGGTGAGTTTCTATCTATCTATTAAAAATAAAGCTACTTCCTGATTTAACAAAAAAATAAGAAAAGTACACGACGTGTAATAGAAACTACATGTTGTTTCTGTATAAATCTTAGCTAGGTCATTACACGGTTGTGTACTATGATTATACAGCATGAAACCCTCATTAAATGTCATGTCATTGAAAATACATGGTGTGTAACTCCCAGTCAAGTCATGTAACAGGCCTGCAACCAACCTTTGATCTATTTTTCCTCCATTACCTTACGTAAAAACTGAAGAGGAAAGATTTGTACCTCAAAGGAAGAACTAGGTTCTTAAAAACTTTCCCCATTAAAGTAATTCGTCCCCGAATTTCCCTTCTAAGGGTGGTGAAGGAACAACTGAGAATAACTCCATCCATTGTGATCGTATGTTGGCCCCCCTCTCCTAGGTCTCATCCTGCACTCGGTCATGCTGTCATAGCACCCGTACTAAAGGAATAGATCGTCCACGGAGAACCTTCATGCTACAATCCACAATATGGAAAGGATGCTCCTCAAAGGACGTATATTCCTGCAAAACAACTTCCTCAATCTGAAAAGCATGATATGGGTCCAAAAAGTAATGTCACGACTGAGAGGCATGGAAGACGTCATGTATATCCATGTACCTCTAAGGTAACTGTAATCGATAGGCAATCGGCCCAACTCTCTCTAGAATCTCAAATGACCTGATTTATCTTGGTGAAATCTTACCATGTATCCTGATCTTCTTATGTACCAACCTCTGTACGAAATGTAGGAAAACTTGATCCCCAACCTCGAACTCCAAAGGTCATATGCGGCGATCAGCATATGATTTTTTATGAGACTATGCAGTAGCCATCCACTTCTGAATCAATTGAACCTGCTCAATGGTCTCCTGGATGAGACAAGGTCCTAATATAGCTATCTCTCCTACCTCCAACCAACACATGGGTGATCAGCATGGCCTACCATACAAAGCCTCATATGGCGCCATCTAAAAAGTTTCCTAAAAGCTATTTTTATAGGAGAACTCAACTAGGGGTATGTGTATCTCCCCAAAACCCCTGAGATCTAAAACACATACCCACAGCATGTCCTCCAACACCTGAATCATGTGCTCTGACTGACCATCTACCTCGGGGAGGTATGTTGTGCTTAGAAGCACCTGTATACCTATCACCCTCTATAGCTCTTTCTAGAAATAAGTAGTAAATCAAGTGTCCCTATCAAAAATTATAGAATGTGGTACCCTGATAAATCATACAATATTATGGATGTAAAACCTCCCAAGATCATAAACAATGAACATTTCCTTGATCGGCAAGAAAAGTGAAACCTTCGTGAGGTTGTCAAGAACAACTTAGACAAAATTATTACCATGACACCTCCTTCATTGGAAAACCCTAAAAAGAATGCCCCTAGGAATTCTAGCAACGCTACTAGTGTTTTTTCTCTTAACTGGGTGAAACCACACACAACTGAGGTCATAATAGTGGCCTTATAGTAAATAATGGTCAAACCTTAACAAAACTGGTCATGAAATCTTCCATCGAAAGGCATTGTTGATTTTCACATCACACCCACCTTAAACTGGCAGAGTGTTCAAACTAGTTTCTTTGAACCATACACGAATAACAAAAAGGATAATGAGTCAACCATCACTTGATGACTTATCTCAGAAACGCCCATCTTATAAGGTCGGCGTATTGCAACAGAAACACAATGCCTTTTCCCAAGGTACCACACACCCACAAAAAGAAAAAGCGTAATTCAGATCCACCCCACTAGGATCATTACCTATTTTTAAGCATTACATCCAAGACTGATAATAAGTTCGAGATAACCTCATATTCACCAACCTGGATTCTAATAAACTCACCAAGGTAGTCTATACTCCCCGTTATAAGTGAGACTTTGGTATAAGGTTGAAAGTCTACATAAGAACACTTATTGAACCCGAAGAGGCATCCGCCTGGTGGTAATGTCAAAGAAAGCGGTAGGAATCCAAATTCTGTCCAAGGTGTTCCTATACAGAAATCCAAGTATCACTCAAGGTTAACTAAGACTCACCAAAACCATGCATCCAGCACACAACATGGAAGGAGATCACAAACTATCCCAACAACTTTTAATTGTAGCATGGAACATAATTGATGCTCTCTTAGTGCATCCAGGATGACGTCGAGATAGTGGACATGCTCGTATCTTAAGGAAGATCGCACTAAGAGGATTTCAAGGATTACCAAAAAAAAGGATAGTCAAACCACTACTATCTGACCTCATGAAATAATCTCGACTTCTCTTGTTGACACATCATCATTCAACCAACCACAATGCCTTTATCTAAAGGAATTTATGTGATAAATTACACTTAACCACTGAGGTCTATCCATGATCATTGGTTCCTTATAAGGGTTGCACACACAGACAACCGTAACAACTTTCATACTGTCAAGAAAGCATCAACATGAAACAAGACTCACAAGCCTCAAAGGCATTAAAGTAGAAACAACCATTTCTGAATGGTCCTTGATTGTGATCCTTCTACCTATAAGGTCACATTTCAAATAGAACTAATGTGATTTTTCCTACCTAGGAGTGTCTTTTACATCGATAAGAAGGAACATCTATTCTTAGATGCACTATTTCAGAACGAACTTAAACGCACAAGTGTCATTCCACGAACCACGATCACTTCGTCATATCACTTGGCATGAAAGTTGAAATTAAATTGATCAGTGTGTCAAAACACCCAAGTCCTAGAAAGTTCTACCGAGCAGTGGGATGAAAATAGTTCCATGATTCTTAGGCCACTCTACTTCGAAGATAACCCGAGAACATACATTATAACTCAATGATTTAACCGAACTCAACGGCTTGTTTTAACATTTAATACTTGACGGGTACCGTGTATGTCAACATATATTACCCAAAGTTTATAAGAGAAAATGGCACATTCTTAATACTATTCATAGGTTTTCTACCCTATTCATTCTAGTACCATATGGATAAAGTTGGAACTATCTCAAAAGAATATCATCTATACAACCATTTACATGGATGATGATGTACTAAGTCACCCATCACTTAAGAAATTAGAGGTTCACACGACCTCTTAAGAAGTTGACCATGCTTGAGGCTTATCTAACCTATTGAACTGATCATTCCCCAATGCTCATTCCCATATCAAGGGTCAAGATACAATAATCACTCATCCGAACAAGGGTGTTCTCTTTAAAAAAACCAAACATCCTACCTGGGACAACAACAACTATGCGACACCAATGATAGAAAGCTCACAATGGAAAATAATACAACAATATCTAAGGGTGCTACCTACCATGGGTTAGCCCCTTATGAAGCATAAGCATCGATCCACATCACTAGGTCACACAGAAATAGATTTACTAGGCTTAAAAGCCCTAAAAATTTGAAAGAATTTTAAGCAAAACCTCAAAACCCATTCTACAAAACAAGGCACTTGGAAACTACTTTAGCTAACAGCTCAAAGTAAAATAGGAAAGTCTCATCAAATTACTTTTAAAACATTTAACAACTTTAACATTCCATCACAAATGGAAATTTATCATGTAAGTCCCTTTTTAAAAAATAAGGTAACCTATGTGGGTATTGTTAAACCAACCTGGGTCTTTAAAAAGGAAACCCAATAGTAGTTGTTTAACCACAGAAAGCATGAACACATTAGTAGAATAATCCTACAAGGGATCCTTGAATTATAAACAAAAGAGGCATCCTACAATAGGGATCCTCTAAATGATACACAAGCGAGAGATCCTCCTTGGGACTCCCTAGATCAGTATGTAAGAGAAGGCATACCTTAGGGGATCCTTGGTAACCAAATAAGAGATAGAGGCATCCTACTTGGGATCCTGTAGGTTGAAACACAAGTAGAGTAATCCTACAAGGGATCCTTGGTAACAACCGGTATCACATACTCATATGCCAGAAGGACACATCTCACCTAAAAACGTCCTCAAATCATAGTTCATGAGAGATATATCATATATCATATCAGATCATAGGTCTCAACTAGGATGGTCTGAACACCCAACTGATTATTCACACTTTAGTCTCACTCTCATTAGACCACTAAAATGATAACTGGAGGAAGAACCTCTCCATTTATATAGAAAAGCTCCAAAAACCCCATTAGGAGTCCTTAAAACTCTCCACGGGTTTCACCATTGCGATCTATGAGGAAAACTACTCATAAAGGACTAATCATAAGTCCAAAACTGAAAAAAGGGGATAAAATAGGAAAATACCCTCAAAGGTTACCAAAATATAAGTACACAGTGTGTAAAAACCATAAACGGCGTGTACCCTCAAGCTCTCACATGGTCATGTACTCCAGCCAGCCTAGGAATGTATCAACCCTAGGTACACAACGTGTTAGATGCATACATAGTGTGTATATAAGTCCCCCTCCTAGCCATGTCCCCCCTCTTGGCCATGTACTCTCACACAACCAAATTCACATGGGTTCTGCCTGAGTAAGCCCACACAATGTGCACTGAAAGTACACAGTCGTGTACTTGTAAAACTCACTATCTTGTGTTCCTTCTCACATGTTCGGACACACGGTCACTTACCACATAGCATTTAGTATGAGTACACAACGTTTAACTAAGAAAATAAACCTTTATTCCCCAAATAGGATGAACACACAGTGTGTTAGGCTAAACTACACACCGTGTAAACTGGGTTTTTCATGAAAGATACTCCATATTGACTAGAAAACCCCTGTTCTACAAAAAAAACCAACCAGTGATATGCCAAATTTCAATCCGTGAGGACCCATACTCCCCGCGAATCAAATTTTGGAACCCAAGAATAACATATCGCAATACACTTCTATACAAAAGGTTAAAACATGATCCACCAAATTCCAATCCAAGAGGGCCCATACACCTCAGGGACCAAAGTTTGGTGTCCATCTAATTTGAACTGTAGCATGTACCGATACACCTATCATAACAACAAGTATATCTATCATGGTACCTATCACAACAACATGCATATATAGCACAAAATCTATCACAATAGCATGCAATCAGTAATGCTCCTAAATGGCATGGCAATAATGCATGACATGTGATTTTTAAAAAGTGCCTATATGATGCATGAGATAGAATGCCCTAATATCATCAGGTAGAAAAATAAATAAAACCACAATAATATCAATAATAACAGCATATGAAAAGTGTGTCACCTAATATTGAAATCGAATCAACTATAATAACTCAAAATCCAAAAAACACAAGTCAATTCAAGGAAATTTGGATTTTCCCGGTACACGGGGTAGTTACTCCCAGACACAGTTTATTACCAATCTCTATTTCCTTCCTATCCCTATCTAATGTTTCTAAATAGTAAGAAAAAATAGAAAAGACCATGCTCTAATACCACTTTGTAACATCTTAGGTCCAGATTCCACTCAAAATTACCCCGTACCTAATTGGCCACGTTGCCTCAAGAACATTTCCTTAAATGTCAGAGGCTGTTGAATAGCAGCAAGGACCTAGGTGTGATAGTGGGGAAATTATGCCCTCATTGGTAGAGTGTAACATAGTAAAAATAATAACAAAATAATAGCAAAATAAGTAATATCATACAATAAAAGAAAATAGTGGAAGATAGATAATATAAATAACTAGATGTCATAGCATTCAAAGGATGATGGTACATGTCACATGTTTTATGAAAACATCCAAAACAGGTCACACTGTAGTAATACATAATACAAGTACCAAAATTAAAAAAAAAAGACAAAGTGATCTAATAATCATCACAAGCCTTGGCTCGGTCTCATTCTCTTAAGCTCCTAAACAGTATATCAAGTACCTATAGAATGGATACTAACCTTATCGACACATGCAATCATATAATCTATTTGAGCCCAAAAGTATGACCCAAAAAGGGTATGAGATAAAATCCCAGTAGGCAACCACCCAAGATCTCTACCGATCAGCCTATGAATATATATATATATATAACAGGAAATGTACAATAGTGTAAGCAGTAAACTAGAAGATACTCAAAAGTAAACAGTTCTATAAGTAATCACAACAGATGTCTTAGGAGACCATCTAAGAAAGTATAAGTGAAGACTGAATCCAAGCTTGTGCTTTGGATTAGAAGACGCATCATATATCATTCCATTTCATTATTTAGTTCAAATAAAAACTAAGCCTATCCATTAGATCATGGATCACTCATGACATAGTAACAGTAAGTGAACCCTTGCCCTCAGGCATAGAAAAACCCCACCTTCAAGCATAGAAAAACCTTGCCCTCATGTATAGAAAAACCTCACCCATAGTCATAAAAAAACCTCACCCGCAGGCATAGAACAACCCAACTAAAGTATCCCAATATAAACAATCAAGGACCAACCTCATAAGGATTGGCCTTTCAAATAATCACATGGGTAAAATTTATAACAAGCAGCATGTAAATTAAACTATTACATGACTTCCATAATTATAAACTCACGTGGGAAGATTTCATAACAAGCTGCACATGTAATTTAGACCATTAAATGGTTTAGGAATAATGAAATCACATGGAACATATAATATAATAATCCTATCAAGTAATCTAAACCATTACAAGGCTTAAATATTTTTATACTCACATGGGCAGTTTAATAGTTAGAGCAAAACAATCCAAAGGTGTTAAACCAGGCATAGGCATAACCCAGGTCAAGGGGAAAAACAACCATCCCAAGTCCTTAACTAATTAAATTACAATTCAAAAACTTGTAATTTATTACTAACATCAATTAATTTTAAACAACCCATGAAAAGGAAACAAAGGCAAGCCCATAGGCATCCTTGTCATGACTCGACCCTACTCGGGCTCGAGCTGGAACTACCCCAAGCCCGCCTCTATAGGCCAGGGGCTGGCGACCAGCGCCGAAGGCACAATAACTCGGGGAGGCCTTTGCCTAAGTACCTGTACACACACACGTAGCACACTCAATGCAAAAGTGCAGAGTAAAAAAGAAAAGCAAAGGGGCAACTGCTATAAATAACCACAAGAGTGCATCGACCTCTAAACAGTACAAAGTAAAAGCTGAAAAGAAAAGGGGAAAAACACACGCCCAATTAGAAAAGTGCCACAACCCAGCAACAGGTGAACAAAAAGTAAACAGCTGGAAGGATCCCCCACCTGGAACCTGACTACGACCACCGCACATGGTCCAAGCTCCCGAAATCCTATGCTCCACTGAGGTCATGACCAACCTGTCTGTCGTCTGCAAGGGCACACAAAGTGCGGGCAAAGCCCAAGCAGGGGTGAGTATAAAAATACTCAGTAGGATACCCCAAAGGCTCGAGGGAGCAACAAAGGAGGTATCGAAGGGTGAGCAGTAGAGCGAACAGATAATAGAAAAAGAGTACAACCGAGAGTGCAGTAAAGAGTAACAGTAAAGAGTCCAGCTCAACCCAATAAGAGAAAGGAGATAAACTCGTCCAGACACAAGGAGCTAGAAACGGTGAAAAGATGAACTTCTCGTCGAGTTTTCGCTACCTATAGCAGGAGAGTAGACTCATCCAACCACTAGAATCTAGACACGGAAAGCACGTGGCATACCCCGTGCGTCTTTGCCTCTCCTGGAAGGAGAGTAACCAAAACCCGAGAAGTGGGTACTGGAACAAGGTATACACATATATATGCTCTGTCAAGAAACCCGAACAAGGTCGTAAGGGGATCTCCATCCCATAGCTCAGCCCAAGAAAAGAGTAGCCAACAGTCCCAAAAGAAACACCATTGATGCCCAACATCCTGCACATCTGCCCCGAACTACAATTCAAGGGGATCAAATCACCGCACCTCGACACTATCCACTTTGGGCGGCACTGACTTGCCCGCACGGTTTTAGGTCACGTCACAAGGACATGTCTCGGTGGGGAAAGCACCCCTCGTACTTGAGAGTTCCGAGTTAAGTCAAACCACACCTCGTCATTGCCCAGCAGTTGAGAGGTCTCCTAAAAGTCAAGCTGTCACATCACCGACCCGTACAACCATGGGTCCCACTCCGGTAGTCATGGAGGAATAGCTACAGACTAGCCTGGTAGAACAGACTAAGTCTGAAATGTCAACGGGTGTCCCACTGCCCAGCCCTGTTGGAGGGTAATTCATAATACATCATCAGGCGACCCACTGCCCAGCCCCGCTGGAGGGTAGTCCTTAATACATCATCAAGCGACCCACTACCCAACTCCACTGGAGGGTAGACCTTAATACATCATCAGGAGACCCACTGCCCAACCCCGCTGGAGGGTAGACCTTAATACATAATCAGGCGACCCACTGCCCAGCCCCACTGAAGGGTAGACCTTAATACATCATCAGGCGACCCACTGCCCAGCCCCACTGGAGGGTAGACCTTAATACATCATCAGGCGACCCACTGCCCAAACCTACTGGAGGGTAGACCTGGAATAAGTTGACAGGCGACCCACTGCCCAGCCTTGCTGGAAGGTAGACCTGGAACTAGATGACGGGCGACCCACTGCCCAGCCCTGCTGGAGGGTAGACCCTAAGAGGTCATCGGGTGACCCACTGCCCAGTATCTGCTGGAGGGTAGACCCTAAGTGCGTCAGGTGACCCACTGCCTAGTCTCTGCTGGAGGGTAGACCCTAAGAGCGTTGGGTGACCCACTGCCCAGTCTCTGCTGGAGGGTAAACCCGGAACTGTTCTGGTCGTCCCTACTGGATGGTACAACACTGGCTAACTGAGCACTGAGTGGGTACCGCGCAACCACTCAACTCCAAAACAACTCACCCGATAGAGGTTCAGTGCCTGCTCTATCACTGGGTGTCACTAGCCCCGCTACCGGTCGATCCATCGAGAACGAAACCAGGGGGAGACCACTCAACTCTGCTGATCTAAACCTTTGAGAACAGAGCCTGGGGTGAAACTCAACCCTGTTGTTCAACAACAGAGGGACCCTCTACGTCGCGAGAGGTCAAAAGTACGCAAAGCAGAACATGGCACGCACCTGGGGCTCACACGACGTGTGGCCCCAATTTAACCCCAACCAAGCGCACAAACGTATCAGGTACAAACCACACGTACCTCCAAGCGCTCTCGTATACTCCTAGAGTATACCTCACTTTCATCCTAAGGGCTATCATGCACACGGTACCCAACGTCAACGCAAAGGCGTGACGTAACATCTCCAACTTTCCGCCTCAACGACTGGGGCACGGCCAACCACATCTATTCAAGCATTACTTCACTCACATGGGAGTGCACGCGATCACACACCAAGGGTCCGCTACAAACACAGCAGAAGAACCGCCCCCGGGGCACCTTCACATTTCCACATTTAATAAGACCACATGTGAGGATCCGCACAACCAAACGGATCATACCACTGTAATCCTTGTGGAAAAACACACGACATAGACTACTTACTCACCTCAAACGGATATCCGATGGAAAAGTCACCAACACCACCTCACGCCCAAACGGTGTCCCGTGATCCCGAGCCTCGGCCCCAAAAAACAGTCAGGCACATCACACCATTGCGATCCCCTTGGGAAAACAAGTCAAAAGGACTACTCACTTGAGCACAACAGATATCCGGAGAAAAAGATGCATTCTGGCGCACCGCACACGAGCGGCGCTTCGTGGGACCCGCAACCCGGTCCTGAAACACAACGAACGGATCACACCATTGTGATCCTCTCGAAAAATCACACAAGATGAACTATTCACTTGTCCAAAATGGTCACCCAGTGATAGAGATGGAAAATCACCGTCGACGCCCAAACGGCCCTCATGGGCCCCACACCATCATTCTGAAATAGAGCGGGTGGATTGCATCATTACAATTCCCTCAGAAAAACACCCAGAAACAACTGCTCGCATGCCCCGAATGGATGTCCGGTGTAAAGGGTGTTAAACGCTGCTCGCAGCTCGAAAGACGGCCCGTGGGGCCCACGCCTCAACTTTAGTCTCAATACCTGAAACAACCCTGGTAATCTCCACCTCGTTGTTAGGGTCCCAACGCCACTGATGGTGCTTAAAACGGACGTCGGACGCGTCTGCGCCGTCCAAAACAAGAATTCCCGGGAAGCCCGCTTAGCTGCTTTACGCACGTGTCGTGCCCCCGAGCCCCTCGTCTTGAAAGTTAAAACTCCCGGAACCATTTAAAAAACTCCATCTCGATCTAAGTATTGTGTTGGCATAGACGGCACGCAATTCCGACCCACAGTTTAAAAGTTACGGTGTTTTAACGCCGTCGGGTGCAAGCGGGGGTGGACCGGACCGGTCCGGCCGGTCCACACCCCCTGGACCGGCCCAAGTCGGTCGGCCCGCGGCTCAGCCGCATGGGCCGGCTATGGATCCACGGTCCACCATGAGACAACCGGCCATGAAGGGCCGGTCTGGGTCGCCTACGGAGACCCACACTCAGCGGGTCTCTGTCCCCGCGCAGGGGTCGCACACCGCGACCCCGCGGTCGTCGCGCCCGGCGGCTCGGCCACGCCGCCGCTTCGTCTGGCCTGCTTCGCTGAGGGGAGCCCGAACCACCACACCTGAAGCCCACGGACGACCGCCCCACTGCAACCGTCGATGACCGCCGCTCCGCCGAACCCTCTGAAGGAGCCGCCGCCGCCCAGCTCGTCGGACCGTCGCGCCCGACTGCCGGAAATCACCAAAATCCGCAAACTTCGCCGGATGATTGCGAACACGTCGGAACTCGGATTTTCAATCCGAAAAGACCGTCGGGAAGCTCAAAACCAGTAATACGCATTTATGGGCTTTTTTCAGAGATTAAAGAATTTTTTGACACTATAATTTGGGCTCAAAGTAGATGCGGAAATAAAAATTGAAACCGCAACGATCCTACCTTGTTGGGCTTCACCCGACGCTTCACGGAGAGTCCGCCGCTGCGCCGTGCCTCTCCAGAGATGCCTTGCCAGAGCTGCCTCGACGGAGTGTAGGAGGAGAGGGAAGGGTTTGAGGAAGAAGAAGAAGAAGAAAAGGGGTGGGGTTGTTTAAGTACAAATCACTTAAACGCCCGCCCGACAGCCCCGAACCCAAAAATTCGGCGGGGTCGGGGTTAAGCCTACCCTAGGCTAAAAACCATGCTCCAAGCGCAAAGGTAGTCTCAGAATTTTAATCTGAGGCCCCGTTCAAAAGTTACAATAACCACGCCTGAGGCTGCCAAATTACGAAAACGCCCCTGGGGCCTTTTTTTCACAGATGGCCCGCGCCCGCAAAACTTATAGCTCTCCTAGGGTAAAAGGCACATTCCGAACTCAACGGTACCCTTGGTTTTCCAATCCGAGCCACCGTTAAAGAGATACTGGATTTTAACCATTAAACGAATAAATTAATTAATTAATTTTTCCGTTTAACATTCCGGGAGCGGGCGAGGGGTCCAAACATCCCGCGCCAACATGTTTTATGTCGTTCCTAGGGTAAAAACCCCATTTCGGACCCATCCGTACACTCAGATATTTGATCTGAAACACCGTTTAGGAGTTATCGCATTTATTTGGTGTTTCCAGTGTGAACGCACTGAAAATTTAATTCCGGCCACCCCAGAGCTCAGAATCGCACGCCGTCTGAAGGAACTGCTCTGTAATATCATCAAGAATATTCCAAAGTCTTCCGCAGCAAAAAAATGGGTTCTTTCATCATTCCCTCCTTCAATATTTTTGTCCCTGAAAAGAAAAACTAGGGAGCAACACAGGGTACTAAGACCACACCCAACTCTTCCGTACTCGGAAGAACTCTCGCACAGCTCTGTGCCACCGCACACAGACCAAAGGATTGATCTGTTCATGCGAGGTCAGCCCTTGTCGATGTCATGCACCCACTCTAGGCTTTGGGGTTAGGGCAAGGCGGTAGGGAACCTCTCCATCCCTTTTCACTGTTTTAAATGACTCGAAGGCTCTCAGGGGTAGCTCACCTCCCCGACCGAACCCTTACATCGCAAGTTGCGACTGGAATCACCGCCCACACCTGGAACAAGGCCTGGTGATTCCCTCCTTCAGAATATCCATATGGTGGAACACCCAAGGATATATGGTCACACAAGGTTCCACAATCGATGTCCCACAACCAAGACTCTCTTACACGCTCGGAGAGTGATGGAGTCGACACCGTCGACTAAAGAAGAAGGTTACACACCTTCTACTCTACCAACACAGGGTTACACCAATGCCCCGTGCCACCCTGGTAACATCTCAAACAAGGAGCAGGGAGAAAATCATTTCACACACAGAGTCTAAAAATTCTACTGCAAAAAGGTAGAAGAGCTGTAGAGCGTACCTCTTATCACCTCATACTCTGCAGGATCGTAGACATCCAAAGATCGCGGCTGTCCGCGGTTCCAAGTGTCGGCTCCTGGAGCCTGACGTGGACCAACTAGTGGTGATGGGAAGACCATGTAAGGTAGTACTCCACTTTTAGCTCCTCCCAATCCTCTGATAGCACCACCTGTCTAGGTACTACTCCGATCATGGCGTTGCCTCTGTTGTGCTGGTGCACCTGCTGCCTGCCCGAAGCTATCCGCTTTCCTGGTCGGGCAGTCCCGTGCCAGGTGACCTCATCCATCGCAAGCATAGCACCGACTCTCTCCGGGCTGCATTGGTGCACTCCGGCGCCACTGTGGTGTATGACCACGCCCCTGAGTCTGGTTGTCAGAAAGTCACCTGCGTCGAGGTTCTGCTTGTCGATGCCCACTAGTTGCGGCAGACATCTCAGCTCTGTCATGCCTGCTACCACCACCAACTCTAGAACGTGACAGGAAGCTCTCTGCCACCAGCGCCTGCTCTAGCACCCCGACATATGTGGAAATGCCCAAGGGTACTATGACACCATTAATCTCTCAGCGGAGACCCTGCTCAAACTTCCACACTTGGAGGTTATCATTGTGGACCAAGTCCGGGTAAAAGCATGCACGGTCTATGAAACTAGCCGTGTACTCAGCCACTGTCATCCCTCCCTATTGAAACTGCAGGAGCTCCTGAATCCGAAAGGAGTGCAAGCAGGAGGGGAAAAAATCCTCATGAAATAACAACTGAAATTCGCCCCATGAAAGCGACGACTCTTCAAGAAATTGAGTCACCAGACTCCACCAATGCCAAGATGCTCCACGAAAAAGGTTGGCTGCCAAAGCCACTCTCTGATCTGTCGGCGTCTGCAAAAGCCTGAAAAGGCGAACCACTACCTCGAGCCAAACCTCTGTTTCCTGAGGGTCTGGCTCACCACTGAACCTCAGTGGTCTCTGCTGTTGGAACTCACGGAGCATGCTCAACCTGCGCTCAAGCCCCGTCTGCTCTGCTGAAGTTGTCTGCTTCTCAACAGGTGGGGGTGCTGCTACCGGCCCACCCGGAGAAAGGGGCTCACATGATGGGTCCTAGACTGAGGCCTCGTAGATCATAGGGTCATCATCATGCACCAAAGATGGTACCTTGGCTGGCTGTCTTCGCGGAGACATCCTGAATGTTATCAAGGAGTGTCGCGATCAGATTAGCATATATGTATATACCAATAACAACAATGGGGAGATGACTCAAGAAGGACAGTCAAAGAATCAATCCTATGTGATGCACAAAACAATTTCCCTACAACGAGAGTCTCAGCATGCCAGGTCAACAAGTGGGTTATCAAGGTCCTGGTGAATGGATACGTCGGTCGCCGCACCATCACTGGCTCCCTGGCCTGAGAGCCGCTCTTGAGACACATTAACATTGTTGCCCTATATCCCAACCAATTCCTTTTATTTTAGGGACGTCCAAACAATGTCCCAAGGAATGAACCACCTTTGATACCACTTTTTCACGACCCGACCCTACCCGGGATCGAGCCGCAACTACCCCAAGCCCACCTCCATAGGCCAGGGGTTGGCGACCAGTGCCGAAGGCACAATAACTCAAGGAGGCCTTTGCCTAAGTACCTGTACACACACACGCAACACGCTCAATGAAAAAGTGCAGAGTAAAAAGAAAAGCAAAGGGGAAACTGCTATAAATAACAACAAGAGTGCATCGACCTCTAAACAGTACAAAGTAAAAGCTGAAAAGAAAAGGGTCAAAACACACGCCCAATCAGAAAAGTGCCACAACCCGGCAACAGGTGAACAAAAAGTAACAGCTGGAAGGGTCCCCCACCTGGAACCCGACTAAGACCACCGCACGTGGTCCAAGCTCCCGAACTCCTATGCTATACTGAGATCACGACCAACCTATCTGTCGTCTGCAAGGGAAGACCAAGTGTGGGCAAAGCCCAAGTAGGGGTGAGTATAAAAATACTTAGTAGGATACCCCGAAGGCTCTAGGGAGCAACAAAGGAGGTACCGAAGGGTGAGTAGTAGAGCGAATAGAGAATAAAAAAGGAGTACAATCGAGAGTGTAGTAAAGAGTAAGAGTAAAGAGTCCAGCTCAACCTAACAAGAGAAAGGAGATAAACTCGTCCAGACACAAGGAGCTGGAAATGGTGAGAAGATGAACTTCTTGTCGAGTCTTCACTACCTATAGCAGGAGAGTAGACTCGTCCAACAACGAGAAGCTAGACATGGAAAGCACATGGCATTCCCCACGCGTCTTTGCCTCTCCTGGAAGGAGAGTAACCAAAATCCTAGAAGTGGGTACTGGAACAAGGTATACACATATATATGCTCTGTCAAGAAACCTGAACAGGGTCATAAGGGGATCTCTGTCCCATAGCTCAGCCCAAGAAAAGAGTAGCCAACAGTCCCAGAAGAAACACCATCGATGCCTAGCATCCCACACATCTTCCCGGAACCGCAAGTCAAGGGGCTCAAATCACTGCACCTCGACACTACCCGCTTTGGGCGGCACTGACTCGCCCGCACGGTTTTAGGTCGCGTCACAAGGACGCATCTCGGTGGGGAAAGCGCCCCTCGTACTTGAGAGTTCTGAGTTAAGTCAAACCACACCTCGTCACTGCCTCTTAGTCGAGAGGTCTCCTCAAAGTCAAGTTGTCACATCACGGACCCGCACAACCAAGTGTCCCACTCTGGTAGTCACGGAGGAATAGCTACAGACTAGCCTAGTAGAACAGACTGAGTCTGAAATATCAATGGGTGTCCCAATGCCCAGCCCTACTGGAGGGTAATTCATAATACATAATCAGGCGACCCACTGCCCAGCCCTGATAGAGGCTAGTCCTTAATACATCATCAGGAGACTCACTACCTAGCCTTGCTGGAGGGTAGACCTTAATACATCATCAGGCGACCCACTGCCTAGCCCCGCTGGAGGGTAGACCTTAATACATCATCAGGAGACCCACTGCCTAGCCCCGCTAGAGGGTAGACATTAATACATCATCAGGCGACCCACTGCCCAGCCCCGCTGGAGGGTAGACCTGGAATAAGTCGACAGGCGACCCACTACCCAGCCTTGTTGGAGGGTAGACCTGGAACTAGATGATGGGCAACCCACTGCCCAGCCCTGCTAGAGGGTAGACCCTAAGAGGTCGTCGGGTGACCCACTACCCAGTCTCTGCTGGAGGGTAGACTCTAAGTGTGTCGGGTGACCCACTTCCCAGTCTCTGTTGGAGGGTAGACCCTAAGAGTGTCAGGTGACCCACTGTCCAATCTCTGCTGGAGGGTAAACCTGAAACTGTTCTGGCCATCCCTACTGGATGGTACAACACTGGCCAACCGAGCACTGAGTGGGTACCACGCAACCACTCAACTCCAGAACAACTCACCCAATAGAGGTTCAGTGCCTGCCCCATCACTCGGTGTCACTAGCCCCGCTACCGGCCGATCCATCGAGAATGAAACCAAGGGGAGACCACTCAACCCTGCTGATCTAAACCATCGAGCACAGAGCCTGGGGAGAAACTCAACCCCACTGGTCAACAATAGAGGGACCCTCTACGTCGCGAGAGGTCAAAAGTACACAAAGTAGAACATGACATGCACCTGGGGCTCACACAACGTGTGGACCCAATTTAACCCCAACCAAGCGCACAAACGTCTCAGGTACAAACCACACGTACCTCCAAGAACTCCCGTATACTCCCAGAGTATACCTCACTTTCAGCCCAAGGGCTATCATGCACACGACACCCAACGTCAACGCGAAGGCGTGACGTGACATCTCCAACTTGCCACCTCAACGACTGGGGCATGACCAACCACATCTATTCAAGCATTACTTCACTCACACAGGAGTGCACATGATCACACGCCAAAGGTCCGCTACAAACACAGTAGAAGAACCGCCCCTGGGGCACCTTCACATTTCCACATTTAATAAGACTGTGTATGAGGCTCCGCAAACCAAACGGATGATACCGTTGTGATCCTCGCAGAAAAACACGTGAGATAGACTACTTACTTACCTCAAACGGATATCTGACGGAAAAGTCATCAACACCACCTCACGCCTGAACGGCGTCCTATGATCCTGAGCCTCAGCCCCAAAAACAGTCAGGCACATCGCACCATTGCGATCCCCTCGGGAAAACACATCAAAAGGACTGCTCACTTGAGCACAACAGATATCTGGAGAAAAAGATGCATTCTGGTGCACCGCACACGAGCAGCGCTTCGTGGGACCCGCAACCCGGTCCTGAAACATAACGAACGGATCGCACCGTTGTGATCCTCTCGAAAAAGCACACAAGATGGACTATTCACTTGTCCAAAACGGTCGTCTGGTGATAGAGATGGAAAATCACCGTCGACGCCCAAATGGTCCTCGTGGGCCCCGCACCATCGTGCAGAAATAGAGCGGGCAGATTGCACCATTGCAATGCCCTCAGAAAAACACCCAGAAACGACTGCTCGCACGCCCCGAACGGATGTCCGATGAAAAGGGTGTTAAACGCTGCTCGCAGCTCAAAAGACGGCCCGTGGGGCCCACGCCTCAACTTCGGCCTCAACACCTGAAACAACCCTGGTAATCTCCGCCTCGGTGCTAGGGTCCCAATTCCACTGACGGTGCTTAAAACTAACGTCGGACGAGTCCGCGCCGTCCAAAACAAGAATTCCCGGGAAGCCCGCTTAGCTGCTTTACGCACGTGTCGTGCCCCCGAGACCCTCGTCTTGGAAGTTAAAACTCCTAGAACCATCTCAAAAACTCCGTCTCGATCTAAGGATTGTGTTTCCACGTACGTCACGCAATTCCGACCCATGGTTTAAAAGTTACTGCATTTTAACGCCGTCGGGCGCAAGTGGGGGTGGACCGGACCAGTCCGGCCGGTCCACACCCCCTGAACCGGCCCAAGCCGGCCGGCCTGCGCGGTCCACCATGAGCCGACTGGCCACAAAGGGCTAGTCTGGGTCGCCCGCAGAGACCCACACTCAGCGGGTCTTTGTCCTCGCGCGGGGGTCGCACACCGCGACCCCGCGGTCGTCGGGCCCGACGGCTCGGCCTCGCCGCCTAGAGCCGCCGCTTCGTCCGGCCTGCTCCGCTGAGGGGAGCCCATGCCACCATGCCTGTAGCCCGCGGCTGACCACCCCGCTGCAATCGCTGATGACCGCCGCTCCGCTGAACCCTCTGAAGGAGCCGCCGCCGCCCAACTCGTCGGACCGTCGCGCTCGACTGCCGGAAATCACCAAAATCCGCAAACTTCGCCGGATGATTGCGAACACGTCGGAACTCAGATTTTTTATCCGAAAAGACCATAGGGAAGATAAAAACCAATACTACGCATTTATGGGCTTTTTTCAGAGATCAAATAATGTTTTGATGCTATAATTTGGGCTCAAAGTAGATGCGGAAATAAAAAATGAAACTGCAACGATCCTACCTTGTTGGGCTTCGCCCGACGATTCACGGAGAGTCTGCCGCCGCGCCTCGCCGGAGCTACCTCGATGGAGATGCCTCTCCGGAGTGTAGGAGGATAGGGAAGGGTTTGAGGAAGATGAAGAAGAAGAAAGGGGGTGGGGTGTTTAAGTACAAATCACTTAAACGCCCGCCCAACAGCCCCGAACCCAAAATTTCGGCGGGGTCGGAGTTAAGCCTCCCCTAGGCTAAAAACCATGCTCCGAGCGCAAAGGAGGTCTCAGAATTTTAATCCGAGGCCCCGTTCAAAAGTTTCAATGCCCACGCCTGAGGCTTCCAAATTACGAAAACGCCCCTAGGGCCTTTTTTTCACAGATGGCCCGCGCCCGCAAAACTTATACCTCTCCTAGGGTAAACGGCACATTCTGAACTCAACGGTGCCCTCTTTTTTTCAATCCGAGCCACCGTTTAAGAGATACTGGAGTTTAACCATTAAACGAATTAATTAATTAATTAATTTTTCCATTTAACATTTCAAGAGCGAGCGAGGGGTCCAAACATCCCGCGCCGACATGTTTTATGTCGTTCCTAGGGTAAACACCACATTCCGGACCCATCCGTACACTCGGATCTCTGATATAAAACACCGTTTAGGATTTATCGCATTTATTTGGCGTTTCCAGTGTGAATGCACTGAAAATTTAATTCCGGCCACCCTGGGGCTCGGAATCGCACGCCGTGTGAAGGCGCTGCTCTGGAATATCATCAAGAATATTCCAATGTCTTCCGCAGCAAAAACTGGGTTCTTATAATCTTAGTCCAAATGGCCATAAATGGTCATTCCAAGGAAAACACACCCATGGGGTGGCCCTTAATCAAAGTTAACAATATCAAACATGCCTTAAATCATTTAATAAATTACCTAATCAACATTATGAAACAACATAGGTAAATTATAATCAAAAAGATGACCTAAAAAATGGGCGCATGGAACTTCGGCATATATATTCAACTAAAATAAAGTGAAAGGCACAAGACCACCTACCTCATACTCATATGAGTCTCATCATCCAGCATCTACCTCTAATTCAAGATAGAATGAAGTAGATATAAAAAATTAGGTAAAACACTCAAGGTCTAATAAATTTTTCAAGAGAAAAAAATCATGAAGAACGGCTCAAGAGGAATCGAGAGCTTACTAATTGGGTTCAAATACCTCTGAAGGTGTTCGAATCAGAGATGGGATGACGAAACAGGAAGCCACCCTATCCTTGGATCACCTGGGAACTCTTTTCATTGCACGAAGGGGTGAGTTTCTGTCTGTATAATAAAAACAACACTACTACCCAATTTAATGAAAAGGAAAATAAAATTACACGACGTGTACTAGAAACTACACGTTGTGTCCATACAAATCCCAGCCATGTCATTACATGGTCATGTACTGTGATTATACGTCGTGAAACCCTCATTAAATGGTGTTTCCCTAGAAATACATGGCGTGTAACTCCCAATCACGTCATGTAATAGGCTTGCAATTGGCCTTTGATCTTTTTTCTTCCATTATCTTATGTAAAAACTGAAGAGGAAAGATCCATATCTCAAAGGAAGAACTGAGTTCTTACATAATCTCTATTTCTATATGAAAATCATACAAAATTAAAAAAAATTGTGGTGTGGGTATTCCTTCATGAAATTAGTGAAACTAAAATAGTAGTGCATGCTTCAGTATGTATTTTAATTATCAGATTTCATCTCAGCATTATCTTCTTCTTATCAGTGTTAAGATCCTATTCTCATTCATTCAAATTGAATAAAAAATCTATATTTTATATTTAAAACTCTAGAAAAAAGTTCATACATCATCACATTTTCATTATAGAATGATTTTCTAGAGTTTATACTTTAACAAAATCATCTTCATCTCGATTCTTCCTCATTCAGTTACTCTCACTATGCGAACTTATTCTTCGTGATATAAAGATCACAATCACTTAATTCATCTTGAATCAAGATTCTTTTTTGATAGATTGGTCATCAAAATATTTAAATTACCTTAGAATATCAATTCTAGAAATTATCATATTTTTCATACTTTTTAAATATCATATTTTGACTAACTTTTGGCCACAAAATAGCTCTTATGAAGTCTACAGGTCATCCTTATAGTCTTTATAGAGATCCCATTACTTTTTGAATTTTTTTCAAAATTGATATTTCATAAGGATAAATGACTCTTACGAAGTCACAAACCATCCTTATAAACACATGTAGATCCTTATAAACTCAGGATTCACCCTTATGAAGTTCATTAATAGTCTCTTATTGATGCTTAAGTATTCATGCCTTCATCAAAATTATCAACTATTGACTCTTATGGGAATATCAATAATACTTATAGAGAATATAAGATCCTTATGGACTCATGAATCGTTCTTATGGAGTCATGGATCATATGTATATACTCTGAAGGGATCCTTATAAAGTTCAAAAAATTACTCTTATGGACTTCATGAATCATCCTTATAAAAAAGAAAATGAACCTTATGAAGTTAAGAATGATCCTTAAAAAAATTGGGATGATCCTTATGAAGTCGTGTCTTTTATATTTTTTTGATATCTCTAGTATTAAAATTAATATTATGGAAATATGAATCATCTTTATGGAAATTCCAACACTTCATAATTTTTCTAGTTCTAATCATAGAATTCCATAATTATTTAAATAATCTCATAATCACTTAACTTCATCTAAAGACCTTCTTAATCTCTTTAAATCACCTTATAATAACTTCAAATAATTCTGGGACTTATCAAAATAAATCTAAACCTATTTATCTAATTTCCAATGTATTTTAAAGAATTTAAATAATCGGTTTTGATTATTTTCATATATTACCATTGCCTCAACATTCTAACATTGACATTTTTTCACTCCATACTTCATCTAAGTGATTTTTATCACTAGATACAATAAATTTCATGCATAATAAATATTTGTATGGTTTCTCCATACTATTTCCATCACTTCTCAAAAACCAAAATTGTCTTCAACCTATTATTTAATCACAATTATTAAAATTTCTCAACAACTAGTTTAGAATAAATATTTCTAAAGTTCATAACACTATTTTAAACAAAACCTCTCTCCCTTATTTGTTAATTCTCTTATCTTTATTGAAGATCATCTCAAACAGTCATTAGATGTTATATCTTCCACTTGGAACCTGTCCAGCCATGTATTCTAAGGTAAAAACATCAATCTTCTTTACCCATTAATATATGAGAAGAAAATTTATCTTTATCGTTGGGTGGATTCTTCCCCTATTACCCAACACTCTAACATTCATTGAATTTCCTTCACAACTATAATGAAAACAATTTGATCAAAAATTAAAAATTAGTTTGATTCATCTACTAGGGCTTATCAAGTACCATAAAGGGTATAGTCTCCCCAATTCATATGTAAACCTTCATCATTGTTTAATAGACTCTAGTATATGGGGCGTCATGCCTAAGGTATGAAGAACCTAGTTCAGTCACAACATAGGTGAACCAAATTAGTTAAATTATACATTTCATGTTTTATTAACACTTTATATGGGTGATTGAAGAATAATAGGTTGAGTTTTTCATGTTAAATGGGATGTAAGTTAAGGTTTTCCAAGAGGGGGAATCATGATGATAAACAAAGGAAGGATATATCAAGGTTAACATTTATATCATTTCTCTATATGTGTGTTATTAACAGGAAACTATATTGATCTCGTAAGTGGATGGGATCAACATATGTATCAATAAATAAGCTTTTAGAGGAATCATTAAACCTTTTAATAATATAAGTGATATTATTTTATGATAGGAGCTATAAAATCATACTCACACCATAGATGTAGTCCACACTGGGTAAATCAAGTAAATTCTATATACACAATTGATATATCTATTGTTTGGGTGATTCGAGAGTTAATTCAGTTTAAAGATTATGAGAAATTATTAAGTGAACTTAAAAGTGGCCCTTAACACTAAGAGTACAATATCTAAATGGTAAATGTTTTATTTTTTGACATGTGGTTAAAATTAGATTAGAGTTTCATATCATGATATTCTCCCTCAGGGTGTCTCCTTAATAGCCCTTAACCAATAACAATTAATATGAATCTAGGTTAATGGTATAAATTGAATTTAACACAAATTCCCATTATTGATATTTTATTAATATTATTCATGAATTTAAAATTATTGGTTGTATAATATATATGATGATATATTCAAGGATGAATTATATTTTCACTGCTATAAATAAATTCTATAACAATAATTTATAACCATTAGCATAGGGTGTAGAACAATTGGTATAGCCTATACCAATGGTTCTTCAAACCATTGGTATTACCTCTATAGGATTTGGGGTATACCGATGGTTTGAAGGAACCATTGATATAGTTGGCTATACCAATTTTGTATACCACCTATATAAATAGATCCTTCAATTTTTTTGGTATAAATATATACCAATAGTTTTGTAAATCATTGGTATAGGGGTGCTGCTAAATTTTATCCTATCTTCACCTCTTATACCACTCTACCTATAAAGGTAATTGAAACAATTTTCCCAAAAGACAATCAATGCATCAATGTTGGTCATAACTTTTAAAACTATAAATATAATATATATTTTACATTCAAACAATTAATAACTTTAAATTGAAATGATTACATATATAATGAGTTTTAGTCAGAAGATTCTAGTTACTGCATCAAAGTGTCATAAAAATTATGCCTAAAGTATAGTAAATCAATAACCCACTTCAAAAAATCTTATTCATGATCACAAATACTGTCTTGGTCATCAATAACATCACCCTAATCATGAACATAATCACTAACTTCACTATATCCAACAACTTCATCACCCTCATAACTAGGAAGTTTGTTGTCCCAACCACCACTAGGACTATCATCACCATTACTTGAAGCATTATATGAGGATAAAATCATTTACATAAATGTATAAAAACCAAATTGGATATGGTGTAATTTATGGAAACAATGTTATCATATCTTTCATGAACTTCTCAATGACCTTTTGAATTCTTTCACACTCCTGCAAGGACAATTTTTTCCCTCAGCTACTTATGTGAAATTATCTTACAAATAAATTCTAGAAAAGTTGTTTGAATTGATTTAAGTGGTCCAATACCTAGTGGTAATGATAATTATTCTAGGTTGAAAACATACTCTCACATGTTTCTCATCACCTAATACCTATCACAAATAATTTTCTAACCCAAATTTGTCACCTTCTTTCTCATCAAGGGCCTCTAGAGCATGTTGTTGACAATATAGATGATATATTTTGTTATAAAATATTTATTAAATTTTAAATTCATAGAATAACACTTACAATATTTTCTTTCATCCCAACATTAACCACACTTATGTATTTATTCTTTCTTCTCAAGCAAAACAATTTTACATAGATCATGACATTTATCATTATTTAAATCTCATATTGAGCATCAATTATGACAAAAAGAAAATTTGGTCATGACCAATCGTATGATTACGCTATTCTTGAAACATAAAAGTGGTATCAGAGCAGTTACATAATTATTTATAATTATTTAAATATCTTTGATGATTTACACATTTTTCATTTAGTTTTCAATTGAATTTTAATCGTTCTTTTAATCTGAATTGTTAGATCTACTTCTTCCTCTTTCATTTCTCATAGATCTAATAAAAATGATTAATTTTATGAACAAAATAAAATCGAATATCCCATTCAGAGGTGCTGAGGATTCTGACCGGATAACATAGGAGTACACGTCGTGTAGCCAGAGTTATACATCGTGTACTTATGTTCAATGCATCATGAATTAATTTAGAAATTAATTCAAATTGTATTCATTTATGACACACGGTGCATTTATTTCTTAAATCATGTGTTAACTGGGTCATCCTGGTGCACATTCAACCAGAGTACACATCATGTAGACCACATACATGACATGTAGTCCCTTTGAGTCATAAATGGGTCATGTATTACCATAAAAAGCCTACCTGACTGGTGACCATGTAACTCAGAGATCACACACCTTGTAGTCTCTTATATATATATATATATATATATATATATATATCAAAATCTATCACATGGTGTGTTCTATCAGTGTAACTAAGAGGAAATGGTTGAGGAAATCCAATTTAAAGATTTTATGATAGGGAAGTCCACTCAACAGATCAAGGAACTGTGAGTTAGTGTAGTTGGCATTTAGAATGTCTACTTAAAACCATTCAAGTTTCTTGACCAACCAAAGTTGAGGTGATGAGAAGGGAAATATGGATATTTTCCAATATAATGTCCAAGAAACATGATATTTCAAATCCAATGGTGAGGGATATTGGGTTTCAATAAAATAGTGGGAGAATAATAAATATAATATTTATTTATTTTTCTAAATTTTATCAGATAAAGTACTAAATTTTTTTCTCATATTATTTTGTATAAACAACATTAAAATGACTTCAAACATATCATTGCGACCCACTTGAGAAGGATAACATTCTCACCAACACAAATTTCCAAGAGTGGAAAAGGCGCTTACACGTTATCCTTCGCCATGAAAGGAAATTGTACGTGCTAGAAGAACATATTCCTCGTATGCTTGGTAATGAGGAAAGTGATAAAGAGTTATCACTCTATGAGAAACATTTGAATGATTCCATAGATGTTCAATGTTTCATGTTATCATCCATTTCTAATGATTTTTTAAGAAACATGAGGACATGGATGTGTATAACATGATGTCTCAACTTTAGGATATATATAAAGTGAAGGAAAGATAAGAGAGGTACGAGATCTCCAATTCTTTTTTTATAATTAAACTTGGAGATTTCGTGCCAGCTGGGCATCATGTAGTTAAGATTATTGGCTACATTGAATTCTTAGACGTCTTAGGGATTAAATTATCAGATGAGTTGTGTACATATATCATACTTTAATCACTACCTAATACATTCTCCAATTTTATTATTAATTACAATGTGATCAATAATGAGAATAGTATTTCAGAACTTCTTAATTTGATTCACCAAGTGGATAAGGACATGGGGAATGATGAACCCGTGGTCCTTATGGTGAACAAGAAAAGTAAGAACAAGGTAAAGGGGACCAAGACTCATAATAATTCTAAATCTCTCAACCACCATCCTTACAAGAAGAGAAAGATCCAAAGGCAGTGCAAGGAAAAAGAGGCGATATGTTTTGCATGTGGCAAGTCGGTCCACTAGAAGAGGAACTGCACACTAAATTAAGGGGAAGCTAAAAGTGCATTTTTTATCGAGTGTAATCTTTCAATATCTACACATTGGGTATTAGATAAATCTTGTGGTGATCACATGTATATCCAAATGTAGGAACCAAGTATATTCTGAAATATTGATAGAGGAGAGGTGGATATGTGAGCTTCCAATGGTGTGAGGTTGGATACTCTATCCATTAGTGACTACCAACTTTCATTGCAAATGTGAATGATTTTGGTTTTAAAATATTGTTATTATGTACCTATGTTTACTAAGAACATAATTTCTGTACCACTCCTAGATGTAGATGGGTTTATTTTCAAGTTTGGAAATAAAAGTTGTTTCTTTTACAAAGACAACATATGTTATGGTATGGCGCATTTAAATAATAGTCTTTATGTATTAAATTATGAAAACCAAGTATTGGAAATTGATAACGAATCATGTTCACATGACTCATATAACACTTAGTTATGGTATCACCGTCTTGGTCATGTAAACGAGAAGCTTTTGAAAAAAACTATCAAGATGGTTATTTAGACTATTCTAAGCTAAACCACTTGAAAGATGTCATGCTTGTTTACAAGGAAAAATGACCAAACCACCATTTTTTGGATAGGTTGAAAGGGTCACATAGACTTTAGGATTGGTACACAATGATGTGTGTGGACCATTTCCAGTAGAATATAGAGGTGGATATTCTTACTTCATAACTTTTACTGATGACTTGAGTAGATATAATTATGTCTACTTGATGAGGTATAACTCCAAGTCCTTTGAGAAATTCAAGGAATTCAATAATGAAGTAGAGAATAAACTTGATAAGAAGATAAAGAAGCTTCAATCAAATCGAGGTGGTGAGTATCTTAAAAAAGAATTTATCAACTTCTTACGGGATTTTGAGATTCTATCTCAACTCACTCCACCTTATACACCATAGTGTAATGGTGTTATTGAAATAATAAACTATACCTTATTAGACATGGTAAGGTTGATAATGAGTCATGCAGATCTTTCATTATCATTTTGGGGATATGCATTATAAACTATGGCATACACATTAAACCGAGTACCAACTAAAGAGGTAAATGGAATTCCCTTCAAGATATGGAGTGAAAGGAAACCCGTTTTGTCGCATACACATGTATGGGGTTGTGAGACATTTGTTAAGGCCTTATCAGGCAACAAACTAGCACCTCGGAGCACAACGTGTATCTTTATAGGGTATCCTAATGAAACAAATAGATACTACCTATACACCCCCTCAAACAAGAAAGTGAATGTCGTTAAAAAGGCGTATTTTTTGCGAGGTATCACATCCTCAATAAGGATAGTGGGATAAATATTTACTTAGATGAATTTGAGGCTCAAGATACACAAGAGTTGGTACAAGAACAGGTTCTATAGGTCCCCATGGAAGAAGCAGTTCCTGAAACACAAGTACTGCATAGAAGCATAAGAGAGGTAAGAGAACCAGAGAGATATGGTTTTCTATTAATTGAAGATGGTGACTCATTATTGGTGGAAAATGATGAAACTTTATCCTAAAAAGAGATAGTAGAGAGATCAAAAGCTGAAAGATGGAAAGAATCCATGAATTCTAAAATATATTCCTTATATCAGAACCAAGTTTGGGTTTTGGTCAATGCGCCAGTTGATGTAAAGCCTATTGGGTGAAAATGGGTATTCAATAGAAAACTAGAAATGGAAGGTAAAGTAAATACCTATAAATCAAGGCTAGTTTATAAAGGTTTTAAACAACGTTAAGGAATTGACTATGATGAAACCTTTTCACCAGTTTCCATGTTTAAATCCATCAGAATTCTATTTGCTATTACAGCTTACCGTGACTATGAGATTTGGCAGATGGATGTCAAAACTGCATTCCTTAATGGTAACCATAAGGAATATGTCTATAAGACACAACCAGAAGGGGTTGTGACTCCAGGTGATGCTAAAAGGATTTGTAAGTTGCAGAGATCCATTTATGGATTGAAGAAAACATCCAGGTCATGGAAAATTCGATTTGATGAAGCTATAAAAGAATTTGGTTTCATTAAGAATGAATTTGAGTCATGTGTTTATAATAGGTTTAATGGAAATGTAGTAATTATCCTAGTAGTATATATTGGTGACATATTACTTATTGGAAATGACATACCAGTCTTACAATCTATTAAGGACCAGTTAAACAAGTGTTTCTCTATGAAGGAATTAAGTGAAGTAGTCTATATTTTAGGGATCAAGATCATTCATGATAGATCCAAGAGGATGATTGGACTAAGTCAAAGTATATATATTGACCATATACTAAAGATATTTAGTATGGAACAATCCAAGAGGGGATTGGTTCTAGTGTCACATGGTTTATATATTTCTAAGAAAATGTGTCCTCATACACAACAGGAGAAAGAGGGAATGAGTAAGATCTCATACGCTTTAGTGATACGATCAATTATGTATGTCATGTTATGTACTAGACTTGATGTTGCCTATGCATTGAGTAATGTAGGAATATATCAAGTAGATCTAGGAGAAAAACATTGGTATACTGTTAAGGTTATCCTTAAGTATCTGAGAAGAACTAAGGATATGTTCCCAGTGTATGGAGGAGACAAGGAGATGATCATCAAGGGATATACTTATGTTAATTTTCAGATATATTATAATGATATGAATTTCAATCAAAATATGTTTTTTTTCTCAACAGATGAGCTGTGAGTTGGAAGATATCAAAGTAGCCAGTTGTTGTTGATTCTACAGCAGAGTCTGAGTATATAGAGGCTTTTGATGCAGCCAAGTAATCCATTTGGATACATAAATTTTTCTAGGATCTTGATGTGGTACCTAGCAGTAAAGACACCATCACATTGTATTATGATAATACTACAGTAGTGGCTCTTTCAAAAGAGCCAAGGTCACACCAACATACAAAGAATATACTCTGAAAGTATCACCTCTTGAGGGATTTTTATTAGAGGGATGAAGTTATAGTAAGTAGAGTACCCATGAAAGAGAACTTGGTGGACCCCTTTACTAAAGGCCTATCTCAGCAGAAGCATGGGTATCATGTGAGAGCTAAAAGACTAAAGGTTGTTAGATGTTGGCTCTAGTGAAATTGGGAATCTATTAGAGTTGGTTCCATATAACAAACTTTTGTGTACTTTGTGATGACATGTATTCATAGTTTTGAATATTAATAAACTACTTATCACATAATGAGTATTCTTCTGCGTAACATAGTATGTGATAATATCCTAAGAGTAGTTGTCATGCTAAAAGGTCATAATAGTTCTCTACTATGGTGAGAACCTGAAAGTGCTATGAAAATATTCTTAAATATAAGTTTTATAGCCGGATGATATCATTTAATGGACATGAATAATACAGGATATTAGGGGTGGAGACTCATAGGACTTTGAGGCACCTTCTCATGGTGTATGACCTTGGTAATATCCAGTGTAGGATATTATGAGTGTTGGAACCGGGCGTGTAGTGGAAGCCATAAATAGGTGGGTTTTTAAAAAAAATTCCATCGTCGTTCGACGTGAACTTGCCGACGTCGGTGAAGAGTATCCCGGTCAAAGTCGAGGACCACGCATGAAGAGTTTTAAGCACAAACATAAACTGTAAAATACCTAGTTTAGATCCGAAGCCGCGCACGATGTCTGCTCGTCATTGGTGATCGCTACTCGAAGAATCTGAAGCCGAATTCCTCTAGATCATCCACACGTGCTTCAAGGAATCCGCGGGAGCGCTGTTCATCATAGTCCGGGTGCTAGCGCGGAATACCGACGATGCCTTCGACGTTCCAACGATCACCGCATTGTTTCGCTAGTGATGCCCGAGAGAGAGCTCCATCTGAGCTCCTTGGATCTTGAGAATCTCTCTCTAGAGTGTGGGAGAGAGGATAGGAGAAAGAATATCCATGAATAGTATTTGGAAAATGTCCCTCCTCTTCTATTTATAGTTCTTAATAAAATACCTGGTATAGCCTCACCAGCCTCGGATACTTAACACACTCTCAATGACATTTTATGATTACTAATCTGAGTCATAAATATTATTATCACTCACTTGTAATATATTAAAATATATTACATGATAATAATTGAGTCATTAACTCGACTCGTCGCTCCCATAAATATTAATTGAACCTTGAATAATTTAATATTTGTCAATTAATATTTTTTCATGTATTTACTTAAAACTTGTAAATACATTTAATAAATAAATTCAATAATCATTATTCTAAACTCAAATAATATGAATTTATTTATTTCATTGGTGATCTTTTAACTTTGGAAAAATCCCGGACCCCTATGGCAGGTCCCACCATGTCCAAAACTTCTATTCAACTGAATAAGAAAGATTCTTGAATACACTATTGTGTATGACCCTCTAGGTCCTTATTTTGACAACCGTGAATAGTATTCATAGACCAAGAGCGGGATCTAACAACCCATCATGGCCCCTGAAGAAATAAGGATTGTCATAGCAGGGACAACCAACCTACGAACATGCACTGTGTAATATAATCTCTTTGTCTGTAATATCTCATAAAGCAGGACGCACTCACGTGTCATCGCCCTTTTCTTGCTTTATAGTTTGTTGATTTAACTGGACGGATTTACCATTAACTGCCATGGCCATGGTCTTATAAAGGTACTACTGTCCATATAAACATAGTCTGAGATATATTACTTCCATAACCCGGAAGGGACAAATCCTTTATTGACCATTCAACCAATGTCATGCCACCAACGACACGCCCGACACAAACTACCTCGCCATGACTTCATTGTCATGGTTTTCGTCTTGCATCAAAGTACGCAATCAAATGACATGAATTAGTAATGATCTCAAGTTAGGAGACCATTACACATGATCGTAGATAGGAACATCCAATGACACCCAAAACATGTGGAGTTCCTATTGGTGGGTCAGTTCTCATGATCTCACTACTAGAGATCACCAAGTGTGAACTTCATGAGAAGAAGTCTCAATGCTTATGAGCCCCCAACACCTGATGGTCAGACATCTACTGTGTCCAATCAGTAAGATGTATCTATACCATAGAACATATATTTAAGATTAATGTCATAGTATCTAGCGGTTATCATTATAGCCTAGGAACTGTTATAACCTTTTGATACGACAATTAATATTTGGACATTACCATTTCAATAGTGGACGTAGAAAAGTCTTACACTATAATAGTAAGATGACATCATGCATAGCTTACTATATACACGATATGGTAATCAAAAGCACTAAATAGTTGGGTCTAGGGCACCCACTATTTCAACACTCCTGCTTGACCCGCCAGTAGGAAAACTACATTTATATGTGTCATTAGATGTTTCTATCTATAGATGTGTGTATTGATCCTTAGACTTTAATATTATTATTAATGAGTATTATAAGTTGTGTACTTTGATGTATTGATGAAAACCATGATGACATATGTCCATGGTGAGGTAGGATACATTGAGTGTGTCATGAGTAATACTGTATTAATGAATAATGCGAGAAAGGATTTTTCCCTTCTGTTCTTTAATAGAAGTTGATATCTTAGGCTATTTTATGGAAATGATATAGCCTAAATAAATCCATGTCCATGGTGTTCTGTAGGAAAGTTCATTTTCTAGGAAGTCAAAGAAAGGGACATCGAGCACATTGGTTGATGACACCAGCATGCAACATGCTTGATTAGCGATATCATGTTAGAGATTTATATATTACACAGTAAGCATCTATATGAGTTATTATGTCATTGCAGCATTAACTTCTTTCTCTATGGGTGCCTTTATGTGTTGTTAGACGCTAACATTGAACTTTAGGCTACTGCGCCTAATGCCACTGAGAAAGAGGCCTAGAGGGTCACATATTAAGTGTATCCAAAATCTTAATTAAATAATAATAATATTATTTATTATTTAATAAGTTGAATAAATATTATTCTCACATTTGGTTTAATAATTATTCATGTTTAATTGATCGCATATATCCTGTCACCAATTATTCGAGAGAATATTATGTGTGCAGAATATTTAATAAATATTTATTTTCTATTTAGTGAGTATAATATTTATTTATTTATTGGAGAATAATGCAATGGTAATTATTTAATAAATAAATAGTCATTATTCAAGGTCTGATAAATATTGTCGAGGAATGACATACCAATTTTAATGGTTTGGTGAGAAATAATAAATATTGAATATTATTTGATTAAATAATATTTAATTTAATTCGCAAGTTAAGAATATGTCGAGAAATAATAATAATAATAATAATAATAATAATAATAATAATAATAATAATTGACATGAGGTTCTGCAGGGATTGAATAAATAATAAAGGGCAGTTGTGAAATTATTTTATTTTAACCCTAGCAGTATATAAACCCAGTTATATTATTTTCTAAGTGAGCCAGTTCATTTATTTGGCTGTGCACAATGGATTTTGAGAATCCTCCCAAACCCCAGAGGGCACCCTTTTTCAAGAATGCTCCCAAGAATGGAGAGTGATCTTCCTTCACTTTTCACTCCCAAGTCAAGATAGATCAAGGAGAACGCTTTGGAAGTGGTTCTCAAGGCAATCAAAGGCGGGCGACGTAGGTGATAAGATCTATCATGCTAGCACCCAGAGATTCCTATAGCAATATTCAGAGATTTGTGGAACACGTGTGGACCACCGCTAGAAGGAATTTTCTCTTGGTTTCTACAACGCAACGATGGTATAACACAGATCTGTTGTCAGATCCATCAACAAATAAAGAATTCCAACAAGGTAATTATTTAATTAATTAAATTGATTATAAATAATATGTCATGATCCTCTCTGGTTCTGGAATTCTACCCCTTGTTTATATTCTTTGATTAAATTTTGTAGATCACAACATTTATTGTTGTGTAAATCTTATATTGATCATCGATCGTGACAAAAAACAAAGTTGGGCATGACCCATCGCATGCTTTCACTGCGTCCAAAACCTATGAGTGTGTTACACACCACATCCCATGCTTCAACTAATAGACTAGCCAAACACATGAAAAGAAGGAGGGAGAAAGATAGAACAAGACTCGAGCACCTTGGAAAGAAACATGAAAGATTCATATACCCATGGGTATATACAGGGTGTGAGATGAACATGCTCAATAGGATACCACAAAGAAGTTTGTGAAATTACTTTCAAAAGACATTCATTTATGCTAGTTTGAATTACATATTGAAAATAGGTTTTCATGAGTAAGAAAAATAAAACAAATAATATGCCATTTTCCTTTTCCATAAATCATATCTTTACTTTTTTTAGGAAATGAGGGTGGAATGATATATTCTAAAGGTCGCCTTAAAATATTTCTTTAAATTCTTACACAATACTTTAAAATTAATTCTTTCACAAGAAAAACATTTTAAAATAATTTTCCAAATCATCTTTATAAAAATGAGTTTCACCCCATAATTAAGAATACTATGTAAAATAAACACTCCCAAAAAAGGAATTATGTCAATGAATCAATAAAAGCAAGTAAACAATAGTGCTCAACTATTGATTTCATACACGTAAATCAGAACGGGGGATACAGAAAGGGGGTGAAGGAAATCCCTTATGTAATGTCATAGACAACACTAGGTATTATGGGCAATGCACTAGGTCCTAAGATGAGACGGCCCTAGATAGACTATAACACGGGACCAACTGTTGACATATGTTGGGTCCTAAAATATCACAAGCCAACCTAATAGCCCGCACCAAAATTACCAGATCACACTCCCCACTAGCCCTGACATATAGCACAACTTAGGGGACACTAGTAACATGTGTATAGACTATTATAGCATAAATCAACACCTCTATCTTAGCTTAGGGTTTCTCATGAAAGCAACAATTGTAGGCAAGCAATGAATCGAATCGCAAAAGAATCATATAAAATTAAACATAAAAAAAGAAACATCGCCTCACCTCCAACGCCCGCACAAGAAACAACCTCAATCTGTATCAACCACATCACAATAATAAGCAATACCCCCCTCAGGGTCACAATCCATATCAAAATAAGGGACTCAAGAGGGTCTCATTGACACGCCACATGAAAACCATTTAAAAGTGCTGAATGAGCCTTCTTAAAAACCGACTTGGAATGTCGAGCCCTTCCCCATCATCAAAATCCATTTTTAAAACAACCAGTGTAAAACCTCCCTTAAAATCATTTAAGGAATTAATTCCACTCTTTCATTCAAACCCTTTGAAAGTCCACAACACTAATTTATTCTTTAAAAACCACACTGTATCCATTTCAAGACCCAAATAGGGTCAAATACCTTTGGTTATCGAAATTCATTTGAAACAAGCCATATAAGTATTTTTCACAACAACTTGGAACCCCAAACACTACTTTAGAATTTGAAAAACAACAAAAAGAACTTTCTGGAATAAGAAAATCAATGGATTCCCTTTTATTCCAAGCGAGAAAAACCCATTATTACTATCACATCTAGATATAATTTAACAAACAAAGCATTTAAATCATCAAGCACGCAATGACATTCCCCAATTAAATGAAGTGCACAAAAAAACCTACCTCATTCCAAGCAGAAACCCCTTGCGACAAACCGCAACAAGTCGCCTTCAACGACAGAGACTCAAACACACAAGAAGATGACCCCTAAAATAACCAAACAACAAAAATCCCAAATTACAATCATCTTCATGCCCTAATCTCAGCCCAACAACCCCAAAGGTTTATGGGAGGAAGAGAAGCCGAAAAAAAGGGAAAAGAGGAAGAAGGAAGAACAAGAGAAGCATAGGACTTTACCTGAAGATATTGGCTTGAAATCCACAAAACGAAGGCTCAAAAATGTAGATGGGAAGGAAGAACTCCCCTTGCGCGTTTGGATTCAATCAATCAAGGAGGATGAAGAAATGGGGTTTAACCCTTTTAATTTTGAGGAGGGTAGTTTCATAAATTATTTTTTTTCTAAAATTTGACACCTTTCACAGACATGATGCACAGTTTCCTTGTCTTGTTTTTCACCAGACAGGGCGCGCAGTTTGCACTAACCATGCACCAAACACTGAAACTCCAAAAACTTAGAAATTTCAAGGGAAATTGACCTGAAACTCAAGATCAGGATAATAAATAAATAAAACAGTAATGAAAAACAAGATTGAGGTGCGACACTATCACATCGACCATTTCCACGACCTCAATTATTTGAATTTCCATATGTCATTACATTTGTTTTAGGGAATGAAGTTGATCTACTTAGTCAGGCTTCACCATCATCATGAGTTCCTTATCTTGTTTTACAACAAAAGGTCAAGAAAATAGTTCAAAATACCCCCTTAAACTTATTTCACGACATCGTTGTTACTAAGATGCATTCAATGTATGGAATGTAGAAAATAATTTCTAACATTTTCACCTCGATAATACCTTCATTGCATGATTTTAATTATAATAAAAGGTTGAGCACATGTGAATTATTTTCACTTACCAACTCGAAATATTGGAATCTTAAATGACTATATTTTTAATGGGTCTTTGAAAAGATTTCTGAACTCAAATAATTGTATTTTCTCCAATCCATTTTCACATGACGAAACACCCATAATCAAAACAGGGATCGGAGACCCAATGCATCTTAGACTGAAGGATGGCGATGGAACCGCCACGAGACACCGATCCGCCGAACAGTACAAGGATCGGAGACCCAATGCTCGAGCCTTTGTCACCTAGGTTGGAGACAACCTAACTATTTCATAGAGAGGGGAAGAAGGTTGTTCCTCCTTCAACCCACGCGGGAGTTTTTGTTGGCTATATAAGCCGAGAAATATGAGAGGAAGAATGGAAGAGGTAGAAAAATTGGCACACAACACAAAGAAGCTTTCAAGCTTTTCACAATTTCACACAACTTCACAATTTTTCACAATTGAAATTTCAGGCTACAATTACATCAATTTATAGACCCACAACATTAAATGCCTAGAATTTATGTTGGTACAAAGAAAGACCAAAACATAAAATATAGAGAATCTATGACGGTATAAGGAAAGACCAAAATATTAAATGCAGAGAATTTATGACGGTACAAAGATATACCAAATCTTTAAATGCAGAGCATTTAAATTCATTCAAAGAAAATAAATGGAGGTGGACCCATGGAAGAAAAAAAATGTGCAAGTAATAAATGACGCTGCAGGCAGCTTTGACTCATGTTTTTGGTTTGCAATTCCAACACTCCCCTTCAAACAAAAACCGGCTTCATTCCGAGCATCATTCTGAGTCTTTTGAATACATCTGTCGGTAATGCCTTTATGAAAATATCAGCCACCTGCTCCGTAGTATGACAATATTCCAATTTTATCGTTTTTTGCTTCACATGATCTCGCAAAAAATGGAATCGGGTATCAATGTGTTTGCTTCTTCCATGTTGCACCGGATTTTTGGCAAGTTCAATTGCCGACTTGTTATCCACATATATCATTGTGGATCCATCCTGCGGATGCTTCAGCTCCTTCAGAAGATTTCTCAACCAAATTCCTTCACAAATAGTGGATGATGTCGCCACGTACTCTGCTTCACATGTAGACAAGGCGACCACACTTTGCTTCCTTGAATTCCACGTGAAAGCAGTCGATCCAAGAAAAAATACATACCCAGTGGTGCTTTTTCTTTCATCTTGGTCGCCTCCCCAGTCACTGTCTGAGTATCCATGCAGATTTGCTTCTTCATTGTATGGATAAAAAAGACCAAAATTCATTGTTCCTTTAACGTACCTGAGGATACGTTTTGCCGCTAAACAGTGGGACTCTTTTGGTGCTCCCATGTACCTGCTTAGAAGCCCAACACTATAGACAATACCAGGCCTTGTGATTGTGAGATACATCAGGCTTCCGATTAGACTCTTGAACAAAGTCGAGTCAACAATTCTTCCTTCTCCATCTTTTGTCAGTTTTAATATCATTGCCACAGGTGTGTTTACAGCATTACAATTATCCATCTTGAATTTTTCAAGCAACTCCTTAGCATACCTCTTCTGAGAAATATAGATGCCTCTATGTTGTTGCTTTACTTCTATGCCCAGAAAGAAGTACATGAGACCTTCATCGGTCATCTCGAACTCCTTGAACATATCCTTCTTGAAATCATCAAACATCTGTCGAATATTCCCTGTAAACAGCAAATCATCAACATACAAGCATGCAATGATTATATCGCCACGATCATTCTTCTTGATGTAAACTGCATACAAAATATGGACATTTGGTGAAGCCGTTCTCTTGAAGATAGTTGTCAATGCGTGCATTCCAAGCACGAGGAGCCTGCTTCAACCCATAAAGAGCTTTCTTCAGTCGATACACTTTTTCTTCCTCCCCTTTCATAACAAAGCCTTCAGGCTGGTCTACATAGACCTCTTCCTCTAGAATTCCATTCAAGAATGCAGACTTCACATCCAATTGGTAGATCATCCAACTGTGATGAACAGCAAGGGAGATAATCATTCTCACGGTGTCAAGGTGAGAAACCGGAGCAAAGACTTCTTCATAGTCCACCACATACTTCTGTTTGTACCCATTTGCTACGAGCCTTGCCTTGTAGTGATCGATCTCACCATTAGTATTTCGCTTGATCTTATACACCCATTTAACACCAATGGATTTATGGCTATTAGGAAGTGTGGTCAGCTCCCATGTGTCATTTTTCTCTATGGCGCAAATTTCTTCTCCCATATCCATTCTCCAACATTCTTCCCTTACGGCTTCCTGAAACGTCAGAGGCTCATGATCTACATACAGGCAAAAAAGATTTACCTCTTCAGTTTGCTCATAAATGTCGCTTAAGCTTTTCATTTTTATGGGTGCCATGGGTGAGGATGAGCTCTCCAAATTTTGACTTTGTGGAGTCCTTTCAGGAGTGATGGAATGTCCTCCTGGACTCCTGTGTACTGATGATGTGCCCGGGGAAAGTGTTGCTGGCGTTTGCTCCTGATGATCACGCCTTTCTTCAGGATCTTCTGTTTCGACTGGAATCTCTCTGTTTGGTTCTTCATCATTCCACTTCCAAGATTCTTCCTCACTAAAGACCACATCTCTACTCACCACTAATTTATTGGTTAGTGGATTGTAGAGCTTATAGGCTTTAGACTCTTCACTGTAGCCGATGAAGATGCACTTTTCACCACGATCATAAAGCTTCCTTCTTCTCGCTTCTGGAACTTGAGCATAGGCAACACACCCGAAGATTATTAGGTGTGCTACGCTCAGTTTGTAGCCACTCCATTCCTCTTGTGGTGTCATGTTTCTGACACTCTTCGTTGGGCACCGATTGAGAAGATAGACAGTACATGCCACTGCTTCTGCCCAAAAGTTCTTTGGCAAGACTTTCTCCTTCAGCATGGTCCTCGTCATGTCGAGGATGGTGCGGTTCTTCCTTTCTGCGATGCCATTTTGCTGTGGCGTGTAGGCTGCAGTGTATTGCTGTTTGATGTCATGTTCCCTACAGAAATCTTGAAAAACATTTGAAGTGTATTATCCACCTCTGTCAGATCTGAGAACATTGATTCTATAACCACTTTCAGCTTCAACACGAGCTTTAAACATTTTAAAGATCGCAAATGCAGAAGATTTTTCTTTAATGCAATACACCCAGAGTTTCCTGCTAAAATCATCAATGAAGGTAATAAAATATCTATTACCTCCAAGTGACAGTGTTTCAAGTGGTCCGCAGATATCAGTGTGAACCAACTGAAGTGGTTTCGTTGCTCTTATAGACACTCCACTTGGAAATGAGTTCCTTTGTTGCTTGCCGAGTGTACATGCCTCACACACATGATTTGGAACTTCAATTGCTGGCAATCCGCGCACCATGCTTGATGAGGATAGAAGTTTAAGCCCACTAAAATGGAGATGCCCAAAACATAGATGCCATCTCCAGGAATCATTCTTCATGAGCCCAAAGAGACACTCATCGGCCTT
The DNA here is from genome assembly GCA_963277665.1 of Viscum album. Lineage (NCBI taxonomy): Eukaryota > Viridiplantae > Streptophyta > Magnoliopsida > Santalales > Viscaceae > Viscum > Viscum album. The sequence continues at coordinate 1,721,892,833 of OY728137.1, forward strand.
TGTGTTGATATGCAGCGAAAACATGCGATTTTTCACCATTTGGACTTGAGCGACAAGTCTCATGTGAGCATCTCTTATAGACAAAAGAGAATTTTCCAAGTGTATGACATACCCCTTCTCAAGAAGTTGGCCGAGACTGATGATATTATTTTTCATACTTGGTACGTAATATACATTAGAAATGTAATTTGACTCTCTATTCTTCAGATAGATTTTGATCTTACCTTTGCCTCTCACGAGTACCTTGGATGAGTCGCCAAAACTCACGTCACCACGAACTTCTTCGGTGAGTTCCTCGAACAGTTCTTTGTTACCACTCATGTGGTTGCTTGCACCAGTGTCGAGATACCAAACATCGGGGCGTTCACATGCCTTTTCTTGTGCGAGGAGGAGTGTGGTACCTTCTTCTTCATGATGAGATGCTTCGGCATAGTTGGATCGTTCATCATGATCCACTTTGCTCCAACAATCAGACGCATAATGGCCAAATTTCTTACAGTTGTGGCATTGAATGTTCTTTGCGTTTCCACGACCACGCGTGAATCGTCCTCCACCATTCCCTCTTCCACGAAAGTTGGTAGGATTTTGTTGCTTTTGTTGATGGCTTGGATAATATCCACGCCCTCTTCATCTTCCACGATGACCGCCTCGTTGCGTGTGGTCATTCTTTTGTTCTTGTAGAGTCAACTTAGACTCCAAGGCATGCTCTATTGTTGAACCGGTATTCTTTTGCATCCGTTGCTCATGCACTTGCAACGACCCCATCAGTTCTTCAATGGACAGTTTCTCCAAATCCTTTGATTCTTCGATTTCCACAACCACATGCTCAAACTTGGTTGTGAGAGATCAAAGTGATTTTTTGATAACTCGAATGTCCTCCACTTTTTCACCATTCCTTTTCAAATTGTTAAAAATAACAATTAATCTTGAGAAATAATCGGAGATGCTCTCACCTTCTTTCATGTGCGCCGCTTCAAATTCCGCTCTTAATGTTTGAAGACGTACCCGCTTCACTCGATCAACACCTTTGAAGACGGTGGCAAGGGTATCTCAAACTTGCTTGCTTGATGTTGCTTCGGCAATCTTTTCGAATGTTGATTCATCCAACCCTTGATAGAGGAGGAACAACGCCTTGTTGTCTTTCTTTCTTTGATTTTTGAGGGTCGCCTTTTCTTCATTCGTGAAGGCAGCTTCTTCCGCCGTAGTGGGTACAACATACCAGTCGGTAACGATCTCCCATAATTCTTGTGAGCCGAATAACGCTTTCATTTGGATGCACCACCTTTCGTAGTTGTCCTTAAATAACTTCGGAACTTGCGGTTGGATTGCGGCCATCTTAAAAAAATTGGAGGATCTTGGTAACTTGGGCTTTGATACCAGTTTGTTGGCTATACAAGCCGAGAAATATGAGAGCAAGAATGGAAGAAGTAGAAAAATTGTCACACAGCACAAAGAAGCTTTTAAGCTTTTCACAATTTCACACAACTTCACAATTTTTCACAATTGAAATTTCAGGCTACAATTACATCAATTTATAGATCCACAACATTAAATGCCTAGCATTTATGTTGGTACAAAGAAAGACCAAAACATAAAATACAGAAAATCTATGTCGGTATAAGAAAAGACCAAAATATTAAATGCAGATCATTTATGACGGTACAAAAATATACCAACAGAACATTTAAATTCATTCAAAGAAAATAAATAGAGGTGGACCTATAGAATGTGCAATTAATAAATGACGCCCAATCAGTTTTGACGGCGAATTTTGCCTACAGGGTTTTTTTTTCTTTTTAATGGGTCAAACGTTTAAATAATTAGTTAACTGGGTCTCTTGAGCGCCAGACCATGTGGCGCTCAAGGGTTTTGGAATTGGAGCGCCACTTCAAGTGGCGCTCCACCAATTTGGCGGAAGAAGGGTGCAGCGCCACTTGAAGTGGCGCTGAAAAAATAATTACAAACCGTGCAGCGCCACTTGAAGTGGCGCTGCACCCTTCTTCCTAATCAATTCGGCGCCACTTGAAGTGGCGCCGAAACACCCCCCCCCCCCATCCTATAAATAGGACCCTCGCCCCCACCCCATTCCTCACTTCCTACCTCACCCCACCCCCATTCCTCCCTCCCTATCCCTTCCTCTCTCTCTCTCTCTCTCAAACTTTTTTCTTGCGTTCTTCGGTTGCTGCGAAGCCTTGCCTCTTCGGTTGCTCTGCCTGTGTACCTACGTCGTCACAAATTTGAGGTAAATCTTTCTTTAAATTTATTTAATAGTTTGATTTAATAATTTAGTTGTTTAATTTATAGAATTAGTATATAATATTTGTATTTTATAAATAGTATGGTTTTTTTAAATGTAATTAGATAATGAAATGATTAGTTAGTTAAATAATTAATCATAATTAGTTGATTAATCAATGATAATTAAGTTATTAATTAATCATAATTAGGTAAATAGTTAAATGTAATTAGGTTATTAATTAATGATTATTAGCTAATTAATTAATCATAATTAGCAAATTAATTAATCATAATTATTTAATTAATGAATCATAATTAGTTAATTAATTCATTATAATTAGGTTATTAATTAATGGTAAGTAGGTAATAAATAATCATAATTAGTTAATTAAATAATCATAATTAGTTAATATCATAACTAGTTAATTAATTAATCATAACTAGTTAATTAATTAATCATAATTAGTTAATTAATTAATCATAATTAGTTAAGTAATTAATCGTAATTAGTTAATTAATTAATCATCGTAATTAGTTAATTAATTAATCATAATTAGTTAAGTAATTAATCATAATTAGTAAATTAATTAATCATAATTAGTTAATTAATTAATCATAATTAGTTAAGTAATTAATCATAATTAGTAAATTAATTAATCCTAATTAGTTAATTAATTAATCATAATTAGGTTATTAATTAATCATAATTAGTTAATTAATTAATCATTAGTAGTTAATTAATTAATCATAATTAGGTTATTAATTAATCCTAATTAGGTTATTAATTAATCATAATTAGTTAATTAATTAATCATAATTAGGTAATTAATTAATCATAATTAGGTTATTAATTAATCCTAATTAGGTTATTAATTAATCATAATTAGGTAATTAATTAATCCTAATTAGGTTATTAATTAATCATAATTAGGTAATTAATTAATCATAATTAGGTTATTAATTAATCATAATTAGCTAATTAATAAATCATAATTAGGTAATTAATGAAACATAATAGGTTAATTAATTAATCATAATTAGCTAATTAATTAATCATAATTAGGTAATTAATGAAACATAATTAGTTAATTAATTAATCATAATTAGGTAATTAATTAATCATAATTAGGTAATTAAATAATTGTAATTAGGTTATTAATCAATCATTACTTGTTAATTAATCAATCATCACTTGCTAATTAATTAATCCTAATTAGTTAATTAATTAATCATAATTAGTTAATTAAGTAATCATAATTAGCTAATTAATTAATCATAATTAGTTAATTAATTAAGCATAATTAGTTAATTAAGTAATCATAATTAGGTAATTAATTAATCATAATTAGTTAATTAATTAATCATAATTAGTTAATTAATTAATCATTAGTAGTTAATTAATTAATCATAATTAGGTTATTAATTAATCCTAATTAGGTTATTAATTAATCATAATTAGTTAATTAATTAATCATAATTAGGTTATTAATTAATCATAATTAGGTTATTAATTAATCATAATTAGGTTACTAATTAATCATAATTAGGTAATTAATTAATCACAATTAGGTTATTAATTAATCCTAATTAAGTTATTTATTAATCATAATTAGGTTATTAATTAATCCTAATTAGGTAATTAATAAATCATAATTAGGTAATTAATGAAACATAATAGGTTATTAATTAATCATAATTAGCTAATTAATTAATCATAATTAGGTAATTAATGAAACATAATTAGTTAATTAATTAATCATAATTAGTTAATTAATTAATCATAATTAGGTAATTAAATAATTGTAATTAGGTTATTAATCAATCATTACTTGCTAATTAATCAATCATCACTTGCTAATTAATTAATCCTAATTAGTTAATTAATTAATCATAATTAGTTAATTAAGTAATCATAATTAGCTAATTAATTAATCATAATTAGTTAATTAATTAAGCATAATTAGTTAATTAAGTAATCATAATTAGGTAATTAATTAATCATAATTAGTTAATTACTTAACCATAATTAGGTAATTAGTTAACCATAATTAGGTAATTAGTTAACCATAATTAGGTAATTAGTTAACCATAATTAGGTAATTAGTTAACCATAATTAGGTAATTAGTTAACCATAATTAGGTAATTAGTTAACCATAATTAGGTAATTAGTTAACCATAATTAGGTAATTAGTTAACCATAATTAGGTAATTAGTTAACCATAATTAGGTAATTAGTTAACCATAATTAGGTAATTAGTTAATCATAATTAGGTAATTAGTTAACCATAATTAGGTAATTAGTTAACCATAATTAGGTTATTAGTTAACCATAATTAGGTAATTAGTTAACCATAATTAGGTAATTAATTTATCATAATTAGGTTATTAGCGAATTAGTTATATTATTCAGTGAAGTAGTTATATTAATTAGCGAAGTAGTTATATTAATTAGCCAAGTAGTAGTAAATTGCCTATGGAATATACCTTTGCATTACATTCTAGGAATGATAATGAATTTAGTTTTCAATCTACCTTGACCTCGGTTTGTAATTGAAGTTATGAACTTGAATTTAGTAGTTCAATATATTTTTTGCATATTAAGTGTTAGAGTTATCATGAAATGATTGCTCTCTTGAGTAAAGTATCCCCGGGTAGAGGGGCTTTGGGTCGGACCACCTACTTTCCTGGAGGCTTGCCTTGTCTAGGAAAGTGAATGGGGTTGGCTATCTGTCGCTCCGGGCTTACTCATGTGGAGACTTTCAATTTCATATAACTCTATGCTTTTACATGACGTGTTCGTGTACCTCATGCATATAATGCATGTGGATATGTATAAATATATTTGACTTCTATTTTTAGGTAAGTAACACAAACTTGTGGGTTGTGTAAATAGTTACACATCAATATGGTTTGAACATATTGATTTGGTGGAGGGATTAGGATTCCAACCTAAATTACTAGAAGCATGCATACATAAATTGATTCTTTAATCAGATTTAATTAATAACAGTGGTTTCTTTTAGATAAAAAAGCTGGTCGCCGCTTATATTTATTACAACGGTCAAATAATTGAGACAGAACAAGGATGTAGTTATAGTATACATCCAGAAGCTGTTGTGATGCTTGGAGGATGTACTACTTTGGAAGCTGTGCAAAGGAAAATTCATCGGAGGTTAAAACTTGTGAGGAATCAAGTAATAGAGTCCATTACATTCAGACATCTTCAATTTATAGATAGGTTTTGGCATGTGCCCTATCCGGTAAATGATGATGATGATTGGGAATATATACTTTCATTGGTTAAGTATATACCTGAGAATCAAATGATGGAGTTGTATGTCACTATAGCTACAATGGAGGTTCCATCGACATTGGAAGTTGACCCATCTCAAATTCATGAAACTATGTCATATGCTCATTCACATCAAGACGTTTTATCAGCATCAGTAGTTATTCCATCATTTCCATCAGCCACAGTTTCAATGGATAGTCCTCCACATACTTTAGATGCATTGGTTGATGAATTTGAGGATGATGACAATTTTGAACAAGATGAAGAGGAAGTTGAAGAAGAAGAAGATCATGCGGAAGATCAGTCTGTACCAACTCATGCGAGGTTCAACCGACCATTGAACCATCCTCCACCATTGGCTTCTTGGTCGACTGAAGGCATGAATCGCTTGCCAAAATTTGATTATTCAGTTATCACTCCCAGTTCAGAATTTCCAGGAATCATTGGTGGCATAAATCGAGTGTCAGATAACGATGTTCTGTATATTGGCAGAGAGTTTGAGAGCAAAGAAGCAATGAAAAATGTGATAAAACAATATCACATTGAAATACATTACTCATATGTTGTAGAAGAGTCAAAGAGATCTTATTATTTGATCTGTTGTGACAAATCTGAATCGAACTGTCAAATGCATCTGCGAGCTATTATTGATAACACTTTTCACAGTTGGCACATCACTAGATTTACTCCACACACATGTGTGAACCCAAGCTTGGCACATGAACACTCTTCATTAGATGTTGAGTTTGTTTAAACTATTATTGTTGAAATGATTAGAGCATGTTAAGATGTCCCCGTGGTTCTGGTCATTGAGCGAATCAAACAGCTTTTTGGGTATCGAATCTCTTACTGGAAGGCATGGGCAGCACGACAAAAGGCTATTGTGAAAGTGTATGGTGATTGGGATGACTCTTATCGAGTTCTACCACAACTGTTGGAGCTTCTACGCCACAATAATCAAATAGTCTATCGGTTACATACAGTTGAATATGTTAACCAACAGAACCAACTTGACCGCTCAATGGTTGTGTTTGATAGATTATTTTGGACATTTTTACCATGTGTGGCGGCTTTTAGACATTGCAAGCAGTTCTTACAAATTGATGGCACATTTCTGTATGGAAAGTATACCGGAACTTTATTGATTGCCGCCACACAAGATGGAAATCTAGCCCCTCTGCCTATAGCATTTGCAATTGTGGAGAAAGAGAACTTCTCATCATGGAGCTGGTTTTTGGCATGTCTCCGAGAGTTTGTTACGGATACAGAAGGGATTTGTCTTATTTCTGATCGCCACCATGCAATCAAGGAGGCGATACAGTCTGAGGGTCTTTCGTGGAGACCACCATATGCTCATCATCGATATTGTATTCGACACATTGCCAGCAATTTGCGAAAGAAGTTCAAGAATGAGTCGATGAAAAAGGCAATCTTAAAAATTGGTATGAACATCCTTTTCTATTTAAAATGTTTTTGTCATAGTTATTTTCATAACTGTTCAGATGACTGCTTGTATGATAGCATATGAGCCTCAACAACAAAGGATGGAGGAGCGTCTTCAAGATATCCACAGAGTGAATCCAGAAGTGTATGATTACATGATGCAAATTCCAAAGCAGAAATGGTCGTTGGCATATGATGATGGGAGGAGATATGGTCATATGACGACCAACATCGTAGAATGTATAAATGGAGTTTTCAAGGGTGTTCGAAAACTACCTATCACAGGTAAATACGAATATTTCAATATATGTTACTCAGAAGAGTTACTATTATAATATAATATTTGTATAATGTCGTAAATCTAAATTTCAGGGTTGGTACAAGAGACATTCTATCGTAGTGTAAAGTACTTTCTGGAACGAGGAAAGCAAGCTGAAGAGGGCTTGAACAGAGGGATGCGCTATGGACACCATTTCCAACGCGAGCTAGATACAGTTCTTCAGGAGGCCGCAACTTACCGTGTAACTGCATTTAATCGTCCAGAGCAAAGATTTGAGGTTGCTGAGCCCGGTGATGCTATGGCATGTAGCAATGGTCGTGTGCGAGTTGTTTTATTGGAGAAGCATTACTGTGATTGTGGCAATTTTCAGGCACTGAGATATCCCTGCGGTCATGTGATTGCTGCATGTGCTTACGTACACGTATCTTGGGAGCAATTCGTTGATCCAGCTTATCGACTCGAGAGCATCAACTCCTGCTACAATACTCCGTGGATGCCAATCGGGGAATATCAGAATTTTCGGCTGCCTGATGGCGCACCCACGCTTCTACCGAACAACAATAGACTTCGACCTAAAGGGAGGCCAAAGTCGACTCGTATTCGGAATGAGATGGATTGGCCTAGTGAACATCCAGTTGGACGGCGGTGCAGCATATGCCGCCAGGAAGGTCATACGAAGACACGTTGCCCTAGACACATAGGGCAATCATCTAATGGTTAAAATGAATCATGTACTCTATCAGTTACTGTAAAACTTTGTACATGTAATTATTTTTATCATTTCACCATTTTTAATCATATTTGTCTTACTTGTAAATAGGGCATCTTCCTCAAGCCATCTCCCCAAAAGATCCACATGAAAAGCACACGTTTTCAAAATCACTTTAAAGAAGTACAATAAGGCTTTACACCTTAAACCCATTAAAAGAAACCTCTTTAAAACCTAATGGCACACCAATACCCTAACAAATTAGAATTGTTATCCCAAACACGATTTATTAAGACAATTTCATATGTTATAAAACACACCCAAATTGACCCAAAAGATACCAAATATGACCATATGTTCGAGAGACAACAACTAACTCAATGTGTTTATGCTTCTTTCAAAATTATATGATAAATTTCATATCTTACATGATAAATGTCATATCTTACATGAAATTAATGTTTTATTGTTTGCACATTCAGATGGAGCAGCCACTTTTATCTGGCCAGGAGACGCACGTGTCGCGCGATGTGTTGGCGCGACGACCTGTTAGACATCTTCATGTTCGGAGAGCGCACCGTTTCCATCATGAGGCACCGCCGGCAGCTATTTGTCCATACCTTAGACGTGCAGGCTTTTATGGAGTCGCTATGTGTGACTTCAAGACCATCGACCATCATTTGATAGCTGCGTTGGTTGAGAGATGGCGGCCAGAGACACACACATTTCATCTCCCAGAGGGGGAGATGACTATTACATTAGAGGACGTCGCCTACATGCTGGGGTTACCTATCCATGGAGATGCAGTTACGGGGGCCAGTACTGGAGATTGGGTTGCAGTCATACAGAGGCTGCTAGGCATTGACGTCATCGGCGCACGGGGTGTCCTCCAGGGTTCGCGCTTGCACATGAGGTGGCTTGATCAGCATTTCGACGTCATTCCTGATGATGCAGATGAGGAGACGCTTCTTCAGCACACACGTGCATACATTTTGCGGTTGCTCGGAGGCATGTTGTGCGTCGACTACTCCACCGCTTTGGTACACATGATGTACCTCCCATTACTTGAGGATCTGGATCAGACTGCTACATACAGTTGGGGATCCGCTGTATTAGCACATCTGTACAGATCTCTCTGCACCAGTTGTCAGGCCGATTCACATCAGATTGCAGGTTGCATGGTGTTAGTACAGATGTGGGCCTGGGAGCGTTTTCCACGTATCGCTCCTCGAGTTGTCGCACCACTTGCACCGGAGCTACTTCAGGACTGTCCTCGGGGACGATGGTATGTCTACTTCATTACTTTCGGTTATTTAGTACTTTTGTTATTGATTTTTATAAACTTACCGTAGGTTACTCTTTTTTCACCAGGTGGAGTCAGTCTCAGAAGTTTGCACATACTCCGAGACATAGTGTGCATAGCTTCCGACAGATATTCGACGCTATAGTGCCAGCTGATGTAAGTTAAACATTACTTTTCTGTAGGACAATTTGTTTTGTTATCACTATTTTAAGTTATTTCAATATAATCTCAGTAACATTGTCATGCTACTATATGACTTATTTTTTGAGTTTACATTTCAGGTTTCATGGACTCCTTATACAGGTTATGTCTACGCATCACTTCCACTATACTGCACAGCTTTGGCTGGAGATCGTGCTGCAGTTGTGCCACTCATTCACTTTCACATCATTGAGTGGCACCAGCCAGACCGGGTCATGCGCCAGTTCGGTTTTATACAGCATATCCCCTTGGCACCACGACAGACTACCGAGTTACATTCGATTGTGCTTATAGGTAGACAGACGACAGACTGGCGACGACATCATGCATCTTATATCCAGCTTTGGGACAGGCGTGCACGATTCAGTATCTTTCCACAGGGATATATCACATCACACTCTGATTTATCTGATCAGGGGGATTATGCACACTGGTATTGACGACACACCATCATGTACCTTACACGTCAGGGGATTGGCATTCAGCGATTGATATGTTTACTAAGATTTATTAATTTTGTTTAACTCATTTTTGATATTAATTTGATTGTCATTTCATTTGCAGGCAGACGCCATTGGTCAGCTTGCACATTCCACACAGCCTCAGGAGCATGCATATATTCTGCGGGAGGTAGTTCATCAGGATGTGGTGGCTCTATTGGATCATCTCCGGTTGATATGTGACAGTTTTTTTGATGAGGAGCCACAGACATATCCTGATCCATATCTTCAGGCAGAAGCACCTGAGGATGACGATGTCCCTGCTATGCCTGCTGAGGAGGATGCACCGCCACCGCCGCCGCCAGCTGGACGACAGAGACGAGCACATCCGGGGGGGCAGAGGCGACCACATCGACATCCGAAAGCGGCTCCTGCAGATTTCGTCGCACCACAGAGAGACGATCCCGCCCAGCCGACTGATGATTTTGCACAGCAGGGAGACATTTATATACCGCATATGGCGTCTCCGCAGACTACTATGGACTTCGATCTGGGTGCAGTCACACAGCTTATGGCGGCCCCCTCTCCTCCCGACGAGGCCTTCTTCAGTACCCCATTTCTACCATTTATAGGAGCTTCAGAGCCATATGTCACCCCATATGGTTTTGGGGCATCCTCACATGATTTTGGGGCATCCTCACATGATTTTGGTCAGTCCTCTACACAGCATCATGGGGAGGCACCAGAAGCACCAGAAGAGGAGGAACCTGCAGAGAGGACACCAGAGCGACATGGACGTCGGACGCGGAGAGGACGTGACATTCAGACACCACGTTGTGGTACCGGAGGGCATCGTCGTTGATGTTTTTGGATGTAATGTTGTATATATTAAAAAATTTATTCACTATGATAAGTAATTGTTGTTTAAGTCAAATAACAAGAAAATCAAAAATCTATTACATACAAACTTATTTCAATTAACTATTAAATTATAAAGTACAGGTACAATATAAACAAAATTTGTCACAGCGACTTAACCATTAATAATTAATAATTATAATGACAAAGTCACATAGTTGAAACAGTTTTAAGTTACAACTAGGTGGTTTTGAAAGCCTATAAAATATTTTCTATCGACATTTTTTACGTAATTTTTTTATTTTCATCTATTTAGTATATGTTTAATCCATGTTTTAAGTTTCATTCATATTGGTCATATGGATTATGTTTTATAGACGTTCAAAGTCACATAGTTGAAACAGTTTTAAGTTACAACTAGGTGGTTTTGAAAGCCTATAAAATATTTTCTATCGACATTTTTTACGTAATTTTTTTTATTTTCATCTATTTAGTATATGTTTAATCCATGTTTTAAATTTCATTCATATTGGTCATATGGATTATGTTTTATAGACGTTCAAAGTCACATAGTTGAAACAGTTTTAAGTTACAACTATGTGGTTTTGAAAGCCTATAAAATATTTTCTATCGACATGTTTTACGTAATTTTTTTTTATTTTCATCTATTTAGTATATGTTTAATCCATGTTTTAAATTTCATTCATATTGGTCATATGGATTATGTTTTATAGACGTTCAAAGTCACATAGTTGAAACAGTTTTAAGTTTCAACTAGGTGGTTTTGAAAGCCTATAAAATATTTTCTATCGACATTTTTTACGTTTTTTCCCATCTATTTATATATTTTTAATCAATATTTAAGTTTCATTCATATTGGTCATATAGATTATCTTTTATAGGCGTTCAAAGTCACATAGTGGAAACATTTTTAAGTTACAACTAGGTGGTTTTGAATGCCTATCAAATATTTTCTATCGACATGTTTTACGTAATTTTTTTATTTTCATCTATTTAGTATATTTTTAATACATGTTTTAAGTTTCATTCATATTGATCATTTAGATTATATTTTATAGGCTTTCAAAGTCACACACTTGAAACATTTTTAAGTTTCAAGTACGTGGTATTGAAAGACTATATGTTTAACAATATTTCAATTTTTTTTATAAATAATTACTTATAACTATGTAAATATATACATGTACAAATATATAATAATAAATATACAAGTATAACTATAATTACAATATAATTCTAAATATAATTATAAATATAATTCTACACACACACATACATATATATATATATATATATATATATATATTTATATTTATATATGCATATTAAATATATTTATAAATAAATTTTAAATATATATGTAACAATATTTTCATAATTATATATTTTAAATATATTCATATTCATATAATTATAAATATTTATATTTAAACATTAGTTTATAATTATATAATTACAAATATATTTTTTATTTAAAAAAATATATAAATAGATTTATATTTATAAATATTTTTTTTTAATTATATATATACATAATTATATTTATACACGCACATATAATTATATATATACATAAATATAATTTCATAATTATAAATATAATAATAATTAATTTAACATTTTTAAATACATATTTATAAGATTATTTTTAAAATTTTATTTATTTATTTTGAAATTATTTATTAAAAAGAGATGAGGTGGAAAAAAAATTAAAACAAAAAAAAAACAAAACAAAGTTTTATATATTTATTTTGAAATTATTTATTAAAAAGAGATGAGGTGGAAAAAAATTTAAAAAAAAAAGGAAAACAAAACCAGAAAAAGAAAAAAAAATTAAAACAAAATAAAAAGGAAAACAAAACCAGCAAAAGAAAAAAAAAAGGGTGGCAAAGTGCCACTTGAAGTGGCGCTAGCCACCCGAGTTGTTGAGCGCCACATGAAGTGGCGCTCAACAAACCCAATTTCCTAAATAATGTAAACCTACACCCATTTAAATAAAAAAAAAAAAAACCTATGCCTCTAAATTATCCCCTCATGTTTTTGGTTTGCAATTCCAACAGTTTATCCGTGTTTTTCGTCGACCACCTGCTCCTTCCGGCCATATCGTCTGGACTGCCCTGCCCTCCCACCGACGATTCACGCACAATGGGTCGTCCAGAAAACAGACTTCCCCCTCTAGGGCTCGGCGCTCTGGTGTTGCTTTCCCTTCTCGGTTTCATGGAATCCAAGTGCAGCACGGGGTGCGACCTCGCATTGGGTTCCTACTACCTCTGGCAGGGCTGCACTCTCTCCTTCATTTACAGAGTTTTCAATGTCTCCATCGGCGCCATCCTCGCCTTCAACCGTCAGATCTCCAATCCCGACATTATCATCGCTGGCGACAGGGTCAATGTCCCCTTCACCTGCAACTGCATCGACGGAGAGTTTCTGGCTCACAGGTTCCTGGTCTTGGTCAGGCCCGGTGCTTCCTACGGGGAGGGTCGCCAGTAGATACCTCTCGAACCTCACCACTGTGGAGTCTCTACTTCATACCTACCCCGCCGATTTCGTAACCGGCGGGAGGACCCCTTTCAACGCCTTCGTGAATTGCTCCTGCGGCGACCGGAGTGTTTCTGGGGATTATGGGCTATTCTTGACTTACCCTCTTCGCCTAGGTGAGGATCTGTCCTCCGTTGCCAGGGATTCCGAGCTTCCGCTTCAGCTGCTGCAGCGGTACAATAGGGACGCCGGCTGGGTCCGCGCGAATCATTTGGTGCTCATCCCCGGAAAAGGTGAGCTTCTTCCCAAGTTTAATCAACTTTGGCTGCAAAGAGGCGATGTTGATCTTTATTTTTGCCGATTGGAAACTACAGTGATGAAACCCTCGATGAACAGGTTTCTGAATCGCCTGACTGAAATATTGTTCTGTTTTGCAGATCAGCATGGAAAATACCCACAATTGCAGTCAAGGTAAGCTATTTGCACATCTATTTCGTGTCCCTCCCTTCACGAGGCTGTTTGTTGATACAGGAACCCTTTCTGTTTGGGTGGCTTTATTTTGCAGTGGAACTGGTTGGCTCTACACTATTTTACAAAGCTTCACTTTTATGGTCAAAAGTGTACTGTCTATATCTTACATGATGGCTGCAACCTCTATCAGGGATCTCCAGAGCTGTCATCGTGGGCACAACAGTGGGTATCTGTGCTGTGCTCGTGCTCTTGGCACTCTGTCTGTACGTCTGGTTCCACAAAAGAAAGGCAGTGATCATGGCATCATCTAAAACTCACTTTTTAGAGGTTGCTGATGGTAAAATATCAGAGTTATATGAATTTGTTGATACTTGTGTGTATTTAAACCTTTTTACTGTTATTTTGGTGTTATGAATTTTTGTGGTGATATTTTAGTTTCTGGGCATGAATTGGAGAAAATCTCAGAATCGACAGCTCTGGCTGATGGTACTCCTCCTCATGTTGCTCCCGCTGCAGTGAACAAGGCGATCGAGTACTCATATAAAGAACTTGCTGAGGCTACAGATAACTTCAGCATGGCAAACCAGATTGGAAGCGGTGGCTTCGGTGCTGTCTTTTATGCAGAATTAAGAGGTCAGGTTTGCTGTGTTTGTAGTTACTATCTGTAGGATGAATGCAGGATGAAATCCCATACCTTGATAAGAGGCGGGACACTTCATTTATAGATAGATCAAAAAGATACATCTTAGGAGATATCTGACGTGGGATTCTAATTACATGATAGTGGACTTAGGTCTAACCTAACTGGGTCCAACACCATCAATTTGATTCGAAAGCAATAAAAAATGATAAATTGGCATTAGTGTTAGGGAAATGGAGCAGATGATTGGAAAGGGTGACTGCATCCATGCAGTGAATGTGCATGTTTGTCCATGTTTAAAAAGATTATAATGGTTGTTTATTGGAGGGCATGCCTCTCCCACATAAAGGTTTGATGGCTCCCCCCCCCTGCAATTGTTTTGTAGAAAGCAGCAATCAAGAAGATGGATCTTCAAGCATCCAAAGTATTCCTTGCTGAACTGCATGTTCTTGCGCACGTTCATCACGTGAATCTGGTACTGTTTCAGCACCCTGGAAATCTCGGATTCCCATTTAAATTGTCGCATCTAGGAGTTTGTATCCTATGGTTAAGATTTTATTCATCAATACTTGCAACAAATCATGAAATGAGTTGATTTCAGCTTACTAGTGCTCTACAAATAAACTTACCAAAGTGCAGGTGCGGCTACTGGGATATTGTGCCGAGCGTTCCTTATGCCTGGTATACGAGTTCATTGAGAATGGAAACTTGAGTCAACACCTGCATTGCACGGGTGAGGATAATTCTGCATGCAACTAGAGGTGGCAGTTCCGATTTATGGGCCAGGTCCGTGTCGGGTTGGGTGTCTTGTGAACCCATTTAAGCTCTACCCTAACTGGACCCATTTAATTAAATGGGTTGACTTGATCCAACCCATTTATGAAGAGATCATCCCTAACCTGACCCACCAACTCATTTAACTTTAAATATTTTACATAGATTGATCATGACATGTCCAACTAATTAATACCACATAAACTCAATAACCTAACCAAATTGAATTATCCTGTTTCGACTGAAAATAGCCTAATTAATATGAAACATATGTTATCCATATTGCAACTCTACCCTCTTAAACCATTTAAGATAAATAATGTGTTATAAACTCGTTGAATTATTTCAAATTAAATTGATTATAAGAATGAAATATATTATAAAAATAATTAGTACTATATTGATAATATTTTATATCATCATTGTATTTTTAATTGGGTTAGACGAGTTAGGAATGCTCAACCTGAACCTGGCCCAGATATTATTCATGACAAATTACTCAACCCGATTACAACCTGAACCCATTTATGTCTAATCCGAACCCATTCTCGTGTCATGTAGTGTCGAGTTATCGTGTCGGGTTCAAAATTGCCACCTTTACATCTAAGCACCCGAGTTTTGGTTGGTTCTCATTAGTGATTGTTGATTAGCTTTGTTCTCTTTCAGGACCGGACCCCTTGCCATGGTCCATGAGGCTGCAGATTGCTTTGGACTCGGCTAGAGGACTTCAGTATATCCATAAACACACCCCCCTGACTTACATTCACCGGGATGTCAAACCTGCAAACATCTTGATCGACAGAAACTTTCATGCTAAGGTAAGCACACAGAGAATTCAAGGATTCATGATGAAATCCTATAATAACATTCAAGGAATCGCGATGAAATCCTGTAATGACTTTTTATACATGCAATCTCAAAACTCTAAAGAAGCAAGAAGAGCATAGAAAATCATGCAATGAATGTTGAAGCTTTAAAAATCCTATTTTGACTTGAACCCTTAATAAGATGAATGCAATTCAATTCAAATGCACATTACGATAATTTAAGGCACCTGAATCGATTCTTCTTACACAGGTTGCAGACTTTGGGTTGACAAAACTGGCTGATGTTGGGGGCGTTCCTTTGAACTCGCATGTTGCAGGAATATTTGGATACATGCCGCCGGAGTAAACACATTTTCCCTTCTAGTTTTCCCCAAACCAATCGCTCAAAGCTGCTTCTGTGTGTAGGTATGCTCAATATGGCGAGGTTTCACCCAAGGTGGATGTGTACGCATTCGGTGTGCTCCTCTATGAACTCCTTTCTGCTAAAGATGCTGTCCTCAAGACGGATGATGACCTGATCAACAACACCACAGGACTCATTGCTCTGGTATGGCTTCTTCCCCTCCCAAAATTCACTACCTTGTCTCTAAATATATAAAACAGTGTGTGCATTGCCGTGGACTAGCACAGTTTGAAAGTTCATTTTCCAAGACTGACCCATCAGAAGATCTGTACAGACTGGTTGATCCCCGAATCGCAGTGACTGCCCCATGGGGTCGATTCGTAAGGTGAGGTGTTGAAGATGTGGTTTGTTTAAATATAGAGGTATATGATGTGTTTGGTTTACATTGGTCGTGGCAGCTGGCTCTCCTTGCCAGAGCTTGCACGCAGGAGAAACCCCAACTGAGGCCTGACATGAGATCCATTGTGGTTGCACTCACATCGCTGATGTCATCCTCCTTTGAAGATTATTGGGGTGTGGCGACCTGCCATGGAAGCTGAGCTCAACTCGATCACATGTCTGCAAGATAGCGGTGGGTTGTTGCTGGCCATGGTCTCCCAATGAGGCACAGTTTAGCAAAACCCGATGCTGAACATATCATCAGAGGTACAAAACAACTCAAGTCATTGGTAATCGACGTCGATTTGTTTAACCCACTTTGCTCTATATGTTGATCATTACGAACTCATGTTGTAATGGTCTCTTTTCTTTAATAGATTCATGTCTCTGAATATTCTTTAGGATTGAAAACATCATGTCATCTTTAAAAAATGCACTTGTGTTTGAAACACTTTAGTTTGTGTCACATTTTCTAATCCAGCTCGACCCTACACTCAATATTTTATTTTATCCCACTTCACTCAATTCATCTCAAACATGTCCTACTCACGCACCACACGTAACTCTCATGCATGCATTCTCATGCATTCTCATGCATTCCCATGTGCACATAACACATGCTCTTATGTCTATTTTATATTCGCATGAACCCGTATATATATCTTGTCAACCCATCACTAATTCATTAACTTACTCTTGTGTTGACATATTCAACTGCTTTAATATTACTTACATTACCTGATCATTATTCATGCTCATACATACGTACATATTTTTTTAATCTTGCATCTCTCATGTGAATGCTCTTTTACAGTTTTCTTTGAACTTAATCATTTTATATATTTTGTTGAAGGGTTTTGGATGGAATATCTATTGTTCAAATACAACATAAATAGACCACCAAACTGTCTGTCACAAGATCCATCCATTCATTTGAATTGAATAAATATAAATGTAGACTGTACCTTTTTTCTCCATTGAACCACTTTTCTGTTCTGTACGAGCTTGATAGAGATCCTTTTTGGGTGCAGCGAAAACGGTGGATGGGACATTAATTGCGTTGTCGCGACACATCAAATCAATTATGTTTTTAATGTTGATTTATAATATAGGATGTATCTTAGGTCGTCTTTTAAGGAGGGTTGAAGGTTTAAAATACATATCTTTATTAAAAAGGGTTAAAATAGGGGGTGGTTTTGAATACTGTTTTAAAAAATAAAATAAAATGACTTAATTTAAAGAGTTTAATAGTTGACAAACAGGTTAATTTTGAAAAATAAATGATATGTGATCATTGTTAAGTTACTACACCACTTAAAAGTTATTTGTTTTTTAATTGATTACTAGGTTTTGGTGTAATTCTTTGGTTGTGGGTTACCCAAGGCGCTCTCTGCACTCTCCACGCTTGGCTTCCCCTCCCCTCTAGGGTTTGTGTCCTTCCTCGGCTTCTTCGGCTTCGTTCACTTTCACCTCTCCTCTCCTCTCTCTCTGAGTGGAAGCTCTTTGCGCCTTTCCCTACTTTGGCCTCAAGGTGCTCTGTGCCTCTCCATGACGGAGATGGTGTGGTACTTCCTTCAGTCTTTGGGTTTGTGGTTTGGTGGTTGATGGGTCTCCAGTTACTTTTGGAGTCGGCGTCTCTTCTTCATCCTTGATCGCCCAACCTTGCTCTGACCTAGTGTTTCACCGCTTCTCTCCAGGTCGGAGTGGAAACGATGGATTCACAGGTGTTTTGTGGCTTTTGATTAGGGGTCGTGTAAGGATGTTTGATCGACGACGACGATGGTAGTGGTGGATTGGAGTCGACGTTGTGCATTGGAGTTGGCGTTGTGGATTGGATGGTATGGTGGTGGATTCGGTTGGTGAGTCAGGTTGCGGTTCGATGTGGCATTGCAACGACGACTCTGGGCGGTGTTAGTGCTGAGCCAGGAATGTTTGCGGCAAAAGGTTGTGACGACAGGACGACCTCTGGTTTCTTCTTCCTCGTTCAGGTCTTCGATGGCTCATTGGTTTCGTGGAGCGTACCTTCGGGTGCTTGTCTCGCTGTTTGTTGGAGGGTTTCGGTGGTTTTGTCGGCGGTTCTGTGGCTCGGGTTAATGGTGATGGTCGCATCAAAGTGTGCACAGAAGAGGCTTGATATGAGGTTTGAGGTTCATTTCTTTCTCGCTTATCCTCGGTTCAAGGTTTCCCTGGTGGTTGCTGATGTCGTTCTTTCGACGACATGGTTGTTGATTGAAGAGGATGACGATGTAGAAGGTCCGGCGGCGAGGACGACGACGGGGCCGCCGTCGACGACACCAGTGGATGGTCTCACCGGTGACCTGCTCTGATGTGACGATGGAGACACGTGATGACAGGGTACACGACTCGATGTGGCTGTGCGACTCGAGGAGGACGCGTGGCGTGTGACATTGGTTTGGTCATGATTTCGCTCGAATTTTGAATTTTGAAAATTTGAATTGTAATATGGAATGTTCGGGTACCGCTCTGTGGATCTGCTGTTTTTGAATTTCGATATTTTGTTTGTACAGTTATCGGTTATCCTTAAACCGACTTTTTAGAAAATTGAAAAATTTGGCTTTGGAGGGGGAGTTACCCAAGATCTTGGGTACTCACAATTCTCTAAAAAATGCACATATGACTAAACCTTGACATAACAATCGTGTAGTTAATTTCCAACCTATTAGTATGCTTAAAGGTTTGTCAAGGAACACTAAAATCTCAAATGTTTGGGAAGCAACATGATTCTTATGTTTTCCAATCAGAATGACACAAGTCACACACTTAAAATTACACACTGATTGGTTATGAAATAAAGTGTTTCAATTAAATGCTTCAAAACAAGTTATAAGATACATATAAAAGAACAATTCCAAACCACATTATACACCAAACCATTAGAGAATTATGCGCTGAAACTCCCTCTTCATGCGTGTAGCTCCCTTGCAATGATCACTCACCGTTTAGCCCACCATTGAGAGGAGGCTCGTGTGGAACTTCAACTTCATCTCAACTCTCCCTATGAGGATAGGGAGCTCCAGAACCTCCAAATGGATTAGAGGATTCTTTTGGGACTCCAAAATATCAACACCTTGCCTCTTGGTCGAACTTACCAATGAGGTGTCTAATGTGCAAATTTATAAGCATAGTGAAAGGTGGTTTTGGGCATCAAAACAGTCTTATCTCACTTTTTACATAACTACAAACTAGTTGCCCCACCTCTTGACTATCTTAATCGAAAATTTGGCATGGCCTATAGCTTGAGATATGGTTGAATTACAAAAGTGACCCTGAGACCATGAACAATGAATATTCTTTCCAATGATGGCATGTTTTGGGCCTTAAAATGGACGAATTGGGCTTCCTGGTCTTCTAGAGAAATGTATCCCATACGGTTGTGCATTCGCCCAACAATTTTCAGCCTAATTGGATACACAGATTAGTAGCAGTGTGCATTTGAGTCCACATGTGTGCTTGAGCTCCAGCGCAGTTTGACCCACTTTACTTGAGTTCCATCATGGGCTCTCCAAATCACTTCCACCTACAATGAAATAATCAAAACACGTGAAATTACATTTTTTAACAGTGATAAACACGAAATAATTGAATCAAACATGAAGTGTAATTTGTTATTAAATTTGCAATTTTCAACACAAAACCATTTTAATATTGTGTTGTAAGGGCGAAATAAAACAGTGAATTGCGGTACATACACATTTTCAAAAATTATACATGGGAGATATTTCCAACTTAAAAAAGATTTAATATTCAATAAAAATTTAATTCTAGATATCAATATGATCAAACCAAAAAACCGCACCAAGGAGTTATTCTCAATGATCATGGAAAAAGATATCTCATAAATCGTATCAGAACAAAATTCATGGAGATCCATGATACCAGTATGAGCAAGGAGTTAATAAGTCAACCATGTTACCAACTCTCTACGTGTGTGTGAAAACCATTTCATGTTATTCTTTCCACTTTCTATCCAGTAAATATAGGTTATTTTAATTTTTTTTTGCATGATTCTTTCCATCGAACCTGCCCTATATCCTTTACAATGAAATTTCAAAACCCACTCATTTAAACATTCCCGGAAGTCAAATCATAAGCTCCCAACCTAGATATCCCCATATGTTGTACATTTCATCACTTATCTCGTTTATTATTTTTTTGTGTTTTTGTGTTTTTTGTTTTTGTTTTTTATTGAGGGCGTACAATAATCAGATAACTGGTACACCCACATAGGCCAATCCGATACAGTAATGAAAAAGATCGGATAAAGAACGAATCTCTGAAAAAATTATTTTAGAAAACTGATAAATATTAACCTAACTTATTTTTAACTTCTATTAAGTAAGAAATATTCACACTTCATGGTTGAGTGCAATGTGGTGTGGAGATATTGAGTGACATTATTAACCCATAAACTATTCACACAGAGGGTATTAATCATCTCAAAGGTTTCATAGAGATACAACCATTTGTATCATTGATAAACAATCAGTTACTTAAAAAATCACACCTAAATGAGAAATTTTTGCTAAAACTCACATGCCATTAGTGAACAAAGTTTTCTTTAAATGTTAAAACAACTTGAAATAGAGAAATTCATCATGCATTTTCAATAATTTCCTTGATTAGGTGGACATCAAAAATGAGTATTTTCGGCGCGGGGGGGGGGGGGGGTGAAAATACTATTCAGCAAGCGAAAAAGAAAAAGAAGAAGAAAGGTGATGAAAATCCTAATGAACTTAGGAAAGTGGGGAAAAGTAAAAACTATGCAGCAAGCGAAAAAGAGAAAAACGAAGAAAGAAGATAACCAATCCTAACTAACTTAGGAATGTATCCACCCCCACATAGATCATGCAATGTCCTCACTGTAAGAAAATTGAATGTGGGAAGGAAGGATAAAACCTGGTGGGTATCACTGATAAGTTGCTTCTTGAAGGTGGAGCTCCTCTGTTGGGGGCTTTAGAATGGGTTCATGAAAGTGCTTTAGCCGCTGCTCATTGGTGGTGAATGTTTGTCTTGTTTCTTCATTTTGAACCTGCACAACACTAAATGGATAAACATTGGTAACAATGTATGAGCCAAACCAGCGGGAATAAAGCTTATCTGGGTGGAACTTCAGTCTTGTATTGAAAAGGAGAACCTTCTGCTCAATATAGAATTGATGATGAAGGATGAGACGGTCATGGACAGCCTTGGTTCTCTCCTTAACATGAGATTTCTCATATGAATCTCTACACATTTCCTCCAGCTCCTGAACCCGCAACTTCCTTTGAGCCCTTGTACCAGAAAGATTAAAATTGCATTGATTAATGATCCAGTAGGCCCGATGCTCTATCTCAACAGGGAGGTGACAACTATTTCCGAAAACAAGTCGATAAGGTGACATTTCAATGGGGGGTTTGAAGGCAGTATGGTAAGCCCATAATGAATCATCGAGTTTAAGACTCCAATCTTTTTTATTGGGTTGAACTATTTTTTCAAAAATTTGACCATGCAGCCCTCAAACCAATGAGTATGGTAAGCCCAAACTCATACCGATGCAATAATGATTGCATTGTTCGGTTGCAGAAATGAGAATCCTAGTCACTGATGATGAACCCAGACAATCCAAGCCTACAGAAAATTTGGGTTCTCAAAAATTCCACAACTGTCTTTGAATCATCAGTCCTTGTGGCTTGCGCCTCTACCCATTTTGACACGCAATCTACTGCCAAAAGAATGTACAATTTGCCGAATGAATTGGGAACTGACCTCATAAAGTCAATGCTCAAAACATAAAAAATGTCATGAAAGAGCAAGGGTTGTTGTGACATTTCATTTCTTTTGGAGACATTCCCTATCCTTTGACAATGAAGACAAACTTGGCAAAAATTATGGGCATCTCGAAATAGTATTGGCCAAAATAGGTCAGAATCAAGGACCTTGCGAGCAGTCTGTTGGGGACCAAAGTGACCCCCACATGCAAGTGCGTGACAAAACCTAAGGACGGACTAAAAATCGCTATCAAGAACACAACACTTGAGGATTTGATCACTACATGTGCGCCAAAGGTAGGGGTCATCCCAAATGTACCAACGAGATTCATGCTTTAGACGATCAACCTGGTTTTTATTTAAATCAGTAGGTATGCAAGATACTGCCAAATAATTTACAATGTCAACATACCAAGAAATTTCATCTTGCACTCAATACAATTGCTCATCGGGAAACATATCATTTATGGGAATATAGGGGGATGAGTCAATGTTTTTGGATGGAAGGATCCTACTGATATAGCCAAACACTATGTTCTTTGCTCCTTTTTTATCCCTAATTTCTAAATTAAATTCTTGAAGGAGGAGCATCCACCGAATGAGACATGGTTTGACTTCCGGTTTCTTAAGGAGATACCAGAGGGCTGCATGGTCAGAGAACACAATTACTTTGGACCCTAAAATGTATGACCTGAATTTATCTAAGGCAAACACAATGACAATGAATTCTTTTTTAGATGTGGTGTAGTTTGCTTGGGCAGAGTCCAATGTGCGTGAGGTATAGACTATGACACGTGGAGCTCGATCAATCTGTTGTGATGAGACTACCCCAACTGCATAGTTAGTGGTACCACACATGAGTTCAAACGGTAAATCCCATCGAGGTGGTTGGTTTATCGAGGGTGATGTGAGACTCCATTTCAATTTGTTAAAAGCTTGCTCACAATTTTTATCAAACACACACTTTTTCTTTTTGGAGTAATCAGAAGAGGGGAAGTGCAATATTACTGAAATCACAAATGAAATGAAAATAAAATCCAGCATGACCTAAGAAAAACCGAACATCCCGCACGTTTTCATGGAATGGTAGGGAAGAAATGACATCCACTTTTGATTTATTTACTTGGATACCATCCTCATAAATGACATGTCCAAGTACTATACCTTATCGCACCATGAAATGACATTTCTCATAATTTAATACAAGATTCTTTTCAATACAACGACGTATGACAGAACCAAGACTACTCAAACACTGATCAAAAGAGGAACCATATACAATGAAATCATCCACGAATACTTCCATGCAATTCTCCAGGTAATCTGAAAAAATACTAACCATGCATCGCTGAAAAGTACCCGAAGCATTGCACAGACCAAATGACATCCTCTTATATACAAATATGCCAAAAGGAAAGTAAATGTTGTATTTTCTTGATCCTCAGGGGCAATATGGATATGAAAGTATCCAGAATACCCATCAAGAAAGCAGTAGTGGGACTTCCCTGCTAGCCTCTCTTAAAGCTGGCCAATGAATGACAATGAGAAATGGTCTTTCCTGGTGTGTTGGTTTAGTCGATGATAGTCTATACAGATACATCAACTATTCCGCATTGGAACCAAGTCATTGCTTTCATTTTTAATTATTATAAGACCAACTTTTTTAGGAACTACCTGCACTGGAATGACCCATTGATCGTTAGAGATGAGGTAAATGATTCCGACAATCAAAAATTTGGTTACCTCCTTTTCAAAAACTTCTAGGAGGTTTGGGTTCAATCGACGTTGTTCATGCCTCACTAGTTTAGCCTCATCGTTTAATAATATATGATGTATGCAAATTGATGATCTAATACTGGGAATGTCCGCAAGTGTCCATCCCAATGCTTGTTTATACTCCCTTAAAAGGTTTAGCAAATGCAATTCATGCTCTGGAGGCAGTGAGCTAGAAATGATGATGGACAACTTGTTTCCATTCTCAAGATATGAATATATCACATTTTGAGGTAGTGATTTAAGTTCCAAGTCAGGGGGAATTTGGATTGATGAGAGTGAATGTGAAAGTGAGAGGTCAATGATCTCATCAAATTGGTCAATGGTAACATCCCCAGTTGGGGAATAAGCTTTTATAAGCTGAGCAATATCATTGATGGTAATAAGATCATCAGTTCTCAAGAAATCATCAATTAACAAACATGCATGACATTTTTCTAGACCACTATAACATTCAATGCATGGTTCATTACCTAGAATATCTATCAATGATGAAAACTCAGAAATGGGGTCATGAGAAAGAGAAAAATTTTCTTTGGGGAAATGGAGTACATCAATAGAATTAACTGAAAGTGAGGAATGCTCTTTCGAGGGGTGCTTCCTGGCATCAAGGATGTTGAAGTAGGCGATATAATTAACTGAAAGTGAGGAATGCTCTTTCGAGGGGGGCACATCAATAGAATTAACTGAAAGTGAGGAATGCTCTTTCGAGGGGTGCTTCCTAGCATCAAGGATGTTGAAGTAAACAATGTCACCACCAATCTCCATAGATAATGTACCATTATGGAAACTAATTATGGTTTTGATAGTTTTCAAGAAGGGCCTCCTCAATATAATTGAGACATGTCCATTCATCCGATCATCTTCTATTTCAAGGACATAAAAATTAGCAGGAAAAATTAAAATTTTAACCCTCATAAGAACATCCTCTAACACACCATCGAGGTGTGTGATACTTCGGTTTTCCAGTTGAACAACAATTCTTGTGAGCTTCAATTCCCCAACCCACAATGAAGAGAAAATGGAGTGAGACATCACATTTATAGAAGCACCCAAATCAAGCAGGTTCAGTTTCTTTTGATTTCCTTGATTGGGTGGCCCTTTGGGGAAATGGAAGAGGAATGGTTGGGCTATGAGGCTCCTTAAAAGATACACTATTTCCTTTGCTGGGGGTTTTCTCAGGATAATGATTTTTTTTCATTTGGATCATGCGCTATGGTTGGAATGGTGGTTTTCTCAGAAGGGGATGACTCTAATGGAGGATTCATTTGGCCTTTAAGTTGTGTGCCATTTTGAAGGGTGATGAAACTGATATTTCCTTTATCCGTAGGGTTGACTAGTGGTTGAGAATATAGTTTACCTGACCCCTGACTTCGGATTTCATCCACCTAGTTGGCGAGATGAACTAATTGAGTTTTTATGTCTTGTATGGTAGCTTGGGTGGTTTGTTGGAATTGGAGATTATTTGCAGTCATTCGTTTCATCATGTCCTCAAGGCTAGACTCGGGTTTTGGAAGGGGTTGTTGGAAATGCCTTTGTGGTGGTTGAAGATTTCTGGGTGGTGGTGGTGGATGACTACTCTGCCCTGATTGGTTTTATGGTTGTTGAGGTTGGTTTGAATACCCCATTTCCTATTGGCTTGGTTGTCTTTCCACCTAGGGTTGGATGGATAACATGGTTCTTGCCAAATGGGTTGGTTATAGGGGCAACTTGGAAAGATTGCCTCACAACTCTCAGAAGGTTCTCTCAGTTGAGGGCATTAGTCATAATAGTGGGTGTCAGAAGAACATATACCACAATGAATGAGAGGAGGAGGTTGGAATTTCCCTTGGGAAAGAGCAAGTTGTCGGAGTAGGGTACTCACCTCTTCAAACTTCGTGTCCACTTTATTCTATAGTTCAGAACTTCGCACCTCATGGACACCTCGAATGAGTACGCTGGACCTTGAATCGAATTATTACGTATTTTGTTCCATGTTTTCGATGAGGGTCCTTACAGTGATTGGGGTCTTTGAAAGTGCGCTGTCGTGGGTGCCCTCAAATGATTAGTGTGATTTTGGGGTACTTAGGTGCAACAGAGTGGCTGACCAAGGCCGTCTCTCAAAGGAGGAAGTGAATTAAAACTACTTTTAAGAGGTATTCTAAAAATAAAAGAGAATAAAATTGAAACACTACTTAAAAGGATAAGGGTTGTTTATAGTTTATAAATCTAGAAGAAGTTTGCTGGAAGAAGATTGCATTTTTTTGTTTTTAGTTTTAAAATGAAGTTTGATTAAAAAGACACAACAAAAAGATATTTTTTTTAGAAAATATTTTAAAAGGTGTAATCAATCTAACTCTACCCCTTCACTCTATTATTAATCATTATCATTTAAATTAACATTCACTTAATTATGATCCCTTAATTTGTTAAATCCCAAACCCTACGAGAATTAACTTTACCACGAAGATGAAGTGAATTTAACCCTAAGCTAACTTCGGAACATGCAATCGCAACACCCTGCTTTGATTGATGTTCTAAGATTAGCTTATGGTTAGTGGTAAATTAAGGCACATAACCACTTTGGAAATGAGGATTAATTGAGTTTAGGGATTGTATTTGAATTCTACAAATTGATCCCGTGTGGTCTTGTATTACCGATTAAGATCGCGCTCTCACAATTCACACAAATCCCGACCTCGCGCGTTTTGTGTTAATTGTTCAAGTGCTCACATAGTTACTTCTAATTTGAAAACTCAATTAATGGATCATGTTTAGTGAATTACAGTAGATCATTGATTCAAAATAAATGAATGAAGAAGGTGAGAGGTAGATCGATTACTAAAAAGAACTACTCTTCCATGGGCGGTGTAGTCATCCTAGAAGCGAATTGCATTTGCAATGATTTAGAATGGGTATAACCCAATCACGCTTCCACTCTTGAGTTCCAGCCCAAAGAGGAAGATTAATGAAGAATAAAAATGAACAAAACTGAGGAAAACAGAAGAAATTAAAGAGGAACTAAGAAGTTTATTGAAAGAGCAAAAACATTACAACAAAGAGGAGGAAGAGAAGAGCAATTTGGAGGAGATCATAGCTTGAAAGCTTCCCTCCTCCAATGGTGAATTGAAATGGCAAGGAACCACTTCACCTCTGCTCCCAATCCTCTAAGGCACTTCCCAACCCCACCAAATGAGAAAAACACCAATTTATAGAGTTGTGGGGAGGCTAGGTTCAAAGTGGTTTCAAGTGTGAATGAGGAATCTCGGCCAAATATTTTATGCCAACTTGCACAGCTCATTTGACCACCAAAACGCGTGAATTGGCCGACCTTATAGAAGGATCATATGTGAGGATATGGGTCCTCTATCTCCTCTAAAAATTTGGGCTCAATCCAAGCCCATATGAAGGAGTTATGACCGAAATACAGAAGCTTCTCCATTCTGGCGTGTCCAGGACACCTTTGACTTTATGGCCCAATTACTATATCCAAATGCATTATTTTGATCTAGTGTCCTGAATGAAAGTTATAGCCCATGAAGTAAGGAACATAGTTACAAAATATTAAGTTCAAATGATTTAAATAAAAATATTTATGATTGAAATACTACAGTGATTTTGAAAGGGTAAAACTGGAATTTTCATCAAATAATCAAATGAATGATCTAATCCCAAATACATTCTAATTGTACATATTTAACACAATGTGAGGAAATTATATCATTTATTATCAATAAAATATTCAATAAAATATTATTTTATCAGTCTTGTCAACTAGTGCAACACCTGTAGCAACATCAATCATGTTAAGATTAATTGAAATTAAACCTTCATAAAATTATTGTATTAAAAGTTGATCACTTATTTGGCGGTGTGAGCAACTTGAAAAAAGTCTTTTAAATCTTTTCCAATACTCATGAAGTGTTTCCCCTTATGATTTTCTTATTCGAAAAATTTCTTTCCTTGTAGTTGCAGTTCCAGAGGCTGAGAAGTATTTTTCAAAAAAAAAGACATTTCATGTCCGCCCAAACTTTAATAGGAGAGTTAACATAATACAATCAATCTTTTACAATGTACTCTAAGGAGAAAGGGAATTCCTTAAGTTTTACTTGCTTTTCATCCACATTTGCAGGTTTTAATGTTAAACACACAATGTGAAATTCTTTTAAGTGCTTATGTGGGTCTTCTCCAGCCAGTCCTGTAACATCCCAGGTAAATGAAGAATAAGAGATTTTCATATTTATTAATATTTGTGAATTAAATATTAATTTTACTTTAAAAGGGTTGCTATGTTCGATGGCGTACCCGATACGCAACAATGAGTTTCTTTGAAATCCTACGCTGCACACTAATAATATAATATTATTATTTTAAATGATAGTTAATGCCTAGCCGTTGTATTGGTGGAACTAACTAAAATATGATTATATATGTTTGTTAAATGGTTTTACATTTATCCAATAAAAGTTAGAGGCTTAAAATGTGAATGAATCTAAGCATAAATACTCTAATATTCTTTAAAAGGTCGATTTATCGCCTTTTGATGGCGAACCCTTTTTAAATATAGTTTTGGTCATTTTTATATGTTTTATTTAACAAAATAAAATTCTTCTTTAGAATCGGGTCATCAAAATTTACTTTGGATGAAATTTTGGTATTTTTCTGATAAAGTTCATTTTTTAATGAATATTGAAAAATATTATATTTTAATTCAAAAGTGCCTTTTAATCTAATTTATTTGTATGGTTAAATTATCTTTTTAATTTGTTTTAAAGTGTAATTAGAATATATTTTTACTGTTTACTCTAAATGTTGGTCATTAAAAGTAATTTCATTTTGAAATTGGACATAAACAAGTGTCAATCTTTTGATAGTTATTATTTCTGAAAAACACGCTATTTGTTTTAACAACGAGAATTAATTCTAAAATAATTTCTGCCACTTCTGTGTTTTGAATTTGAAAAAATGGATTCCATATTTGGAATCAGTAGGTCCAAATTGTGTAAATATTTAACTTTTATTTTTAGACATTTTAAATATTTACTTCATTAAATATTTTATTTACCATGATTAGAAGGTAAAAATAATAAATAAGGGTAAAATATAATATTATAATAATATTAAATTACCCTAACAAGTGTTCTAATCCTATTGACTAATACATAGCCGACCATGGGAATCCTTGGGTTGAATTTGGGACCCCATGGAGCCACATGGGAGTAATAATGACATTTTATATTAATTAATTTAAAGTAAAGACAAAAATGACATAAACAAATATCTTTTAGTAAATAAATTTTTACATGGGGTTATATAAGTTATCTTTTCGACTATAAATATTCTTTGGAAAGCTAATAAGATTTCCTACATCATGGTATTTTTTTAATAATTTTTGGATATCAAATAAATTAAATTATTTATAACACAATAATGATGAAATATTTATCTCATTAATAAATGATTTAAATAAATAAGATTATAAGTATTAAAACAATATCCAAAACCTGTCCAATTCTTATTGGATTATTTTATTTCGACCATTAGTCATCTTAACTTTGATATTAACGAATAGTTACCTTTTGAAACTGAAGATGTGGTTATAATAAAATAATTGTTTCAAACTTTCCTAAAGAGCCCCTCATTTCCCTTATAAAAAGCCCTCACTTCTAACCAATTCCTCACACATCTCAAGCCTTTTGGTTCGTCCAATCTCTGCTCAATTAAGCTCCCTACCCTCTCTTCATCCTAGAAGTCTTACCTTAGACAGAAAGCACTTCAATAAACCCTTTTGGTTCAATCCAAAGGGAGTTACCCGATTTAAAGGTAACGTCTTCTCTTACGTTCTTTTGTTTTATTTTACTTCTCCAACCTCCTAAACTCTTTTTATTCATTTATTTTGTAATAACACTAGTATCCTCAATATACTAGGATGTTGTTATGAGAAGGATTCGAACTAAACTTATACACACCTCCATCTAATGGGTAAAGAACATAATGTTTCTGTGGATGACAAACTAACGCCTCACGAAACGATAATTGTTCAATTATCTCCTACCGCCTCTCATGGTGACCATTATGAAGACACTGTATTTATATATGTTATATATAATTTTTATGTTTTCCTTATGCTTCTGTATTTTTCATTTATAGCATGCCTTTATGGTTTCCATAATGGATAAAGGTGATAATTTCATTTTAGGAAGTGCGGACTACTGCCCTCTCAAAGTGATATGACTCGTTAATGCCTTATGTGGGATGAATAAAGGATGAAGTTAATGATGTTATTTAAGTATACTGGAATTATAATATACATATGTATCATTATGTTTTCATTCCATCAAAATACGAAATGGAAATGAAGGTAGCATTCATGCGTACGTACGACTTACCGTCTCCATGAACGGTGCATTTCATTTCTTACCTCCAAATGTTATGTACTAATATAAATACATATATATACTGGATATATATGATATATATGACATCTACATCATTAATATCATGATAATGGATATTTGACCACATGAATAACTAGTAATTATAAGGTGTTCATTTTTACTCAAGTACCAAATATCGACGAAACAACTGTTAATAACTTAAATGATTACATAATGTTTATAACATGGTAATAAGTGATATAAAAGGAATAATAAACTTGAAAAAAGTTTTTAATCAAGTATAAATTAACTTTAGTTTATTATTCAGGATATTAAAGAACGATTGAGTCAAGTCGGACACAAGGTAAGAGACTTCATCTCAATCTCCTTTCATTTGAGGCATATGTTGTTTTATTATCAACTTTTTTTTATACAGTGTATAAATACCTTTGACTTTTCATTTCATTAAAAGGGAATCTTTTCCTACAAGGCGTTTTACTAAATGACAAAAAAAGAATGTTTCTTTTTAACGTAAGCGGTGACAACAACCTTTTTCGTCGCCGTGAGTATTATTTGTTCTTTGGCTTCCTTAACAAGATGAAATGTTTTTAAAAGGAAAATAAATAGAATATAATATTTTATGTATTTTGGTATTGAATATGGTTTTGATAATGGATTTGTTATGTCAAATGATATATTGTGATTAGAATGTTATCTTTCCTTTATGTTTATTTTATGTGTTATGAATATGTTATGCTTCTTGGGCATTGTTTACGTATACAGGTGGTTCCGTGATAAACCTAGGGCGGTTGAGCCCGAGATAGCTCTCCAATGCATTGGGTAACGTGACGGAGGTTAACATGAATGCTTCTCCAAAGAGATTTAGAGAATATACTGTGATGAACATTCCAAATGTAACTCCCTACGTAGCTGTGATAACTACAATGTAAGTATGATATAGATGCCACAAGTAACCTTTATGATTTATGTTTTCTATGTGTTAATCATAAATCTTATGATTTCATGAGGTATGTTAAAGAGTTTATGTTATGTATGTAATGAGGAACTAATGTTTTCATTGTTTTATAACCCTTACTGAGCTTTTATGCTCATCCCAAGTTTTGAAATGTTTTTCATAAAACTTAAAGATGAATAGGGTCAAGGATGAGATCAAGGAAAAGTCATGCTGTCTAAACATGGAACTAGACATGACTCTTTTTTTAAGAGTTTTTATTTTAGAAACTGAGTAGAATTGTCTACTTTGTAATATTTTGTGATGTAATAGTTATGTCCTAATTCTCTAAAGCTCTAAACCTGAAAAGATCCTCAATGTGAATTATTCATTTAATTCAAGATTATGTAATGTTTTAAGGATGGATCCTTATAGTTGGTATCAGAGGTCAGTTTAGATAACTTTAGGAGTTAGGGTATTGTTTAATCGATATCCATAAATTAATTTATGTTAAATATATTGCATTTACAGATTACCATGTTGCTTCGCCTAAGTTATTTCTGTGTTAAGAATGATTTTTCGTAGAGGAAACAAAACAACTTTTCTGGGAAGACATACAGAGAGAAATGAATTTCCAAATCAGCATCCTGAGATGGTCAAAATCAGAATTGAACAGTTTGTTGCAGTGATGGATCATTTGAATCAGGTGATAAATAGTGGTTGTGTTCATTGATGATATTTTGGTTTATTACAAAAGTAAAGAGGAACATGAAAGTCATTTAAGGGTTGTCTTGCAAACCTTAAAAGAAAAGAAACTATTTGAGAGATTCAGCAAGCGTGAGTTTTGGTTGCAACAAATTTCTTTCCTTGGTCACATTGTTTCAAAAAAATGGAATAACTGTTGATCCTGCTAAAACAAAAGTTGTTGAAGAATGACCTTGTTGAAGAATGACCAAGACCCACAAATGTAACTGAGATCCGTAGTTTTCTTGGTTTGACAGGTTATTATCGAAAGTTTGTTAAGATTTTTTCACGGTTATCTAGTCCAATGATTAAATTAACTCAAAAAGGTGTTAAGTTCATTTGGAAAAAAGAATGTGATGATTGTTTTCGGGAATTGAAAATAAGATTGGTGAATGCTCTAGTTTTGAAACTGCCTTCCAGAAATGGTGAGTTTGTTATCTACAATGATGGTTCGTTGAAAGGACTTGGTTGTGTCCTAATGCAGAATGATCAAGTAATTGCTTATGCTTCACGTCAGTTGAAACCCCATGTGTTAAATTACCCTACACATGATTTGGAATTAGCTGCTGTTATTTTTGCTTTAAAAATTTGGAGGCATCATTTATATGGAGTAAAATATGAAATATATACTGACCACAAAAGTTTGAAGTATATATTCACTCAGAAAGAATTGAACATGAGACAGAGGAGATGGTTGGAATTAATCAAGGATTATGATTGCACGATCCATTACCATCCGAGAAAAGCAAATAAAGTGGCTGATGCTTTGAGTCGAAAAAGTAATGCTTCATTAACCATGCTACGTTTGGAACGAGATCCTTTGGTTTTTGATTTGATAAAGTTTGGCATAGAAGTTGTTGGTGCTGGAAATTCTTCTGTTTTGTTTCAGGTGTCAGTGGAATCATCTCTGTCAGACAGAATTAAGCGAGCGTAGAAAGAAGACAGTGAGTTATAGAAAAAGGTAGAGTTGGTTTAGAAGGGTAAGTTGACTAAATTTAACATTGATAATGATTGTGTTTTGAGGTTTGAAAAGAGATTATGTGTGCCTTGTGATTCACAGTTGAAAAATGAGTTATGTGAAATTCATAGTTCTCAATTTTCAGTTAATCCTGATAGTACTAAGATGTACAGAGATCTTCAGGAGTATTACTGGTGGAATGGAATGAAACGAGATATTGTTGACTTTACTGTGAAGTGTTTGACTTGTCAGCAGGTTAAAACAGAGCAGCAGTTACCGAAAGGGATGCTTCAGTCTTTATTGGTGTCAGAGTGGAAATGAGAAAATATATCAATGGACTTCGTTGTGGGATTACCAAAGACATCTAGAGGTAACAATGAAATCCGGGTTATTGTTGATCGATTGACTAAATCGGCTCATTTCCTTCCTATTCGAGATAATTTGTCTCTAGATCAACTTTCTTGGTTGTATGTTAAAGAGATAGTCAGGTTGCATGGTGTTCCCCTCTCCATTATATCTGATCATGATCCCAGGTTTACTTCTAACTTTTGGAAAGGCCTTCAGAAGTCATTGAGTACTGAATTAAATTTTAGTACAACTTTTCATCCTCAATCAGATGGGCAGTCAGAACGAACAATTCAGACATTGGAGGATATGCTACGAGCTTTTTCACTGGATTATCAGGGAAGTTGGGACCATCATATTTCTTTGGTTGAATTTTCATATAATAAAATTTTTCATTCCAGTATACAGATGACTCCATTTGAGGCATTATATGAAAAACATTGTCGAACTCTAGATTTTTGGGATGGATTAGGTGAAAGAAAGTTGATGGGACCAGAATTGGTAGAAGAGATGACAGAAAAAGTTCAGTTAATTCAGAAGAACATGAGAACAACTCAGAGTAGGTAGAAAATATATGCGGATAATCGGAGGAAGGATCTATCTTTCGAGATAGGTGATCATGTATTTCTCAAACACTAGTGCTGAAAACGTTTTTTACGTCGGTTATTTTTCATTTTTTACGTTGGTTTTTAGCCGACGTTATAAATATTGTTTTTTACGTAGGTTATTTAAAAACCGACGTAAAAAACATAACATCACGGTGTTTATCACGTCGGTTATTAATTATCTGACATGAAAAAACCAGGGGGGAGGGTTTATCATGTAGGTTATTATATAACCGACGAGATAAAACAGTGTGGGGCCTTTATCATGTCGGTTATTACATAACCGACATGATAAACCTGGGGGGGGGGGTTATCACGTCGGTTATTATATAACTGACGTGATAAAACAGTGCGGGGGATGTTTATCACGTTAGTTATTTAATAACTGACGTGATAAACCCCTGAGATATGGTTTATCACATAGGTTATATAATAACCGACGTGATAAACCCTTCCCCATTCCTTTTTCACGTCGGTTATAAAATAACCGACGTAGAAGACCAATTTTTTTAAATGGAATGCAGTCCTTTGCTCTCCCCAGAAACAACCAAAAACCAAATCAAGAATTAGTACCACAAAAACAAATGTAGACCAAAACAAGAACCAAAGCAAAATTAAGCATTTACATTGATAACATTTAAAACTTACCCCACTGGACAGCCCCCACCACCCCCTGAACAGCCCCCCCTCACCCCATTGGACATCCCCCACCACACCCCTGGACTGCCCCCCGACCCCCTGGACAACCCCAAACACCCTGAGACAACCCCCACTCTCATGTATACCCCCCCACACCCTGGAAAACATTCCCACACCCCTGGGACAGCCCTCCCACCCCCCTCACCCCACTGGACAACCCCCACCACACCCCTGAACTGCCCCCGACCCCCTGGACAGCCCCAAACACCCCTGGATAACCCCCCGCACCCCTGGACTGCCCCCCGAGCCCCTGGACAACCCTAAAAACCCTGGGACAACCCCTCACCCTCATGTATACCCCCCACACCCTGGACAACACTCCCACACCCCTGGACAACCCTCCCCCCTCACTCCACTGGACAACCCCCACCACACCCCTGGACAACCCCAAACACCCCTGGATAACCCCCCACACCCTTGGACTGCCCCTCAACCCCCTGTACAACCCCAAAAACCCCGAGACAACCCCCACCCTGGACAACACTCCCCCCCTCACCCCACTAGACAACCCCCACCACACCCCTGGACTGCCCCCGACCCCCTGGACAGCCCCAAACACCCCTGGATAACCCCCCCACACCCCTGGACTGCCCTCGCCCCCTGGACAGCCCCAAACACCCCAGGACAACCCCCCACCCTCATGTATACCCCCACACCCTGGGAAACACTCCCACACCCCTGGACAACCCTCCCACCCCCCTCACCCCACTGGACAACCCCCACCACACCCCTGGACTGCTCCCCGACCCCCTAGATAGCCCCAAACACCCCTGGATAACCCCCCACCCTCATGTATACCCCCACCCCCTGGACACCCCCTAGACAACCTCCCACTCCCCTAGACAACCCTTCCACCCTCCTGGAAACGCTCCCACCCCCCTGGACTGCCCCCCCACTCTCATGGACACCCAGGACCCCCCCATCGGACAACCCTCCCACACCCCTGGACACCCCCACCCCACTGAACACCCCCACTCCCTTGGAACCCCTCCCCCCAGACCAAAATCCATACCATAAAAATCATCATAAGTAGACCAAAACAAGAAGTAGAGAAAAATTAAACATTCACATAACATTCAAAACTTACACTGTCAAATTCAAAAAAAAAACTAAATCCAACCTAAACGACTACCAAATACACAATTACAACGACAATATTCAAAATTACATTTTACACTACAAACAACTAAAATTCAATCCAACCTGTAAAATAATTTGACCACTCCACTTGTAAGTGTTTGATGTCTTGAGCAGTATAGGGTTGAGGGTCATCAAATAGCTACAAATGAAAAGGATAGTAGTTAACGTGTATAATGAATAAATCAAATTGAAATATTATGGAAAAGTTTAAAAGGAAATCTTACCAGGTCAAAGTTCACAACTATCCCAGTTGTTATTATTTCATACATAAATCTTAACATATAATATCCGCATTCGATGACATCTTGTTGTTCATGACAATTCTGTTTGAATGAGTGTAAATTCAATATATTATTTTTATGTAATAAATCAAAAAGTACAAATTATAAATGGATATTTACCTTCGCATTTACATATTTGATCTTTGCACTCCTTTTCTTTGTGTTTTTTTGAAAGTAGATCTATGCCCTGTAAGAAAATAATATGAATGGTGTAAATTTTAAATTCATTATAATATATAAAACTATTGAGAAATTGAAACTTAATTTTCCAATATATTCATAAAACTTTCCCGCACATCATCATGGACAAAGCATATCCAATAAAGTGTTTTCTCCGTTGGGAAAAAAACCCCCAACATCCAATGATCACTAATAAAAGAAAATTTAAGGTTAGTGGTTTTTTATGTTAAAAGATAATGAACTCTTTGAGAGAGATGTGTTTCATACCTCTCACAAAAAGGCATCATCCAACATTGTGTGACTATATTCTGTTCAAGTCTTTCAGTAATATAAAGCATTCTTTGTTCCTCATCCAATGCACATGCTTCAGGGGAAATCAATTATGGGTCCATGAATCCATATACATCTGTCAACTCATTCCTCTCACAAATGTTATAAAGATACCTAATACAAAACGGACATAAGTATATATTTTTAATAAATATAACGCAGGGACAAGGTGTTAAGACTTATATGGAAAAAATTTACACCACGTTGATGCCCAACTTATCTCCAGTAACAAGCTCCATGATATCGGTTTTCATAATCCCCACAGTTATTGCACATCCACAAACATGATCTTCCATTGGAAACTCATAATGACCTGCCAACAAATTTGAATATCTTGACA
Source organism: Viscum album (assembly GCA_963277665.1). NCBI lineage: Eukaryota > Viridiplantae > Streptophyta > Magnoliopsida > Santalales > Viscaceae > Viscum > Viscum album. The sequence goes on from OY728137.1 coordinate 1,721,930,061, forward strand.
ATCTGTCAAGACTACTAGAATTTGTATCTGATGTCATAGCCATTTGTCTTTGTTGTTGTTTATACAGTATTTCTTTACCTTTGAAGTATTCCTGTAAAAATAAATAGAAAAATATATTAGCTTTCAAATGATAAAACAACTTTAATAAAAAAATAGAATAAAAGATATAACATTCATACCTCTATGGTAATGAGTCAAAGAAGTCTGGATGACCAAATTAAAAAATGGTCGATACTATGTCCAACTGTCGTCACCTCATCTGTAGGTAATGGTACTCGAGCTGATCTATCTATAATATCCTGTATAGTGACCCTCTGATTCTCTACCTCTAATTGTTGATGATGAACTGTATCTCCTATACAATATACCAACCCATATGCAACTATATGATGTTGAGTATTATCAACATACAACTCGCAATAAGTAGGAAGCTGCGGGAGAGTAGGATAAAAAATGGGGTCCGCAGGCTGAGGTGGGGGAGTGGGAGCTACTGGCGGAGGTGGAGGAGTGAGAGCTGCAGTCTAAAATTGTCTTTGCATGTCTGCAAACATAGACTATACCGACGCTCTAATCTTTTCCTCTATTGTCGCATTAATATTATGAACTTCAGCCTCCAATGATTCTATTTTTTTTATAAACACCCTCAACGTTAGAAGTTGAAGAACGTGACAACACTTTTCTTACCGATACACCTGCCGAATATCCTCTTACACGACCAGGATGTTCGGGCTTTCCCAATACTATAGATAAAATATCTTGCCTCCTAGTAGCTGTAAATGCCCCCTGCGAGCTCTGCTCCTCAAGAGAGTCCTATATTAATTAATTGAATATTTCTGTAATGATTGAAATTATATGAAGAAAATAGTTAACTTAAATAAATAAAATAGATTTCTTACAATCCTCTCAGATATGATTCTCGATTCATCTGAAAGATATTACCCTTTTTTTCCCATCTGATCTCTCTTCCATTTTTCATGTCTAGATGGAGGGGATGGAGGGGCCACCTCTCCAGAGCTTGAAGTCTCAGCTCTTAGTTTTTGAAAAATTTCCACCATCATTTGTTCTTCCAAAAATGCATACCCTCCCCGAGATAAACTATGAGGGTATACATTTTTAGATTGGATCTCCTGATGAGATTTCCTTGTTTTCTGTAAATTAAGAATAAGAAATCATTAACAAAACATTAATAAGATCATTTATATAAGAAAGCTTATACAAATTTACATTGCCCTTAACAAAAATGACTCTTTTCTTCTACTTTCAACAAACTATTTCCATGTGTCTTCATCTATAAAAGGATATATACGACATGGATTGTTGTGACTCCTATGACCAAAAATGAAATCAGATGAGAGGGTTGATTTGAAATCCCTCCATATCCTGGCAGCCATCGATACACATTTCTTCCTGACTCCTCTAGTGTCAGGAATATCAAATGTCATCTGATGAATAAGAGGTTAAAAATATTATATATACTAGAAAAATTTAAATAATAGTCAAACAATATCAAAAGATCTTACCAAAATCGTCTCCCACAACTGAGAGATTATCGCTTTATCCACACTTCTCCAGTCATCATACAAAATGATTATTTTTCTCTTATCCTGAGTTGATACAAAACTCTTTAAATCTTTTTCATTTGGACCTCTAGGAATATCATCACCATCAAACTCAATGAGTATCCTCTGATCCTGTGTACGGGCAAGTGCTAATTTTGGTAAATGTGTGCACCCATGTTTACCAACTCTTGAACTCTTTGTCATAATAGGAGCACATGAGGAAGATTGAGGAACATCAAGAGGACCATGTGAATGTTCCTCCCCAGAGGTATGACCTATATTCTCATCTCCAGAATCATGTGGTTGATCAACTGAATGATCTGTCATTATCCCTCAAATCAAAAAAACAAACATTAGTTCACAAATATACAGATTCAAATATTTTTATACTACTGTAATTAGAAAATAGAAAATTGTACTAAGTTACGTAATAGTAAACATTGTTAATATGGTAAGCATGTTAAACAATGGTAAAGATGGTAAAGATGGTCAAGATGGTAAACATGGTAAACATGGTGAATTAATTGTCACTGAACAAAAATAATAGATATATAATTCATGTAATGGTAAACATGATAAAGTAAACTAAACAAACTTAAAACAAACAAAAACTTATACTTATTTTGTTTTAATACATGTTTTAATAAAGAAAAAACTTACAATATCTAACATTTTATGAAAAAAATAAATGTAAACAAGAAATAAACATATGTTACCTGTAATTTTAGGAATGTACAAATGGATTGTTTTCCCAAATTCCTTTGTCGTGATCGTTCCTTATGGCACAAACCATGTCTTCAACATGCTCATCATTATGTTCTGTTAATATTTCCATAGAAGTAGGTATCTCACATAAATTAGCATCTTCATCAAGTTCATTCTCACCAACATATTGTTTTTTCCCTTGTAAAACAATATCCCACTGCATATCTGATTGATCTACTATATAGAAAATTTGTTTTGCATGTGTTGCCATTATAAAAGAATTAGCTGTGTCTTCCAATCTGTTCAGATTAACAAGTTTCATTCCAAATTCATTGTGTCTGACACTGTTATTACCGATAAACCATTTACAATTAAAATCATGAACTTTAATTTTAAAGTAATCAACCTCCCATATGTCTTCAATCACTCTATAATATGCACTTGATGCAGAAATTGGGTTTTTGTCCTTAGCACTCGAAAAATGCATTGTTTCTGCAAACACCAATAAACCACTATTCTGAACTGCACTTCTGTTGTTCTGAGCTTTCATATGAAATGTATAGCCATTAATGTCATAACCGGACCATGTTATCACATTTAAACATGGACCACCCACTATCCATTTTAATGTCTCTGATACATCTAATCTACCAAGCAAGGTTTTTTTAAACCATGACAATTTTTTTTGTTGTGCTCATTCAAAATACACATTTCTTTCTTCTTTGGATGACATTGTTTCAACTCATTAATATGAAATGTGATATACGGTTGAGCATTAGCTATGTTATTCAAGATGTATAATTCTAACTTCTTCATCTGTTCAGCTGACAATGATTTGAATTTCAATCCACAAATCCCCTTTCCCTCATTATTAACTCATTCATGGAGATATGAAGGCAAACCTATGTGCTGCGCCGTAGCCAAGTAGCTCGTACAAAACTCTGCAACCTCCTCAGAAATATACTTTTCAATAAAGGAGGCTTCAGGTCGATATGGATTCTTAACATACCGCTTCAATATTTTCATATAACTTTCAAAAGGATACATCCAACAAAGATATATAGGTCCACAAAGCTTTATTTCTCAAACTAGATGAATCATTAAATACACCATTATATCAAAAAAAGTTGGTGGAAAATACATTTCCAATTGAAAAAGTATAAAAATTGCATCCTTTTCCAAAATGTTCAAATCATTCACATCAATCGCCTTATTACAAATTGAATTGAAAAAATAACATAACTTCATTATAGTCTTTCTGACACGGATGAACAATATTCCATGCAATGCAACTGGTAGAATTTGTTGCATCATGACGTGACAATCATGTGATTTCATACCTATCAACTTCAAGTCCTTCAAGGAGACAAAATTTTTTACATTTGAAGAATAACCTTGAAGAACTTTGATATCATGAAGACACTGACAAAAGCTAATTTTCTCCCTCTTCGATAATGTATGACAAGCCGGGGGAAGAAATGTTCGTCTTCCTTTAGGAGTGGGAGCTAACTCCAAACTTATTCCCATTGATAGTAAGTCTAATCTTGAATTCAACCCATCTTTTGTCTTTCCTTTAATATCTAACAATGTTCCAATCAAACAATCATAGATATTCTTCTCCACGTGCATGACATCAATATTATGTTTAACTTCATGATATCTCCAATATGGTAGCTCAAAAAATATTGACATTTTCTTCCAAATATGTCTATCATTTCCAAATTTCTATGTCTTTTCCAATGTCACATCAAGGTTTTTCACCCTCTCAAAATACAGATTAGGGGATAAAGGTTTTGGAGCAATATCAAATTCTTATGAGCCATTTAATGCCTTTTTTAGTCTTCTATAAGGGTGATCCATAGACAAAAACTTTCGATGACCCATGTACACTATTTTCCTCCCATGATGAAATTGACAATATGACGTCTGTTGTTCTCAAATTGGATATGCTTTATGCCCTTTAACACTGTATCCAGAAAAATTTTCATTTGCTGGGAAGTCATTTATAGTGAAAAAAAGCACTGCATGCAGTTGAAAATATTCCATTTTATAAGAATCATACACCCTAATACCATCAACCCATAAAAGTTTCAAATCATCAATCAATGGTGACAAGTAAACATCAATATCATTGCCAGGTTGCTTCGGACCAGAGATCATTATACTCAACATGACATATTTGTGCTTCATACAAACTTCAGGAGAGAGGTTGTAAATTACCAATAAAATAGGCCATGAACTATGTGTGCTATTGAGGGTTCGGTATGAATTTATTCCATCTGTGCACAACCCTAGTATGAGATTTCTAATTTCATTTCCAAATGTAGAATACTTCTCATCAATTTTCTTTCATTGTGGACAATCAACTGGATGACATATTTTTCCATCACATAACCACTCATCTGCATGCCATCTTAATCTTTTTGAATCATGTGAATTAGAAAATAAACGTTTGAAATGATGAATTATAGGAAGATACCAAAATACCTTTGAAGGGATCTTTGTAATCTCTATATCAGCCTGTAATTTTTCTTTCACCTTATACCGTGATGTCCCACATTTAGGAAACTCTGACAGAAATTCATATTCCTTCCTATATATAATACAGTCATTTGGACAGACATATATTTTCTTGTATCCCAATCCCATCGGGCATAATATTTTCTTGACCTTATATTGTGAATCTGGAAGATCGTTATCTTTTGGAAGAATGTCTTTCATCAATTGTAGCAGCTCTGTAAAACTTCTGTCACTCCATCCATGTTTTTCCTTCAGGTTAATCAGTCTTAACACCGCCGAAAAAACCGTAAAATCTGTACAACCAGAATATAATGGGTTTTCAGCATCACCATATAGACCCGCAACTGTCAGTTCTATCTCAATTTGTTCTGCTGCAATATCGCGAATCATTTCTTCAATTCCATCGGAGTTACCATCTTGCGAATCATCATCATCAGTGACATTCCATCCAATTTCACCATGCCAAATCCAAGGGCTGTAAATCGGATTAAAACCATGACAAATCATATGATCTTTTATCTCTCTACTTTTCAACTTCTTCATATTCAAACATTTCATGCATGGACAGAAAAAAATGTCACTACTTGGAACATTTCGTTTAGCAAATTCCAAAAAGGCATCAACACCTTCCTCACATTCATTGCTCATTCGATGTGTCGTAATCCAATTTTGACTCATTATTACCTTTAACAAATATCAAAATTATACATCTTTTTAAGATAAGACAAATATATGTTTATATGAAAAAAATCATAATTTGAATGTAAAACAATTTTGAAATATAAAACAAATCTATGCGTATTTAAAAAAATATGCTTGAATATGATTTTAAAAAGAAAATATAGTAAGATATAATAGTTTTAAATTCCATTGAATCAAAGAAAACCATGGGGCCTCCAATGGTTGATAGAAAATTGGAGAAAATAGAGTAAACCTGAGAATCAAATCAAATTTAAAATAAAAACTCAAATGGAGAAAATCACAATGCAAAGCCAATCATCATGGCATAATGGGGTCAGGATAACTACGCATATTTGAAAACCACGACATGGTCTCCCCCATAACCCATAATTTTCTCATAGTTGATGACTGGTCAAAATATATATAACCAAATAGAATCATATTGCAACACTAATATCCATGAAACAATACAATCATCATGTCATAATATCACAAACCACGATGCAATAGTCAATCTCAACTGACACTTATCCCCCACCCCCTTGGACATCCCCCCCACCCCCTGGACACTACCCTCACCCCCTTGGACACACCTTGGACACCACCACACCCTTGGACAGCCCCCACCCCTCCTGGACACCCCCACCCCTCCTGGACACCACCACCCACCTCCTACCCCCTTGGACAACCCCCTAGACACCACCCGAACCTCTGGACATCCCCCCCTCCCGAACAACCCCCAAACCCTCTGGACAGACCCCCACCCCCTTGGATAGCCCCCACCCCCTTAGACATCCCACCCCCTTGGACCCCCCCACACCCCTGGACTGCCCCCCCACCTCCATGGACTCCCTGGACACCCCCAACCCTCTGGACAACCCCCTGAACCCTCTGAATATCACCCCCACCTCATTGGACACCCCCTAGACACCACCACCCCTCTGGACAGCCCCCCACCCCTCTGGACAGCCCCCACCCCTCTAGACAGCACCCCACCCCTCCTGGACACCACCCCCACCCCCTACACCCTTGGACACCCCCCCTGGACAACCCCCAACCCTCTTGACAGCCCCCACCCCCCGGACAACCCCCCAAACCCTCTGGACATGCCCCCAACCCCTTGGACAGCCCCCGCCCCCTTTGACACCCCCACCCCCTTGGACCCCCCCACACCCTTGGACTTCCCCCCCCCCCACCTCCATGGACAACCTGGACACCCTGGACACCCCCAACCCTCTGGAAAACCCCCCAAACCCTCTAAACACCACCCCCACCCCCTTGGACACTCCCTGGACACCACCACCCCCTTGGACAGCCCCCACCCCTCTAGAATGCCCCCCCACCCCCTGGACATCCCCCACCCCTCTAGACAGCACCCCCACCCCTCCTGGACACCACCCCCACACCTACCCCCTTGGACACCCCCTGGACACCTACAACCCTCTGTAAAGCCCCCCACCCTTCGGAAAACCCCCCAAACCCTCTGATAGGCCCCCAACCCTTGGACAACCCCCCACCCACCCACCCCCTTGGACAGCCCCCACCCCCTTCGACACCCCCACCCCCTTGGACCCCCCACACCCCTGGACTGCCCCCCCCACCTCCATGGACACCCTGGACACCCCCAACCCTTTGGACAACCCCTAACCCCCTGGACAGCCACCAACCCTCTTGACAGCCCCCAGAACCATGAGATTTTAACCTCAAGATACTAGTTTTGGCATATCTATGGATTTTAACCTCAAGATACTAGTTTTGGTATCATGCCATTATTCAAAATGAGAACCATGAACTGTATCTCCTACTAGTCTAAAATTCTCTATTGTGAAATGAATCGGGTTTTAATAGCATATTAAGACTTATAATAGTCCACAAAAATAAGTGACGTAAATAGATTATGGAACTACAAATAGTGATACCCAAAATAGAAACAACCAAGGATCCAAAAAAAACATTCCACCATGAAAAACCATATATACTTATAAAATAAATCACACTGGTACATGGAATGGGTGTATCACAATGATTTACATATAAATTGTAGTAATATAGGTGAATGAGATCATTAGTTGTCAATGACAACAAAAATTACCATCAATGTTGGGCATCCGCGAAACAAAAACAAACAAAATAGAAGTAGGTGAGGCTTACGTGAATATTGCGAGTCGATCTAATAGATCTGGTTATAATAAATAAGATGATGATGGAAAAATGAGGTAAGAGGGTTTGAAATCAAAGAATCTTACCTAGTTTAAACAAAAAAATCGCAAAACGTAAATATAGACTATCCGAAAAAAACGAACGAAATAAAGTCGTGGTAGGCTTACCTGAGTGTTGCGAGTGGAGATGATAGATCCGAGGAGAGTAAAGATGTTAAATGATGATGGAAAAACGAGTTTAATGAAATGAGATCGAAGAGTCGATTAGGGTTTTCCGCGCGAGAGAGACGAGTTGCCGGTCTGTCGATCGAAAAATCATAAATGACAATCCACATGGCGTGTTAATTTTTTAAATGTTTTATAACATCGGTTATTTTATAACCGACGTTATAAACTATTTTTATTACATTTATAACGTCGGTTATTATAATAACCGACGTTATAAATGTATTAGATAACGCAGTTTTTTACGTCGGTTATTTTTTAACCGACGTAAAAAAAGCCACGTGTTGGTTTTTTAGGTCGGTTATATAATAACCGATGTAAAAAACAAATCATAACCGATGTAAAAACTGTTGGGTGTTGGTTTTTTACGTCGGTTATAATATAACAAACGTGAAAAATTCAGCAGGTTGGGTTTTTTACATCGGTTATTTGATAACCGACGTCAAAAAGCCCGCAGATGCCGCCTTTTTTACGTCGGTTATTTTATAACTGCCGTAAAAAATTCGTAGATACCGCATTTTTTAAGTCGGTTATCAAATAACCAATGTAAAAAATGCGGTGCTTTGTTTTTTTATGTCGGTTATAAAATAACCGACGTAAAAAACCACATATCACAGATTTTCACATTGGTTATATATAACCGACGTAAAAAATGGTGACGTTAAAAAGGTTTTCTGCACTATTGAAAGTTTCTCCATGGAAAAGTGTGATGCGTTTTGGTAAGAATGGAAAGTTGAGTCTGAGGTTCATTGGACCTTATGAAATCCTGGATAAAGTTGGAATAGTTGCGTACAGAGTGGCTTTACCCCCAAGTTTATCTCAGGTACACAATGTTTTTCATGTTTCAATGTTGAGAAAGTATATGCGAGATCCATCTCATGTTTTGAGCCCAGAGGTAGTTCAGTTGGAAGAGAATATCTCTTATGAGGAATAATCAGTCTAGATTCTTGACTGTAGAGAGAAAGTGTTACGGAATAAGGTAATTTTTCAGGAAAAGGTTTTGCGGAAAAACCATATGGTTGAAGATCCAATGTGGGAATATGAAAATGCTATGAGGGATAAATACCCCCACTTATTTTGATAAGTGAATAAAAATTGCGAGGATGCAATTTTCAAAAGGGGGAAGGATGTAACATACCAGGTAAATGAAGAATAAGATATTTTTATATTTATCAATATTTGTGAATTAAATATTAATTTTACTTTAAAAGGGTTACCATGTTCGATGGCGTACCCGATACGCAACAATGAGTTTCTTTGAAATCCTACGCTGCACACTAATAATATAATAATATTATTTTAAATGATAGCTAACGCCTAGCCGTTGTATTGGCAGAACTAAATAAAATATGATTATACATGTTTGTTAAATGGTTTTACATTTATCCAATAAAATTTAGAGGCTTAAAATATGAATGAATCTAAGCATAAATACTATAATATTCTTTAAAAGGTCGATTTACCACATTTTGATGGCGAACCCTATTTAAATATAGTATTGGTCATTTTTATATGTTTTATTTGACAAAATAAAATTATTCTTTATAATCGGGACATCAAAATTTATTTTGGATGAAATTTTGGTATTTTTCTGATAAAATACATTTTTAATGAATATTGAAAAATACTGTATTTTAATTCAAAAGTGTCTTTTAATCTAATTTATTTATATGGTTAGATAATCTTTTTAATTGGTTTTAAAATGTAATTAGAATATATTTTTACTGTTTAATCTAATGTTGGTCATTAGAATTAATTTCATTTTAAAATTGGACATAAACAAGTATCAATCTTTTGATAGTTATTATTTCTTAAAAACACGCTATTTATTTTAACAGCGGGAATTAATTCTAAATTAATTTCTTCCACTTCTGTGTTTTGAATTTGAAAAAATGGATTTCATATTTGGAATCAGTAGGTCCAAATTGTGTAAATAGGTAACTTTTATTTTTAGACATTTTAAATATTTACTTCAGTTAATATTTTATTTACCATGATTAAAAGGTAAAAATAATAAATAAGGGTAAAATATAATATTATAATAATATTAAATTACCCTAAAAAGTATTCTAATACTATTATCTAATACATAGCCGACCATGAGAATCCTTGGGTTGAATTTAGGACCCCATGGATCCACATGGGAGTAATAATGACATTTTATATTAATTAATTTAAAGTAAAGACAAAAATGACATAAACAAATATTTTTTAGTAAATAAATTTTAACATGGGGTTATATAAGTTATCTTTTCAACTATAAATATTATTTAGAAAACTAACAAGATTTCCTACATCATGGTATTTTTTTTATAATTTTTGGACATAAAATAAATTAAATTATTTATGACACAATAATGATGAAATATTTACCTCATTAATAAATGATTTAAATAAATAAGATTATAAGTATTAAAATAATATCCAAAACCTGTCCAATTATTATTGGATTATTTTATTTCGACCATTATTCATCTTAACTTTGATATTAATGAATAGTTGACCTTTTGAAACCGAAGATGTAGTTATAATAAAATAATTGTTTCAAACTTTCCTAAAGAGTCCCTCATCTCACTTATAAAAGCCCTCACTTCTAACCAATTCCTCACACATATCAAGCCTTTTGGTTCGTCCAAACACTACTCAATTAAGCTCCCTACATCTCTATCTTCATCCTAGAAGCCTTTCCTTAGGTAGAAAGCACTTCAAGAAACCCTTTTGGTTCAATCCAAAGGGAGTTACCCGATTTAAAGGTAACATCTTCTTTTACGTTCTTTTGTTTTATTTTACTTCTCCAACCCCCTAAACTCTTTTTATTCCTTTATTTTGTAATAACACCAGTATCCTCAATATAATAGGATGTTGTTATGAGACTAATTCGAACTAAACTTACACACACCTCCATCTAATGGGTAAAGAACATAATATTTCTATGGATGACAAACTAACGCCTCACGAAACGATGATTGTTCAATTATCTCCTACCACCTCTCACGGTGACCATTATGATGGAACTGTATTTATATATGATATATATAATGTTTATGTTTTCCTTATGCCTCTGTATTTTCCATTTATAGCATACCTTTATGGTTTCCATAATGGGTAAAGGCGATAATTTCATTTTAGGAAGTGCGGACTACCGCCCCCTCAAAGTGATATGACTTGTTAATACCTTATGTGGGATGGATAAAAGATGGAGTTAATGATGTTATTTAAGATATTATACTGGAATTATAATATATATATGTATCATTATGTTTTCATTCCATCAAAATACGAAATGGAAATGAAGGTAGCATTCATGCGTATGTACGACTTAACGTCTCCATGAACGGTGCATTTCATTTCTTACCTCCAAATGTTATGTACTAATATAAATACATGTATATACTAGATAAATATGATATATATGATATTTATATCATTAATATCATTCTGAAGATAATAGATATTTGACCACATGGACAACTAGTAATTATAAGGTGTTCATTTTTACTTAAGTACCAAATATCAACGGGAATGCCTAGCCAAACAACCATGTGAAGGAGGAGAGATGATTTCACGATGAAGATGCTGGGGAAGAGAAGTTCCAAGTAGTTAGTTTGGGTTGTATGTAATGTTTGAAGCCTATAGGAAAATGAATTCCTTTATGGCCTATGGGCCATGTAATACTTACACTTACGGGCCTTGTAAGGATTCCACCTCACCCCTTGAAAGGTGGATTATCAAAAATCAATAAAAAATGAAGGCCTTCGGGCCATTGGAGGAAGTACCAAATATCGACGAAACAACCATTAATAACATAAATGATTACATAATGTTTATAACATGGTAATAAGTTATATAAAAGGAATAATAAACTTGAAAAATGTTCTTAAGAAAGTAGAAATTGACTTTAGTTTATTATTCAGGAGATTAAAGAACGATCGAGTCAAGTCGGACACGAGGTAAGGGACTTCGTCTCAATCTCCTTTCATTTGAGGCATATGTTGTTTTATTCTCAACTTTCTTTTATATGGTGTATAAATACCTTTGACTTTTAATTTCATTCATATGGAATCTTTTCCTACGAGGCGTTTTACTAAACTACAAAAAAAGAATGTTTCTTTTTAAAGTAAGCGGTGACAACGACCTTTTCCACTGCCGTGAGTATTATTTGTTCTTTGGCTTCTTTAACAAGCCGAAATGTTTTTAAAATGAAAATAAATACCATATAATATTTTATGTATTTTTGTATTGAATATGGTTTTGATAATGGATTTGTTATGTCAAATGATATATTGTGATTAGAATTTTATCTTTCCTTTATGTTTATTTTATGTGTTATGAATATGTTATGCTTCTTGGGAATTGTTTACATATATGGGTGGTTCCGTGATAAACCTAGGGCGGGTGAGCCCAAGATAACTCTCCAATGCATTGGGTAACGTGACGGAGGTAAACATGAATGTTTCTCATAAGATATTTATTGAATATACTGTGATGGGAATTCCAAATATAACTCCCTATGTAGCTGTGATAATTAAAATGTAAGTATGATATGAATGCCACAAGTAACCTTTATGATTTATGTTTTCTATGTGTTAATCATAAATCTCATGATTTCATGAGGTATGTTAAAGAGCTTATGTTATGTATGTAATGAGGAACTAATGTTTTCACTCTTTGTTTTATAACCCTTACTAAGCTTTTATGCTCATTCCAAGTTTTGAAATGTTTTTCACAGGGTTTAAAGATGAATAGGGTCTAGGATGAGATCAAGAAAAAGTCATGTTGTCTAAAACATGGAACTAGACATGACTCTTTTTTAAGAGTTTTTATTTAGGAAACTGAGTAGAAGTGTCTACTTTGTAATATTTTGAGATGTAATAGTTATGTACTAATTTTCTAAATCTATAAACCTGAAAGTATCCTCAATGTGAATTATTCATTTAATTCAAGATTATGTAATGTTTTAAGGCCGGGTCCTTATAAGTCCATGAGATTTTGGTAATAAGTGAATTAAACTAGATTTTAGTTCGAAGTTTGGTGCTTCGCCTTGTAATTGAATATATATAGGTTGGATATCAACATCATGTGAAGTGAGTTCTTTTAGTGTTCAATTACTTTTTTCTATGTTATACACATTAATTTCAGTTTCTATTTTAGTTCCAGAAGAATAGTGGTCAAGAAGATTCTCAAGGTGTGACATATCTTCCTTCAAAGGATTGTCCCATGTGTCTCGGTGTCATTAACGTTGGATACTATTTGGTTCGGGGTTGAAAAGATGTTGATCTCCCAGAGTAGAACACGTCATGCACATAACCTACATAGGAAATAAATTAGGGATCAAAAAGATAAGTAAAGTTATAAGATAAAACAAAACAAATATGCACAAAATTCACAAATATTTTATAAAAAATGAACCAAAGCACTCCCCGACAATGATGTCAAAATTTTTCTGCGTTGTCGTGACACATCAAATTGATTAAGTTTTTAATGATGATTTATAGAAAAAGGTGGATCCTAGGTTATCTCTTAAGTAGAATTGGAGGTTTAAAGTGTGTATCTTTAGTAAAATGGGCTAAAAGAGAGGGTGATTTTGAATACTATTTAAAAAAAATAGAATAACTTAATTTAAAGAGTTTAATTGTTGAAAAACAAGTAGATTTTGAAAAATAAATGATAAGTATGTGATCATTTCTAAGTTACTACACCACTTGAAAAATTCATTGTTCTTAATTGATTACTAGGTTTTGGTGTAATCCTTTGGTTGAGGGTTACCAAAGATCTTGGGTACACACAATACTCTAAAACAATGCACATATGACTAAACCTTGTCATAAAGATCATGTAGTCAAGTTACAACCTATTATCATGCTTAAAGGTTTGTCAAGAAACACTAAAATCTCAAATGTTTGGGAAATAAGATGATTCTTATATTTTCCAATCGAAACAACACAAGCCGCACACTTAAAATTACACACCGATTGGTTATGAGATAAAAAGTGTTTCAATTAAATGAATCAAAACAAGTTAAGATACATCTAAAAGAACAATTCAAAACCAAAATATACACCAAACCAGTAGATAATTATCTGCCAAAACTCCATCTTCAAGTGTGTAGCTCCCTCGTAATGATCACCCACCATTTAGTCCGTCACCAAGAAAAGGATGAGGCTTATGTAGAAATTCAACTTCATTTCATCTCTCCTTATGAGGATAGGGAGATCCAAAACCTCCAAATGGATTAGAGGACTCCTTTGAGACTCCAAAATAACACCACCTTTCATCCTGGTCAAACTTACGAATGAGGTACCCAATGTTCCACTTTATAGGCATAGTAGAAGGTGGTTTTGGGAACCCAGATTTCATAACACCACTTTAACCATGGTTTTCGGCTTCCATATAGTCTTATATCACTTTTTAAAAAACCAAAAACTTGTTTCCCCACCTCTTGAATATCTCCAAAAAAAATTTGGTATCATTTAGAGGCCTACAACTTGAGATATGGTTCAATTATAGAAGTGACCTTGAGATTGTGAACAATGAATACTATTTCCAATGATGGATCATTTTGGGTCTCAAAATGGATGAATTGGTCTTGATGGTCTTATAGAGAAATGTATCCTATACTACTGTTCATTTGAACACCAATTTTCAGCTTAAATGAATGCACAAATTAATAGAGGTGTGCATTTGAGTCTACACGTGTGCTTGAGTTCCTGTATAGGTCCGCTTTTCTTGAGTTCTATCATGAGCTCTCCAAATCACCTCCACCTACAATGAAATAACCAAAAAAGTGAAATTACCATTTTTAATAGTGATAAATACAAAATAATTGAATAAAAAGTGAAGTGCAATTCGTTATTAAATTTTCAATTTTCAACATCAAACCAGTTTAATATAGTGTTGTAAGGGTGAAATAAAACAATGAATCACAATGCGATCTGGCATGTCCAACTCATCTTTTTGTCACGATTGATGATTAATCTGATATTTACACAATGATAAATGCAATGATTAATGAAATTGAATCAAATAATATAGACAATAGAAAAACGTTAGAAAAAAATGCAGAATCATCAAACATTATTTATAATTAATTTAAGCAATTAAAGAATTAGATTGCGAGAAATTATTTCTTCATTGATGGATATATCAACTTATCTATGTCGTATTATCATTATGTTTTAGGAATTGCTGGATTTGGTGCCCTAGAACTAACTTCTATTGTACTTTATGATACACATATATTCATTGGATGAATATTAATAAACTCTTTATCACATCACAATTGTTCTTATGCATGACATTGTATGTGATAATGTCTTAAAAGTAGCTATCGCACTAAAAGGTCATAGTGGATCCCTACTATGATGAGAAACCAAAAGTGCCATGATACTATTCTTGAACATATGTTCTGTATCCGGATGATATCATTTGAAGGGACACAAATGATACACGCGATTAGGGGTGGAGACTCATAGGATTTTGAGGCACCTTATCATGGTGTACACCCTTGGTAATGTCTATAAGGATATTATGAGAATGAGACTCGTCAGTAGGAAATCCATATTTATAAGTGTCATTGGGTGTTCCTATCTGCGGACGTGTGTATTGGTCCTTAGACTTTAAGATTATTATTAATGGGTATTATGACTCACAAACTTAGATGTATTGGTGAAAAACATGATGACATATATTCACAGCGAGGTAGGACACGTTGGATGCGTCATGAGTAATACTACATTAATGAATAATGCGAGAAATGATTTGTCCCTTCTGTTCCATAAAAGAAGTTGATATCTCAGCTCTTTTGATGGAAATGATATAGCCTAAATAAATCCATGACCATGGTGTTCTATAGGCAAGTTCAATTTCCAGGAAGTCAAAGAATGAGAAATCGAGCACATGGGTTGATGACATTTGCATGCAACCCGCTTGATTGGAGATATTGAGAAAAAAAGATTATATTACATGATAAGAATTCATATGCGGTGAAATGTTGTTGCAACATTAACTTATTTCTCTATGAGTGCCTTGATGTGTTTCTAGACACTAACCTTGGACTTTAGGCAGGTTCGCCTAATGCCACTGAAAAAGAGGCCTAGAGGGTACACACTGAGTGTATCCAGAATCTTAGTTAAATAATTTATTATTTAACAAGATTAATAAATATTAATTTCGGTTGTGGTTTAATAATTATTCATGTATTCCTGATCACATTTATTTTGTCGCTAGTTATTCGAGAGAATATATTACAGATGAAATATTTATTTATCGATGAATAATGAAGTTATATTTATTTAATAAATAAAGGCTCGATAAATATTAAGGAGGATGAGCGGACTGAGTTTAAGGGTCCAATGAGAAATAATATTAAATATTATTTGATTAAATAATATTTAAATATAACTTGCAAGTTAAGCACATGTCATGGAAATAATGGTATTGCCGTTATTATTTGACATGAGGGTTTCACATGGAATAATAAATTAAGTAACTACACTTGTGCCAATTATTTATTATTACCTAATGAATTGAATTCCCGGTTATGTTATTATTTTATCATTTACCCTAGGGTAAGAAAAAACTAGCGACAGTGGTTGTACACAACATTTTGGAGAAATATCTCAAGGCTCGAGAGCTCTCTTTTCTCCAAGAACATTATCAAGAATGAGAGCGGACATCCTCCACCAGATTAGAGAATGCTTTGGAAGCGTCTCTCAAGGTGATCGAAGGTGGACGACACAAGCGCAATGATCTTTTATGATATCACCCGGAGACTCCTTCGGCGACGTCTAGAGATTCGTAGAGTACATGTGGATCACCGTTAGAGGAGATATACTCTTGATCTCTACAATACAACGAAGGCACACCATAAATATATGGTCCGACACATCAACGAAGAAAGAAATCCTTGGAGGTATTTATTTAATTTAATTAAATTAATTTTAAACAAAATATGTCAATCCTCTCTCTGAGTTCTGAGATAAATTCTTCCTTATCTAAAACTTTGATTTAATTCTGTGGATACTGGCATTTATCATCGTATTTATCCTAGAATGATCATCGATTACACCAAAATAAAAGTTGGGCATCGCCCATCCTGCGCTTCCACTGCGTTCGAAATCTACAAGTGGTATCAAAGTGGACATATTTTTTTTATAATTATTTAAATAATTCTACTACTGGAAATGGAGGTTTTCCTAATGGTTTTATGCCAACGGTTTGAACAAAACGTTGGTATACTGGTTTTGGAGCAACCTTTACTAATAGTTTGTTAAAACCATTGGTATTCTGATTTTAGAATGAATATTTACCAAAGGTTTACTCAAATCGTTGGGAAATATTATATTTCTAAAATGTATACCAACGGTTTTAAAAAAATGTTGGTAAATAATAGATTTCCCAACGGTTTTAAAAAACCTTTGGGAAAGGTTTCCCCCAAATACACAGCAGCTCCAGCTCCCTCATCCGTGCGATTGCAACCCTAATATGAACCTCTCCCAAATCTCTCTGTTTACCCTAGGCTTCAAAACTCCTTCCACCCAATAGATCCATCTTCAATCAAGCAATTTTTTACTTCTACACTTCAAATTAGTAAGTGGTACCTTAGTTTTAATGTTTTGCACCTATTTTTTTTGTTTTTTTTTGATTTGGCCTAAACCAGAGTTCCGTGCGGTCTGTGGCATGGTATACCGAACACTTTGATTTGTTTTTTGTTTTTGTTCTACACTTCAAGTGTCATTATTGTGTGAATCAATTTTATTTGAAGCCTTCATATCCACTCCTTCTGTGTAGAGTTCATGAACCATATGAACTAATGGGTGCTGGTGAGATGTATCCCAACTCAAAGATGGTAAAAGGTTTGTTTATTCATATGGTCTCGAGGTGGGTAATGGATATAAGGTTGGTCCATGTGAAGGGATTAGAGACGGTTGGGGTAGTGGTGTAGGTGGTTTTCCATTTTTTAGTGGGGTGATATGATAGTTTCTATGGACTTTAGTTTAGTTGAAAATTGGATTTTGATTTTGTATTTATAGTTTTTGTCCAAGGAATAATGAGAAGGGTAGTGATATTGAGGATGAATTGGCTGTTGGTTGGGTGATGAATTGGAATTGTGATATTGGTTGGATTGAGTATAGGTAATTTTCAAGGTATTATATGGGTATTACCTCACCTGAACACCCCCACCCCACTCCCCTGGACACCCCCATTGGACAACCCCCACCCCTGCACACCCCACCCCCATTGGACAGCCCCCACCCCCTGGACACCCCCACCCCCTTAGACACCCCCCCTGGACATCCCCTTGGACACCCCCCTGGACACCCCTCACCCCCCATGGACATCCCCCTCCCACCCACCCCCCTAGACACCCCCACCCCCTGGATGTAACATCCCAAGTAAGTAATGAATAATAGATATTTTATCTATGTCTATTAATGAATTAGATAGTGTTTTAGAGGCTTAAAATGAAAATAAATCCAATCTTAAGCATGGAATACACTAATATTTTTAAAATATTGTTTTACTGCCTTTGATGGAAAAACATTTTTGAATCTATCTTTTGACAATTTTATAAAGTATGTTTGTCAAAATAAACTTATTATTTATGATTGGGACATCAAAATTTACTTTGTGTGAATTTTTGGTATTTTTCTGACAATGTTCATTTTTTAATGAATAGTGAAAAATACTGCATTTTACATCAAAACTGCTTTTTAATCTAATTTATTTATATGATTAGATTATCTTTTGAATTGGTTTTGAAGTGAAATTAGAATATATTTTTACCATTTAATCCAATGGTGGTCATTTGAATCAATTTAACTTTGAAATTGGACTTAAACTGGTGTCAATCTTTTGATACTTATTGTTTCATAAAAACACGCTATTTGTCATAACAGCGGAAATTATTTATTAAATTAATTAATGTGACTTATATGTTTTGAATTTTGTAAAATAGACTTCATTTTTGAATTCGGAATATCAAATATAGCTTAGGGTTAATTTTTGGTAATTTTCTGAAAAATTTCAATTTTTGATGAATAGTGAAACCACTAAGTGATACTTATAAAAACTGATTTTTTTTTCGTTTAAATGAAACTTTGCCACTTTTGTGTTTTGAATTTTAAAAATCCGACATACATGGTTGTCATTAAGAAGTAAAATGTGGTTCAATGAGATTATAATAATTTTTTGGTGAATAGTAACTTATTAAGTTTTTAATCGCGATTAGAGGTAATTAGTGTAGTTTAAGGTAAGAATAATGTTTTAATAAAATGAAATGACCTAGAAACATGTCCTACCCTTATTGGTTGTGTCATGGAAGACCAACACAATCCATGGGTCAACTTGGGGACCCCATGGAGCCACTTTGGTTGGGAAATGACATAAATAACTTTTTATTTAATGTTAAAGTAAAAATGACACAAACATGAGTTATGTTACTAAAAGAATTTTTATATGGGGTTATACAAGTCAGATTTTTGACTATAAATATTCCTTGGAAAGATAAAAATATTTACTACATCATAGTATTTTTTTTATAATTTTTTGACATTAAATAAATAAATGTAGTTATGACATCATGATGATGCAGCGATGACCTCATTATTTAACGATTTAAATAAAATGGAAAGATAATGTAATATCTAAGACCTACACATGGCCAAAACCAATTGGATGAGTGGATTTAGAACCCTTATCACCTTATCATCGAATTATGTCAATGTGGGACCTTTTGAATCCGAAACTCATTTTAAAATAAAGTAACTTATCTTTACTTTCCAAGAGTGCCCCTCCTCTCCTCTTATAAAAGGCCCCCACCCCTACCTCCTTACCCACACTTCCAAAGCCTTTGGCTTGGCCAACCTCTGCTCATTTTGTCTCTCCACTTCCCTCTATTACTCCTTGAAGCCTCACTTTGGGCAGAAGTCTTCCCAAGGAATCCTTTGATCTCAAACCAAAGGAAGTTACCCGATTTTAAGGTAATGTCTTCTTTTGAGTCCTTTTGTTTTATTTTGCTTCTCCAACCCCCTAAACTCTTTTTATTCTCTTATTTTGTAACAACTCCAGTATCCTCAATATACTAGGATGTTTTTATAATAAGGATTCAAGCTACACTTACACACACCTACATCTAATGGTTAAAGAACATACGATTTCCGTGGATGGTGAATTTATGCCTCCCGAAATGATGATTGTTCAACATTCCTTTAATACCTTCAAAGGTGGCCATTAAGATGACACTATATTTATATATGATATATAATATGTTTATGTTTTCCTTAAGCTTCTATATTTTTCTTTTTGGTCATACCTTTATGGTTTCCATTATGGGTAAACGCGATATCTTCATTTAAGGAAGTGCGGACTACCGCCCCCTCAAAGTGATTTGATTCGTTAAATACCATATGTGGGACGTATAAAGGATGGAACTATGATGTTATATATGATATTATACTGGAATTATAATATACCTTTATATCATTATGATTCCATTCTATAAAATACGAAATAGAAATGAAAGTAGCGTTCATGCGTACGTACGGATTACCGTCTCCATGAATGGTGCATTTCATTTCTTACCTCTAAATGATTATGTAATATTATAAATGCATGCATGTACTGGATATATATGACATATATGATATCTACATCATGAATACCATTCTGGATATAATGGATACATGAACAACTTGTAATTATAAAGAGATTATTTTTGACTCAAGTACCAATGATTGTTAAAACGACCGTTATTAACTTAAATAATTACATAGTGTTCATGACATGGTAATAAGTGATATAAAAGGAATAATGAACTTGAAAAAGGTTCTTAAACAAGTAGAAATTAACTCATTTTTATTATTCAGGAGATTAAAGAACGACCGAGTCAAGTCGGACCCGAGGTATGGGACTTTGTCTCAATCTCCTTTCATTGAGACATATTTTGTTTTATACACAACCTTCTTTTATACGGTGTATAAACCCCTTTTACTTTTACGTTTATCCAAAAGGAATCTTTTTTATACGAATCGTTTTACAAAATGACAAAAGGGAATGTTTTTGTCGTACGTATGCGGCGACAACGACTTCTCCACCGCCGTGACCATTATTTAAGTTTCGACTTCCTCTACAAGCCATACCTTATTTTTAAAAGAAAAATAATTACCATGTTTTAATTTTCTTTTATTTTGGTATCGAAAATGGTTTTCATAATGTTTTTATATCAATGTGTTGTATTGATATCTTGTGATTGAAAGGTGGGAATGTTATGTTTCCTTTATGCATGTTTTATGTGATATGATTATGTTGAGGTTCTTGGGAATTATTATGAAGACGGGTGGTTCCGTGATAAACTAAGGGCTGGTGAGCCCGATATAGCTCTCCAATGCATTGAGT
This sequence comes from Viscum album, assembly GCA_963277665.1. Lineage (NCBI taxonomy): Eukaryota > Viridiplantae > Streptophyta > Magnoliopsida > Santalales > Viscaceae > Viscum > Viscum album. Next base: position 1,721,951,305 of record OY728137.1, read on the forward strand.
AACGCGAAGGAGTGAAACGTTAAGGTTTCTCCGAAGAGATTTAGGGAATATACTGTGATGGGTATTCCAAACGTAACCAAGAGGGTTACTCCCTATGTAAGAATGTTATGAATGCCTCAAGTTACCTTTATGTCTTATGATTTCTATGATTTACTCATGATTTGATGAGGTATATTAAAGTGCTTATGTTTTATGGGTAAAATATGATTTCATTCTTATGTATATATGTACCCATGTTTCCTTTCCATGTTTTTATAACCCATACTGAGCTTTTTATGCTCATCCCAAGTTTTTTTGAAATGATTTTCACAGGTCAAGGGAAAGGTACATGATATGATGATAGTGTCAAGGAAGTGTCAAGAAAGATTCTATGTTTTACCTTAAATATGTTTCCATTGATGGGAATGAAGAATACTATCTTTATGTAACCACTTTGTTTATATGTGGAATGTAATGCAAGTTTTATGATCTAATTCCCTAAAACTCTAAACCCGAAAAGATCCTCAATGTGTAATCTTGTAATAACTCAAGATTAAGTAAGGTTTAAGGCAGGGGCCTTATAGTTGGTATCAGAGGTCGGTTTAGATAACTTTAGGAGTTAGAATTATATTAAATGATTATTCAATTTTTTTTTGAAATGATATAGCATTTGAAGATTACCATGTTGCTTCATCTAAGACATGTTTTTTCAGAATGGTTTTCCGCAGAGGGAACAGGGAAGCAGTGCTAGGAAGACATACAAAAGGAAATAACCTTCCGAATCAGCATCCCGAGATGGTCGGAATTGGAACTGAACAGTTTGTTGCAGTGATGGCACAGTTGACTCAGGCTATAAATGGTGGTGGTATCCATGCACGAGATCAGCCAGATCAACCGTAGAGGAACATGTCAGTGGTGGAACATTTCAAGAGGCAACATCCCCCATCATTCAGAGGATCATCTGACCCTGTGATAGCTGAAGGGTGGATTAAAGCACTGGAGAAGATTTTCGATGTCATGGGGTGTTCAGACAATCAAAAGGTTAGTCTTACTATTTATCGTTTGGAGGGTGAAGCAGATCAGTGGTGGTCGATGGTTAAAAATATTACGGACGCTGATGAGATTGGTGCTCACGACTGGGATGAATTCAAAGGTATGTTTCTTGAGAAGTATTTTCCTAAGGCTGTTCGACTTAGGATGGAAAAGCAATTCTTGGAATTGAGGCAAGAGGAAGACTCAGTGGCTACCTATGAAGAAAGGTTCACTCGATTGACAAGGTATGCTCCAAATTTTATCCGAGACCTTGATAGTAAAATCAATCGTTTTTACTAAGGATTAAAGCCAAAATATCGAAGGGAATTAGCTTCTCGTGAGTTTAAAAGTTATGAAAATCTTGTTCGATGTGCTGAGAAGGTGGAAATGGAGTTTGCCGATGACCAAGTGTTCTATAACAACCAACAGAAGAAGAGACTGAGGTGGTAGGAGAAATGTAAGAATTCTTCAAAAAATTCTGATGGTAAGAAAACTAAGTTTCCAGTTTGTGATAAATGTGGCAAAAGGCATGCTGGGGAATGTCTTCTGAATTCTGGAAAGTGCTACCGATGTGGTAAGATGGGACATAAGGCTCGTGATTGTACTGAAAAGGATCAAGGTAAAGGTAAGACCAAATTTGATTTACGGTTAGTGAAATGTTATAAGTGCAATGAGATGGGTCACTATGCAAATGAGTGTCCGACAAAGAGCTTGAATGATGGAAATCAGTTATACTACAAGCAGAAAGGGGTGGTGAAATCTTTTGCAACTACTTCAGCAGACGTCGGGCCATCAAATGAAGTTGTATCAGGTACTTTGTTTGTTTTTTCAGATTATGCCAGTGTGTTGTTTGATTCGGGGTCTACATATTCTTTCATCTCTGAAAAATTTTGTAGTAAAATGGGAATACCATCTCAATAAGTGACTCCTGAACTTGTGGTAAAAACACCTGGGGGAAATGTTGAGGCAAAAAGAATTTATAAGAATCTTCCTATCCTTATCTGTGGAAAGAACCTACTTGCAAACCTTATTGTTCTACCTCTAGTAGAGTTTGATGTTATCCTGGGTATAGATTGGCTCTCTATTTACCATGCTAAGATTGATTGTAGAGCTAAAGAAGTTTCTTTTCAGAAAGACTTTCAGTTTGTGTACAGGAATGAACCCTTACAGTTGATAACTTATCAAGAGGCCGAGAAACTTGTAAAAGATGGAAATGAATGTTACCTTGCACACATCATTGAAAATAAAGGAACTGTTCAGATTAATGATGTGCCAGTGGTAAATGAGTATCCTGATGTTTTTCCTGATGAGTTTCCTGGAATAATACCAGATCAGGAAGTTGAGTTTACTATTGACTTAGTTCCTGATGCTAATCCAATTTCAAAACCTCCTTATCGAATGGCTCAAATTGAACTTTTAGAGTTGAAGGAGCAATTGCAAGATTTATTAGAGAAAGGTTTCATTCGACCTAGCACATCACCATGGGGTGCTCCTGTTTTATTTGTTAAAAAGAAAGATGGTTCTATGAGACTTTTCATTGATTATAGGGCCTTGAATAATATCACTGTTAAGAACAAATATCCTTTGCCTCATATCGATGATTTGTTTTATCAGCTCCAGGGAGCTCAGTTTTTTTAAAGATTGACTTGAGATCGGGGTACCATCAGCTGAAGGTAAAGGAGGCAGATATTCCGAAGACCGCGTTCCGTATGAGATATGGCCATTATGAATTTGTAGTAATGCCTTTTGGGCTAACCAATGCACCTGCTGTATTCATGGAATTAATGAATAGAATTTTCCATGAGTTCTTGGATAAGTTTGTGGTGGTTTTCATTGATGATATTTTGGTGTTTTCTAAAAGTAAAGAGGAGCATGAAAGACATTTAAGGGTTATCTTGCAAACCTTAAAAGAAAAGAAACTGTATGGAAAATTCAGCAAGTGTGAGTTTTGGTTGCAACAAATTTCTTTCCTTGGTCATATTGTTTCTAAAGATGGAATAACTGTTGATCCTGCAAAAACAAAAGTTGTGAAAGACTGGCCAAGACCCACAAATGTAACTGAGATTCTTAGCTTCCTTGGTTTGGAAGGATATTACCGAAGGTTTGTTAGAAATTTTTCACGATTATCTAGTCCAATGACTAAGCTAACTCGGAAGGGTGTTAAGTTTATCTGGACAAAAGAATGTGATGATTGTTTTCAGGAATTGAAAAGAAGATTGGTGAATGCTCCAGTTTTGGCACTACCTTCCAGGAATGGTGAGTTTGTTATATACAGTGATGCTTCATTGAAAGGACTTGGTTGCGTCCTAATGCAGAATGATCAGGTAATTGCTTATGCTTTACGATAGTTGAAAACTCATGAGGTAAATTACCCTACACATGATTTGGAATTAGCTGCTATTGTTTTTGCTTTAAAAATTTGGAGGCATCATTTGTATGGAGTAAAGTGTGAAATATATACCGATCACAAAAGTTTAAAGTATATATTCACTCAGAAAGAGTTAAACATGAGACAGAAGAGATGGCTGGAATTAATCAAGGATTATGATTGTACAATTCATTACCATCTGGGAAAATCAAATAAAGTGGCTAATGCTTTGAGTCGAAAAAGTAATGCTTCATTAGCAATGTTGCGTTTGGAACATGATCCTTTGGTTAAGGATTTGATGAACTTTGGCATAGAAGTTGTGGGTGTAGGAATTTCTTATGTTTTTTTTCAGGTATCAGTGAGATCATCTCTATAAGATAGAATCAAGCAAGCACAGAAGCAAGACAGTGAGTTGCAGAAAAAGGTAGAGCTGGTTCAGAAAGGCAAGTTTCCTGAATTAAACATTGATAATGATTGTGTTTTGAGATTTGGGAAGAGATTGTGTGTGCCTTGTGATTCACAGTTGAAGAGAGAGTTGTTATGTAAAGCTCATAGTTCTCCGTTTTCAGTTCATCCAGGCAGTACTAAGATGTATAGAGATCCGTGAGAGTATTACTGGTGGGATGGAATGAAAAGAGATATTGCTGATTTTACTGTGAAGTGTTTGACATGTCAACAGGTTAAATCAGAGCGGCAGTTACCGAAAGGGATGCTTCAGCCTTTACCAGTTCCAGAGTGGAAATGGGAGAATATATCCATGGACTTTGTTGTGGGATTACCGAAGACATCTCGAGGTAATAATGCAATCTGGGTTATTGTTGATCGCTTGACCAAATCTGCTTATTTTCTTGCTATACGAGATACTTTCTCTCTTGATCAACTTTCCCGTTTGTATCTTAAAGAGATAGTCAGGTTACATGGAGTTCCTCTCTCTATTGTATCGGATCGTGATCCCAGGTTTACTTCTAACTTTTGGAAAGGCCTTCAGAAGTCGTTGGGTACTGAATTACATTTTTGTACAACTTTTCATCCTCAATCAGATGGGCAGTCAGAACGAAAAATTCAGACATTGGAGGATATTCTATGTTCTTGCTCTATGGATTATCAGGTAAGTTGGGACCAACATCTTTCTTTGGTTGAATTTTCATATAATAACAGTTTTCATTCCAGTATACAGATGACACCATTTCAGGCATTATATGGGAAGCGGTGTCGAACTCCAGCTTTCTGGGATGAAGTGGGTGAAAGGAAGTTGATGAGACTAGAATTGGTAGAAGAGATGGCAGAAAAAGTTCAGCTGATTCAGAAGCACATGAGAACATCTCAGAGCAGGCAGAAGAGTTATACGAATAACCGAAGGAAGGATCTATCTTTCAAGGTAGGTGATCATGTTTTTCTCAAGGTTTCTCCTTGGAAAAGTGTGATAAGATTTGGTAAGAAAGGAAAGCTGAGTCCAAGGTTCATTGGACCATATGAAATTCTGGAGAGAGTTGGATCAGTTGCTTACCGAGTGGATTTACCTCCGAGTTTATCTCAGGTACACAATGTTTTTCACGTTTCGATGTTGAGAAAGTACATGCCAGATCCATCTCATGTTTCGAGTCCAGAGGTAGTTCAGCTGGAAGAGAACCTATCTTATGAGGAACAACCGGTCCAGATTCTTGACCACAGGGAGCAAGTGTTACGGAATAAGGTGATTCACCAGGTAAAGGTTTTGTGGAAAAACCACATGATTGAAGAGGCAACATGGGAATCTGAAAATGAAATGAGGGATAAGTACCCCCATTTATTCGATAAGTAAATAAATTGCGGGGATGCAATTTTCTAAAGGGGGGAAGGATGTAACATCCCAAGTAAGTAATGAATAATAGATATTTTATCTATGTCTATTAATGAATTAGATAGTGTTTTAGAGGCTTAAAATGAAAATAAATCCAATCTTAAGCATGGATACACTAATATTTTTAAAAGATTGTTTTACTTCCTTTGATGGAAAAACATTTTTGAATCTATCTTTTGACAATTTTATAAACTATGTTTGTCAAAATAAACTTATTCTTTATTATTGGGACATCAAAATTTACTTTGTGTGAATTTTTGGTATTTTTCTGACAATGTTCATTTTTTAATGAATAGTGAAAATACTGCATTTTACATCAAAACTGCTTTTTAATCTAATTTATTTATATGATTAGATTATCTTTTGAATTGGTTTTGAAGTGAAATTAGAATATATTTTTACCATTTAATCCAATGGTGGTCATTGGAATCAATTTCACTTTGAAATTGGACTTAAACTGGGTGTCAATCTTTTGATACTTATTGTTTCATAAAAACACGCTATTTGTCATAACAACGGGAATTATTTATTAAATTAATTAATGTGACTTATATGTTTTGAATTTTGTAAAATAGAATTCATTTTTGAATTCGGAATATCAAATATAGCTTAGGGTGAATTTTTGGTAATTTTTCTGAAAAACTTCAATTTTTGATGAATAGTGAAATCACTAAGTGGTACTTATAAAAACTGATTTTTTTCGTTTAAATAAAACTTTGCCACTTTTGTGTTTTGAATTTCAAAAATCCGACATACATGGTTGTCATTAAGAAGTAAAATGTGGTTCAATGAGATTATAATAATTTTTTGGTGAATAGTAACTTATTAAGTTTTTAATCGCGATTAGAGGTAATTAATGTAGTTTAAGGTAAGAATAATGTTTTAATAAAATGAAATGACCTAGACACATGTCCTACCCTCATTGGTTGTGTCATGGGCGACCAAGACAAGCCATGGGTCAACTTGGGGACCCCATGGAGCCACTTTGGTTGGGAAATGACATAAATAACTTTTTATTTAATGTTAAAGTAAAAATGACACAAACATGAGTTATGTTACTAAAATAATTTTTATATGGGGTTATACAAGTCAGATTTTTGACTATAAATATTCATTAGAAATATGAAAAGATTTCCTACATCATAGTATTTTTTTATAATTTTTTGACATTAAATAAATAAATTTATTTATGACATCATGATGATGCAGCGATGACCTCATTATTTAACGATTTAAATAAAATGGAAAGATAATGTAATATCTAAGACCTACACATGGCCAAAACCAATTGGATGAGTGGATTTCGAACCCTTATCACCTTATCATCGAATTATGTCAATGTGGGACCTTTTGAATCCGAAACTCATTTTAAAATAAAGTAACTTATCTTTACTTTCCAAGAGTGCCCCTCCTCTCCTCTTATAAAAGGCCCCCACCCCTACCTCCTTACCCACACTTACAAAGCCTTTAGGTCGGCCAACCCCTGCTCATTTTGTCTCTCCACTTCCCTCTATTACTCCTTGAAGCCTCACTTTGGGCAGAAGTCTTCCCAAGGAAGCCTTTGAGCTCAAACCAAAGGAAGTTACCCGATTTTAAGGTAATGTCTTCTTTTGAGTCCTTTTGTTTTATTTTGCTTCTCCAACCCCCTAAACTCTTTTTATTATCTTATTTTGTAACAACTCCAGTATCCTAAATATACTAGGATGTTGTTATAAGAAGGATTAAAGCTACACTTACACACACCTACATCTAATGGTTAAAGAACATATGGTTTCCGTGGATGGTGAATTTATGCCTCTCGAAACGATGATTGTTCAACATTCCTTTAACATCTTCAAAGGTGGCCATTAAGATGACACTATATTTATATATGATATATAATATTTTTATGTTTTCCTTAAGCTTATGTATTTTTTTTGGTCATACCTTTATGGTTTCCATTATGGGTAAACGCGATATCTTCATTTAAGGAAGTGCGGACTACCGCCCCCTCAAAGTGATTTGATTCGTTAAATACCATATGTGGGATGTATAAAGGATGGAACTATGATATTGTATATTATATTATACTGGAATTATAATATACCTTTATATCATTATGATTCCATTCTATAAAATACGAAATAGAAATGAAAGTAGCATTCATGCGTACGTACGGCTTACCGTCTCCATGAACGGTGCATTTCATTTCTTACCTCTAAATGATTATGTAATATTATAAATGCATGCATGTACTGGATATATATGATATATATGATATCTACATCATGAATACCATTCTGGATATAATGGATACATGAAATACTTGTAATTATAAAGGGATTATTTTTGACTCAAGTACCAATGATCGTTAAAACGACCGTAATTAACTTAAATAATGATATAAAATGAATAATGAACTTGAAAAAGGTTCTTAAACAAGTAGAAATTAACTCAAGTTTATTATTCAGGAGATTAAAGAACGACCGAGTCAAGTCGGACCCGAGGTATGAGACTTCGTCTCAATCTCCTTTCATTGAGGCATATTTTGTTTTATACACAACCTTCTTTTATACGGTGTATAAACCCCTTTGACTTTTACGTTTATCCAAAAGAAATATTTTTTATACGAATCATTTTACAAAATGACAAAAGGGAATGTTTTTGTCGTATGTATGCGGCGACAACGACTTCTCCGCCGCCGTGACCATTATTTAAGTTTCGGCTTCCTCTACAAGCCATACCTTCTTTTTAAAAGAAAAATAAATACCATGTTTTAATTTTATTTTATTTTGGTATCAAAAATGGTTTTTCATAATGTTTTTATATCAATGTGTTGTATTGATATCTTGTGATTGAAAGGTGGGAATGTTATGTTTCCTTTATGCATGTTTTATGTGATATGATTATGTTGAGGTTCTTGGGCATTATTATGAAGATGGGTGGTTCCGTGATAAACTAAGGGCAGGTGGACCCGATATAGCTCTCCAATGCATTGGGTAACGCGAAGGAGTGAAACGTTAAGGTTTCTCCGAAGAGATTTAGGGAATATACTGTGATGGGTATTCCAAACGTAACCAAGAGGGTTACTCCCTACGTAAGAATGTTATGAATGCCTCAAGCTACCTTTATGTCTTATGATTTCTATGATTTACTCATGATTTGATGAGGTATGTTAAAGTGCTTATGTTTTATGGGTAAAGTATGATTTCATTCTTATGTATATATGTACCCATGTTTCCTTTCCATGTTTTTATAACCCATACTGAGCTTTTTATGCTCATCCCAAGTTTTTTTTGAAATGATTTTCATAGGTCAAGGGAAAAGTACATGATATGATGATAATGTCAAGGAAGTGTCAAGAAAGAATCCATGTTTTACCTTAAATATGTTTCCATTGATGGGAATGAAGAATACTATCTTTATGTAACCACTTTGTTTATATGTGGAATGTTATGCAATTTTTATGATCTAATTCCCTAAAACTCTAAACCCGAAAAGATCCTCAATGTGTAATCTTGTTATAACTCAAGATTAAGTAAGGTTTAAGGCGAGGGCCTTATACTGGACACCCCACCCCCCTAGACAACCCCACCCCCTAGACACCCCCACCCCCGTGGACAACCCCCCCCACCCCTCTGGACACCCCCCACCCCTGGACACCCCACCCCCCTAGACACCCTCCACCCCCTTGGACAACCCACCCCCTTGGACAAAACCCCCCCTGGACACCACCCCACCTCCTGGACACCACCCCACCTCCTAAGTACTTGGCCTAATTTTTAAATTGGAATTAACCATGTAGGTGATTTCCTCTTTCCCCAATGACATTTTCTAAGTGACCCATATAGAATTATAAATTTAATTTGTCATGTTTTGATAAATTGAATGAGTTGTTTTGAATGAAATGACTAATTCATGATGGTTTGCCCTTTCTTAATTAATAAACGGTTTTAAATAAAATTACCCTAAGGGGGCTGTAGGGGGGTAGGGGATGTCCATGTGTGGTGTGTGTGTGGGGGGGGGGTTATCCAGGTGGGTGGGTTGTCCAGGGGGGGTGGGGGGTGTGGGGGGGGGGGGGGGGGGCTGTAGGGGGGTGGGGGAGGGGGGGCTGGGCTATCCGAGCAGGGGTGTGAGCTGTCCAAGGGGGGTCAGGGTGGGCTGTCCAAGTGGGGGAGGGGGTGTGGGCTGTCCAGGGGGTGGGGGTGGGCTGTCCAGGTGGGGGAGGGGAGTGTGAGCTGTCTAGGTGGGGGTGGGGGGGTGGGTTGTCCAGGTGGGGGGAGGGGGGGGGGTGTGGGCTGTCCAGGTGGGGGGTGAAGGGGGGGGGGGGGTGAGGTGGGGGGTGAGCTGTCCAGGTGGAGGGTGGGGGGTGTTCAGGCGGGGGTGATTGTCCAGGTGGGGGGGGAGGGGGTGGGGCTATCCAGGGGTGGGGGTGCGATGTCCAGGTGGGTGAGGGGGTGTGGGCTGTCCAAGGAGGGGGTGTGAGCTGTCCAGGGGGGATGAGCTATCCGGGGGTGGTGGTGGTGGGTGGGTGGGTGGGGGGGTACAGGGGGTGGGTGGGTGGGTGGGGGGGGGTACAGGGGTGGGTGGGTGGGTTGGGGGGTGCAGGGGTGTGTGTGTGTGGGGGGGGGGGGTTAGGGAGGGGTTTTGGGATGTCCGCTCCGATACTCTACAAAAAATAGGAATCACATATAACCAATGTATAGTTTCTTTCACACGTTAAGACTTTTTTTGAAGTTCCATACCAACACTCACTCTTACCCTTCCAAGAAGAAGTGATCTCTAAAAATAAATCTCACTCAGGTTCTTATCCACTATCCATATTGATCCTCATACAAATTTAACATTCATAAAACCCCATATCACCTAATGATATGACAAGGCTCATACTCCCATGAATAGTGTCCCATCGAAACTTGGATCATATGCCTAAACAACATACATATGATCATATTTGACACACAAAATTTTGTAAACATAGAAAATACCATATTTACACCTTGTGTCACAACCTGGAATTAGCTCTCAGCTAGCCTCTCAAGGAATTAATAAGCTACATATCTAGCTCAAAATTTGGAGGTGTGTTTACAATTAGGTGTGTTTTTTTAGAATTCATGTATGATATTTAGAGTGAAAAATAAAATCTGATCCATGTATGATATTTGGAGGTATGTTTACCATTAGGTGTGTTGTGATTTATATGTATGATATTCATGGTTTTACACCAATAGTCTTCTGGATCATCTATAATAGGCTTGAAGTCATGCTACAATTGGATAGAGATTGGATTCTATGACCCTAGTTTGGGGGTGGGACACCCCCACCCCCTTTGGGATAGCCCCCACCCCCACCCCTGGACACCCCACCCCCTGAATACCCCCACCCCCCTGTACACCCCACCCCCAAGGACAACCCCCACCCCCCTGAACAACCCCCACCCCCTGGACACCCTCACCCCCCTTGGACAACCCCCCCTAGACACCCCCCACCCCCTCTGGACACCCCCACCCCCCGCTGGACAGCTCCCCACCCCTGGACAACCCCCCGGACACCACCCCACCCCCTGGACACCCCCACCCCCTGGACAAACCCCCACTTCCCCCTGGACACCCCCCACCCCTTGGACAGCCCCACCCCCTTGGACATCTCCCACCCCCTGGATAGCCCCCACTTCCTTGGACAACCCCCTTGGACACCACCTCACCCCCCTGAACACCCCCCACCCCCTGAACACCCTCACCCCCTGGAAAGCCCCCCACCCCATGGACACCCCGACCCCATGGACACCACCACCCCATTAGGCAGTGTATGTGATCACTCAAATAATCTACTAAAATATAAAATTTCTTCGATCTAAAATTTACTCAACTCCTGAATAATTCTTTTATACAAGTGTAAATGATCTTCTACACTCATTTATAGTTCTTCAAAGATATTTTGTTATAAATATAGTTTTTTGTTGTCTTTTATATTACGATTCTCATATAGAGTTGTGTGTTAGTTATGGTTTCATATAAAGTGAATAATTCTCATTTACTTAAATATATTTTTGATGAAACTTCAATCTTATTGAATTGATTTTGATGAAATGAATTATAATTTTTTTTACATAATGGATAGAAGTTTGAGGTATGAAACTGATCAGATCTCAAGTGATTTTCAAAACAATTTGAAGAGTTTTTTAGATTTTTCATTTCACAATGCTTCATATATTAGTCACATACACTACCCAAGTTACAATTGTGTTGGAAGACCTTGGTTGATCTGTGAAGAAGTCAACTACCACATAACCAAATATGGTTTTCAAGAAAACTACTATGTGTGGTATCAAAATAGGGATAAAATGAAATCTCAAATTGCTGATGATCTAAATGAGAGGACTGAATTAGAGAATTTGTTATATGACCAGTTTCCATTTATACTTCATCTTGAAAAAGAAAGGATTCCAACCCAAGAAGAATTCGATATGAGCACACATGATGCATCTAATGAAAATGATGATGTTTTCAGGGTAAAAAAATTGAATGATGTTTCCACGACTCCAGTATATCGACAATGAGATAAAATAAAAAAGCTGGAATTTTTAATATAATTGTTTCATGAGAAAACTATGTATGAGATTTCTAATAATGCCATCGATTAAATTCTTTCCTTATTGAAGGAATTACTTTCACATGATGTAGATATTACCTCAAACCACTATATGACATAGAATTTAGTTGAGGAACTTGGATTTTCAAGAAAAAAAATTCATGCTTACTCGAAAGATTGCAGTTTATTCTGGAAGAAAACTGCTGAATGAAATGATTGTATAAAATGTAACACATCTCACTGGAAGCTAAAAGCTGATGGAACACCATCTCGTGTGCCACAAAATGCAATGTGACACTTTCCATTGATCCCTAGACTCCAGAATCTTTTTATGTCTGATGAAATATCAATAAAAAATATGATGACATGATACTGAGATAAAGAAGACTAAGGATGATTTGGTTCACCCTGTATATAGATTTTCATTGCATAGATTTGATGCTCGATATCCTAATTTTGTAGCTGACGTGCATAATGTGAGACTGAGTCTTTCATGTGATGATTTTAATCCGTTTGGGTAGATGATTACTTCACACAACACATTACCGGTTTTTATACACATTTATAATCTTTCCCATTGTTGTGTATGAAAAAAACCTTTTACTTTCATGAGTATACTAATATCTGACCCTTTTGATCCTGACAATGATATAGACGTATACATGTAACCTTTAATAAAAGAGTTAAAACTTCTTTGGGATGTGGGTGTGTGCACATATGATGCATGTTCTAAAGACATATTTCAGATGCATGCTGCGCTTATGTGAACGATCAATGATTTTTCATGGTTATGCAATGATTTCTGGATGGAGCATGAATGCAAAACTATCTTGTCCTATTTGTATAAAGAATACATGATCTAGAAGAATGAAACATCGCTGTAGTTTCAGTTTTATGGGATATCGATGATTCTTTCCAATGAACCATCCATATAGAAACAATCATCGAATATTTGACAATACCATGGAGACCGATGATCCACCTCAACGTATGTCTAGAACAGATGTGGTTAATGAATTGAAAGATTTCAATTTTTCATTCAGGAAGGGTCAAATAAAATATGTAAAGAGAAAGAATGCTTCCACTGAAACCTGTTACAATTGGAAGAAGAGAAGTATCTTTTTTGATTTTCCTTATTGGTCAACAAATTTTTTACGTCATTGCTTAGACGTAATGCACATTGAAAAAAATATATGTGAAATGTTGCTTTTGATTCTTCTAAATTTTAAGGGAAATAAAAAAGATGGTTTACGGTCTCGGTGTGACTTGGTGGATTGGTGCATCAGACCAGAATTGCATCTTGTGCTTATCAGTGAAAATAAATGGAAAGTTCCATGTGCTTCTTATGTGATGAAACCTACAGAAAAAATAAATTTCTGGAAGTACTAGAGACTATTAAAGTTCCTGATGGCTATTCAAGAAACATATCTAAACGGGTCAACAAAAGAGAGTTGAAGCTAAAATCTTTGAAGACTCAGGATTATCACACCCTTCTACATGAGTTAATTTCAATAGAAACAGTCATCTTTTGACCAATAATGTAAGGGTGGCTATTATTCGGTTGTGCTATTTGTTTAGAGATCTTTGTGCTAAGAAGTTGTCCAAGTCTTTCTTGTAAAAAATGTTGGCAGATGTCACATTAATTTTGTGTGAGTTAGAGAAAATATTTCCTCTATTTTTCACATGCATGTTGCATCTGACTGTCCATATTTCAACTGAAATACTTCTTGAAGGTCCTATTTCTTTTTGTTGGATGTATCCAACTAAAATAAATATGTACACATTAAAGTCTTATGTCCGAAATATGAATGTATGGATTTCAGCTCAAGAATGTATGGATTTTGGCTCTATGTATTTGTCTGATCTTACTACAAGAATGAGCAGACCAATGAGAAATAAAGAAGAATAATATGAGAAAATTGAACCCAGTTTTCCATCACTTCCTAAAATAGGAGGAATTCCTGAATCATAAACAATGACAACATTAAGCCTTGAAGAGCAGGAGATAAAACATTGCATTGTTTTGTTGAACTGTGATTTATTCAATGACTACATCAGGTAAGTAAATTGAATATATGTATATCTTATATATATATATCTGTTAAACTATTCCTATTTTTATCTACAAGGAACATAAATTAATGATAAATAGAAATCATCATTATTTATCTTTGATAAAGAGGGAGAATTTGCATAGAAAAGAGTTTTCTGATTGGTTAAAATTGAAGGTAAAAATATTACTATTTAAAACAATTAAATCAATATTTAATTAAATTTAATATTCATTTATATTTCAGGTATTGAGTTTTCCTACTGACTCTGTCTCTGAGAAAATAAGAGCTTTGGATTTTGGTCCTAATATCGAGGTTCGTGACTATAAATCAATTGTTATCAATGAATACAGATTTATTATCACTGAACGAGCAAAGAACATGAGAAAACAACATGATAGTGTTATGGTTACTACCATAATAGACTGTTATGCTAGTGCATCAGATAGTAGACTGTGATTTGAAAATGTAGGTTATTATGGAGTCGTTGAAAATAATAATAATGTTAGATTATTATTCTCATGGACAAGTCAAAATGATGAAATTCCAGTAGTTTGATTCAATGACGAGGCATGACACATTTATTGATGATTTTGGATTTTGAGTAATTGATACATCTCGCACTCTTTCTACCGATGAACCATATGTATTGACATCAATGGAAAAACAAGTTTTTATGTCAAATATTATCTTCGACCTAAATTTACTGTCATTATTGAAGTAATTCCAAGACATATTTTTGATGATGGTGATGATGGAATTGACACCATCCCTACTTACATTGGAAACAATCCATTTATTACTTTTGATGAATCCAATAGCTCAATTGTCAGAGTTGACTGTGAACCTTAAGTTGTTGTGGAAAATATATAAAATCATCCATCCATGTTTTCAATTATTTTGGTATAACTCTACTTGGGTTGTTAAGTTTGGTACTATTTAAATTGATTTAATATTTATTACAAATATGTTGTATCTGACTTGACCGTTATATGAATTTTCAATGTTTATTGGTTGAAATTTTATTTGAATTGCATTTTCTAATTTGGAATTGAACTGTATTCAAACCTATAAAACCAAAATTTCTAACTTGGTGAACATTTCAATGTTTTATTGACCATGTATAAAATTAGTATAACCCTAAGACCCCCCTTTAACATTTCACCAGATAATGAACATGATGGTTTTTCTTCTTCTGAAAAACATGTATAGAAACCTGCATCATCTACCTGGGCTAAAGAAATTAAATTTTTTCCTTAATTTTGACAAGTGATTTACCCCTTATGAATATGGTAGATATATTATCCTTTTTCATATGTTTATATCATCATTTATAACTATATTAATGGTTTAATCATTCATAATATATACCTTTTTGAATTTTCTAGAGGCATAATTTAGTATGCTCTCTCTCTTGGTTGTTGAGTGAAATGAAGCCACATAATCAATGTTCCATGATTTTAATAGAATGATGACACTTATTAAATAACTATCCTACTAAAAATTAAATTTCTTTATTACATATCATACGATTTAATGAATTCATTATATATATATTCAAGTTCACTTAAAACAATGGATAGTTGAATTATCCATGAATCCCCCTATTCCATCTCATTTATTTTGTTTTTTGGGTTACTGATAGAGATAATATTTCCAATATTTTTAATGTCTATTTAAATGATTTAAACCTCACAAATTTAACAATTTGATCTTATTTGTAACAATTTTGGATTTATAGTGTGGTTTGGGATAAAAAGTTTAAATTTCATAATTCTGGATTTTTAACAGATTTTTATCACAGGGGTATTTTGGACATTTATTCTAAAATATATTTCCAAATTTTGTGATTAGAATTTTTTTTGAACCCTTATTTTATTTCCTTCAACTTTTTCTTCAGGATCAGGGGTTGAATCGATATTAATGGTGCCCAAAAAAATCAATGAAGTTGACAATTTTTTCCAGGCGGACTGCATTGACTCCACCATAGTAATGGAAGCAAATTTCGGACTACACTACTCCAAATGATGCGCTTCTACCTGGATATGACAGAGGACTCAAAGTCGCGTCTCCTCAATAAATTTCAAGCCGTTTGGAAGCCTTTATGATGACCGTTTAGTGATAGATTTGTGAAAGAAGCTTCCAGGAAGCTTCATCCAGAGAAATCTATTTTCAATAAAAAAACTATAAATCCTTCAATACGCGTCCAATTAATCTGACATTTTGAGGGTGGATGCCCAAGACATTGATAAACAATATTGATGAAGAGGTCCACGCGTGAATCGTCCATTTAATGGGTCTAAAACGCGAAAACTTGGTGAAGATAAAATCTGCCTATAAAAGGAGGGGAGCTCCTACCTCTCAAGATATTCTATTTTTCACCACACCATCCGTCACAAAAGGGAGTTGGATTGAGAGAGTGAAGAGGAAAGTGGAGATTTTGATCCTTAAGAAGATGAAATTCTTTGAATATTCAATAGAAAATATGAAGGCTTCTCAAGTGATGGAAGGCTAAGCGGCAAGTGGTTGCGGACGGTGACACCCGACGGACACTCTCTTCTGAGTTTGGATTTTAATGTGTAATATCTTTTTTTGAATTTCTCTTGAACCTATATTTTTAAATGAATCTGGTTGTTTTCTTTCTTAAATATATTTTCAACAAATTTGTTTTGACCGTTGTTCCATCTATAAAGTAGAACAATTGACTTCGCTATTTAAAATTCTTTGGTGAGGTTTTGTCATTGAGCATAGAGAATTCAATTAGGTTCAATTACTTGGAGGTATTTAAGTAATTGAATCACTTCTATAGGTAGGACAACAATCATATTGAAGTCTTAAATATGGTGTCTTTTCAAATTTGAGTGTAAACCTGGGGGTCCTTGGGGGTACATTTAGGAATTTAAAATAAGAGATATATTTTTTATATACAAGGAAGAGGGGAGTGTCCGAGAGGGTGAAGCTTGTCTGCGACTGCTATTTTTATTCTTGATTTCAAACCCACATTATCTTTCCTTTAAAATTATTTAAGTTTAGAATTTAATTAAAATTTTATTTTCAAAATTGTTAATCAAACCCCCATTTTCATTTCATTAAAAACAAACAAAACAACAAAAGTGACAGTTTTACAACTCGAACTGCAACCTCCTCGAGAGACAACCCTATGGTCACCACTGTGCTACATTAAAAGGGAAATTATTGATTGAGGGTTTTACGACAAAAACGCTCACATCAACTGGCACCGTTTCCGGGGAGGTTGCTAGAGTTGATTTTATTTTAGTTATATATATATATATATATTTTTCCTTTCTCTTGCATGACCCGAACTTCTGAACCGAACTTGTTACCTTTAGATTCAGAAATTGATAGAACTTTTCACACTAGGGTTAGAGGTAATAATCCACAAGTTTCAAGTTGTGAATCTTCTACCAATACACCTAGGAGGGACTTAGTTGAAACTAAAATCCAAATGGCTGAAAATAGAACTTTGAAAGAACTGGCTTCGTCCTATGATGAAAATCACGAGAATCATGTTGAGTACCCTGATGCCCCTACTGGATTTGAAATCAAGTCCGGTTTCATCCACCAGCTTCCCAAATTCAATGGGTTTCCCGGTGAAGACCCACACAAACACCTCCAAGAATTTAGTTATCTGTGTGTCAATATGAAACCTCATGGAGTTGATGCCGATCAAATGAAGCTTAGGTCGTTTCCTTTTTCTCTAGATGGAGTTTCTAAGGAATGGTTTTTCTATTCTCACTCAACCTTGATTAGAAATTGGAATGAATTAAAAAAGATTTTCCTTGAAATTTTTTTCCCTGCATCTAGAACTGCCTCCATTCGAAAGGAGATTTGTGGAATTAGGCAAACACAAGGGGAAACGCTTCATGAATACTGGGAAAGGTTCAAACGTCTTTGTTTTAGTTGCCCCCATCATCAAATCAGTGACCAGCTTCTCATTCAATAATTTTATGAAGGATTGTGTCTCACTGATAGAAGTATGATCGATGCTACTGCAGGAGGAGCTTTAGTTGATAAGACACCAACTGCTGCTAGGATTTTAATTTCAAACATGGCCCAAAATGCCCAACAATTTGGAACCAGAGGCCTTCTTCATGTCAAAGCTGCACAAGAATTCCCTACTACTAGTCCCGAAAACAACACAATTTCAAGTCAACTATCTGATCTCACCACCATGGTAAGGTCAATAATGTTGTCTAACAACCCACCAACCCAACCCAAACATGAAGCGGCTTTCCAACTACATTTCCACTGTGGGATTTGTTCTTCGAATGAACATTTTAGTGACCAATGCCCGCAAATGAAAGAGCCTCCTGAGAACTGCAATGCAGTTTTTCCTGGAAGACCATTTCAACCAAACCAGCAAAGACCATTTCAAAACAACCAAAATTTCAATCAAGGATGAAACAACAACTCAAATGAAAGATTTCGTCAACCTGAACAACCAAGAGGATTATTCCAGGGACAATCAAGTAATTCTCAACCAAGATATTTCAATGAGCAAGCCAATGCTCATTCTGGAAGCAATTTTCACCCTACCCCTCCCACTCAAAACTCTGATAGGAACCTTGAAGAAGAAATGAGGAAACAACAAGAGGAAATGAGGGAACTAAAAGAATAGACAAAACAACAAGATAACAAAATGAATACCTTGATGACTCAAATGGTTCAACTTGCCTCTGATATTAATTGCATAACAAATCAAATGAGTGGTGGTTTACCCTCACATCCACAAGTAAATCCGAGGAATAATGGGAAGGAAAATGTGAGTACAATTGAACTTAGGAGTGGAAAAAAATTGAAAAATCCTCATATTGAGAACATCAAGCCTTCTTCTGATACTGTTGATGAAAATCCTACCCTTGATAAAAATGATGAAAAATCTGAAGTTGATAGAAACTCAAAGTCAAGAGAAGAAATATTGTTTGAAAGAACAAAGAATGATTGGAAGAGGATGTCTGGCCCTTATGTTCCTCCAAAACATACTCAGAATACCCCAAAAACATTCAAACCTCCACTGCCTTATCCAAGGTGTGAACCACCACCAAAGTCAAGTGCTGAAAAAGAATTGGATAAGGAGGTTTTGGAAACATTCAAGAAAGTCCAAGTCAATATTCCATTGCTCGATGCTGTGAAACAAATTCCGAGGTATGATAAGTTTCTGAAAGACATGTGTACCAACAAGAGGAAGTTCAAAGGGGGTGAAAAAGTAAACTTAGGAAGGAATGTCTCATCGTTGATTCACCATGCCCTTCCGATCAAGTGTAAAGACCCTGGGACATTTACCATTCCCTGTACCATTGGGAAATGTGAATTCAAAGATGTGATGCTTGATCTAGGGGCCTCCATCAATGTCATGCCACATTCTGTCTACTCATCTCTTCAGGTTGGAGACTTAAAACCCTCTGGAATTATCATTCAACTCGCAAACCGAAGTACCACCAAACCTGCTGGAGTTATAGAGGATGTTCTCATTCAAGTGAGAGACATGATTTTTCCTGTTGACTTCTATGTTTTGGATATGGAAGATGATCGGTTCAGCACACATGCTCCCCTCATCCTAGGGAGGCCATTTCTAAAAACGGCAAAAGTGATCATCAATGTTCACAAGGGAACACTTTCACTGGAATTTGGAGGAGATGTTGTTCATTTTAACATTTTTCATTCAATGAAACACCCAGTTGAGGATCATTCAACTCCCCATGTAAACATGATTGATTGGTTTTCCTCTGGCATGATACCTAATTTTTTCTGTGATGAAATACCAACTGATGTAGAAAAAGAGGGATCTTTGTATGATACCAAATCAGATAAAAATGAGGATGAAATTGGAGAATATGAAGAGTCTTGGGATGTTGAGACTGGATATCTGAGAAATGATGAAGATGAATTTCTAGAAACCATTGAATCTGTTAGTGGTATTCCAAGAGAGGTTTCCAATTTTTCACATGAAACAAGTCTTGATATCATAAAAAGAGATAACTATGATGAACATGGAGCTTCACCAAACAATCAAACTTCTGAAGAGTTCCTAGTTATCAATGAAACCAACCCACCTGTGGTAGAATTGAAACCCCTTCCAGATAACCTCAAGTATGCCTTCCTAGGTCATAAGGAACAATTCCCTATAATAATCTCAAAAGAATTGTCAGAAGTCCAGGAAAACCAATTGTTGGAAGTTATCAAGTCCCACAAGGAAGCCATAGGGTGGAATCTCTCTAATCTAATAGGAATCAGCCCCTCGGTTTTCATGCACAGAATTTTACTAGAGGATAACACTAGACCGGTAAGACAATTTCAAAGAAGACTAAACCCAACAATTTTGGAGGTTGTGAAGAAAGAAGTCACCACCTTGTTGGCTGCTGGAATTATTTTTCCCATATCTGATAGTCAATGGGTAAGTCCAGTCCATGTTGTTCCTAAAAAAAGTGGATTTACAATCTCAAGGAATGAATTTGGTGATCTTGTCCCCATAAGGCTTCCAAATAAATGGAGAATGTGCATTGATTACAGGAAACTCAATTTGGTTACAAGGAAAGACCACTTCCCGTTACCATTCCTTGATCAAGTCCTTGAAAGACTAGATGGAAAAACCCACTACTATTTTCTGGATGGATTCTCTGGATATTTTCAGATTCACATTTTACCTGAGGATCAAGAGAAAACCACTTTCACATGCCCATTTGGAACTTTTGCTTACAGAAGGATTCCCTTCGGTTTATGTAATGACCCAGGAACTTTTCAAAGGTGTATGATAAGCATCTTCTCTGAATTTTTGGAAACTTGCATGGAAGTTTTTATGGATGACTTCACTGTGTATGGATCATCTTTTGAAAGTTGTTTGAAAAGCTTGGAACGTGTCCTGAAAACATGCATTGAAAAGAACCTTGTGCTAAATTACGAAAAATGCCATTTTATGGTTGCTAAAGGGATCGTTCTTGGACATGTTGTGTCCCGTGATGGAATTAAAGTTGATCAATCCAAAGTTGAGGTCATTTATTCATTACCATACCCAAAAACTGTCAGAGATGTGAGATCCTTCCTCGGGCATGCTGGATTTTATAGGAGATTCATTAAAGATTTCAGTACGATTGCACTTCCATTGTCCAGATTACTCCAAAAAGATGTCCCATTTGTCTTTGATGAGAATTGCATAAATTTGTTTCATGATCTGAAACAAATATTGATAACCCCTCCCATTGTTCAACCTTCTATATGGGACATTCCCTTTGAAATAATGACAAATGCATCTGATTTTTCTCTTGGGGCAGTATTGAGTCAAAGGATAGAAAAGAAATCTCATGTGATTGCCTATGCCTCCCGAACTCTTGATCAAGCCCAATCAAACTACACAACAACTAAGAAAGAACTGCTGCCTGTTGTCTTTGCTCTAGACAAATTTAGAAGTTATCTACTGGGCTCCAAGGTGATTGTTTTTACTGATCATTCTGCAATCAGATTCTTGATGAAGAAACATGATGCAAAACCAAGACTTCTGAGATGGATTTTACTTTTACAGGAGTTTGATGTTGAAATAAAAGATAAGAAAGGATGTGAGAACCTTGTTGCTGATCATTTGAGCAGGATACCATCTATTGGGAATTGGAAATTTCAGTTGTTTTCCCCAATTAAGGAAACCTTTCCAGATGAGGATTTATTTGCTGCTCAAAGTGAAATACCATGGTTCGCTAATCTTGTAAACTATTTGGCTTCTGATGAACACCCCCATTGGTTTTCCAAAAATCAAATTGATAAACTTCGGAGCGATTCAAAGAAATACATTTGGGATGATCCTTATTTATGGCACATTGGTAGTGATCAAATGATACGAAGATGCATTCCGAACTCTGAATTTCAATCCATCCTACATTTTTGCCACACATTAAACTGTGGAGGACACTTTGGACCACAAAGAACAACAAGAAAAGTTCTTTATTCTATATTGTATTGGCCCACCATTTTTAGAGATGCTTTCGAATTCTGCAAAACCTGTAAAAATTGTCAATTCCAAGGAAACATTTCCAAGCGGAATGAGATGCCACAAAACCCACTTTTGTTTTGTGATGTTTTTGATGTATGGGGAATGGATTTCATGGGGCCTTTTCCTAAATCATTTGGATATCTCTACATCTTGTTGGCTGTTGATTATGTTTCCAAGTGGGTAGAGTCTATCCCCACCCGAACTGACGATGCAAAGATTGTGTCTAAATTTTTGAAAGGAATTTTTTTTTCAAGGTTTGGATTTCCAAAGTTTCTAATTACAGATCAAGGTACCCATTTTTGTAATAGGACTTTGGAATAACTTTTGAAGAAATATGGTGTTAATCATAGGGTCTCTACGCCCTATCATCCTCAAACAAATGGAATGGCTGATTTGTCTAATAGGGAGATCAAACAAATCCTAGAAAAAAAAGTGAACCCAAATAGAAAGGATTGGAGTTTGAGACTTGATGATGCTCTTTGGGCCCATAGAACTGCTTTCAAAACCCCCATTGGAATGTCACCATTTAGATTGGTCTATGGAAAGGCTTGTCATCTACCAGTTGAGTTAGAACACAAATACTTTTGGGCTGTAAAAACATGTAACATGAACCTATATTCTGCTGGGAAAGAAAGAAAATATTGTTTGCAGGAGTTAGAGGAGATCATAAATAATGCATACGAAAGCTCCAGGTTATACAAAGAGAGAAGCAAAGCCTTTCATGATGGGAGGATTCTCAACAAAAACTTCAAGGAGGGAGACAAAGTTCTGCTATTTGATGCCAGATTGAAACTCTTCCCAGGTAAATTTCGTTCCAAATGGTCTGGCCCATTCATTTTTACTCATGTTTTTCCTTTTGGTGCAATACAGATTAAAGATCCAGACAAAGAGACATCATTCACTGTCAATGGGCATCGGTTGAAGCTATTTCGAGAAAATTTTCATGATCCTCCAGGGGGGGGAATTCAACTTCATGACACAGAATATAATTGATTCCAGGTTGTGTCTTTCCTTATCATTTATTTTTGATTTGTCTTTAATTTCTTGAATTTCATGCTAAAAAAAAACTACACAATGAGGACATTTCATAGAATAAGTGTGGGGGGACACAATGCTGGGTAGAGTAGATTTTTTTTTACGAACTTTTTTTTTGAAATTTTTTGTTGTCAAAATTTCTTTCCATTTTTTTTTCTTCTTTCTTTGTGTTTTTTTTAAAAAAAAGGGGTTTTGGAATTTCTTGAATTTTATTTGAAACTCATGCCATGGAGTGAACCAAATTATCCTTTGAAACTAAAGATAAATGAATGCTGAATACGACATTATTTTAAGTTCAAAAATTTGGAAAATTCTTAAAATGACCACTTATTTTTAAATATCATGGCACATATCACTGGTATTTTGATTGAAATTCTCATTCCTGTGAGGCCTCTGGACCCATTTTTACATCTTCTTTACATTTACCTCTTTCTTGAGAGAACCAATTCGTGTTTGTTTAAACCAGAACTTGATTTATTTCTATCAAAACTTGAGGGCTGAGATATGTGTGATTAAAATGATTGAGGCATTTGTTTGAATATTGGAGCCTCCTTTTCATGATTATCATTTTTATTTTGGCCTTCCTTGAACATTTTATCCTTCATGAGCCCTTAGTAGCCATGTATAGCCTGTTAGGTTAGCCACATTACAAGCCAAATTTCCCTTTCCAACCTGCTCTGGAAGTATAAATTCATGATCTAGTTGAACTTAAGTGTGAAGGGGAAGATGAATCATGATGTGC
Source organism: Viscum album (assembly GCA_963277665.1). Taxonomy (NCBI): domain Eukaryota; kingdom Viridiplantae; phylum Streptophyta; class Magnoliopsida; order Santalales; family Viscaceae; genus Viscum; species Viscum album. The sequence goes on from OY728137.1 coordinate 1,721,974,921, forward strand.
TACCTCATTTGGTGTTGCTTTGGGAGAACATTTAAACATTGAAGGAGTATTTGTGATGATGGAATATATTTTTATGGGAGCTGTGCCTATCTGGATCTCTCAAATGAAATAGAGCTGTGCCTATCTGGAGCTCTCAAATGAAATGGAGCTGTGCCTATCTGGAGCTCTCAAATGAAATAAGCTGTGCCTATCTGGAGATTAAAAAAAAAAAAAATTCATACTATCTACTGAAATATTGATGGAATGGGGTGGAAAACAGAAGATCAGAGCTGATTATTTTAAGAGAATATGTAGGAGACCATACTTGAGTAAAAATTAGAATCATGCATTTCTGCTTCAAAAAGAGCCAAACCCTCCTTATTCAGCCACATAATTTTTCACATTTGAAACCTACCAACCCCAAGCCACAGAAAATCCCAGTAAAGTCCTCATGATAATCACATGTTCTTGGTTCACATCGGGTGGAGATGTAGAAATTTATCAAGCCTATGGTAATTCTTGCATGAGTTGGATGAGAAAAGCCTTGTTGCAAATCTATATTGTGTGCTGAGAGAAAAAATGAATGTGAGGTAAGTGTGTTGTGTCCATGAGAAGACAAAATAAGTGGAAATGGATTGAATGATTTGAATTTATAATTTTAAATATTTTTCTTTAATGAGGCATGATATCTTTTTAATTCATTGTGGTAAATTGGTAAACTCCATTGGTATGTGTTTTATTTTTCTTGATACCGTGCTCACTTGTCCAGGAGGCCAAGAGCCAAGTGTGGAGGAATTGATAGAGATAATATTTCCAATATTTTTAATATCTATTTAAATGATTTAAACCTCACAAATTTAACAATTTGATCTTATTTGTAACAATTTTGGATTTATAGTGTGGTTTGGGATAAAAAGTTTAAATTTCATAATTCTGGATTTTTAACAGATTTTTATCACAAGGGTATTTTGGACATTTCTTATAAAATATATTTCCAAATTTTTTTATTCGAATTTTTTTTGAACCCTTATTTTATTTCCTTCAACTTTGTCTTCAGGACCAGGGGTTGAATCGATATTAATGGTGCCCAAAAAAATCAATGAAGTTGACAATTTTTTCCGGGCGGACTGCATTGACTCCACCATAGTAATAGAAACAAATTTCGGACTAAACTACTCCAAATGATTCGATTCTACCTGGATATGACAGAGGACTCCAAAGCGCGTATCCTCAATAAATTTCAAGCCGTTTGGAAGCCTTTATGATGGCCGTTTAGTGATAGATTTGTGAAAAAATCTTCCAGGAAGCTTCATCCAGAGAAATCTATTTTCAATAGAAAAACCATAAATCCTTAAATACGCGTCCAATTAATCTGAAATTTTGAGGGTGGACGGACAAGACATTGATGAACAATATTGATGAAGAGGTACACGCGTGAATCGGCCATTTAATGGGTCTAAAACGCAACAACTTGGTAAAGATAAAATCTGCCTATAAAAGGAGGGGAGCTCCTACCTCTCAAGATATTCTATTTTTCACCACACCATCCGTCACAAAAGGGAGTTGGCTTGAGAGAGTGAAGGGGAAAGTGGAGATTTTGATCCTTAAGAAGATGACATTCTTTGAATATTCAATAGAAAAGATGAAGGCTTTTCAAGTGATGGAAGGCTAAGCGGCAAGTGGTTGCGGACGACAACACCCGACGGACACTCTCTTCCGAGTTTGGATTTTAATGTGTAATCTCTTTTTTTGAATTTCTCTTGAACCTATATTTTTGAATGAATCTGGTTGTTTTCTTTCTTAAATATATTTTCAACAAATTTGTTTTGACCATTGTTCCATCTATAAAGTAGAACAATTGACTTCGCTATTTAAAATTCTTTGGTGAGGTTTTGTCATTGAGCATAGCGAATTCAATTAGGTTCAATTACTTGGAGGTATTTAAGTAATTGAATCACTTCTATAGGCGGGACAAAAATCATATTGAAGTCTTAAATATGGTGTCTTTTCAAATTTGAGTGTAAACCTGGGGGTCCTTGGGGGTACATTTAGGAATTTAAAATAAGAGATATTTTTTTTATATACAAGGAAGATGGGAGTGTCCGAGAGGGTGAAGCTTGTCTGCGACTGCTATTTTTATTCTTGATTTCAAACCCACATTATCTTTCCTTTAAAATTAGTTAAGTTTAGAATTTAATTAAAATTTTATTTTCAAAATTTTTAATCAAACCCCCATTTTCATTTCATTAAAAACAAACAAAACAACAAAAGTGACAGTTTTACAACTCGAACTGCAACCTCCTCGAGAGACAACCCTGTGGTCACCACTGTGCTACATTAAAAGGGAAATTATTGATTGAGGGTTTTATGACAAAAACGCTCACATCAACTGGCGCCGTTTCCGGGGAGGTTTCTAGAGTTGATTTTATTTTAGTTATATATATATATATATATATATATATATTTTTCCTTTCTCTTGCATGACCCGAACTTCTGAACCGAACTTGTTACCTTTAGATTCAGAAATTGATAGAACTTTTCACACTAGGGTTAGAGGTAATAATCCACAAGTTTCAAGTTGTGAATCTTCTACCAATACACCTAGGAGGGACTTAGTTGAAACTAAAATCCAAATGGCTGAAAATAGAACTTTGAAAGAACTGGCTTCGTCCTATGATGAAAATCACGAGAATCATGTTGAGTACCCTGATGCCCCTACTGGATTTGAAATCAAGTCCGGTTTCATCCACCAGCTTCCCAAATTCAATGGGTTTCCCGGTGAAGACCCACACAAACACCTACAAGAATTTAGTTATCTGTGTGTCAATATGAAACCTCATGGAGTTGATGCCGATCAAATGAAGCTTAGGTCATTTCCTTTTTCTCTAGATGGAGTTTCTAAGGAATGGTTTTTCTATTCTCACTCAACCTTGATTAGAAATTGGAATGAATTAAAAAATATTTTCCTTGAAATTTTTTTCCCTGCATCTAGAACTGCCTCCATTCGAAAGGAGATTTGTGGAATTAGGCAAACACAAGGAGAAACGCTTCATGAATACTGGGAAATGTTCAAAAGTCTTTGTTTTAGTTGCCCCCATCATCAAATCAGTGACCAGCTTCTCATTCAATAATTTTATGAAGGATTGTGTCTCACTGATAGAAGTATGATCGATGCTGCTGCAGGAGGAGCTTTAGTTGATAAGACACCAGCTGCTGCTAGGATTTTAATTGCAAACATGGCCCAGAATGACCAACAATTTGGAACCAGAGGCCTTCTTCATGTCAAAGCTGCACAAGAATTCCCTACTACTAGTCCCGAAAACAACACAATTGCAAGTCAACTATCTGATCTCACCACCATGGTAAGGTCAATAATGTTTTCTAACACCCCACCAACCCAACCCAAACCTGAAGCGACTTTCCAACTACATGTCCACTGTGGGATTTGTTCTTCGAATGAACATTTTAGTGACCAATGCCCGCAAATGAAAGAGCCTCCTGAGAACTGCAATGCAGTTTTTCCTGGAAGACCATTTCAACCAAACCAGCAAAGACCATTTCAAAACAACCAAAATTTCAATCAAGGATGGAACAACAACTCAAATGAAAGATTTCCTCAACCTGAACAACCAAGAGGATTCTTCCAAGGACAATCAAGTAATTCTCAACCAAGATATTTCAATGAGGAATCCAATGCTCATTCTGGAAGCAATTTTCACCCTACCCCTCCCACTCAAAACTCTGATAGGAACCTTGAAGAAGCAATGAGGAAACAACAAGAGGAAATGAGGGAACTAAAAGAATACACAAAACAGCAAGATAACAAAATGAATACCTTGATGACTCAAATGGGTCAACTTGCCTCTGGTATTAATTGCATAACAAATCAAATGAGTGGTGGTTTACCCTCACAGCCACAAGTAAATCCGAGGAATAATGGGAAGGAAAATGTGAGTACAATTGAACTTAGGAGTGGAACAAAATTGAAAAATCCTCAGATTGATAACATCATGCCTTCTTATGATACTGTTGATGAAAATCCTACCCTTGATAAAAATGATGAAAAATCTGAAGTTGATAGAAACTCAAAGTCAAGAGAAGAAATATTGTTTGAAAGAACAAAGAATGATTGGAAGAGGATGTCTGGCCCTTATGTTCCTCCAAAACATACTCAGAATACCCCAAAAACATTCAAACCTCCACTGCCTTATCCAAGGTGTGAACCACCACCAAAGTCAAGTGCTGAAAAAGAATTGGATAAGGAGGTTTTGGAAACATTCAAGAAAGTCCAAGTCAATATTCCATTGCTCGATGCTGTGAAACAAATTCCTAGGTATGCTAAGTTTCTGAAAGACATGTGTACCAACAAGAGGAAGTTCAAAGGGGGTGAAAAAGTAAACTTAGGAAGGAATGTCTCATCGTTGATTCACCATGCCCTTACGATCAAGTGTAAAGACCCTGGGACATTTACCATTTCCTGTACCATTGGGAAATGTGAATTCAAAGATGTGATGCTTGATCTAGGGGCCTCCATCAATGTCATTCCACATTCTGTCTACTCATCTCTTTAGGTTGGAGACTTAAAACGATCTGGAATTATCATTCAACTCACAAATCGAAGTACAACCAAACCTGCTGGAGTTATAGAGGATGTTCTCATTCAAGTGAGAGACATGATTTTTCCTGTTGACTTCTATGTTTTGGATATGGAAGATGATTAGTTCAGCACACATGCTCCCCTCATCCTAGGGAGGCCATTTCTAAAAACGGCAAAAGTGATCATCAATGTTCACAAGGGAACACTTTCACTGGAATTTGGAGGAGATGTTGTTCATTTTAACATTTTTCATTCAATGAAACTCCCAGTTGAGGATCATTCAACTCCCCATGTAAACATGATTGATTGGTTTTCCTCTGGCATGTTACCTAATTTTTTATGTTATGAAATACCAACTGATGTAGAAAAAGAGGTATATTTGTATGATACCAAATCAGATAAAAATGAGGATGAAATTGGAGAATATGAAGAGTCTTGGGATGTTGAGACTGGATATCTGAGAAATGATGAAGATGAATTTCTAGAAACCATTGAATCTGTTAGTGGTATTCTAGGAGAGGTTTCCAATTTTTCACATGAAACAAGTCTTGATATCATAAAAAGAGATAACTATGATGAACATGGAGCTTCACCAAACAATCAAACTTCTGAAGAGTTCCCAGTTATCAATGAAACCAACCCACCTGTGGTAGAATTGAAACCCCTTCCAGATAACCTCAAGTATTCCTTCCTAGGTCATAAGGAACAATTCTCTGTAATAATCTCAAAAGAATTGTCAGAAGTCCAGGAAAACCAATTGTTGGAAGTTCTCAAGTCCCCCAAGGAAGCCATAGGGTGGACTCTCTCTAATGTAACAGGAATCAACCCCTCGGTTTGCATGCACAGAATTTTACTAGAGGAGAACACTAGACCGGTAAGACAATTTCAAAGAAGACTAAACCCGACACTTTTGGAGGTTGTGAAGAAAGAAGTCACCACCTTGTTGGCTGCTGGAATTATTTTTCCCATATCTGATAGTCAATGGGTAAGTCCAGTCCATGTTGTTCCTAAAAAAAGTGGATTTACAATCTCAAGGAATGAATTTGGTGATCTTGTACCCATAAGGCTTCCAAATAAATGGAGAATGTGCATTGATTACAGGAAACTCAATTTGGTTACAAGGAAAGACCACTTCCCGTTACCATTCCTTGATCAAGTCCTTGAAAGACTAGATGGAAAAACCCACTACTGTTTTCTGAATGGATTCTCTGGATATTTTCAGATTCACATTTTACCTGAGGATCAAGAGAAAACCACTTTCACATGCCCATTTGGAACTTTTGCTTACAGAAGGATGCCCTTCGGTTTATGTAATGCCCCAGGAAATTTTCAAAGGTGTATGATAAGCATCTTCTCTGAATTTTTGGAAACTTGCATGGAAGTTTTTATGGATGACTTCACTGTGTATGGATCATCTTTTGAAAGTTGTTTGAAAAGCTTGGAACGTGTCCTGAAAACATGCATTGAAAAGAACCTTGTTCTAAATTACGAAAAATGCCATTTTATGGTTGCTAAAGGGATCGTTCTTGGACATGTTGTGTCCCGTGATGGAATTAAAGTTGATCAATCCAAAGTTGAGGTCATTTCTTCATTACCATACCCAAAAACTGTCAGAGATGTGAGATCCTTCCTCGGGCATGCTGGATTTTATAGGAGATTCATTAAAGATTTCAGTACGATTGCACTTCCATTGTCTAGATTACTCCAAAAAGATGTCCCATTTGTCTTTGATGAGAATTGCATAAATTCGTTTCATGATCTGAAACAAAGATTGATAACCCCTCCCATTGTTCAACCTCCTATATGGGACATTCCCTTTGAAATAATGACAAATGCATCTGATTTTTCTCTTGGGGCAGTATTGAGTCAAAGGATAGAAAAGAAATCTCATGTGATTGCCTATGCCTCCCGAACTCTTGATCAATCCCAATCAAACTACACAAAAACTGAGAAAGAACTGCTGGCTGTTGTCTTTGCTCTAGACAAATTTAGAAGTTATCTGCTGGGCTCCAAGGTGATTGTTTTTACTGATCATTCTGTAATCAGATTCTTGATGAAGAAACATGATGCAAAACCAAGACTTCTGAGATGGATTTTAATTTTACAGGAGTTTGATGTTGAAATAAAAGATAAGAAAGGATGTGAGAACCTTGTTGCTGATCATTTGAGCAGGATACCATCTATTGGGAATTGGAAATTTCAGTTGTTTTCCCCAATTAAGGAAACCTTTCCAGATGAGGATTTATTTGCTGCTCAAAGTGAAATACCATGGTTCGCTAATCTTGTAAACTATTTGGCTTCTGATGAACACCCCCATTGGTTTTCCAAAAATCAAATTGATAAACTTCGGAGCGATTCAAAGAAATACATTTGGGATGATCCTTATTTATGGCACATTGGTAGTGATCAAATGATACGAAGATGCATTCCGAACTCTGAATTTCAATCCATCCTACATTTCTGCCACACATTAAACTGTGGAGGACACTTTGGACCACAAAGAACAACAAGAAAAGTTCTTTATTCTGGATTGTATTGGCCCACCATTTTTAGAGATGCTTTCGAATTCTGCAAAACCTGTAAAAATTGTCAATTCCAAGGAAACATTTCCAAGCGGAATGAGATGCCACAAAACCCACTTTTGTTTTGTGATGTTTTTGATGTATGAGGAATGGATTTCATGGGGCCTTTTCCTAATTCATTTGGATATCTCTACATCTTGTTGGATGTTGATTATGTTTCCAAGTGGGTAGAGGCTATCCCCACCCGAACTGATGATGCAAAGATTGTGTCTAAATTTTTGAAAGGAAATTTGTTTTCAAGGTTTGGATTTCCAAAGTTTCTAATTATAGATCAAGGTACCCATTTTTGTAATAGGACTTTGGAATCACTTTTGAAGAAATACGGTGTTAATCATAGGGTCTCTACACCATATCATCCTCAAACAAATGGAATGGCTGAGTTGTCTAATAGGGAGATCAAACAAATCCTAGAAAAAAAAAGTGAACCCAAATAGAAAGGATTGGAGTTTGAGACTTGATGATGCTCTTTGGGCCCATAGAACTACTTTCAAAACCCCCATTGGAATGTCACCATTTAGATTGGTCTATGGAAAGGCTTGTCATCTACCAGTTGAGTTAGAACACAAATCCTTTTGGGCTGTAAAAACATGTAACATGAACCTATATTCTGCTGGGAAAGAAAGAAAATATTGTTTGCAGGAGTTGGAGGAGATCAGAAATAATGCATACGAGAGCTCCAGGTTATACAAAGAGAGAAGCAAAGCCTTTCATGATGGGAGGATTCTCAACAAAAACTTCAAGGAGGGAGACAAAGTTCTGCTATTTGATGCCAGATTGAAACTCTTCCCAGGTAAATTTCGTTCCAAATTGTCTGGCCCATTCATTGTTACTCATGTTTTTCTTTTTGGTGCAATACAGATTAAAGATCCAGACAAAGACACATCATTCACTGTCAATGGGCATCAGTTGAATCTATTTAGAGAAAATTTTCATGATCCTCCAGGGGAGGAAATTCAACTTCATGACACAGAATATAATTGATTCCAGGTTGTGTCTTTCCTTATCATTTATTTTTGATTTGTCTTTAATTTCCTGAATTTCATGCTAAAAAAAAACTACACAATGAGGACATTGCATAGAATAAGTGTGGGGGGACACAATGCTGGGTAGAGTAGATTTTTTTTTACGAACTTTTTTTTTGAAATTTTTTGTTGCCAAAATTTCTTTCCATTTTTTTTCTTCTTCTTTCTTCGTTTTTTTTTAAAAAAAAGGGGTTTTGGAATTTCTTGAATTTCATTTGAAACTCATGCCATGGAGTGAACCAACTTATCCTTTGAAACTAAAGATAAATGAATGCTGAATACGACATTGTTTTAAGTTCAAAAATTTGGAAAATTCTTAAAATGACCACTTATTTTTAAATATCATGGCACATATCACTGGCATTGTGATTGAAATTCTCATTCCTGTGAGGCCTCTGGACCCATTTTTACATCTTCTTTACATTTACCTCTTTCTTGAGAGAACCAATTCGTGTTTGTTTAAACCAGAACTTTATTTATTTCTATCAAAACTTGAGGGCTGAGATACATGTGATTAAAATTATTGAGGCATTTGTTTGAATATTGGAGCCTCCTTTTCATGATTATCCTTTTTATTTTGGCCTTCCTTGAACATTTTATCCTTCATGAGCCCTTAGTAGCCATGTATAGCCTGTTAGGTTAGCCACATTACAAGCCAAATTTCCCTTTCCAACCTGCTCTGGAAGTATAAATGCATGATCTAGTTGAACTTAAGTGTGAAGGGGAAGATGACTCATGATGTGATACCTCATTTGGTGTTGCTTTGGGAGAACATTTAAACATTGAAGGCGTATTTGTGATGCTGGAATATATTTTTCTGGGAGCTGTGCCTATCTGGAGCTCTCAAATGAAATAGAGCTGTGCCTATCTGGAGCTCTCAAATGAAATGGAGTTGTGCCTATCTGGAGCTCTCAAATGAAATAAGCTGTGCCTATCTGGAGATTTAAAAAAAAATCATACTATCTACTGAAATATTGATGGAATGGGGTGGAAAACATAAGATCAGAGCTGATTATTTTAAGAGAATATGTAGGAGACCATACTTGAGTAAAAATTAGAATCATGCATTTCTGCTTCAAAAAGCGTCAAACCCTCCTTATTCAGCCACAGAATTTTTCACATTCTAAACCTACCAACCCCAAGCCACAGAAAATCCCAGTAAAGTCCTCATGATAATCACATGTTCTTGGTTCACATCGGGTGGAGATGTAGAAATTTATCAAGCCTATGGTAATTCTTGCATGAGTTGGATGAGAAAAGCCTTGTTGCAAATCTATATTGTGTGCTGAGAGAAAAAATGAATGTGAGGTAAGTGTGTTGTGTCCATGAGAAGACAAAATAAGTGGAAATGGATTGAATGATTTGAATTTATAATTTTAAATATTTTTCTTTAATGAGGCATGATATCTTTTTAATTCATTGTGGTAAATTGGTAAACTCCATTGGTATGTGTTTTATTTTTCTTGATACCGTGCTCACTTGTCCAGGAGGCCAAGAGCCAAGTGTGGTGGAATTGATAGAGATAATATTTCCAATATTTTTAATGTATATTTAAATGATTTAAACCTCACAAATTTAACAATTTGATCTTATTTGTAACAATTTTGGATTTATAGTGTGGTTTGGGATAAAAAGTTTAAATTTCATAATTCTGGATTTTTAACAGATTTTTATCACAGGGGTATTTTGGACATTTCTTATAAAATATATTTCCAAATTTTGTGATTCGAATTTTGTTTGAACCCTTATTTTATTTCCTTCAACTTTGTATTTAGGACCAGGGGTTGAATCGATATTAATGGTGCCCAAAAAAATCAATGAAGTTGACAATTTGTTCCGAGCGGACTGCATTGACTCCACCATAGTAATGGAAGAAAATTTCGGACTACACTACTCCAAATGATGAGATTCTACCTGTATATGACAAAGGACTCCAAGACGCGTCTCCTCAATAAATTTCAAGCCGTTTGGAAGCCTTTATGATGGCCGTTTAGTGATAGATTTGTGAAGGAAGCTTCCAGGAAGCTTCATCCAGAGAAATCTATTTTCAATAGAAAAACCATAAGTCCTTCAATACGCGGCCAATTAATCTGAAATTTTGAGGGTAGACGGCCAAGACATTTGTGAACAATATTTATGAAGAGGTACACGCGTGAATCGGCCATTTAATGGGTCTAAAACGCGACAACTTGGTGAAGATAAAATCTGCCTATAAAAGGAGGGGAGCTCCTACCTCTCAAGATATTCTATTTTTCACCACACCATCCGTCACAAAAGGGAGTTGGCTTGAGAGAGTGAAGGGGAAAGTGGAGATTTTGATCCTTAAGAAGATGACATTCTTTGAATATTCAATAGAAAAGATGAAGGCTTCTCAAGTGATGGAAGGCTAAGCGGCAAGTGGTTGCGGACGACGACACCCGACGGACACTCTCTTCCGAGTTTGGATTTTAATGTGTAATATTATTTTTTGAATTTATCTTGAACCTATATTTTTGAATGAATATGGTTGTTTTATTTCTTAAATATATTTTTAACAAATATTTTTTGACCGTTGTTCCATCTATAAAGTAGAACAATTGACTTCGCTATTTAAAATTCTTTGGTGAGGTTTTGTCATTGAGCATAGCGAATTCAATTAGGTTCAATTACTTGGAGGTATTTAAGTAATTGAATCACTTCTATAGGCGGTACAACAATCATATTAAAGTCTTAAATATGATGTCTTTTCAAATTTGAGTGTAAACCTGGGGGTCCTTGGGGGTACATTTAGGAATTTAAAATAAGAGATATATTTTTTATATACAAGGAAGAGGGGAGTGTCCGAGAGGGTGAAGCTTGTCTGCGACTGCTATTTTTATTCTTGATTTCAAACCCACATTATCTTTCCTTTAAAATTATTTAAGTTTAGAATTTAATTAAGATTTTATTTTCAAAATTTTTAATCAAACCCCCATTTTCATTTCATTAAAAACAAACAAAACAACAAAAGTGACAGTTTTACAACTCGAACTGCAACCTCCTCGAGAGACAACCCTGTGGTCACCACTGTGCTACATTAAAAGGGAAATTATTGATTGAGGGTTTTAAGACAAAAACGCTCACATCCGTTACACATTAGTTATCCTTTTCTAATTACTTCTATATTTGTTTTCAAATGTAGGAAATGCAACTAATTGAAGAGAGGTGACGGAAAAAGATGATGGACAACAATCGTCACATGACTGAGATGAGCGTTCCACCACTAGTGCCTGTAGTGAGTATTTTATTTCAAATATATATATTTAAATAATATATAATGTCATGTGATTGATTTTGTTTTAAACATTTTTGTAGGATCCACCTCTTAGGTGACAATTATTTGATGAGCAACCTAGTAGTGGTCCTAGTACTCAGGATGTTCGTACGAGGGGGGTGGTATGATGATTCCCATCTTTACCATATCTGATGATGATTCCCACTCCCCATCTAGAATTCAGCCAACCATCCATGCCATCTTCTTTTAATTCTACTTCCTTATCTCAGAGCTTCTATATTCCATCTTCTTCGACTCCTGCTCCGCCAGAGTCTGTCCCTGCGGAGCATACATTGAGACCCACTCCGCCTGTACAGGGTGTTTCTTTAGTTTCTGCGAATCCAACGATGCCCATTGATCAGACTGTCACAGGTATATTTAAAGAACCCTAATAAATTTTTATTCCATTATTTATTTTTATTATAACATGTATTGATAAAATATTTTCTTTTCTTTCATAATAGATACATCTACTGATCGGAGGTGGGGGCAGAGGCATACACACATGAGTATGGTGTGGAACTGCTGCACATAGTTGATGATGGACTACAATGAATACAATCAAATGATTGAAAAAACAGGGCAACAATGTCAGAGTTTTTTGGAGACTCTTTCCAAATAACCCAAAATCATTCCTGTCATCCCGTTCTCATGGAGACAGTTACCAAATGAAGTTCAGGATAATTTATGGGTAGAGATATGGGTAAAAAAATCTATTGTATTTAATGCAATATATTATTTTTTTTATTTATATGAATTAATATTTTGGTGTCATCTTCAGTTTAATTTTCCCGATGGCGAGGGTGCACGAATAGCACGTCTAAAGGATTTAGGTGAGTTTTGGAGAGTCTATAAGCACGGCTTGTATATTGGTTGGTGTGTTAGAGTTGACATAGAGTTAGAGGCGGTCCCTACCGTGGATGATTGTCTGATAGAAAAATATCGATAGATGATTACTCATTGGACGTCTATCCACTTTAAGGTATTAATCACATTTGAGGTATTTAAATGAAAAATTCAATGTTTTGTGTTAATACTATCTTTTGTATTATTGAATTTTATTTAGGAATAATCTGGAAGAAATAAAAAAAACATTGATTCTAAAAAATACCTCCACACATTGGGATGTACTATAATTCCAAATCATGAGAGGAAGTTTTTATGACAGTTTTTTATAATTTTTCTTTATGACTTGCACTTTCTATTGTTTCCTCTATAATTTATTTGATTGCTAAATTTATATAATTTTAGTTATAAACTTAATTATTGGTAACCTATTTTTAATTATATTTTCCTACACTCAATGTCATTGTAGAGGGAAAAATTGAATATTGAAGGATGTGTGTCTCGAACAAAACTGTTTTGATCGAGTCGAAGGAAGAAATATGGAAGTGTGGTTAATAAACCGACTCAGTAGTAGATTGTAAGTTTTACTTTGTTGATTTAAAATTTTAATATCTATTTTGTAACTTAATAATCTATTTATATTTTTAACAGGCTACTTTAGAGGCCCTTTATGTTCAGGAACCTGAAAATTTTGGGCCAAACAATCACTTACACCAGGTGTTGGGAGACGAGCACCATGGAAGAGTACGCTGCCAACCTGGCAAGAGTATAGTCCCGATGGGGTATTGGACCTCCTCAGGTACGATTTGTAGTACCAACGAGTTCCAGTAGGTTAAGGAACATGCAGAACATGCTGAAAAAAGGGTCACAGAGATGAAAAAACAGTCTTCAAGGGCAAACACTGCATTTATGAAACTGATGGAAGTTTTACGTCCAACACTTCCACCAGAGGCCCACACAACTTGTGATGAATATATGTCATTGATGCATTCAATATATGGTGAAATAGGTGACAATTATAGTGGTGTTAAAGACGATGTCAAGGAGGCGGCCAATGCGGAGGAGGAGGGCGAGGAGGAGGCCGAGGTGGAGGAGGAGGGCGAGGTGGAGGAGGAGGGTGAGGAGGAGGCTGAGGCGGAGTACGAGGGCGTGGAGGAGGGAATTGAGGAGGGCAAGGACAATGATGGGGACGATGATGAGGACATGGGTGAGGCTGATGATGACAGTGATGATAGTAATGGTGATGATGGATAGATTGATCTGTTAAATTTTTGACTGATATTACTTACATTTGATGTTTGATGATTTTTTGTGCCTGAAAATATGTGTGATTAGGTAGGTTACATTATCTTTATTTATTTATCTATAAATAATAAAACTTGACTTGATGATTTACTATGACCGATTCACCCCTCCCTTGGACACCCCCTTGGACACCCCCACCCTCTGGACACCCCCACCCCCTTGGACAACCCCCACACCCCCTGGACAGCCCCCACCCCCTGGATACCCCCAACCCCTGGACACCCCTGCCTCCTTGGTCAGCTCCCCAACCCCCTGGATAGACCCCACCCCTCTAGACACCACCCCACCCCTGAACACCCCACCCCCATGGAGACCCCCACCCCCTGAACACCACCCCACCCCCTGGACACCCCTACCCCCATGGACAGCCTCCCAACCCCCTGGATAGCCCCCCCACCCCCTGGACACCCCACCCCCTGGACACCCCACACCCTTGGACACCCCCACCCCCATGGACATCCCCCACGGACACCAACCCACCCCCTGGACACCCCCACCCCCGTGGATAGCCCCCAACCCCCCTGGATAGCCCCCGCCCCCAAGGACAGTCCCCCAACCCCCTGGACACCCCCAACCCCCTGGACAACCCTCCACCCCGCACATGAGTCTCAACCCAGTTGGTGAGGACTCCTTAAGTGCATCCAAGAGACCCGGGATCAAATCCAGGTGGGGGATAATTTCCAAGTTACTGTAGAAGCACTGTAGCAGGTACTGTAGAAGGAACTGTGCAGAACTGTAGCAGGTACTGTAGCGGAAACTGTAGCAAGCACTATTTGGCACTGTAGCAGCCGAGAATATGCCCCCATTTGGGCCTTCAGACCACTGATTTGGTCCCTGAGTCCTTTAAGGTCTTCGGGCCACCCAGGCCTTCAGGTCAGTAAGGCCTTCGGGCCACCTCAAGGCCTTAGGGCCACCTTAAAGTGCAGATGCAAACTAGACAACCTATAAGGAATAAGCTTCAGAAGGAGGAGGAGCAAAGAGATTTCACCATAGCAGAAGCTAAACGGATTGCAAGAATGAGAGGGCATGTCACCTACCATTGGGACAAGCCTGTGCATGCATGAGAAAGTCTAGCCGAATAGCCATGCGAAGGTGAAGAGCTGATTTCACGATGAAGATACTGGGGAGGAGCAGTTCCAAGTAGTTAGTCTGGGTTGTATGTAATGTTTGAAGCCTACAGGAAATGAATTCCTCTAAGGCCTACGAGCCATGTAATGCTTATGCCTATGGGCCTTGTAGGGTTTCACCTCACCCCTTGAAAGGTGGATTATAAAAAATCAATAAAAAATGAAGGCCTTCGGGCCATTGGAGGAGGACAACCCTCCACCCCCTGGACACCACCCCAGCCCCTGGACACCCCTAGCCCCTGGTCACCCCCACCCCCCTTGGAAATCCCCCAACCCCCTAGACATCCCCCACCCCTTGGACATCCCTCAACCCCCTGGACAGCCCCCACCCCCTGGACACCCCACCCCCATGGACAGCCCCCACCCCCTGGACACCCCTACCCCCTTGGACAGCCCCAAAACCCCCTAGATATCCCCCACCCCCTGGATAGCCCCCACCCCCTGGATAGCCCCCCACCCCCTGGACACCCCACCCCCTGGACACCCCACCCCCTGGACACCCCCTACCCCCTTGGACAACCCCAACCCCCTGGACAAACCCCACCCCCTGGACACCACCCCACCCCCTGGACACCCCCACCCCTGGACACCCCTACACCCATGGACAACCCCCCCTTAGGTAGTCCCCCTCATTGGACACCCTCTTTGTTCCACTCCTACATGAAAAATGGGGGAGTCTGAACCAAAAATGGCTATTCTTCCCCCGCTAAAAGAACTATTTATGTGCACAATGTAGGATGACTATAAGTGTCATGGGGAAATACTTGAAGGTAATTACTGTATGTGTATGAATTATTTATGTATTCATATAGAATTATACATGTATTCTATAGGTATTCAAAATTGTGTATGAATTCTGTATGTGTGTTTGGTTTACTAAAGGTGCACAGGGGGGAGGTAGGCCTGCTGGTGGAAGTGCATTGCTGTAGGTGCATAGGGGGGAGGCAGGCTTGCTACTGTAGGTGCATAAATCCTATGACAATGGTTTACAACCATTGGAATATGTGCGAAAAGAAAACATATACCAACGGTTTCATGTAAAACATTGGTAAAAGTATATACAAATGATTTAAAACCGTTGGTATAGCTCTACTTGACTTTTCCCAACGGTTTGTAAGGAACCGTTGGTAAAAGTCTATACCAATGGTTTAAAAACTGTTTGTATAGACATGAATTTTGATATTTCCAATGGTTTTAAACCTTTGGTAAACATTTATACCAACGGTTACAAGAAACTGTTGGTAAACATTTATACCAATGGTTACAAGAAACCATTGTTATATAATCCATTCTTTACCCATTCCCAACAGTTCTCATAGAACCATTGGGATATGTCTATCCCCATGGATCCACAGCCAATGGTTTGGACAACCGTTGGTATAGTTTATACCAACAGTTTTCTAGCCTTTACCAATGGTTTGAAACTATTGGTAAATGCTAAGTTTCCAGTAGTGTTCTTTGATGTTATACACTTTAATAATTTAGTTTATCAATTCAATTTTAATCGTTCTTGTAATCTAAATTTTGAGATATGTTGCTCCTTTATCATTTCTCGTAAGTCTTACAGAAATGAATAATTTTATGATTAAAATTAAATCTAGGATCTCATCAGGAGGTGCCGACAATTCTGTCTAGGTAACAGGACAATACATGCCGTGTATTTGAAGTTACATGCCGTGTAATATTCCATACAAGATGTGTAATCTGGATCACACACTATGTAGTTGTGTTCAGCACATCAGGAGTAATTCAGTAATTACTTAAGCCATGTGCATTAATGATACACAGTGTAGTTAATTCTTACACTGCATGTTGACCAGGACAGACTGGCGCATGGTCAACTGAACTACACTCCATTTACTCTGAAGATTTCCAAAGTACACCTCACATGCCGTTTCCCTAGGTGTGTACTTCAGTTGGACGGTGAGGAGGGTACACTCTATGTAGTTAGATCTACATGCCTTGTACTTTTTCAAGATTACACATATTTAAAATTTATTATTATATTATGTAACCCTTGAGACATGTACCTTCATGTGGGCATAAAGCTGGGACACAACATGTAATATGTGTTATATATATATATATAAATGTTTAATTAACATCTGTGTAATGTTCAAATATTTTCACATCATGTGTGAGTTGTATTATAATTCTGCGTGCATGCTACATGTCACAAAGAATAAAGTGTATATAAGTATAATACAGGTTGGGTAGTTTTGGACGGGTATTTACCGGATTGCCTCCATGGTAAAAGTTATGTACATAGTTAATTTTAAATGAATTTATTAATTTGTTTAAAATTATAATGGATGATAATCTTAAGGAAATTCAGAAAAAAGATTAAGATAAAAGGACTGATTAATTAAAGATAATAATTAATCGATTCGAGCACGATTTATCTTAATAAGAACAATTAAAGAATTGAATTATAGTTTTATTAAATACGTAATTTATTTCATGTTTGTGAATGATCATGATTTAGACCAAACCTTTGTATATTATTGGTTTCCTTTTAATTTATTTATTAAATTAAAATTGTTGGCCTACGTGCCTTCTCCTCATTAATATGTAGGGCTTGTGTGCCCATGGTTTTTTATGTAAAACCCCATTTACCCCTCACCTATGTGTGAGTTAAAAGCATATGTAATTGATGAATCTCCCAAACAAGTGGAGGTGGTTAAAGTTAGGAGCTGAGATGAAACCAATCCAAGGAGATACAAAGGTGGACATGTGGAAAGATATAAACACAAACCTTAAAAGGTTCAAGGTGTTTATCCCCTAGGCCAGGGTTAGTTTATCAACTGATAGATAAACTAACCATTAGAAAAGCTCATGATCATACCCTTTATTTTATTTATGTTAGTTTCATAGTTATTCATTATGGATGTATTGTCGTGATCACATAATTAATGAATTAACAAGCATGTAAGATGAAACTAAAATAAAATTTCTTATGTGTAAATATTATCAATACATGGTTAATCACTTAAGTATGTACCAATTAATATTAACAATCATGTGAAAATATAATAAGAATAAATTTATGCATAAAGGATAAAATCCCTCAATAAAATATTAAGTGGGTGTAGCCTTCCATTACTTCAGTTAGAATCGAACCAATAGTTCAAAGTGATTGACCAGACAAAGTTAGAGTTCTTTCAATTATCAGAGAATTCTAATTTGAGGTTTTGAGTTGACTTAACTTGGTTTACATCAAGGGTTTACTACCAAAGTAGGACTTGGTGTAACAGAGAACCAAGAGTTGAGGCATCTAAAATAACGATTTCAGGATTGGGGAGTCCATTCAATAGATCAAGGAGCTATGAGTTAATGTAGTTGTCATTTGGAATGCCTACCTAAAACCATTCAAGTTGCTTGACCAACCAAAGTTGGGGTGATGAGAATGGAATATGGATCTTTTCCACTAGAATATCCAAGAAACAAGATATTCTGAAGCCAATGATGAGGACTATTGAGTTTTGATAAAATAGTGGGAGACTAATGAATATTTATTTATTTATTTGTCTTAATTTTATCAGATAAAGTACTAAAACTATGTCCATCTTATTTTTAAAAATGAAATTAAAAATGACATCAAACATATCGTTGCGATACATACTCGATAAGAAAAACCTTCTCACCGACACTAATTTCTAGGAGTGAAAAAATCACCTTCGGGTTATCCTTCACCATGAAAAGAAACTATATGTGATGAAAGAACCTTTAGTAGTTGTGCCTAGAAATGAGGTGAGTGATGAAGAGATCTATGTGTACGAGAAACATATGAATGATGCTACTAATTTTCAATGCCTCATGCTATCATCCATGACCAATGAGCTCTTAAACCAACATGAGAAAATGGATGCTTATAGCATGATGTCTCACCTTCGAGATCTCTATCAAGAGAAGGAGAGACAAGAGAGGTATGAGATCTCCAATTTTTTGTTCACCACTAAGCTTGGAGAGTCTGCGCCAGCTGGAACTCATGTAGTCAAGCTTATAGGCTACATTAAGCATATGGACATCTTAGGGATTAAATTCCAAGATGAGTTGCATATAGATCTCATACGACCATCACTTCCAAAGGCCTTCTCTAGTTTTATTGTGAATTATAATATAAGAAATAATGAGAATAGCCTATCAAAACTTCTTATCCCAATTCTCCAAGTGTATAAGGACATGGGGTGTGAAAAACCCACAATCCTTATGGTGAATAGGAAGAGGAAGGACAAGAAAAAAAGGCCTAAGAATTATAAACAATATAAAGCCCCCGAGCACCATCTAACCAAGAATAAGAAGATCTAGAGGCAGGGAAAGTAAAAATAGGTAGTGTGTTTTTCATGTGGCAATTCAGGCCATTGGAAGAGGAACTGAACCCATAGGAAAGGGGGAGACAAAGGTGTGTTCATTATCAAGTGAAATATTTCAATTTATACACATTGGGTATTGGATACAGCTTGTGGTGCTCACATATATATTCCAATGTAGGAACCAAGTAGATTTCAAAAAATTTCCATAGGAGAGGTGGATCTGTAAGCTACAAATGGTTCGAGGCTGGATGCTCTTGCCATTGGTGACTACCACCATTTGTTGCTGACCATGATGATTTTGGTTTTACATGACTGCTATTATGTACCAAGTGTTCCCAAGAATATAATTTATGTATCAAGTTTAGATATAGATGGGTTTATTTTTAAATTCAGAAATAAAAGTTGTTTATTTTATAAGGACAACATATGTTATGGTATACCACATTTAAATAACGGATTATATGTATTAAATTATGAAAACCAAGTGTTGACAATCGACAATGAATCAAGTTCACATGAATCATATAACACCCAGTTGTGGCTTCACTGCCTTGGTTATGTAAATGAGAAGCGCCTGACAAAGATCTGTCAAGATGGTTATTTATACTCTTTCGAGCTAAAACCACTTGATAGATTTCATGCTTGTTTACAAGGAAAAATGACCAAACCACCATTTTTTGGATAGGGTGAAAGAGCCACAGATCTTCTAGGATTGGTACACACTGATGTGTGTGGACCATTTCTAGTAGAAGCTAGAGGTGGATATTCTTACTTCATAACTTTTACTGATGACTTGAGTAGATATGAATATATTTACTTAATGAGGTATAAGTCTGAGTCCTTTGAGAAATTAAAGGAATTCAAGAATGAAGTAGAGAATCATCTTGGTAAGAAGATGAAGAATATTTGATCGGATTGAGGTGGATAATATCTTAACCAAGAGTTCATCAAATTTTTACTGGAGTTTGAGATTCTATATCAACTCACTCCACCTTATACACCACAATGGAATAGTGTTAGTGAAAGAAGGAACCGTACCTTGTTGGACATGGTAAGGTTGATGATGAGTCATGCAGATCTTCCATTATCCTTTTGGGGATATGCATTACAAACTTCAGCATATACATTAAACCGAGTTCCAACTAAGGTGAAAAATGGAATTCCCTTTGAGTTATGGAGTGGAAAGAAACTCATTTTGTTGCATACATGTGTATGGGGATGCGAGACATTTGTTAAGACTTTCTCAGAAAACAAACTTGCACCCTGGGGCATGAGGTGTATCTTTATAGGGTATCCTAAGGAAAAAAGGGATACTACCTATAAAACCCCTCAGACAAGAAAGTGACTATTTCCAGAAAAGCCATATTTCTTGAGAGAGAGAATATCCTTAAAAAAGGATAGTGGGAGCAAGACTGACTTCGATGAAGTTGATGCTCAAGATACACAAGAGTTGATATAAGAACAAGTTCCACAAGTCTCTATGGAAGAAGTAGTTCCTAAAACTTAAGTATTGTGTAAGAGTGTAAGATAGGTAAGAGAACTATAGATATATGGTTTTATTATCATTGATAATGGCGACTCATTATCATTGGACAATGAATCACCTATTTCCTAAAAGGAGGAAGTAGAGAGCTCATAAGCTGCAAGATGGATAGAAGCTATGAATTCTGAGATGAATTCCATGTATTAGAACCAAGTTTTGGTTCTGATCGATGATCCACTTGATGTAAAGGCTGTTGGATGTAAATGGGTATTCAAGAGGAAACTGGACATGGAAGGAAAGTAAGTACCTATAAATAAAGGCTAGTGGAGAAAGGGTTTAAACAACTTCAAGGAATTGACTATGATGAAACCCTTTCACCAGTTTCCATGTTTAAATCCATAAAAATTATATTTTCCATAACATTTTACCATGACTATGAGATGTGATAGATGGATGTCAAAATTGTATTATTTAATGGGAACCTTCAAGAAGATGTTTATATGACACAACCAGAAGGGTTTGTGACACCAGGTGATTCCAAAAGGGTTTTCAAGTTTTAGAGGTCCATTTATGGATTGAAGCAAGCATCCAGGTCATGGAATATTTGATTCGATGAAGCTATAAGGGAATTTGGTTTCATTAAGAATGAATTTGAACCATTTGTTTACAAAAGGTTTAATGAGAATGTAGTATTTATCCTAGTAGTATATGTTGACTACATATTACTTATTGGAAATGACATACCAGTCTTACAATCTATTAAGAACTGGTTGAACAAGTGCTTCTCCCTCAAGGAATTAAGAGAAGAATCCTACATTCTAGGGATCACGATCATTCCTGATAGATCCAATAGGCTGCTTGGACTAAGTCAAAGTACATATATTGACCAGATACTAAATAGATTTAGTATGGAATAATCCAAGAGGGGATTGGTTCCAGTGTCACATGGTTTACATATTTCTAAGAAAACGTGTCCCCAGACACAACAGGAGAAAGATAGAATGAGTAAGATCTCATACGCTTTAGTGATAAGATCAATTATGTACGACATGTTCTGTACTAGACTTGATGTTTCATATGCACTGAGTATGGTAGACATATATTAAGAAGATTCAGGAGAACAACATTGGACTACTATTAAGACTATCCTTAAGTATCTAAGAAGAACTAAGGATATGTTCCTATTATATGGAGGATATGAGAAGATTTTCATTAGAGGGTATGCTGATGCTGGTTTTCAGACATATCAGAATGATCTGAAGTTGCAACCGGGATATGTTTTCTATCTCAACGGAGGAGCTGTGAGCTGGAAGAGTTCAAATTATCCATTTGTTGCTGATTGTACAGTGGATTATGAATATATAGTGTCTTTTGATGCATTAGAGGAAGCTATCTTGATTTGGAAATTTTTCTAAGAACTTTATGTGGTACCTAATAGTAAAGAACCTATCACATTGTATTGTGATAATACTGCAGTAGTGGCTCTTGAAAAAGAGCAACGGTCATATCAATGGACAAAGCACATACTTAGAAAGTATCACCTCTTGAGGGATTTCTATAAAAGGAGTGAAGTTGTAGTGAGAAGAGTATCTATAGAGGATAATGTATTAGACCCATTGATTAAAAGACTATCTCAGTAGAAGCATGAATATTATGTGAGAGCTAGTGGACTGAAGGTTGTTAGCAGTTGGCTCTAGTGCAAGTGAGAGCCTATTGGATTTTATGCCCTAGAACCAACTTCTTTTGTATTTTATGATGAACATATATTCATTGGATAAATATTAATAAACTACTTATCACATCATGATTGTTCTTCTGCATGACATTGTATGTGATAATTTCCTAAGAGTAGCTGTCGCACTAAAATGTCATAGTGGATCCCTGTTATGATGAGAACCCGAAAGTGCCATGACACTATTCTTGAACATATGTTCTATATTCGGATGATATCATTTAAAGGGGAATAAATGATAAAGGATATCAGAGGTGGATACTCATTGGACTTTGAGACACCTTCTCATGGTGTACCCTTGGGAATGTTTGGGAGGATATTATGAGAATGTGACTCACCAGTAGGAAATCCACATTTATAACCGTCATTGTATGTTCCTATCTTCAGATGTGTGTATTTATACTTAGAATTTATGATTATTATTAATGAGTATTATGACTCGCATACTTAGATATATTGGTGACAACCATGACAACATATTTTCACGGTGAGGTAGGATATGTTGGGTGCGTCACAAGTAATACTGCATTAATGAATAATGAGAGAAAGGATTTTTTTCCTTCTGTTTCATAATGATATTTTATATCTCAAAACCTTTGATGGAAACAATATAGCCTAAATAAATCCATGACCATAGTGTTCTATAGTAAACTTCAATTTTCGGGAAGTCAAAGAATGAGAAATCGAGCACATGGGTTGATGGCATTTGCATGCAACCTACTTGATTGGCGATATCGAGACAAATGGATTATATTACACAATAAGCATTTTTATGAGGTGACATGTCATTGCAACATTAACTTATTTCTCTATGGGTGCCTTGGCGTGTTTCTAGATGCTAACATTGGACTTCAGGTAGGTTCACCTAATGCCACTGAGAAATAGTCCTAGAGGGTCACATACTAAGTGTATCCCGAATCTCAGTTAAATAATTTATTATTTAACAATATGAATAAATATTAATCTCAGTTGTGGTTTAATAATTGTTTATGTATTCCTGATTTCATTTATTTCACCTATAGTTATTCGAGAGAATATATTATGGATAAAATATTAATTTATCAGCAAATAATGAAGTTATATTTATTTAATAAATAAATAGTCGTTATTCAAGGACCAATAAATATTAATAAGGTTGGGAAGACCAAATTTAAGGGTCTAGTGAGAAATAATATTAAATATTATTTGATTAAATAATATTTAAATATAACTTTCAAGTTAAGAACATGTCATGGAAATAATGGTATTTCCGTTATTATTTGACATGAGGGTTTCATATGGAATAATAAAATATGTAATGACACTTGTGCCAATTATTTATTATTACCTAGTGAATTAAATTCCTGGTTATGTTATTATTTTCTCATTTAGCCTGGGGAAAGCAAAAGCTAGTGACAATGGTTGTGCACAACATTTTGGAGAAATCTCTCAAGCCTCAAGATCTCTCTTTTCTCCAAGAACGTTATAAAGAATGAGAGTGGCCATCCTCAATCAGATCAGAGAACACTTTGGAAGAGACTCTCAAGACGATTAAAGATGGATGATACAAGCGCAAGGATCTTCCGTGCTAGCACCTGAAGACTCCTTTGACGAAGTCCAGAGATTCATGGAGTACGTGTGAATCACCGCTAGAGAATATCTACTCTTGATCTCTATAACACAATGAAGGAGCACCATACATTTTTGGTTAGAAACATCAAAAATAACCTGGTGGTATTTCTTTAATTTAATTAAATTAATTATAAAAAAATACGTCAAACCTCTCTCTAAGTTCTGGGGGAAATTTTTCCTTGTCTAAATCTTTGATTTAATTTCGTGGATACTAGAATTATTTTCATATTAATCCTGGAATGATCATTTATTATAGAAAAATCAAAGTTGGGCACCGCCCATCCCGTGCTTCCACTGTGCTCAGAACCTACAAGAATCAGGAGTAAATTCCCTCTAGCGATGATCTACACGTGTTCCACGAACCTCTGAATGTTTCTGTAAGAATCTCTGGGTGCTAGCATAGTAGATCCTAGTGATTGCGTCATTCGTCTTTGATCTCCATGAGAACCCCTTCAAGTAAGGGATCTCTTCAATCTCTATAGACTTGAGAGTGGCGGTGGAGGAGGATTGATCTCCGTTCTTGGGAGTGTTCCTGGAGAGAGAGATCTTTAGGGCTTTGATAGGATTCTCTCCGGATCTCGTTGTGCAAAAAAAAAATGAATTGGATTTCTAAAAAAATAATATATTTGAGTTTATATACCAGTAGGGTTAAAAAATAATAATTGCACATGTGCCCTTATTATTTCCGTAATCCCTACGGAACCCCATGTTTATAATAATAATAATAATATTATTTTTCTTAACATGCACTAAAATAACGAATTAAATTAAATATTATTTATTCAAATAATATTCAATATATATTATTTCTCACCAGATAATTAAACTCGGTCTTCCATTCCTCCACAATATTTATCAGGTTTTGGGTAATGACTATTTATTTAATAAATAAATACCACTACATTATTCACTAATAAATAAATAAATATTATATTCACTAAACAAAAAATAATTATTTATTAAATATTCTGCTCACATAATATTCTCTCGAATAACCAGTGACAGAATATATGCGATCAAACAAACATGAATAATTATTAAACCATGTGTGAGAATAATATTTATTCAACCTGTTAAATAATAGATAATAATATATTATTCAATTGAGATTTTGGATATACTTAGTGTGTGACCATATAGGCCTATTTCTCAGAAGCATTAGGTGAAGTAGCCTAAAGTCCAAGGTTAGCATCTAGCAACATGCTAAGACACCCATAAAGAAAGAAGTTAATGCCACAATGACTTAATACCTCATACAAACACTTACTGTGTAATATAATCCCTTTAATGTGATATCTCTAATCAAGCAGCTTGCATGCTAGTGACATCAACCTATGTGCCTGATATCTCTTTCTTTGAATTTATAGAAATCGGACCTACCTATAGAACATGATGACCATGAATTTATTTAGGCCACATCATTTATAGAAAAGGTCATGAGATATCAACTTCCATTAAATAATAGAAGGGACAAATCATTTCTCACATTATTCATTAATGAAATATTACTCATGATGCACTCAATGTATCCTACTTTTTTGTGAATATATGTAATCATGGTTTTTATCAATATATTAAAGTACCCGACTTATAATACTTATTAATAATAAACTTAAAATCTAAGGATAAATACACACATCCGTAGATAGGAACATCCAATAACATATATAAATGTGGATTTCCTACCAGGGAGTCTCGTTCTGATAATATCCTATACTAGATATTACTAAGGGTGTACACTATGTGAAGGTGCCTCGAAGTCCTATGAGTCTTTACCCCTGATAGCATGTATCATTTGTTTCCCTCAAATGATTTCATCCGTCTATAGAACATATATTTAAGAATATTGTCATGGAAATTCTGGGTTCTCAACATAGTGGGGAACTAATATGACTTTTTAGTGTGACAACTACTTTTAGAACATTATCACATACTATATCACATAGAAGAATGACCATGATGTGATAATATTTTTATTAATATTAAAAATATTGAATATAGGTTATCATAAAGTACACAAAAGTTGGTTCAATGGTACCAAATCTAAGAGACCCCCACTTGCATTAGAGCCAACTGTTTACAACCTTCAATCCATTAGCTCTCACATGATACTCACGATTTTGATGAGATAAACCATTAGTTAAGGGGTCCACCATGTTTTCTTATATAGGAACTCTGCTAACTGCAACTTCACACATCTGATAAAAATCCCTCAAGAGTTGATAATTCCAGAGTATGTGTTTTGTTCCTTAGTGCGACCTTAACCATTTTAAAGACCCACTGCTGCAATATTATCATAATAAAATGTGATAAGGTATTTAATTCTAGGAACCACATCAAACTCTTGAACAATGTTTTGTATCAAAACATACTCGTTAGCTACATCAGAAGTTGTTATATACTCGGACTCTGCTATAGAATCAATAACTACTGGCTATTTTGAACTCTTATTGCTCACAACTCCTCCGTTGAGACATAAAATATATCATGACCGTGACTTCAAATCATTCTGATTTGTTTGAAAACTAGAATCAGTATAAACCCTAATGAGTAGATCCTCATCTCCTCCATACATTAGGAACATACCAATGTTGTTATCCTAGATCAGTTTGATATTTTTATACCATGTTCAATTCATATGAAACATCAAGTCTAGTACATAACATGACATACATGATTGATCATATCGCTGAAGCATATGAGATCTTAATCATTATTTGTTTCTCCTGTTCTTTCTAAGGACACATTTTCTTAGAAATATGTATATAATATGACACTGTAACCAATCACCTCTTGGATTGTTCCATACTGAATCTCTTTAGTATTTGGTCAATGTATGTATTTTGACTTAGTACAAGAATCCTCTTGGATATATAATAAATGATCTTGACCCCTAGAATATTGGATGATTTACCTAAGTCCTTCATGGAGAAACAATATTTTAACCAGTAATTAACAAATTGTAATACTGGTATGTCATTTCTAATAAGTAATATTCCATTAACATATACTACTAGGATAATGACCGCATTTCCACTAAACCTCTTGTAAACACATGACTCAAATTCATTATTAATGAAACCAAATTCTTTTATCACTTCATCAAATCAAATGTTTTGTGACCTGAATGCTTGATTCAATACATAAATGGGTCTCTACAACATGAAAATATTTTTGACATCACCTAGAGTCACAAGAACTTTTAGTTGTGTCATATATATATATTCCTAAAGGTTCCCATTAAGGAATTTTTTTGACATATGTCTACCAAATTTCATAGTCATGGTAATTTGTAATAGTAAGTAAAATTATGATGGATTTAAATATGGAAATTGGTGAAAAGGTTTCATCATAGTCAATTTATTGATGGTATTTGAACCATTTAGCCACTACCCTTGCTTTATAGGTATTTACTTTACATTCAATGTCCAATTTTCTCTTGAATACCCATTTGCACCCTATGGGATTTACATCAACTGGAGAATCAACCAGAACCCAAAATTCGTTATGATATATGGAATCCATTTTAGAATTCATGGGTTCTTACCGTCTTGCATCTTCTAAGCTCTCTACTTCCTCTTTTTAGGAGAGAGGTTCATAATTGTCAAACAATAATGAGTTAACATCTTTGATGACTAGAAAATCATCTCTCTCTGGTTCTCTTACCTCTATAGTGCTCCTACACGGTACTTGTGTTTCATGAACTACTTCTTTTACAAGGACCTATGAAATCTGTTCATGTACCAAATCTTGTGTATCTTGAGTATTAACTTCATCGAAGTCAATCTTGCTTCTACTATCCTTTTTGAGTATGCACGCCCTCTCAAGAAATATATCTTGTCTGGTGACTATCACTTTCTTATTTGAGGGGTTGTATAGGTAGTATCCCTTTGTTTACTTAAGATACCCTAGAAAGATAAACTTTGTGCCCCGAGGTGCTATTTCATTTCCTAAGAAGGACTTAATAAACATCTGGCAACCTCATACATGTGTATGCGACAAAATTTTTTTATTTTCACTTCATAACTTGAAGGGAATTCCATTTTTCTCTTTATTTGGTACTCAATTTAGTGTGTATGCTATAATTTGTTATGTATATCCCCAAATGGATAATGGAAGATCTGCATGATCCATCATCAACCTTACCATGTCTACCAAGGTACAGTTCCTCATTAAGTAGACATAACCATATCTACTCAAGTCATTAGTAAAAGTTATGAAGTAGAATACCCGCCTCCAACTTCTACTAGAAATGGTCCACACACATCAGTGTGTACAAATCCTAAAAGATCTATGGACCTTTCACCATGTCCACCGAATGGTGGTTTGGACATTTTTCCTTGCAAACAAAAATGAAATCTTTCAAGCGGTTTCAGCTCAAAAGAGTCTAAATAATCATATTGACAGAGCTTTGTCAACCACATATCATTTACATGACCAAGACAGTGATGCCATAACTGGGTGTTATATGAGTTGTGTGAATATGATTTTTCATCTATTTCCAATACCTGGTTTTCATAATTTTAATACATAAATACCGCTATTTAAATGTGTCATACCATAACATATGATGTCTTTATAAAAGAAACAACTTTTATTTATAAATTTGAAAATAAAACCATCTGTATATAGGAAGGATACATAAATTATGTTCTTGGTAATAGTTAGTATATAATAAAAATATCTTAAAACCATTATCATTATTGTTGTAAATGAAAGGTGGTAGTCTCCAATGGTTAGAGTAGCCAGCTTCGCACCATTGATAGATCAAAAATCCACCTCTCCTATAGAAATATTTTAGGATCTACTTGGTTCCTACATTTGGATATAGATGTGAGAAACACAAGATATATCTAATAACCAATGTGTAGATATTGAAATATTACACTTGATAACACACACCTTTTGCTTTCACTTTCTGTTGGGTGCAGTTTCTCTTCCAGTGTCCTTGCTTTCCACATGAAAAACATAATCCTTTATTTTCTCTACCATACCACTGGATCTTTCTCTTCTTGGAAGGATAATGATCAATAGCTTAAGACTTGTTATGATTCTTAGGTACCTTCACTTCATTCTTACTTTTCTTATTCACTATAAGGACCACTAGTTTTTCACGCCCCATGTCCTTGTCCACTTGATGAATCAAAGTAAGAAGTTTTGAATGACTATTTTCATTATTGAACATGTTATAATTAATAATAAAACTGGAGAAGGACTTGGGTAGTGAGGAAAGTATGAGATTTGTGAACAACTCATATGATAATTTAACCCCTAAGATGTCTAGATGTACAATATAGCCAATAAAATTGACAACATGAGGCTCAACTGAAACTAACTATCCAATATTAGTTGTAAACAAAGCATTGAATATCTCATATCTCTCTTGTCTTTCCCTCTCTTGATAGAGATCCTGAAGGTGAGACATCATGTTATACACATCCATGTCCATATATTGCTTTGAAATCTCATTGGTCATGGATGATAGCATGAAACACTAAACATCTGTGTAATCATTCAAATGTTTCTCATAGAGAGATATCTCTTCCTCACTATCCTTTTGACCAGATGCTTCAGGAATAAGTTCTTCTAGCGCATACAATTTCCTTTCATGGCATAAGATAATACATAAACAACTTTGTAACTCTTGGAAATTTGTGCCAGTGATAAGGTTATACTTATTATGTATGGATTACAATGATGTGTTTTAAGTTATGTTTATTACCGTTTCTATAAATAAGATGAGAAAAATTTTATTACTTTATCTGATAAAATTTATACAAATAAATAAATATCATATTTATTAATCTCCCACTATTTTATCAAAACTCAATATCCCTCACCGTTGGATTCAGAATATCCTATTGCTTGGACATTCTAGTGTCAAAGATTCATATTCCCCTTCTCGTCACCCCTAATTTGGCCATTCAAGCAATTTAAAGGATCTTAAGTAGACATTCCAAATGTCAACTACATTAACTCACATTTCCTTGATCTATTGAGTGGAATCGCAATCATGAAATCCTTAAATTGTATTTCCTCAACCTTTGCCTTCCAGTTACACCAAGTCCTACTTTGGAAGTAAAACCTTGATGTGAACTGAGTTAAGTCAACCCAAAACTTTAAGTTAGAATTCCCTGATAATTAAAACACCCCATCTTTGTATGGTCAAATACTTTGAACTATGGTTCAATTTTAATTGAAGTAGAGGAATACAATACCGACTTAATATATATAATTAAGGGATTTTATCTTTTATGTGTAAATTTACAATTATTATCTTTATTATATACTTTCTAATATTAAATGGATTTACTTAAGTGATTAACCATATCTTAGATAATATTTAAGCACCATTCATTTTATATTCTTTTGATCTTACATACTTATTAA
Source organism: Viscum album (assembly GCA_963277665.1). Lineage (NCBI taxonomy): Eukaryota > Viridiplantae > Streptophyta > Magnoliopsida > Santalales > Viscaceae > Viscum > Viscum album. The sequence goes on from OY728137.1 coordinate 1,722,005,200, forward strand.
TTAATTAATTCATGTTATTGCAAAAAATATCCATAATGAAATAACCATGAAACTTGATAGAAATAAAATAATAAAGTGTTATGATCATGAAATTTTAGTAATGGTTAGTTTATCTAGTGTATTATAAACTAACCGTTAACCTAGGGGGAAAGCCCCTTGAACCATTTATGGGTTTTTTTTTCAACTTTCCACATGTATACCTATGTATCACTCTTGGATTGGCTTCGTATCAGCTCCAAACTTGATCCGCCTCCACTACCTTGGGAGTTCCATCCATTACATATGCTTTTACCCACACATAGGTGAGGGGAACCAAATGATTGGTTAAGGGGTTTCATTAAAAAAACCATGGACATGAAGACCCTTACATAATGATAGGAGAGATGAAACACATACCAATAATTTAATTTAATAATAAATTAAAATAAACCAATTACATATAAAGGTCTGGTTTAGGATCATGATCATCCAGATGCATGCAAAAAATTACGCATATAATAAAATTAAAATTTAATTATAATCGTTCTTATTTAAGATAAATCATGCTTGAATAAATTAATTATCTTATTTAATTAATCAATTATTTTATCTTAATTCACATTTTAATTTTATTGAGATTATCATCCATCATAATTTTAAACAAATTAAATAAATTTATTTAAAATTAATTGTGTATGAAAAATGTACCATGGATGCAACACTGTGAGTACCCTTCCAAACTACTCAATGTGTATTATACTCATATAATGTTTACTCTTGCAACATGTGGCATACACAACATATCACATAATTTCAGGGCGTGTACTATCAATTAAATGAACACAAAGAACACATGTTGACAGGGGTTGAACATTATAATAAATTAATATTTAATTATTCATAATTTGGTAAAAGTACATAGCGTGTACATTGCAGCTACACGTTGTGTATTATTCTCACCATCTATCCACAACATATGAATAGGGATTTAGCATGTAACCGTACCATGAAAAATATTGGAGTACATGAATTGTACATGGGCTACATGATGTGTGGTCTCTGAGTTACACAGTCACTAGTCATGTAGGCCATGTAAGAAGATACACGACCTGGCTGTGACTAAAGGACTACATGTCATGTATGGAAGTTACATGGTGTGTACTCCGACTAACTATGCACCAGGATGACCCGATCAACACACAATGTGAAATTAAATTCACCGTGTTTAATAAATCCACATGACTTGAATTAATTATGAATTAATTCAAGGTTCATTAAACACTGGTACACGATGTGTACCTTTGGGTTACACAGTGTGTACTCTTGTGTTGTCCGTCCAGACTCCTCAGTACCTCCAAATGAGATCTTTAAATGCATTTCATTCATAAAATTATTTTATTTGATTATATTTTTGAGAAAAGGAGAGGAAGAAATCAAAACTAACAATTAAGATTAAAGAATGATTAAACTGGAATTGAAAAATAATGAAAAATACGTAAATAAATCAATAATATTTAAATAATTATAAATAATTATGTGACCCCTCTGATACCATTTGTAGGTTCTGGGTGCAATGGAAGAGGTATATAGGGAATGATAAACTCAAATTTTTGTCACGATTGATGATTAATCCAATATTTACACAATGATAAACCATGTGATCAAAAAAATTGAATCAATGAATATAGAAAATAAAAAAGCACTGGAACCAAAGTGCAGGATCATAATATATTATTTATAATTAATTTAAGCAATTAAAGAATCACCTTGATAGAAATTATTTCTTTGTTGATGGATCTTTCAACACCTCTACATTGTACCATTATTGCATTGTAGGAATCAAGAGTACATTACCTCCATCGATGATCCACATATGTTCTACAAACCTCTGAAAGTTTCTGTAGAAATATCCGAGTGCTAGAGCAGTAGATCTTGAAACTTTTGTCATTTTTCTTTGATCACTTTGAGAACCTCTTTACAGAAGGTTTCTCTTCTATCTCATTAGACTTTAGAGCAGTGGTTAAGGATGATCGCTCTACGTTCTTGAGAGCGTTCTTGAAGAGGAATCTCTCTAGGGATTTGAGAGGATTCTCTCTAGATCTCGTTGCGCACAAAAAAATGAAATGACTATCTAGAAAAATAATATAATTGGATTTATATACCGCTAGGGTTAGAAATTAATAATTTCACATACATCCTTATTATTTTCATATTCCATGTGGAACCCCATGTCAATAATCATAATAATAATATTATTTTTCTTAACATATACTAAAATCACAAATTAAATTAAATATTATTTATTCAAATAATATTAAATATTTTTTTTTCGTGAAAGACCATTAAATTTGGTCCACCATTCCTCCATAATATTTTTTGGGTCTTGAATAATAACTATTTATTTAATAAATAAATATCACTGCATTATTCTCCAATAAGTAAATAAATATTATATTCATTAAATAAAAAATAAATATTTATTAAATATTCTTCTCACATAATTTCACTTGAATAATTGGTGACTAAATATATACAATCAAACAAACATGAATAATTATTAAACCACATGTGAGAATAATATTTATTCTACTTTTTAAATAATAAATAATAATATATTATTTAACTGTTATTTTGGATATACTCAGTGTGTGACCCTCTAGATCTATTTTTCAGTGGCATTAGGCGAAACAGCCTAAAGTCCAAGGTTAGCATCTAACAACATTCCAATACATCCATACAGAAAGAAATTAATGCCACAATGAGATAATACATTATATAGATCCTTACCGTGTAATATAATCCCTTTATCCCAATATTGATAATCAAACATGTTGCATGCTAGTACCATCAACCTTTGTGTCTGATGTCTATTTGTTTGAATTTCCAGAAATCGAACTTTCCTGCAGATTACCATGAACATGGATTTTTTAGGCTATATAATTTCCATAAAATGGTCTAAGATATAAACTTCTATTAAAAAACAGAAGTGATAAATCCTTTCTCGCATTATTCATTAATGAAATATTTATCATGATGCACCAAAACATATCATACCTTACTGCGAACATATATCATCACAGTTTTCATCAATACATCAAAGAAAACAACTTATAATACTCATTAATAATAATCTTAAAGTCTCATGATTAATACACACATCCACATATAGGAATATCCAATGACATATAAATGTGGATTTCTTACTGGTGAGTCTTGTTCTCATAATACCCCACATTAAATATTAGCAAGGGTGTACACCATGAGAAGGAGCCTCACAGTCCCATGAGTCTCCATCCTTGATATCCCATATCATTTGTATCCCTCAAATGATTTAATCTGGATATAGAACATATATTTAAGAATACTATCGTAACACTTCTGGGTTCTCATCATTGTGGGGAACTACTATGACCTTTCAGTGTGACGACTACTCTTATGAAATTATCACATATTATGTCACATAGAAGAACAATCATGATGAGATAAAGAGTTCATTAGTATTCAAAACAATGAATATAGGTTATCATAAAGTACACAAAATTTGGTTCTAGGACACCAAATCCAATAATATTTTTGGGGAAAAAGTATCCCTCCTTTTAGGGTAATCTACAAGCTATATGAATCTCCCAACATTGGGGAATGATATCCTTCAAGGAATGGTCCATTAGAACCACTGGTTTAAGACTTAAAAAAATATATTTATGGCTTCAAAGTAGTTTGTTGTGATAATATCACTCATACTTTTATCCACACCCTTTAAAAGGATTGCATCTCTTTATATAGACTTTTCAAGGAGACTCCTTGGAGAAAGGTAAAGTGTTGTATGCTCCCATCATAAAGAGAACATTACAAAAAATTTCGTAACATTTAATGACTTTAGCATTTATGATTCAATATTTTGATTACTTCACTCTTCAAAAAATAAATGAGTAACATATAGAGATACTTTAACATCATTATATAATATTGAAAAACCTTTTTATGATAGCTTAAATAGTAGAATATTGAATCATTCATTATCACATAATGCATACAATTCCATGCGCTAAAATACAACATAGCGACCTTCAATATGACATGGTTTTCCCCAATCCAAACCATGAGGTGTTTTATACCATCATGGTATAAGCTTTAGTGCATAAATATATCAATATTCTATTTTCACTAATGCCTCATAGATTTAGTATACTTCCACCTTATGTCACATCATATGTAACAACTTGTGACAATTCATACAAAACTTTTTTTGGGCATCCTTCGAAACACTTTTAGTATAGCTCTAAATGTTTTGTACAAACACTTTATAACAAAACATAATATCATTCATACAATTACAAAGTGTAGCCCCACAAGTTTTTTCAGCATTAGTAATGATTATGAATTCTCTAATCCATAATTTTAAGAAAAGTGAAGACTTTATAAAAACATCAATACCAATCAAGCTACAAAAGGATATGATGTGATCTTATTCAAACACATGCATCCAAATACTTGTGTTCACCACCCATATCATATTAAACTATGTATAATTATATAATACCCTTTTCCAAGACATTGAATGACCATGAAACATGAAGCATGTTAATATCATATAACCTACTTATATATTCTCAATTATTTGATTATACTGACTAAAATTTATCTTTTTATTCAATGTAGAATAAGGATAAAAAATCAAGGAGTATGACAATGGTGGAGACTAAGAGAATAAACCTTAACAATGAGATTACAATCATTAGGCAGGGAGCTAGTAGAAAAGAAGATAATGGTTCTCTCATCCAGATTTCCTTTGCTTGCTAATAGACCAGCAACCTAATTTCCTTCCCTCCAAGTATTACTCACCTCCATATTTTGATTGATAAGCATTCTGCATTTTTTTATGATATGAATTAGGTTCCATGGTGGACTGGTCCTACCACATAACACATCAACCAGAATTTTAGAGTTTGATTTGATTTTCGAGATATCAATGTTATGGAGACTATAGAAAGTTAGTACGCTGAACATAGACCCATCCTTTGCTTCTATAGAGTTGAAAAGTCCATAAAAGTTGCTGAAATCAAATATAACTGAACCTCTTTTATCACCCACTATCCCCCTCTCATTGAACCATCCACACAGGATCCATCCACATTGAGTTTAAGTCCAGTAAGTGGAGGTTTCTAGGAAACCCATCTTCCCTGTCTTATACCTTTGCTTCCATCTACATTGAGGATAGGTCTTGAATAAAATAACTGAATAGAATATGAAGCCATACTTCTAGGAAGGAGCGATCCCAATCCATCCACCATCATTTTAGCTCGAACCTACAAGAACATATGATAAATCAATTTTACTTCTCGCACCCTATTCCTGGCTTCATATGTAATTCACCCAAATGGATGAGCACATCACATGACCCTTAACCAAATAGAAAAACACACAACATGTTTCTTATCTAGGTATATCAATAAACTTACCCAATCCATATTAATATAGGGTCTATATTTCATACTAGTCATATGAGGGGAAAAATCACATCTTGGTTAAACCTCAATTGATGACATGATTGAAAACATACCTAACCACCTCCTAATTATCTCAACCATAAAACTGACATAAGAAATATATCAAATTATGAAGGTTCTTATGCTAGGCATATTGTTAACCTCAGGTGATGAGGATTCAATATGAAACATGCACCTTTGATATACCAAGACATAGTGTATGAAATTCCATGTGACATACATAGTGGGCCATCCAAAACTCACAAATCCCTTTTTCTTCATGAGAAAATCCCAAATCTCTATATGAAACCCAACCCACAATAATCTGCACATATCATCACAACCTATAATACTCCATGATGAGTATCAATTGTGGATAATTCAATGTCATACTTTGATAGGTCAATCATCATTACACTTCTTATAATATATATAGCCAACATAAAAGAATGATAAAATAGAGTCTACCTTTTATATAACATGATACACTTTTTATATTTTTAAACTCCTTTAAGAATACTAATAAAACTATATATAAGTTCTAGTCTAATTAGATCTCATATGATAGGAAACCGGAGTGTCCTTATGTTTTCTATATTTTTAGGTCTTTATTAAACCTATTATATCACAATGTAATTCTTACAATTTCTTCACATGGCCATTTTATAAATCCTCCCACTAAAACCCTTTAATAAGTTAACATATATGAAGAAAAATTGTTTGAATAATGGTGAGATTAGGATTTATAATCATCATTTTTAACTCTTTGAACATAATATTCAAACTTCTTTACTTAAAAACATCTAATATTATAATTTTAATAACTTTTATTATCCTAAACACCCATTATCATTATCTTGGAACTTTTCCATTCATATTTTTCTTTGAGATCATTTATTAATAAAATTAAATAGCACTCTTTACATTAATATCATTCTTTATTTACATATCCTAAACTATTTTATGATATATAGTCTCTTTTACTTTGAATTGTTTAGTATAATCATTTATTTGTTACATTTTGAACTTTTCTTAATTCAAATATACTCTCACTAGCCTCTTAGAAAATATAGTTTCTCTAAAATATATTTCTATGAAAAAGGCCCTTTTATGTCATGAAATAAAACTTATTTCCTTATAGGAATATTTATCAAATAAAATATTAACCATATATTATATGGTATTTTATGTGTTTAGATAAATATTCTAAATATAATATTTTATTATTTAAAATATGTCACTTTTGAATGGTGGGAACTATTCCATTATATTTTAATAAAAACTTAGATAAACTCTTTTATTTTATATAAAATAATTTTATCCATTTTCAAAAATGTTATAGAATGGATCAAATTATAAAATATGTATTAAAATACACAATCTCATTTATTAATAAAAATCATTTTTTATGATAAAAACTCTCCTATAAAATAAGAGAAAAAAGGGATAAAAAATACATATATTTTATAATTTTTAAATCCTTCAAGCATGAAGTTTTCCTTTTCATTTTAAATCTCTATAGTAACAACCCTTTCCACTCTGTTTGAATGAAAACTCATTTCCTTAATTTTCTACTATTGTATATTTACAATAATTATAAAAATATATATTCTATATCATATACTATTAAAAATCAAAGAATTGGTTTCTATAACTTTAATACCTAACATGGAATATATAGTATTTTTTTATAAATCTTTAGGTATTATGAACAATTTCATCTCCAATATCCAATATTTCTATAAAGGAAACACCACCCCTCCATCCCAACACCACCTTTAACTTTCAATGATTGAGTATGACTATTGGATCCTCTAATATTCTTTTTATGGATTAAATATATACCCATTTCCCTCACTTCTATCCCCAAAACATTGAGGGGATTAGGTAAAATTTCATTAAAGTCCTTTATATTTTTGGAACCTTTTTGGAAATGACTATAAAATAAAGTCCTATAATGAACTATCCTGGGTAGCCATCTGAGACGACATCCAAACTGATCTACTACTAGATTGAAGGGTGATATTGATCCCCATGGGTTGAAAACTAGTTATTTCCCATCATATGAACACACTTGAGAATGATTTTACCCAATAAATAGAGTTTTCTCATGAAAATATTTCTCTAGAAAATCAGGAATGGTCTATACATAAGTTGGGAATTCATTCCAAAATTAGATAAGTAGAAAGAAAAAAATAGTAGATAATAGATATAGGAAATAAAATATTAGTTCACACTCCAAATGCCCTCCCATGCAAAAAATACTAAACAATGTATATCCATGGCCATCGTAATAGTAATACACCTCCAACCATAGAAAACAGTAAAGACCTATATGGCTAGTGTGATAAAGGAGACTAAAATAAAATAAACTAACATAGCTCTGTGTGACTTCACTAGTAAAAATTAAATCCTAAACAAATAGTGATGCATGATTGATCATGAACTAAACCTAAAAATGAGATATGAATATAGGCGTGAGCATACAAATTTCTAGTAGGTCCCAGTGAGAATATGGAAATCCAATAGTAAAAAAGTTTATAAAATTCTAGTCTAAATATAAGGTAAAGAAAATAGGTTTTAACATGCTTTATAAAACAAAGCCAAAAAATATACCACATTTATATTCTCAAACTACTATCCTTTTTATAAAATAAAATCAAGGATGATTAAAAAATTTAAATAAAGCTTTTAAACTAAGGAAATTGAGCCTTTAAAACCATATAAAATAAACCAAATTACAATTCCCCCCTCTTTCCAAGAATCTCATGTAAACACCTTTTTCATAAAAAATTTAAAGAAAATCCATTTCTTAAAAATTATTTTTAAGAAAAACTGAACCATTTTCATTTTTAAACTAAAATTTCACACCATATAAAAATAACTCATTTGAAAGTAAACCAACACACACTCAAAGTGATGCATAAACCACAAAAATAACCCAAAAAATTAAGGGAATAAAATCTAATCAATGGTTCCAATGGTCAAATGAGTTAGGGAAATACAATTGAATCATAAAATGAAATCCTCTAAAGTGTCCTAAAAAGGACCTAGTGTCATCGGAAAAATCGCTAGGATCTATTAATAAAGGACCTGAATCAAAGATAAAGAACCTAGGTTGAAACTACCGAACCATTCCACGTCTCCAGTAGTCCCATTGGACTATCCATAAATAACATCCCTAGAGCTCCTTTTCCACCACAGGAATAAAATAAAGTTTATAGCTCAAGAACCACTACCATATTAGTATAACTGATGGGGTGTAGCTGGGTAACATTCCCTAGTCATCCTACTACTAAAAATTAGGGATTTATCTCATATAGTTCACCTATTATGCCCCTATGTAACAAACCAGGTACTTATAAAATAATTTATTTTCATTCTGGAATTAAATAGTTAAATTCATTATAAATGTGTAATGAAATAAGTGGTATTTATAGAAATTAAGTAATCTATACTAATAGAATAGTAACCTCACCTATGAGAGTATAAATAAAATTTATGTATATTATAAGTGAAAATATGATATATTTATATCATGGAATAAGTAAATAAATGTTTTGAAAATGATAAATTAAGTGTTGGTATTTTTATAAAACATAAAATTTTATTTAAAATATTATAATTAATTTAATGATTTAAAAAAGATTAATCTTCATAAAATAGATTCATAAATTAATATTTTGTTGTCTTATGATTATAAACTAATTTTATGAGACCTTAATTAATTTTTCAAAGTGTCATAAAATCAATTATAATTTTCAAATTGATATTTTTTGAATAAATGATGATTTTAATTAAAAATTAAATTTCTCATATTTAGAAAATTATTTTTAAAAAATGGAATATATTTTTTAATTCTACATGTTGAAAATGGTTCGGGTAAATTTTTGATATTTTTCTGAAATAGTTAAATTTTTAGTGAATAGTGAAATACAGTAATTTACGATATATAAAATTATATGCTAACACACAATATTTATTGAGTCATTTCTGATTCAATAACCATAATCACGAACAATAATTCTCTCTTTATTTTATTTATCCTTGGGAATAAAAAACTATTCATAGTATTGCCCCAAAATAATAAACTAATGAATTAAATAATAAAAAAACATCTCTCTCCTCCATTATAAATACCACTCCTCACCACCTATTCTCCTCACACCACCAAATACTTGAATATTTTCCAAATTATACCCAATAATATTCCCAAGCCTCTCCCCCACTTCTATGAGCATTTGGTCTCAACAAATTACCAAATATAATTTCCCTAAGGAGGTTCTCAAGCAGAAGAATTCAAGAGGTAAAATCCCCGTTCATTTTCTTTTATTTTATTTTCAATTTCTTTTCTTTTCTTATTCTCTCCTCACCTCACCTCATCCAAGTGATATTATAACTATATTATCTTACATATAATATAATTTTATTATGTTAATAGAATATCTATCATAAAATATCTCATCTTCTCTTCTTATTCTAGAAAATGAAAACATCATCCATGACGTGTTGATTCATCGCCTTCATGGATGATGAGTTTTTATTTTACTTTACTACCTTAAAGGATGGTCATAAAACCATTATTATGGTTAAAAAATATTTTAATATGTATGTTATAACCTTTTTAATGTTATAGAACTAATTTATCGACATAACATAAAATAAAACATAACTAGTTTGTGATGGTTAGAAAAACCCACCAAAAATAAACCAAACTTTTATCATTAATGTTTTATATAATGAATCATCCTCATATAATAAAAAAAATTAAATATGGTATCATTTAAAATATTTAAACATATTAATACCATTTATTTCCACTTCTATAGTTTTTCCTTTCTTTCGATAAGAAAATATAGAATGAACCAACCATGGAAACCGTGAAATAAAAGCACACAAAACAATGAAAATAACAAAATATTATTAATAAATGGGTGGAAAGATGTTATAAAAGGATCATATGAGGTATTATAAATATTAATATAGTTATTTAATAAATTAATAACACTCTTTAAACCATTATACATGAGGTTTGAACATGTTTGAAAGAATTAAAACCTGAGGTAAGAGACTTTCCATTTTAAAATCCTCTTTAATGTCTCTATTTACAAAATTCAAAAAAAGAATTTTTCTTCTTAACTTATGTGGCCTAAGAAAATTATACCATTTTCATAACACCTTATTTTTTTTGAAGACTTATTTAAAAAATTTCATGGTTATTTTAAAATAAAATATTTTCTTTTGTATGCGCAATGTATTCATTTAAAATAAGTGATTTTCCTCAAGGAATGTTTTTATGATACAAGTATTCATGTTTTATGATTATGTTTTGGTTCTTATAAATTGTTTATGATGATGGGTGGTTCTATTATAAACCAAATATGGGTTATTCTATGATATCCCTCCAATGCATTGGGTATGTTGGAAGTTGACCATAATAGTTATTTCAAGTGTAACTAAAATAGTTATATCATAAGGTAGCTGTGAGGGTTATATTGTAAGGTAGTTGTGTGGGTTAAAAATCATATTGTAGCCAATATGGTTATAATAATAAGTAAGTATGGTAAGAAAATGGTGCCCCAAGTTACCTAAATGGTTTATTTATGTTTTCTATGTTTTATGGAACCTCATGTTTTAAAAAAGAAATTATATGTTATTTTTAAGGGAGAGAAGTTTATCTTCCATGTGTTTGTAAGTATTCATGGACTAATGCTTTTCTTTACTTCTTTTTATACCACTTACTGTTATTTTTATACTCAACACAAGTTTTAAAATGTTTTTCACAGGGCTTATAAATGGGTAAAGGAAAGTAAGATTTCAAGTTTAAAGTCATGAAGTTTGTTATGGAAATAAAGCATGTTTTGTTTCATATTTTAGAAAAAATGGATATTGAGTAGAAGTGTCTATTTTGTAATATATGAGTTTCTATATATATGTTTTTACCCAATTGTCTAAAAAAATAAACTTAAAATATCTTTGGAAATGTAAAAAGTGATTTTCTAGTTGAATCTACTAGATTATGTAATGTTTAAGGTCAAGTCCTTATTGTTGGTATGAGAGCATGATTTAAATAAATTTATGGGTTAGGATGGTGTTAATAGAATACCATAAATAATTTTTACCTTATGATTAATTTAAAATGATATAAAATTTGAATATTATCATGTTTCTTCATCTAAATTATGTCTGTTCAAAATGGTTTTTTATAGAAGAAACAGGGAAGCTGAAGTGGAAAGGCATTGAGATGATGATATCTTTCCAAATCCAAAACCTATAATGGTGGGAATTAGAACCAAGAAGTTTGTGACAGTAATGTATTATTTAACATAGGCCATAAATGGTGGTGGCATCCATTTAAGAGAACAACCAGAGCTACCACAAATGAACATGATGATAGTGGAACGTTTTATGAGGCAACACCCTCTTTCTTTCAGTGGGTCTTCTAACCCAGTGGTGATTAAAGGGTGATTAAATCCCTTGAAAAGATATTTTATGTCATGGGGTGTTCATATAATCAAAATTTTAGTCTTTCCATTTATCATTTCTAATGTTAAGATGACCATTGGTGGTTAATGGTCAAGAATATCAGGTAAATAGAAGATATTGATACATTGGAATGAGATGAATTAAAGAATAGTTTCCTCGAAAAATATTTTAATAAGGTGGTTTGACATAGGATGGAAAATAAATTCCTTGATTTGAAACAAAATGAGGAATATTGCATGGCCATGTATGAAGAAAACTTCACTCATTTGGAAAGGTATTCTCTAAATCTTAATCAGGATCTTGATAGTAAAATCAATCATTTTTTACTTAGGATTGAATCCAAGACATCGAAGGGCATTAGATTCTCATGAATTAAAAAGTTATGAGAAACTTGTTTGATGTACTAAGAGGGTATAAATAGATATTTATGATGATAATGTGTATTTTGAAAACAAGTAGAAGAAAAGGACCAAATGGAAAATAATGGGTAAGAATAAATAAAATAAATCTAAAGGTAAGAAAGTAAAATTTCCAATTTGTGGAAAGTGTGGTAAAAATCACCATAGGGAATACCTTAATAAATCCTAGAAGTGTTTCTAATGTTGTAAGTTTGGACATATTTCCTGATATTTTAATGAAAAATAACTTAGTGTTGGTATTTTTAATTATGATAAAAAAATGTAAAGTGTTTTAAATGTGGTGAGATGGGGCATTATGCACACACCCTTCCAAAGAATGATCTGAATAATGGGAATCAGTCATAATTTAAGAAGAAAGGTGTAGTGAAATCCTTTGATACTACTTTAGAAGATGTTGGCCCATCCAATGAAGTGGTATTAGGTACATTATTTTTTTACTCAAATTCTGCTAATGTATTGTTTGATAAGGGCTCTACACATTCCTTTACATCTGATTTTTTTTGGTAAATTGCTAATTTCACCTCAAGAAATGAAATCAAAGCTTATGGTTAAAACACAAGGGGGAAATATTAATGAAAAAAGGAATTATAATAATCTTAATATTGTTGTCTATGAAAATACATGACCAATAAAACTTATTGTTTTTACCTTAGTAGAGTTTGATGTTATTCTAGGTATATATTGGATTTCTATTATCATACTAAGATTGATTATAGAGATAAAGAAGTTTTTTTTCAGAAAGAGTTCCAGTTTTTACAAAAGAATGAACCTATACTACTGATAACATATCATGAAGCTTAGAAACTATTAAAATATGGAAATGAAAGTTATCTTGAACATATTGTTGAAAACAAGGGAACTTTTCAGATTAATGATGTTCTAGTGGTAAAAGAATACCTGAATGTTTTTCCTAATGAGTTTCTCGGTATTATACCTAATCATGAATTTGAATTTACAATAGACTTAGTTCCTGATGCTAATCCAATTTTAAAACTCTCTTATCAAATGTATCAAGTGAAACTTTTATAATTGAAATATAATTTGAAATATTTTCTTGATAAAGGTTTAATTCATCCTAGCACTTTATTATGGGGTGTTCCCATTTTGTTTGTAAAAAAGAAAGATGGTTCCATGAGAATTTTCATTGATTATAGATATTTTAATAACATTAATATTAAGAATAGGTATCCATTACCTCATATCAATTAATTGTTTGACCAGCTCTAGGGAGCTCAGTATTTTTCCAAGATTAAATTGAGATCTGGGTACCATTATCTGAAGGTGAAGAATTATGAAATTCCAAAAACAATGTTCCAAACTAGATATGGGAATTATGATTTTATTTTTATTCCCTTTGGTTTTACAAATTACCCTACTGTATTTATGGATCTTATGAATAGAATATTCTATGAATATTTAGATAAGTATGTTGTTGTCTTTATTGATGATATTTTTTTTTATTCAAAAATTTATGAAGATCATGAAAAATATATAAGGATTTTTCTTCAAAACATTAAAGAAAATAAGTTATAATTTTTATAGAAAATGTAATTTTTAGTTGCAAAAAATTTCTTTTCTTGGGAACATTGTGAATAAGAATGGAATAACAGTTGAACCTGTAAAAAAAGTAGTTAATGAATGACCATGACCTAAAAAAGTTACTAAGATTCGTATTTTTATTAGATTATCAGGCTATTACAGAAGGTTTGTTAAAACATTTTCATGATTATCTAGCTTTCTAACTAAGTTTACACGAAAATGGGTTAAATTTATTTGGATAGAAGACTATGATGTTTGTTTTTGGGAACTGAGATAATGATTGGTGAATGCTATAATTTTGGATTTGCCTTCCAAAAAGGGAGAGTTTTCATCTATAATGATGATTTATTGAAGGTAATTGGTTTTGTTCTGATGTATAATGATCAGGTAATTGATTATGCATAAAGAAAATTGAAACCTCATGAGTTAAATTATCCCACACATTATCTGGAATTAGAATCTATGGTTTTTTCTTAAAAAAATTAGAGACATCATTTATATAGATCCAAATGTGAAATATATACTGACCATAAAAGTTTTAAGTATATATTTACTCAAAAAGAATTGAACATGAGGTAGAGAAGATGGCTTGAACTAGTAAAGGATTATGATTGCATGATCAATTATGATCCTGGAAAAGCAAACAAAGTGGCAGATGCCTTGAGTTAAAAAAAATCATGCTAAATTAACCATGTTACATTTGGAACATGACCACTTGATTAATGATTTGATGAATTTTGGATTGGAAGTTGTTGGTGCATGAAATTTCTCTGTTTTTTTATGTGTCAGTGCAATTATCTCTATCAGATAGAATTAAGTAAGCACAAAAGGAAGACTGTGAGTTGAAAAAAAGGTATAATTGGTTAAAAAGGGTAAGTTTACAGAATTTAACATTGGTAAAGATTGTTTTTAGATATTTGGGAAGAGATTATGTGTGCCTTGTGATTCATAGTTGAAGAAATAGTTATTAAGTGAAGCTCATAGTTCTCTATTTTTAGTTTATCATGGAAACACTAATATGTAAAAATACCTTCAAGAGTATTACTGGTGGGATGGAATAAAAAGAGATATTTCTGATTTTACCATTGAATTTTTGATTTCCAATAGGTTAAATCAGAGAAAAAAGTACTAAAGGGGATGCTTTATCCTTTTACAATGCCAAAGTGGAAACGGGAAAATACATCCATGTATTTCGTGGTGGGACTGCCAAATAATTCTTGAGGTAACAATTTGATTTCAGTTATTGTTGATCTACTAACTAAATTTTCATATTTTCTTCCTATTCAAGATACTATGTATTTAGATTAGATTTCTTGACTGTACCTCAAAGAGATAGTCAGGTTACATGGAGTTCCTATCTCCATTGTATTTTATTGTGATTCAAGGTTTAGTTTTAACTTATGGAAAGACCTTTAGAAGTCATTGGGTACAAAATTAAATTTTATCACAGCCTTTCATTCCCAATGTGATGAATATATTGATAAAATAATTCATACCTTGGAAGATATGCGACGTACTTGTTCAAAGGATTGCCATAGAATTTGAGATTAGCATCTTTCTTTAGTTGAGTTTTATTAAAATAATAATTTTCATTCCAGTATACTGATGAAACCTTTTGAGGAATTATATGGAAATTAGTGTTTAACTATAGCATTTTGGGATGAAGTCAAGGAAAGGAAGTTTATGGGACCATAATTAATATAGGAAGTGGCTGATAAAGTAAATATGATCCAATAACATATGAAGACAACTTAGAGTAGGGAAAAAGTTATGCGGATAACTAGAGGAGGGATCTTTCTTTTGATATTGGAGATCATGTCTTTCTCAAAGTTTCTTTATGGAAAAAAGTGATTCTTTTCGGTAAGAAAGAGAAGTTTATTCCACGGTTCATTGGACACTATAAAATTCTGTATAAAGTTGGATCATTTGTCTATAGAGTGGATTTTCCTTTTAATTTTTCCTAGGTACATAATGTTTTTCATGTTTTGATGTTAAGAAATTTTGTGCCAGATTCACCTCATTTTTTGAGCCCAGAAGTAGTTCAATTGGAAGAGAACCTTTCTTATGAGAAAAATCCTATCCATATTCTTGATCATAGAGAGAAATTATTGTGTAATAAGGTAATTCATTAAGTTAAAGTTTTGTAGAGAAACCACATGGTTGAAGAAGCAACATAAGAATCTAAAAATGCTATGAGGGAAAAATATCCTCACTTGTTTAATAAGTGAATAAAAATTGAGAGGACACAATTTTCAGAATGGGGTGGTGGGAGAGAATATAACAATCTAGGTACTTATAAAATATATTTTTTTTCATTCTGAAATTAAATAGTTAGATTCATTATAAATGTATAATGAAATAAGTGATATTTATAAAAGTTAAGGAATCTATAATAATAGAATTATAACCTCACCTATGACGGTATAATTAAAATTTATGTATCATATAAGTGAAAATATAAAATATTTATATCATATAATAAGTAAATAAATGTTTTGAAAATGATAAATTAAGTGCTGGTATTTTTGTGAAAAATAAATGTTTATTTACAATTTTATAATTAATTAAATTATTAAAAAAATTATATTCATAAAATAAATTCATAAATTAATATTTTATGTCTTATGATTATAAGATAATTTTATGAGACCTTAATTAATTTTTCAAAGTGTCATAAAATTAGTATTAATTTTAAATTTGGTATTTTTCGAATAAATGATGATTTTAATTAAAAATTAAATTTATCATATTAAGACAATTATTTTCAAAAAATGGAGTCCATTTTAAAATTCTAAATTTTGAAAAATGGTTAGGGTTATTTTTTGGGATTTTTCTGAAATAGATGAATTTTTGGTAAATAGTGAAATATGGTAATTTACGATATATAACATTATATGTTAAAATACAATATTTCTTGATTCATTAATTATGTAAGAACTATAATCTTGAAAAATACTTCTCTATTTACTGTATTTAGTCTTGTGAATAACAACTATTCATAGTCTTGAGCTAAAATTAATAAACTAATGAATAAAATAGTAAAAAAACACCCCTCTCCTCCACTATAAATACCACCCTCACCATATCTTCTCCTCACACCTCTAAATCCCTAAAACTTGTCCAAATTCTACCCAATACTCTTCCCAATCCTCTCCCCATATCAAGGATCCTTTGGAATCAAAAAAGACCAAATCCAATTTCCCTAAGGAGGTTCTCAAGGAGAAAACTTCAAGAGGTAAAATCCTTTCATTTTCCTTTATTTTCTTTTCAATTTATTTTATTTTATTATTCTCTCCTCCCCTCACCTCATAAAATTGACATTATAAATCCAGTATCTTAAATATACTGTAATGTTATTGTGTTAATGTAATATCCATCATCAAACCTCTTCTCTCCTCTTCTTATTCTAGAAAATGAAACACCATTCGTGACGCGTCGATTCACCGCCTTCATGGATTATGAGTTTTCATTTTCCTTTACCACCTTCAAGTCTGGTCATAAAACCATTATTATGGTTAAAAAATATTTTAATATGTATATTTTAACTTTTTAATGTTTTAAAACTAATTTATAGACATAACATTAAATAAAACATAACTAGTTTGTGATGGTCGGAAAAACCCGCCAAAAATAAACCAAACTTTTATCATTAATATTTTATCTAATGAATCATCCTCATATCAGAAACACTAATATATGGTATCATTTAAAATCCTGGAAACATATTAATACCATTTATTTCCACTTTTGGAGTTTTTCTTTCTTTTGAAAAGAAAATCCATAATGAACCAACTATGGAAACCATGAAATAAATGCACCCAAAATAATGAAAATAATAAAATATTATTAATAAATGGGTGGAAATATGTTATAAAAGGATCATATAAGGAATTATAAATATGAATATAGTTCAATAATAAATTAATAACACTCTTTAAATCATTATACAGGAGGTTTGAACACGTTTTAAGGAAGTGAAACCTTAGGTAAGGGACTTTCCTTTTAAAATCCACTTTAAGTATCTTTTTACAAAATTTTAAAAAAGATTGTTTCTTTTTAAATTATACGGATTAAGTGGATTATCCCATTTTCATGATTATAACAACCCTGCTTTTATTACAAACTTAAACATGATTTATTACATAAACTATTCAATTGATACAATATGGAAGATCGAGAGGTCTAGTGTCTTTGGGGTTTATGATCATTACATAACAACTTAAACCATGAAATACAATATCTTTATTGAAAACTTCCTTTACATGACCACTACATTCCCTCGTACTTAGCATTTCATGGGATAACCTGAGAATATGCATAAGAAAAGGGGTGAGCTATAAAGCCCAGTAAGGGAATAAACATGGAATACATGAGGAGTACAATACATGTTAGACAATAGGCATATCAATAGATCACAAGAGAAACATGGATATAAAGGCATGATAAAGCATGATAATCATAACATGGAAATGTGGCAACAACACTTACCATGGAATTAGCATGAACCAAGGCCCATTGCACATGAAGCATGAGTAAATTATCTTTGCATATGAAGCACGAGTAAAACCTCGTTGAACTTGAATTAGCATGAGTCAACAATCATTTCACATGAAGTATCATGATACTATACTTTACCCAATGCATTGGAGCGCTATAAGGGCGCACCCTTC
This sequence comes from Viscum album, assembly GCA_963277665.1. Taxonomy (NCBI): domain Eukaryota; kingdom Viridiplantae; phylum Streptophyta; class Magnoliopsida; order Santalales; family Viscaceae; genus Viscum; species Viscum album. The sequence goes on from OY728137.1 coordinate 1,722,023,779, forward strand.
TTAAACATTTCATTTTATGCATAAGTGTGCCACATGGATCATAAACCATGGATTCATAAAACATAATCATTTATTCCACGAAAAAGGAATATGGAATGAAACTTTATAATCAATAAGTAAATGTGAATTAATTTGAATACCCTTGATGGAGAAATGGGCATGGTATTTACTACACAATGGCATTGGCTTAGAAAATCGGTGTAATTTTTGCAGCGTAACAACGTGATATAAGAATTCATAAAAAATGGTTGATGAGAGAGAAAGGGGTGCCTCATCATATCTACATGAAATGGATAGTAAGGGGGTCATATATATACATGTCCAAACAATTGTAATGGAATTTAGATTCATGATACAAAAGTATTGCTTGAATGTAAATGATGAGAGAGAAGTTACTTTCAGAATTTCAGCATAGTAACGGGTGTATATGGGAGGCATTTAATGAGATAGAAAGGGGTATCCCATAATTAAAAAAATAAGAGGGAAGTATGGGGGAGGTGAAAAACCATACCCCAACATTTATAATTGAAATTAAAAGGGCATAACAATATTAAGAAAATTGGACAAAAAAGTGAAAGGAAGAAAAACCCTTACTTGGAAGTGTGATTCCAAAGGCTTGAGAGAGGCTTGGGAGAGGATTATTGGGAGCTTGGGGAACCTTGTGAGGATTCTAGAGAGAGTAGGGTAGGGGTTGTACTAACTCAAAAGGCTTTGAGTGAGGAGGAAGTGGGAGCTTGGGTGGGTTTATATAGGAAAGGTGAGTGAATTCTTTATTATTTAGGTTTAGGACCCCATACATTAAAATAATCCAAACCACAAATCATCTCATGATTTTTGCCCATGGTTTTTGGAAAATGGGAGAGGTAAAAAATATTTTATAAGTCCAAAGTCCTAAATTCTTAAAATAATGGGGTTGCTTATATAGAGGTGAGTCACACTCTCATGGAAAATAATTTAAAAAGACAAGATGTTTAATAAGTCTTGAGGGGTCAATTAATGCTTTGTAAAATAAGTCAAACAAACCCAAAATCACATTATTTTAATTTTAAAACATATATTTTATGAAAATAAAGCTTATAGTATTTTATTACATCACTATTGGGTCATTATGATGTCATAAAAAAAATTATATATTTAAACGGTATTTAATTTTTACCCAAAAATTTGACTGTATCAGAAAATTATGAAAAATTCACTATTGGATAATTTTGACATCCTGATTCCTGAAATAACATTTATTTTATCTAAATAATTTTCTAAATATGTTAATTTTTACTTATAAAATAAAAACCGACATTTATCGAAAATTCACGGGTTTTGACAAAAATGGCTTTCAAACCTTAATAAAAATTACAACTGCATTCATAAAATTCTAAGATCATTTATATTTAATAAAAATTAATTTAATAATAATAATAATATTTTATTAAAATATTATTTAATTCAAAAATCCCTTAATTCAATAAAATATAATTCTTAATTAAATAATAACTAAAAACACTATTTGCACTTTAAAAACTATTTACAATGTGTCAATAATGACAAGAAATTATATTCATTATTATATACAAAAATAATGTACATGAACATAGTACTAGTGATTTGTTACATAACCCCTTAAAACAGCTGCATAAGACCTAAGGGTAAGGTGTGCGATGGTGACAGACTCTTGGGGTGGCTCAAATAACATCGCTCGAGTGGTAATCTCTATCAACTTACACTTTTCCCGTAGACAGTCCTGTTCGAGCTTGACATGATGAAGCTCAGCTTGGGCTTGGTCAAGAGTGAAACCCAAGGATTCCACCTCTTTTTTAAGCTCCGACAAATGGGCTTCGTATGGAGCAAGGCCATCGCTTCTTTTGTCTGAGTAAATTGGATTTGTTAAAGCCCTATATTTATACTAATCATGTGATCACTGTTCAACTACTATATTAGCAACAGTCAAAATTCGTAACATAAAACCAAAGAAGTTTACATTTTATATAAACATTTTACATAAAGAGACATTTAATTAGATCAAGAGGGATTTCCATTAATGAAACTTCGAGTCGTTACAATATTCCCACCTTAAGAAATTTCGCCCTTGAAATTTCCTTTTCCCCATACTAGAAAAGATGTGGGTAACTCAGCTTCATCATTTCCTCTGATTCCCAAGTCACTTCTTCAAACTTGTGGTTTCACCACAACACCTTAACGAGGGGCATTGTCTTATTTTGTAGAACTTTTTCTCTACGATCTAAGATCTTCACTGGTTTCTTCTCATAAGAAAGATCATCCTCCAACTGTACCACCTTAGAAGAGAGTATATGTGAAGGGTCCGGTATGTACTTCTTTAAGAGGGATACATGAAAGACATCATGTACTTTGGCCATGGTAGGTGGAAGTGCTAGTCTATAGGCTACAACCCCGACACGATCAAGAATCTCGAAGGGTCCGATGTAACTTGGACTTAACTTCCCTTTCTTTCCAAACCTCATGACCTTCTTCCACGAAGATATGCATAGAAAAACCATGTCTCCAACTTTAAACTCAAGGTATCGTCGATAGTTATCTACATAACTCTTCTGTCGACTCTGGGATGCCTTGATATGTTGTTGAATGGTTTTCACCTTCTCCACCATTTCTTCGACCATTTCTGGTCCAAGCAGCTTACGTTCACCGACCTCATCCCAACATGCCGGTGTTATATACCTTTTCCCATACAGGGCTTCATATAGTGCCATTTGGATGCTCGAGTGGAAACTGTTATTATAAGAGAACTCAACTAGAGGAAGATTTTGATACCATCCTCCTTTAAAGTCCATTGAGCACTCTCTCAACATGTCCTCAAGTTTTGGATAATCCACTTGGATTGGCCATCAGTTTGAGGATGATAGGCCGTACTGAAGTTTAGTTCAGTATTCAGAGCATGTTGAAGACTCTTCCAAAACTTAGAGGTGAATCTTGGATCTCGGCCAGACACAATAGATAGTGGTACTCCATGCAGCCTTACCACTTCCCTAATATATATCTGTGCCATTTGATCCAATGAGAAATCCTCCCGAATAGAAATGAAGTGTGCAGTCTTTGTAATATGATCCACCACGACCCAGATTGAATTGTTGCCTTTGGATGTCCTCAAAAGTCTAGTGACAAAGTCCATAGTGATGGTCTCCTATTTCCATTCTGGTATAGGCAATGGTTGCATCATCCCCTTAGACTTCTTCCTCTCTACCTTCACTTGCTGGCACACTAGGAACATTGATGTATATACAACGATCTTTTTATTCATATTATCCCACCAAATGTTTTCTTGGAGATCTCGATACATCTTTGTTCTCCCTGGGTGAATATAGACATTTGAACTATGTGCATCATCCAAAAGTTCTTTCTTCAGCTCTGGACTTGATGGAACACATAGTCTTTTCCCAAATCTCACAATTCCTTCTTCATTAACATTAAACTCTGAGGTTTTCTGTTTTTCAATAGCTTCCACTTTTTCTTGAATTCCCACATCATCCTTTTGAGAATCCTTTAACCTTTCCAAAAGAGATGGTTGAGAAATCATCTGTGAAAGGATTTATGATGTTCCCTTCTTTATGATTCCCATGTCCATCTTCATCAAGTCTAAGAATATTGGATCCTTCTCAATTCTCATCATTGATAGAATCACTGGGTCCTTTCTACTTAGGGCATCTGCCACCTTGTTCGCTTTCCCCAGGTGGTAATGTATTGAACAGTCATAATCCTTGATGAGCTCTATCTATCTTCTCTTGCACATATTAAGCTCTTTCTGTGTGAATATATATTTAAGACTCTTGTGGTCAGTATATATCTCACATTTCTCCCCATAGAGATAATGCCGCTAGATTTTCAAGGTAAAGATCACTGCCGCCAACTCCAGATCATGCGTTGGATAGTTTCGCTCATGGATTTTCAACTGCCTTGAGGCATAGGATATCACTTTATCATTTTGAATTAGCACACAGCCTAAGCCCTTCTTCGAAGCATCACTGAATACCATAAAAGGTTCCCCACTTGTGGTTAAAGTGAGCACGGGCGTAGTGATAAGCCTCCTTTTCAACTCCTTGAAGCTTTCTTTGCATTCATCTTTCCAATAAAACTTTACTCCCTTTCGAGTTAGCTTGGTAAGAGGGTTGGACAATCGTGATAAATTTCTCACAAATCGTAGATAATATCCAGCTAACCCCAAGAAGCTACGGATATCCGTTATCGATGTTGGCCTCATCCATCCCTCAATTGCATCTATTTTGGAGGGATCCATAGATATCCCATTGCTTGTGATGATATGGCCCAAGAATGAGACCTCCTTCAACCAGAATTCACACTTTCTGTACTTTTCATAGAGATTCTCCTTGCACAAAGTCTCTAGTACAGTTCTTAAATACTCCTCATGACCCTCCTTGGTTTTGGAATATATTAGAATATCATCTATAAAGACCACCAAAAATTTGTTGAGTTAATCTCTAAAGACTCTATTCATCAAGTCCATGAAGATTTCTAGAGCATTAGTGATTCCTAAAGACATTACTATGAATTCATAGTGCCCGTATCTTGTGCGAAAAGCAGTCTTGGGGACATCTTCCTTCTTCACCCTTACTTGATAATATCCCGACCGAAAATCTACCTTAGAGAAGTATTGTGATCCATGCATCTGATTGAACAAGTCATCGATCCATGGCGGAGGATAATTATTCTTTATCATGATTTTGTTAAGTTCACGATAATATATGTAAAGCCTCATTGAACCATCCTTCTTCTTGACGAAGAGGACTGGTGCACCCCATGGTGAAGCACTTGGGCATATAAACCCTTTATCTAGATTCTCCTGTAGTTGTTTCTTCAGCTCTTCAAACTCCACGAAAACCATTCTATATGGAGTCTTGGATATTGGTAGTGCCCCTGGTATAAGTTCAATTGATAATTCAACATCTATTCTAGGAGGAAGACCAGACAGTTCCTCAGGAAACACTTTAGCGAATTCCCTCACAATAGGAATTTCTTCAAGGATGGTTTCTTCCTTGGACTCAATCATCTGAGCCATATACGTGTGCTCATAGGGTAGTAATATCCATGCTTGAGATGATGGAGATAAAGGAGATTCATCTTCCTCCTTACACTTGTAAAGAATCAGGGTTTGATTCTCCATATGAAGTGTGATTTCCCTCTCCCAAAAATTTATGTTGGCTTTATATAAGGAAAGCCAATCCATGCCAATAATTGCATCAAATTCCACTAGGGGAGTGTGATGAGGTTCGCTGGGAAATTCAATCCACAGATTATAACAAGGGAGGACTTATATTCATGGGATTCAATGATTACCCCATTTTCCGTACTCACCGACATCTTCACTTCCATGATTTGTGGTGGTGTTGGGATTGTTCTACTAAACTTTCGAGATATAAAAGAATGCGTAGAACCTGAATAAAAAAGTATGTTTGCTATTCTTGAATGAATAACTAGCGTACCTATCACCACTTCGTTATCGGGGTTCACTTCAGCATAAGTGATGGAAAAATATCTCCCTTACTGCCTTGGAGGTTATTGGTTGCCTCCAAAAACCCTTGGATTAGGGAACTAATTTGAAAAATGCCCCGGTTATTTGCAGTTTTAGCAATGAACAACGCGTTGAGGTTCGAATGGAGCATTCCTCTTTTCTGTCGTATCCACGGGTCTTTCTTTCCGACAGTTAACAACTAGGTACCCTTCTCTTCCACACCTAAAGCATTTCCTCGTCACCTTGAGGCAATTTCTAGGGTGCTTCTTTCCGCACTTTTGGAAAGTGGGGTGCTGAATCTTCTTAGCACTATTGGATTTATCCATAAGACTACCAACATTGAAGTCTACCTTATGCTTCTTGTCCCCATGATACCCCTGTGATTCCTTGATCTCCATTTCAACCTTGAGGGCACATCGGACAATTTCCTCATAGCTGTCGAAGTCATGGATCACTAATTTTTTCCGCAGGCTAGGCTTCAACCCACCAAAGAAGCGGTCAACCTTTCATTCGGGGGTAACGACAAAGACAGAAGCATATCATGCAAGCCTTATGAAGTTTGCCTCATACGCTCCAACAAATTCTTCTTCTTTTTTCTTGAGGGAAAGGAAGTCCCTTTCCATATTAATCCGGAGCGTGCGCGGAAAATATTTATCAAAAAACATCTTCCGGAAATCCTTCCATTCCAACGCCTCGATATCCTCCTCAGGCTTCATATTTTTGATCAATGTCCACCATTGATCAGCTTCACCCTCCATACGATTAGCCGCTAGGAGAACCTTCTCTTATTCAGAACATTGAATGATGGAGAAGATCTTTTCAATGGAGTTGAACCATTGTTCAGTGATCGTGGGATTGGATGATCCACTAAAATTAGGAAGCCTTTGTATCATGAAGATCTCGATAGCGACTTGTTCCTTCTTAGTGGGGTTTGGATGTTCCTATTGACCCATGTTTCTATTCAAATCTTGAGTTAGCTAAGAGAGAAGCGTGACAAAGTTCGTGATTCCCGCTCCCATTGGATTGGGCATCTCATTAGTACAGTCATCACACTGATCTTCACATTGGTTGTTATCCTGAGTCCTCCTATTACTGACCATTGGCTGGAATAAAAGGAAATTTAGGGGTAACACATAAAGGGTAATCCAAAAACAAAAGTTTATGACTTATAAATTAAATTTTATTTCCTTAACTTATTAATCTATAGGCTTCAATCTAGGATTTTCATGATCTACTTTCGAACATATATTCTTAGGGGGTTTTTTATTCCCTTAATAAGGGTTCATACTAAGCTTGTGAATTTACCAAAGCATATCCACCGGGAGTGTTGTAACCAAGAGTGTAGTAAGGCCTGTTTTCATGCACCAGTTCCCATTCGAGTTTAGCTCAAAGCGGTGTTTTCAGGTTTAACCCCTTGGATACATCTGTGCCAAAGGTGCCTCTACCTGCTCGTACCCAGAAAGGGATGCATTTGCTTGATAACCCACTTACTCAATACTCACCAAAACTTAGGGACGTTTTTATTGTACTTAGTCTTCTATCTAAGGCTTTACTAGGGTTTTCTAATCTTAATCCCAAAAATAACTAAACCTATCCTTTGATACCAACTATGACAACCCTGCTTTTATTACAAACTTAAACATGATTTATTACATAAACTATTCACTTGATACAACATGGAAGATCAAAAGGTCTAGTGTCTTTGGGGCTTAGGATCATTACATAACAACTTAAAACATGAAATACAACATCTTTATTTAAAACTTCCTTTACATGACCACTACATTCCCTCGTACTTAGCACTGCATGGGATAACCTGAGGAAATGCATAAGAAAAGGGGTGAGCTATAAAGCCCAATAAGGGAATAAACATGTAATACATGAGGAGTACAATACATGTTAGAAAATAGGCATATCAATAGAGCACAAGAGAAACATGGACATAAAGGCATGATAAAGCATGATAATCATAACATGGAAATGTGGCAACACCACTTAACATGAAATTAGCATGAGCCAAGGCCCATTGCACATGAGTAAATTATCATTGCACATGAAGCACGAGTAAACCCTCGTTGAACTTGAATTAGCATGATTCAACACTCATTGCACATGACGTATCATGATACTATACTTACCCAATGCATTGGAGCGCTATAAGGGCGCACCCTTCTTAAAAATTTCATTTTATGCATAAGTGTGCCACATGGATCATAAAACATGGATTCATAAAACATAATCATTTATTACACGACAAAGGAATGTGGAATGAAACCTTATTATCAATAAGTAAATGTGAATGAAGGTGAATACCCTTGATGGAGAAATGGGCAGGGTATTCACTACACAATGGCATTGGCTTAGAAAATCGGTGTAATTTTGGCAGCGTAACGGCGTGATATAAGAATTCATTAAAAAATGGTTGATGAGAGAGAAAGGGGTGCCTCATCATATCTACATGAAATGGAAAGTAATGGGGTCATATAGATACATGTCCCAAAATTTTTAATGGAATTTAGATTCATGATACAAAAGTATTGCTTGAATGTAAATGAGGAGAGAGAACTTCCTTTAAGAATTTCGGCATAGTAACGGGTGTACATGGGAGGAATTTAATGAGAGAGAAAGGGATCTACCATCATTAAAACAATAAGATGGAAGTATGGGGAGGTGAGAAACCATACCAAATCATTTATAATTGAAATTAAAATGTCATAACAATATTAATAAAATTGGATAAAAAAGTGAAAGGAAGAAAAACCCTTACTTGGAAGTGTGCTTCCAAAGGCTTGAGAGAGGCTTGAGAGAGTCTTCTTGGGAGATTGGAGCACCTTGGGAGGATTCTAGAGAGAGTAGGGTAGAGTTTTGACTAACTCCAAAGGCTTTGAGTGAGGAAGAAGTGGGAGATTGGGTGGGTTTATATAGGAAAGGTGAGTGAATTCTTTATTATTTAGGTTTGGTACCCCTTACATTAAACTAATCCAAACCACAAATCAGCTCATTGTTTTTGCCCATGGTTTTTGAAAAAGGGGAGAGGAAAAAAATATTTTATAAGGCCAAAGTCCGAACTTCTTAAAATAATGGGGTTACTTATGCGGAGGTGAGTCACACTCCCATGGAAAATAATTTAAAAAGACAAGATGTTTAATAAGAGGGGTCCATTAATGATTTGTAAAATAAGTCAAAAAAACCCAAAATCACATTATTTTAATGGTAAAACATTTATTTTCCGAAAATAAAGCTTATATTATTTTATTACATCACTATTGGGTCATTATGATGTCATAAAACACATTATGTATTTAAACAGTATTTAATTTTTACCCAAAAATTTGACTATCTCAGAAAATTATGAAAAATTCACCGTTGGATAATTTCGATGTCCTGATTCCAGAAATAACATTTATTTTATCTAAATTTTTTTCTAAATATGTTAATTTTCACTTTTAAAATAAAAACCGACATTTATCGAAAATTCACGGGTTTTGAAAAAATGGCTTTCAACCCTTAATAAAAATTACAATTGCATTCATAAAATTATAAGATCATTTATATTTTATAAAAATTAATTTAATAATAATAATAATATTTTATTAAAATATTATTTAATTCAAAAATACCTTAATTTAATAAAATATAATTCTTAATTAAATAATAACTAAAAACACTATTTGTACTTTAAAAACTATTTACAATGTGTCAATAATGACAAGAATGTATATTCATTATTATATAAAAAAATAATGTACATGAACATAGTACTAGAGATTTTTTACATAACCCCTTAAAATAGCTGCATAAGACCTAAGGGTAAGGTGTGTAATGGTGACATACTCTTGGGGTGGCTCAGATAACATCGCTCGAGTGGTAATTTCTATCAACTTCCACTTTTCCCGTAGACGGTCCCGTTCGAGCTTGACATGATGAAGCTCAGCTTGGGCTTGGTCAAGAGTGAAACCCAAGGATGCCACCTTGTTTCTGAGCTCCGACAAATGGGGTTCGTATGGAGAAATTCTACTGGATGAGGCCATCGCTTCTTTTGTCTCAGTAAATTGGATTTGTTAAAGCCCTATATTTATACTAATCATGTGATCACTGTTCAACGAATATATTAGCAATAGTCAAAATTCTTAACATAAAACCAAAGAAGTTGTCATTTTATATAAACATTTTACATAAAGATACATTTAATTAGATCAAGAGGGATTTCCATTAATGAAACTTTGGGTCGTTACAATGATGCCTTATTGTTTTGAATCCTTCTTTACAAAATTTCATGGTTATTTTCAAAGAAATTTATTTTTGTATGTGTGATGTATTCTTTTAAAATAAGTGATTTTCCTCCAGGAATATTTTTATGATGCAAGTATTTATGTTTTATGATTATGTTCTGGTTCTTAGGAATTTTTTATGATGATGGGTGGTTTCATTATAAACCAAATATGGGTGGATTCATGATAGACCTAAAATACATTGGGTATGTTGGAAGTTGACTGTAATGGTTATTCCAAGTGTAACTACAATAGCTACATCATAAGGTATCCGCGAGGGTTACATTGTAAGGTAGTCGTGAGGGTTACAAATCATATGGTAGCCGAGAGGGTTAAAATAATAATTATGGTAGGAAAATGATTCCCCAAGTTAACCAAATGGTTTATTTATGTTTTCTATGTTTATGAAAACCTCATGTTTTCACAAAGTATATGTTACTTTTAAGGGTGATAATTTTATCTTTCATGTGTTTATAAGTATTTATGGACTAATGGTTTTATTTCCTTTTTTTACATCCTTTAATGATATTTTTATATTCATCACAAGTTTTAAATTTTTTTTCATAGGGTTTATGGATGGGTAAAGGAAATTAATATTTCAAGTATAAATTCATGAAGTTTGTTACAAAAAGAAATCATGTTTTGTTTCATATTGTGTAAAAATGTATATTGAGTAGAAGTGTATATTTTGTAATATACGAGTTTCTATGTATATTTTATGACTTAATTCTCTAAAAATCTAAACCTAAATGTTCTTTGGTAATGTAAAAAGTGATTTTCTAATTGAATTTACTAGATTATGTAGTGTTTAAGTCCGGATCCTTATATCTTAAAACTCCCATGATAAGTCAAATGGAGGTAAGAAATAAATAACCACAAAAAAGTATAAAACACTTAAAATTACTCACACCTAAAATCCTACACCCTCATAAGAAACATCCCCAATCACATATTGATGCATGAGAATTATAAAATGCATGCCAATATAAATCACCCCCATAGGGTCACAATCCATAATAATCAAAGTAAACACATGGGTCTCAAATTAGGTCTCACACATTTATAAAATCATTACACATAAAATTCAAATTGGGATTTCCTAAAAGATATCAGGAGGATAAGCCTCATTATCACCATTTGAAAACCAATTTCCAAACTACATTGAAAAATAGTTTTTAAAACCTGTCTTGAAAAACTAGTTTTAACCCCACTTGAAATCCATTTTTTCCAAATCAAATTTATAAATTCATTTGGAATTAAAACCTTTCCATAAGTTATCTTTTAAAATAATAATATGTTTAAAAAAATAACAAATGACTCTAAGCACCATTTTCAAAAAACCCCTACTCACTTTTTAAAGGCCATTTTCAAATCAATATGTAACCCACGGTTGAAAAATCATTTGAAAAGAGGTCCAAATCCATTATTTTTATCAAGACTCCTTTGAAATATTACAAATTCATTTCAAAGAAATGAAATATATATTGAACATCATTTAAAAACATTTAAATACCTTTAGTAATTCCAAATGGGAATTTAAACAGACACTTGGCATGCAAATTAAGTTTATTATAAGTCTTTAATCCATTTTAAATACAATTAAAACAAACAAGGGAATGGAAAATATATAAAATCCCTTAAAGAAAAATTTCAAATTTCTAAAATCATTTTAAAAGGATCCACTTGGGTGATTTAATAAGCACCTGGTATGTAGCCAAAGCCCATGCCAAGCACAAAATCCATTCGAATAACATTTCATTTATATATGACATAAAATATGATTCTAACTTTATAAGAAATAATTTAAAACACAAAAGAAATTTATAACATGTAATAAAATAGTGTTTCAAAGAAACACATACCAAAAATTGATGAAAATTGAGTTGTAATACATCTCCTTGATGGAGGATGCCCAAACAAGAATGAAGGGACCCACAAAAACCCTAAAATCAAGGATTATAATCAAAATTAGACAATTCATAACCCCTAGGGTTTGATAAAACCAAGATGATGCAAAAGGGAGGAGAAAAAACAAGGAAATGGAGAAATAAGGGGGGAGGAAATATTACCTCAAAGATTTGTCCAAGAACCATGAAAGAACCATGAAGAATTGTTGAGATAAGAGAGGTCTAGAGGAAGGAGGAGTGTGTGATCAGGAGGGATTCATCCAGGGGGAGAGTGTTACTTGATGCCAAGGGAGGGGATGATAAATGAGGGAGTGTTTTTAATTAATTTCATTAATGGTGTTTTTAGAGATTTTAAAAAATTAGAACTTGAGAAACTCTCATAGTTTACCCGCACAGTTTACCAAACCATGTGGAAACCATACTTCCTGTATTGGACACCCAAAATATAACACCCCAAAATTTTATGGTATATATCCTCTTAAATAATTTCAATTAATGTGATAGCTTAAATTTAACATAAAATTATTTCATTTAGTATAAACCATATAAAATCACATAGATAACACAAAAAAACCTTATAAATGGGAATAAATGAAGTAAGAGGTATTTCTAGAAGTTAAGGAACCTATACCGTTAAAATAGTAAGTCGACCGTAGCAATAGTAATATAAAAATTATGAATAGTAAACCACCCAAATGAAAAGTAAACACATCCATTAAAGTATAAATAAAATTTAGGCATATTATAAATGTAATCATGATACAATTATATCATACTATAAGTAAATAAATATTTTAAAAATTATTGTTTAAGTGTTGGTATTTTTATAAGTCATAAATATTTAACAAAAATTTTATAATTAATAAAATGATTTAAAATATAATTTATTTTAATAAAATTTATTCATAAATTAATTTTTTTGTGTCTTATGATTTTAGGATAATTTTATGATACCTTAGTTAATTTTTCAGAGTGTTATAAAATTAGTTATAAATTTAAAATTTGTATTTTTCAAGTAAATGATGTTTTTAATTAAAAATTAAATTTCTCATATTTAGAAAGTTATTTTAAAAATATGTATTTTATTTTTGGATTATATATGTCAAAAAATGGTTAGGGTGAATTTTTGGGATTTTTTTAAAATACTTAAATTTTTGGTGAATAGTAAAATACGATAATTTACGATAAATGTTAAATACTTGATTTATTGAGTAATAAGTGATATATGGATTATTTAATCCCATAATCTCAAAATTTATCTGATTATTTTAATATATTTGGTGATAATTCTCAAAAAAATCATAGTCTTTAGCAAAAATAATAAACAAATGAATAACATATTTAAAAAACACCCTTCTCCTCCACTATAAATACCACCCCTCACCACCACATCTCCTCACACCTATAAGACTTTAATATTGTCCAAATTCTACCCAAATACTCTTTCCTAATCCCTCCCCCACGTCCATGATCTCTTGGTATCAAAAAAAGACCAAACCAAGGTCCCTTAAGGAGGTACTCAATGAGGAGAATTCAAGAGGTAAATCCTCTTTCTTTTCTTTTAATTTCCTTTCAATTTAATTTTTCATTTATTTTTCTTTAATAACCTCCTCTGTCCAAATGATCATGATAAATAATGTATAATCTAATTATATCATGTTAATTTAATATTATTCATGAAAATCCTTTCCCTCTCTCTTTTATTTTAAAAACAAAATCATCATCCTTAAGGTGTTGATTTACAAACTTCGTGGATGAAAGATTTTAGTTCTTCAATTTATCCTTCAAGGCTGGTCAATTTTTATGGTTTAAAAATATTATAAAATATTTATTAAATCCTATTAATTTCCTATAACCATTATATATACATATAATTAATTAATTAAACAAAACTAGTGTGTAATGAAAAAAATACCCAAAATAATCTAAGAAGTTATCACTAAAAGTTTAACTAATGATTTATCCTCATACCATTTCACCAAATGATATATATAAAAATTTACAATTATATATGTTTATTATTAACATATAATTCTAATTCTTGATAATTATACCTATTTTACTTGAACTTCATTACTTATAAATAAGTGAACCGATCATTAAAACCAAGGAAACAAACACTCCCAAATCCCCATTTTTTCTTTTGGGTTAGGATTCCTATTTCTTTGTACACAAACCATTCCTAAACCAATAATTAAATAACTTAATTAGGAATTAGGTTAACTATATATTAATTATGTTAACCTACTGTAAGTTTCATACTAATATATATAAAATTTTAAAATATCTTCTTCTCACTCTCCCATCAATGTCCCGTTAAAGGTCAATCAACCACCTATGGGGACATTTTCATGTCAAAACATAAAACCATCATAAAGGGTGGATTTTATAAACTATATATAATATATAAAAATATAATTATATTCATTATATAATTCTTTAATTAATTATATTAATTTATAATTTACATTTAGATAAAATAGAAAAAGTGTTGCAAAACTGGAAATTTTTAAGTAAAGCATGATATAAAACACTTCAATTTTTATCAATATAAATTAATAAATATAATCCAAATATTATAATTATAAAATGTATATAAATGACTATAAATCACTTATGTATCAATCTTTTAATAAATATATATTTTTTTAGGAGGCACAAACACGAAAAAATTAAGCGGGAATTAAGGTAAGGGACTTTGTCTCAATTTTGATTTCATTGAGGAATACTTGGTATTGTGAACCAAATAATTCTTGTGTAGTGTATCTACTGAACATTTGAGATATTTTTTCATTTTAAATTATATTTCTATTAAATATCAATATTCTTGCATCATGGATATGATTATTATCTTATCCGTATACCATTTTACATACAATGTTTTTTTTAACATTGTTTTATCTAGGGAAATATTGATGAATCTATATCCAATAACTAATATAGACATTTAAAAGGCATATTTTCCTTGAACTAAATCTATTTATGAATAATTATTTGGAATTTTAGTTATGGGTGGGCCCGATATAGCACTTATATGCATTGAAAGGTCTCAGGAGACAAAACAGTTGGCGACAAACCCTTCATGTTTGTTTCCAAATAAAATCAGACAGGTTTCTACCCATAGAATTAAACCATATTTATGGTAAAATGGATCATGTTCCAGATACATTACATCCACTAAATAATCATTTTCGTCATTCATTACTCAATTACTACTTTCCATGATATTTTCACTACGAAAAAATCTATGGTTACATTTTCATTCCTAGTTTATTGATGGAATGTGTTTTTTAGATTATTTATATTTCCATAATGTTTATGCCTTATTAAATTTACTTGTATTATTATTATTGAATATAAATCTTACTTAAAATTTTATATCACCTTTATTATTTTTCCTTTCCATAGGTTATGAAGAGGAAACCTTTGAATAAGTTTCAAGGATGTTGTTTATTTCATTTTATTATGTATCATGTTTTTATTTTTTATCTTTCCCAATTTACTATAGGTATCATGTATGTAATATAGTCTTCCAAGTCTACTAAACGGATCGGTACTTCAAGATTTTATTCCTTTTAATAATGAAGATGTAATAAAATAATGAACTTTCTCTAGACTTCTGGGGTTGGGGCATTATAGTTGATATTAAATAAAGTTTAACAAAAACCTTGAAAACTAGATTTAGAAAACAGAGATTAGAGAACATAAACCTAAGATATAATTTGAGGATAAGTATAGAATAACATCCTAGAATTTTGTTAAGGTAGATATTATGTGGGTATTATTATCAATACATCCTTATCTAGATATTACAAGACTAGCTAGGTATTCTATAGAGTAGGTACATGATTCAGAATACAAGATTTATAATCTCTTTGAAGGCCTTAATCCAAGTCTTCAAATGGAATTGTCTTCGTAAACATTTTCATCATATGATGAAATAGTATTAAGTTCTATAAAAACAGAGAATGAATTTTCTAAATCCAATTTGTTCAATATAAATCAATAGAATAATAGGTCTTCTAATAACCATAGAAATGGTAAATTTCCAAAGAATAAGAAGGGAATGAAGTGATTCATATATTTGTGGGAACTGTGGAAAGAACCATCCTAGAAAATAATTGAAAGACATGGGAGTTTGTTATAAGTGTGGAGAAAATGTTCAATGAGCTAATGAATTTAAGGGGAAGATAAAAATCAATGAAATTCAATTCTAAAACTATAGGGAGATAGGACACTATGAAAATGATTTTCCTAAGTGTCAAGGAAAATTTACTTAGAAAAGGACATGGGATAAAGGAAAAGTTTTTAAGATCACAACTGCTAAGATTGAAGTTCCTAATGATGTGGTGGTAGGTAATTTAATCATTTACTCAAACTTATCAAATGCTTTATTTGATTATGTATCATTGAATTATTTTATATCTTTCTAGTTTTCCAAGAAAATTTGTTATTTACCTTTTTATTTAATAAAGGAGTTGTTAGTAAAAACTCCTAAAGGAAGTATCATTTCAAAAAATATGTGTCAGTAAGTCCCCTTTATGACACATAAACGTACTTTAGTTATTTAACTTATCATCATACCTATGATTGAATTTGATATAATCCTCGATATGAACTAGATTTCAAACTATGATGAAAATATTTATTATAATAAGAAAGAAGTTACAATTTGTAAGAAAGGTATAGAATCCCTTATTTTTAAAGCATAGACCTCATCATATAATTATTTTATAGACCCAACCATAGTATATATGATGAATGAAATTATTGTAGAGGAAGAGAAAACAAAATATATGGATGAGGAAAGAAATATTCAAATTAAGGATGTATATATTATGCAAGAATATATTGATGTATTTTTAGAGGATTTACCTAGACATCCACCAAACCAGGAATTTAAGTTCTATATTGATTTAATTCCTAATTAAAGACCTATATAAAAGACTCCCTATAGAATGAACACTGTATAATTAGTGGATATGAAGAAAAAACTAGAGGAATTGAGTGATGAGGGATTTATTCTCCCTAGTGTTTCTCCATGGGGAGCCCCTATTCTCTTTGTCAAGAAGAAAGATAGATCCATGAGGATGTGCATTGATTATAGAGAAATCAATGATATTACAATAAAGAACACATATCCTCTATATCACATTGATGATTTATTTGATCAACTTCATGGATCTCAACATTTTTCTATGATTTACCTTCGATATGGATATCATCAATTACATGTGACGAAGGAAGATATTCCAAAGAAAACATTTTGATCCAGGTATGGAAATTATGAGTTTATTGTAATTACATTTGGATTGACTAATTCACCCTCTATTTTTATGGATCTAATGAATATATTTTTTAAGGAATATCTTGATGATTTTTTTGTGGTATTTATTAATTATATCTTGATATATTTCAAAAGCTATGAGGACCATGAGAACCACATGTGGGTTATTCTAGAGACTCTTAGAAGAAAAGAGTTATATGGGAAGTTTAGTAAGTGTGAGTTAAGGATTCATATAGTTTCTTTTCTTGGGTATATTATCTATAAGTATGAAATCTAAATTGATCCTGCGAAGAAAAAGGAAATTCAACAGTGGACTATGCCAAAAAACATAACTGAGGTACGTAGTTTTATTGAATTATCAGGTTATTATCGATGTTTCATATATAATTTTTCCTGATTGGATAACCCACTAACCAAGATCACATGTAAAGGGGTTAATTTCATATGGACAAAAGATTTTACATAATGTTTTGAATAATTGAATAAAATATTGCTCAATGATCCAATTTTGACTCTTTCATATGGAGATAATGGGTTTTTGATATACAGTGATACATCAAAGAATGGAATGAGTTGAGTCCTTATTGAAAATGATAAATTTATTGATTATAAATCAAGGTAGTTAAATACAAATGAACAAAATTATCCAACTCATGATCTTAAGTTAGAAGCCATAATCTTTGCTCTGAAAATATGGAGACACTATCTCTATGGTGAAATATGTGAGATATATATAGATCAAAAGAGTTTGATATACATTTTTACATAGAAAGAACTTAACATGAGGCAAATAAAATGGCTCAAGTTACTCAAATATTATGATTGTTCAACACACTACCACCCATGAAAGGAAAATAAGAAAATAAATGTATTAAGAAGGAAAGATCATGGACTTCTTACCCAAATGAGGATTGAGAAAGATCCTATATTCATGGATCTAGTAAATATGGATATGGGAATTTTTAAGGATGGGGAAACATCATTCCTTTTTCAAATTATTTCTAAACCATCTTTGCTAGAGGAGATAAAAATCTCTCAATATGATGATGAGAACCTTCAAAAGAAAATTAAAGCTGTTAAGGATGTAAGATTGGAAGACTTTGTGTTTGAGGATGGAGTTTTAAAATTTGGAAAGCATTTATGTGTTCCATCAATACATGAGCTAAAAAGGGAGCTATTATATGATTATCATAGATCAAATTTCTCTATACACCCTGATAGTACCAAAATATATAGAGATCTGAAGGAATATTTTTGGTGGGATAATATAAAGTGGAAATTTCTGACCTTGTGTCAAGGTGTCTAGTTTTTCAAAAAATGAAGGCTGAGATATAATATCCTAGAGGAGTCATGAAAACTATAATTATTCCTATATGTAAGTGGGATGACATTATGATGGAATTTTTCATAGGAATACTAAGGAAACCTATAAGGAATGATGAAATATGAGTAATTATTGATCATTTTATAAAATTGACATATTTTATTTCTATAAGAGAATATTTACCACTTGAACACCTATAAAGACTCTATATTAATGAATTTATAAGACTTTATGGTGAACCTCTATCGATTTTGTTTGATTCTAGAAGAATCTTCAGAAGGATTTGGATACTGAACTTCATATGAGTACTTATTATCACCCTCAAATTGACGAACAATCTGAAAGGACTATTCAAACTTTGGAAGACATGTTGAGATCGTGATCACTTAACTTTCAAGGTATGTGGGATCGATACTTCCCTTTGGTGGAATTTTACTAGAATATTAGTTTCCATTATAGTATTCAAATATCACCATGAAACATTATATGGAAAGATATGTCAAACTCTAACTTATTGGGATGAAGTTGGTGATAAAAAACTTATAGGCATATAACTTATTGAATAAACAAAAAAAAAGGTACATAAAATTCAGGACCATATTAAATAAGAACAATGTAGGAAAAAATGTTATGCTGACAACCAGAGAAAGGATTTGTAATTATAAGTGGGAGATCATGTCTTAATGAAAGTATCTCCATGGAAGGGTGTCTTAAGGTTCAGTAAGAAAGGGAAAGTATGCCCTAGGTACATTAGATCATTTGAAATTATGGAAAGAATTGGATATATAGATTACCATTTAGAAATTCTACCAAGTCTCTCCAAAGTTCATGATGTGTTCCACATGTCATTGTTAAAGAAGTACATGTCAAACCCAATTCATGTACTCACCTATGAAAAAATAAAACTAGAACCTGATTTATCTTACTATGAATATCCCATTGATATTATTGACACTAGAGAGAAAGTATTGAGGAATCAGACGACTCAACTGGTAAAGGTTCTTTAGAAAAACCATAAAATATAGAAAGCAATGTGGAAACATTAGGATGTTATGAAGAAGAACCACACATATCTTTTTAGAGAGAAATATACATGAAAACGTTTAAGGATGAAATTTCTGAAGGAGGGAAGAATATAACACCCCAAGATTTTATGGTATGTATCCTCTTAAACAATTTCAATTCATATGATAGATTACATTTCACAAAAAATTATTTCATTTATTTTAAATCATATAAAATTACATAGATAACACAAAAAAACCTTATAAATGGGAATGAATGAAGTAAGAGGTATTTCTAGAAGTTAAAGAACCTATACTAATGAAATAGTAACTTGACCTTAGGAATAGTAATATGACCATTATGAATAGTAAGATGACCAAATGAATATTAACCACACCCATGAAATTATAAATAAAATTTAGGTATATTATAAATGGAAGTATGATACAATTATATCATAGTATTAGTTAATAAATATTTTAAAAATTATTGTTTAAGTGTTGGTATTTTTACAAGTCATAAATAATTATTTGTAATTTTATAATTAATAAATTGATTTAAAAGATAATTTATTTGCATAAAATGTATTCATAAATTAATATTTTTATATATTATGATTTTAGGATAATTTTTTGATACCTTAGTTAATTTTTCAAAGTGTTATAAAATGAGTTATAAATTTAAAAACTATATTTTTCAAGTAAATGATGTTTTTAAATAAAAATTAAAGTTATCATATTTCTAAAATTATTTTCATAAAATGGAGTTCATTTTTGGATTCTACATGTTGAAAAAATTGTTAGTTTTAATTTTTAATATTTTTCTAAAATACTTGAATTTTTGGTGAATAGTAAAATATGATAATTTACGATAAATGTAAAATACTTGATTTATTGAGTCATAGATGATGTATGAATGATGTAAGTACATAATCATGAAATATACATCATTATTTTAATATATTTTTTGATAACACTTAAACTATTCATAGTCTTGAGCCAAAATAATAAACAAATGAATAAAATATTCAAAAAACACCCATCTCCTCTACTATAAATACCACCCCTCACTACCACTTCTCCTCACACCTCTAAGACTTGAAGCTTTTCTAAATTCTACCCAAATACTCTTTATTATTCCTTCCCCCACATCCACGAGCTCTTGGTATCAACAAAATAACAAACCAAGGACCCTTAAGGAGGCACTCAATGAAGAGAATTCAAGAGGTAACCTCTTTCTTTTCTTTTAATTTCCTTTCAATTCCCTTTTTCATTTCTTATCCTCTCCTTAAATCCTATATCAAAATGATAATGATAAATATAGTATAATATATATAATTTAATGATATCATGTTAATGTAAAATCCTTCATGAAAATCCTTTCTTTGTATCTTTTATTTTAAAAATGAAATTATCATCCGCGAGGTTCCGATTTACAACCTTCGTAGAAGACAAATTTTTGTTCTTAAATTTCTATTTGAAGGCTGGTCATGAAACCATTTTTATGATTTAAACATATTATAAAATATTTATTACATCATATTTAATGTTTTGTAACCATTATATATACATATTATTAATTAATTAAACAAAACTAGCGCGTAATGATTGAAAAAACACCCAAAATAATCTAAGCAATTATCACTAAAATTTTATCTAATGATTCATTCTCATAGCATTTTAAAAAATTATATATATAACCATTTACAATTCTATATATTAATTAATAAATTATAATTCCAATTATCAATAATTATACCCATTTTACTTTAACTTCATTACTTATAAATAAGAGAACCAATCATTAAAACGAAGGAAACGAATGCTCTCGAACCCCCATTTTTTCCTTTGGGTTACGCTTCCTATTTATTTATACACCAAAAATTCCACAAAAATTAATTAAATGTATTAATTAGGAGTTAAGTTAACTATATATTAATTATTTTAACCTACTGTAAGTGTCATACTAGTATATATAAAATTTTAAAACATCTTCTTTCCACTCTCTCATCAATGTCCCGTCAAAGGTTGGTCAAGAAGCTATGGAGACATTTCCATGTCAACACATAAAACCATACTCAAGGTTTGATGTTATAAACTATATATAATATATAAAAATATAATTAAATTCATTATATACTTATTAAATTAATTATATTAATGTATAATTTATATTTAGATAAATTAGCAAAATTTTTTCGAAACTGAAATTTTTAAGTAAAACATGATATCAAATGCTCCAATTTTCATCAATGGAAATTAAGAAATATAATAAAATAATTATAATTTATAAATATTAATATAAATGACTATAATTAACTTCTGGATCATTATTTTAATAAATATAAGTTTGTTGTTCAGGAGGTGCAAACACGAAAAAATTAAGCGGGAATTAAGGTAAGGGACTTTGTCTCAATTTTCATTTCTTTGAGGCTTACTTGGTATTGTGCACCTAATAATTATTCTGTGGTGTATAGACTAACCCTTTTAGAAAATTTTTCATTTTAAATTATATATCTATTAATTATTTATATTCTTGTATCATGGATATGATTATTGTCTAAGTCGTATACCATTTTACATGCGATGTTTTTTTAAATGTTGTTTTAGCTAAGGAAATATTTATGAATGTGTATCCTCTAATCAATAAGGATATTAAAAAGGAATATTGTTATTGAATTAAATCTATGCATGAAGAATTATTTGGACTTATAGTGATGGGTGGGGCCTGCTATATCCCCTCGATGCATCGACAGGTCTCATGAGACAAAATAGTTGGTGATAAACCCTTCATGTTTGTTTCCAAACAAAATCAGATAGGTTTCTACCCATAGACTTAAACCATATTAATGGTATAATGGTTCATGTTCTAGATACATGACCCCCACTAAATAATCATTTTCTTCATTCAGTACTCAATTATTACTTTCCATGAGATTTTCACTATGATAAAATCTATGGTTATATTTTCATTCCCAGTTTATTGATAGCATGTGTTTTTCAGATTATTTACCTTGCCATAGTATCTATGACCTATTGAATTTACTTATATTTTTAGTATTTCATATAACTCTTACTGATCATTTTATCTTACCCTTATTATGTTTCCTTTCCCTAGGTTATGAATAGGAAATCTTCGGATAATTTTCAAGGATATAGTTTATTTCATTTTATTATGTATCATTTTTGTATTTTATATATTTTCCAATGTACTATGGGTATCATGTATGTAATATGGTCTTCCAAGACTGCTAAACTGATTGTTCCTTTGATATTTGATTCCTTGTAATCATGCCAATGTAATAAAATAATGCACCGACTCCAGGATTTTAGGGTTGAGACGTTATACAAAAACACTATGCATGGTTTCCCCTAAGACCCTACATGGTTTGAATACTTCTGTTGAAAACATTAAAAATGAAACTATCACATTAAAATAACTCCTTGTATGGATTTCACATGGTTACTTCTAAACATCCACAACCTGTTCTAGAAAAAAAATATCCAAAAATTTAATACTCATGCTTGAAACTTCTGAAATTTTAATCAAACAAATATTAATTTAAAATAATATAAAATAATATAAAATAATATAATTCACTAATAGATGGGTGTCAAAATTCTCCCTACCATTCCAGTTTCTACCCCCAAAAATTCTCTAGTCAAGATAAAAAGTAATGTAAATGTAGGAAGACCCCTCACCTCTTTGCAATAAGTGAAAAGGGTTGGGGAAAACTAAAAAATACTAGGACCATAGAAACTTAAAACTCAATCCATCCTCCAAAGAGCCACTAAAATTCCTCAAATAATAATGAAAACCCTAAATAGGAATCAACCATGAGCATCCAACATGAAACTATAAACAAAGGGAGACCGAACAAAGGTATCCCCACCACTTATAACTGATCTAAATGGTGAAGCATCAAACGAACACTCCTACAACAAAAGCATCAACAAGATGATCATGATTTTCTCAAAACCATAAGAGAAACCCCATGATTCAACTCATCACAAAAATACATAATTAACTCATCTCTAAAAAGGAATCATGGTCCAAGAAACACCTAAAGGACCCAAAATCCAAGGAACATCCAAGATCTTATGATCAGTCCTAAAAAAAAACCGTAATCAATACACCCAAAGCAACCAAATGTCACAAGACCAGGATACCCAAGCCATCACATATCCAAACACCCAAAGAAATTAGTGTTTCAATACATAACTCGATCAATGAAATGATATAGTCCTTAACCTTAAATGAAAAATCGAGATAAAATAGTGAAAACTAGAACCTTATACTAGGGCCACCCTCTCATAGTGAACCCAATTTGATTTGATCTGAAACCAGTTAGTGAATAATCTCAAGTGGTTCTATATTGGTCCTATCTACTCAAATCACTAACCAAAGTACATAGCACATCAAAAAAAAAAAACAAATCAAAACCCATTAAAGGCCCCATCCAAAAGGCCAAAATCACCAAAAGTTTCCACACAAGGCACAAAAGCAAGAGGCATGAAAAAATATAAACAAACACTAATAAAAAGAAATCCTGTAGGCAAGTACACCTATCCATGAACCAAAAATTATCACAAAAGAACAACTAATACAAAATACAACTCAAGGATATATGTCTCTAAACTCATTGAGAATGAATCCTCAAAATAAACGATCATCCCAAGATAAAACTTTCACCCAAAATATCAAGCAAATCAATCCTTATAAATTCACTCAACTAACTTTCTAAGGCTCACCCAGCCTAATTCCCTAAAAAAAACCAACAACCAACACACTATCACATCACCAAAAGGGAAACACTTTCCACACCACTTGGAATCTAGGAAATATCTAAGAATAATGGAATAACCAAACCTAAATAAAAAAACTCCACCCTCTTATAGACCTTTCTATAAGAAATAATTTGCATAAAACAGAATATAAACTCAACCCGGCCATGTTACCTCAATCAAATCAACAAGTCCCAACCCGCATGGAGAGAAAAATAATAATCCAAAAACAAAATCAATCAAGGAAAATAGAATTCCAAAACCTTATTCTTTTTTAACCCCCACATCCCTGAAGGAATAAAAACCCATTTCCCCAAAACATTTAACATGGATTTAGAAACCACAAAATCCTTTGTAAAATAAGTCACTCACTCGATCATCCCAAACCTCATCCTTTGAAATGTTTCAAAAGACTTAGATACTATTTTAAAAAGGATTTAAATCATACACCACTCCATTTTCATTATATGAAAATAATTAATTTTAAAAAAACAATCAATAGATTACAAAAACCACTTGCACTAAAACCATTCACCTATTTTAAAACCAAAACATTTTCTGAAAAACCAATTCCATTTCCAAAACAATCCTACATGATTAATTTCCAAACAAAAATATTTTCATGAAATTCAAATCCATTTTATAAAAAATCTCAAAGTCTTCCTTCATAACCATGATAATTTTGCATAAAATCCTCCTCTTTCACAAAAACCTATTCACACAACCATTAACCAAAAAAGGAGGCACCCTAAAAATACATAAAAACCTAATCCATATAATCAATATATCACAAGACCCACCTCAACCCATCCCTAATCATTAGATATCTCTCAATATGAGTCTAAATAACATTAAAAAAGGGTTAAAGAACCATTAATGACTTGAAAAAATTGTTTAATGTGACTTTAACTAGTCATAAAACAATCCTTATAATGTTTCAAGACCAAGTACTTGGTCTCCATTCAGTTAATCAGGATATATAAACCAACCTTGTGCTACTGATCCATGTTCTGTCTCTATCCCCAAATCCAATCCAACCCCATGTAAAATCAACTATGACAATGAATATAAACACAAAATCAATAATAAATCCAACAAAATTAAAAATTAAAAATTCAAATCCCAGTTCCCATGGTGACTCAAGTGTCATCAAAGAGGGTGGTGATTAAGCACCCACTCTTGAACAACCTCTCAAGTCCTACCAATAAAATCTAACTCAAACATACCATGAAAAACCCAAATAATAATAGTTCTACTAAAAACCTAGGTTCCCACTATATAATCAAGGATCTAATACCATTTTTAATAAACCATCCTGAGATTCTATCCGAATTAGCAACCAAACTGAACCTCCACTAGCCCAAAGGGTATTCCTGACCCCCCCAAGCTGACAAATAGTTCTTGAGTATCATAAGAACAAACTTAGGAATGATTTTTCTCAATTAACAATGTTTTCAAATAATAGAATTTCTCTTGAAAATATGACATGCCCCGTTTGTAAATCAAACATATATTCCAAAACCATATAAGAAAAAATAAACAAATAATAAATAACATATGTAGTAAATAAACTCCTTGATCACCCACTAAATGACATCCCCTATAGAAAATCCTCTAACAATGTCTATTCTCATCCGTAACAATAGTATTACACCACCAACCATAGAAATAAGTAAAAGAATAAATTTTTAGTATGATAAATGAAAATGATATAAAAAAGACAACTGAAATACCTTTGTATGTCGACATTAGTCACCATCCAATCCCAAACAAACAGAACTGGATGATCAATCATGAAATAAACCTTAAACTAAGATATGAATATAGGTGTGAGCATAAAAATTCCTAGTAGGTCACCACATGATGAGACTATGAAAATCCATTAGTAATTTTTTTTATAAAATGTTATTTTAAACATAAGGTAATGAAAATAGTTTTTCGCATGATTTATAAAATAAATCCCGAAAACATGACACATTGAAATTTTAAAACAACCATCCCTTTTATAAAATTATATAAAGTATGATTAAACATTTTAAACCAAGTAAATGAGGCCTTTAAACTATAGAAAAAACCAAGTCACCATTTTACTCTCTTTCCAAGTATCTCATGAACACACCTTTTTCATAAATAATCTTAAGGAAAACCACTTCTTAAAAACTATTTTTAATAAAACCAAACCATTTTAATTTTTAAACTAAACTTTCAAGCCATATAAATACAAATTATTTGAAATCAAACCAATACACACTAAAAATGATGAATAAACCACACAAAGGTACCCAAATATAAATGGAACACAATCCATGAAGTGATTATAATGGTTAAATAATCTAGGTTAATACAATAAAACCACAAAATGAAATACCCTAACATTTACTATAAAGGACCTAGCATCATGGGAAATGTCCCTTAACTCTCATAATAAAGGACCAGAACTGGTGATAAAGAACTTAGGATGAAATTATTGAACCTCTCCATATCCCTAGTAGTTTTTTTATACTATCCATAAAAAATTTCCTTGGAGACTTCACTACCATGGGAACAAAATAAAGTTACTAGACCATGACCCTCTACCCTCTTTGTATAACCGATGAGGTGTAACTGAGAAACATTCCCTAGGTAGCCTACTACCAAGCATTAGGATTTTTTCTCATAAAGGTCACCTAATATTTCCCAAGGACTCCAATGAAAAAGAAAATATAGTTGATAAATTAATAATAAAAAAAGTATAAAACATTTAAAATTACTAACACCTCTCCTCCTACACCCTCAGAAACAATACCCCCAATCAAATATCCATGGATGATAATAAAAAAATTCATGACAATGTAAATAATTCCTCATAGATTCACAAGCTAGAACATGAAAATTAAATACATGGATCTCAAAGTGGGTCTATCCAATTTATAAAATCATTCCACATAAAGTGATCAATGGTTAAAAAACATTTTCCAAACCATATTGAAAAACTAGTTTCAAAATCTCTCTTGAAAAACTAGTTTCAAACCCAATTGAAATCCATGTTTCCAAATCACATTTTGAAACTCATTTGGAAATAAAATCTTTTCAAAAATTATATTTAAAATAATAAACCACTTCCAAAAATAAAAAAATGGTGCAGTGCACTATTTCCACAAAATCGATACTAACTTTTTAAAGTCCATTTTCAAATCACCACGATACCTATGGTCTCAAAATAATTTCAAAAGAGGTACAAATATATTATTTTTTTTATCAAAAATGCCTTTAAAACATTACAAATATATTTAAAAAATTAAACTGATATTAAAAATTACTTCAAAACATTTAAATCACTTTAGTAAATCCAAAAAAGAATTTAAACCAACAATTAGCTTGCGACTAAAGTCTATAAAAAGTCTTTAAACCATTTTAATGTAAATTAAAACCAAAAATGGCATTCAAAAAATATAAAATTTGTTAAGAAAATTTTTAAAACACTATAATCATTTTAAAACTGCCACTTGGGAAATTTCACAAGCACTTGGAATGCAGCCTAAGGACATGCCAAGTGTGTAAACACCCAAAAATTTCAAGGAAATTTTTTTCTTAAATTATTTGGAATTTTACAAGTCTGCAGTTTCTGACGGCACCTGATTCCAAGGCCTGGTGTGCCCGGAATCAATTTCTGAAGTTTTGTTCAGGTACATTCAGTAAACGTATGTGCATATTTTTCTATCTTTTGAACCAGTGATAGGAATTGAAATCTGAGAACATTGATGAACTCTTAACGCCGATATTCACTCAAAGAGACCTCTACCACAGTTGCATTTGGTCGAGAGTGAAAGTCATAAGTTAGGGTTTCTAATTAAAAATTAAAGATTAAATAAAAATGTGTGTGTAACACATTTTTATATGAAGGTGGTTAAAGTATTTGGGTGGTGGTTTTTTTCTCCAATGGGAAGTTGGAGGTGGGTCCCACCCCCACATAACCTCCCATGGGAGGATATTGTGTGGCGAGACCCACATGACCACCCAACCCTTTAACTTCCCTTGAACCCCTTTAACTCCCATTGTATTTAATGAGCCAACCCATTCTTCATTTATATTGGTTTAACTCTCCACCTTCCTTCTCTCATTAAGTGTTCCAACCATTTAATTAATGAATTGAACTTAATCAATTTAATTAATTCTAGCTTTTGAATTTTGAAAAGCTTGTTAATAATAAAATAATAGGAGAGCTTATTATTTTAGTTTGTGGGTGGAGCTTTGAGAGGATTTGGGAGGAACTCTTGGAGAAATATTATTATCTCAATGAAGAACTCTCCACGTCTCGAAAACGTGAAGCAACAATTTCTACCTTCTTCAATCAGAACAAGGAAGGGAAGCACCGTCACCCACGAAGTACACCGACAGATTCGACTCGACTCAACTACACTGAGTTCTATTCCCTCCAACGTTGACATAACGACATCCGTCTTCCACGACACCCATCTTCCGCGGCTCGTAAATGTGCAACATCGAATACGAGGTAGGGAAGGATTTGGATTATTTATTTTATACATGTGATTTATACCCACATACTTTGGCGATTATATGCAGGATTACTGTTTAAAACTCTAACGCAGAGGGCACGGGCTAACAAACAAGACCAGACCCTCTAAAAATTCATTCTTGATATGTGGTTTGTTGGTAGATGGGTGAACGGAAGGGAAACCTTGATTTGAGGTTGTCACAGTGAAGAGAAGGACCCGAGGAGGCCGTAGGCACAGACGAGAGGCAAAACGGACCACCGGAACGACTATAACTTAAGGACCGAACATCCGATTGACGTGTCGTCAACTATGTTGGATTCCTTTTGATGAGATGATACTTTTGGAATAATCCACACAGGATTAGGATGAGGTTGGAGTATGGATGGGTTGAATTGTACTTGAAATCCAACCGTCCCCTTGGAATGGAAATGCCAATAATCCTACATTGGTTCGACAGTGACGACTTCTGTACCAGGATCCTCCGTGGCTTCGAAAGCAGTGAATTCTGTACCAGGATCATACGTGGGTTCGACCTCAATGACTACTGTACCGAAATCCTACGTGGGTTCTTCAATAACAAATACTGTGCCAGGATCCTATGTGGGTTCGACAACGCTGATATTGTTCCAGAATCCTATGAGGGTTCGACAGAGGAGATGATTTAGAGGCTACATCTAATCATCTCTACCCCTCTTCGTGAGTTGTATACCTCTATGAGTTGAGTCTTATCTTTCAATCATTATCATTGATGTGATTGGATTTAATTCCTATGTGGACTGGGTTATGATTGAGCTCGAGAGTTGGAGCTGGACTATGAATGATAACTTAGGTATATGTATGGGAATATACCTAAGTAGGGTTGGTTGGTAATTTGTGATTGTATCTTTCTACTGTGGTTTATCCTTTGTGGATTCTGGGAGATCTTCAAGGGTCTCAGGGTCCCCTACTAAGTATCATTATACTCACCCCTTCATGGGCTATGCCCGCACATCATTGTGTTGGTTGTAGACAATGGACAATGATAATCGAGGCAGAGAGTTGTAGAGCTGGACGGTACCCGGAGGTGGACCACATGGTGAGACGTACTCAGAGAGGACAGACGGAACTAGGGTGATGAGGAGGCCAATTGTACCCACTCTTTAGGTGGGATTCTCAGAGGACGACTTAGTAGTTTCTGTTTACCTTTCTGCAGTTGTACTAGTTTTACAGTTGTTGTACTTTACTGTTGGGCTTGTATTTCCAGCCCCCTTTTATTTCAGTTTTACTTAGTGTTTAATTTCAGTTGCATACTCTACTGTTTGTGTTCAGGCTGTGTGTGTGTTACAGTTTAAAAGGAAATGCCTTCTCTTTTTGTAGGGATTACACCTTTGGTGCTAGTCACCAGCCTCTGGCCTATGGAAGGAGGGCTTGGGGTAGTCACGATACGGGCCCTGAGGATGGGTTATGACAAATTGGTATCAGAGGAGTCAGTTCTACCATAGAACTTAGATTCTGATTCTTTTAAAAACAATAGTGTTAAGTGTTTTGTGTGTGGTTATCAGTTTAGGGAAGCTGGTGTTGGTGCGGCGACCGGCGTATCCATACACTAGGACTCTGACTTCTGATCTTCGACTCAGTGCATGAAAACACTGATTGTGTGTCTGTTTCCTTGAAAATTTTTTCTTCATGATTACTTTGTGTCAGCTCACCAGGTATACTGTTTTAACCGCGACACAACTATTTCTTTTCATGATGGCCCCACTAAGGTAGCCAGCTAGGGTTCCAAGTTTCGTACGAGATGGTAGCCCACTGAGAGACGAGGCCTCAGTGTAGGGCCCCATGACAGCGGAGGTACCATCGGTACCACTACCCGCTGGGCCACCGATACCACCAGCTCTAGCAGTAGAGAGTTCACGCCGCTTGTGTGTGTTGCACGAGTTCTATCGTCATAGGCCGCCCAAGTTCTAGGGAGAGACGGACCCACAGGCAGCTGAGGATTGGATGGAGGCCGTCGTTAGAGTTTTCATATTGCTAGGGACACCAGCCGACCTCATGGTGATATTTACCTCGATTCTCCTGTAGGAAGCAGCAGACAGATGGTGGAGCCTGATACTCTAGGTGCATGATGAGGCATCACTACTCTGGAAAGACTTCGAGAGCCTATTATGGATAGAGTTTGTTCCAGCCACCCTTTGTGTGGTGGGGATTCAGGAGTTATTTCATTTGTAGTAGGGTAGCATGATAGTAGCTCAGTACTCAGTGAGGTTCACCGAACTCTCATGCTACTCATCGGATATGGTACGTGACCCATTCTTCAGGGCCCGAACCTTTGAGTAGGGACTCAAGCATGAGATCAGGGCTTCAATAATCTCCCTCAAAATTCCGATGTAGACGGGGGTATTTGAGCGAGCCCTCTTAGTGGAGAGTTTCCTTGATGAACAGTCTCCAACAATGAGACCCACCACTAGTCGACATGCACCAGAGTCTTCTGAAGCTGGCAGTAGATAGATGACACAGGGTTCCAAGAGGACTAGACCCACAGGTGGTCGACTGCACGACTCAGGTTCGGTTTTGCGGGGCACACGAGACATAGCTAGCCATACGAGGAGAAGGTAGTGCTATGCATGCGGTGGACATGGTCACATGGCTTGAGACTGCCCGACCCGCCCTGTAGATGAGCAACAGGAAGTAGAGAGACCCCCCAGGCAGAGGCAGATGTTCGACCGCGGTGGTCCGCCGGGAGCAGGAGGACGTGGTAGAGGAGCTGGCCGAGCAGTAGGTGGTGGACGGCGTTTCGAGGCCCTACCAACACCACCACTAGGAGTTCCACTCCGACTACAGGGAACAGGTAGATAGGGGAGATCTCAGATTCAGGCAGTTGAGGTCTACGACCATATTGCTTTGGGAGCAGGTGGACAGGAGCGGGACTAGCTCCAGGCATAGAGACCTTTGTTCATGGTGCTTCTAGCTTCGTTGATGTCATTGTTTGTGGTTGATTTGTGTCTTTGTACTTTGAGATGTAGTAATAAAAGACACTTGTCCATGTGACATTTTCTTTTCTACCTTTTAGGTGTGGTTGATACTGAGAGGTTCCGGTAAAAACCGTTTACTTGACCCTTACATTTGAGATTCCTACTGGAGGAGACCCAGTGACGACATGCTGCTGCCGACAGTGTGACTCAACCCTTGGAGGCGAGAGTAACGATTGGATATCTTGGTAGTGGCATAGAGGCCTTACGAAATCATCCATGGCATGAAATAGTACCATTCATGTCAGGATTGACTGTATTAGGCAAATGATGTGGTTCATCCAGGGGATGAGACTGGATTTCTCTTTTCAGAAAAGGAGAAATCTTAGCAGCTCTTGTAAGACGTAAGTGAAGAAGGGTGTAGTCAAGTTCTTTACAATTGTATAGCCACACCCATAGTTCATTGAGCGAAAAGTTTACGGTTTACTCTAATCTCAAAAGTCTCAGGTGTGTCTTCTCATAGAACGACCTGGACCTAAGACAGTGGTGTTGGATTGAGTTCATCTAGGACTATGACTTCGAGATAGTCTATACTCCTGGAAAGGGGAACATTGTAGCAGATGCTCTCAGCAGGAGACCATGATTTCAGCTGTTTGGAGAGGCGACGAAGCAGCTAGCCGCATTGCAGATATCCTTTGTGGATAGAGATGGAGCAGCCTTTCTACAGTCTCTCACAGTCACTTCCCCACTTATTTAGCGATTCAGGGAGGCACAACATGGGGATGCTGACTGCGAGACACAATGTGCTCAGATATCCTCAAGGCAGGCACCAGAAGAATTTTATGAAGGTGGGGAGCATGTCATTTCTTTCAGGGGACGTACCAGGGTACTAGTTTCACTTCAGGAGGAAGTATTGAGAGAGTTCCACACATTCCCTTTAGTGGTACATCCAGTAGTGGTAAAGATATACTAGGACCTTCGATGACAGCACTAGTGGCCAGCTATGAAGAAGTTAGTAGCAGAGTTTGTCTCTTGATGCCTCACTTCTTATCAAGTGAAGGCAGAGCATCAGGTACCAATAGGCTTGGTTCAGCCTTTGGAGGTCCCAAAGTGGAGGAGGGATGAGATATCCATGGAATTCGTGACGGTTCTTCCACGTATATCCAGGGGACACGACTCGATTTGGGTGATCATCGACCGACTTACCATGACGGCCAACTTCCTTCAGACCAGAGATGGTACGAGCTACCACGGAGGAGGTTCAGGTCATCCAGGAGTGGATTAAGACTGTGTAGAGTAGACAGAAGGCATATGCTAACAGGAGACGAACACCTCTTGAATTCAAGGTTGGCGACCAAGTATTTCTACGGGTCTCACCTCGACTAGGTCTATGGAGATTTGGTCAAGGTGTCAAGTTATCTCTGTGATTCTTTGGAACTTTTCAGGTCCTCAGTAGGGTAGGTGGGGTGGCTTACCGCTTAGCCCTTCCACCACAGTTGCACCGGGTGCACGATGTCTTCCACATATCTCAGCTGAGGAGATACGTGCACGACCCATCCCACATCATCGACCATGGGGAGCTGGAAATCGATGACATGGTGACTTTCACGGAGGTTCCAGTGGAGATTGATGATCGACAGGAGTGGGTCCTATGTGGATGGTCGATTCCTCTGGTGCGCATTCGCTGGCAGCACGGGAACCTCCAGGAGAGCACATGGGAGCGGGAGGCTTAGATGCGTGCTCTGTACCCCCATTTGTTTCCCTAATGTGTGTTGTATCTTTATGGGTACGTAAAGCATTGAAGTGAGGCTACTATAAAGACCCAGAAATTTCAAGGAAATTTTTTATTAAATTATTTTAAATTTTACGAGTCTTCAGTTTCTGACGGCACTTGATTCCAAGGCCCGGTGTGCCCAAAATCAATTTCTGATGTTTTTTTCGGGTACGTTCAGTAAACATACGTGTGGGTTTTTCTATCTTTTGAACTAGTGCTCGGAATTGAAATTCGAGGACACCGATGAACTTACAGTGCCGGTATTAACTCAAGGAGACCTCTACCGCAGTTTCTTTTGGTTGAGAGTGGAAGTTATAACTTGGGGTTTCTAATTAAAAATTAAAGATTAAATAAAAATGTGTGTGTAACACATTTTTATTTGAAGGTGGTTAAAGTATTTGGGTGGTGGTTGTTTTCTCCAATGGGAAGTTAGAGCTGGGGACCACCCCCACATAACCTCCCATGGGAGTATATTGTTTGGTGAGGCCCACACGATCACCTAACCCTTTAACTTCCCTTGAACCCCATTAACTCCCCTTATCTTTAATGAGCCAACCCATTCTTCATTTATATTGGATGAACTCTCCACCTTCCTTCTATCATTAAGTGTGCTGACCATTTAATTAATGAATTGAACTTAATAAATTAATTAATTCTAGATTTTAAATTTTGAAAATCTTGTCAACAATAAAATAATAGGAGAGCCTATTATTTTAGTTTGCGGGTGGAACTTTGAGAGTATTTGGGAGGAACTCTTGGAGAAATATTATTCTCTCGACGAAGAATGCCGTTCTTCAACAAAGAATGCTCCACGTATCAAAGAACGTGATTAAACACTTTCTACCTTCTTTAATTAGAACAAGGAAGGAAAGCACCGTTGCTCACAAAGTACACCGACGGAGTTAACTCGACTCAACTACACCGGGCTCTATTCCCTCCAACGTTGACGGAACGACGTCCGTCTTCCACGACACCCGTCTTCCATGGCTCATCAATGTGAAATGTCAAATACGAGGTAGGGAAGAATTTGGATTATTTATTTTATACATGGGATTTATACCCTTTTACTTGGGAGATTATATGATGGATTAATGTTTAAACCTCTAACGCGGAGGGCACAGGATAACGAACAAGCCCGGACCCTCTGCCAATTCGTTCTTGATGTGCAATTTGTTAGGAGATGGGTTAATAGAAGTTAAACCTTGATTTGAGGTCATCTTAGTAAATATCAAGACCTGAGGAGGCCGTAGGCGCAGATAGGAGGCAAAACGGACCACTGGAATGACTCTGGTGGCCCGTGGAAGAGTGCGGCGGCGCCCCTCGCGCGCCGCTGGCAGAAGGCTGCCGCGGCACTGGCCGCTGGCAGAAGGCTGCCGCGGCACTGGCCGCGGTGGTGGAGTGGAATCCACGTGCGGGTTCTGGGGAGGCCGGGTGGTGCCCGCTAGCGCTGCCATTACAGGACACCGGGGGGCCGCGTCCCCCCCCCGCTCCGCGCGCCTAGAGCGAACGCGCTCGGCCAGCTGGCCGAGCCACGGCCGGCCGCCAGGCCGGGCCGTCTGCCGTGAGGGTCGGGCCGCCCTCGTGCGGGCCGGGCTACAGCCGCCAGGCCGGGCTGTGCTCGAACCAGGCCATACTCGGATCCAGGTCGGGTCGACCCAGTTCGGGCCGACCCAGGGCGGTTTTGGCTGGGTCGGGTCGGACCGGACCCAGACCCCCCTCTTCGGACCACTTTTGGTTTTTCGCCTATAACTTGAGCTACGGACCTCTGATCGATGCACTGTTAGTTGCGTAGGATTCCTTGGATCAAGAAGGTCATTTAAGTATATTAAACTCAATGTTTTGGAAATCCTTGGGTATAGCCGGGTTGGTTCAAACCTGAAACCAACCAGGCCCTCGGAGCAGAAACACCTATAACTTAAGGACCGGACGTCCGATTGATGTGCTCTCAACTACGTTGGATTCATTTTGATGAGACGATACTTTTGGAATAATCAAAAGAGGATTAGGATGAGGTTGGAGTTTGACTGGGTTGGATTGTACCCAAAATCCAACTGGCCCCTTGGAACGGAAATGCCAATAACTCTCAAACCGGGCGTCCGATTGACGCATCGTCTGTCGCGTTGGGTTCATTATGGTGAGACAGAACTAAGGAATACATCAACTTAGGACTTAGTGATAGTTTATGTAATAAAAATTCTCTCTAGGAGCAGACCCTCCCGGAATTGATCGTGCTACGTGCGGGAACCCTAGGGCTGGCTTCGACTGAGATGACAGAATCCTCCGTGGGTTCGATAGTGACGAATTCTATACCAGGATCCTATGTGGGTTTGACAGTGATGAATAATATACTGGAATCTTACATGGGTTCGATAGTGACGACTTCTATACCAAGATACTCCGTGGGTTCGACAAAAGTGTCTTCTATACCAGGATCCTACGTGGGTTCGACAGCAATGACTACTGTACCAGAATCCTACGTGGGTCATACAATGACAACTACTGTGCCAGGATCCTACATGGGTTTGATAGTGTTGATATTGTTCCAGAATCCTATGAGGGTTCGATAGAGAAGATGATTCAGAGGCTACATCTAATCATCTCTACCCCTCTTCGTGAGTTATATACCTATGTGAGCTGAGTCTTGTCTTTCAATCATTATCATCAATGTGATTGACTTTACTTCCTATGTGGAATGGGTTGTGATTGAGCTCGAGAGTTGGAGCCGGGCTGTAACTGGTAACTTAGGTATATGTATGGACATATACCTAAGTAGGGTTGGTTGATACTTCGTGATTGTATCTTTCTACTGTGGTTTATCCTTTTTGGATTATGGGAGACCTTAGGGGGTCTCAAGGTCCCCTACTGAGTATCGTTATACTCACCCCTGCATGAGATATGACCACACATCGTTGTGTTGGTTTTAGATGATGGACTGCACTGATCGAGGAAGAGAGTTGTAGAGCTGGACGGTACCCGAAGGTGGACCACTTGGCGAGACGTACTCGGAGCAGACGAACGGACCTGGGGTGCTGAGGAGGCCAACTATACAAACCCTTCAGGTGGGATTCCTGGAGGATGACTCAGTAGTTGTTGTTTACCTTTGTACAGTTGTACTAGATTTACAGTTGTTGTACTTTACTATTGGGATTGTATTTCCAGCCCCCTTTTCTTTCAGTTTTACTTAGTGTTTACTTTCAGTTGCGTACTCCGCTGCTTGTGTTCAGGCTGTGTGTGTGTTATAGGTTAAAAGGAAATGCCTTCCCTTTTTGTAGGGATTATGCCTTTGGTGCTAGTCGACATCCCATGGCCTATGGAAGGTGAGATTTGGGTAGTCACGACACGAGCCCCGAGGGTGGGTCGTGAAAAAGTGAAAAAGCCATTCAAATACCATTTCAATCCTACCACAACATAAAATATGATTTTAAATTCATAATAAATCATTTAAAACACACAAGAAATTTGTAACATGTTATATAAGGGAGTTCCAAAGAAACACCTACCTCGAATCTATGGTAATCGAATTGGAATACATCACCTCTAATAGAGGATGCCCAAACGATTATGAAGGGACCCACCTGAACCCTAAAACCAAGAACCAATATCAAAATTGGATAACTTAAAACCCCTAGGTTTTAGCTGAACTAAGACACCACAATAGGGAGGAGAAAACACAAGGAAAGTGGGAAATAAGGGGAGATGAAAACTTACCTTAGAGATTTAGAAAAGGGAGGTTTGGAAGAGAAGGGAGGCTTGGAAGAGAGAGGAATGAAACACCAAGAGGGCATCATCCAGGGGGATGGTGTCACATGATCCTAAGGAAGGGGAGAATAATTGAGAGAGTGTTTTTAATTTATATCATTAAGGTTGATTTTGGAAATTCTAAAAAATTAGAACCTGAGTAAGACACATGGTTTACCCACATGGTTTACCAAACCATGCAGCAACCACTCTACCCACATTAGACACCCAAAAACACTATGCACAAT
Organism: Viscum album; assembly: GCA_963277665.1. Lineage (NCBI taxonomy): Eukaryota > Viridiplantae > Streptophyta > Magnoliopsida > Santalales > Viscaceae > Viscum > Viscum album. The sequence goes on from OY728137.1 coordinate 1,722,061,058, forward strand.
TTCCTCTATAACCCCATATGGCCTGAATACCCATGCACCATCCATACCAAATTATACTATCTTGTTAATAGACCCCCACACATGATTTTCACATGGTTACTATTAACTATGTACAACCTATGTGAAAAACAAATATCTCTAAAAATTTAAAATTCAATCCTGGAACTTTTTGAAAATTTACCCTACCCAAAATTAATTTAAAGTAACATAAAATAAAAGAATACAGTGACATGTGGGTGTTATAATTCCATATAAATATACATCCTCAATAGAGACCCTGTCCACTCAAATTCATTAATGTATCCAATCATATCAATTACATGGGTAGATATTGAAGTTATTTATATCATTTTTTAATTATATTTTGAAACCACCAATTTAATATTTATTATTATTTTCATAAGAACCTAGATCATATTTTTTAACAAATTCACTTGTTTACTACTTAGGAAGTGGTTTCTCTAACACATAATATTTCTCATCTTGCTTAAAATTTATTCTCATGTTCTTATTTCAGTCTATTATGTTTTTTTACTTTGAGTTTTTTATTTTCAATAATTGATCTCAAAGTCAAGTTTGATGAGGAATATGTGATTTTATCTATAATAGATGTTTTAATTAGATGGGTATCATGTTATACAATAATTTAATAAGAAATTTTATTAAACATACTCCCACCAAAATTATGAACTCTTTTATTTACATCATATCCATCACTAAGATAAAATCTATATTTCATAATTAATTAACTAACATTATAACATAATTCATGAATATATTAGGTATACAATCATGTCAATCATATCATATATGTCTCTTGAATAGTTGAGTGGACAAATCCTTTCCTAAATCAATCATATGTATTATCCTAACCTTATTCATCTAATATCCTAACTGATAAGGTTTCTCAGCTATGTGTAACCTAAGATCATTCTAGGAATAATAAGCTAATAGTTAGGTTACTTATATCCTTCTTTTCTAACATAAGATAATCCATGGGAATCATACTTTTCTAAAACCCACCTGTTTGTATGATTAATGTCTTGAGAAGTTTTCTATTTAGAATTAATCTAATAGTTAGCATTTTTAAGGGGTCTTAAAATCTCACCATATAATCTCATTTATTCCATTTATTTATAAAAGCATCTAATGATTTAATATTTTGTATCCTATACCTTCAACCAAATTAACATGTTTAAAACATATTAATTATAACACTTTTTACAACTATGATTTCTGTTATTTACCCAAAAATAAAATAAAATCATATTCAAACATATTATAAATTATTCAAAACATAAGGTATACAATTTTTTTGTAAAACATTAGAATCATATAAATCCAAAACCCCCACAAGAGTATGGAGTGATAGGTAACCAACCTCAACTTCTCTAAATTGAGCATAAGACCCTAGGATAGTGAGAAGATTAACTCAAAATCCCTTTATCCATAAAGAAATACTCAATGGATATATTGAATCCAATATAATCCTAACACGTACTAGGCATAAATGACTAAATGGACCGAAGCCCTTCTTTTTTATTGATTTTATGATAACCCCCCTTTCAAGGGATCAGGTGGAACCCTTACAGGGACCTTAGGCTTAGGAATTACATTTCCCGTAGGCTTGGAGACATTACATGACCCGTAGGTCTTAAAGAAATCATACAGACTATGACTACTTGAAACTGCTCCTCCCCAACATTTGCATCATGATCAGATCTCCACCATTGCATGACTGTTTGGCTAGCATGTCCATGTGTAGGGGTGCACAGGCGTGGTACCGATGGAAAATTCCATACCCTGTCATTCTTCCAAAGTCTGTTTAGCCCTACTCTGGTGGATGTGCCCTACTCTTTTCCTCCTCTGGGGGTGGTTCCTTATAGAATCTGTCTATGCAACTACAAATCAGGTGGCCCTGAGGGCCTTGGGGTGGCCCGAAATCCTTACTAACCCGAAGGCCTTTGGGTGGCCTGAAGGCCTTAAGGACTCCAAGCCCAAACCGGTGGCCCAAGGTGAATAGTTTCGGCTACTACAATATCGAACAGTAACTGCTACAGTGTCTGCTATAGTACTGCTACAGTGCCTACTATAGTAGATGCTATAGTGCCTGATACAGTGCCTGATACAGTAATGCTACGGTACCCCCAAAATTATGCCTCCACCTGGTTTTGAACCTAGGTCTCTTGGATGCACTTAGAGAGTCCTCACTAACTGGGCTGAGGCTCATGTGCGTACTAGACATAAATCATAACCAAAATTTACTTTAAAGTTCATAACCTAAAAACAAGTTATAGTTATGGTTGAACGTAACTAAATACTATATCATATATTTGATTTATATGTGTAGTGTTATCTACACATTCCCATGAAAGTATATAGGGTCACTTAGCAAAGAAATTGGAAAAAACCAGGTCTCACCATAGGGACATGAGTTAGCCCATAAGTGATCTTAGTTGAGTTTTTATTTGGAAAGTAGTTAAAGAGTGGGATGATATGAAAAAATGTGGAATGTATAGGAAAGAAAGGTAGACATTACCAAGCCTAGAATTTACTAATATGGGTACTCACCTCTACTAGAGTGGCTAAAGTCTAAGAAATGGATTCAAACAGACTCACTAAAACTCACAAAATTATCATGAAAGTGCGGTGAGAACCCACCATTGTGTTCCCTAGAGTGCTCCTTTATCACACACCTAAGACTTCCTAATGAGGCTGTAGGTCCCCGCAAGGTTTCCTATGAAGCTTTAATTCAGAGAATTAAGTTCTATCTCATATTAATATTTTATTTTATCATAGTATGATAAATTTGATTTGGTTGTGTGGTTATCAAGACACTCAGGTGTGGGTTATTGATCTGCACTCATATTCATCCTTTTACATTGTTCTAATCAAAGTAAATATCCCTATGTTACACTTTCACTCCATCACTAATGTCCAATATTCATTCTCTCAATGATTAGTTAAGTGATAATTAAGTCTTAGTGATTAAAATCAGTTCACAAACACCAATAGAAAGAAAAGTAAAAGAAAAATTAATTAAAACTAAATTACCAAAAGTAACATTATGAACAACCCAATACATACATTTGATAAAATAAACAATAAAAGAAAATAAGAAATAAATATCAATAGTTCTTACACCAGGTTCAATGGATCCCTCAGATAACTGATAAACTCCTCCCACTTTATCTCATTCCCCTAGAAGTTTCTCCTTGACTTTCCTTTATCAAACGCCTCTCTAGTTACCTAGGTGACCATCCCCTTAATCTTGTGGATTTGGAAACCATTTATCAACTTATGGATAATTTTATTTCACTATCGAACTATGATATATAATTGTGTGAAAGTAAAATATCAATAAATTCAATATGGATTCTTAAAATTTTCCTTCAAGATTAAGTTAATCGAATAGCACTTTCCCATGATCCTTTTTATAAGATCATTCCATGTGGAGTCATGGTGGCCTATTTTTTGATTTATTGTATCAATATGTTGCGATAACTCTTAAACTTGTGAATGCTCTCTATGTGGCTTCCATTAATTATAAATGAAAAATATTTCTTCATTATTTCCCATATTGATTACATATTCATCATTTTAAAAAAAGTATTTATCTTTATGTAATTCGCCACAAAAATGATTTACCCTGATCTAGATTATAGTTACCATTACATCAATATTATTTATTACTATAAAGATCTTGAAATATTCATGTTAACCATATATAGCATGCATTTACTCTTATATAAAATTGAAGGTTTTGAATTTATTTTTTTATAAATAGGATAGATCATGTCTTTCAAATAAAAGTGTAATATCTTATGTAGCCCTTGTGGTGGTTGAGTTAATATTACACGAGTCTTGGTTAATATTATATAGCACAACCAAATTCCAAGTTAATCATATTTTTTGATGACAAGAAATCATCTTTATGAAAAAGGGTTTATTTATGCATACCCCAGCAAAAATTCTATTTAATCTAATAAGGATGTCCATTTATTCTTCCATGTGTTGGGAGTTACTCATATATTTGAAAAACTTGGTTACTCTTATGTAGCTTGGATCAACCTTTGATTCTTTGTGCTTCCATTTTCCACCCATAATCTCATTCAAAATAAATAAAATAAATAATTTTATTTAGTGTAAATAAAAATTACTAAATAAAATAATTTATAAAATATATGAATAGTTAAATAAAATAAAGTTATAAATGATTTAATAAATGATATAAATTAAATGATAAAACAGATCACACAATACCAAGTATAATGTTTTTAGGAATTGAAATTTATGTTCATAGATGATGAAATAATCATGTTAAAAAAATAACCTTATTTATTCATTAAATTTCTTGTATTTTCAATTTTATTATTAATACCAAAAAGGTAAAATCAATTAATTACCTGATTTTTTAGAATTAAAACACTAAAAAAACATCCAAAAATGATAGAAAAAATTAGCAAAACAATTATGTAATCACTTCTCACCACACTTAATCCCTGATTTTACTCAATAATCAAACTCAACATCATCACAAAGGATGTCACATAATTTTAAGTTAATATATCTTAATTCCTTGGACCTTAAATGAATAGAATTTGAGTGGCTCAATAATATCACACCAATGAAATTATTTTAATCCACCCTATCTCAAATAAATTCAATAAATTCATGGAAATATAGTTTATTCCAAAAGTCTATAATTAAATGTTGAATTGATATTCAGGATTCAAATTATTTATTTAGGAAATATACTCACTCATATTCTATTCTATCCTATGGTTGGGAATACACACACCACACTCTATTTGTATTTTTTTTTCTATCCAAATTAACCAAATAACTTATATTAGTATGAATTAAGAAATTTTAAAACTAAAACATTCTAATTAGAATATATCCTTAAGAAAAATTATAATTTCCAAGGCGTGAAAGTAACTTTAGAAAATTCACTCTCAAACAAATTTTTATTCCAGCATGCATTAGACTAATCTAGACCCAATAAATTCAAACAACAGTCACTCCTTGAGATTATTTTTAATAGTAATGACATGAAATAAACAAGTAAAGAAAACCCTTATATTACACTTAACTTTTATTCATCATATTTATACACCTTTTTATATAAAATTTTGTACAAAAACTTCCAATACATATTTGAAAACTTGTTAAAGAGTTTGTATAAATTATAAACTACTCCAAGTAATGTACATATTTGTTTAACATTTCAAATGTAGTCATGAAATATTTCACTTTAAAAAACTTATAAACTTACCCAAGTCAAGGATTTACAATCAAATAGATTAATTTTAATTAAAACAATACAATTATACTATTTTCAATTAATTTATTTATGATATATATTTAATTTAGGGAATCATGTTTACCTTAAGAAACATTTCTCCTAGGCCATTAAATGATATATAGTTCAAGTGGGTACCTCTTATTCCTATTCCCGGATCCCCTTAGCTTATGATATATCATTAATAAATGATGATAATGTAATGAATCCAAATAAATATACAATTAACATTAAAATAATGCAAGTTATGAATAAAAAATAATAAAGGGAAGATAAATATTCCCCAAGTGAATGAAAATCCCCCATGATATTAGTTTGGGGATCTTCTCCATTTCATTCCATAGAGACTCTATGCCCTAAAAAATGATAGATGGGATTTAAAAATTATGGGTTTTTATTTAAAAAACATAAAAAAAACAATAAAAATAGTAAAAGTAAATAAAAACACCATAATTTTTGTTGGGTTTATACCCAAATAGAACTTGAATTTTATAAACCTTTAACCTGGATTTGCAAGGCTTACTTATAAGAAACTACCTGCAATAGGTTTCCCCTCTGATCCTCATAATGAAAACTCCAATATTGTAAATAGTAAGCTCTATGGTAGCAACCTAAATCTCCTCATACTAAAATTTACCCTTGGAATTCCATTTTTATGATAAAATGCACAAGACATTAAACTTGCTCTTTGATAATTTCAATTCATTCCAAGTCTAGCGAGGGTGAAAAAACTCAAGTGAAGGTCCTCCTATGATATCTCATATTTTCCATAGCCTCTTACCAATACTTTGAGGCCTCTTCCAATTATTTTTATGTTTTAAAGATCCTCTTTCATTGTAGGATTATGTGTTATAATCTCAACCATATTCTCTTCCTCATCCATTTATTTTCCCGCAAGCCAAAAATTCTCTTACAATTCATGGATTCAATTAAAATGGATACCCACTTTTCAATTTTGGATTGGATGATGGGAGCCAATTAAAAAAGTTATAATTTCTTATATACTTGTTCTTCTGTGATTTACTTGATTTGATATATAATCAATTATAGTTTACTATAACAAGTCTCATTAATATCATATTTAATTGGTTGGGGTTTATTCTACCTAAGACCCATGCAACACCAAAGTAGGGGTCCATGATCTCTACATATATCAAAAATATTCTCTTGTTTATCATTAAACAAGTGGATATACATTTTATACTAACAAAATATCACAATAAAGTATAAAATCAAGTGAAATAAAACAAAACAAGATAAAAAATAAATATTATAAACATGAATTTACTCATGAATTAGATTAATGAATATAAATAATGATAGTTTTTTATTTGGTTTTTTTTGATTTTCTAATTTTTTGAGATTTTAAATCTTTTAAATTTTATGAATTTTACCCCCAAAAACACTAGTAAAAAAAAACTACTCCCTTTAAGAACTTTCACAATGATTGATACAATTATGTATTGTTAAAAATGAATTTCCCAACAAGTGTACATTATCACTATAGAAAATAAACTTATAAGAACCATATTGAACCACATAGAAATGAGTTAGGCCATATGTCCTCATGGATGAGATTTTATATGGAAATTTGTAAAAGAATGAAGTGATGTGAAAATGTGTGGGATAAATATTCAAGAAATATAGAGATTACCAATCCTCAAATTAACTACCAAGGGTATCCATCTCCAATAGAGTTGGGAAATGGATTCAAATATACTCACTAAAACTAATCAAATGCTCATGAAAGTACAATAAGAAACCACTACTATGTTCCTATGAGTGCTTTTTAAACACACCCTTAATTATTTATCATGAGGCTATAGTTACTCGTAAGGTTTCCTGTCAAGATTTAATTCAAATAATGAAGTGTTGTATCTCAGTGATTTTATGTGTTACCACTATAAAAGGAATTCAAGTTAGTTATGTGAGTTTTTAGGAAATTCAGGTGTGTATTTTCAAACCAAACTCCTCTTCATACTTTTATAGTTTCTTAATCCTATAACTTGATCCTAGATTCCACATTCAATCTATAATTAAAGTCTAGTGTTCATCCACTCAATAATAAATTGAGTTATCATTAAGTTCCAGTGATTAAGATCAATGAAAAAACATAACAAAAAAGAAAAGTAAAAGTAAACATAATTAAAAATCATCTCCCAAATACAACATTATGAATATCCTGAAACACATATTTGATTAAATAAAAAAACAAATGAAAGTGATAAAGAAATATAAATATTTATCACATGAGGTCTACTGATTTCATAGATATATAAGGGAGATGATTTTTTCTAGGGGGAGAGATGCGATTTCCTCTCCTGCGCCATGACACCGATAGATCTTGCACCAGTCCCTCCCCCAAAGATGGGGGAGGGACTCTCATCATCCTTCAAGGGAGAGGAATCTAACTTATCACCCTTCTCTAACCCATAGATTCTCCCTTCATTCCTACATTGTTCGTTGATCTGAAGGTGCCTGAGATTTAAGAAGGATGTCCTAACCTTCCGGTATCAATTTTTGAGTTCAAAGAAGATACTTTACTTCCAAATCAAACACTTATTGCTCACTTTTTATAGAAGTGGAATTTAGTGGATACCTTTGACAATTTTGTTTTCGGATCTTGGGATTTACAGGATAGGGCTACTGTGGGTTTACTTGATAATAGGAATATAATGATTCGATTTGCGTTAGAGGAAGACATGATTAAAACTTGGTCATATGAGCCTCGTAGCTACAACAATTCTTATTTTTATTTGCATAGATGGTCTTACGATTTCCATATGAATCGGGATTCTCCCTTAGTGGTGATTTGGGTGAGTTTTCCCAATATTCCACTTATATTTCAAAATACCTTAATAATTAGGATTCTTGGGAACATGGTTGGTAGATAGTTGTGTTCTGATAACCAAACCAAAGCAGTATGTCACCCTGTGAATCCTCATGTGTGTGTGGAAGTTGATGTTTCAAGAGGGCCATCAGGCTTCATTTGGATTATAGTATGAGATTAATATCACTATAAGCAACAGGTGGTTTATGAGTTGTGTGTTGATTTTTGTCTTGATTGCAAGCGGTTGGGTCATGAATCGACAAAATATATACATGGGTCCCACCAAATTAAAAAGCTAAAGGCTATTGGTATTGCTGAAAACAAGGATTTTGTGCCTAATACTACCGATGAGCCTGTTGGGAAGGGGTAAGAGAGTGCGGAGACTGAGAAAAAGGAATCACATAGTGAACTACAGGAGAATACCTTGGTGGAAGATGTTTTCCACATATTAATAAAGGAACTTGTCCTATCTATGGATTTTCCCTTTAAGAATAGGTGTTTGGAGAGAGTTATGGAACCTATGTTACATAAGGATCCCCATGGCAGCAGTGGGCTTATGGAGGGAGGTTACAAAATGGGTGCATCATATACTGAAGTGGTGTGTGTAGGGAGTGGTAATAATGATAAAGAAAAAGTAGATAGTATACCAAGGGATGCTCATATAGTAAGTACTACTTTGAGTATTGGTTCAGATGGTGAGGCTATGATCAGGGTAAGTCCTAGAAGGGAGGTTGATATAATTGTGTTGGGAAACCGTTTTCACAGCTATTGAATGAGGTGCCAAAGGATGGCTCAACCAGGGTAGTCATCGACGGGATATAGGTTTTTGGAAATTAACCCAATGATGGATTCTTTTCTACAGGTGATTCAGAGGAGGAGGTTCCAGATGATCAACTACCAATCCTAAGGAGGAGCAAGAGTAAGAGGGGAAACCAAAAAGAGATGAAGGACTACTTTTACCTACCTCTACCGATGGAGACCCAATCAACAAAGAAGATCAAAGAAAAGAAAATAGTTAATGATACCCAATATTTCTCCAAGGATTCTTTCTAGAAGTAGGAGTCTAATGCTATACCCGAAAAGTATTTGGAACTGCTCCTGAGTTCAGAAGAGGTAATGGAAAAAAATATTCTAACAATTAATGCTCCTGATAAAGAGGCTAAAAGAATAATGTCAAGGGAACTAAGGGTTAATTCTAATGAGGAACAAGGAACATGTATTTATAATTAGTATCTCTTCTTAATAATGGGTTTGACAAAGGAAAAATCATAATTGAGGAGTACATCCAATCCTATGACAAGTTGGTTTCAAGGTTTGAATATCTTCTGATGGAGGAACCCGACACTTCAGTAAGCTCTATCTCATGGAAACTTTAATGGATTTCTTATTTCCTTTTGTGTGTAAACTATTGTTTATCAATTTTTTTGTAAAATTGTTGGATAATAAAAAATTTAATTTTGAGTGAGGTATACTAATTTATCCTATTGATCATGTGTGAAATCTTTACACTTCAACTCATTCCCATACAATTTTCTACTTGAATTATAAAAACTCAAAATCCCTCCCTAAATGATTATTTGGTTCCCCAAGTGGATATACTATTACTCCTATGACTTTAGACAAATTTAATATAAATTATGGGGAATTCAATTTCCTAATAAACCTATAATCTGTAATTATGTGTAAATAAGGCTTGGATCACTTCCACATTGACCCTTCAAATTTTCCTATAAGCTTAATATAATTGAATCTCACTTAACCATACTCCTTTAAAAATATCATTCAATGGGGAGTTATAGTGGCCCCTTTTCCCAATTTTTTGTGATAGTATGTATGAGGAACTCTTAAACTTTTACATTCTCTCCAGATGGCTTCCCTTATTCAAAAAATAATTAGGATTTTATAATTATTTTCTTGTTCGATCACATATTCTTAATTTTTTAGAATAATATTTATTATTATATAACTCATCACTAAACTGATTTACTCTGACATAATTCTTGGTCTCCCTTATATAAATCCTTTTTATTATTACACACCCCTTTATATATTCAAGTTAATCGTACATATATTTCCTTTAATATTATATAGACATTAAGGTTTTTCATTTAATCATATGTAATAATTCCTGATCATAAATTTCATAGTAAGTGCAATATATTACACAACTTCAGTGTTAGTAAGGTTATTATCATGCGAGTCTCAGTTAATATGATATAGCCTATCCAAATTCCAAGTTAATCATACATGGCTTGGCGGACCAATCAGCTCCAAATAAATGTGTTTATTCATGAATATCCTAAACAAAATACTATTTAACCTAACATAGTTTTTCATATATTCTTCTACAAGTAGGGAGCTACTCATACGTAACCAGTTGAAAAAATAGGTTACTCTTACATTGCTTGACCCCCCTTTGATTCTTTGTGCTTCCATTGACCAAACTTGATCCCCTTAAAAATAAAATAAATTAGTAGTGTTATTAAGTGTAAATAAAAATAAATGAATAAAATAATTTCTAGAATATATTAATAGTTAAATAAAATAAATTTTAAAATAATTAATAAATAATATAAATTAAATACTAAAATAAATTATACAAAAACCAAGTATAATTTATTTGGCATAGATTTTTTTCAAACATAATGTGATGATTATGCTCAGTAAATAACTTGAATTATGCATTAAAGTTCATTTATACACAAATGGAAATATAAAACCTAAAAATGATGAAATCAATTAATTACATGGGTTTTTGGTATTAACACAAAAATCGTCCAAAAAACTAGGAAAAAATATCTTAACATACCCCCCTCACACTTAAACCATGTTTTACTCAAGTGTCAACATCAACATTATAATAAAGGATTTCACATAATTTTAAGTTTAAATATCATATTTTTATACTTTAAATGAATATAATTTGAGTGTATTATTAAAATAACACTAAATATATTCTCTTAATCCACCCCTATAAAATAAATTCAATAAAGTCAATGTAATATAGTTTATTCTAAAAAACACAATCAAAATTTTCACTATTATTTTGGATTCCAATTATTCATTTATAAATGATACATTATCATCCTCCATTCTCTCCTATAGTTGGGCACAAACACCATATTATGTTTATATATTTTTTTAGTAAAATTGTTATAAAAACTTATTTGAGAATAAATTAAGAATGTTTGAAACCAAACCATTCCAGTTAGAAAATATCCCTTGAGATTAATTATAAAAGACAAGGATGAAGGTAGTGTTAGAAAACTATAACTCAAAGAGCCTTTTTATCCAGGCTTGAGTCTGACTAATCCAAAACTAAGAAATTCAAATAGTAAGAACCCCCCAGACTATTTGTAATAGTTAATGTGTGGAAAAATTGTGGAAAATTAGATCTCATATATCCTTTAACTCTTATTCATCAATTTTATTCAATATTTTATATAATTTTTTTACACACACTACCCATCCATATTTGAAATCTTTAAAAAATGTTTGCATCAATTCTAAACTACTCTATATAATACTTATATATATATTTAACATTTAAATTAAAGTTATGAAAGGTTTTACTTTTAGAAACTCATTAACTCACCCAAATTAAGGATTTATAATAAATTATATTAAGTTTAATCCAAATAATACACTCATAATCTTTTTAATTATTTTTCTTTCAATAATATATATAATTTAGGGAATCATGTTTACCCTAAGAAACATGTCTCTTAGGCTAATAAATGATATATAGTTCAAGTGGGTACTTATTCAGCCTATTCCCCCACACAATTATATTATGTTATATCTCTAATAAATATAGATAAATTGATGTATCTGAATAAATGTACAGTTAACATTAAAATTATGCAAGGTAGGAGAAAAAAAAGAAGAAAGGGAAGAAAAATACTAACCAAGTGAATATAGTCCCTCTATATTTGTGATTTAGGGACCTTATCTACTTAATTATATAGAGACTTTGGGGACTATAATAAAATAATGATGGTATTTAAAAATTTTAATTTTTTATTAAAAAAACAAACTAATAAATAATAGAAAATAAAATGAAAACATAAAAGTAAATAAAACTCTCTAAATTTTGTTGGGTTAACTCCAAAATAACACTTAAATTTTAAATCTATTCAACCTATCTCTACAATAACCCATCATTAATTAGTAGGGGTGTGTGTCTTGATCAACTAAAACTAAAATTAGTGGGTTTCTCTTATGATCAAAATGATGAAAATTTAAGTAGTGTAAACAAGAGGATCTATGGAAGGAACCTCAAGCTCCCATATAGTAGAAAACCCTTTGAACTCCCTATTTATAATAAAATATATGAAATATTCTATTTAATACTTAATAATTTCAAATATTTCCATGTATAGGGAGGGTGATAAAATTATATGAGGGTCATCGTCAGGTATCTTAAATTGTTCACAACCACTTTCCACTTGTGGAATCTTCCTATTTATCCTCATTTTGGAAATACTCTTTTTTTTCAAGATCATGTGCTATGAAATTGGAAATTTCTTCTTTATCCCATATTTATTGTGAAATAAGATATAATTTCTCTTATAATTCATTGATTTAATTTTTTTATTTCATTATAATGGTTATTAATTATTTAGTTTTGGATTGTATGATGGGAGCCAATTCTAAAATTTTGGCTTCCTCTCTTGCTTGGTTTTATTTAATCTCTTTGATTTGATCCATAATCAACTATTATAAACTATACCAAGTCTCATTAAGATCAAATTTAAGGGGTTGGGTTTTCCACTACCTAAGACCCATGAAACACTAACATTGGTCAAAGATATCCATATATATCCCAAATATACTTCTAATAATCATCCCTCCTATGAATATTCATTTTATATAAAAATATATTTAACTATAAAGGATAAAACTTGAGTGAAATAGAATAAAACATGATAAAAAATCTTATCAATAGTAGTATTTCAATGAATTCAATAAATGAATATAAAAAATTGTAGTTCTTATAATATTTTTAGTATTTTTTATTTTTTTAAATTTTTTTGAATTTTCTTCCCAAAGAATCACTAATCAAACAACCTCTACCTTGAAATGGTAGAAAAATTCTTGATTAAAATATGTTGTATTAACTACACATTCACCTGAAAGTGTATAAGGTCATTGTAGAGAATAAACTTATGAGAACCATCCCGAACCATAGGGATAGGAGTTAAGTCATAAGTTCTCTTGGTTGAGATTTTATAGGGAAATTACTAAAAGAATAGAGTGAAGTGAAAAAAAGTGCAGGATATATAGGCAAGAAAGGAAAATATTACCAAGCCTAGAATTGAATACAAAGTCTACTCACCTCTATTAGAGTGTCTAAAGGTTATAAAGTCAAATCAACTAGACTCACTAAAACTCACCAATTTCTCATGAAATAGTTCTCATTTGAAACACCCCTAAAACTTTTTAATGAATATGTATGTCATTGTAATTTTTTTATCAAGATATACTTCAACGAATGAAGTTCTATATCTCAATGATATTGTGTGTTACCACTATATGAGTAATTCGAGTTGGTCATATGGATTTTTAGGCCACTTAAGTGTGGGTTTTCAATCCACACTTCACTTCATCCTTTTATATTTTCATAATCTTTGTGTATGAACCTAGGGTTCAATTTCAATCTAACCCTAAAGTCCATTTTTCATCCACTTAATGACCAGTTAAGTGAACATTAAGTTCTTATGAATAAGATCACCATACAAACACTCACAAAAATCAATGTAAAAGAAAAAAATTAAAACTAAATTCCCCCATTAACATTATGAACATCCAACAACACACAATTGATCAAATAAATAGTAAATGAAAGGAAGAAATAAATTTCAATTACTCCCATTCTAATCCCATTGAATTATCCTCCCAATCACTAGTGAACTCCTCCAGCCTTATCTCATTTCCCTATAAGTTCTACTTAATATAAAAAATCTCTAGATCCTTCGCTAAATACTTCTCAGGTTCAATGGATGAAAAACCCCTTTATCATGTGAATTCACCCTCATATTATAAAACTTCTATAGAATTTTATTTCCCAATCAACCTATGATCTATAATTGTGTCCAATGATTGGGTCTCTTACACATGGAGTATTCAAATTTTTCTTCATGATTAAGTTAGATGAATCAAAATTCACTACACCCCACTTCACTAGACTATACCATGTGGAGTTATAGTGGTCCTTTTTCTCAATTTATTAAAGAAACATATATTATGAACTCTTTAAATTGTTCATTATCTCCCCATAGCCTCCCTTTTTCATCAATAAATAGAATATATATATTATTTCCAAGATCGATGGAATCTTATTTGTTTTTAAAAAATGTATTTTTTCTTATGTAATTCCCCACTAAACTGATTTACTCATATATCTCTTTTTTACCCTTATATTGATCCTATTTTTTATTACATAGATATTGACATCATCAACCTATTCATACATAATGTCACGACCTGAATCACCAGGACCTCCCTGGATTGGCAATAAGTTGAGTGAGATACCCCTATCCCACCTTCAATAAGATAGAGGCTAGTGACTAGAACCTAACAGGAATTATATACAATATTGGAGGCCTTAGCCGATAAAAACCCACAATAGACATATATTCCCAAGGCACAATATAGTCAAGTGCACCACCAAGATTTTTAAATATAATCAACTAAACTACACACAATTCATGCATTAGATAAAAAGTATATATACAGTTCTACATAGGGGATACTGGAGGAAAAGTGTATATTCAAAATTTCACCATACTAGAAAGACACAATACACTTGATTCTTCACCTCAATGAATGAAATCTTGGATTAATATATATCTACAATGGGCATTTCCACTATGAATGATCATAATGTTACACTATGTGCCACCAAGAATCACTAGGTGTTAAATCTAAACAATCCATGCCAATCTAACACCCACATAAACCATCTCTAATCTATGTGTTGATTGCACAAACACATCACGCATGGGTACAAATCCCATGCAGAGCTAAGTATAAACATACTCGGTAGGACACCCTAAAACCCAAAAAAGAGAAAACCAAACAAGTTAGGCTAAAGATATCGATATGAGAAAGAGTAACTGGAAAGTAATAAGGATAAAGATATTATATATATTCAAACTTTATAATAATTAAAGGAATCTCAACCATCTTATCCCCATCTCATGAAAGTCACATCTTATAAAAAAACTGAGGTGCTTGGTACTCTATGCATCTACAAAGTCTGAGGTTGATAGCCTAGATATATGTTGCATCCCAAGGTAAACCTAGAGGTGCTAAAGGAATTAAAATTATGGAAGAAGAACATGATTATCATCCTTTCATATAATGACTAAACTACCACTGGTTTCTAAGAAAAGGAATATTCATATCACTAAATCATGTTCACCGATCGAGATAGCATGTGTTTCCTAGTCTATGATAATGTAAACTTACTCAAGAATATGAACTTACACTGACAATAAACCCAAAAATACTTTCCATGTCACTAGTGAGGGACCCAAACCTCACTGATGGTGTGTCATGGATAAGGGTGTACCGACCCCAGTGGAGGACCCACTCTTCATCCGAGATCATATATGATGGGGTACTAAATCCACAGACATAAGAACCACACCCCGAGTTGGTATGGGGGGAGGGGTATTAACCCTATCCATGACCTAATATATATGTTCCATTTGTGGGTGCTGACTACAATGTTTCTTTGGTGGTCATTCTCAAATCTCGACATCATCCGACCATACTAATGGAAGTGATCCTCTAGCACCACCTTGCGATATATCTCTAATATTGAAACAAAGGCCACCATCACATCCTATGAGGAATTATACTCATAAAGAACTAAACAAAGGTGTAATTTAAATCCCAAAAGTAAAAGATATGGGAGAGAAATAATTTTAAGTAAAGTAAATGATGTTTCCCTTATAGTATAAGTGGTGTAAGACCATGAAAAGATTTGGTTGTGTCATGATTCCCCACTCAGCATATGAAAATACATAAACATAGAGTGAATTATGAAGCCCAAGGTGCATAGAACTACTCAAGGTCTCAAGCATGTACTTCCCATATACGTTGAGATATCCATCTAGGGTCACTTGTAATGTGGACCCGTCTACATGATGTGTGATACTTATGTCTGTTTAAAACCCTAAGAACAACGTAAAACGCTAGAAAAAATGTGTTTACTTATAAACTACAGGCTACGTAGTCAAATTATTTGAATTAGAACCTATAAATTTACTAGAATTAACTAACACTAATGATATCACCTTTTATTGTGTCCAAATATTCATTCAAGGATCTAATATTGAAAAATACACCATCCACCATTATTTTACAGTTATCAATTTTCATAAATTGGGACTCCTATCAATCCTCACAACTTTGTTGCATCTCACACTAAGGCCGGGTGTGCATGAAGTCATCTTCTATCCACGACCCTCCATCCTATGACATCGCTCCTATAAATCACCTCTTTCATCATTGATCACACCAAAAAAAGTAGGTCTAGGGTTTAATTTCAATTAAAACCAGATTAGTAGTTGAATTTATGACCTACTGTAGGATAACGATGAACACATAATGAATAAGGGGGAGAATACCACAATCAACAAAGTGAGATCATTGATGGTCATAAGGAACTTTACCATCGATCAAAAATGCAGAAACAAAAAAGAAGAAGGAAAATATTACACAACTATTAATTTAGGGCCAAAGTAATAAATCAATAAATTGATATGGCCATAACAAGGGGTAAATTAGGTATTCTAAGTATATATTAAATCTAAGTTTGAAATTAGAAACAATGGGGGAAAGAATCAAAAATAAAAAAATAGGACAATGATGAATTTTATAATGAAACATTCCATCAGATATCCCAAAATGAATAATGCGGAAAAATATATGGAAAGAATCCCCACCTCGATGGTGAATCATAGTTACTTAAATTCCATTACCATGGTCACATAACATGATCATTGAAATAACTGTAGATCTAAACTCGATCCTCAAATCAATCATCACCACTATGATCCAACTCATTAATGCTTTGAATCCAGACTCGATTCTCTGTAAATCCTTTTGTTACATCAAAGGATCTATATTAATAATTCTCTAAATCTAGGTTTATGTTGTTGAAAATAGAAACTAACCCCCGGGAGGATCCAAAAATAGATATTTATAAAGGCATTTAGGTTTCTAAATATTCAAAATTCAAAGGAAATATTAATTAAATAACGAATCAACACCCGTGATGACATACCTCAGAAACACCAGGTGTGAATTTAAATCATACCATACCTAGGGTAACCCCCCATTCTAGACACAACTGTGACATTAGTTTCTCTATATGACACTCTATTTAGGAGATATAATAATTTATTTTAAAATATGCATGTACTAGCTAAAAATAATATAATATTTTCATTATATTATTATTGATCCTTCACAGTGATCATATTTCTATTTTGCCTCAACGACCTATCCTATAAATATTATTCAATATATTCTAATGTTTCAAACAAAATAATCTGAGGTTGTGACACAACCATTTGAGATTTGTGATAATTATTTATTGAAGTAATAAATATCAAATATCTCACAAATCCTAAAATAGATAGTAATTCACCAAATATCAACATGAGTGTAAACACTACTCCCCAAGACCGAAAAAATCATTAGAAATTTTTTTTCGAGGTCATCTACTAGGGTGAATTTATCGTTTTACCCCTATGGTGGTCTCAAGACTCTGAAAACTCAAAATTGAGCTAAGTATCATCTAGGAATAACCTGGGTTACTATATTCTACCTACCTTAATCCCTTTATCCCTAAAATAAGAAAAATAAGGATACTTAAATAGTGAAACTCATTAACAAACTCATACTGATTCAACACACTATTGCACACGTCTTTTTTTTTTGTAGGGCCCTTTACTCTAAGTGAACTTGGTACCCCATTTACCATGAGGGAAGAATAACTTCTATATATGATCCCCTATCACATGAGATGAAAAAATACACAAAAATACAACCTCCATTTAAGAAGGGTACATTAATAATGCTAAATATTGATGGGATCACCTCTCTATCTACCTTTAGAAAGTATAACAGATGGTTGTAGTATGTGAGTAACCCATCCATACAACATCAAAACACTGGGCACTAACTAGATTCCATGCTGATGTTGAAAAAGATGCAACATGGCATGATCTTGAAAATCCATGTTAGATCCTCTACCAAAATCCTACCAACAAATAAAAATATCCATTTTCAATAGAACGAGGATCAAGAGAAACCTAAGAGTCCTCCCTAATTCTTTACACAACAATCAGATGAATCCCCCATCAACATATTGATCTCCATCATACTCATATCATTAGTTGAAGATATATCAGTTATGTAGTTATCAATAATTCATGAAAGATACAAATAGGAACATATTACACCACACTAATTTCCACTTACTTCTCCATATCCCATCACTACTCATCAGGTGGACCACTCTTAGAAAATATAAAGTTCATGATCCTGACTATTCATATGACCCTACTCCACTAGATCAAGACACCAAGAAGGTACCTGAATGAGAAAACAATATTCACAAAAATTTGAGTAAAACTTCTCCCCCATCACATGGAAGGTTTTTACACATAACAAATACATCTAAAAGGATCCACTAGACATTTTATTTTGAGGACCATGATCTACTGAAGCATACTCCGCTTAGAATTACCATCCCAAAATTTAATACGAGCATTAGGAGAAAACTACCATGTACTTAGGAAAAATAAATGACACACTCCCCATATATAAGAAAAACTTCATGTTTATTTCTTGAGAACATATATTCACAAAAAAATAGTAAGGAAACATTAACAACATTCCACTTCCATCCCACTATAATCTCATCTACCTTTATGGATTCAACTTCATAGATCCAAAAATCTCAACATGAATTCAAGTTGCATCCCATGATAGTTCACCACCACCTTTGTGGTATGCACAGATAAATTACCAAAATCATAATAGGCTCCACCAAAAATTTTATTAAGGAAAGACTCTACTCAATGCACAATAACTCCATAAAGGGGATCGTTATTCCCTTAATTTAAGATGATGCATACACCAGCCTCTTATCAAGGTTCAATCATGGGTCAACCTTCAAGATAATTTGTTCATTACTTGAAATTCATAGGTATATAATTCCTTATGCTCATATATATAAAATGAAATCACACTCACCAAATACTGAATAGTTAACCTTAACATCCATAGGGTTGGCTCTGATCACCAAAATTGAGGTGTCTCACTCACTAATACAGATAGAAATTTCCTCATCAGAAAATACCAACACCTCATGATATACATAAAGAGTAAAAAATTCATAGAAAAATGGTTACCATTTTAACTTCTCACTGTCATAGAGGTATCTATGAGAATAAATCTTTCTCCTTCAACAAAGAACTCACTCCACTAGAGGGGGTGAGTGAAAAATGGTCACTACCAATAAAAGTTCACAAGATGACCATACCATGGATCAAGGTTCTAAAAAAACATTCTAACTCTAGAGATAAAAACATAGGATGAAAAACTCATACTTAAATCAAACAATATTAGGGTATGTGATGAACAGACATGGGTTGTACTTCAATTTACACTAGCTATCACCCAACCATGGGAATCCTCTATATGAATTATCCCACATTTATAACTGACAACATCCTATACTAAATAGGAACTAACTATATTTGGTGATCATTGGAGAGTGTTGATGTATTGTACTACTCTAACATCTCATGAAACACCTATTCCCCTACTCCAACATCTCTTTGGTATGTAATAGGATCTTTCACAAGGATGCTTATGATTTCATCATCATCTCCAAAGTGAAGATCCAATTGCAAAAATACTCTATCCACCTACAGGTGAAATGAAATCCTGATCCCATGACTAGGGTGAATATCTTTCAATAATTCTCAATCTATAATTTCTATATTGGGTGAATCTTTCATAGGTACTGCTGTAAGGAAGAACAACCACAACTCATGATCCCTTACTTCAAATAATTCTCCCAAATCATTAATCTCAAAAAATTTCATCACAATACATTCCTAGAAAGCATTCTAAAATATCTAAAACCCTCGATGTGTATTTAGGTATGACCATACCACTATATGAGAGAATTTTAATGTCTTGGAAAAAAATCTATCCAGACAGGGGTGCAAACTACAACCACATTTGAGAAGACCTATCACAATTTTGATAAAAGTAACATCATCGTTAAAAAAAATAAAGGTTTTAGGTAGAGTGTCTAAAAAAATATTCATCATATGGTTAGTGTATAAAGGATTTAGATGGAAACATGAGTCCCATACTATAACCATTCCTTAGTCACCCAAGGGTCAAAATCTCCTCATTCAATAGAATATACCCATCATATCCAACCATGAATAGTTTTGATCCACTAATCAAGAACTAATGTTAACTTTATAATAATCCTATATAAATCATAAAAGGTATAGAATATATCTTAGATCATAGGGAAAAGAATCATCTCAACCAAACCTTGGAAAAGAATACCCCATCACTCAAAAAATGGTGTCATAAGCGTCTAACTGTAGGCACAGGCTCATCATTACCACATATATACACATAAAATGGATATCAATGGGTAACACCATTCATTAATAGGATATACCCACAAGTTTTATTGTATAAATGTATGAGTTTACATAAAAAGGACACAATGAATATTAATTGAATTCTATATTATGCATATACCTAACCTAGTTGTACCATATAATCAATGTCTTTAAGATCAAGGTTAACTAATAGGTCAATATAGTCTTGGTGAAAGGATACATCAATTTTTAAACCTATGTTGGTCTCCCTGGTCTGATAACCAAACTCAAAACATCTTTATCATTGTAAAGAACCAGAAATTCCATGTATTTTTTTTAATTATATGGAATATTATGAGTCTGAGAAAATTTACGGTGCATGATTCCGAGGCCCGGAATGAATTTCTGAAATTTTTTTCAGGTACGTTCAGTAAACGTGTGAGTGGGTTTCTGTAACTTTTGAACAGGTGCTCGGAATTGAAATACGAGGGCACCGTTGAACTCGTAGTGTCAGTATTTTCTTAAGGAGACCTTCACCTCGACCATAGTAGGTCGAGGGTGAAAGATAGATTTTTTTCTTTTCGTGGAAATAAAAATAAAATAAAAAACTTTTATTTTATTTTTAATAAAACCTCCCATATGAATGTTATAGAGGTGGGGACCACCAGAACTAAAACCCCCATTTTGAAATTAAATGCAGGGACCACCCGAACCCTCTTTAATGGGAGAAAACCTTTCAACTCCCCATTTAATTATTGGAGTCAACTTAAATTAATTAAATGTGTCAATATTTAATTATGCCAACATAAATTAATCTAATTAATTTAATTTATATTGGCACCTCTTTTCTTTTGAGAGGATTGGTTGGTGAAGTGTGGAGAATTGGGAGAAAGCTGTGGAGAAACCCTTCCTCTCCAATGAAGAACTTATCCTCCAAATGAAGAATGCCATCTCCATCGAAGAATGTTATTTGGAATCAAGAAAGAGGACGACGCATGAGCCCAAATTCGAAAGTGGTTTGAGGAAGCAATGATCATTGGAACCCTCTTCACCTTCACCGATTTCATCTCACAACACATCAACAAACCTTTGAGGTAGGGGTGTGTTTTCGATTGATCATTGTTAATTTTTCTCTTAAGTTTAATGAAATCCCTTGAGCCACTTGCTACCAATCTAATGCGGAGGGTACGAGCCAAACAAACATGTCCCGACCTCTCTGCAAAATTTTTTGTGGTTCTTGGTGTGTTCTTTATGATGGAGGAGGACAACATCCGACACCGGTGGGGCTCAGGAACGGTGGCCGACACCACGGCCGGTCGCGAAGACGACGGTGGTGAAACCGCACTGCCTGAGAAGGGCCACAACCCATCAGCCACGGTAGAGCAAGGGTGGAATCCAGTGGAGGCCGTCTGCACGATGGGGGAGGCGGTGCGTGACTGCACCGCCCGGCGAGCAAGGGTCATGGCTTTGTGCCACAGCGACGAAGGGAGGATGACCAGCGTTCAGCCGACCACGGAGGGGCAGCACACGATGCGCCGCCAGAAGGAGAAGAGGCTGGCCACTTCGGCCGGGCGAGTTGGACTGAGCGGGACCCGCAGTGGGTCCCGCGTGCTGGTTGGTGACTGAACGACTTCAACCATTCGGTGATGGAAGGCAGGGGGTGCACGACTCCCCCATGCATGCGGCCAGGCCGGGCCGCCCAGTGCGGGCTGGGCCACCCAGCGTGTGTCGGTCCATCCAGGCTAGGCTGGGCTAGACCCAGCGGTCCGGGCGACCCGAACCGGGTCGGGTTGGCCCCGGCCAGGTCGGGCCCGGACCAGTTTCGACCCTATATGTTCTTTCAGCCATATCTTGAGATACGGGCATTGATTTTACAAACCGTCTGCGGTTCCGGAAACCTTGGAGAAAGATGGTTCTTTTGGTATACCCCAAATGATATTTGGATAAAGTTGGTGTACGGTCGGGTTGGATTGAGCACAAATCCAACCAGGCCCTCATGGCTAAAAGTCTAATAACTTACAGACCATGCATCCAATTGGTGAAATGTCTATTGCGTTGAGACCCCTATGAAGTGTCGGTCCTTTGGGATACTTTTTCATGGGAATTAGTGACAGTTGGAGTATCGAACAGTGGCTTGAGGAGCAGACCCTTCCAGAGACAAGTGATCTTAGTTCAGGAACCCTGTAGTTGGCTGTATCATGAGAAAGGGATCCTATGTGGGAATGTGCTTTGGGATCCTTTGTGGGTTTGTGTTTTAGGGTCCCACATAGATCCGCTCTAGGAATCCATGCGATATTACTCTAGGATCCTGTGTGGGTCTGATGAAGTACTAGGAATCTGTGTGGGTCTAATGATGTACTAGGATCCTGTGTGGGTCTGATGATGTACTAGGATCCTGTGTGGGTATGATGATGTACTATGATCCTATGCGGGTCTGATGATGATTTAGGATCCAATGTGGGTATGCATCTTAATAGAGTAAGATGAATTAGTAGTTACACCTACTCATCTCTACTACTTTACCTAAGTTATACTAGGTATGAGATGCGTCCTTACCTTCATGGTGATACCTTTTTGGTATTCTTCTATGTGGAATACCTTTGTGGTACTTACCTTCATGGAGATACCTTTGTAGTATTCTTCTATGTGGCGTACTTTTGTGCTACTTACCTTCGTGGTATTCCTTTATTTTTGGAACAGTTCAGATTCGGGCAAATGAGTTGGGCCTTGTGTTTCCTCATGATTGAGATGGGTATACTTGATAACTTAGGTATATGTATGGGCATATATCAAAGTAGGGTTGTCAGTTTATTTCATGCTTTTTGGTTTATCCTTTGTGGATTTTGAGAGACCTTTCAGGGTCTCAGGGTCCCTACTCAGTATCGTTATACTCACCCTTGCATGGGCTATGCCCGCACCTTGTTGTGTTTGGTGCGGACGACAGACAACACTAACTGAGGACGAGGGTACCTGGACTGGAGGTAACTCGGGGTTGGACTTAGATAGGGTGCACATCATAAATTACCATTCGAGAGCTGTACCAACCCTTCAGGTAGGATACTTGGTGGGTGTTCATAGGAGCTGTTTCAGTTTACTTTTACCTTTCAGTTTCTTGTACTTTCCAGTTGAGATTGCATCCTGGACCCTTTTACTTACCGCACTCACTTTGTTTACTATTCAGTTTACTCATGTTGGTATCTTACTATGTGCTTGGTTGCATGTGTTTACAGGTTAGAAAGTCAATGCCTTCCTGGTTTTAGAGAATACATCTTTCGGTGCTAGTCGCCATCCCCTGGACTATGGAAGGTGGGCTTGGGATAGTCACAACACAGGCCTCGAGGGACGGGTCGTGAAAAATTGGTATAAGAGGAGTTGGTTCTACCATAGAACATTAGAATCTGATCTTCTTTTTAACAGTAATAGTGTTAAGTGTAGTGAGCATGGTTATTAGTTTAGGGAATCAAATGTTGGTGAAGAGACCAATGTATCCATACACCATGACCCTGATTTCTAATTTCTAACTCAGTGCATGAAAACACTGATTGAGTGTGTGTTTTCAAGAGTTTTCTTTGTGATCTCTTTGAGTCAGCTCACCTGGTATTACTTATTGACCATGGATCACCTGTTTCTTTTTCAGGATTCCTATATGCATACAACCAGCTAGGGTTCTGGTTATAGTATGCATTGATAGCCCACTAAGCGAAGAGGCCTCGGTGTAAGGCCCTCTTCTAGTATAGGCACTAGCGGAGGCACCAGTGGTACCATTACCTGTTGGGCCACCGATGCCACCAGCCCCAGCAACAGAGAGTGCATGCCACTTGAGCGCGTTTCACGAGTTCTAGCACCAGAGACCACCCAGGTTTAGGGGTGAGGCAGACACACAGGCAACTAAGGATTGGCTGTAGGCAGTGGTGAGAGTCTTCTGACTGGAAGGGACACCAGCTGATCTCATGGTGGTCCTTGCCGCCAGTCTTCTACATGCAGTTGTAGGTATATGGTGGAGCTTGATGCTCCAGGTTCATGACGAGGTGATTCTTCTCTGGGAAAACTTCGAGAGCCTATTACAGCAAGAGTTTGTCCCAAAGACTCTTCGTGCAGTGCGCATACAAGAGATTCTTCATCTACATCAGGGCAGCATGAATGTGGATCAGTACCCAGGGAGGTTCACAGACCTCTCACGCTACTCCACTGATATGGTACGGGACCCATTCTTTAGAGCTTGGACCTTCGAGCAGGGACTTAGGCAGAAGATCAGTGTTTTGATGATTTCTCTTAGCATCCCGACACAGGCGGTGGTGTTAGAATGAGCCTTATTAGTGGAGAGTTTTCTTACTGAGTAGTCACCAACAGCGAGACCCACCATCGGGTGTCACGTAGCAGAGTATTTTGTAGCTGACAACAGACAGATGTCACAGAGGTCCAAGAGGACCAGACCTATAGGTCCATGACTACATGAATCCAGATCGGTTGTGTTGGGTACCGGAGAAAGATCCAGTCATGCGAGGAGAAGGCGATGTTTCAGATGCGGTGGGTAGGGTCACATGGCTCATGACTTTCTGACCTACCGTAAGGATGATCTATAGACAGTTTAGGGACCGACCAGGTAGTGATAGAGGTTCAAACGAGGGGGTCTGCAGGGAGAAAGCAGATGTGGCAGAGGAGCTGGTCGTGCAGCTGGTGGTGGGTGACAATTTGAGATGTTACCGCCACCACCACTAGGTGGTCCACCACGACCATAGAGAGTAGGAGGATAGGGGCGATATCATCTTCAGGTAGCTAAGGCCTATGACCATGGTGCTCCAGAGATGATATGAGGTACGATCTGTGTCTATTACACCTTAGCTGCAGTACTTATAGACACAGGTTCCAATCATTATTTTATTTCCACTACCCTCATTCGAGGCTTTTAGATTCCGAAGGAGCTGTTGGATCGATCCTTACGGCTAGAGACTCCTACGGAAGTGGATTCGATGATTACGCACTGGTGCCGACAGTGTGAGCTTACTCTAGGAGGTGGGATATTCGGCTGGGATCTTTTAGTAGCGGCATCGAGGCCTTATGATTTCATCAGGGGTATGGACCGGTTATCTACAGTCCATGCTTAGATTGACTATATTAGGTGCAAAGTGCGGTGTGTTCGACATATGGGGCCAGGTTTACCTTCATCAGTGAGAAGGGATCCTTTGCAGTATACGATGGACTTACCCTGAGGAGAGTGTAGCCAATCACTCATCAGTTGGTTAGCCTTACCCTCAGAGAGGTTGATGTGGAGAGTCTGAGTTATCCTGTAGTGGTGGACCAGTATGCGGATGTCTTCCCTGATGATGTTTTAGATCTACCTCCTCGCAGAGAGGTGGACTTTTACATTGACTTATACCTCGGGAAAACACCGATATCTACACCAGCATATCGGATGGATCCCATGGAGCTTCAGGAGCTGCGGGTATAGCTAGAGGACTTACAAGGGAAGGGATTCATTTGGACCAATGTTTCTCCTTGGGTAGCCTCGATTTTGTTTGCCAAGATGGTGGATGGGAGCTTGAGACTTTGTGTCGACTATCGGCACCTGAACCAGGTGACCATGAAGAACAAGTACCCACTCCTGAGGATTGAAGACCTCTTTGATCAACTGAAGGGAGCACGATGGTTCTCAAAGATAGATCTTAGATTAGGCTATCACCAAATCAGAATGCGAGATGAGGATGTTTAGAAGACAACTTTCAGATGTTAGTACGACCATTATGAGTTTTTGGTCATGCCATTCGGCGTAACCAACGCTCCAACAGTGTTCATGGGACTCATGAACAGGATATTTCAGCCATATCTTGATCGCTTTGTGGTGGTCTTCATTGATGACATTCTGATCTACTCGGCTACCGAGGAGGAGCATTCCTATCATTTGCAGATAGTTCTGGACACACTCTGAGAGCACCAGCTTTATGGTAAGCTCTAAAAGTGATAGTTTTGGATCCAACAGGTTCACTTTCTGGGACATGTCATCTCAAAGGCTGGAGTTGTGGTAGATCCAGTAAATATTGAGGCCGTACTTGCTTGGGATCCACCCAGGAGTGTGACGGAGGTAAGAAGTTTCTTGAGTTTGGCCGGATACTACTGGAGATTTGTACCAGATTTCTCTAGAGTTACACCACATTTATCAGCGTTTACGAAGAAGGGGAAACCCTTCATGTGGTCAGAGAGATGCCAGTGGAGTTTTCAGGAGCTGACGTAGAGGCTGACTAGTGCCCCCATCTTGAGACTACTGGAGGAGGGTGTAGGGTAAATAGTCTACTACAATGCATCAGGGACTGGGCTCAGATGTTTCCTGATGCAGGAGCGAGAAGTTATCACAT
This sequence comes from Viscum album, assembly GCA_963277665.1. Taxonomy (NCBI): domain Eukaryota; kingdom Viridiplantae; phylum Streptophyta; class Magnoliopsida; order Santalales; family Viscaceae; genus Viscum; species Viscum album. The sequence continues at coordinate 1,722,088,199 of OY728137.1, forward strand.
ATGGTTCTCAACAACTGAGACAACATGAGCAGAACTACACTACCCATGACCTGTAGTTAGTAGCAGTGGTCTTCTCCTTGAATATGTGGAAACATTACTTGATGGGAGAGTGTTTTACAGTCTACTCAGATCAAAAGAGTTTCAGGTATATCTTCTCTTAGAAGGACCTGAACTTGAGATAGCGACGTTGGCTTGAGTTCCTCTAGGACTATGACTTTGAGATAGTCTATAATCCTGGGAAGGGGAATGTTGTAGCAGATGCACTTAGCAAGAGGTCTGGTATACAGCTGCTAGGTGAGGTGATAAAGTAGCTGGTCACATTGCAGACATCCTTTGTGGATTGATATGGGGAAGATTTTCTTCAGTATCTTATAGTCACTCCCCCACTTCTTCAGAAAGTCAGGGAGGCGTAGCATGGGGACACTGACTGTGAGGCTCGATGTGCTTAGATATCCATAGGACATGCACCTGATGGATTTTCTAAAGGTGGGGAGCATGTCATCCTCTTCAGAGGATATACCATGGTACTAGTGTCGCTTCAGGAGGAAGTGTTGAAGGAGTTCCACAAATCCCCTATAGTGGTACATCCAGGAGTGGAAAAGATGTACTAGGGTCTCCGATGACAGCATTGGTGGCTGGGAATGAAGAAAGCAGTAGTAGAGTTTGTCTCTCGGTGCCTCACTTGTCAGCAAGTGAAGGCGGAGCATCAGGTACCAGCAGGCTTAGTTCATCCTTTAGAGGTCCCATAGTGGAAGTGGGATGGGATATCCATGGACTTCATGACGGGACTTCCATGTGAATCTAGGGGTCATGATTCTATCTGGGTGATCGTCGACCAACTCACCAAGTCAGCCCACTTCCTACCGATCAGAGAGCAGAGTTTAGTAGAGAGATTGAGATGCCTCTATGTGCAAGAGATTGTGCAGCTACATGGAGTACCCTCGATGATTGTATCTGATTGTGATACACGTTTCACTTCCTGGATATGGAAGGGGTTACATGAGGCTTTCGGGATGCAAATTCATTTGAGCACTGCCTTCCATCCTCAAATGGATGGCCAGACTGAGTAGACCATTCAGACCCTCAAGTACATGATGCGTGCTTGCGTCCTCGACTTCAGTCACAGTTGGGAGGACCACTTTCCCTTGGTGGAGTTTGCATAAAACAACAACTATCACTCCAACATTGGGATTCCACCTTTCGAGGCATTATACGACCGACCTTGTAGATCGCATTTGTGCTGGACTGACCTAGGGGAGTCAACACTAGTGGGACCAGAGATGGTATGGGCTACCATGGAGAAGGTGCATATCATCCAGAAGTGGATGTAGGCTGCACAGAGTAGACATAAGTCTTATGCCGACAGGAGACGAGAGTTCAAGGATGGTGACCACATCTTCCTACGGGTCTCACCCCGATGAGGTTTGTAGAGATTTGGCCGGGTGACAAGTTATCTCTGAGGTTCATTGGACCCTTCCAGGTCCTCAGCAGAGTTAGAGAGGTAGTTTACCACCTAGCACTTCCCCCTCAGTTGCACTGGGTGCATGATGTCTTCCACGTATCCCAGCTGAGGAGATACGTGTACGACCCTTCTCACATCATCGACCACGGTGAGCTGGACGTCGATGATGGGGAAACATTTATGGAGGTTCTAGTGGAGATTTAGGATCAATAGGAGAGAGTCCTTCATGGGAGATCGATACCTTTATTGCGTGTACATTGGAAGCACGAGAACCTCTAGGAGAGTACATGGGAGCAGGAGGCTCATATTCATGCTTAGTACCCCCACTTGTTTTCCTAGTTTTTGTGATGTGGCTTTTGGGGATGTAAAGCCCTGATTTGGGGAGAATATAAAGACCTGGAAATTCCATGTTTTTTTTAATTATATGGAATATTATGAGCCCGTGAAAATTTACGACGCGTGATTTCGAGGCCCGGTGTGCCCAGAATGAATTTTTGAACTTTTTTTCGGGTACGTTCAGTAAATGTGTGAGTGGGATTTTGTAACTTTTGAACTGGTAATCAGAATTGAAATTCGAGGGCACCGTTGAACTCGCAGCACCGGTATTCTCTTAAGGAGACATTCACCTCGACCATAGTAGGTTTAGGGTGAAAGTTAGATTTTGTGATTTTCATGGAAATCAAAATAAAATAAAATAAACTTTTATTTTATTTTTAATAAAACCACCCATATGAATTTTATAGAGCTGGGGACCACCTAAACTAAAACCCCCCATTTTAAAACTAAAGGCAGGGACCACTCGAACCCTCTTTAATGTGAGAAAAACTTTCAAATCCCATTTCATTATTGGATCCAACTTAAATTAATTAAATGTGTTGACATTTAATTATGCCAACATAAATTAACCTACTTAATTTAATTTATATTGGCACCTCTTTTCTTTTGATAGAATTAGTTGGTGAAGTGTGGAGAATTGGGAAAAAGCTATGGAGAAACCCTTCCTATCTAACAAAGAACTTATCCTCCAAAAGAAGAACACTATCTCTATCTAAGAAAGTTCTTTGGAATCAAGAAATAGGACGACACATGAGCTGGACTTTAGAAGTGGGTTGCGGAATCGACGATCGTTGGCACCCTCCTCGCCTTCACTGATTTCACCTCGAGACACATCAACGAACCTTCAAGGTAGGGGTGTGTTTTTGATTGATCATTGTTAATTTTTCTCTTACATTGAATCACCTCCCTTGAGTCACTTGCTACCACTCTAACGCAGGGGGTACGGGCCAAACGAACATGGACCAACCTATTTGCAAAAAACTTTGTGGTTCTTGGTGTGTTCTTCGCGATGGAGGAGGACGACATCCGACACAGGTGGGGATCGGGAATGGCGGTTGGCACCATGACCAGCTGCAAAGACAGGGGTGGCGTAACCGCACCACTAGAGAAGGGCCGCGGTGGAGCAAGGACAACGACCAGTGGAGGTCGACCACACGACAGGGGTGGCGGCGCGCGACCGCGCCGCTCGACGAGCAAGGGCCGTGACTTTGTACCGCAACAGCGAAGGGAGGACGGACGGAATTAATCTGGTTATGGAGGGATGGTGCACAACGCACCATTAGAAGGAGAAGGGTCTGTCCACTTTGGCCAACCGATCTGGACCGAGTGGGACCCGCAGTGGGTCCCTCGTGCTGGCTGGCGACCGAATGGCCGAAGCCGTTCGTTGATGGAAGGCAGGGAGCGTGTGACTCCTCCCCACATGCGGCCAGGCCGGGCCGCCCAACATGAGTTGAGGAGGACCCAGTGGGCCAGACTGGGTCAGTCTGACTGGGTCAGACCAGACCCAGACCAGTTTCGACCCGATACGTTCTTTCAGCCATATCTTGAGCTACGGATGTCCGTTTGATGAACCGTATGCAGCACTAGAAACCTTGGAGCGAGGTATTCCTTTTTATATACCCCAATTTAGATTTGTATAAAGTTGGGGTATGGTTGGTTTGGATCGAGTATGAATCCAACCGGGCCCTTGGGACCAAAAGGCTAATAACTTACAGACCGTGCATCCGATTGATGCACCGTCTGTTGCGTTGAGACCCATATGACATGGCGGTCCTTTGGGATACTTCTTCATGGGAATTCATGGTAGTTGGAGTATTTACTAGTGGATTGAGGAGTGGACCCTCCCTGAGACAAGCGAGCTTAGTGCGGAAACCCTCTAGCTGGCTGTATCATGAGAAAGGGATCCTATGTGGGTCTGTGCTTTGGGATCCTTTGTGGGTCTGTGTTTGATGGTCCCACATGGATCTACTCTAGGAATCCATGTCGGACTACTCTAGGATCTTGTGTGGGTCTGAAGAAGTACTAGGATCCTGTGTGGGTCTGATGATGTACTAGGATCCTGTGTGGGTCTGATGATGTACTAGGATCCTGTGTGGGTTTGATGATGTACGAGGATCCTGTGTGGGTCTGATGATGATTTAAGATTCTACGTGGGTCTGCCTCTTAACAGAGTAAGATGAATTAGTAGTTAAACCTAATCATATCTACTACTATACCGAAGTTATACCTAGTATGAGTTGAGTCCTTACCTTCATGGTGATACCTTTGTGGTATTCTTCTATGTGGCATAACTTTTTGGTACTTACCTTTGTTGTGATACCTTTGTGGTATTCTTATTTGTGGCGTAATTTTGTGGTACTTACCTTCGTGGTATTCCTTCATTCTTAGAACAGTTGAGCTTCAGGCTAATGAGTTGGGCCTTGTGTTTCCTCATGATTGAGATGGGTATACTTGATAACTTAGGTATATGTATGAGCATATATCTAAGTAGGTTTGTCAGTTGATTTCATGCATTTTGGTTTATCCTTTGTGGATTTTGAGAGAACTTTGAGGGTCTTGAGGTCCCTACTGAGTATCGTTATACTCACCCCTGTATGGGCTACGCCCGCACCTTGTTGTGTTTGGTGTAGAAGACGGACAACACAGACTACAGACGAGGGTTCCAGGACTGGATGTAGCTCGGGGGTGGAATTAGATGGGGCGTACCACAAAGACAATTGTTCAAGATTTGTACTTAACCTTCAGGTAGGATCCTTGGTGGGTGTTCACAGGAGCTATTTTAGTTTACTTGTACCTTTCAGTTTCTTGTACTTTCCAGTTGGGCTTGTATTCATTCCCATTTTACTTACTACAATCACTCTGTTTACTATCCAGTTTACTCATGTTTGTATACTATTGTGTTCTTAGTTGCATGTGTTTACAGGTTATAAAGGCAATCCCTTCCTGGTTTTAGGGAATACGCCTTTTGGTGCTAGTCGCCAGCCCCTGGCCTATGGAAGGCGGGCTTGGGGTAGTCATGACATGGGCCCTGGGGGACGGGTTGTGACTATCATTATTGAACCAAGTTCCCAAACTAGTCATCCTATAATTATTATCTCTAAACACCACCCCTAGGATAAACCCACTATGATACTTGTTTTTCAATATCCAGCCTATTGAGACCCATTTTGGACTAAAGATAAGCCATGTCTAGCACCCCAATCCCTCCTTAAACAGGTCAGGGGCTGGTGACTAGCACTGAATAAGAATATTACACAATATGGGATGCCTAATACCATAACAACATGTATTAAACATATATCTCCAATAAACTAGATAAGCAACAACTCTAGCATGATATATAAATATAATCTACAAAACTTTACAAAATGCATGCATGATATAACAAGTACAAATAAAAATCCACATAGGGGATATCAGGGGTAAGTTTCACATCTGATAAGCCCCCATACAAGGAATATACTATAGATTGGAATCCCCACATCACTGCATGAACTCCTGGATCAATCACCAGTTGAAACATTCATCACCACCATCAGGGATCACCATACTCTACCATAAACTACCAATTTTCACTAGGAATCTACTCCAAACAGTCCATACTATCCCAAAATCCACCAAAACCTTCTCCAACCTGTGCATCAACTACATAGAAAAATAGGCATGAGTATAAAGCCTGCACATGGGTGATTATAAACATACTTATTAGGACACCCCGAAAATACTATGAAAAGATATAAAAACAAGTAACCCCAAAGATCATGGTATGAGAAAGAGTAATCAGAAAGAAAAAATACCCTGATATTCACTATAATAAAAGGAAAAAAAATTAAAGGAATCTCAACCATATTATATCTATCTCTCACAAGTTATATCTTATAAGAAAATAGAGGTGCTCAATACATTGATGATTCAATGATGTTTGAAATCAATATCCAATTATATGTTTCATCTACAGATGTAAACCCAGGGGTTCCTAAGGAACTAACAACTCTAATAATCCCACAATTCTTAGCCTTTTTGATGACCGCACCCCTGCTAGTGCCTAATATGGGGAATATGCACATTACTAAAGCATGTATTTTGTCCATTAAGTTTTTTTTGTTATATTTATTATCAAAAATTAAGTCAATGATACAAGATAAAATAAATAAGATGTATCAGGTGAATAAGTGAGTATCCACCCATGAAAGAGAAGTTTATTCGATGAGGAATAAATGGAAAAGAAGAAGACCACAAGTCCTTGGAATAGTTGGTTAGATAAGTACCTTGTAAACTAAATTTAGAGAACCCATATAAGGATTATAAAGTATATTGGACCCTAAAATTAGTGTTTATACAATCCTGATTTTTTTAATTAAATAGATATGGATTAGGATTTATTAAAGAAGTCTACACTCAAGATAGAAGAGGAATTCAAGGAAATACTATACTTTTAATATTCTATATGATGAAACACCAAAATAATGAATCTAAAGGTTTTTAAAATTATTTTAATAATTATAATATTTATTTAAATATGCTTTTAGATTATTTGAAGAGGTTAGAGAATCCCTAGAAGCAATTAGAAGTCATTTTAAATCTACCTATAGGAATTAGGATTTTGGAATTCATGAGAAAAATGGATAGGTCCTGAATGCAAGTATTTAAGTCTTGAATGTAAGACTTTTCATACTGATCATATGTATTTTCTACCAAATTTAAGACTTCAGATGTTGAGTTTGATTACTTGAGGCAATTGTAAGGCTTTGAAGTACATCTCATGAGTTTTTTGATCATAAGTATTTACTGATCATAAAGCTTTATCATATGACTTTACTGCCCATCATAAGGATTTGAGTTCTATTGAACATTGAAAAAAAAGAATAATAATTCTAGATCTTAACATAAGTGTTCTATTACAGATTATAAGACTTTGAAAATAAATATTTAATAAATATAAGACTTTGATGTTTTTAGTATAAGAATTAAACACCTGAGAATATTTTTTTAGTACCGCTAGATGAAATATTGAGTTTCCAAATTTCAAATTTGATAAAGTTAAAATTAATTGGGATAATGTAAAAGATATTATTTCATGGTATAAAAATAAAAAAACCTTAAATGGTTTGTGATTCAAGAACAAGAATAAATAGAATCTGATATTTATCTATGGAAAGGGAATATCAATGCTTTATAAAAATAGAGTTCCCAGAATTATTTAATTATGGGAAAATACAAATCTAAAGATTCTTGTGTTTTTCTTGAGAGGTTAAAAAATCACGATTCTTAGAGAATCCATGACCTAATCTTGTTTTGAGTGAGATCTCATGATGAGTTCCACTATATGTATTATTTTATGCTAAAAATGTAATTTTCAAGTTTTCAAAAAATTATGTAGCTGAAGAACCATCGAACCTTGATCTATTTTTTATCAAATACTATATAATTTTTTGATCTAAATATGTTCGATTGTTTGAGAGGATTTGAGATAGAAGTATGTGAATTTTATTAAGACTTTATAAATGAGAATACATCCAGATTTCATGAATCTAGAAAATCAATATGAGTTCCACAATGAAAACCTGATTTACTATACGATCTGTGAAGAAATTTACTGATTTAGAGTGTAGATTTTGTTGATTATTTTGAGAATAAAAGTCACACTTACAGAATAATAAAATAATATTTTATTTAGTTGTGTTTTAAAAATGGGAATCATTTATTAGGGGTATTTTTTGAGTACTCCTTGATAAGAATAGAAGTTTTTAAGAATTCATTGTAACCTAAAATGGATATTTTTAATAGTGATTTTTTTCTTGTGGAAATTTTGACTTCTCAATATACCATTTATGATATTTTGAAATTAATAAATTCATTTATTATGGGAACCTATGCACATGGGGTGATAAGAAGATCAGGGAGGAAGAAGAAGAAATAATATATAACAAAAACTACTAGTGTAGTGTGTGTGGGTGAGAGATATAAGTATCAAATATAATTATATATATAAAAGAATGAGAAAAATAATGGGAAATTTTTTTATGTTATAGAGAAGAAGAAGAAGAAGAACATGTAAAAGTGGAGGAAAAATAATAATAAGAAGTGATAATTCAAGATAAAACCCATGTGATTAAGTGAATATTGCTTGAAAATATTTAAAGGTAATATTCAAGATCACAAATATAAGAAAGATATTTTCTAGGTTATATTATTGGGAAGTGAGTTTAAGAATCCAATGAGATGATTAAGAAGATCCATGAACTGATAAGATTTTTGGAGACCAATTTGCATAAGATGAACTTAAAGAGATTCTAACAGTCGAAGTCTCTAAGTTGGGGAAAGAAGGTATGATTATATTGGTGTAGAGCCACCCAATGTTTAGATTAGTTATACTTTAGAAGAATAAAAGATAAAGAGAACAAGTAAGAGATGAAGATTAGAGAAGAATTATAATTACCCCATAACTTTTATAATATAGTGGAGGATTTTCTCCTGCATAATATAATGAACACACATGTATAATATTGTGTGAAGAAGGTTTTAGGATGATCCCTAGAAACATATTATATTTGGTGATTTGATTATATTAAAGAATACATGAATAAATGGGAGTTAACATGATAAGGAGTAGGCTACCCACATTGGGGATGAACCTTTTAAAAATACCTATTCTATTTTTACTTTCAACATCTACATTACATATAGGTTCTTAGTAGGGTAAAATTTAAAGAGATTCATTAAAATCCTAACAGATGATATAAGTTAAAAACCAATGGGGTTTAAAGATAAAATAAGAATTATTTTTTGGAAAAATCAGTCCACACCTGATTCACCCCCCTCTCAGGTTATCTTCACAATCCACTATGCATCTCAATTAATATGAGAGCCTAGATTACATCTGATTATATATTTTTTATTATCTTAATTTAATCATAAGAACAGGTTTCTCTTTGATTATATTTCAATTTTTTCTTAGTTTCTTTTGTTGAATACATGAAGTATAAATTTCAGATTTTTAAATAAGTGCCTTAGATGGAAAATTCAAATTACATCCCTATAAAAACTAACTTGGAAATATTATTCAAGAATTTGAGAAATAGGTAGAAAAGAGAGGACAAAAGGAAAAGAAATAGAAAAAATAAGCAAGTGGAATCACCATCAACTAAAGATAATTATGATGGTACATATTTAATAGTTAAATTTATTTATCATTATTTCTCTAGTGAACATAGTTCATGTTGTGGTGTTTATTGAATTAAAATGGTAAAAAAATCTATCTTTATGTTAAGGATAATTTTAATAATTTCTCAACTGAAGTAGTGATCTATATATTCATATTCATCGAGGTACTTAAAAATGATAAGTGACTTACATTAGAAGAATCTAATTTAATGAAGAATGAATTAATAAATAAAATGAGATCCTGTTACTCTCACATAAAGATTATGAATGAAAATGAATAAAATACCCTAATTTTCAATTAATGATTATTCAAAACTAATGAATAGTTACAAAAATCCTTGTGTGAGAAATAATTTTTTAAATATACTATCAAGGAATCATTCCATTCTATAAAAAACTTCTTTCAGTCTCAATAAATGTCAATAATTCTTAGTTAGACAATAAGAAAAATAGAGTGGAAGAGCCTAAAAATTATTTACAAGAGATAAGGGAAATACATGATGATAAAATTTAGAATTTATATAATTATTTTAAAGAAAACATTAGATAATTGGATGATGGGAAGTTTACCCTCAACATGAAGTGCCTCGATATGGAAGTCAAAGTTAGTGATCTGTAAACAATACCACCTAAAAGTTATCAGTATTTGGATACAAAGTGTACTACTACAAATACTTTAGAGATGATTCTTACATCATAGAAGACTCAAATTGTTAAAAAATAGATCTTGATATCATATATATAAGAATCCATCTTTAGCTATTGTACAAAGGTAACCTGTAGTGAAAATAAAGTGGATTGCACTAAATATTAAATTTATATAAGTGTATAATAAATGAAAAGTTTGATAAAAATATACTATAGTATAAATATTGTTAAATTTTACAATATATCAAGGATAGGGGGTGATATTTTCCAAAAATAACTTCCCAATAAAAGGATCCCAAAATTTTGGTGTTCCAGTCTAAAAATAGAAAGCATGTCATACCGAGAAACATAAACCTAAAGTGAAAAGAATAGGGCTTATTAGAAGGTGTTTTTGGTGAAGAAAATTTGGGTATGGAGCTATTTATTAGGAGAAAAATATTTAGATATGTAGAAATTAAATAATTCCTAGAGCCAAGGGAGAAAGGATGAAGATAGTTGAAAACCTACTATAGTAAAGAAGACAATTAAGTTAAAGATGAATCTATCCATAAATAAAAGATTTGATTTACTAAAGAACTTTTATGATCTGTGTAAGATTTTTGGTCATAGTTATGATGAATTTTGGCATAATAACACTACCTATCACCCACTTTTAGATGAAAATAAATAACCACAATAGGTTGTAAGTTAAGAAAGAAATTATTTTTCTCTTGGGTTCTAAATCTATGAAAGTGAATTCACCCAAGAAAGAAATAAAGAAATGAAATCAGAGTGTTAAGACAATAATAAATAAGTGATTATATTATGGTAGGATAAGTCACACCATGTACCATTGAAAAATGACCATGAATCTCATGAAAGTATAAAGAAATATGAAATCCAAAAGGGAACCAATTTAGAAGATAAATAGATGAATTGGTATGGTTACTGAAATTCCTCATGAAGGGTATTATAATACACTCAACAAGGGAGAATAAAAATATAATGAAGTGGTTTTTAGAAGATGAAAATAGATAGGAGACATGGTTGTTAGATATATGGTTATTTTTTCTTGACAAATAAAAGAAAAATAAAAACACCCATGTGAAAAAATTCAAAAATTGTTTCTCCAAAGAAGCAACTCATACCCAAATAGAGATCAAATAATGATATTAATAATATATTAATCATAATTTTAGAACATTTGGAGTTATAAAGGAAATTAGTATATTTTGAAATGAATGATTTTACTTTATTTGATCATGTTAATTAGTCCACTTCCGTTAATAAGATAGGTAAAAAGGAGATGAAGCCCAATTTTACCAAGGGTGAATAAAATTGGAAAAATAAAAATGGTTCAAGTATGAAGTGGTCTAATAATTTCATACCTATAAAAAAAGGAGTTTCTAGGTTTAAAAACTTGCATCAAATTTTTTTCTCAAGTTTAAGAGAAAATATAAGATCCAACCTCAAACTATCTTTGTTTATTGATCTTTCAATAATGGGAATAGAAGGAGATGAAGGTAGGAGGGTGTCCCTTGATGGGGATATTTCAAAAATGTGTGAAGTTGCCAGTGGTTTAAATTTTCTATTGAATCTAAAAATCTAAATAAATCCTTTGAAATATAAAGGTTGAGGTATGATTTTATTCTAAAAACATTGGTTTTAAAATTCACATATCCTATTTACCAATGGGGAGAATTTATCTAACCTATGAGGGGAAATCCCGGCACATGAAATATTTTGATATATTTGTTCAAGTGAGCGCATGTTCCTAAAATTTATTAAAAATTTGAACGTGCTACCCTTAAAATTATGAAAATAAATCGTCATCATGTATGAAAATGTGGGAATTTTTTTTCTACACTTTTCACTCTTTTTTTCTACAAATGGATTTCACATGTAAACATAGAGTTGATTAGTTTGTGGAACATTTCTAAGAGAAATGTGATGCCAAATTAACATCAGATGATGTTGTGCTATTCTTAAGTTCCTACAATCACTTGAATCTAGTAAAAAATGATTCTTTCTAAAATAATTATATCATATTAGAGTTGATTTGATATCTAAAATGGAGAGAGAAATCATTTGAAGAGAAGATTCTGGTGAAAATCTCCCAATTAAAAATCAAAGGAGAGAGAGGAATTTAAAGAAGATCCTTCCCTTAAATCTCAAGCGATATCAATTTCAATTGTTATCAGACATTAAAGGGGTAAAATTGAGAGCATGAAACCTACTATATCAAAAAGGGGGCGATTATCTTAACCTTTAAATTTATTTTTAAAAATTGGTAGAGGAGATCATTGACTTTGAAATGATATGTGTTTTGAAAAAAACAAAAATGGGGAGATTATTTTAGCTAGAAGTTGTGTTTTTTGTATTTTTTCAAAGCTTATGTAAATGATATGAGTTAAAATTAATAATAAGTATTTAGTTAGGAAGTGAGTATCCACCCATGAAATATAAATTTCTTCCATTAGGAATAAATGGAAAATAAAAAGACTATATGACATTGGAATAATTGGTTGGATAGATTCCTTGGAATATAATGTTGAAGAAACCTCATGAGGAGTATAAATTATGATGGATGATACAATAAATTTTAATACACTATTTGATGAATTTTTAAGTTAATATAGATGAATCAAGATTTATTTAATAAGGTTACACCTAATATGGTAGATGAATTTGAGAAAATACTCTACTTTGAGTATTCTATATGACCAAACACTATGAAAATGAATCTGAAGGAGTTTGAAGTTATGATAATAATATTAATATTTATTTGATGATTTTATGAGATGGTTTGAAGAATTTAGAGAAGTATGAGAGTAAAATATAAGTTGTTTTGAAGCTATCTAGAAAAATTAGTATTTTTAAGTTCATAAGAGAAATGGATAAGTCATGAATATAAGGTTGTAAGTATTGAATGTTAGACTTTTCCTACTAATCATATGAATTATAAAAAATGTAAAACTTTAGGTTCTATGTATACATCTTTTATGAAATTGTAAGTCTTTGAACTACATCGCCTGACTCTTATGATCGTAATTCTTTTCTAACCATAAAGCTTCATTGTATGACTTCACATCCCATCACAAGGCTTTAGAGTCTATTAAAAACTGACAAAGGAAATGGTGTAATACTTCTGAAGCGAAATGTAATTCTTATAACACTGTGCATGAGACTTTTGAAAGAGATATTTTTTTGAATATATAACATGATGTTCCTAGTATAAGACTTTAACACTTAAGAAAATTTCGATGTTTTTCTGGATGAAAAACCAAATTTAGAAATTTCCATTCCGATCTAGATGAAATTATTTAGGATGATAAAAGAGTTATTATTTCATGGTATAAACATAAAAAATATAAAGGGTTATAAATCAATCATGAGAATAAAAAGGAGTTGATCTTAATCTATAGAAATGGAAGATAAAATATTTATAAAAATGTAGTTTCTTGAATAATTTAATTATGAGTAAATAAAAATTTAACGATGATTATACTGTGACCATGAGATTAAAACATTATGATTCTTAAATAATCATGATCTGAGCTTGTTTTTAGGGATATTGAATATGGAGTTCCACTACATGTATTATTTTATTCTGAAAATGGAATTATTGGGTTTTCAAGAATAATACAGATGAAGAACCATTGATCCTTGAGTTTCTGTTTATAAAACCCTATATAAATTTTTATTTTAGGACACTTTAGTATTCAATAGGAGTTGAGATAGAATTCTATAAATTTTTCCAAGACTTGATAAATGAGAATAATTCTAGATTTTATTAATCTAGAAAGTAAATATGAGATTCACTCCGGTCCCATGATTTGTTGTATGACTTGTGTATAACTATGAAAATTTAGAGTGGATTTTATAGATGAATTTGAGAAGAATAAAGAACACATATAGAAGAATAAAAGAATATTTCATTTGATATTGTTTTAAAAATGAGGATAATTTATTAGGTGTATTTGTAAAATACTTCTTAATAAGAAAAAATTATTCATATAAATTCATTAGAACCCAAAATGGCTATTCTTTAATGGGGTTTTTTATTTGTGGTAGTTTTTTCTTCTCAACATACCAATTATTGTATTTTTAAATGAAGTAATGTGTTTATTATAGCTACCCATGCACATGATGCGATGCCAAGATTCATGAGGAAGAAGAATAAAAACAAAGAAGAAACCAATGATGGTGTTGTGTGTGTGAGAGAGAGATATTTAAGTACTCAATAGAACCGTATCTCTTAGAGAAGAAGAAGAACAAGAAGATGATACATGTTTTTTTAAATAACAATAATAAGTGGAATAATAATAATAATAATAATAATAATAATAATAATAATAATAATAATAATAAGAATAATAATATGAAGGATATGAAGATGAAGAAGAAGAATCAGAATAAGTGAGAAAGAAAGAGAAGACTCGTGAGATCAAGTGAATATATCCAGGATAGATTCTCAGACCATGTTCAAGTGCATAAATCCTAGAAAGATATATTTTGTTCTATATTATTTAGAATTATGTTTTATAATCCAATGAATATATTTGAAAGAACCATGGATTAAGAATACTTCCAGAGATTGAGTTTCATGAGTTGAACTTGAATAGATTCTGGCGGTGAAGGAATCTAAGGTGAGGAATCATATTTGAATATATTGGTGTAGATCCACCATTTTTTTATTGTAGGTATACTTTATAATAAGTAAATAGGAAGATAACTAGAGGGAGCTGAAGTATATGGAACCAATATAATGATCCCTTCACTTGCATCATATAATAGAGGGTTTTCACCTACTTAATATGGTGACCAAACATGTATAATATTATGTGAATAAGATTTTATTATAATACTTGGACACACATTGTAATTTTTGATTCTATTATAGTTGATAATTTGTGATTGAAAGGGAGTTGAAACAATAAGGAGTAGGTTACCAACATCAGGGCCGAACATTGTAAAAATTATTGTGCTATTTTTACTTCCATCATATGCACTACATATAGGTGTTTGGAAGGGAAAAATGAAAAAAGATTCATTAATATCCTAACATGTGATAGTGGTTAAAAACCAAATGGGTTTAAATATAAAAGACTATTTTTTTGGTAAAATTATCCCACATCTGATTCACCATCTTATCAAGTGTATCTTCACAGTCTAATGAGAATATTAGCATGCTTTCCTATTAAGGTTGAATGTGCCACCTATTTTACCAATAATGCACCACTTCTTGATCATATAAACTTTACATACCAAGAAACCCAAATATCCTCACTAGATCACTAGTGAGGGACCCACATCTAGATGATGGCGCATCATGACCAAGGGGGTATCGATCATGATGGAGGACCCATGCTTGTTATGAGATCATTTACAAGGGGGAACCAAATCTGTAGATAGAATACCCATGCCCAAGTGTGTACTTTGGGATGGGGGTACCGATTCTATATGTACCATGGAAGTGGGGGACCCAAACCTTGACATATATTCTTTATTAGTGGGTGTTGACCCCGATGTTACACTGTAGGTCACACTCAAATCTCAATGACTTCCAAAAATAACAAAGGATGTGACCTTCTTGTATTACATCATTCCATATATATAATAAAAAAAGTCTATGATTGTGTTCTATGTGAAATTTGAACCATAAAGGAAAACTTGTGGGTCCAATTGTGATCCTAAAAGAAGGAGATATAAAAGATAGTATGTTTTGAGTAAAGTAAATGATGTGCGCCTTGGGGCACACCATGTTTAATCCGATGTTAAGATATGACCATGTCTTATTTCCTCATTTTATGTGTGAAAATTTATACACACAATATGTTAATAGAAGCACATTACGTGTAGTCTGAAGCACATGATATGTGGTACCACTCAAGGTCCTAGGCATGTAATTTCTGCACACACCAATCTAACCAGCTCAGATCACATGGTGTGTGGGCCCGACCACACAAAACATGATACTTATCATGGTCTAAAACCCTATCCATCACATAACTCAAAAAACAAAATGTGTGTTCTTCTGAACTACATGCCGTATAGTTGGGTTTTTCAAACTAGAATTTCTTCATCACCTATAGTCTAGTTCCATCATTAATCTCACATCTTCTTGCATCCAAATCTCTATCCAAGGCCCTGATATTGAAGACGACATGATGAACCATCATTTTATGGCCATTTGTTACTATAAATTAGGACTATAATCGATCCACATAGGGTTTTCACACCTCGTACAAAGCCCGAGTGTGCACAAACTCATCCACCATTTATGATTTTATATCCTCCAATAACTCTCCCAAAAATCACATCTTCCTTCATCAATCACACCGACCAACATAGGTTCGAAGTTTGATTGTGTTTTGAAATATATTGGTAGTTAAATCATCCACCTAGCATAGGATAACAATGAACACATGAAGAATGAAGAGAGGAAACCACAATAAACAAAGTGAGATCATCAATGGGCATAGCGAACCTGACCATCGATCACAAACGTGTAAACCAAAAAGTAGAAGGAAAATATATCACAATAATTAATTTTGGTCCAAAAGAATAAATAAATAACTTAATAGGGCCTTACTATGGGGATGAATTTGGGATTAAAATAACATATTAAATATATGTTTCAAATAGGAAACAATAGGGAACGAATCCAAAAATCAAACAATAAGTTAGTGATGGATTATCTAATGAAATATTCCAAAAGATACCCCAAAATGAAAAATGAGGCAAAAACAAAATAAAAGATGCCCTAAATCAATGATGAATGACCCCAATTTAATTCCATTATCACATTCGCATGATCTTATCATTGACATCACTGTAGATTTAATCTTGATCCTTGAATCTATTGTCACTCCCAAGATCTGGCTCATTGATGCTGTGAATCTGGACTCGATTCACTATCGATCCCTTTTTCCATCAAAGGATATAACCACTCTCATTATATGGTTATTTCATTGACAATAGTGTCTAACCCTAGGGAGAATCCACAAAGAGATATTTATAGGGTAATTTAGGGTTTTCACTTCCCAAAATTCATAGGAAATATTAATTAATTAATTAATCAACACTCACAATGAAATACCCCAGAATCCTAAAGTGTGAATTGAAATAATACCATACATAGGAAAAACCACCCATTTTCAATTCAATCACCACATCTGTTTCTCTATCTTATGCTCTGTTTAAAAAATATAATTATTTCCTTGAAAATAAACTCATGTGGGATAAAAATAATATAATATTTTTATTATATTATTATTAAACCTTTACAACACTCATATTTTCATGCCACCTCAGTTATCTATCCCATAAATATTATTTAAGATATTCCAAAGTTTCAAAAATCAAAAAATGGGACCGTAATAACCATTTGAGTTTCGAGATAACTATTTATGTATGTAATAAATATTAAATATACTATAAATCATGACTTGCTCAGTAATTCAAAAAATATCAACCTGGGGTTAAACACACTCTCTATGACCAACATAATCATTATAAATTTTTATGGTCATATAATATGGAGATTTTATTATTTTACTGTTGGTGAGGTAGTAAGATTCTACAAGCTCAAAATTGAACTAAGTCTTAGCCAATCAAAACTCGGGTCACTACACTTATCATGTATTTAATCTTACATATACTTTAGGGTTTTTCATTTAATATTACACAACCCTATTTGATTTTCCATTTCATAGAAAATTATTATTATTTATGTAACCTTAGTATTGGTTTGGTTTCTATTAAACATGTCTCAGTTAATCTTACACAACCCAACCAAATTCTAAGTTAATCATACACAACATGACCTGTAAATCTGTTTTTCACAAAAGGGATTATTCATATGAATCCCAACCAAAATATTGTTTAACCTAATGTGTATGGACATCCATTCCTCAGTAATTAGGAAGTTTATCATATGTAACAAATTAAAAAACTAAGTTACACATTACAAAACTCATATCTCCTTTGATTATCTATGCTTTTATTTGACATCCCTAACCTAATTCAAAATAAATTGAATAAATTATTTTAGTAAGTGTAAATAAAAATAAATAGATAAAATAATCACTTAACTGTTTGAATATTTTAAAAAATAATTTTATAAAATAATTAACAAATAATATAAATTAATTTCTAATATAATTATACAAATACAAGTATAATGTATTTTGACATGGAATTTTATTCTCAAATATGATTAAATAATTATGTTAAAAAATAACCCAAATTATGCATTAAATTTAATGTATTCACAAATGTAAATATAAAACCCAGAAAAGATGAAATCAATCTATTACATGGTTTTTATCATCAAAAAAATAAAAAATCATTTAAAATAATAGAAAAAATCAGTTCTGAAATTTCTAAAATAACACACATCTTGTTATATACATGGTATGACATTTATAAGAAGTATCTCAAGACTTAAACTAAAACATACATCCATTTATAATATAAAAAATTTATATTTATCAATTAAATAAATAAAATAATAAATTTAATAATTGAAAATTTAAAATATTTGGACATGATATAAATATTTATTGAAAATTAATAAATAAAAAATTATACAAATTTTATAATTAAACAAACTTTATGGACATTAAATAAACAAATAAACATGAACATTACATTTATATATCAACATGAACTCATTCATATTATGAATATAAATGTTATTCAATATGATACCATTCAAATTTTAGATATATAATATTTATAATTTTTTTAATCATATATAAATTTCATATCTCATGTAAAATATTTACATAAACAAAACATAACATATTTTATTTTATTTAAACCTTTATCAAAATTACCAAAACCCATTTTGGAAAAGTTTAAAGAAAATTTTAAATATGTTATCTTAACATGAACATACCATATAATAATTTGTAAAAATTTCATAAATCAATATATACCCATTTATGTTTAGATTTATTTTTAATTTTTTAACACTTTATAAATATACCAAGTAAATTTAAAGTTTTAAACATACATCACATCTACCAAAATGATTTTTGTATGGTCTAAAGCCTCTAAATTTGGTACAGAACCTCTAGTACCATGCTAGAAAAGTTTTTTTTATTTTTTTAATGAAAACAAAATTTCTTTAAAAACATAAAACTATGAAAATTTTCACTATAAACAAAGACATGTTTTACCCAAGTTATAGGACTTACTAAGTGAACCATGAATGTTATTATTTGAAAGAACAAATTTTGAGAAGAACCTTCAAAATTATTACTTTTGAAACCAAAGCTTCATTTTTCCCTGCTGTGTCATGGATTTCTTATGGAAATATCATTTTGATACTAAAAACATACAGTTTTAACCAAAAATATGTTGTAAAAACTCTTTTTTTGATGATTAATTTTCAAAAACACTTTCCATGAACATTTTTCTTAGACCATGATGTAGATTTTGGAATATTTTATAATATTATTCCTATTTTTTTTGAGATTTATGTCATGATTTTGGAAATATTCTTTAACTATGATAATTTTTCATAAAACAGGTCATGGTTCTAGAATTTTTTATCTATTTTATTCATAAATTTAAAACTTTAACCCAAATGATATTGAAGTAGATTAGATACCACTACAATAATTTAGAGAAAACAACTATATTACAATGATTGAAAAATAATACAAACAAAACTACTTTGTTATAATATCCATCTATTTATTAAAATATAATAAATATAAATGAAGAATTCATGTTTTATCTATTTAACTAATGTTCACTTCTAAATTAACTTAATTGAGTTCCATATTAGAAAAATATATCCTTCTTTTTAGGGTAATCCCTGGGCTATATGAATATCAAAATTATTGGGAACGATTTGCTCTAATTCATAGTCTTTTCAAACCTTTAGTTAAATTTTTAAAGAAATAGATATATGTCTCTAAAGAATATTTATATAATGGTATTAATCATGTTTTCATCCAAATCCTATACAAGTATTTCTTCTATTTATATATAACTTTCAAGGAATCTCATTGGATGAAGGTGAAGTGTAATACGCTTCCATTATAAAGAGAATATTACAAATATTTTGTAACATTTTATAGCCTAACATTCTAGATCCAACTATTTGATTGTTAAACCTTTTTAAAAATTTATGTGTATCATATAAAAATCCTTTAACATAATTATCTAATAATGGTAAACCCATTTTGATAGATTATATAGAATAAGATTGAATCGCGTGTTATCATATAAAACACAAAAATATCATGTAGTAAACCAAAACGTAGTGACCTTCACTATGATACAGTTTACACAAAAAAAACCATGATTTTCTTTATACCAAACTTCTGAGTTTAATGTTTTCTACAAATTTCAATCATATGTATATATACAAGTGATATTATTTTAATTTAATATTACTTAATTTTTTGAAATTTTAATTATCATGCATTCATATATTAAGATGAACCAACCCTGAAATACATACATATTACCTCCAATGGACTGAAGGACTTTATTTTTTATTGATTTTTGATAATACACCTTTCAAGGGGTGAGGTGGAACCCTAAAAAGGATCGTAGGCATAAGCATTACATGGCCCGTAGGCCTTAGAGGAATTCATTTACCATAGGCTTCAAACATTACATACAACCCAGACTAACTACTTGAAACTGCTCCTCCTCAGCATCTTCATCGTGAAATCAGCTCTCCACATTCGCATGGTTGTTCATCTAGGATTTCCTATGCATGCACAGGCTTGTCCCAATGGCAGGTACCATACCCTCTCATTCTTGTAATCCGTTTAGCTTATACTATGGTTAAAACTACTTGCTTCTCCTCCTTATGAAGTTTGTTCCTTTATAGGTTGTCCGGTTTGCATCTGCACTTAAGGTGGTTCGAAGGCCTTGAGGTGGCATGAAGGCCTTACTAACCCGAAGGCATGGGTGACCTGAAGGCCTTAAATAACTCAGGGACCAAATCGGTGGCCCGAAGGCCCAAACAGGGTAATATTCTCAGCAGCTACAGTGCCAAATAGTGCCTACTACAGTACCTGCTACAGTCTGCACAATACCTGCTATAGTACCTGCAATAGTACTGGTAAAATACTTACTATAGTAATGCTACAGTACATTCTACAGTACTAATATAGTACCCAGAAATTAGCCTCCACCTGGATTTGATCCTGGGTCTCCTAGATACACTTAAGGAGTCCTCACCAACTGGGCTGAGGCTCATGTGCATACATATTAAAACGTATACATGATTATCCATTAAAAATAAAAATAAATCATACTCCCAAAACCTAAAGGTTTTTTATACCTGAGACCCAACTATAGTAAGAAAACACCATATCCTAAACTATCACACAATACACAATCTAAAGAGATTTTATTCATGAGTATATTTAAAAGTTTAATTTCTAAATAGTAGATTTTAAAAAAATTTATTTTTTAAATTCTTAAAAAATATACTATCTTAAGTGTAAATTTTTGTATTCTTTTAAAAATATTTTTAGGAGAATACTAAAAATACCATTTTTTTAAAACCATGAATTTTATGGAATCACTATGATGTAAGCATAAAATAAAACTCAAAATACCATTATCCTAAAAAAATATATGTTTTATATGTAAAATTACAACTTTTAAAATATCATTTTTAATTTATAAACCTAAATTTTATATTTTAAAACTTAAGTTACATTTTTTACTAAAACCATTTCAATTCATTATACATTTACTATTTTAAAATTAATTGACATAACTTTTAAAAATTTAATATTATTAAATTTATTTCAAATTTGGAATCAATAGGTCAAAATCATGTAAAAATTTTCATTTTATTTTTAGGCATAAATGATAAATTACTAAATTTTAAAATAATATAGGGCAAAGCCCCTTTTATTAAGAAAATGAAGCACCCCCATTTTATTTGGGTTGAGAGGAACCCATTACATGACCTGTATGCCTAGAGGCCTGAAATACCCATGGAAACTTATTTCCTAGGGTCTAATAACTGACCCAACTGACATTGACCATATTCCATTTAAACAATCCAAAAGTATTCTAGCTCGCAGGCCCGCACTACTTGTGCAAGGCCCTACCCACTTTCCTGCACCTTGTTCCACTATTGGAGGCCGCCAATGCCCTGTGCTCCTATAATCACCTGTGCTCAGAACTCCTATACCATGCACACCCATTAGAGGATTTCATTCCACAATCCATAATCATATTCCATCATGGATATCTTGATCACCTCATCCCCCATCGTTGTTGGAGGCCACCACCCACCATGGACCTAGCGCTCACCTACCGTGACTGTCCTGCACTCTCCAGCCATTAGAGGCTACCACGATCACCTATCGTTGGGGACCAATACCCCCATGTAATTTGATATCACCCTCCATGAACACCCAACTCCGTTATTTTTTAATTTTGGAGCCACTTTCCTTGATAGTGACTTCCCATTATTAAAATTTTATGGGTATTTAAAAAAATGCCATCCCTTTTCAAAAATAAAAGGGGCCTCTCACCACCACTTCAATACCATTAAAAAAATTAGAGTTCCACCTAAAACATGGAATTTTTTTAATCCTATTTAATACTATATTTCTTTTATTAGATCCTAGTTACAATATTTTATCATAATCCCTCCATTTCCAAGGGAACCTCTCATGAAATCTTGAAGTTATAAACATGAGTAATCCATTTTACTTAACTTATTTCCTTTATATATTACCTATATAATTCTAATTTTATCATCCCTATATGGTAACATTAGTATTGGTTATATAATTAATTTTATTATTTTAAGGGAATAATCATTAACTATATTTTCCCTTTTCTTTAAGAAAAATAAAATCACGATTAGAGTGTACATGAAGACTACCACATCTATAATGAAATATGTTTCATTTTAATTAACTACCTAACATGGATGGTACAAAGTAGGAACTTATTAATTAATTATGATATATATATATATATATTTTATGATTCTTATATAATAAACTGTGTTACTTCTTTCTTCCATTCTAAGTAAAATTAAATCATCATCCATGTGTACGTGCAGACTACCGTCTCTATGGAACAATATATTCCATTTTTTCATTACTTCCCTCCATAGATGGAATTTATAATGGGTTTAAGGATAAATATTATTTTTATTCCACTATTAAGTTTTATCTAGGACAAATTTAATAATCTATTAATGATACAAACAATAAACAATTATTATAAAATTAACCGCCTTAAACAACAACACTAAGAGGAAAATATTTTTATTCATATCATGTAATATTTTCACATACATTAATTATTATTATACATAATGAAAATTATAATATATTATAATAATAAAAACTAAATAATTTCATTATACTTATGGTATAATTTTATTACAACTAAACTTCCTTATAATCATTTATTAATTCATGGTAAATTCATATCTAAGTCAGTTTAACCAACTACTTGTACAATAATATGGATTTATATCATGAATGACTATGGGAACATAATTACTGATATAATAAGATATAAACATGTAAATAATATTTTTTTAGTTATGGATATATTAAATTAATATTTAATTCATTAATTAATAAAACACCCTTTGATCCTCAAGAATCATTGAAACATGCTTATTATCAATTTGGTCATCAAGGTTAAAGAATAAAACACTCATGAAATGAATTTTAAACATAATAAATTTATATAAATCATACCTAATAGTAAATTTAATAACCTATTAATGATGAATGAATACAAACACTACTATTATAAAATTATTATAAATGATCAAACTATATAGTCTGATGTGGGAAATAGGTAAAAAACTAGCTAGAATTCATATAGATAATGACTATATATGCAGAGTATAAATGAAAAAATTTATGAGTAAGGTATTTAATTAAGTGATTAATATATTTATGTTTATTATACATGAGGTTAAAGTATGTTCGTGAAAGTCAGGACAAGAGGTAAGTGCTTTCCATCTCAAATTATTCTCTTTGAGATGTTTTTTATTATCCACATAATTTCATTTATATGGTGTATATACCACCAATTTGAGATATTATATCATGAAATGAATTTTATTCATGGTATTTGAGGATCAAATTGAATACCTCTCTTTCAATAGGATTTTATTGAATTGTTACTCAATCCATAAGTGGATTTTTTCTTCTTAATTTTCATTATTTGGGACTAATGATATATTCTCCACTTATTTGCTTTTGTGTAGTGTATAAATTTACATAGAATAATTTTTACCATATTCATCATAAATTCAAATGGATTTAAAATTTTATATTTTTATCCCTCCCTTATATTCTTTTGTTTTAAGGGTTACTAAAACCATTGTAAAACCTAATCTTTTCCATAGTGGAAGACCATTCTATGTTTTGGTAAAGTAAATGTGTGCATAATTACAATAAAATACTTCCCTATCTAGATACTATATAGTAGATATGACTGTGGTACATATTCTCCTAGGGGAAATCACCCAAAAATGGTTGGCTGAGTATTGTCTTGATCATCACTCAGATGCATGATAAATGGACCGAAGACTGCACACATGGATAGAAAATCTTAGGGGATATGCTTTATAATATTCATACGCTCTTTATAAACCTTGATGAAGGATTTTTCTTCCATTTACTTGGTCTCATAGCAATGAAAAATATTGAACCCAATTAATATCTTCCATGGATAATATATCACATTAAATGTACCCTCACCACTATATTTCTTTAATAAGGAAACTTCCTTTTACTTTAGTGATACCTCACAACTTCTAAGTTGATTAAGGGATATTATCCTAGACATACACATTATTCCATTGAATGGTGAAATATTTTTTATTTTTTATTTTTATTATACATATAATATTATATTTATTTATCTATAGGTTTCTTATGAAATATGTCTTGTTGATTCTAATGGTAAATGCATTAGTTGAGGCCTAGAATTATATAGTAACTCAATGCATTTACAGATCTCATGAGAGAAAAAAATTGAGTTTTGGTGTATACCACTTTCTATATCAGTATAGTGTCTTGTCACCAGGCCTTGAAAACATGTTTTGATGTCAGAAATTATGTATCATATTAGTATGAGATAAATTATTATTGTTATACATGATTTTATTTATTATCATGGATATAACATCCATTTATTTTCAGTTGATTATGGATCTATGTTTTTTATTATTGCTATATTACTCATTCCATGTTTAAGTTATGATATATTCTAATGTACAATACTTCTAATTGAGCATATGAGCTTACCCTTATTTTTTTTCTTTCCCTAGGAAACCTAAAGGAGAATTATGTTTAATTTTCAAGGATATGATGATGGTATAATAATGTTCTCGAAATGTGTTCATACTTTATCTCATGTTTTCAAATGTTATATATGTAAGTATATAGTCTTCCAAGATTAATAAGTTTTTAGATCCTTTGGGAACTCTTATATTATATATCAATAATTTAATTTAACTACAATATATAGGATTATGGAGTTTGAGTTATTATAATTAGTATCATAAGAAGTTTAATAGAATCCTTGGGGACCATATTTGGAGGAATCAAGTTATATAGCACAATTATTATGAAAAACCCTCAATATTTCTTATTAATAGTCTAGAAAAATTAATTGGAATTTTATTTTACAATTCAATATCATGAAATAATATTTTTATTCCATTTTAGAGACATAAAAACAAATGGGAGGAATGTGAACCGTATCAACACCTGTAGCAAAATAGGGATATTCCCCCTGATAAAGTGAATAAATCTAGAGTTGAGGATAATTATATCTTAACAATATTAGGGTAGATAACCCAAGTAATTAAGAATAATCTCACCCACATATAGAAACCTACTGGTCCAAAACATAGTGTAACTACATTTTACCACTTCATATGAAAATTTCCAACAATATTTGGTGGAACTACTAATCCATTGGTATTTAAACAATAGATAAAGTACCTAAATAATAATTTTATCATATTGGGAAGCAATGAAAAGGATAAAGTCATCATGGTGTTCTATAATATGAATGGTGATGTAGACCAATGGTGGTCACTAATTAAAAACACTAAATAGGATGATGAGGTAAATAATATGGAATGAGGAACTTTTAAAGAGATATTTCATGAAAAATACTATCCTTGTGAGAAAAGAGATGAGATGGAACGCTAGTTCCTAAATCTTAAAAAAAATTAGTAGGTAAATGTTACTGAGTATAATGAAAACTTTAAAATTTTATTTATATATACTACAGACCATGTACATAGACTGGAAAACAAGAATGATCATTTTATTGATGGTTTAAAACTGAGTCTTCAAAGGAAATTTGTGTCTCATAACTTTTCATAATATGAGGATATAGTCAAAATAACCCTTAAGAGATAAAATGAGTTTTAAAAGACATATTTATTCAAATTAAATCAGGAGAAGAAGAGGCTAGGTGAGTATCATGGGAAGAATAATGTGAAAAAGAAAATAAAAGGAAGGGAGATATTTCCCACATGTTATAATTGTGGGAATAAAAACTATAGGGATTTTAAAAAGGGAACATGATATTTTTAAAAATTTAGAGAAAAAAATATCAAACTCATGAATGAAAATTAAAGGCGGAAGATATTTATGTTCAAAGATTTAATAGTAAGGATAAGGGACATTATACTAACTTATTCCCCCAAAACTAAGGAAATTTAACTTAGAAATTTTCACGGGAGCAAGGATAAACTTATAAGATTACCATAGATGAATTAAAAATTATTAATGATGTATTATTATTTAATTTTATTATATATTCAAAGTTATATTATGTTTTATTTGATTCAATATCTTTTTTCTCTTTATTCTATGTTTTAAAAAAAAATTAACTAGTTTTTATAGAACCCTAGTAAAGGATTTATAAATTAAGACACCTAGTGGAACTATTATTTCAATAAATAAATGTTTTTTCTCTAATTATAATGAATAGAAATAACCTATTTAAAAACTTGGTTATCATACCTATGGTTAAATTTGATATGATCCTTGGTATGGATTGTCCTTCAAAGTATAATTTAAAAATTTATTCCCAAGAGAAGGATATTACAACTTATAAAGGTGAAGTGGAATTTATTATATTTAGAGGAGAGAATTAATCATCTAAATCATGTATAGATCCTCTAAAAATATATATCCTTAATTAAATTATAATAAGAGAGAAATATAAATCATGATTTATAGATAAGTATGATATCTTAAGAATAGAGGATGTAACTATGGTGAAAAAAGTTATTGAGTTTTTTCCAGAAGAATTTCCTAGTAATCGACCTATGTGTGATGTTGAGTTATCAATTGAACCCATTCTTAATAAAATACTTATATATAAAATTATATATATAATTACACTAGTGGAGTTAGTGGAGTTAAATAAATAGCTGAAAGAGTTGTGTGATAATGGATTTATACACCCTAGCATTTCACCATAGGGAGCCCTTATTTTATTTTTGAAAAATAGGGATAGTCCTATTATATTGTGCATTGATTATATGGAGATAAATGTAATTAATATAAAGAAAAAGTATCCTTTACTTCACATTAATAACTTATTTGGTCAACTTCAAGGAGTTTAATAATTTTTAAAGAGTGATATTCACTCTAATTATCATCAGTTAAGGGTGAACAAGATATATTAAAGAAAACATTTCAAACAAGGTATGAACATTATGAGATTATAGTAATACCATATAGATTGAATAATGAACCCTATATATTTAAGGATATTATGAATACAATATTAAAGTGTTATCTTGATAACTTTATGGTGGTACTAATTTATGATATCTTGATGTACACCAAAATATATAAAGATCATGGGATCCATCTGGAAGTAAAATTTAAGACACTAAAAAAAATAGTAAATATAATAAGTGTGAATTTTGGATTAATGAATTTTATTTTCTTAGCCATATTTTCTCCAAGGATAGAATATATATTGACCCTTCAAAGGAAAAGGTTGTAAAAGAAGAACCTATACTAAATAACATAACTGAGATATGAATTTTACAAGGTTTAAAAGGTTACTATTAGAGGTTTGTCTAAGATTTCACCCACTTGGACTACCCGTTAACCAAGTTAACACATAAATGGGTTAAATTTACATGGTCCAATGAATATGAAAAATGTTTTTAAGAACTTAATAGGTGTTTAATTAATGCACTGGTACTGAATTTACCATTATAAAATTAATGATTTGTAATAAATAATGATGCATAGAAGAAAGTCCTTGGTTGTGTCCTTATACAGAATGATAGGGTGGTTTATTATAAATAATGGTAATTGAAAATCCATGAAAAAAACTATCCAACTCATGAACTTGAGTGATAAACCATAACATTTTCTTTGAAAATATGGATACACAACTTCTATGGTGTAATATACGATATATATATATGGACCAAAAGAGTTTGAATTATATATTCTCTTAAAAGGTGCTCAATATGAGTAAAATAATATGTTTAGAACTACTTAAGGACTACAATTTATACACTACAACTATAGGAATGAAAAAATAGTAGTTGATGTATTGAGTGGGAGGGACCATGGAATTATGAACTTGATCATGATTAATAAGTATCCTATATATAGAGACCTAGTAAATATAGATATGGTGTTTTTTAGGTAAAGGTAACCATTATTCCTTTTACAATCAATTTATAATCCATCCATACTAGAAAATATAGATATGTTCTAGTAGGATGATGAGAACTTATAAAGGAATACCAAAGAAATAAATGATGGGAAATTGATACACTACATCTATAGTGATAGAGTGTTAATGTTTTGATAGAGGTTATGTGTTCCATCAATACAAAAGTTGAAAAAGGAACTACTATAAAAAGCACATAGATGAAATTTATCCATAAAACCTAGTAGAACAAAGATGTATAATGATTTAAGATAATATTTCTAGATAGATGGTATGAATTAGGAAATTATAGACTTTGTTTCCAAATTACTAGTATTCCAGTAAGTAAAGGTTGGAATACAACATCCAAATAGATTCATGCAACCTCTTCCTATACCTATATGGAGGTGGGACAAAATTAAAATGGATTTTTAATTGTAATTTCAAAGGCTCTAAGGAGGAATGATTCTATATGGGTCATTATAGATAACCTTAGTAGGTATTCTTATTTCTTAGTGATGAGAGAATGCATACCCATTTAGTGCCTTTCCTAGATCTATATTAATAAAATAATATGGCTTCATGGGGAACCTCTATTAATAATATCTGATAATGACCCTTAGTTTAAATAAAAATTCAAGAAGAGTCTTTATATGGATCTTAATAATGAGATACAATTTAGCATTTAAAATCATCCCCAAACTAATGGGTAGTCTAAAAGGACTATCCAGACATTGGAATACATTCTAAGTTTATGTTATCTTGACTTTTAAGGTATATGGGATTAGTATCCACCTTTGGTTGAATTTTCATACAATAACAACTTTTATTCAAGAATCCATATGGAACCATATGAATCATTGTATGGGAAGAGGCATTTTACTCTAAACTATTAGGAATGAGTTGGAAAAATAAAGCTAGTTGGCATAGATCTTGTAAAGGAGATGGGTGTTAAAGTACAAAATACTCATGATCATATTAAAACATAAAAAAATAGAAAAAATAGCTATACTAATAATAAAAAAAAGTCTTGGAATTTCATGCATAAGATCATGTATTCTTGAATGTTTCCCCATGGAAGGGAGTTGTAATATTTGGTAAAAATGGGATGTTAAGCCTCATGTACTTTGGGCCTTTTTAAATACTAGAATGAATTAGAGCTATAGAATACCAATTATCTATGTTTCCAAACATTTATAAAGTACATTAAATCTTCCATATTTCATTATTAAGGAAATATATAACAGATCTAATTCATGTGATAACATATGTGGGAATAGAGTTGGAGACTAACTTGTATTATAATAAAGATTCTATCCATATTCTTGACACCAAAGACTAAGTATTTCAGAATCAGACAACTCTATTAGTGAATGCCCTTTACAAAACTCAAAAACAAAAAGAGGCAACTTGTGAGACTGAATAAGATACGAGGAATGAATATCCATAATTTTTTCAGAAAATTATATATACCCCAATTTGGAGGAAGAAATTATTTAAGTGGGGATAATTTAATTCCTGAGACCCCACTATAGTAAGTGAACACCATATCCTGAACTATCACACAATGTAAACTCTAAAGATATATTATTAATGATTATATTTAAAATTTTAATTTATAAATTTTAGAATTTAATTTTAAAAAATAAAATTTATTTTTGAATTCATCATAATTATATTTTTAGATTTTTATGAAAAGATTGATTTTTAGGTGAATAGTACAAATATCATTTTTCTTAAAACTATGAATTTTATGGAATATCTAGGATATAAGCATAAAATAAAACTAAAAATACAATTATATTGAAAAAATATATGTTTTATAATTAATATTATAAATTTTAAAATGTTATGTTTAATTTATAAAAACATATTTTATATTTTAAAACTTAAGTCACATTTTCCCCTAAAACTGTTTTAATGCATTATACATTTACTATTTTAAAATTAAATTATATCACTTTTATAATTTTAATATTGTTAAATGGAATTCAAATTTTGAATAATTATTTCCAATTTATAGGAAAAGGACTATTTTATTTTTAGGCATAAAGGATATATTACTAAGGTAAAAACTGGTTACCGAGGTAAATGTAAAAATAGTAAAAGTAGAAAATCTAATAGTAAATAGTTGAAAAAATATTTAAAAAATGTGTTAAATTTAAGGTTAAAGGATTTATTGAACTCATACCTTCCCAAATACATTATTTCTAAATTTTTGAGCTACTTTCCTTGATTGTGACTTCCCATTATTAAAACATTATGAGTATTTACAAAAATACCTACTCTTTTCACTTAAAAAAGAGGCCTCTCAAAACCCCTTAAATACCAAGAATAAATTTATATTTCCTATTGAAAACCATCCTTTTTTCCTTACCTTAGTCCCATATTTCTTCCATTAGCTTCAATTTGCAATATTTTATCATAATTCCTCTATATATAAGGGATCCTCCAGGGAAATCTCAAAGTACACAATGTGAGTAATTCTTTTTTTACTTAACTTATTTCCTTTATATCTTAAATTTACAATTATAATTTCTCATACCTATATTTTAACAATATTATTGGTTATATATTTAATTTTATTTTTTTTGAATAATAGTTAACCACCTTTCCCGTTTTCCTTTAGAAAAATGAAAACGTGATTCGAGTGTATGTGTAGACTACCGCCTCTACAAAGCAACACATTTCATTTTCCTTCACCACCTAACATTGATAGTCCAAAAGGGGAACTTAGTAAATAATTATGATATACATGACCTGTTTATTTTTTGATATAATAGTCTATATTACTATATTTATCCATTCTAAGGGAAACAAAATAATCATCTATGCATACATGCATACAATCATTTCCATGGAAGGGTGTATTCCAATTTTTTTCATAACAACCTTTCATTGATGGAATTAATATTGGTTATAATGTAAAAATATTATTTTTATCTCATAATTAAGGTTATATTAAGATAAATTTAATAAAACATTAATGATATAAATAATTAAAAATTGTTATAATATTAACCATATTAAACAAGCATACAAAGAGGAAAATATTTTATTTCAAATTATGTAGTATTTTCATATCCATTAATTATACATATAATTCCTTATAATTATAATATATCATATTAATAAAAACTAAATAAGACTATTATTATTTGTGAAATGATATTACAACTAAACCACCTCATAATCATTCATTAAATTAGGGTATGTTCATGTTTGGGTTGGTTTAACCACCCAAATGAACAATACTATGAATTTATGTCATGAATGCCATGACCCAACCCACCAGGACTATACTGGTTGAAGGTAACATGATTTTTATTCCCCAATATTTCCTTCAATAGGAAAGGGAATTACAAACATCACCAACAAGTCATATCACCCACGTGGGAGGCCTTAGCCTAATGTATCCATACAAACTCACACACATCTCCAAGTACCCACATCACGATGAAGGGTAAAATAAAAATAATTTAAAAAAATGCATGAATACAAATATATCACACAATCAAAGTATGATGAAGTACTATAAATAAAAAAGGACTAAATACAATCCCACCAAATATGAAAAAGATTCCAACCTACTGAGGAGGGGACTACCGTTAAATGAAACATTTGGTATGAACCACAGTTTTTATATCTCACTATGTTCCACTAACTCATGGTCCTCCTAGGAATCCATTATGAAACATTTAATATTCATAAGAAATAAAATGTTTGTGTAGAGATCTTTTGGGTCTGAGTACATACATACACAATAGGTTCCCCATAAATCACCAAAAATTTGATATCAAAAGAAATATTATAGCTAAACCCATGAAGGTATGTAAATTTGGAAGTGAGATATAAAATGATAAACCTAGATACTTAGGATAAAAAATATGTCTCAATGTAAGGTCACAACACACAAATAGCCTAGGATTCCACTTGAGGCTCTAAAGTAACTCTGATATGGGAGTAATCACTCTACGAGTCTAGATAACACTAAAGGTGATCATCTGAGATGTCATAATCACTGAGCCACACCATTAGGAAGAACATTATTTAACTTAGAAGTAATTGATACATAGATAGGGTATCAAACCCAGGGCTCATGGGGGGACACTAAAAACCATACTGGACTAACCTACTAGATAGGGGATCAATACCCGTGTGTGTTGGTCACATCAATTCTGAAAACACTACCTAGGCTGGATAGAGGGAAATGGGGATCCAACCCAATCCTCATGGGTGGATTCCTTCTCTAATCTAATGAGGTGCCTCAAATACAAATAATCAGGACTAAATGACATACTAAACCCTTATGGGAGTGGAATTAGTGAAATTTACCCGAGAACAAGATAACTTATACACACCGAATAAGAAAGAGGGAACACATCTAAATAAATTGGAAGAGGAAACAAAACCATATGAAATTACACTGATATGAAGAGAATGGAGGATCCAAACTACCCTATAGAAAGTATATAACATGTATAATAAGTACAAGACATGTATCACTAAACCCATACCTCCCTGTTTCCTTGCCCATATTCCTCTGCTCATGTCTGTGTGCACTAGTTATTTCCATGTACCAAGTTGTGTCTATTACCATGTACCTGGAAATGTACATGGCTATGTACCCTAGCCTTGTACCTGGCCATGCCCGTTCCTATGCCTATCTACCTTCGCACAACCATTCCCCTTAACAAAAGGTGTCTACCCAAGTGATTAATCACTTGGACCAGCCTGAATACATGGAATGTAACCCCATTACATGGAATATAGTCTCTAAAATCATTTCTAACACCAATGGGAAGAACAAAAAACATGTATTCCTGATCCACATGCCATGTGATTATGATTTTTGAATAGAAAATCCCTAAAAACCTCCCTAAACCCCCATTTTTCTTTTTTAGCTAGAGATTAGTCTCCAAGGGGTTTTTAGTAGTCATAAAAAGGGTTTAAAACTTTAAAAAATAATCAATGATGATTTGGTCATAAAAAAGACCAATACACCCACCTCTTGGAAAAAATGCCGATGCTTCAGGTTTATAAAGACACCTAGAATCTGTTACACCTTGATTTGGTATCGACCGCTTTCAAAAACTGGATCCAAATACACCTATATTACTCTTTGGTATGTCCATCATGTGTGGGAGGATAAAATATCCTTATTCTCTATGATTAGGATACAAAAATGGGAATAGGGGTATATTCATTTAATTATTATTTAATAAAATGAATTATTTACCATGTACACCAACACATCCCACCAAAAGTCTTACAAAAACCAACTTCAAGTCACATCTAGGGTAAAAACTATGTTGTAGAAACAATATTAGTCTCAAATTTTATATCTGTGGTTCCATTTCACAGTTTTTATATCACTAAAAAAGAACTACACACAAAAAATATAATATATATAATTTTTTTAATATATCAAAATTGAGGCTCTTTGGACCCTAGAATCTCATGAAATCTTAGAGTCTAGCTCAAAAGATATTCTTTATAATATTCAAAAGCCTTATAAGGTTAAAAAATATATGTTAAATTCTCCCAAAATTCAAGGATTTTCATCATGATAATAGAAAAAATACTATTTAAACAAGTGAGGGTACTGAGCTCATATCTGGTTATCTCATTCTGAGTTACTCTCTTGAAGATTCTCATGATACCATCTGACCGCACCAAGGGAATCCGTTACCCACAATGGATACTCTTACACCTATCTTGAATCTCTTATAGGTACTCAGAAAAGGTAGTCCCATCCTCAATGTCAATCTCAACCCATTTGATCTAATGTGATGGTTCATGCACTTACTATATCAACTACAACACATGGAAGATATCATATACCTAGTCTAACTCTAGTGGTGGGTCCATGAAATACACCACCACACCTACCCTATTCAGTATATGAAAATGGAAAATGAACCTTGAAGATAAATTTACACCCTAGCCAAATATCCACAATCCTAACTATGGTGATACTCTCAGGAATACATGGTCTCCCTCATTAAACTCCATAGACCTTGATCGTCAGTCCACATAAGACATATAATGGCACTAGGCATTCCTTATACACTCTTGGATGATATTAAACTTCTCATTCATTTCTCACACCAACTATGGGCCTATAATTTCTGGATCTCGTAGGTCAATTTAGTATAGAAGTGACCAACATAGTTTCTGGTAAAAGGACTCAAATGATTCCATACTGATAGTGGAGTGGTAACTATTATTATTTTGAAACTCCACTAATGGTAGGAAATCCTACAAAGTACGAAAAATGTCAAACATACAGGCCTGATTCATGTACTTCAGAACCTGAATAGTTTTCTCTATCTAGATGTCAGTATGGGGGTTGAACTCCATACTAAAAAAAAGAGTCCCACAGGACTCCTGAAATCCTTTCCATAATCACAACATGAAGTGAGAATCATGGTCTGAAATGATTATTGAGGTAATTCCATGGTGATGGACTATCTCCTACATGTAATGGTGTCACGATATCTCTACTAAACTCTGCTATTGAATAGTTAGGAAGTGGGATTACTTGGTGAGTCAGTCTACGATCACCCAGACGACATCATGTCCTCTAGTCGATCATGAGAACCCCATCATGAAGTCCGTAAACATACCATCTCACTTACACTCTAGAACCTCAAGGGGATGAGATAAACCCACAGGAACTTGGTACTCATCCATCACTTACTGAAAAGTGAGGCATTGAGAGATAAACTCTATTATTCTCTTCTTTATTCATGGCCACCAGAACTGAAGTTGAAGATATTGGTACATATTTTCCACTCTAGTATGTATACCTATAATTGGAAAGTATAAAACACACTCAAAACAACCTCTCTCAATGTCACTATTACCATAATCCTCCCTCAAAAAAGGATAATGTGATCCCCAACTTGATAAAATCCATCAGGATCATATCTAGTGGATATATGAGTATGTAAGGTATTATAGTCATTATCTATAATATGAGACTCCCTAAAACACTGTAAAATTATAAGTGTAAAAACAATAGAATGGAGATAAGTTGTATCATACTCCTCTACTATGTACAATGAAAATGAGGCCAATTTTTTCAAAACCTCATCCAAAAACTACAAGTAAGATCTCCCACTAAGAGAATCTACCAGCTCATTCTAATAGGACCAAGCATATAATAATTACTATCATATTTAGGTATTGTCTTTTTTTGTCAATTAAAAATCAAATAATGAAAAATCACCTCACTTTATTTTTTGGTGAAAATCAGACTGACCATTGTATTCAGAAAATCAGACTCACAATGCTTAAGAAATTCCATCAGATTGGGAATAGTTTTTTGAAGGAAAAGTTTCATTAGACTCACCTTGGGTATAGAATGAAAAAAGAGATCGTAATGAGGTGATGCATCAGATTCTTTCTGACTTTGATGAAAATATGATGAAAATTTTATATTTTTTTTATCACAAATCATAAGTAAGCTATAAAAATTGTGATGCAAGCTTAATGAAAGAAATAAATAGAAAATGTACTTCCAATCATATCCAGTGGAATTTTATTTAGGAAAATTTTATTCAAGGTTAGAAGGAAGAATGACGTTGTTAGAGGGATTTGAAATTAAAATAATTTCCATTATAAGTCATATGATGCTAAAGATGATCTTCAATGTAATCAAAGTCATGATGGATGTCATGATACAAGCATAAGTTTGTGAAATAACATAGTTGATGAAGCCAAATATTTCTGGTCTCAAGATCATCATAATGAGATTGTTGGACACATATTTTTTTTAAAGTCTAAGTAGGATGATCATAATGAAGGTACTAGTTTTTAGTTAGACAAAAAAAAAGATTTAAATCTTCATAGAAAGAAGGTTATGAGTTTCTTAATAAAAAAATTGAAATAAGGAAAGTACTGAAAGTTTATTGATATCATATTCATAAAATAAATATGTTTCTAAAGTTGAAGATTCTTATACCAATCTATCTAATTTGGTACACCATTTTAATCATTAGAGGAATAATTATTTTAATTGGGAGATGTTGGGATTGATGGTAAAGAAAAAAATTTGAAGTTTTTGAAGTTGATTCAAAAATAAAAGTTAGATACCAATCAATAATGAATTCAACCATTTTTCATCAAGATGATTTGTTGATTCAGTTAAGTGTTTTTTTTGAAATTTTTCCAGGTGGGTCAAGAGAAAAATAAGAGCAATCTATTGTTTTAAATTTTTATTCGTTGTAATAAGTAAAATCATAATAATAATAATCAAAATCAGAATCATACTAGAGTTTTGATAAGTCTAGAACCTTTCTTGAAGAGTATGAAGGAGATACAAAAGTGTTGACAAGGGGGAGCTTGAAGATTGAATAATATGAATTATTTTGTTTTTATCAGTTGGTATAGAGAATCGTAATGAAGAAATCATATTGTGTAATTAGAAGGAAGAATAATAATTGGACTAAAGTTTTCTAAATAATTAATAGGTGATATGAAGTTTTTAGAAGATTTTAGAAGGTTTGAGAAGAGTTGATAGGTGTTTACGAAGTCATAAATGCACCCAAAATTCAAGTAAGTTTTAATGTTTGGGAAATTTGGTTTAGCGGTAATTTTTTTAATAATATCATCCAAACCTATTTTGGGTCAACTATAAAAGGGAGGTACTTCGTAATTTTATCTAACATTAGTACTGTTCACAAAAGGAAGAGAGAAGGTAAAACACTGGATAATTTTATACAGAAGAATTTTCCAGATTAAGTTTTCTTGAAGAAGTTTACTAGATAGGATAAGAAAGAAGAAGAGACAAGATAATATTTAGTAGATTATCATATTGGGATGGATCATCGGATTGGAAAATCAGAGTGGGATTTTCTGACTTAGAAAGAATTGGTTCAGAATTGTTTCAACCATATTACGATAGAGTATTATTTTCTGTATTGAGAAATCATACTTGGGAATCAGATTGGGAAATATAATTGTATTTTTATTAAAAAGTACATAAAATTTATTACCATCTTCTGGGTAAGAAAGTGACGAATTATTTTAAAAATTATATTTGTGAAAGTTTTTCAAGAAGCAACATAACATTTTTGTTACAAAAAATTTCTTATATCATTTCATTCTACTTGAAGCACATGAACTATTTTATTGATCATAGTACTACATGAGTGTAAGGGTATATCCTACTCACTGTATTCCACACAAAATAATTTTTTTCTAGTAGATTGTGTGATATTAGATTATTTACAAACCATACCAAGGAAACAAATACTATTATTGAGTAGTGAAAATTTTAAATTCACGTGTTCCTGTGGAAGTGTTTTTGATTTTTTTTCAGTAGGGAAAGAAATATTTAATAGGAGGTGAAGGTTTTTTCATAAGAAAGAAAACATAAAAGAAAAATATATCACCGATTCACCCCTACCTCTCATTGATACAACTATATTGATATGGTAATTATAATTAGTATGAGAGCTTAAGTTTCCCTTCATTTATTGTTTTCTGAAGTTTGGAAGAGAAGTTGATGGAAAATCTAATTTGTGTCAACATTAAAGGTATTCCAGTTTTTTGATGGGAATAACTATCATATATGGAAATATTTCCTTATCTTATATCTCCAGGATATGATTTTCTTGAAGCTACAATATATGGTTTTACTCATATTAATGATAAAATTCCT
This sequence comes from Viscum album, assembly GCA_963277665.1. Lineage (NCBI taxonomy): Eukaryota > Viridiplantae > Streptophyta > Magnoliopsida > Santalales > Viscaceae > Viscum > Viscum album. The sequence continues at coordinate 1,722,126,142 of OY728137.1, forward strand.
TTTATATATATTGATAAGAAGAATCTTGAGAATGATGAAATAGAAAATAATGTTTTACTATCATCACTTTATGAAAGTGAATTATTAAGTGTGAAGGGTGTTTCCATAGTGAAAGGCATGTGTGACAAGTTGAAAAATATATATACAAAGGCAATACAAAAGTGAAGAAGGAAAAATTAAAAATTTGGAGGTTAAAGTATGAATATTTGAAAATGGGTGAGTATGAATCTGTTGGGGACTTCTTTACCAGGGTAAATGATATTTTTATCATTATTAGATGTCTTGATGAAAAGTTAAAGGATTTTATAGTTGTTGAAAATATCTTAAGAATCCTTCCTAAAAAGTTTTATGCAAAAGTTTCTTCATTAGAAGATAGAGATCCCAAAACATTATCTTTGTATTATTTGTATAGCACTATCATCACTTATGAAATGAGAAGGGGGAAATCTATGAAAATAAAAACAAACATTGATAGAGAAATGTATTTCATGGCATCCAAGAAATATAAGTCAAATAATATTCTTATTGAAGAAGAATTTGGTGATTCTAATTCTGAAAATGAGGCATAAAAAAATCCTGATGATATTTTATCCTTGTTTTCTAGAAATGTGAGAAAAGGTACAGGTAAATATAAAGGTAAACTTCCCTTAAAATTATTTGAAATTGGATCCATTGGTCACTTTGTGGTTAATTTTCATCAAATAAATAAAGAAGAGGATAGTGAAGAAGATTGTAGAAGGCATATAAGATCATGGAAGAAACATGGTGATATGGATAAGTCTTTTTCAAAAGGGAAAGAAAAAAAGTTCTTCAAATCCAAAAGAATAAGTTTATTATCTAAAAATGATGAATAATAAGAAAGTGAAGCTAAATCCAAAAATTCTACTGAGAAGGTTGGGAATAATTTTATTACAGTATTCAATGATGAAGAGTTTGGAATCAGCAGTTCTGATGGAGAAAAAACTTGATTATAATATTATCTAAAAGAAGAATTGAAATAATGCTTGAGAAGGATTGGAATTAAAGATAAAGAAATCAAGAATTTGAAAAATTAAAGTTCCTAAAAAACAATCAAGAATGTTTTCTTTATTAGAAAGTTAAGTTGGTGAAAGAAATCAATTATTTTAAGAAATATATTGATGAAGAAAATAATTTTAATGAACATCTATAAGTAAAGTTGAAGGAAAAATAAGAAGAGTTGGAAATTTTCCAAAAAATTTATAAAGTTAAACAGAGGGATAAAAGTTTCAACAACTATATCTCAAAATCTGGTGAAAATTTTTGTAAGAATGAACCTGAGAATAAAAAAAAATTTACCTTTAAAGGTTGATAATAAAGCTATAATTGTTTCTGAAAAGAAGAAAGCTGGGAAAGTAATGTATGTGGCCAAGACAAACAATGTTTGGAAATCAGAAGTTACTAAACATTATGATTCCAAAATGATTCTATTACTTCTAGTTCTGATAAGGCTAAAAATAAAACTGACCTGAAGAAGAAGATTCTGATTGATAATAGAAAGGTTGGTGATCAACAAAGTTCAAATAAGAAAGACAAGAAGGTTGCTGAGAAACATGTTCACAACTCTGATTAGTATGGAAGTTTCAAAGGAAAGTATTCTTTCCATTGATACTACTGGTATTATAGTGGATTTGGGAATATATAAAATATGTGTTGGTTCGACCAACAACATTACTACTATTCCAAAACTTATAGAAGGAAAAGTTTGATGGAGATTCAATCTTCTTAAAGGAAGAATACCAAGAAGGTTGTTTAGAAGAAACCTAAGAAGGATGGTGTAAAAATTAAAAATTGATTCCAACCCCTAGAAACTACTTTTGAAAGATGTGACCAACCTGGTCATCTTGAAAATGGTTTCCTTTTATTTTTATCAGCACAAATAAAGTTTATTAACAATTCTCAGAAGACGTAAATGAAGAAAGAAAAATCTCTTATTATAGAAACTGCTCTGAAAGATAGAAAAGGAGAACAACCTTAGATTCTTGATAGTGGGTGTTCTTCTCATATAATAGGATATTTAAAGTTGTTAAAAAATTTTAAATACTTCAAATAAGGAACAATGAAATTTGAAAATGTTGAATCTTTGAGAATGAAATGTGTTGGATTGGCCATTATTGGTAAAGAAAAGTTGAAATCCAAGAAATTTTTGTATGTTGATGGAATGAAACACAAATTGGTAAGTGCTTCAAAACTTTTTGATGAAGTCAAAAAAGTCATTTTCAAAAAAGATGGATTTATTATGGCAAGTGAGGAATATGGAAAGATTTTTACAAGAGGCCAATGTATAAAAGGAACCTTATTTCTGGTTGGTGAAATAGAAAACTCTTGTTACTTAGGTATGGTAGAAGAGAATAAATTATGGAATAAAATACTAGGAAACATGTGTTAATTAAACATGAGAAATTTATCAAAGTGAGACAATGTCCGTGAAATTCTTGATATGTCAAGAATAATATATTTTTGTTGCACTATTTTTTAGAAAGAAAAAATTACAAACTCAATGCATAATAATGTTGAGATTTTTTCTAAAAAAATCCTATAACTTATCCATTATGATATCTATGGGACAATGAGAAAAAAATAAACCAATGAAGATAAGTAATTCATCACTTTCATTGATTAATTTACTATAATTACTTGTGTTATGTATATGAAACATAAGTTAGATTCTCTAAAAATGTTTAAAAGTTTCAGGAGGAAAGCTGAGAAGGAATATGAGTAGTCAGAGAAGAAGTTGAGAACAAACAATGGTGGAGAATAAAAAAAATGAATAATTCAAAAATTTCCTTGAGAATAATAGAATCACGCATGAGTTCATCTCACCATACAATCAACAAAACTGGGTTAATGAAAGGAAAAACAGAAGTTTAGTGGAAATGAGGAGAACTGTGTTAATTGAACATGGTCTCACTCATTAATTTTGGAGGCAAGAAATTATTACTACTATGTATATTCAAAACTGATTTTTCTATAAACCAAGTTCTAATATGACTATATAAGAAATATTTTATGGAAAAACTCAAATTTTGAAACACTTAAGAGTTTTTGGGAATCTATGCATTATAAATAAGAAATCTAGAAACCTAGGAAAGTTTGTACAGAGAGGTGAATATGGTATTTTTCTTAGTTATTATATAAAAGGAAGAGGATATAGGTGTTTTAACTAAGGAAAAAAATAATTGTTGAATCTGTTGATGTGAAATCTATTGAAAAACCTCATGCAGATGTGGAATATATGAATGATAAGATTTTTTTTAACATTTATGATAAGGATACAAACAATTGTAATCCTACTTAAGAAGAAGAATTATAATTAGCTATTTCAAGTGATGAGGAAGAAAATCAAAAATCTCATCCTAGGATGAGGAAGAAAGTGGAACCCAGAAAATTATTTATGATCAAAATCAAAAGTTTCAAACAAGAAGAACAAAAAATTCTATTACACTTACTTATTTATATTGAAAAGTTGAACCAAAAGATGTGAATGAAGCTTTTGAGAATCCAAAATGGGTTTATTCCATGAATGAATATCTAGACTAGATAGAAAATAATGATACATGGTAACTCATACCTAAGTCAGATAATAAAGATTTTATTAGTAAACAATTGGGCCTAGAGGCCATGTAATGGGCTATATGCCCATTGGGATTTTGGGCTATGTAATGGGTCTTGATCTACCCAGTTAAAAGAGGTCTTTAATTTTATTTAATAATAAATGAGGCTTCGGCCCAAACCTTTAAAAAAAATCAAATAAATTCATGAGTTTTCCCTCATCATAATTGTTTATATTGATGACATTATCTTTGATGGGAATGATGAAAGATCTTGTGTAAGTTTTTCTAAAAAAATGAAAAAGTTGTTTGAGATGTCCATTCTAGGAGAAATGAAATAATTTATTGGGTTACAAATCTTAAAAAATGTGAAACACATTTTTCTTTCTCATAAAAAATATGCTAATTAACTTCTTAAGAAGTTCGACAAGGAAAATTTGAAACTAGTTTTCACACTGATTTTAGTGGGAACCAAGTTGTCTAAAGATGGAGAAGGTAAAGAAGTTGATTAGAAAGAGTTTCAAAAGTTTATAAGAAGTTTTTTTTATTTGATTACCTCAATAACCAACATTGTTTATGTTGTTACCTCATGTGAAATATTTTATATTAATACAAAATAATCACAATTACTTACTGGAAAAATAATTCTTAGATACATCAAAGGCATAATTTTTTTTGGAGTTAAGTATGATAGCTTAGAAATTATTGACTTGTTATTTTATTCAGATGCTGATTGGGTAGGAAATTTTGATGATAGAAGATCCATATTTGGTGGAGTTTTCATTCTAGATAAGAGTTTTATTTTTTAGTATAAAAAGAAATAAAATTCAGTAACTCTTAGTTGGGATGAAGCTAAGTATGTTACTTCCACTCAAGATCCTACTCAACTTATGTGGATGAAGACTAAAGTATAATATTTACTTGTTTAAGTAAAGTTACCCTTTTACTTGGGTTGTGATAATCAAAGTGAAATCAATATAACCAGTAATCTGGTACAACATTCTCATTCAAAACATATTGATATCAAATATCATTTCATCAAAAGAGAATGTGGAGAAGAATTAATTGAAGCTGGAGTATGTTCCAACATCGGAACAAGTTGCTGAAATTTTCACAAAACCTTTACTGAAGGAACCTTTTTCTAAATTGAGGTTGAACATGGGTGTCCAACCACTTTCTCATCAAGGTTTAGGTATGTTTTTTTCCCCTCTATAATATTACATTTGGATAGTCTTGTCAGGAGGGGTGGGGGGGAATTGTTTCATGAATCTATCCTTATGGAATCATGCATGGGGGGGGGGGGGTTATGGGTAAAATGTTAATCCAGAATTGTAAGTGTGTAAACTATTCTAACTATTTTTTTTGGAGTGGTTGTAAAAAAAAATTTCTTGGAAATTTGAAAATATGTGGAATAAAGATAAGGAAGAAATCTTTGAGGAATAAAGTTGAGGAAGTTTTTTATGAGTCACTACTTTTGGACAATATGGAGTTGCTATCAATAATTCTTATTTCCTATAATTATTTAGCTCACATAGGCTTAGAATTGTTGATAAGTAATCCATAGCTTGAGGTTACAAAGTTTATTGACTTATGAATCTTATTTGAAAAAAAATCTAAAGGGGGAGATTTTTAGGACTGAGATGATAAGGATTATTATCATATTCATATATTGAATTATTTTTCAAGGAGATATCAAATAAGGAAAAATCACATCACTTTTTTTTGGTGAAAATTGGTCCGACCATCATATTTAAAAAATTGGACTCACAATGCTTAATAAATTCCATCAGATTGGGAATATGTTTTCTCAATGAAAAGGTTCATCAGATTCTCCTAGGGTTTGTAATGAAAGAAGAGATCATTATGTGGTTCTACATCAGAGTCTTCTTGACTTTGATGCAAATTTAATGATGATTTTCTATTTTATTTCCAAGAAATCAGAAGTAATTTTTTAAAAATGTGGCGCAATATTGATGAAGTAAAGAAGGATAAAATGTGATTTCAAATGTATTTAGGACAATCGTTTTCAAAAAAATTGCATTCAGGATGAGAAGGAAGGAAATATATTTCTAGATGAATTGGAAGCTACAATACATTTCATTATAAGTCAGGAGATGCTAAATATGAACTTTAACGTAATCAAAGTCATGATGGAAGTAATGATACAAGAAGAAGTTTGTAAAAGAACAAAGATGATGAAGCTGAAGATTTCTGGTCTAAAAATCATCATAATGAGATTATCAGATGCATATTTGTTTAGAGGATATGGAGGACAATCATAACGAAGGCATTAGTTTTTATTGAGACCAAAAGACAAAAGATTTAAATCTTTGGAGAAATAAGTTGATGAGTTTTGTAATCATAAAAGTGAAAGAAGTTAAGTGCTGAAAGTTCACTGATATTGTATTTAGAAAAGAAAGAAGTTGATGAAGTTGAAGCTGCTGATACTGATCCAATGGGTTCAATATACTATCATAATTATTAGAGGAAGAATTATTTTCATTGAGAGATGTTTGGAACAATGATAAAGAAGATAATTTGAAGTTATTGAAGTTTATTTAAAAATAAAATTTAGAGATCATTCAACATTGAAGTCAACCATTTCACATTAAGATGATTTGTTGATTAAGTTAAGTGAATTTTTTTTGAAATTTTTTCCAAGTGGGTTAAGAGAATAAGAATAAGAATATATTTTTTTACATATGTATTCATCATAATGAGGTATATCATAATGAAAATAAAAATTAGAATTGAACTGGAGTTTTATTAAGTCTAAAACCTTGCTTGAAGAGTATAAAGGAGATACAAACACATTAAAAAGTGGGAGCTTGAAGCTCGAAGAAGATGCCTGATTTTGTTTTCATCATTTGGTATAGATAATCATAATGAATAAATCATATTGAGGAATTGAAATGAATAATTATAATTAGACTGAAGTTTGTTAAAGAAGTTAGAAGTGAGATAAAGTTGTTATAATATTTGATAAGGTTTAAGAAGAGTTGAGAAGCATTGACGAAGTCATAAATTCACATGAAATTCAAGGAAGATTTAAGTTTTGTGAAATTTGGTTGAGTAGGAATATTTTTGAGAATCCCTCCCTTGGCTCAAATATAAAAGGAAATTACTTTTTACATTCATCTGACACAAGTACTATTCACTAAAGGAAGAGAGAAGGCAGAGCACTGAAGAATTATAGAGAGAGTAAGTTTCTAGATTATGTTTTCTTGAAGAAGTTTATCGGACAAAAGGAGAAAGTAGAAGAGACAAGATCATATTCAGTTGATCATCATACTGGGCTTGATCATCAGATTGGGGAATCAGACTGGGATTTACAGACTCAGACAAAAGTGGTTCAAAATTAGCTGAATTGTATTATAACAGAGTATTATTTTCCATATTGATCAATTAGAATTGGGAATGAGACTGGGAAATTAGACTGAGTTTTTTGAAAAAGTCTATAAAATCTCTTACCAGATTCTGGGTAATAAAGTGAATAATTGTTTTAAAAATTATATTTGTGAAAGTTGTTAAAGAAGCACTGTAACATGTTTTTTTAAAAAATTTCTTATTTATTTTTTTCTACTTGAATCACATGAACTTTTTTATTCATCATAGTGCTAATGAATGTAAGGGTATATACTACTCATTATATTCCACACAAAAAGATTGTTTTATAATGGATTGTGTGGTATTGGATTGTTTGCAAACCATATCAAAGACATAGATACTCTTATTGAGTAGTGAACCTTTTAAATTTTTGTGTTCCTATGGAAGTGTGTTTGATTTTTTTAGAAGTGAAAGAAATCATTAATAGGAGGTGAAGGTTGTTTAATAAGTAAAGAAACATAAAATAAAAATATATCACTTATTCAACCCCCCCCTTTGAGTGATACAACTATCTTGACTCGTCAATTACACATTCTCCTTCCAAGGAGTATGGAACATATCAAATTCATATTACTATAGGAACTCTAGAAATATACTCTATCTCAAGTTAACATCCTTCTATGAGAAGATATAATTTAGACTCTTGTGTTCATAATAGATAATAGACTGCTCACCCATAAGATAATGTCACCATATCTTCAGGATGAAAACTACCACTACTAGCTCTATATCGTGGGTTGAGTAGTTCTACTCATAATGTCTCTACTTCTGATACCAATATTAAAACACTTTATACCTATGAATTAGAACACATCCAAGCCCAGCTCTGGAGGCATCTTGGAGCACTATGTACTCAACACCCTCCTCTGGAAGTCTCATGATAGAAGCACTCATCAACCTTTTCTTTAACTCATAAAATCTAGTAGGAATATCTTCATCCATATGAAAGGATCCCCCATTAAGGTAAAAAAAGTAAAGGGTATTATGATCCTAGAGAATTTGGGAATAAATCTTCAATAGTATCCTACCAATATGAGGAATCTTTGCTCCTCCATCACACTGTTGGGGGGCTCCCAATATTGAACTTCCTTAACCTTGAAAGTCTCCATTGCTACTGTACATATGAGATTACATGTCTTAGAAAGTATACCTCTTGAATCCAAAATTAATACTTCAATAGATTCCCATAAATCTAGTTCTCTTGGAGTATATACATAATCATCCTCAAGTGTCTCGTATGATCCTCATTAGACAATTAGTATACTAGGACATCATTTAAGAATACAACCATGAATCAGTTTAAGAATGGATGAAATATCTAGTTTATGAGTACCATGAACACTGCTGGGGAATTCATCATACTGAAAGGCATCACCAAGTATTCATATTGACCATAGTTACATCATAATTCCATGTTTTTTATATCCTCAACCCACACTCATAGTAGGTGATAGCCTGATATGAGGTTGATCTTTGAGAACCATCTCACCATTCTCAAATGGTAAAAGAGGTTTTAAATCTTCGATAGTGGATACTTATTCTTTAACATCACTAGATTTCGGTGACGACAATGCATACACAACCTTAGGATCTCATCTAACTTCTTGGTGAGCAATACTAGAGATGACTGGGGTGATACAATGGGTCTAATAAATCCCTTACTTTGAAAATCCTTTAACGAAACCTTCACCTCATGAAGTTATGTGGTAGCCATATGATATGATGTCACACACGTATGGGATATACTTGAGTTCAAGTCAATGAAAAAGAAAATATCATAGTGGGAAGGTAATCCCAAAACATCCTCAAGAAATATGTCCTCACACTCCACCATCACAACATGTAACTAATAGCTCATGACATCAACCGCACTAAGGAAAATACTTTCTAACTGGTTAGTGATAAACTGTATCATCTTATGCATGATCACATATTGATCTTCCTGAATTTCATTCTCATAAACGAAGGAAAACATGAACCCATAAACATTGGTAAATTTCATCCTCATCCTATAATATTCAATCTATACATGCACTATGAATAGCCATACCATACCCAATATAACATCATAAGGACTCATTGATGTTATTAAAAGATCCCATGAGATGCTCTATTCCCTAAGAGTCAGAACACACTATCAAAAAAAGTATTTTATCACTGAATCTCATCCATTTGGAGTCTCCAAATGTAATGGTCGATCCATAGACTCAACTAGAATATTTAGATCTTGGATGAGAGATGTGTCGATAAAGAAATGGTTCACACCTGTGTCTATTAGTACTAAGACCAAATTAGAGAAGACACATATCATACCACTAGTCATCCATGGAGCCTCTGGGTCATAGACCTCCACCACCTACAACTACCCTCATCCCTAACTACCATCTCCCTGAGCTTGGAGGGGACCACCTAGGGGTGGTGGTGGTAACAACTCAAACCATGGGTCACCTATTACTACTTTTATATCTCATATTCCACATTCGATGCCCTACAGAACTCCCTTATCAATCTAATTCCTCTTCCTAGGAGGTCCATAAACTATATCACTGCCTGGCATAAGATGAGTTGAACAATCCCACATGATATGTACCCAATCATTGAAAGAGTAATAGAACCTCTCCCATAGATGGATCAAACCATTCTGTAAGATCTATTCCATAGAATCTCCATCCTAATACTATCTCAGAAATCTTCTAGCTCTCTTGGAATCCTAAGTCTTCAATAGGCTACCAACTTCTAAAGTCTCAGTACTAGGGTTCCCAATACCAGCACCAACTATCGGCGACTACTCTGCTAATAATCTCTCTACTACCAAGGGTCGCTCAAGAACTCTATCGAAGGTTGGAATTCAAAGAAATATCACTCCATCCTTGATGTATCTTTAGAGGCCCCATTCTAAGGTCTTTACTCAAAAGTACGCATCTTGGACCATATCTATAGAGTACCATGATAGGTTGGTGTACCTTGATGCATACTCAGAAACTGACATGATGCTCTGATGGAGCTTCAAAACCTCCTGTATATGCACTAATATCAATGTAGATGGATTTAAATCATCTATAAATATTTTATCACTTTTTCAAGGTGATAATTACCATATCATGCGTCTAGGTCACCAAAATCCACCATTTCTCTATTTATACATGAAGAAGGCCCACCTTTAGGATAACCATATAACCAGGATGTGTTCTAACCAGGTGGAAAACTCACGAAACTACCTCAAGACAGTCTTCTACTACTTGAGGGTTCAATTCACTATAAGACTGTATGGGTTGATTCCTTTGAAACTTATGGATTGTGTTCAGCCTATGAACATCCTCTTCTAGTATTGTTGTGACTACCCTCTACTCAATGGGTGGTGGCATGACTGAAAAACCACCCGGAGGTACCACCTCCAACATAGGTCCCTGTACTGAAGCTCCATCACTAGGAGGATCATCATCATGATCCTTCCATGGAATCATAGCTAGCTATCAATGATGAGGCATACCAAAATAGTTAATTAATACCGCAATCAAAGAGTATATCTAGGGGGGATGACTCAAGAAGGACATGTAAATCACAACACAATACTATATGATGAATGTACCAATGTTTCCCTAGAACCAATTCTTACATGTATTGAGTCAACAATTAGGTTATCAGAGTCCTATTGAATGGATACTTCTCCCACTACACCATCACAAGGTTCCATATGATAAGAAATGAACTTAGAATACTTAAAACTATTACCATAAATCCCATACCAAACCTCACATCTAGAAAATCTCTAAACTATGGTTCTAAAGTAGAATCAAATACTCTGATACTACTATGTCGTGATATGACCCATCAAGACTTTCCTGGATAGTGGTAAGCCATGTGTGACACCACATTCCATCCTCTAATAGACTAAGGGATAGAAACCATATTTGAGTAAGCATATCACACACATGGGAGGCATTATCCTAATGTACCTATACACATGCACACACATCTCAAAGTACCCAAATCATGATAAAGTGTAAAATAAAACTGATGTTAAAATTCATGCATACATATGTATCCCACAAATAGAGTACAATTAAGTATTAGAAATCACAAAGGGACAAATAAAATCCCCCCAAAGATAAAAGAGTCCAACCTACTATTGAGGAGACTACCATCAAATGAAACACCAAGTAACAACCATGATCAGTCTATCTCATTATGATCTAACTAATCCTAATCCTTCTAGGACTTTGTTGTGAAACCTATCATCTACATAATACATGAAATGTGTGGGAAGATACCATATAGGGGTGTGTATATGAATACCTTATAGGCACCCCATAAATCACCAAATATTTAACTTAAAAAGAGATATAGGGAATCTAGATCAACCCATGAATCTATATCGATCGGGAAGTGAGACATATAATGATAAAACTAGATACTAAAGATAGACACTAAATCTTAAGGAAAGTCACAACATAGAGCCAACATAAAATTCCACTTGAGGCTCTAAAGAAAATTTCATATTGGAGAACTCACTCCATGGGTATAGATAACAGTAGTAAAAATCATAAGAGATATCATAATTGTATGTCTTCTCTGTTAAGAAGAAAAATCTATAAATTAGAAGACCATGATTCACAATTATAGAGTCACATCCAGGGATCATGGGGGACACTAAAAACCCTATTGGATTAATCCGCTAAATAGGGGATCAATTATTGCGTATGTTGGTCACATTAATTCTGAAAAACCTACCTAGGATGAACATAGGGAAAATATGATCCAACCTGAGACTCATAGGAGGATTACTAATCTAATATACCAAGGTATATCACATCCAAATAATCAAGAATGGCTGTCATAATAAACCCTCAGAGGAGTGGATTGAGTGAAACTCACCCAAAAATCATAGAACTCATACACATAGAACTATAAATAGGGAAGGCACCCAACTAAAGTAGAAGAGGAAATGAAACCATTTGAAATTCCAATTATATGAAGAGAATGGGGGATCCACACCACCCCAGAGAAAGTATATTTCATGTATAATAAGTAAATGGTGTGTACTACTAAACCCAGACCTACCCAAGTCCGTGTTTGTGTTCCTCTACCGATCCATGCACACATTGGTCATGTTTGTATGGATGGTCATGTCCCTACCCATGTACTTGGCCATGTACCCTAGTCATGTCCATGATTATGTACATATCCATCTACCATGGCTGTGTACCTAGCTATGCCCATACCTATGCTTATGTACCTCCATATAGCCATACCCTTTAGCTCAGGGTGTCTTCCCAAGTTTTAAAACTCTTTTATAAGATATAATACATGAATTATACCTCCATTACATGGTTTATAGTCCCTAAAATTATTTCTTATCCCAATTAAAAGAACACGATACATGTGTTCTAGATCCACATGTCATGTGATTGGGATTTCTGAATGGGAAATCTATGAGAACCTCGCAAAACCCCTATTTTCCAAAGAAACTAGAGAGAGACCACCAAGGGGTATTTAAATTTCATATAAAGGGATTAAAACCTTAAAAAATTAATCAATGGGAATTAAGGAATTAAAAACAAAAATATGCATACAACATGGTGAATACTCCAACACTTATGCTTCAAAAAAATCCCCAAAAATCCATTGCACCTTGATTTGGTTTTGATCACTATCGAAAATGGGATTGGATGACACCTATCTCCTACCTCAGTTAATCCATCATGAAAAGGATAATAAATATAAATTCTTCTCTATGTGTTGGAGAAAAAATGAGAGGATTATATTCATTTAATTATTATTTAATTAAATGAATTATTTACCATATCCACTAATGCATCCCACCAAAAATCTGACTCCAACCAACTTTAAGTCATGCCTAGGGTAAACCCCACATTCTAGAAACAACCAAATAATTATATTTCCTGTCAAAAGCCTTGTTCAGAATTTATTTGATAGCCTCACAGGGCGTCATTAGTTCCCTATGGTTCTATGCAAAAACAAATTTATAAAAACCCAAACTATACTATCCAATTAATTAAAATGTAGTATTAGGTAAGTTTGGGGTCGAACCCACAGATATAGTGATTTTAGTTTTATTAGGACTTAAAAATAATAACTATATTAATTTGAAGAAGGTAGTGAGGAAAGATTGGTTTGATTGATTTTGAGAAAATAAATGATGAATGAAAAGAAGATTGATTGATTGGTTTGAAAGAAGATTTTAAGAAGCATGCTGGGGTAATGTAGTTTCTAGGTTCAGGTGCAATTGGATTTTGGAAAATAGATAGATTGATTCATGCTAGGTGTTAGAGTAAAGACGAGGTAGATACAATGGTCATGATATCTACTCCTCAATGAGACAATACTCTATTTCCCTTGGTTTGGTAATATAGGATTTCACTGAATTGAGTTTATCTCAATACCATTTTTAAACTTGATTCTCCCTAATGTTGACAATGGTCATGCCGTATTTGGGGTAGTCAGTTGCACAATTTAAATTTCCCCTTTTTGAATTAAATTTATCTATGGTCATGATAAAAGAAAAGGAAAGGGATTGGAAGTTGAAGAATAAAATTACACAAACCCATTGCATGAATAAAAAAAAGTTAAGTCCAACACACCTTCCCCCTTCAGTTACATCACCCTAGAACAATGAGGGATTACCCTCTCATCCTAGCTATGAGAGGATTATAATGAAGGAAAAAATAAAACATAAAGGAAAACTCAAAAAATGGCATAGTAGCTCGCTCCCAGCATTGGCCTTCAGCTGAATTTGGAATGCTCCAAAGGTACAGCTAGGGGCTCTATTTATAGGTGTTGAATGGGGTCTTCCCATCATCGGTCATGACGTGTACTGAAGGTACATGCCGTTTAATGCCTATCCACTTTTTTGAATATGTGTGATGCATAAGTGGATCTTGACTAAGATTTTGGAAATTTTACCACCTATACGACATGTACTTGGACTACATGTCATGTACACCTTGTCCATGTCACCTCCGTGTCTGCATGAATCTTCCACGTATCGCGTATATTAATCTTGAAGCTTTACTCTCTTCATGATTTGTACTTGTGGTATACGACGTGTATTGGTCATTTACAGTGTGTTCACTCATCATGGATTGTTTTAGCAGCGTCCTGATTCTCTAATGAATTCATGATGTGAACTTGTGGTACCCGACATGTAATAGTTTTTTTCCATATTTTTTATCTTCTCTTTTCCTCAAAAATCTGGTGTCGCGCTACGAGTGAAGCTCACAGTGCGAAGGATCATTTGACTCATATTTTCACCCATTTTTATTCCTTTTCCAAAAATTCATCATTTTCTACCATAAAACATAAAACAAATCAATTCATTCCAAAATTATCAAGATTTTTCATTCAATTACAAGAATTCATTTATCAAAACACCTTAAAATACATGGATGAAATAGACTTATCTTTATTCCATCATTACAGAAGAATTTTATGCATGTGATATAATATATTTAATATTTTTAATATATAAACTCTAAGACTATTCGGGCCCTGGAAGCTAATTAAATCTTAGTACCTAGCTTTAAAAATATTCTTTATAATATTCAAAATTATTATAAAAAAGAAGACATTTCATTATCCCTTCCTTAAAGTATTTTTTTTTTCATAAAAATTGGGAAAAATCATATTCAAACAAGTGAGGGTATTGAGCTCACATATATTTCTCTTATTCCTAGGCACTATCCTAAAGATTCCCATGCTACTATTAGTTATGCACCAAGGGAATCACTCATCCATTAAGGATCTTCTCTTACGGATACTTAATATTTACTGGGTACTCTGAAAAATTATCCCCATACTCGATATTCATCTCACCCCAGCCGATCACATGCGATGAGCCATGCTCATACCATCTCAAGTACAAAGTATGGATTACATCATGTAAATGGTCTAACTATGGTGGTATAACTAAGTGTAATTCCACCTCTCCAACACAAAAAAATATCTTAAATGGTATAATGAACCTTAGAGAAAACTTTTCAACTTGAACAAATCTCCACCATCCTCACTGAGGTGAGACCCTTAGGAACACATGGTCTCCATCATTAAACTCCAAAGGTCTCCATAACCAGTCCACATAAGTCTTCTAATGGATCTGGGAAATCATCATCTTCTCTTGGATGATCTTCACATTCTCTATTACCACTCACATCAACTCTGATTCCATAAGTGCTGACTCTCCTGGGTCATTCTTGCACAATGTTGACCAGTTGGGTCTCTCTTACAGGGACTTGAATGATTCCATACCTATAGTGGAGTGGTAACTATTATTACATAAAAAATATACCAAGGGTAGGTGATCCTCTCAAATATGGAAAATGTACAACATGTAAGCCCATAGAATGTCCTATATTACTAGAATGATCCTCTCTATATGGATGTTAGTTTGGGAGTAGAACTCCGTGATCAAACATAATTGAGTCCCAAATTACTCCTATAATCCTCTCACTAATTTTTATGTGAATTGATATTCATGGTCTAAAAAGATTATAGAGGGAACTTAGTGGATCCAGACTATCTTCTGTATGTAAAGGCATCCCAATCTATCTACTGAACTCTTCTCTCAGATATCCAGGAATTGGTCCGACTTGGTGAGTCGATTTACAATCACAAAGATATCATCATGTTCCCTAGTCAATCATGGGAATCCCATCAAAAATTCCATGGATATACCATCCCACTTCCACCTTTTCATCTCCATAGGTTGGGCCAAACCCACAATAACCTGGTGCTCATCATTCACCTATTGAAAAGTAAGGCATCGAGAGATAAACATTACAAAACCCTTATTCATCCTTGGCCACTACAATTGATGCTGAAGGTCCTAGTAAATTTTCACCATTCTTAGATGCAATTATAAGTGGGGGAATATTATACCCTCTCAAAAACACATCTCATAACGTCACTGGTACTATCACACAACCCTATAAAAGGATAACTTGCTCTCCAACCTCTTAAAATCCATCAGAAGAACATCCAATGGATATTTGAGTATTCTAGGTCTTAGAGTTAATATCAATAATCCAAACCTCCCAAATATTCAATAAAAGTGGAGTGGTAACAACCATCGACTGGAGATATGATATATCATCCTCATCCACTAAGGGCAACTACTCTGATGCCTCATCCAATAATTGTGATCAAGATCTCTTCCTTAGAGCATCTTCCACCACATTCCCCTTCCCAAGAGTATATAATATCTCAAATTCATAATCATGGAGGAACTCTATATATATACTCTATATCAAGTTAATAAACTTAGGTGAGAATATATACTTGAGACTCTTGTTGTAAAAATAAATGATAAACCACTAACCCATAAGATAATAACACTATATCTTCAAGACAAAGACTACCACTGCCAGCTCTAGATCATGGGTTGTATAGTTCTACTCATGGGTTATCAAATACTAGAACCCATTGGAAACCCATTTATTCCTCTTCATTAGAACACATACAATCCTAGCTTTAGAGGCATCATAGAACACTACATACTCAAAAACCTCCTCTAAAAGTATCAAGATGGGGGCACTCGTTAACATTTTCCATAACTCCAGAAAATCATGCTAGTAACACTCCATCCACTCAAAAGGATTTCCATTTTAGGTAAAATAAGTCAAGGGCACTATGATATTGGATAATTGGTCATGAATATTTGATAGTATCTTTCCAATATAAGGAATATTCTCACCTCTGTCATGCTCTTGGGTGGATCCCAAGCTAGAAATGCCTCAACCTTGGATGGGTCTACTACTACCCATACCTATGAGATGAAATTTTACAAAAAGTGGAACTCTTGAATCCAAAATTGATACTTTGAGATATTACTATAACATTGGTTCTCTGAAAGTATGTCTAGAACCATCCTCATGTGCGTCACATAATTCTCCCCAGATTCCAAGTACACTAGGTATCATCAAAGAAGACTACTATTAACCGGTCTAAGAAAATATAAAAGATATATTTCATGAGTCTTATGGAAACTATTGGGAATTTTTTCATGCAAAAAATACTAAGTACTTATAGTGACTATAGAGACATTGGAATAATGTCTTTGGTATATCCTCATCCCAAACTCAGAGCTGGTGATAACTTGATATAAGGTTAATCTTTGGGAACAATATCACCTCTCTCAACTAGTAAAAGAGGTTTTTGATCCTTGAAAGTGGATAATTATTCTTTATAGTCACTTGTTTTAGGTGATGGTAATCTACACCCAATCTTAGGCTCACATATACCATATTGGTGAACAATATTGAGGCTACCTAGAGTGACACATTGGGTTTGATAAAGCACTTCCTTTGTGAATCCTCTAACTGCACCTTCAATTGATGAAGCTTTTCAAGATCCATCTGATATGTTGGAACACTAATTGGGGATTTCCCTGGGTGGAAGTCTATAAAGAAGTCAATATCATGGTGGGTAGGTAATCCTAACACGTCCTCAAGAAATATTTCCTCATACCTTACCACCATGGTAGGTAATTGATAGGTCATAACAAAAACCACACCAAGGTATATACTTTACAACTAGTGAGTGATCAATTGTATCCACCTACCCATGATGAAATCTTTCTCTACTTAAATTTCCTTCTCATCTATGAAGTAAATTCTTGATCCATCAATGCAGGTACAATGCATCTTCATCCTATAATAGTCAATCTATATATGCACTGTGAATAACTAGTCCATATTTAAGATAACATCATAAGACCTCATCATTGTTATGAAAATATCCCATGATAAGATATTTTCCATAAGAGTTAGGTCACACTATCAAAAAAATGGTGTGATTATTGAATATCCTCTAGTAGGAGTCTCTAAATGTAAAGGTAGATCCATAGGCTCAAATGGAATCACTATATCTCAAATGAGATATATGAAAAGAAAGTAATGGATTATACCTCTATCTATCATTATTTTAGCTAAAGTAGATAAGAAAAAAATCATACCACTAATCACCCCTGGAGTGTTTGGGTCATAGGCCTCCACCACCTTTAGATACCCTTCTCCATGACCACATGATACATGAGTTTTGTATGGACCAACTAGGGGTGGTTGTGGTAGAAAATCAAACTGTTGGTCACCTCCTGCTGATCTCCTAGCTTTTTTTCCACATCCAATACCCTACCAACCTCCCTTATCAAACTAATTTTCTTTGTTTTTCCATAGATTTTCCCCCTATCTACCATACAATGGGGAAAACAATATTGTGATAGATTTACCCAAAAGTCATAAGAGTAGCACCACCTCTCCCTTGGCTAGCTCGAACCATCCTGTGAGCCTTGTGCCACATACCCTCTTTCTAGATCCTGTCTCCAAAATTTATTAGATCAACTAGACTCCTAATACTTTCATTGGATACTAGATGAAAAAGTCTCATTTATAGGGTTCATACTATTGTCACCAACTATTGGTGACTGATCTACCAAGATTATCTCTAATACCAAGTATATCTCAAGCACTCTATAATAGGTAGGAATAAAAAGAGATATCATTCCATCCCTGATGTCTCTTTAGATTCCATGCTTGAAGTTCCATGCTCAAAAGTAAGCATCTCAAACCATATAAATAGAGAACCCTAAGAGGTTAATGAACCAATAATCATACTTTATAACTAACATTCTGACCTACTAGAGCTTTATAAGATATTGGATTCACACTTCCCTGAATGTACCTAGATAAATCTCCTCTATAAAGAGCCACTCAAACTCTATCGTAGTGAGTGTCACCTCATATTGTGTCTAAATCACTAAAATAACCACCTATATATAAATCTATGAATAAGTTTCATTGATAAGACCACCATCTAATTGGGAGGTGTCCTAACTAGGTATAAAACTCATGCAATCACCTCCAGCCAGTCCTCTTCCACCTGAGGGTCCAGATCTCCTTGAAACTTGATGGGTCACTAACTCTAAAAATCATGATGTTTTTTATTCATAAGAACATCCTTTATTGGTACTATTGGGAATACATACTACTCAATAGGTGGTGAAATGATTGGAAAATCACATAAAGGTACCACATCCATCACAAGTCCCTGGGCCAAAGCCTCATCACTAGGAAAATCATCATCACGATCCTATCATGGAATCCTGGATGACTGTCAATGAGGAGGAATCCTGATCTAGACAAGGAATACATCAATAAAAGAGTATATCTAGGGGGATGACTCAAGAAAGACATGGAAATAAAAACCTCATCTTATATGATTCATGTACCAATGTTTCCCTAAAAATAGTTCCTACATGTATCAAGCCAATAAGTAGGTTATTATAGTCTTGGTGAATGGATACATTGGACACCACACTATCACTGGGTTCCATATCCCAAGAGACAAAATCAAAACACTTAAAAATGATACCATAAATCCCAAATGAAATATCACAGCTAGAAAATCTCTAATATCCTATCCTAAGGTATAAACAACCACTCTGACACTACTCTGTCATAAAACAACCCATCAGGGCCTACTTTGTGGGTGTAAAGACAAGTGTGACACCCCAACCCCACCTATAATAGGAAAGGGTATGGAAACCATCATCGAGTAGGCATAACACACACATGGAAGTCATTATCCTAATAAACCTATACACATGCAGACACATATCCAAGTACCCAAATCACATTAAAGGGTAAAATAAAACTAATATCAAAATGAATGAATATATATATATATATATCCCACAATCTTAGTATGATGATGTATCGAAAAGCACAATGGGTGAAATAAAATCCCACCAAAGCTGAAAATGAGTATAACCTACCAATATGGAGGGGAATACCATTAAATATAACACCAGGTACAAACAAAAATATTTTTAACTCACTATGATCCACTTTCTCCTAGTCCTCTTAGAACCCCTTCACGAAAATTATTCTCTACATAAGACATGACATGTGTAGGCAGAACCCATGCATGGGTGAGTGTATATATACCCTGTAGGTTCCCCATAAATCACCAAACATATAATATCTAGAGAGATAGTCCAGATCAACCCATGATTCAATTTGAGGCCCTAAAGAAACTCTTATATAGGATTAGTCACTCTATGAGTCTAGATAACACAAATGGAATTAGTTTGAGAGGTTATACTCATTAGTCCTCAATATTAAGAAGAACTAATTAGAATTAATAAGAACTCGATACACATACAGGGGATAAAACCCAGGGCTTATGGGGGACATCAAAAACCCTACTGGATTAACCTTCTAGATAGGAGATCAATGCCAGTGTATATTAGTGATGTCGATTTCAAAAACCATACCTAGAGTGGAAAAATTTAAATTAGGATCTAACCCTAGCCTCATAGAAGGATTCCTAACCTAATCATATAAAGGGTCTCACATCCAAATACTTTAGATTGGATACCATACTAAACCCTCAGGGGAGTGGATTGAGTGAAACTCACCCTAGAACAAGAGAAATCATACACACAGAACTGGAAAGAGGGAACAAATCCAACTAAAGTGGAAGATGAAATGAAACCATCTAAAATTACACTAGTCTAAATATAGTGTGGGATCTAAATAGAACTATAGGAAGTAAATGACATGTATAAGAAGCAAATGATGTTTATTTCTATCCCTGACCTACCTGTGTTCATACCACG
The DNA here is from genome assembly GCA_963277665.1 of Viscum album. Taxonomy (NCBI): domain Eukaryota; kingdom Viridiplantae; phylum Streptophyta; class Magnoliopsida; order Santalales; family Viscaceae; genus Viscum; species Viscum album. The sequence goes on from OY728137.1 coordinate 1,722,146,731, forward strand.
TGTTCCTATGTCTTTGCTCATATACACTGGTCATTCCTATGTACCTAGCCATGTCAATTTCTATGTACCTGAATATGTACCCTACCCATGTACCTGGCCATGTACCCAGTCATGTATGTGCTCATGCCTATGTACCTCCTCATAGTCATGCCCCTTAGCACAGGGTGTCTACCCAAGTTCTTGACCACTTGGAAAATCCCCAATACATGGTGTATACCCCCAATACATGGTGTGTAGTCCCTAAAATCATTTATTCATCCAATAGGATAAAAACACAATGTGTGTTCCTGATCCACAAGCTATGTGATTGAGACTTTTGAATATAAAATCTTTACAAACCTCCCCAAACCCCCATTTTTTCCCAATTATCTATAGATCGACCTCCAAGGGGTCCTTAGCAGTCATAACAAGGGAATAAAACATTAAAACAACACATAAAAATTAATTTGGTCATAAAACACATAAATATACCTACCTCATGGTGAAATAATAGAATATTCAGGTTTATAACAATTCCCAGAATCTACCACATCGCGATCCAGTCCCGATCGTTGTCGAAAATGGGATTCGACGACACCTCTTTTCCTCCTTGGTTCATCCTTCATGCGGGGGAGGATAAAACTACCTTATCCTATATGAATAGGATAAAACAAATGTGAGGAGGGGTATATCTATTTGAATATTATTTAATTAAATAAATTATTTACCATTTTCACCGATTTCACCCATTGAATGTCTGATGCCAACCAACTTTAAGTTACACCTAGAGTAAACCCCACATTCCAAAAATAACTACAGTCTCAGATTTCCTATACGGGGTCCCATTTAAGAGTTCTTCCATAATTACATAATAAATTAATACATGTGAATAATATATTTAATAATTTTAATATATCAACACTAAGGCTCTCCAGGCCCTGGAATCTCACATTGTCTTAGTTCCCAGATCTAAAAAACATTCTTTATAATATTATAAAGTATTACATGTAAAAAATAGATATGGTATAATGAATTAATATAGGAACAAAATTAATTTTATAATATGATATAAATATATAAATAATTATTCTATTTTCTTTTAGAGATATTAAATAAAAATTTTATTCATAAATTAAGAAAACATCCTTAGGTCATCAAGAATCACTAAAATACGCTTGAAATTAATTTATTTTTCAAGGATAAAGACTAAAAAACTCATGGAAGGAATTTTAAACAGCATAAATTATTATAAATCATACATAAAAATAACTTTAATGACCTGGTAATCCTCGAACACAAGCAGGACCCAGTTAAGATCAATGATTTTTTTGTAAAATAAGGATGTATGCTTCCATGCACATGGATCTAGTTAATATGAACATATAGATATTATAAAATAAGGAGATATCAGTTGAATTCATTTAGCGGGTGACCAATTCATCACCATGAAAGTTAAAAAAATTGGAGGAAGTTTCTATGTGTCCTTCATTTACATCAGCTATGATGCTCATAATAGAGTCTGTTTATGGAATGATCTCAGTGCGTTTGACCCAGGTGACCTTCTGTGGTTGGTGGGTTGGGACTTTAACATTGTTTCTGAACCTATTGATAATAAGGGAAGATGGTCTTTCCCATGACAGGCCATCTTGGAGTTCGTTCAGTTCATGGCGGATGCTATCCTTCTTGACCCGAGTTACTTTGGAGACTGTTACACATGGTGTAACAATCACAAGGGAAAAAAGAGATAATGGAGTTAGATTGATTGGTACATATAGAACATGAACACAATCTCCATTTTCCCAAATTCCAAGGTAAGGTATCTTGTTTTCAGTATTTCTGACCATTCACCACTGCTGGTTATGTTTTCCTCCAAACATGATTCTTAGGAAAAGTTCAGATTCTACCAGCACTAGTCCAGATATCCAGGGTACCAATAGATCGTTAGTAATATGTGGGGGGATCCAAACAAAGAGAATACCTGGTTAGCTATCCACAAAAAACTTCAGTAGCTGAAACTCGGGCTCTAAGTGTGGTCCAAGAGCCTCCCTCCATTCGATCAGAATATGGAGGCCCTAAAACAAAAGATTGAGAGTATGGAAACCAATCTTGAGGAGGAGTGGAGTGACTCAGTGTTTGAAGAACTTGTGGAGAAGAAGAATAATTGGGATAAAATGATTCTCAAATAGAAGTAGCTGGCTCAAGAGAGATCCAAGATAAAATGGTTTTATGGGGGTGATAAGAATTCTTCTTTATTCTATGCTTGCATTAAAGTGAAAAGTCACCCCATCAAACCCAACATATTGCTTGAGGATGGAAACTTCATTGATGATAAAGATACTATAATAATAATGGATCAAACATTCTTCTGGGGTCTTCTAGTTGGACCCAACCTAAGAATTCCCAGTGGATATCCCAATGGAGATGCAAAGATTTAGGAAGCAATGCCCACCCTTTTCTCTCACAGGGATAAAAAAAGGTTGTAAAAGATACCATAGGAGGAAGAAATTCATACGTCCATGAGGAATCTCAACCCTGAGAGTGCACCGGGTCTAGACAGCTTACCAGGTGTGTTTTACAAGGATTCTTGGGATGTGGTTATGGGTGATGTCATTGCAGCGATCCAATATTTTTTAAGGGAGGTAGACTCTCACAGGTTGCCTTAGCTACCACACTGGTGCTTATTCTAAAGATCAAGAACCCTTCCTACCTTGAGTATTATAGACCTGTGAGCATGTGGAATTTCCCCTATAATATTTTGGTGAGCATCATTTACTTGAGGATGTCTATGCATATCCCTCGGTGGATCTCCATTGAACAACACAGGTTCATGAAAGGATGATCCATCCAAGGGGCTATAGTCATAAGATATATTGAGGGACATTAATATCAAGACGAATGGTTCTAATATGGTGATTAAATTGGATATGAGTAAAGAATACGACAAGATTGAGTGGGGTTTCATAAAAAAAAGTGCTCAAGTCTATGGGGTTCTCACATTGGGACATAGATATCATCTTCAAATGATCCATCTTCTCATGGATGGTGGTTTATTTCATTGGGGGGACATATTTATTTTTCAAGGTGACTTACGGACTTCAGCACAGTGACCCCATCTCTCCCAGTTTATTCATCCTTTATCAAGAAACTCTTAGTTGTATTATCAACAAAGGATTATCCAATGAAGAAATCCTACCATATAGGAGGAAAATGAACCTCTTTATTATCTCCCATACGATGTTTGAAGATGAAACCATTGTATTTATTAATGGAGGAAGGAGATTTGTGAGTGGTCTCAAGAGTATTCTTGTGGAATATTTCTTCTAGAGTGGTTAGATCATCAATAATACCAAGAGAAACCGCTTTATCTCTAGAAATTTTGCCTCTCATTAGGTCTCCTTGTTATGAAATACTTTGGAAATGAAACCCAAATATTTCCCATTGGAGTACCTTGGAACGCCTATTTATTCAAGGAGAATTTGAGTTGGAGAATTTGATTTAATCATGAGTAGGATAACAGGAAGAGTTCTTAACTGGAAGAATCACTACTTCTCATTTGGTGGAAGTATTTCTCTAGTTAACAAAATTCTGACGGCCATCCCCATCCATGCTATGGCTTCTACCAATGTACCGAAGGGTTTCATAAAAAACATTGATAATATCCTGGCTAGGTTTGTATGGGATGCTCAATATAAATGTGAGAGGCACTGGGTTTTGTGGGATAAGATGGAAAGGAGAATTCATTATGGGTAGAATCAATGTGAGGAGCCTCAACAACATGATCCACTCAATGCATGTGAAAATCGCATGGGAAGTTATTGAACAACATATGCTCTGGGGGAAGATAATGTCTCACATTTGGGCTGGAAATGTGGAAGCCACTAGTGTCCAAGCCTCTCTCTTCTGCACCAAGATTCATCAGCTTATCCCTACCCTTTAAAAGAACTTGAGATAGATTGTTGGGGAAGGTAATATCTTATTCTGGTCACAAAATTGGGCATGTTCTGTTATTGGATTTCCTGGATGCCCTTCCCCTATGATCACATTTAGGGAAGTGAGTACCTATCCCTCATTCTATAAGGCAATTATGGATGAAGAGTAGTGGTTCATCTTCGACTCAATCTTTCTCTATTCAAAGCCTGAAAAATGTGTTTTCACTCCTTCAACCTCGAGCACTTTTACTACCAAGTATTTTCGTAGGTTTCAGTTTGAGCAGGACCATCACAAAAATTGGAATGATACAGTTTGGTGCACCAGGATTCCTTCAAAGTATAATTTCCTTACCTGGAGAATAACGAGGCAGGATGTGGAAACATATGACAATATTATGAAATTGGTAATCAATATGGTGTCACGATGTCACTGCTATCGAAATCCTTGGGAGGAAAGTACGATCCATATGTTCTTTGAAGGAGAGTGGGATCAGGCTGTCTAGTCCTTCTTTGGTGGCCTCACTACATTCTACTCTCATGACCACAATGGGGAATCATTTCTATATAGGTAGTTCCATGGGACATCTGAGGAGGGTATTTAAAGGATGGAAAGGTCCATCGTCTTCAGTGCCGCTTGTTGGTGCCTGTGGTAGGCTGGAAGCCAAGCCAGGTTTGAGGGAACCGATCCCACTTCAAGAACTTTCATTTTGTGCACAAATAATATATTGGTTGAAATTTATATCCTATTAAAGGAATTATAGGATTATCCTTCATTGAAACTTCTCAACATTCACTCCTCACCTGCCCAGGTCTCTAATAACAAACCAGCGGGACAATGGGTATGTTGCCAACCCCCGACAACATGCTATAATCTTAACACAAATGGGTCATGCATTTCGGGGATCATAAAGGGGGGTGTGGTGTGGTGTGATACACTCAAGGGAATGCCATCCTGGCCTTTTCTGAGTCATATAGTAATGGAAACCCACTGTAGGATGAGACCAGATCTATGCTTACATGGTTATCCCTTTGCAACCAGGAGAATCTGAAGATCACAAAAGTGGAGACTTATTATTTGATCATTCATGATTCATTGCATGGAAAACATGACACCCTTGGTCAAATATCATATATGGTTAGAAAGTGTATAAATATCCTCAACAAAAATATTCAGGAGGCTCACAGATGGAGAGAGGGAAATAGGGATGTAGATCATCTTTCCTCTATGGAAGTCTCAGGTTTAAATATATTCCCCAATACTGATTTCGTTAAGAATGATGGGGTTAATTTGATCATAGGGAATTCCCTCAATATCTATTACTTTAGTCCCCCCTAATCCCCATCTTGTTATTGTTCTCATTTCTCTCATGTTTGATAATTGTAAAAATTTGATAATGGATGGATGAATGTGAGAAAATAAGTAAAAAAACTAACCAAAATTCATATAGAGAATGACTATATATGAAGAGTATAAATTAAAATAGTTATGATTAAGGTTCTTAATTAAGTGATTAATATATCTATGTTTTTTATATAATATGTTAAAGTATTCTCATGGAAGTCAGGACAAGAGGTAAGGGTTTTCTATACAAAATTCCTCTTTCTAAGAAATTTTTTAAATTATTCACTTGTTTTACTTTATATGGTGTATATTATGCCTATTTGAGATGATATATCATAAAATTAAATTCATTCATGGTATTTGAATATCAATTTCAATCCCTATATTTCAATATGTTTTGATTTAATTACTACCCAATCCATAAGTGAGTTTTTTCCATCTAATTTTTCATTATTTTTGACTCATTCTATATTCACCACTTATTTAATTTGTGTGGTTCATAAATTTCCATGAAAGTCTTTTTACCATATTACTCATGAATTTAAATGGATTTAAAATTCTATATTATTATTAGTCTCTTTTATTTTTTGATTTTAGAGTTACCAAAACTATGGTAAAACCCAATATTTTCCATGGTGGAAAAAACATTCTAAGTTTCAGTAAAGAAAATGTGTGTGTAGTTTCCTTAAAAATAAATCCCTCTTTAGATACTGGAAAGTGGATAAAATTATAGACAAATCCACCAAGAGTTATTCACCCTAAATATGTTTAGTTGAGCATTGAATCAATCCTCAATCTGATACACAATTAGTGGGCCGATCATTACACGCCTAGATAGAAATTCCTAAAGTATATGATTTGAAATATTCAAATTATTTTTTTGAAACATGATGAGGAATTTTTTCTACCACTTACTTTGTTTCCTACCAATGAAAACTTTTGAACCTAATTACTATCTTCCATGGATAACCCATCATATTGAATATACCCCTGAAACTATATTTCTATAATAAGGGAAATTCCTATTACATTAAAGGAACACATAAATTCTAAGTTTATTAAGTTATATTATCCTATATATCGACCATATTCCATTAAATGATGAAATATTTTTTTTCCATATTTTTCATTATATAGATATCCATGTTTTTATTAAACCATAGGTTCTTTATGAAATGGTATTAAATTTCTTTTTAACTCTTATATTTAATGTATTGGACTTAATCTGATGATGGGTGGGGAAAAAAATTATATATCCCATCAATGAATGAATAAGTCTCACGAGACAAAAAAATTGGGTTTTGGTGTATACTTCCACCCATATCAGCATAGTGTCTTAGCATAAGGCCTTGAAAACATGTTTTGATGCCTAATTTTATGAATTCCATCAATATGAGATCAATTATTATTATTATACCAATTCAATTTATTTTCATGGATATAAAATTCCCTTAGTTTTATTTGATTATGGCTTATTGTTGTTTATTTTTTCTATATCACTTTTGGTATGTTTATCTTATGATAGATTCTACTGTATACTACTCCTTAATGAGTATTTGAGCTCACCCTTATTTGTTTCCTTTACCTAGGAAACCTAGATGATAACTATGGGTAATTTTAAAGGATATACTGAAAGGGATAATAATGTACTCATAATGTTTTCATGTTGTATATTATGTTTTAAAATGTAATGAATGTATGTATCTATTATTCCTATATAATTCCAAATATATGTCCATATAATGACATGAATTAAAGTAAAAAATTTCATTATAATACATTATTAAGACCTTTTAGGTTTACTTTTTTAGATAATTAGAACAAAATAATAACTAAAAACCATGTTCTTTGTATCAAATTGAATGTTTTACAACTATATAAGCAACTATTTAACCCATAAGAAGTATTCAATATATCCCACATAAGAAAATTTTCAAGGTATTTTATACTTTTATTATCTTCATAAACTCTGGAAATGTAAACCTAATAAATGATTTAGATCAAAAGTTCAATAATGGAAACATTTCAATGAAGTATAAGGGTTAGATTATAAGCATGTGAGACAACATGGATAAGGTAAAAAATATCCGATAAAAAGATAATAGGAGCATAATACCATGAAAAGGTTATCATGGAGGTATAAAAATAATATAATAGATTTTAATGATATAAAAATAATCTTTAATCATAGAAATGAGAAAAGAATTTGGAATGTCCTATAGAAATGACATAAACATAAGCGTATGAAAATAAAATCAATTAGTGGAACATGCATCACAACCCAATTCCGATATCATAGTGGGATTGGGATAATAACCAATGTAACCTATTTATACATGGAATACATATTGTGTACATATTTAACCTTTTAAAACCACTAATGTACCTATTTAGGATTGGGAAATAACCTGTGCACCTCTTTAGGTTTGGGAAACAACCTGTGTGCCTACTTAGGGTTGGGATAAAACCCATGCACTTTCTTGAGTTCATGAGATATTAAAAATTAACCAATGAATTGGATAGTGATATAGGGAACCACCCATAATCATCCTTAAATATTTTTTACATAATATATAAATCATTCATATATAAAACATAACTCATAAAAATTAAATGAGTTTCATAACATTTCTAAAAAGTGTCACATAAAACGACATCAAGAGTTGGTTCGGTCAATAAAAACACTCAATAATCAAATGGAATTATTCTATAAGGTAATATAGATGGATATTCATAAACAATAACCCCATTTATGCAATATATTAGTGTTCTAATTAAGAAAATCTAAAAAAAACATAAATCAAGTTTTTTATAAAACATTTGTTAACATTTCATAGGGAGATGAAGTTGGAGGTCATTTTTAGATGACATTTTTAAAATGGGGAATTGAAAATTTTACTTTAAAAAATATTCTAAAAAATGGATCCTTGAAAATGAAATAAATTTATACAAGAAAATTTATTTTGTATGAAAAAACATTAGATCATAGAAGGGAAAAACATTTTAGTATTTTGAAAGTACCTTTGTTGAAAACCCACATCATAAAAAGAGTAATATTTTTTTTGAAAAATGGTAAATAATAATATTATATTAACATAAGATAATATATAATAGGGTTTCAAAATATTATAGGATAATATTTTTAGGAAGGTTAAACATGGATATGGAAGATAAATCACCACTTAAGGAGGATGAGGATAATTCAAAACATATTATAATTTTATAAAAAATGAATTCAGTCATGGAAATATATTTTAATAAAAAATTATTTTTCCCTAGTGACATAAATGATATAATATCATATTAATTATTAAATTTAAGTAAATAATAAACTTAGAATAAATAATTATTAGAATAATTTTTATTACTCAAAGAAATATGTTTCATTTACCACAAATCCATTATGAGAAAAATTGTTCATGAAGTAAGAAAATTTTAAAGAGCGGTTGATGTGGTAAAAATATAAATACCCAATTATTAATATAAAATATCATAAAATTAATTCATATGGTATAATTTACACAACATAAAATAAGAAATATCATTAAGAACGATTATAACTCAATCAATGATAATTGAGTTAACAAAAACCCTTACAACTTGAGGAGAATTTGAATCAAATACTCATGAATGAGAGAGTTTAAAAATGAACATAAGTTACCATTAATAAAATTTAATTCAGGATAAAATATACCAAATAAGTATTATATACACCACATAGTGAATAATAAAAAACATGTCTCAAAGAGAGGAATTTGATACGAAAGCCATTACTCTATCCTGATTCATTTTGCTCATGAAAAAATATCTTGAATAATTAAATTAGGATTATTAAATACATACCCAATAATATTATTCATAACTATAACCATTTATACTCCTCTTTTATAATTCTTCTATACATATATATTTATATTAGTTATTATTCACCTATTTTCAATATCAGGTGTGAGTACTCTTAATTGTTTGAAATAGTTTTATAATAACATTGTTGATGTTAGTTTTTCTCCAAAATTTCATCATTTCAAGTTCAGTAATGGTAATAAAATTGAGGTCCCATTATCATTTATAATTTTAAAATTTCATTCCTTGATAGTTTGAGTTACGATCCTTGAATTTGAAATTAGTGATAAGAAAGTTTTGGTGATTTTTAACAAATGATGGTTCCTTAATTAATGAGTTTAATATTAATGATACTATTTTAGAACATAATAAAAAATAACAATTCTTATATTTATATTATATTATACCCTTAATTAAGTTCTGATAGTCATCAATTATATAATTTTATATCATTATTCAAGTATGTGGTTAAACTGACCTAAACATGAACACACTATGATTAATGGATGATTATGAAGCGATTTAGTTGTAATATCTTTATAAAAGAAGAATAATGATATTATTTACTGTTCTTATGTGTTATAAATCCAAATTGGAAATAATAATAATAATATAATTCATAGAAATATATTACTTAGAATGAAGAGATTGTTTTCCCCTTGACATGCTTATTTATGATGATTAATTTTATAACGACTGTTTATTTCTCGTATCATTAATAGTTTCTAAAATTTGAAATACCATAACCTTAATGATTTAATTAAAATAAAATATATCCTTTAAATCAATTATTATAACTAACCATGAAAGGTGGTAAAGAAAAACAAAATACATTGATCCATGGAGGTGGTAGTCTGCACGTATGCATAAATGATGATTTCATTTTTATTGAACGAGAAAAAGGATTAATATGGGTTATAATTTAAAAATATTAAATAAGTTATAAATATCATAATTATAAATCAAATTTTCATTTTAAATATCCTTGATAGGGGATGAAATAAATAGAACACGTAACATTATAGAGGCAGTAGTTTGCACAATGCATGAATGATAGTTTGGTTATTCTCAATAGAAAAGGGAAAAGTGTTTAATTCTTGTGACACCATTATGATAACATAATAGTATAATAATAAATATGGTGTTATAATTTCAATATGTTTCAATGGAATTTGATGAAGAATAAGTGCACATAATGAAGTAGAAATGAGAAAGGTACTGTTAGAAATTTATACCTCACTTCTTGGATTATCTCCTTTGTAAAGGGGGTTAAGCCTTTTATATATGGTATTTTGAGAATAAAAAACCTATTTAACATGTATAGGAATGTTTAGGAGAGGTTTGGGTAGATTTTGGGTGGAACTATGTGGTTTATGGTGTGAGGATAAGTGACAAGAGGAGTGCGCCTTTTATAAGTGAAAAGGGATGAAATTTTTATAATTAACCAAAGCACCTAAATAATAGGAAGTCACTATGACATTAAAACAAAATAATATATTAATTTCATGAATTAAATCAAATATTTCATTAAAAAAAAATTAGAAAGTACTTTTAGGTTTATAATTTTATATAATTAGGGGAAAAATAACTTAAAAAACTTATTCCTTTTTCAATTAATAGACATTTTCCCACTATATAAATAAATACTTAATCCATAAAATGTATTCAAAATATCCCAAAAATTATTATCATAAGAAAAAATTATTGAAATAACTTATATATTAATTTTATTCATAACCTGGGTAAATGGAAACATAATAAAGGGGTGAGATCAAATACCCAGTAAGAGAATACATAAGTGATAACAATTGAAAATTATAAGTGAACATATAATGAACATATGGGTATAATAATACGAAAAAACACATCTAAAAGATAATAGATCCTAAATCATGGAATATGACTTGGAATAAAAAATACATGAATAAAAATAGTACATAATCATGAGTCAATAAACATGATCTATGAGATCTTAACATAGTCATGAGGGTAAGTATAAAACTTGGGAAACATCTTTCAACTTTGGAACAAACATTAGTATATGGAACATTACACTCACGAGCCACACAATCAGTGCCCGTGATTATGAGTAAATAAAATGTAATCACAAATACTTATCTCATGATATAAAAATTTTAAACCAATACATTTAAGTGAGATATATGACCCCACCCTTATTCATATATACTTATGAGTGCCACATAAAAATCATTCACTTATCATATCATAAAGAGCCCAGAGAAATAATGTGAGTTTTATAATATATCCAAAAGTAAATAATTTAATTTTTATAAAGAACCCATAGAAATAAAATGAGTTTTATAAAGAATTTAAATGAAAATCATTCACTTTTCACAACATAAATAAACCATGGAAATAAAAGTGGGTTTCATTACAATTCAAAATAGTATAACATCATGGAATAAATCAATTAACACCAAAATCAAGATCACCTAAAAATAATCACATAATAAAATAATAATGTAGAGTGAAAGTTGAAAAATAACTCCATTGGAAGTAAATTCTTTTGAAGACAATTAAAACCAAATCATGAAAAGTGGTTTTTTAAATTTTTTTGTAAAAAGTCATAATCACGAGTCTCTTCTGAAAAATAATCCCTTCTTTTGTTAAAAAAGTGAAAAGAAAACCTTTAATTGATGTATATTTATGTCAAAAACTCTTTTTTCCTATAAATAAATAGAACATAATTTAAAATTGTATATCATGGAAAAAATTAATTTCAATAAAATTATATAATTCAAATAAAGGAGTTTGAGTTACCAATTCCCTTAAAAATTTTATAATTTTTAATCAAAAGTAATTAGAAGCATGAAAATAAAGTGGTTCTAAAAATACCATTAATTAAATAATTGAGTATGATAAAATAAATTATTATGAATTATATAAATGATAAAAATAAAAAATTGATGCATAATATTAAAACATGTCTCAATGAATAGAAATTGAGATGTAAAATTATTACAATTTCATTATCTTTCAAATCAAATACCCAAAAAAGATATAAATTGAGATTGATTTGTAAATAACTTAAATTACCTTTAAATTATTATATAAATAAGTGTATGTCCAATATATATACCCAAAATAATAAATAAATGGTGAATATGATTCATATATAAAAAAACAAAATTGAGATGCCAAAGCCCTTATAGCTTAACAAATGTTTTAACAAAACCCCCTTAAAAGATAGAGATAACATGAATTTGGAGTTTGAATATGATGAATAAATATAATTAATGATATTATATATAGAATATCTAGTATACACAACATTTAAATGAAATTAGGTGCATAAAATAAAAATTGTCTCAAAGAATGAAATTTTGATATAAAACACTTACATATTTTGTTATCTTTGAGTCAATACCCTTTGAGGGAATGAAATTAGAATATACTATTAAGTGTAATAAAATAAAAAATAAATTATGATTTTTAATGATAAAGGAGTTTTTTTTCACTATGAAAAAGAAAACATGGTGTATAACATAAACATGTCGCACAAAATTCTAATTTGAGACAAAGAACCCATATTGAATTTAGTAATTTTTTAATCAAAATCCATTGGAATATTGAAAAATAATATGTAAATAAAATGAATTAAATCATGTATAATTTCTAAAATAAATTATTTTAATGTATATACACCATATAAATAATAAATTTGTGCATAACATTAAAACATGTCTCAATGAGGATAAGTTTAGATAAAAAACCCTTAACTTGTTTCCTTGCAAAGTTTATGACACAATAAACTCTAGAAAAAAATAGTTACCTTAATCATCTATTTAATAAAATTATTCATATATATTACCATTTATATCTCACATTTATTATTAAAATTTTAAGAGTGTGGAATGGATTTGTTGACAATATTCATGGAATGGATTTGTTGATAATAAATATGATTAAGGTTTATGGATGAGGCATATTATTGAAATGAATATCTATAGATATTGAAGTGTTGAAAAAGTGATGATTGACCAAGTGGATATTTCCCGAGGCATTATAGAAGTGAAATTCATGGAGTGTGTTTCATAATACTTCAATATGACCATAGTAGGCAAGACCATACCGTAGTGGTGGTTGTAGCCTTAGAGCTATGCCGTAGAGATCATGCTCCACACTGTAGTGTTGGCCATAAACTTAGAGATATAGTACAAAGATCATTCCCCATGTTGTAGTCGAGATGTTGAAGAGTGCAGATACACCATAAAGGATATATTAGATAATTAATTCAAAATATGTCTACACTATAGTCACCATGACTACATGACAATGCTAATGGTTGCGATACAATAAAGTCTAGCTATGAGGTTGCAAAAAGAAGGTTAGACAGAGAACGTGGCACCAGGGAAGAAGGAAATAATGCATTCATATCTATGTGTTCATGGAAAAAATGGTCCACACTATAGGGGCTTAGCATGGAGGCAGTGGTCCATGTCGCAGTTCAGTATCATGGAGGAGGTCGGGAGCGGACCCCATTACTCACATTTTGAAAATAAAGGGATCAAAGAAGCTTATATGATACATGTTTTTTATAGTAAATTCTGATGTGGTAATTGAGATTTTTAAGCTATACTGCAGCCAAGATGAGCCATGAAACAAATCCATTTTTATAGGATTTTGGTTTCTATGAATTTTTCAAGTTGCCTACAACACATCACAAAAGGCTAGGTTATAGTCCCCTTAAATAGAAAATAGTCCAACCCATAGCTAAGAATTGTGATGTGGAGTGTCTAAAATTGGAAAAAGAAAATGTTTTTGGATATATATTCTTATAGAAGGAAACATTTTAGTAGTGTGTCCACACCACAACTAGTTTAGTGTGAGAAGAAGTTTAAGGCTAAAATCATGCTGGTTTTATATAAAGAGGTAGTGTATGGGAAAAGTGGATCTAGTCAAATTCAAGTCTCTATGATGCAATTTTAGTGACCATTTTGTAGGAAGATAATAGTTATTATTGGTTCAACCATAGTGTAAGTGATCACACTGTAGTATATGAAAAAATTAATACTACATCATAGTGATAAAGGCCATGCTGTGAAATTTGGAGGCAGTGCACTGTAGTCCTTTAGATTATGCCACAACTTTGTGTTTTATAGTGTATGAGCATTTATTTCTCCTTAGTTATTTATAAAAATCATGCAAGAATAATGGAGGAGTTATATACAGTTTTCAAATCCCATAATTGATCTTTTCGTTCTGAGGAGATAATAAACATCCTATACCAAGAAGGAGAGATAAACCAGAAGAGATAGAGGATAGGAGGATTCTCTATGTATATCCTTTATATTCAAAAATAGAGAAAAAGTGATCTAAATAGAGAGCATGTTGAAGATCTAATTTTGAGTGGAAGAATAATATGTTTCTCTATATGAGGGCCTAGAAGTATTGAATAAATAGAAACCATTGAAGACATAGTCTAATAAGGAGATTATTTTATGTGACTACATCAAAGTGGTGTTGTTCCAGGAATTCTGGAAAATAGAGAAGCTGCTACACCAAGGTGTTTCCATATATTGTGAAGAATAAGAAAAAGGGACTTCAGCTGAGCATCTATGTACATTTTAAGACACATTTAGTATTGTTGATTAAGTGACCTACATGTCTATATATTTTGTGTGGATATTTTTCAGAGTAGTGAGAAAAGGAAGAGGAATAAAGTGATTATTTCTATTGGAAGTGTGATAAATAAGGAATTTTTGAGGGAATTTACTTGGGGGTGTATTGAGCTATCCCAAAACCTTATAATTTAGTGATCTTGGGTATAAGAGTGACCTATCCTGAACCTATTCAAGAAAAATTCTTTATAGTGGATTTTAGTGCACAATAAAATGCTGATGCATGCTCCTTAGATATATCCACATGAGGTTGAACCATGTAAATTCTCATTACTATATTTAAATTATGAATTCACACTAAAATAGATCAATAAATCTAAAGATTACCTAGTTAAGGAGCATAACAAGTGACCCTCAAGGTTGAGAGGTCAAGATCCTAAAGTGAAAGTGAGACTAAAATGTAGGAAGTGTTTTAATTTTCACTGAAAGTACATAACCTAATTCACCCCCTTTGAAGATAATATCACTCTAAGTCCCTTGAATATTTCTAACATTTATAATTATTTATTATGTGTATATTGGTTAGTTATAGCTTATTTCAACCATAGAGTGTTAATAACTTTTACTATTTTCATAAGTTTTATAATGTTGATATCATTAACCAAAATTTTATACCAATTTAATCATTAATATATAATTTACGATACTTTAAATTATAACTTATTTTTATTTATAAATCTCTTACATCATTATATAAGTGTTTTAGTTATACTGTGTGAAAATGGAATTGATGTTGGATTACTTCAGCAATTTTAACGAACAAATATGAAACTTTTATAATAAGTTAAATATTTAATATAACCTTTCCAAATACATATAAAAATAATGATTTTATTATTATATTATAATAATAATATTATTTATTTTTCCATAATCATTCATGATAGAGTTTTATAGCATCATTCATGTAGGTGGTTAAACCGACCCAAACCTGAATACACTTTAACTCAATGGGGGAGTATTGTTAAGGACGTTTTTTATTTAAAATAATATAATTATAAAATAATAATATTGACATTATCTTTATTTTTTTATGATGTTGAACAATATTTTAGTATTTTTAGATAAATAATCAAAATTTGGATGAAAAAACATTTCTTCAAGGAGCCGGTAGCCTGTGCAGACACACAATTGACATTCCTTTGTTTTTCTAAGTGGATGGAAATTAATAAATAAGGGTTTTACCATTAATATTACAATATATAATTATACTAATTATATTTAATTCATAATATTATTATAGTGATAGGATATTTGGAAGAGTAAGATCAAGAAGAACAACTTTAGATGGAGATAATAATTACGTTGGAGTCTTGATCTTTCCTTGGATCACTCTTTGGATTTTAAGGGATTAAGATAACATAGTGTGAAAAGGGGATTTAGGAAGTTTGATTGGGTTATATTGGAATATAAATAATATAATTTCAGGGAGTAATATTAAGGGTAAGAGTAACTTTTAAATGAGATAAGTGACATCCTTTAATAAGAGAATAAAATAGAACTTTTGGAAACACTAATTATTTTTCCATAATGACATGACACTATTCTAGGGTAAATGGATAAAAAGTAGAAAAATAGAGAGTAAATAACAAGAAATATTCAAAAATCCTATCATACATTCATTTTTATGCAAGTTAAGAGTGATTTAATGGTTTTATTTTTTACTTTTAAAATTTTATCCAAATTAACTTTTACTATGGTAACTAGTTTTTAACTAAGTAATTTTATATCTTATTAAATATAAAAGGTAACCCATATTAACTAATTTTTATGTTATGAAACTAAATTTATTATCAATTTAATCTAATTTAGTTTATAAAAAATATAAAATCAACTTTTAAATTAAAACATATTATATATAGAAAAAATGCTTGTGTAGAGAAAGGTTGTTTTCACCATTAAGTGTTCTTAATGTTATTTATTATTGATTAACCATTAAATTAGTTCTAATATTTTTCTATATATATTTTTAAACATTATACTAAATTAATAATTTAAAATATATTAATATAATTTATTAGATAAAGAACATTCATTGTCATTAAAACAATTCAAAAGTAACTTTTCACAATTATTGTGGTAATTAACATTGACCTTGGTAATCTAATTTTTATGCCTCAAAATGAAATTTTACTTATTAAATAATATTTAATTTATGATCATAAATATTAGATCCATTTTATCAAATTACATTTCTATATATGGAAAAATAAAATGTTAATATTAATGTATGTAACATTTATAAACCCGTTTTTAAAGAAAGTGTATTTTAAGAATAAAGTTTATATATAGGAAAAAATTATTAATGTTATTTATTATAATTATATTAATAAATTTTCAAATAATTTTCATGTGGCCTTAAAATAAATTCAAAACCAAATTTACCCTTGAATAAATTTAATTAAATAAATAGACAAAAAATAATTTTCATAAAATATTACTTTATTTTATAAAATGATAATCATGGTTTTATAAATTGGAAATTTTATTTTTAAATTATTTATTTTGATTTAAATATATTTATTTGTATGTCAAAAAGGTTTAAAAAACTTTTAAGTCATATAAAAGTGATGGTATTATCAAAATTGTTATTTTTCTCTATTCACCTAGAAATAGATTAGTTTATAAAAATATAAAAATTCCAACTAAGAGAAATTTGATATGATGAATTAAAAATGAAGTTAATTTTATTAATTTAAAATTTTAAAATTCATATAAACTTTTTACAATATAAATATATTAGGCATGGAACAATTTTTTTAGAAAAAAATATTTTTTAAAGTATAATGTGAATGTATTCTTATTTAGTGTCAATAAAAATCTATTGGATAAATGATAAATTATTTTTATGTATATTAAATTAATATCTAAAAGTGACATAATTTCATTTTAATATAATAATTCATAACTTGGAAAAAAGGTAATAATATTAAAATGGATTTTATAGTGATACATTCATTCAATTCTAAGGATGATAATTACGTGTTGACATCATACTAATTTCTACTCACAAAACCCATTATAAACCCTATATAAGATATAAGTTTAAGATAATAGGTAGTGGTAGTCAAAGGTGGTGATTCAGATACCATGGATTCCAAATCAAATTCTACATGCTTAATGTTTTTCCCATAAATTATTTCACTCAAGACACAACTGATTGAGATAGGCTTGTGCTTGGTCCTAAGAAAACTCTAATTATGCTACCTCCCTTTTGAGCTAAAAAATGGGCTTTATAGGGAAATTTTTCACTTTTGAATTCCATTTCTTCAAACTTTCTTCATTGATTTTTTATAAGGTTACTAAAATTTATACTAGCTAATTTAATGGATAAGTTTCAATGGTAATATTTAATATTCAAAATATATCAAGTTTTTTTTTTCATTTTAGTTTGGTACAATGTCTAAAACATTCTATTTAATATATTATTTGTTTAAAGAGAATATGAAGTGAAATATTAGGTTATTACAATCCCAAATTAAATATATTGAATCCCTAAAATTTTAATTACCTCTAACTAATGGAATTAGGTGAGGGTATTTTCAATATATTCATTAATCGGGATATAACTTCTAATACAACATCTAACTTACTTTATTAGGCTATACCAAGTTACTTATCTTTACTCAAACAACATTTATCATTCATATAATAATATACCTCGATATGTATATACCCTAATCATATATTATCTATTACATACCTTCTCCAAAACCATTTGGATCACCAAGACATTAAAACATAGTGAAATCACATATTCCATAAAAAATTAACTCTATATTTAATTCTCAAATGGTATTAACCACTAGTTCATAAATTTATACACAAGTCAATATATATCATAATCTAAAAAATGAGATAAAATTCACCAATAATATCAAGGATAACTTTTTTTAAATCCACAATCAATTACAATAATATCTAACTCACTTTTCAAAATCAACCAACCCATTATTACCTCAACATCAACCATTTATTAATCCTAAGAGTTACCTATACCTGAATCAGGTGTTCTTCAATAGTTTTACACAAAATATAATATTTTCATAAAATCAATTTTCAAGGTTATTTATTCCATTTAATATATGATACAAAACCTTTAAAGTAGAAATATTAAAGAATAATCCTTATACGTTTCACATAGCCCTCATAAATTTTGAAATATACCAAAATATCATTGATAAATATCACTCACTAATGAAAATAACTATGATTATAAAAAAATAATTTCTATTATGGAATCAACCTCACTACCTTATGTAATACTTGTAAATTAACCATTATATTATAAAAAGATTATATTAATATTATAAATCATTTAAGTATGCTCCCTTATTGTGTTATAAGACATAGAAGTTTTTGGATATATACCTTTATCATCTTTATCTGCATGATCTTGTTTCAAAAAAAAATATTAAATACAAAATTGTTCTGATAATATACAAAATAACAAGATTATATGAAATCTCAATCATAATATGTCTTCTCTAATGATACCTTCACTTTATCCTATAATACTTTCATTTCAAACATTTCATACTTGGTCAATCCTACATCTCTATTGGTTCCACTTAATTTACATTAAGTTATGTTCTATCATAATTATTAACCTAATATCATAAAGTAACTATTAAATAAATCCTTTTTAGAGGTTTGTAAAGTGAATATGATCAACCAAAGAATATACCTTGTGAGTGTTTATCCAGGTATGTATTTAGGACTCATTTTCATTATCCAAATCACAGTTGAGTTAATAACCAACATTCCCTCTGAGGTTATTTCCACTAGGTAAATCTATGATATAGAAATTATCTATATTCTAGTATCTAGGCAGGTATGAATTTTCTATGAAAACCATGAAACCTATACTTTAATAAAATTTCACAATGTTATGATATATACAAACTTGTCATGTAGACTTATTCATATGGTTTTTACTAAGGATGTCTTATCATAATCCTAAAATTATTATCGGAATAGATCTAAATAGTTATTTACACCTTTAAAATTAGGATAAAACTTAAATTATAAAACTTTGATGACATTTAAATATCCTAAATTATCCTTAACCAAAAACACTATAATGTCAAAAGTTATCTAAACTCTACTCAGTTATCAACCATAATATCCTAGAACCAATCATTTTCTAATTACATGAATTAAAACAAATATTTCATTAAAATAAATTTCCAAGACATTTTAGGCTTAGAGTTTTATAGAATTAGTACAAAACATCAACTAACAAGATTCATATATTTTTGAACTATTGGAAATTTTCTCATTATATAAACAACTTTTTAATATATAACAAGTATTAAATATATCCCACAAATTATTTCAATAAGATAACCTTCTTAACACATCTTATGTATTACTTTTCTTCATATCCTGGGAAAATGAAAACATAAGAATGGGGTGATCTCAAATACCTAGTAAGGGTAAAAATAAGTGATAACTATTGAATATAATAAGGGAACATAAGATGAGAACGTGGGTATAATCATAAGAAAATTCACATAAAAAACCATGGATCATAAAACATGGAATATGAATTGGATTAATATAAGACAATCATAAAAATAAATTAGAATCATAAGTTAATAAACATGATCCATTAGTTCTTATCACAATCATGAGAACATGCATAAAACATGTGATATATCTTTCAAATTTGGCCTAAACATCAGTATAGGGAATATTATATTCTTAAACCATAACACCTGTTACTATGCTTATGACTAACTAAAATTTACTCAAAAATACTTATATAATGATAATTAAACATTAAACCAATTAAATGGAGGTTGATATAGGATCATACCCATCATTTTCCATACTTATGAGTACCACATTAAAATTATTCACTTATCACATCATAAGGTACCCATGGAAATAATATGGGTTTTATAAAAAAATCAAAAGTAAATCACTTAATTTTTATAAATAATCCATGTAAATAAAATGGTTTTGAAATAAATTAAAATAAAAATCATTCAATTTTCACCACATAAAAACCCATGGAAATAAAAGTGGGTTTCATAACATTTAAAAATTGTATAAAAATATGAAATAAATCAATTGACATTGAAAAATTGACCACCCTAAAATAATCGCATAATAAAAGAAGAATGGAGGGTGAAACTTGAAACATAACTCCAATTGAAATAGATCCTTTTTAATATAATGAAAACCAAATCATAAAAGTATCTTTTTTGAAAACATTTTGTAAAAAGTCATAGTTATGAGTATCTTTTAAATAAGTATCTTTGGTTTCATAAAAAATTGAAAAATAATTAATGGAAAAATTTTTAGATTAAAAAAACCTTTTCCCAAGGAAAAAAATAACATCATTTAAAATTTAAAGTCATGTAAAAAACAAAGTTAAATAAAAAAATTGTGTAATTCAAAGAAAAAAGTTTTAGTTACTAAGTCCCTTACATATTTTGTAATTTTTGAATCAAAATTCATTGGATGCTTGAAAATCAAATTTTTATATAAATCCCATGAATTAAATCAAGAATTATGATAAAGAAATTATCGATCGTTATATACACCATATAAATAAGTAATTGGTGCATAACATTAAAACATATATCAATGAAGAGAAATTGAGATGTAAAACCCTTAAAATTTGGTTATCTTTCAAATAAAAGATCTAAAAAAGGTATAACATGAGATATATTTGTAAATAACTTATATTACATGTAAATTATGTTATAAATAAGTTCATGTATAATATATATACAAAAAATAGGAAATAATTAGTGAATGCAATTCATATATTAATAAAGAAAAATTTAGATGAAAAAACCCCTAAGTCTTAATAAATGTTCTAATAAAAAACCCCTTGAGAGAGATAAATCATGAATTTTCATCTAAAATATGATTAATAAATATAATTCATGATATTATATATCCAATATGTATTATAAAAATCATTTAAATTAAATTAGATGCATAAAATAAAAAGGTGTCATAAAGAAGAAAATCATGAGACGAACCCCTTACAACTTTTGTAATCTTTGATTAAAAAACCCATGAGATAATGAAATTGAAATAGAAAATTTAAATTCAGTAAATATAATTGAATCATGATATGAAATAATAATAGGGATGTATTTTAACTATACAAAATAAAACATGGTTTATACCATAAACATGGCTCAATGAATTTTAATTTGAGACAAAGAACCCATAATATTTTTTTTAAATTTGAATCAAAAGTTATTGGAATCTTGTAAGATCATATGGTTCTATAAATCCCATTAATTAAATAATTAATTATTAAAAAATACATTATCGGGTAGTATATACACCATATAAATAATAAATTGGTGCATAACATTAAAACATGTCTCAATTAAGAGAAGATGATATGAAAAAACCCTTACCTTGTTTCCTTGCTTAGTTGATGACACTATGAACTCTTGAGAAAAAAATATATACCTTAATCATATATTTAATAACATTATTAATACATTTTACCATTCATATACCTCATTTATAATTATTTATTATGGCCATATTGGTTAGTTATAACTTATTTCAACCATCGGGTGCTAATAACATTAACTTTTTGTGAATGTTTTATAATATTGATATCATCACACATTATTTGATACTAATTTAATCATTAATATATAATTTAAGATAATATAATATATAACTTATATTTATTTATAAATCTTTTACATCATTCCACAAGTGTTTTAGTTTTGTTGTGTAAAAATGGAATCCGTGTTGGATTATTTTGAGGATTTTAGAGGATAAAGATGATACTTTAATAATAAGTTAAATAATTGATGTAAAATTTCCAAAATGATATACCATTAATTATTTTATTAATATATTATAAAAATATTAGTTTTTATGTTCCCATAGTCATCCATGACAGAGTTTTATTACATGGTTCACATAAGTGGTTAAACCGACCCAAACTCAAACACACTTTAAATAAATGGGTGATTATTTTTAAAGAGGTGTTATATTTGAAATAATATAATTATAAAAAGTAATAATGATATTATTTTTATGTTTTTATGATGGTTATTATTTTATTTTATATATTTAATAAAAATATATATGAAAAAAAAAATTTCTTCGTGGAGGCGATAGTCCATGAACATGCATGATATATGTTACTTTTTTGTCTAAGTAAATAGAAGTGAATAAATATGGTTTGTAACATTAATATAAAAAAATATAAGTATTATAAGGAAAATATTTGGTTGATTATATCTCAATGATCATTTTGGTGCACTGTGAATGGGCCCTTACTACACATCTATTTTTACACTCTCAAGGGATATGATTACGTTAATTCACATAGTATTTATAAACCATTATGAAGTATTTGAATAAATAATGAACACAGATGATCTAGGTTGAAGATAAAGTATCATAGATTTAAAATAATGTTTCATTATTTATGTGGTGTCTTGACCCAGCTCACTCGATAATAGTAGTTGAACCGGTGTCCACAAGGCCTCCAATGCGCCTCCCCATACACCAGAGGATACTAACTAGCAGTGAGGGTATATAAGAGGATGGTGGGGAGACTATACCCTCATGATCTGAGTATGGAAAAATGGAAATCATAATAACAATAAGAAAAAATAATAATAAATAAATCATTAGTATTAGAATAAGTAGATCATCTAGATACCATAAATAAACTGATAAAAACCATATCTAATATCATATACAAAATGATGTTGTGTTTTTATGCTATATAAAAAATAGAATACATGGAATAAGATTATAAGACATATATATCATACTATAAAAAATGTAAAAGACCAAAAGTTATCACCAATAGCATTATGAGCATAATCTTGACCCTCTACTCCCATACTCCAACCTAATATAGATAATCAAGCATCCATAGTAGGTTGCTTTCCCTTATCCCTACCTCCATCCGTAAAGTATTTACGAGTACCAATTGGAGACCTAAACAAGGTGTGAGATATACTCAGTAGGGTACCACCAATAGTTTCTAGTTAAATACTCTCTATTATTATATAATAAATCAGTGCGTAGGTAATAATGAAAGCTGTAAATGAAATATTCAATACCCATGTTGGTCTAAGTTCCCAATGGGACACTAGACTGATACTACTAGCTTCAGACTATGTTGTAAAGTCTAAAAAATTACCCATTTATGAATTTATTTATAAAAGAATATTGAGACCAAGATTATATCCAAGTAATCCCCTATGGATCATATCATTATAAGGGATGAACATGTCCCATTTTATTACACTTGATCAATTAAATAACTAAAGACATCATTTAAGTAAAGATTTGACCAAATCCATGCATATTATTTGACTTGGAAGATGTGTTATTGAAATTAATTAATCAATTAATTTATTGGAAACTTAATCCCTTCCAAGTTATTTCATAACGAGGAACCTGAGTATCACTCCATGTGTACTATGAATTCATCACTTTATAATCCCATCCATGGTATCCATCATAGGAATCCAAGTATCACCCTGGGAATGTTATAAATTCATTTCCCTCTGATTTTATCATTAGGGTTCCACATATGGAACCCAAGTTTCAGTCATGGTATAGAATAATGGAATGAAATTTGATCCCATCTTTGGAATTCCATACCAGGAACCGAAGTTCCACTTGAGGTGTAATATAATCAAACCACCAAGTGTTCCCATATATTGATTTCATATAAGAGGGAATATATAGCTCACATCATGATATAAATACATTGATAAATCATGTTAATTAAATATGGTAGATGATTCTATCCATGTTATTTCGAGTCAGAAACAATGTATCACCCTCATCATGGCATAAATAATGGTCCTGGGATCTAAGTCCAACCATACCATTTAACATCACATTTAATTAAATGGGACATTTCATTTATAATAAATAATTATAACTCCCCTCAAAAGGTATTTCAGTTTCATAACTATGGCTTAGAAGTCCTGGCATGGAATAAATCTTTCCATTCAATTTAATTAAGACCCTTTATATTTAATTAATTATAACCTCCCTATTATAAAGGGTAGAGAACACACCTCATAATGTGAATAAAATTCATAAGAAACTCAATGTTGTTTTGTCTAGTTTAACAACACACCCAAAGGATTGGTTCTATTTGGGTTACTCAATCCTCTTCTATTTTTATGGGACACATGGGTTATATAAACATAGACATTCACATTTAATTTTAGAAAATATCAATTTAAGGTTCGGTATGTGGAACAATGACTCAATATATAAACAACTATAGTTTAAGGTAAACACATGATACAACCTACCTTATACATGTAATGGAATCCCCATCTAATATTAGATTATGATTTGGTATAGATAGGGAGAAATTGAAGAAATATACAAATTACCTGAAAATAGGGAAGAAGATCTCACATGGATTTATCATTCCATATGGTAAGATAATTAAATCAAGTAAGAGGATCGAAGAGATTACTTGTAGCTATCCAAAACAACTAATGGTGATGGATTATGAGTTTGGATAGAAAATCTAGCTCAAAGACTAGATTTTATGGAGGAATGATCTCCTAATGAAGAAGGATGATTATATATGCAAAAAAGGGTGAATAAAGGAGGGTTAAACGTTAAATTAAAGTATGGAAAATAGATATTTTATCCATTTTT
The DNA here is from genome assembly GCA_963277665.1 of Viscum album. Taxonomy (NCBI): domain Eukaryota; kingdom Viridiplantae; phylum Streptophyta; class Magnoliopsida; order Santalales; family Viscaceae; genus Viscum; species Viscum album. The sequence continues at coordinate 1,722,172,113 of OY728137.1, forward strand.
AAAGGTTGTATGATTTGGCCACATGTTTTTCCAAACTCTATGAAAACCATGGGAATCCTCTAACTAAGTGGTACTAAGTATGTGGGAGAGGTTCATGGTTTTGAAAAAAATTGTGAGGCCCATTCACCACTTTGTAAACCCTTTAAATCACTCCACATGGTTTACCCAAACAATGTCACCTCTAGGGAACAATTTAAACAAACCATGGACCTGATCTATTTTGTAATTTTTTTGAGTCTCTAGGCTATAAAAAATACATAGATGATTCTGAAAACTCCATTAAACTATTAGGAACATCCTAAATTATAAAAATAAATGTTTTAATCAAAATTTAAAGGACTCGTACCTCATAAAAATATCAAAGATCTTACAATTTACCCTCCTTAAAATAACTCATTCTGGAGTTTCCCTTCTAAGGGTGGTAGAAAATCATCTGAGAATAACTATGGCCAATGAGAACATACATAGACCTATATATCCTAAGTATCATGTTGTACACATCTGTGTTCCCATAACACCCATACTAGAGGAACTGACCTACCTCTAAAATTCTTCACGATTTAATCAACTATAGACATAGTTTTCTCTTAAAAGGACACATCTACCTCTAACTCAAACTCATCAGGATAAAGAATATGAGCTATATTTGAGTGATAAAGATGTGATTTAGATATGTGTAATATTCCATGTATGGATCAGTACCTCTGTGGTAACTGTAATGAATACACTATCGACCTGACTCGCTACAAAATCTCAAAAGGCCTGACATAATGAGGTGAAATTTTATACTATCTCTAAATCTATCTATGCCTCAGTCCAGAAAAAACATGCAAGAAGACTCAATCCCCACCTTAAAATATTGTGTTCAGTGGTGAATATTGGTATAATACTTATACCTAGACCAAGTTATATCCATATGATTCTTGATAATTTTTACATATTAAAAAGTCTCTTGAGAAACATGAGGTCCCAATCACACTACCTCTCATGACTCTAATAGTATATGGGTGAACAGAAAAACCTAACATATAAAATCCTATAAGGATCTATCAGTATAGTTTCATGAAAGATGTTATTATAAGAAAATTTAGCAAGTGATAGGTGTTTCTCCCAAGAAACACTAAAATAAAGGATGCATGATTGTGGCATGTTGTCTAACACCTTTATCATACACTCAAACTGACCACCACTCTATGGGTGTTAGGATTTACTTAGTAGAACCTATGAACCCAAATTAATCTTCAATACATACTAGAAAAAAAACTGAAAATGAGTGTCCCTATCTGATATGATAGTATATGGAACTCTATGAAGGTGTATTATCTCTCTGACATATATCCTTTTTTATCTCTTCTACTGAAAATGTCTCTATGATATGTATGAACTGATTAAATTTTTTCAACCAATCTATGATAACCCATACTGCGCCACAACTACAAGGTGACCTAGGACATACTATAAAAAAATATGTAGTTACATCATCCCATTTCCACTCAGGAATGAGAAATGACTTTAAAAACCCTACTAGTCATTGGTGTTTCTTCTTCACCTGCTGATAGGTGGAACATTGCATAATTAAACTAGATATATACCTTTTCATACTAGGGTAACCAATACTAGAGGTGTATATCATAGTATATATTTGTAAGGATAGAATGAACTACCCAATATGAGGCATGTAACTCTCACATCAATTCCTCCTGGACATTTTAGGGGAGCTGTACATGTCTATGAATGTGAAAGACCTTATCATCGTCAAAAATCCAACCCTGTAGTGTTTCCTTGCATGAAATGTTCTCCCATAGGAACAAACCCTCATGATCTTAGAACATCATCATCTTCACTCTATCCATAAGGGAAGAGGTCACTGTAAAATTTTTAAGGATAAGATACCTATGATTTTCCTAGAACTCTAAGTGCATATCATAAAATAGGGCCTTCAACTACCACGAACTACTGGACTCTTGAACGACCCATTCCTGAGTATTTCTACTTAGAGCATCAACAATATAATTTCCTTTAGTAGGAATATATGTAAGATAAAATCTTAATGAATGTAGGTATTCAACCCATCTTCATTTCTTGAGATTAAGGTAACATAAATATAAATATGTATTTGAGACTTTTTTGGTATGTATACCTAACAAAATGTTATCCCTATAAGTAATGCCTCCAAAAATAAAAGACATGAACCAAAGCTACAAGATCAAGGTCCTGTGTTGTGTTATTATACTCATGTGGCCTCAAATGATGAGTCTCATATGCCATGACTCAATATCCCTACATTAGAATATCTCCCAAGTCAATTCCTGATGCATCATAATAAACCATGTATCCCCTTCTAGGATCAAGTAAAACTAGGATCAACACTCAAGTCAATACCTCTTTAATCTCATGAAAGGCCTTCTCACATGATTTTAAACATGTGAACTTAACACCTTTCTTGGTCAAGCTGAGAAGTAGTGCTACAATATGTGATAAATCCTATATAAAGTTCCTGTAATATCTATCCATCCCCAAGAAAATCCATATTTCAAAGACATTCTTGGGATACTCCTAGGAAACAATGACACACACCTTCTATGGTTCAATCGATACTCTTGTCTATGAGATGATGTAACCTAGGAAGTGGAACTTATCGATCCAAAATATTCATTTTTTGAGCTTATCATACAAATATTTCTCACTCAATGTTATAAAAATGATATCAAGATGTTGGAAATGTTTGTGTCGAGTATATGAGTACACCAAGATTTCATCCATGAAGACTGCCATAAATGAATCTAGACACGGGTGAAAAAAGTGATTCACCAAATTCATGAATACCACTGTAATGTTTCTAAGACTAAACGACCTTACTAAATACTCATACAAGACATATCTACTATATAATGATGTATGTGGTATATCCAATGGTATAACATGCACCTGATAGTATCATGAACTCAAATCTATCTTGGATAAAACCCTCAATCCTTGGATATGGACAAATAGGTCATATATATGTGGTAGTGGATACTGATTCTTAACTGTAAGATAGATAAACTAAAAATAATCCACAAAAATATTAAGTTTACCATCCACATTCTTGGTGAAAAGGATAGGTGAACCCCATTGTGAAGTAATGGATCATAAAAACCCCTTAGATTCCAAGTACTCTAGTTTTCTATTGAGATCCTATATCTCGGTATTATCCATCTTGTAAGTAGGAATGGTTACTGGTTTTTCTCCTAGAACTAACTCAATAGTAAAATATACCTACCTGTCAAGAGGTATTATAGAAAATTCATTAAGGAAAATTTCCTTGAAATGATCTACTACATGAGGGAAATCAGACTGAAATGTTCCCTAATCATCTATATAAAGGCGAGAAATCTGGGTTGTCACCCTAACCAACCCATGATTCATTGGTCCAGCCCGACATGATTGAACATACCATTCAACCTTGTGAATATAACTATCTCCCTATGGGTATGTGAAGGATACCCTCTCGTGATAGAAATAGATATAGGCATGATAAAGAACCAACCACTCTATCCCAAGAATGATATAAAATCTTTTCCTCTTGAGGATGAATATGTCCCATAAGAAATGATACCTATCCATCTCAAGGGGGAATTCCTTGCACTAGCAGACACTCATTGATAGAATTACCAAAAGAGGATCAAGTATCATCACACCATATAAATAATCTATATCTAGTGCAAGAATCTCCATGGTTTCTACAAATATAATGGAGTGATAATAACCTGTATCAAATAGAGCATAAAATAGAATATAGGATACTAAAATCACACCTTTAACCATAGATGTACTGGAACTTTGATCCTTAGGGATCGACTACACTACATATATCTATCCCAGTAAGTGGTATTGAGATACAACCTTACTACCATGGCAGGACTACTCTACTAATGCTTTAAGTCTGGTTTCTGGCAACCTAGTCCAAAAAAACCTCCTCGACCTGATTGTCCAGTAGTACTCAAGCTCCCTACTTGAAGAGGGGCTGTTGAAACTGCTATTTAATTTGAAGTTAGTGAATATCCTTTAACAATAGACTTTGAAGGGAAATATATAAAAAATCAATGAATATTAACCATCATTCAACAATCACATCACTCAACTGGGTCTTTAATAAATTGTGTCTTCATATGTCCTGACCTCCCACACTGATGGCATACCACCTCACTACTCAAGTGCACACTTTGGATGCTATTGTTCCCATGAGAAGACTCAAAAAATGACACTTCCTACCACTAGTATAACCAGTTCCATGTCTAGGATCCAAACTACCATGGATTAAAACTTCATCCTCTCTTAGGTTATGCTTAGTAATGAGTGTCTAATTCACTATCCAAGATATAGTAGTCAACCAGAATACATTCACTTTCCATAATACATCATACTTGAGACCATCCTAAAATTTCCTAACCTTAAGTAACTCATCACAATGAAGGATTAGTGTGAAGTTATGGATCTATGTGAAACATGTAGAGTATTCCATAAATGATAAAGAACCATGTTATAGGTGTATAAACTCACTAAATTTATCAACCATCAATGTATCTAGATAGAAATAATCATATAATGAAATCTATAAATCCCTCCAAACCATATCCCTATGATTATCTACATGGGTAATAACATCCCAACATATCTTGGAAGAATCTCATAGAATATATGTAGCAAGATTCACTCTTATCTTGGGAGGTGTTGTTGGAACCGGGCATGCAAGAGAAGCCCTGTGGGTTTTTAAAAAATTTCCACCGAAGATCGATGAAAACTTGTCGACGTCGGTGAAGAGCAGCCCGATTAAATCTGAGGATCTCGTGTGAAGTGTTTTAAGCACATAATTGAACTGTAAAATACCTGGTTTAAATCCGAAGGCGCGCACGATGTCTGCTCGTCGTTGGCGATCGCTGCTCGAAGAATCCGAAGTCGAATTCCTCTAGATCGTCTACACGCGCTTCAAGGAATCTGTGGGAGTGACGTTCATCGTAATCTGGGTGCTAGCGTGGATTTGCGATGATGCTTTCGACTCTCCAACGACCATCGCATCACTTTGATAGCGATGCCCGAGAGAGAGCTTCATCCGAGCTCCTTGGATCCAGAACATCTCTCTCTAGAATGTGGGGAAGAGAAGAGGAGAGATAAACTCCATGAATAGTATTTGGAAAATTCCCCTCTTCTTAAATTTATAGTGCTCAATTAAAATACCCGGTATCGCCTCGCCAGCCCCAAATACTTAACGCACTATTAATGACATTTTATGACTACTAAACTGAGCCATAAATATTATTATCATTCAATTTTAATATATTAAAATATATTACATGATAATAATTACGTCATTAACCCGACTTGTCGCTCCCATAAATATTAATTGAACCTTGAATAATTTAATATTCTTCAATTAATATTTTTTCTTGTATTTACTTAAAACTCGTAAATACATTTAATAAATAAATTCAATACTCATTATTCTAAACTCGAATAATATGAATTTATTTATCGAATTGGTGATCGTTTAACTTTGAACAATTCTCAGACCCCTGTGGCGGGGCCCACTATGTCCAATACTCCTATTCAACTGAATATGGCAGATTCTTGAATACGCTATTGTGTGTGACCCTCTAGGCCCTTATTTTGACAGTCGTGAATAGTATTCATAGACCAAGAGTGGGATCTAGCAACCCATCATGGCCCCTGAAGAAATAAGGATTGTCACAGCAGCGACAACCAACCTATGAACAAGCACTATGTGATATAATCTCTTTGTCTATAATATCTCATAAAGCAGGATGCATTCTCGTGTTATCACCCTTTTCTTGCTTTATTGTTTGTTGATGTAACTGGATGAATTTACCCTTGACTGCCATGGACATGGTCTTATAAAGGTACTACCATCCATATCAACATGGCCTGAGATATATTACTTCCATAAACCAGAAGCGAAACATCCTTTCTTGACCATTCAACCAATGACATGCCACCAATGACACACCCGACACAAACTACCTCGCCATGACTTCATTGCCATGGTTTTTGTCTTGCATCAAAGTACGTGATCAAATGACATACATTGGTAATGATCTCAAGTCAGGAGACCATTACACATGATCGTAGATAGGAACATCCAATGACACCTGAAACATGTGGTGTTCCTATTGGCGGGTCAGTCCTCATGATCTCACTACTAGAGATCACCAAGTGCGAAGTTCATGAGAAGAAGTCTCAATCCTTATGAGCCCCCAGCACCTGATGGTCAGACATCTACTATGTCCAATTAGTAAGATGTATCTAGGCCATAGAACATACATATTTAGGATTAATGTCATAGTATCTAGAGGTTATTATTATAGCCTGGGAACTGCTATAACCTTTCGATATGACAATTAATATTTGGACATTACCATTTCAATAGTGGATGCAGAAAAGTATACACTATAATGATAAGATGACATCATGCATACCTTACTATATACACGATATGGTAATCAAAAGCACATAATATTTTGGTCTAGGGCACCCACTATTTCAACAGGTGTCTCAAGATTCTTGAAAATAGATAGCATGGCCTGTGACCATGACTTCACAACCTGTGGACTGCCATCGCCCAAAAACGTGGGACAATGAATCTATTAAAATATTCACATAAACTATTAAATATTTGGGAAGGTCACATAAATCCATGTATATTCTGAATGATCCATATAAAACCCTCACAAAACTGGGCATTGGTACTTAGATTGAGTATAACAGGGTTGTCACAAGTGGAGCCACTGGAGGTAATACTGGTGGCTCAAGGCCCTCCACCTATGGAGCAAGATAGTCACAACCCTCTCAGAACATGACTCAAGGATTTCATAGTGGAATAGATCTAAAAATTCCAAGAACATTCCTCAAATAATGTTTAATAATATATTGGATAGAATATAATAAAATAGGTTAGGTACAAGTGTTCTTATATAAGAGTCACACCCCTATGCATGCTACTAAATCTTTATCTGGGAGACATATAAGACTATGAAGAATAATTAGAGATACTAATTAATTTATACTACTAGGTTTGGGTCAGGTTCAAGTTATCTATTTTATATTAGGGGTTCCGGTATACAGTGTGTCAACTGCATGTTATAGAGAAAAACACCCTTTAAGTCGAAATTGGAATATTTAACAATAACTACTTTTTTAAATTTTCAAGAATCAATAGTTCATACTAATATATATATATAATGGTTTAGTTAGGTGTGTTACTATTCCCAAGTTATAAAGTAATATGTTTTATATGTTTCAATTGGAACATCATGTAACTGTGACAAGACTTTTACATTCGGTATTGGAATGAAAAAATTCCATATATGATGTTTAGATTACATGGGTTACCCTTCCAAATTTATAAAGGTCAATACACTTTATAAAATATTATTGGAACCCATTTAATAACACCCATAAATGTTTTATCCCATGCAACTAATGTTCCATAGATCAAACATGCCATAATTGGTTAATTAAGGTGGTAAAAAACATTTAAGTCAATACAAACACTTTAATAACTAATATTTTATCATAAGTACAATAAAACATGCTATCACAGAGAAATAATACTAGTAAACATGGTAATAATCACAGAGGTCTGGTATACAAGTAAGCATGGCATGACATATGCACAACATTTCAATCTCTATGTGATTATAATTATTCATGCAATTATACTTCCTCACCTTACTGAGCCAAGGGTAAAATAAAATCCATCATAATAATAAAATTAATAATGCCACAAATCATGTGTGCCACCCAATGTTAAAATCAATACAACCATAGTAGGCATAATCCAGAACAATAATTCGCTTCCTAGGTAATTTCTATTTTCCTTTTATTTAGGTTAGCTACTCCTAGGTATAGGATAATTACCAAATCCCAACACATTCCTAGTCTCACATCTAATAACACAAATAGTAACATAAAAGGATAATAGGCTCTAATATAACTTTGTGATGTCCCATCTTGGCTCACTGAGTGACAATAGATGAACCAGTGGACACATGGACTTAAGTATACCTACCCATATGATATAGTCTTCCAAATAGAAAAAGGGTATGTAAGAGGATGGTGGGAGGTTGTACCCTCATTATTAGAGTGTGGAACAACAGAAATCACAATAAAAATAAACAAAAAAATCAAAATAAAAAAATCACTATAATATGAATAAGTAAATCATCCAGATACCATAAATAAATTGGTTGAAACTATATCCAATATCATATACAAAATGATTTCATGTCTGTATTATATACAAAAATAGAATACATGGAAGAAAAGTAGCATGCATATACAATATGCTATACAAAATTAAAAAATACCAACAACTATCACCAAGATAATCATGAGAATAATCTCAGTCCTATTCTATCATACTCCAACCAAGTATAGATAAATGAAGCATCCATAGTAGACCACTTTCCCTTGTCCCTAAACGCATCCATGAAGTCTATCTTGGTGGTAATCAGTAGTTCAAACCGGTTGTAATATATACTTATTAGGCTTTTAATAAAAATTTCTAATTTCATATATTCTCTGACTATATAATGAAGTAGTATGTAGGTAATAATGAAATATATAAATGAAATATATAATACCCATGTCGATTTGATTTCCCAATGGGACATTTAACCGATATTACCTGCTTCAACCTATGCATAAATTCTCTGAAATATTACCCATTTGTGATTTTATTTATAAAATAGTCTCGAGACCCAATTTATAGCCAAGGATTCCCCCATGGATCATATTAGTATAATGGATGAACATGTCCCATGTCATTAAACTTGATTGAGGAAATAAATAAGGCCATTATTTAAGTAAACCTTTGACTGAATCCGAGTATATTATTTAACTTAGAAGATACATCATTTAAATTAATTAATCAATTAATTTATTAGAAACCTGAGCTTGTCTAAGTAATTCTATAATTTGGAACTCAAGTATCACTCTAGGTCTACTATAAATACATCAGTCTACAATCCCATCCATGATAGTCCTCATAAAAATCTTGGTATCACTCTAAGCATAGTATAAAGTCATTTACCTTCAAGACCATCCATGAAATTCTACATAAGGAACCCTTGTGTCACTTGTGGAATAGAATAATGAACTTCCCCTTGAGCCCAACCTTGAAATCCATATCTAGAACCCGATTGTCACTTAAGGTGTAATATAATCAACCCTCCAAGTGTTCCCACCCACAATTTTCATTTAAGAACCCATGTATCACTCACAAAATGATATAAATCTATTGATAACTCATGTTAATTCAATAATCCTAATGATTATATCTAAGTAATTCTAAGTCAGAACCCATGTATCTCCCTTATCATGTCATAATGAATGGTCCTGATCTCTAAATCTAATCATACCATTTAACATCACATTTAATTAAATTGTCCATTTAATTTAGAAGGAATAATTATAACTCAACCTAGAAGGTAGTTTAGTTTTATAGATGAGTATAGAAGGAATATAACTTCATAAATCATTTAATTCAATTTATTTAATCCCCTTTATAATTAATTAATTATAACCTACCAACTATAACGGGTAAAGAACACACATCATAAGGTGAAAAAAATCATAAGTAACTTGTGGTTTTTTTTTCTAGTTTATAAATACACTTAATGGGGTGGTTCTATTTGGGGTCCTCAACCCTCATAGATTTTTATGGGTTACATGGGTCATATAAACATAGGACCACACATTTAATTTAAGAAAAAAAACCTTTTACTAATCGATTCTCATAAGGTCTGGCATACGACACTATGGAACAATATATAAACAACTAGATTTTAAGTGAAAAGCATGAGACCAACCACCTTATATGTGTAGTAAACTCTCCATATGATATCAAGTTATGATTCAGTCTAGATCTGGAGAAATTAAAGAAATAGATAAACTCCCTAAAAATAGGGTAAAATATCTCATGTAGATTTAGAATTCTATACAACAAGATAAATTAAGGAAGGAATTGGATCAAAGATCTTACCAATATCTATCAAACGCAACCTACAGTGAGAAATTATGAGTTTGGATAGAGAAGCTAGCTCAAAGCCTAGATTTGATGCAAGAAGGAGGTCCTAATGAAGAAGGTGAAAATTGTGTGTGAAAAGGGAGAATAAAGGAGGTTTAAAGCTTAAAATGATGGTAGTGAGAAAATGGTAATTTAACCCATTTTTAAAGGGTTCATGGTTTGACTGTATGGTTTGGCCAAACTGTGCACTAACTATGTGCACCCTCTGCCTAAGTAGTACTAAGTGTGCATGATAGGTGCATGGTTTGGGAAACCTTGCACAACTCATTCAAACCTCTATAGACCCTTTACGGCACCCTTCATAGTTTACACAAACCATGCAACCTCATGGTTTTGGTTTAAATGAGTTGTGAGCCTGATTTGTTTCCTAAAAATCTCAGATCTTTAGGCCCCAAATGAGCCCCAGATGCTCTTGAAAAATAACTTAAACTTTTAGGAACATCCAAAAGGATAAAAATAAATATCTCAACCAAAATTTAAAGGATTCATACCTCATAGGAATATTCAAGATCTACCAATTTAGAAATCCTATGAATGATTTTCCATGATTGATGACTTTGATTAATGAGGCTTGATATTCATGAAAACCATTTTGGTTTTAATAATGGATAAAAAATAGAAATATGAAGTTGTGGTGGCTATAGGTATGCTAAAATATTGAAGTATATTATTTGATCTATGTCATATGAATTCTATTACATCATTAAAAGTATCTAGGATTATTACTTCATATCCTTAATGATTAGATGTTATATTATCAATAAAAACTCATAATTGTATTATAATCACTTATCAAGTCTATGATTCTTTTCTAATTTAAGTTTTTTAGAAAGTTCTTCCTTCAAATCTTATTATTATCCATCTATTTGTATTTAATGTTATCTTGGAAATAGATTTTATTTCTTTATATAAATCCTATATTAATTGATATGGAAGGGAAGTCACATTTGATATTTTGAACCAACGTATGACGTTATATCAGTGTGAGGATAAATATGAACCTCCAATGGAAATTATATCACTTTTATGGGTCTTGGTTACTATAAAAAGGGGTTATTTATCTCATATAGTTAGGAAAAAAATTAACATCAAATATATTCCTATTATATGGGGGGTTTTTTGATGTATTTTTAGAAGAGTTTCATAGTATTCCTATGAATCGGGAAGTTGAGTTTTAAATAGAACCCATACCCAGTGCTCCACCTATTTCAAATAATTTATATAGAATATAACCAATTAAGTTGGAGGAATGAAATAATTAACTCTAGGATAACCTTGATAAGGGATTAATTCGTCCATGTATGTCACCTTGGGGCACACCAATCCTTTTTGTTAAGAAGAATTATGGTTCAATGAGATAGTTCATTGATTATTGGGAAATTAACAAGATCATGATCAAGAATAAGTACCCTCTTACACAGATTAATTATTTTTTGATTAGTTGAGAGAAGATCGGTATTTTTATAAGATTGATATTTGATTTGGATACTATCAGATGAGGTTCAAAAGAGAATATATACCCAAAATAACTTTCTATTTAAGGTATAGAAATTATGAATTTATTCTGATTCTATTTGGTATTTTTAATTCCCATGCCATCTTTATGGATTTAAGGAATATATTATTTATATATTACATTTCTCAGTTTTTCATAGTATTTATATATGATATTCTTATATATTTTTATATCAAGTAATATAATGAAGATTAATTGAGTATTGTACTAAATTACCTGAGTAAGGAGAAAATTCTTTAAAAATTTAACAAGATTGAATTTTGTCTATAAAAAATATTATTTTTGGGTCATATATATAACTTCCTGAACCATGATCCACTGAAATGGTTCCCTAAGCTGGTCGATCACATGGGCCCAAGCACACCACCTCATATGCTAGAGGTAACTAACTTGTAGTGAGGGTCCAATAATGGTGTGATAGGAGACTATACCCTCTTGATCTGAGTAGCATGGTGGTATAATAGATAATAAATAAATGAAAAAAATATGGAAGCAGTATAAATAAAGGATATTGTAGTAGAAGATAATGATAATAAACTAATCATGTGTCCAATTCTAAGTATACAACCATGCATGTATGTCCAGATAAGGATACATAATCTAAAGTAGTAAACATTCCACTGGAGATACAATACAATACATAAAATAAGAAAAGAAAAAATTCTCCAAGGACCATATGCATGAGAATCCTGAGCTATGAATTAGTCATGTTCTCTTAATTTATAGGTATAATCATGACACCACAATCCAAGGATATTGATCCTATAACCAATGAGGTTTTTTAGGGTACCCCAGTGCAATGGCGGCCCAAAAAAGGTGTGAGATATACTCAGTAGGACACCAATAACCGTGTCTAAATCTATCTAGTACATGAATATAAATTAAATTTTTGTGTAGGTATGATAGGTAAATTAGTAATTAAACAAAAGTAAAAAAGTTAGCTTAGGTTCTTAAGGTATATCTGAATGACCATACCTACTTCGACCTAAGCCAAAATATCTCAAACAATGGTCAAACTATATAGATATAATATTTATATATAATTAATGGGTATATCCACACCAGAACATAGTTGTGCCTATCATAGGGGTCTAATAAAAAAATGGAACGAACCCAAGCATGTTCTTTGGCTTGGTATATGCATCCTTAAATATGGTAGTCTATCATATCTTAGATATTCAAACAAGATATATTAAAGTTCTTAGTAAAAAAATAAACCTTGGCCCATATAATGAAATCCATAAAGAGGAATTGTAAAACCCCGAGATTTTATGAGAAATATTCTTTTTAATTTCTTTGATGTCTTCTATTGTACACTACACCAAGATTAGCTTGTACTATATGCAACACCGTATTAGCTTGCAGTATACGCAACACTATTCTTGGTTCGTGTTACACACAATTTCAAGTTCATTTTGTGGAAATTATTCTATGCAACATTAAGTATAGATTTTGTTTAATGTATAAATAAAATAAGTTTTTATTATGTTATACGCAACACCAATGGGAGCTTACACTATACACATCCCTGAATTGGCTTGAATTACATGCAATTGCGACCTTCCTCGATAGCGTGTGTATTAAGCAATACCGGGTTTCACTAAACAATGATATGTTATTAAAATATTATATAAACTACCCATTATGAATAGTAATACCCACTTTTTAAAATTTTATAAATTTTATCTTTCAAAATTGACTTCATTTTTGGATTCTGAATATCGAAATTAGCTTAGGGTGAATTTTTGGTGTTTTTCTGAAAACTTTCAATTTTTGATGAATAGTGAAAAACACTGAGTTATAGTTTAAAACCGAATTTTTATTTAAATAATTATTTATTTTATTTAAATTTATTTTAGGTCAAAATAGATACATAATACCTATATAAGTTAAATGTAATTCATTAGAGTCATTTTATAATAATTTTAAAAATATTAAAAGTTTATTGAACTTTTTGCCGTCTTTTACCCACCTCCTAGGAGAATTTGCAAATTTACATAAAACTTAATTTTACCGCTTTTGTGGGTGGAATTTTAAAAATCCGAGAGACACAGTTGATATCAGTAAGTAAAATTTGGTTCAATAAGATAAAAATAATTTTTGGTGAATAGTAACTTTTTTACTTTTATTTACCATGGTTAAAAGTAAATAGGGTAATTAAGGGTAAAAATGATATTATTATTACCCTAACACATGTCCTAATTCTATTTGATAATTGTAATTAGACCAAAAAAAAACCTTAGGAATAAAATATTACCCTTTAGGTCCACATGGATTAGATTAGGACATTTATTATTATTTTATTTAAAGAAGAGTTAAAATAGTTAAAATCAATGTTTAATAACTAAAACATTTTTAATATAGGTTTATACATAAGATAAATTAAACTATAAATATTTATTAGAAATATAAAATTATTTCACACATAATGGTATTTTATTTATATTTTTTAGACATTAAATAATTTAATTTATTTATGACAAAATGATGATGCAGTAATTACCTTATTAAGGAACTTTTAACATAATTGATAATATAAATACCCAAATAAATATAATTTGAGACTTTTTATGAATTAAAATAATTTTATAGGTTAATATAACATATTATGGTTGGTTAGATAAATTTTTTTCCAAGTAATAATTCTGTTATGAATTTAGAAAAAACAAAATATCAAATAGTGTCAAAATTGACATAAAAGAGTTTTTGAAACAAATATTATATTATTAATTGATATAATGGTCCTAGAAATCTAAGGTTAAGACAAAATACTTATATAATAATATATATGATATTAATGAACCAATTGGGGTTCAATTGGTAGTTTATAGTAATCTTATTAACCATATAGTGTAAGAATACAAGAAGACAAGGTAAAAATTATATTATTTAACTTAGAGTTAAATCTAAATTATAAGGTTAAAATGGTAACCTAAACTTGTCTAAAACCTATTGGTTGAGATGATTTTAACCCATACAAACCATATCCTTGAAATAAGTCACTTTTGAGCCATTATAAACCGAATATGAATTTATTATAAAATAATATTTTAAGTTTTTCCTAAGGTTCCCCTCACCCCTCTTATAAAAGGGCACTCCCCCTTATCTCTAATTCACACCTCCAAATACATTTGGATCAGACAAAACCTACCCAAATACCCTCTCAACTATCTTCCCTTCATCCTAGAGGCCTTTCTTTAGTTAGATAGCCAACCTAAGGAGCCCTTTTAATCAAATCAAAAGGAATAACCTGAGGAAGAGGTAAATATCTCATCACCTATTTCAAGTTCCTTTCTTCTTCCACTTCCTCCTTCTTTTTTGTTTCCATTATAAAATAATAAATCCAGTATATTATATATACTGTGATGTTATTATAAAAATTGTACAACCATATTAGTTATTTTATCCATCCTATGAATGAAAAAGTCACCACACGTGCGTACGTACGACTTACCATCTCCACGTCATGGTGTAGTTTGTTATTCAAACATTTCATCATTTGGATGGGTATAATAATGAGTATAAATGATATAAATAATAAATATAACATTATTATTATTCTTTATATATGATATATCATCCAATTATATAATATTTTAATATCAAAAGAATGATATTTTCGCTCGTGCGTACGTACAGACTACTATCTCCACGAATGCAATGAGATTCATTCTCCATGTTAACCAATCAAGAGTGATTATAAAGTATATATAATAAATAATCATGAAAGATATGACATAATAATGATACTAGATTTATGTACATATACATTTCATTTACTTAATTCCATTCAATTCAATAGGGAAACGAAAACAACGTTCATGCGTACGTACGACCTACCGTCTCCATGAACGGTGTATTTCATTTCCATTTATCAATCTATCATATATATTTATATACTGAATATATATTATATCTAAATCATGTTTTACATTTTTTAATTAAGTAAATCAGGATAAAAGTAATAATATCAAGAACAAAAAGTCCAAACACGTACGATAAATGAAATGATTTTACCCAAAACGCTGCTTTAACATGGAATTGATAAAAGAACAGGTAATATAAAGTCATAAGTGAGTCATATATGATATCATAAACATTATTATGGTTCTGTTAAAAGTTTATAATATGTTTAAACCCACTATACAGGAGTTCCAGACACGTATGGAAGAAATTGGACCTAAGGTAAGGGATAATTTTTCAAATCTTATTTTTATCCAAGATTACTTATACACAAGTATTTACTGGGGTTATGTTTATCATCCATGTCCATGTTTTTTAAAAATGTTTTCATAAAATGTTTACTATTCTTTCATGTATGTTTAAAGTCATTTTTACCCTTTTTTGACTTTTTACCAAATTGTATGTAAGGATTCTTTCCTTTGGTTACCATATAAGGTACTTTTTGACTTTTCTGGAAAAAGTACGAGAGGAATGTTTTTTAACTTATACAGCATGAATTGAATTTTACGGTTTCATAATGCCTAATTTTCATGAAGCTTACTCTACAAGTTTTCATGGTTATTTTCAATAAAATCCTTTTATTTTAAAATTGTGTGGCTTTTTTGAAAGGAAAATGATTTTGAAGAAGAAAGGATATTTTCCTCAAGAATTCATTTCAAGTGTTTTATCAAAACCACTTTCCATCTAAGATGACATTTTTTAGCATGTTTATGTTTCAAGTATAATGTATCTATTATTTACATGGTTTGATTTTTATTATGATGAAATTATATCCATTTATTTTATATGGATTATATCATTATGATATTATTTTCATGAAACCCATTTTATTCTTTGGGTTATGATGAATGATTTATGTTTATTTTGTGGCACAAGTAAGAATGATTTTATTATAAGATGGGTGGGACCTATATCTCCCTCCAATGCATTGGTTAAAGATTTACATCTCATGAGATAGACATGGATGGAACGACAAGTGAATCCGGTTCAGTAATATAGGGCTAGAATGGTAAGTAAACTCGGTTCAGTAATGGACTTTGTCCACTATGATGGTCTTGGCAGCAATGCCTTGACTACCATGGAAATCATAACATGTGCTTAATGGTTGCCACAATTACATGTTTTACTCCCATGCTATTTTATCATGATTAATGTTCCTTTATGATCTATGACTTATGTACTACCAAGATTTATGTCATTGCTCAAGATTTTGATGTTTTAGGTTCATGTTTTTACGTTCAAATGTTTATGGATTGTTTTAAGTTCTCCATGTTTACCCTTACTGAGCATTTGAGCTCACCCTTTTTTATGTTTTATTTTCCCCAGGATATAAAGAAAGGTTTTAGGTAATAAAAAAAGGGGAAGATCTTTATGGGAGATGTTGAAGATCTTTCACCATGATTAGAAGATTATGTTCCGAGTTTCCAAAGACACTAAACTAATACGGTCTTTGGGCATCTGTTTTTGTAATGTATTAAGTATTCCACAAAAGTAATGTAATGTCTATGTACGCCAAGATTGGGACTATACAAGAATCAAAATTACCTCACCAAGAGCACCATAATTACCCATCACCATAAGAGTATGTCCAAGGTGATCCGTAAAGAGGAATCCCAAGTATCACTCTCAATATAGTATAAAAGCATAAAAACCTGAGTCCATCCATGGGACACCACATAGGGCACTGAGTATCTCTCATGGAATGGTATAGACACATTTCATACCAATATAATCCGAGGTAAACCACTAGGGGTCTAGGTATCGATCATGGGTATCATAATATTAAAAAGCATATGAGCCTGTCCAAGGAATTCCTACATGAGAGTATGAGTATCGATCAAGGTGCATAAGGAATAGCCCACTAAGTCTATCCCTATTATAACACATAGGGGACCAAGTATAACTCATGGGTAAGGTAATAAGTCCACCCAGTGAGCCCATCCAAGGTATTGTATAAATAAATCAAGTACCACTCCTGACACAATATAAATCAAGTAACCTATGAGCTTGTCCTCAGAATTTCATAGAGGAACCTAAGTATCACTCAAGGTATACACAATGAATCTAATAATTTAAGTTAAATTAAAAAAGATTCCATATTCGTAAACATTCCATCACAACTCAAGTATAAAAAGAGCATCATTCCCATTATTCATTTAAATTATAAAATAATAAAGAAGGCCATATTAGTAAACATTCCATTACATTATTCATAAATGAGTAATAAAGTGTCCATGTATAATAGAATTCCATATCAAAATTTTAGTATACTTAAATATGGGTCTCATAAAATATAGAGCTTTGATTTCTCCCAGTTTGAGAGAAATTGAAGAAACATATAAACACCCTAAAAATAGGGTAAATTAGATCGCATGGAGATATCACTAGAGATTGGAAGATAAAATAAGAATGGAGTAATAAGGAGTCATAGACTGAGTGATTAAATTCCAATGTGATTAACAACACTCAAAATGGAGGCTATACATAGGATATATCATCATTCCTATAAGAGAATATGAGGAGCTCCATAAGAGTGACATTGTGTGTGGGTAAGAGGAGAAGAAAATGGAGGATACGAAATAAAAGGAAACAAGGGAAAAATGGTGAATTCGCCCCTATAAATGAGGTTCAATGTTTTTCTACATGGTTGAAAAAATCATGTAATAACCAAGCATGGGACACTGTCTATGAAGGGAGATCACACGATTCATGCAAACAGTTTAATAAGTGTGAAAACACCATGCATTTATCCTGTTTTAAGAGACCTGCAATAGTCATACGACTATGTGGCCTGGTACGCACAGTTAGAGGAAACCATGAAACACCATCATCCTCACTATACCAATTTTTACAGTTTTCTCTAGGGGCCACATGGTTTTATCAAACTTTTCCCCTTTAGAAAACTCATCTGCACATTTTCTTTAAGAGGCTCATATGGTTTTAGGAAAACCGTGCACCTCTACCAGCTTCTCCTGAAACTGATTTTTCAAGACATGAAAATAACAAAACTCAACAGAACACCTAAGGTACCTCTTGTTCCTTTAACTAAGTCTAAAAAAAACCCATTAATTTGATACAAATTTTAGATTTACATTCCAAAGGTTGGTTTAAAGAATAGACCATCCAACAAATGGTAAAATTTAAATTCCCTTGGAAATTTCATCCAGTTCAAAACACAAGATGTTATAATCTCCCCACCTTAAAACTTTCCATCCCAAAGAAGCCTTGGGGAACTATAAAAACATCATATAACCTACTTGTTTTGTGAATCTTCATTTAAATATACATGTTGCATTTCAAAACACCTATATAACACCAAACATCCCTTTAAGTGTAGGGTACATGAGCCGTTAAAACTCAAACCAATGCTTATGTACCAAATTCAAACATCTAGAAGAAACTTACTTAGGCATGTTAAAAAAAATATGATCATGTATTCATATATTTAATCATCTATCCTATGGTGGTCCCCACCATAGGTTTTATAATTTAAAGGAAAATCTTGAGTCAAGGTATCTCCAATGTCAAAGTTGTCCAACGAACAAGCCTTTATTGTTATAAAGATGATTCCAAAATGATTCTAAAATCAATAAAATGGTTGAATCCTAATAAAACTTAACTATCCTAGTCAAGAATAATTTTCATGAAAAACCTTGGATGACTCAAACTACAGTTGCCTCATCCTGATGATGTGCCACAAATCGGTTCAGCACTGACCACATTTAACAAAACAAGATGAAGTATGTTGAGACACTTCTGACCTTTAATTCACAAAATGGTCAAATTAGATTGTTTATGTATCACAAACCAAAACATCACAAATTATCATAAGTCACCTCATGATTACCTTGATAATGTTCACTAATGCCTATAAACAACTTTTGGTGACATCTTCTAGCCGAAAGTCTCATTTATTTTGTTGTGTTACAACATGAACATAGGTGTATAACTTATACAACACACTTGGATAATCACCCTTAAAACATCCCATACAAGACTGACTGAAGTCTAGGGTAACCTCATAATCATAAAATGGAGTCCAAGGAGATTATCTAAAATATTACATACTACTAAGATTACAAGTGAGAAGTTGTTACATAGCTGAATATCCACATATCAATAACACTGACTAAGCCCAATGATATTCCAGCTAAAGATCTTTCTGGTGTCCATGATTCCATCCAAGGAATTCCAACTTGGGAACCTAGGTATAAATTAGGACTAACCATACCTCTATAACTAACCATGTTTCTAGAGCGCAAGTGTCACTGAGTCTATTTATCAAAAAATAAGGGTATTTTAGTTTATATTGGCATATAAATGATGCTCTCTCATTTTATCCAAGATGATATCAAGACAGGGGACATGATCATCACTAAGAGAAGATCACACCAAGAGGATATAAATAATTACCAAAAATACAAGAGAAACTTATTCCATATCCAAAAAGAAGTGATCGGTATGGTTTCCAACCAACCATACCCAACTACTATAAAAAAGAGTAGTTGAACCACTATTAGTTGACCTCTTTTAAAAGAGATTGGTTATACCTGCCAACACATTATCATTACCCAACCAAAATTCCTTTACCACTCAATGGATATTGTGATCAGTCAAGCCTAAATAGTGAATTCCACCTTGACTATTGATATTTTAAAAGGTTATATAAACAACCAACCATATCATCGTCAAGATAACTCACAATCACTGACATATTTGAAAAACTTCCAGCCTTATAGGAATTCAAAATTAGTACTCACCATCATCAAATGGTAGTCCTCTTTTTAATTACTTTTAATTTGAATGATACACTTTCCCCACACTCGACATGATTCTACTCACCTTAGGAGTGTCTTAGTCTTCATTTACTTAGAATGAGAACTCACCCCATGACACACGATCCATCAACCATTAATCATGGGTCTTGGACATGGACAGTATACTGTTTTCAAGCGCAAGATTGAAAAAATGGGAAAATCCACCACTTGAAAGTGAGTTAGATCAGATTTACCTTCATAGATACACATGAAACTCCTCCTAAGTTACATCCAAACCTATAGAAACATTAGGAATAAGATCTAAAAAAGGGCTAGTGTGTTAAAACACTCGATCCTCTTTGAAACGTTATCCCGAGTATTGAGACTAGTGATATTTCCTTTAATTGCCAGGTCAATCTACCTCAGATATGACCTTTGATTCAAGAGTAACAAATCAAGAGTAAAAGAATTATCATCAAACTCATACGGTTCATTGTACTACTTACCAAATCGATGGTTACCACATGAATTGATGCATACTACCACTATTATTTCATTTTCACTATGGAACATTATTGATACTATCAATAGTCTTATCACCCTTTGTATCCCATAATTTTATGGACTTTAAAAATAAATATCCTAGAGTCATACTATCCCATACTATTATAAAATAATATGATGACATCCCAAGTCATGAAATACTATAGAATAAGAAAGGTCACATGAACTACTAAGCATTCGACCATACCCTAGGCATGTCGAACCCACTAAAATAGAGCATTACTTGATGATCATTCCCATAAAAGGGTTAAAAAACCACACAACCACTCATTAAACTTAGGTTTAATTTTATAATCTAATAGTCCTACATGGGACTATCACACCCTAGACCCATACTACCCCGGAGCCGGTGTATTTAATAAAAAATGGTGTTTAATATTTTTTTTTATAAATGAAATACCGAAAAATTACACATCATGTATCATAAGAGGATATTTTCAGTTTAGAGTCTAGAAAACCAGATACAAATATTACTAATACTTATTTACTAAATAGAAAATACTCCATAAAACAACCACCAATCAGTGTAGATCAAAACTACTAAACCTATAAAAATAATGAATAAAAATGTAGGGTGAGCATAAGAATTCCCAGTAAGGGGGTTTTAAAAAAAAATAGCATTTAAAAAAAAAACATTTTAAAAACTTACCTTTTTTAAAATAATCATAAATAATTTTCTTAAAATAAAACTAGAAAACATGTAGCACAACATTATCAGTTTTCCAAGATTACTGGTAAACAATTTAGGGAAAATTAAAAGGGATACATATGTAAAAAATTCCAATAATATGCATACTTATACAAAATATATAATGTGAAACGTATAAATCAAGAGTTATTTAAACTATAATAAGTGTGACATATGAGAGTAAAAGTATAAAATTTACAAATAAAAGTAGTACATGATCAGAGTTATGCATAAAATGATAGCATTAATTCATTTCCTTACTAACTGTAAATCATAAATTGGAAGATAAATTTCTGAGTGATGAATAAAAATTATGCCATGTGAATTTACTTCTTATGATACACATAAGTAAGACTCTTAACAAAGTATATTCTACTAGTCAAATATTCACTTGGTTAATTAAATAATATAAACATAATGAGGGAAGTGCAAATACCAGACATTCTAACACATATTGTCAAGTCCTCATACAAGATGTCTAAAAATGATTAAGGCCTTGACTAAAACCATATATCACATTGGGAAAATCCTCATCCAATTTCAAGTCTATTTGTCTTATGAGACCTATTGATGCACCGAGGAGCTATAGCAGGCCCCAACCATCACATACTAAGTCCAATGCATTCCTAATATGTCAAAATGTCTTTAAATCAAAGTGTCCCATACGATTTTGATTTATTAAATTCTGTCTTTTATTCAAAGTGTCTCATACCACTTTGAATAATCAAATTCTGTCTCTTATTCTAAGTGTATCATACCACCTTGAATAATTAAATTCTTATTTCATAAATTATTATAAGTGATAAATAAATAATATATCTTTTGATTTATCACATAAAATAACCACTTTTAAAACCCTTATTCCATGGTAGTAAACATTCAATGCATACATGTTTTTGACTTCAAGATAGATATTATTCATGCTTATATTATGCACTAATAAATGGGAATGAAAAATGGACTAAATCATGAACTTAAATAAACAAAAGAATAAATAGTGAGAAATTAATCTTGGATTGAAAACATAATCAGTTTAAATGTAAACAAAATATTTCATGTGAGGTAATGAATGCATAATTTTCTAAACACCCATTACTTGCATGTATAACATAACACAAGGGTACTTCCAACTATTTAACCCAATGTTATAAATTTAAAAGCATGAAAATCAACCACACAACTTACTAACATAACCATTACCATTTAAAATTATGAAAATAAGTCTGTAATATGTATACACATAAAGTGATTATAAAGGGTTTGTATTACTAGAACAAATTCAAAATTGACCCTTGAAAACCTTTCACACTTCAATACACTTTTTATATCTTTTTATATCCCTTTAAGAACCCACATTAATATCAGGATCAAAGCATATACATAGTATGTACACAAGGATTATTCATAAAAACTTAAGAATCCAATACATAATTTATGTATAATAAAAACAAAAGTTAATCCAAAGTTCAATATTTGAAAAAAATAATGTAAAAACGAGGGTTTGTTTTATAAATAAATACCTGTATATATATGTAAGAATACATATATATATTTATAATTTCATCAATATACAACACCATGAAACCTAGAATGGTTCACATTCATTATGAATGTCATTAAAGTAGAAGTTCTTATTAATTAAATAAAATAAACCGGTATGGTTTTATTAAGAACATATATATTCATATGTGTATATATGTAGTGAAACTAATTTTAGGTAAAAACATTAAAACCTTGCTTGATTTTCATGACAAGAACATCCTTTAAAACCAAAAATTTTTATTTATAAGTCAATCCAAGAAAATCAGTAGGTTTTACGAACTAATATATATATATATATATATACAAACCATAAAAATCAAAGAAAGACAAAACCTAGGACCCTCAACTGGTTCGAAGAAGAAGAATTCGAGAGGAGGTTAATGAAGGCGTTGGAAGGAGAAAACCCATAGGGTTCTCAGTGCAAGATGTTCATATATATAAACTGTATATAGCATATATTTTAAGGGAAACTTTCAAGAGATCTGAGTCTATTCAGTTTAAAAAAAAGACCAAGTGTGTTGGTCCTATGGAAAATGAGAAAGATAAGGGGACACCGGGTGTTACGGGAGTGGAAGAAAATGAAGAAAGTGGGTGTAGTGAAAGATACTGGTGTCACACAATGAGGAAGGAAGAAGACGACGTGGGGGAGATGAGAATAAGAAATAGACATCCAGGATTAGCTTCAATTTGATCTTGTAACACCCCAAGCTTCCACGGTACGTTTCCCTTTGAATAATGCAATGACGTGCATTGTACGCAACTTCAAGATTCTAACACACCACAACCAATCAAACTAGCTGTTATGAATAGTAATACCTACTTTTTGAAATTTTATAAATTATATCTCTCAAAATGGACCTCATTTTTGGATTCGGAATATCGAATTTATCCTAGGGTGAAAATTTGGAACTTTTCGGATAACACTTATATTTTGATGAATAGTGAAAATTACTAAATTTTAATTAAAAACGACTTTTTAAATCAAAATAATTTATAGTGATAAATTATATTATTGAGTGGTTTTAAAGTATAATTATAATATATTTTTACCATTTTATCCAATGGTTTTCATTATAATTAATTTCACTTTGAAATTGGACCTAAACAATTGTCAATCTTTTGATATATATTGTTTCTTAAAAACACGCTATTTGCTGTGACAGCGGGAATTAATTATAAAATTAATTAATGAAACTTATATGTATATAATTTTGTAAAATAGACATCATTTTTGAATTTGGAATATCAATTATAGCTTAGGGTGAAATTTTTACATTGTTCTGAAAAACTTCAATTTTTAATGAATAGTGAAACTACTAAGTGGTAGTTAAAAAAACTGAATTTTTCATAAAACTTAATTTTACCGCTTCTGTGAATGGAATTTCGAAAATCCGAGAGACACGGTTAATATCAAGAAGTAAATGTGGCTCAATGAGATGAAAATAATTTTTGGTGAATAGTAACTTTTTTCTTTTATTTACCACGGTTAAAAGTAAATAGGGTAATTAAGGGTAAAAATGATATTAATATTACCCTAACACATGTACTAATTCTATTGGACAAGTTTATCTTGACCAAAAAAAACCTTAGGAATAAAATAGTATCATTTAGGTCCACTTGGATTAGATTAGTACATTTATTATTATTTAATTCAAAGAAGAGTTAAAAGAGTTAAAATCAAAGTTTATTTACTAAAACATTTTTAATATAAGGTTATCCATAAGATAAATTAGATTGTAAATATTTATTAGAAATATAATAAGATTTCATACATAATTATATTTTATTTATAATTTTTAGACATTAAATAATTTAATTTATTTATGACACAATGATTATGCAGTAATTACCATAATAGTGAAAAATTGGAATAATTGATATTATAAATACCCAAATAAATATAATTTGAGACTTTTTATGAATTAAACTAATTTTATAGGATAACATGACATATTAGGATTTATTTAATTTACTTTTTTCTAAGTAATCATTCTGTTATGAGTTTCAAAAAAATCAACTATTGAATAGTGTCAAAATTGACATAAAAGAGTTTTTAAAACAAATATTATATTATTAATTGATATTAAATTCATAAAAATCTAAGGCTCGGCCAAGAGACTTATATAATGATAGGTTTATCATTAATGGACCACTTGGGGGTCTCTTGGATGTATATAGTAAGTTTATTAACTATATAATATAAAAATACAAAGTGACATGGTAAATGTCAAACTAATTAACTAAGAGTTAAAACTAAAAGATAATGTTAATATAGTAACCCAAACCTGCCTAAATTATATTGGTTGAATGTTTTTCGACCTATCCCCACCTTAAACTTTGAATAATCAACTTTTGAGCCATTAGAAACCGAATATGAATTTATTATAAATTAATATTTTTAGCTTTTCCAAAGGTGCCCCTCACCCCTCTTATAAAAGGGCACCCCTCCTTCTCATTTTTTCACACCTTCAAAGCATTTTTATTGGGCCAACTCCTGACCAAACACTCTCTAAACTTCCCTCAATACAACTTAGAGGCCTTATTTTGATCAGAAAGCCAACCTAAGGAGCCCTTTTGATCAAATCAAAAGGAAGAACACGAAGAAGAGGTAATGTTTTCACCACCCCTTTTCAAGTTCCTTTCTTCTTCCACTTATTCTTTCTTTGTTATTACCATTCTAAAATAATAACTCCAGTATATTATATATACTGTGATGTTATTATAAATATGGTACAACCATATTCAGTATTCTATCCACCCATTGAATTACATGTCACCATACGTGCGTACGTACGGCTTACCGTCTCCACGTCGTGGTGTAATTGTTATTCTATATAGTATTATTTGGGTGGGTATAATAATGATGTGTAACTCATTTAAATAATAAATATAACATGATAATTATTCTGTATATATGATATACCATCCAATTATATATTATTTTAATATCAGAAGAATTATATTGTCGCTCGTGCGTACGTACGGACTACCGTCTCCACGAATGCGATGAGATTCATTCTCCATCATATCCATTCAAGTATAATTATCATTTGATGATTTAAAAATAATGTTTAAGAACTTTATATCATTATATATATGAATAAGATACAACCTATCCATGAAAAACATGTCTTACGTAACAAAACATATAAAAGAAAACGAGTAAGTTAACACCCGAAACAACGATAATTCTAAGATATTATTAACAAAGCAATGTTAAAAGATCATATATGATATCATATTAATGTATATGATTCATGAATAATTTAATTAAAACTATTTCAACATTATATAATAGGTTAACCTACCCCGAACCAAGGAAAAGTTCAAGGTAAGGGGTTTCTTAACTCACTCTTAATTTCGTGAGAAATATATTGTTCACCACTTAATTATTGCATGTGGTGTATGTGTACTGCCCATGATTGTATTCGTTGTGTAATATACTTTAATTTATGGGTATTTACATTATCATGGTATGATCCTTCTTTCATGGGTGTATGTTTTGTAAGTTACCTAATCGATAAGGGAATTTGAAATTTCAATTTCCACTCATTCGACTTTAAGCATACTTCATTGATTATTTTACTCCAAGATTATGTGTGGAATCACTATTCATTTGATTATGTCATAATTTCCACTCCCCTTTCTGTGGATATACTTTTTATACACATAATCACTCCATTGATAAATTCTCAAGTCATCGGTATGAACTTGATAAGAGTAATTTTTACTCAATCTCGATTTGTTGAGATAAACATCCAATTCATTGGTGTTGTTTTTACTAGAATATGTGTGAATGTCCTTTGATTGTTTTACACTAAATATCCAATCATATTTAGTGTATTTATATTTTTCACACATAATTATGTCGTTGATTTATCCTTAACCTAAGGATACGACCTTTATGAGAGATTTCATCTCAATTTACATTCCATTGAGACTTCTTTGTTGTTATACACCAAATAACTTTTATGTGGTGTATATAATGTACTTTGACATAGTATATCATGAATCCCTTAATTCTCATGATATTACAAATTTTTGATTACCTCAATTATTTGTATTCAAGTGTCTCTCTTTTGGTTAGAAACTCTAACTAAAATACCATTTTTAAATGTTTTAAAGACTTATTATTCTAAATCATGCTCATTAATGTCCATGTTTTAAAAATGGTTTTAAGGATTTATTTATATGGACATTAAAGTTTTAAAATTAAAACTCCTTTTAAAAGTTTCAAAGTGGTATGGGACACTATGATTCAAAAATATATTTTTAAATAGCTTCTTGACAAATAGTGTGACTTTAAATGATTTCAAGAAAAAGGGGGATATTTCTCTCAAATAGTTTTGATGATTATTTTCATTTATGTCAATATCCTTCTCAATTGAGGTTAATCTGATATAATAAAATCTTCCATATTGTATCAAATGATTTATGTTTGACTGTGGATGTGATATTTGTATACCATTCATGGTTTGTGGTTAAAGTATTGACATTTCGCATGCTAGTTTTAATAAGAATGTTTATGTTATGTTTAAAACTATTCATATGAGGAATGAATTGGACTTAGTAAGTGATGGGTGGAGACCGCTATAGCTCCTCAATGCATCGGTAGGTCTCATGAGACAAACTAGTGTCTTGGCACAAGGCCTTGGCAAAATCTTATTTATAGTCTTGGCACGAGGCCTTGGCTATGTGGTTATGATAGTCTGGCATTATGTATTCCATCATTATGAAAGTGGTTATTGATATTTCATGTGATCATTCGACTAGTAGAATATCCATTTGAGTAAGTAAATGTCTTTATTTTATTTAATCTTTGCCATTTTATGATGAAGTTCAAGTTTAAAAGGATTTTGTTTTAGTTATAAATTGCCTTAAGTGTTTATGCTTATCTATGAAAGCTTCTGCTGTAATGTTATCCTTACTGAGCATCTGAGCTCACCCCTTTCAATGTTTTATTTTTTCCCAAGATTATGAAGAAATAATTTATGAATGACCTAAAGGGATAGTGTGAGGGGATATGAAGAAAATATGTTTTTTTATGATGTAATGTAAAACTTTATGAATATACCTATTGTTTCCAAGGCTACTAAACCAATCGGTCTTTCGAGATATGATCTTTCTTGTGATCATACCAATGTTATGTAATAATGCACCGACTCTGGGTAACTGGGGTCAGGGCGTTACAGTTGGTTTCAGAGGAAGTTTAGTACAAACCTTGGAAGCTAGATTTATATAAACTCTGATTAGAGAACGTAGACCTAAGATGAACTTTGAGGATTAGTATAGAAGAACTTCCTAGAATTTTGGTATTGTAGAGATTTTGTGAGTTTTCCGAGCAATACATCCCTGTCTGGATACGAGAAGGTAGAGGCAGCTCTGGCACAGATGTACCTAGGGGTAAAACCCAAAAACACCGCTTTGAACTAGACTCGAACGAGAACTAGTGCACGACAATGGGCCTTGCTGCACTCTTGGTTACGACACTCCCGGGGGATATGCTTAGGATAATTTACATTTTCCTTACAAAACGATTTAAAGTATTATATATATAAGATGAGAGTAAATGACCTTGGTTAATCCTAATGTGTTTCAAATTGAGAATATGGTGACATGTTAATCTCTAAATGATTGTATGATTACTATTACTCACACAATGCTTTATGGTTTTAGTCAATGGCTGGATTCTAAGGAATTCATAGTGACTTTGAGAATGATGTACAAGGTGGTAACGATGGTGGAAATGAGCAACAAAATGGAATGTTGATAAGCGTAAAAGATATCGTCTTTATGCCAAATCAATTTTCCAAAAATATGATCAACAATATATATATTAACCAATTACCGGAATCAACAAAGAAGAGAAAGGTGATGAATGATAAGAGCTCCAGTAGTGGAGACCATGGAGAAAGAAATCCTCAATTTCCGTCATGCAGGAAATGTGGAATAAGACACCCATAAAAGTGTCTCAATGGGACAACGAAATGATTTACGTGCTCTAAGGAAGGACATAAAGTGAATAATTTCCGAATAAAAATGAAGAGTACTACGGAAGAAGATAAAAATGGTCCCAAGAATCCATTTACAATCATTTGCCGTAAATGTAGGGGACCTGGCCATTACCCGAGTGAATGTCCTATTCTATAGGATATTTTCTTGATCAGAGAAGAATCTATGTGGAAATAAATGGTTGGATAAATGTTTAAAAATTATTAGTAATCCTTGTTGAAGGGTTTACTTTGGAATAATTTTCTCTTGTATTTGTAACCCTAACGTTTTCCATGTGAGAATGATATTTATGGAAGAATTATCTTTTCTCTTGTGGATATAGTTATAAATAACCATTTGGTTTTATATGATCATTGGGTTTGAGGAAATTACCTATTATTATAATTTGGGATGAAAATTCAAGGTATGAGATAACATTTGTGATTAAATTATGGTTATTTTGAGGAATTTATCTCATTTTGGTAATGTTATAAAATATATTTTTTGAAAAAGGACAACACGAAGACTGTGTGACAACCCGTCGCGTCAGACAAAGATGTGGGAATCGAACCCACAACCAAAGTGCGATTGAGATTTATCGCCTACCACTGGACTACATGAAGTACCTGGTTAGTGTGACTATTATTTTTAGTTAAATGATTTTATAGATCAAATATAATTTTTTTGGGATCTTATGTCTTATCAAATGAATACCATTAGTATAGGAAAATGATTTGGTGATTAAGTGATAAATGTTATTTTGGAAGTTGTTCGCTTTGGTGTGAACACTATATGCCCAAGGAAAATAGAATAGTTGTTGAGCAATGTATTGTTTTTAAACAAATCAAAATAATGTTTTTTAAAGGGGGAGATTATTTTAAATAATACTCTGTCTCTTTATGATGATTTTGATGCTCACAAATACCCTTAATTATTTACTAATTATTTCGTTGAGTATTTTGCAGGAATTTATTTTATATAACGAGATTTTATACTTCATTTATTCCGAGATCAATTTTAGCGTATTCTGGAATCACTGTAGCGCGAGATCAATTTTAGCGTGTTCTGGAATCACTGTAGCGCGAGATCAATTTTTAGCGCGTACTGGAATCACTGTTCATACCCTACGTTGATGAACGTAACGTATGGATGAAAATTTTACTTTTTATGTTATTTTGAAACGTATGGTTAATGAACCTTACGTTGTTGAAAAGTATTGAAGAAGAACATTACGTTTGGAAGGAACCTTACGTTTTCGTTGTTGAAAAGTATGGAAGAGAAACCGTACGTTAGTTTTCAGTGTTGAGTTTGTTTCTCAAAAGTATGGATCATCAACCTTACTTTTATAATCAACCGTACGTTCTTTGGAGAGTTGAAGCAAGACAAAGTATGGATGATCAACCCTACGTTTGAATGCTGAAGAGAAAGTATGTATGTTCAACCTTACGTTCTGAACCTTACGTTCTGAACCTTACGTTTGTGAACCCTACGTTTGGAGCCACGTCATCAACCCTACGTTTGGCGTCGGGATATTTTTGACAGACGATATTTCCTTTTGAATTAGTCAATCAAGCGGATTATTAGGCGGATTTCGAGCTGATTCTTAAATACGACTTTGACTGAATCAGAGACGGTTTACAACGGATTAATGATTGATTTAAACGGAGCTTTTTATGCCGATTCTTCAGGGGAGTTACAACGGCTCTGTTATTTCATTTAATATCGCGAATCTAAAGGAGATTTTCATGGATCTATTTATGCGGAAGATTTTCTCAGATTTGAATATATGTTCTATCTTGGAAACTTCGGAGATATATATATACACGGGAAAGTGTGTGAAATAAAGAATTTATTAATCTTTTGACGAGCAAGAAAACAGAGACTGTGTGAAAGCGTTCTTTTCTGGTGATCGAGAAGAAGTGTAAAATCCTTTTTACCAAAGGAAGATTTTGATAGCAGATTCACGTGTTCTACATCGACTACCTGTTGTGAATCTACTGCTGCTGAAGTTGTGAAGTTTCTGGTAATATCTATTGCAACTGGATCGACTCAGAACTGTTTTGATTACGGATCTTTATTTTCTGAAGACGACGATCTATCTACTGTCAATTGCATTCTGTTGCAATTGTGAAGAACAACTGGAGAAGTGTTTCTTTATCGAAACCTTTTTTATTTTTGAGTGATCAGCTTCTCGTTCTAAGCTGTGTGGGTTCGTGTTTGAACCAGGAAGGCTGTGTGGGCCTGAGTCTTGTAAAGGTGTCAACTGCCTGTACTCAGTTGTGGACAGGTCTGTGGAAACGAGGACCAGATAGTGAAAATCGCCAAGCTCGTGGATTTGAGCGTTGGTGGAGTGGACTAGGGGCCTTCTGTTCCCCAAACCACTATACATCCGTGTGTTCATGCTTTTACTTTTTCCGCTGCATATTTAATCGTGCAAAAGCATAGTGAACAGAATTTGTCTAAATTGAAGAGATTGTAATAATTTGAAAAAGACACAATTCACCCCCCTCTTGTGTATAATCCGTAGATTCAGATCCAACAATTGGTATCAGAGGAGGAGCTTCTTATTTCTAAAGTCCTATCAAGCTAGAAGTATTTAAAGATTATACATAGTGTATCATGGCTGATATGAGAGAGGGAATGTCAATGGTCAGAGCACCTTACTTTAATGGAGATAATTATGGCTGCTGAAAATCACGTATGATTATTTATCTGAAAAATCTTGGTTACAGAGTCTATTCAAAGATTCTGACTCCCTATGAAATTCCTGAAAATCCCGATACATGGAGTGCTGCTACAGAGGCTGAGTATGACATAAATTCAAAAGCTATGAATGCAATCATCTGTGGTCTAGGACCAGACGAATTTAACAGAGTATCTCAATGCCCGACTGCATATGAAATGTGGCAAACAATAGCTGTTGCTTATGAAGGAACAGATAATGTAAGACAGATGAGATATGCAACTGCTAAGTTAAAATTCGATACTTTCAGAATGATTGAAGGAGAGAGCATCACTCAGATGAATGGAAGATTGACAGAAATTGTCAATAATATAACAGCTCTAGGAGAACCAATCAAGCAGGCTGATCAAGCGTTGAAGGTACTGAGAGTACTTCCTACTCGATGGAATGGAATCTCTGCAGCAATCAGACAATCAACTTCTGTTAAAGATCTAACTATGAGAGAACTGATTGGTACACTGATGATGTACGAAGCTGAAATGCAAGATGAGGTAAATGAGCATAAAGTCTACATAAAAAGGGAAAATACTGCTTTGAAAGTGACTTCTCAACAAAAGGATAGAAAGATGAAGAACAGAGAAGTGAGTGCTAAATCAGAAAGCTCTGATTCTTCAAATTCGGATGAAGAACTGGCTCAGCTAGCCAGAAAATTCAGAAAGTTCTACAGTAAGAAGAAAGACTTCAAGAAATCCTTTAAGAAGGATAGCAAGGAAGTGAGATGTTATGAATGCAAAAAGATGGGACATATCAGACCTGATTGCCCAAAATTGAAAGATGCAAAGAAGAAGAAATTCTTCAAAAGAGATGATTATGAGCAGAAAGACAAGAAAGCTATGAAAGCTACTTGGAGTGTTTCTGAAGACTCAAGTAATTCTTCTGAATCAAGCTCAGAGAAGGAGGAAGCCAATTTAAAAGCAAATATGTGTTTCATGGCTGAAACTGATGAGGTACACTCATACTATTCCTCTGACTCAAATAATGAATCAAACTCTGAAACAAGCTTCTCAAATAAAAAACTTGCAGCTTACTGCAATATGCTTGAAGAAAGGTATGACTCATTATTTAATAAATATAAATCTATAAAGAACTTGTACAAAGCTATTTCAGATGAGAGAAATACTTTGCTAAAACAACATAAGGAATTAATTGGCAATTACAATTCTGCTGAATCAAATAAAATTAATTTTGAATTAAAAATAAAAACTCTACAGGATGAAGTAGAATCTTATAAAACGGCTGCATTAATTTTTACAAAAGGAGAAAACACCTTAAATGAGATACTTGGAAAAACTGTAATTAAAAAGGAAAGGTTTGGAATTGGAAGTAAAGGAGAAAAACCTAAGTTATACAAAAATTATTTTGTTCCTAGCACTAAACAGGTTATTTGTAACTACTGTGGAACAAGAGGTCATATAGCTAAAAACTGTTTTCTAAGACAACCTCAGATATGTGGAATTAAGAAAGCTTATATTTCCAACGATCTATATGATTCAATCAATTTTAAGAAAACAAAGCAAATCTGGATACCCAGATCACTGCTTGCTAACACTCCTGGACCCAACAAAATATGGGTACCAAAGCAATTTGTTTGAATGTCTTTGCAGGTAGCAGGTCACCAAAGAAAGAAAGAAATATGGTATATGGACAGTGGCTGCTCAAGACACATGAGTGGAACTTCAGCTAATTTCTCTTCTCTTACTCGAAAGGAAGGAGGATTTGTCACCTTTGGTGACAATGCCAAAGGAAAGATTATTGGTATTGGAACAGTTGGAGATCCAGAGACAGTCTCAATCAACAAAGTACTTTATGTACAAGGGTTAAAACACAATCTGATAAGTATCTCTCAACTCTGTGATGATGGATACACTGTTGATTTTACTAACAATAGTTGTACTGTTTCTAAAGATAAACTGTTTAAGTTTAGAGCACCCAGAACTGATAATGTTTATACTTTGGATTTGTATTCCTTGTGTAAACAACAAGTAAACTGCTTAACTGCTAATATAAGTGAATCCTGGATCTGGCATAGAAGACTTGGTCATTGCAATATATATGCTTTACATAAATTATCTAAGAAACATTTAGTTTCTGATTTGCCTAGTCTCAAATTTGAAAATGACAGATTCTGTGATGCATGTCAGCTTGGCAAGCAACACAAATCATCATTCAAATCTGTTAATAAAGTTGCTACAACTAAACCTCTAGAACTTATCCATATGTATTTGTTTGGACCTTCAAGAGTAGCAAGTTTAGCTGGTAAATTATATGTTTATGTATTAGTTGATGATTATTCTAGATTTACTTGGATTTTCTTTTTGAAATTTAAAAGTGAAGCTTTTAGTTTATTTGAAGGTTTTTGTAAATCTATTCAAAATGAAAAAGGTTTTAATATAATCTCATTGAGAAGTGATCATGGTGGAGAATTTGAGAACCAGGAATTTAGTTCCTTTTGCTCAAACATGGGTATTAAACACACCTTCTCTGCTCCAAGAACACCTCAACAAAATGGGATTGTAGAAAGAAGAAATAGAACTATTCAAGAAATGGCTAGAACTATGTTAAATGAATATAGCCTACCTATATATTTCTGGGCAAAAGCTGTTAATACAGCTTGTTATATAATGAATAGAATTTTAATAAGATCTATTTTGAAAAAGACACCCTATGAACTATGGAATAACAGAAAACCTAAAGTAAATTACTTTAAAGTTTTTGGATGCAAGGTGTACATCCTGAATACCAAAGATAATCTTGGTAAATTTGATCCAAAATCTGATAAAGGTATTTTCTTAGGATATTCTGCAACCTCCAAAGCTTATAGAGTCTATAATAAAAAGTCAAGGATTGTTGAAGAATCAGTTCATGTGAAATTTGATGAATCTGATCCTTTTGAGAAAAGGATAGAACAAATAGATGAACCTGATTCTAATGAAAACATGAGACCTGAGAATTTAAAGAATGATTTTGAAAATGATATAAAAGAAATTCAGTCCAGTTCAGAAGAACATGATACTGAAGAGCCTTTGAATGTAATGCCTAGACAGTCTAGAACCTCAAAAAATCACCCTTTAGAATCTGTGATAGGTGACTTAGAGACTGGTATTCAAACTAGAAGAAACTTTGGAAACATAGTTGAATTCTCTGCTTTCCTATCCCAACAAGAACCTAAGACCATAGAAGAAGCCTTAGATGATGAGAGCTGGGTAATAGCAATGCAAGATGAATTGAACCAGTTCAAGAGAAATAAGGTTTGGGAATTAGTTGAAAGACCACATGATTATCCAGTAATAGGAACTAAATGGGTCTTTAGGAATAAACAGGATGATCAAGGGATAATAACTAGAAATAAAGCAAGATTAGTAGCTAAAGGATATAATCAAGAAGAAGGAATAGATTATGATGAGACCTTTGCACCTGTAGCCAGGTTAGAAGCCATTAGAATCCTTTTAGCCTATGCATCTTATATGAATTTTAAATTATTTCAGATGGATGTTAAATATGCCTTTTTAAATGGTTATTTAATGGAGGAAGTTTATGTTGAGCAACCTCCTGGTTTTTAAAATTCTCAAAAACCAGATTCTGTTTTCAAACTTACTAAAGCTCTTTATGGCCTTAAACAAGCACCAAGAGCTTGGTATGAAAGACTAAGTTCTTTTCTTTTGAAAAATGATTTTACTGTTGGACTAGCAGATCCAACACTCTTTAAGAAAACTGTGAAAAATAATGTTTTGTTGGTTCAAATTTATGTTGATGATGTAATTTTTGGATCGACCAATAAAATTCTTTGTCATGAATTTTCAGAATTAATGCAAAAAGAATTTGAAATGAGTATGATGGGAGAATTAAATTTCTTTTTGGGTCTTCAAATATTTCAAAAAGATTTTGGAAATGTTTTAAATCAATGCAAATACATTACTGATTTACTTAAGAAATTTGGACTTGAAAACAGCAAGACATTTACAACTCCTATGTGTACTAATATAAAACTTGATTTGGATGAAACTGGAAAATCAGTGGACAACAAGTTATATAGAGGTATGATTGGTAGTTTGTTATATCTTACTGCTAGTAGACCAGATATAAGGTATTCAGTATGTCTTTGTGCTCGATTTCAATCAAATCCCAAAGAATCTCATTTAACTGCTGTTAAACGAATTTTTAGATATTTAAAAGGTACTATTTATCAATCTCTGCTTTATCCAAAAACCTCTGATTTTAATTTAATTTCATATTCAGATGCTGACTTTGGAAGCTGTAGATTAGATAGGAAGAGTTCTTCAGGAACATGTCACTTTTTAGGAAAGTCTTTAGTATCATGGTCTAGTAAGAAACAACACTCAGTTGCCCTGTCAACAGCCGAGGCAGAATATGTGTCTGCAGGTAGTTGCTGTGCACAGGTGTTGTGGATGAAAAACACTCTTATGGACTTTGGATTAAATTTCAATAATACGCCTATTTTATGTGATAATACTAGTGCAATTAATATTTCAAAAAATCCTATTAGTCATTCTAGAACTAAGCACATTGATATAAGACATCACTTTTTAAGAGATCATGTGTTAAAAAAGGATATATTTTTAGAATTCGTAAATACAGAAAATCAATTAGCAGATATTTTTACTAAACCACTTCCCACGGCAAGGTTTGAATTTATTAAGGGGGAGTTAGGTTTATTTAATTTTAAATAGTTTCTTTTTCTTATTCTGTTTTCGAATTCTGTTTAATTTTTTTTTGTTTCCCGCTATAAGTAATTTTATTTTGTTTTAAATAAAAGTAATGATTAGTGATTACACGGGAATCAAGGCTGTCAGAACCGTTTCACCTTCTAAATTGTTTTCACCTTTTTCGGAAACCCTTTCGAAAACCTAAAACCGCACATCTGCTCCAAAACCCTTTTCTGAATCTTCAAACCCTAATCTTACGAACCTTCAGAAATCGTTGTTGAAATGGCAAAGACTAAGCGTCCAGATGAAGCCGAGAGCAGTGCTGCAAAGAAATCTAAAGTAGTTGGTCGGAAAATACTGCAAGGTAAAGTCATCGATTTAGAATGGCTGTTTGAAACTAATTTACTGTTGAAGCAAGCGCTATCGTTTCAAAGCCTTGAGCAAGCTTTTAATAGTGAAAATTCTGAGTTTCTTTATGAGGCAGAAATGAGACATTTCTTTAGAACTGTTCAGTTTAGCCTTGGAGATACGGAGGACAGTTTGTTGGCTCAAATAGAGGATAAGGACTTTTCCATATCATCTGTAGAGATAAGTCAAATTCTTAACTGCCCTCATGAAGGAGTTTTTCATTTCGATTTACGGAATATTGGAGATTCTGTACATAAGTCTGAAGACATTATGTCTTTTCTGTTTGGAACCAAAGTGATAAAGAAGATGTTTATTAAAGATTTGGAGCCTGATCAGAAAATCTTAGTAAAGTTTGTTCAGACTGGTTTAGCACCAAGGATGGCTGAGATGGAGAAAATTCTGTACCCTGACATGTATATAATGTATCTTTTGATGAGTGATATTAAGTTTAATTTTCCTCGATTTATGATAAGATATCTGAGATACTGCTGTCAGAGTGAAGCAAGAATGACCTTTTTCCCATATGGAAGGTTCATTTCTTTGTTTTTATTTAAAAGAGGAATGATCAGATTGGTAAGTGCTGGGGTGAAATGTCA
Organism: Viscum album; assembly: GCA_963277665.1. NCBI lineage: Eukaryota > Viridiplantae > Streptophyta > Magnoliopsida > Santalales > Viscaceae > Viscum > Viscum album. The sequence goes on from OY728137.1 coordinate 1,722,209,629, forward strand.
CCACAGTAATGTTTTTAATGCTGGAACTTTGAGGAAAGTGGGATATTTCTGGAGCACAATTAAAGGAAAACTCTTACCTGTTGGAGTTGAGGAAGACTCGGAGAGTGCTCAGGCTCAACCTGCTAAGTCCAAAGAGGGACAAGCAGAATCAAGGATTAGTACAGTGGCAAGGAGAATTCGCTTTGAGATGGAGGAAGTTGAGGAAGAGAGAAGTCAGGAAGGACTTCAATCTAGAAGGAAGAGGTCAATTGATGAAGAAATTATCTCTCCTGTCTTGAAATCTTCTGAACCTGTAATTTCTTATTCATTTGTGAGAGAAGCTGTTGTGGAGCAGACTGCACCGATAGAGGAACCAGTAGCTCAACCGGAAATTCAGCTAGAACCTCAAACTGCTGCTGTGGCTGTTGAAGAAGCAATTCCACAAGAACAACTTATGGAGGCAGTGCCTGGTGAAGAAGTGGCCCAACCTCAAGAAGTTCATGAAAATATTGTTCTTGATCATTCAGTAGAAGTCAGAGAGACTACTGTTCGTGATGAACATACTTCTGAAGCTAATACAGAAGTACTTCAGGAAGAATTTTCAGTGGAAGAATTTCAGGCTTCAAAAGCTAGTTCAGTGGATCAACCTTGTCAGGACAAGGACAAAGAACAATCAGATGCAGATTCTTTACCACTTGCCTTGCCTCATCAACCTATTTCTGAACATGAGAATAGAGCACAGGGTGCCCCTGATTTGAGAAAAAAAAAGTTGTTGAGTTGTACAAGCGTATCTCTCAGTTGGAATCTGAGAATGATAGTCTCAGAAATTCTCTGAACTTAGAGCAGTTGAAGTTTCAGAAGCTGAAAGAATGTACTGTTTCAAGACAGGAAGTAGATTTGTTTAAAACTGATATGTTGCATGCTGTTGATCAGTTGAAATCAGAGATGGTAACGAAAGATGATTTGTCTGAGATGAAAATTTACATGGAGAATAAATTTGAATCTGTTGCAAATAGTGCTGTGAGTGGATCAGGTTCTTCACCTGATTTGATTCGAAGATTTCAAGCAATTCCTGGAGCACTGAGCAATATGAGTGACAGATTACACGATCTTCAGTGTAATAGTGCCCCTTTGTCAGTTTTGCTAGATAATCAGAAATTTTTGGTAGATCAGTTGACATCTGGAGAGCAACCGATTAGGATTCTTTTGAATCAGTTATCAGAAAAGCTGGCTCTTTTTGTTGAAAAAGAAGAAAGAATGCATGAGTTTTTCAGAGTTAATTTGATTGAAGATATTCATATGACTCAGGAGAATAGGGATCTTATCATCAAGTTAGGAGATGGGATGATGAAGAGGCTTCGAGAACAGTTTACAGAGATCAAGATCGCAATTCAAAGGAGATAGATACCTTTTTCCCTGTCTTATCCCTAAACCTTGATTCCTCTGTATATCACTGTCGTAGCTTGTGAATAAAAATTCTTTTCTTATCTTTTTTGTTTTATTATTTATTGATTTATGATTAAGTTAGCCAGTATAAGAAATTCACTTATTCATACCCAGTTAATTATAGCATTTACTTATAGTTCAGTGCAATATTGAATGTGTTCAAATCCGTAATTTTTCATTCTTTTTGATATCACAAAAAGGGGGAGAATTTGGATAAACACAACATTTAAATTCATGAAGAAATTTGGATATATAGTAGCATTTGGATATATACGACATTTATCTTTTATCTATTTGAAAATTTATTTTTATGAGAGAGTTATGGGGGAGAAATTTTATAGTTAAATATTGTTTTAATCCTTTCAAAATTCTAAAATTTTATAAAACTTTTTTTTTCAATCAAGATTGCAATTAAATAAGTTCTATTATTTTATGGGTTTTGTGATCATCAAAAAGGGGGAGATTGTTGAGCAATGTATTGTTTTTAAACAAATCAAAATAATGTTTTTTAAAGGGGGAGATTATTTTAAATAATACTCTGTCTCTTTATGATGATTTTGATGCTCACAAATACCCTTAATTATTTACTAATTATTTCGTTGAGTATTTTGCAGGAATTTATTTTATATAACGAGATTTTATACTTCATTTATTCCGAGATCAATTTTAGCGTATTCTGGAATCACTGTAGCGCGAGATCAATTTTAGCGTGTTCTGGAATCACTGTAGCGCGAGATCAATTTTTAGCGCGTACTGGAATCACTGTTCATACCCTACGTTGATGAACGTAACGTATGGATGAAAAGTTTACTTTTTATGTTATTTTGAAACGTATGGTTAATGAACCTTACGTTGTTGAAAAGTATTGAAGAAGAACATTACGTTTGGAAGGAACCTTACGTTTTCGTTGTTGAAAAGTATGGAAGAGAAACCGTACGTTAGTTTTCAGTGTTGAGTTTGTTTCTCAAAAGTATGGATCATCAACCTTACTTTTATAATCAACCGTACGTTCTTTGGAGAGTTGAAGCAAGACAAAGTATGGATGATCAACCCTACGTTTGAATGCTGAAGAGAAAGTATGTATGTTCAACCTTACGTTCTGAACCTTACGTTCTGAACCTTACGTTTGTGAACCCTACGTTTGGAGCCACGTCATCAACCCTACGTTTGGCATCGGGATATTTTTGACAGACGATATTTCCTTTTGAATTAGTCAATCAAGCGGATTATTAGGCGGATTTCGAGCTGATTCTTAAATACGACTTTGACTGAATCAGAGACGGTTTACAACGGATTAATGATTGATTTAAACGGAGCTTTTTATGCCGATTCTTCAGAGGAGTTACAACGGCTCTGTTATTTCATTTAATATCGCGAATCTAAAGGAGATTTTCATGGATCTATTTATGCGGAAGATTTTCTCAGATTTGAATATATGTTCTATCTTGGAAACTTCGGAGATATATATATACACGGGAAAGTGTGTGAAATAAAGAATTTATTAATCTTTTGACGAGCAAGAAAACAGAGACTGTGTGAAAGCGTTCTTTTCTGGTGATCGAGAAGAAGTGTAAAATCCTTTTTACCAAAGGAAGATTTTGATAGCAGATTCACGTGTTCTACATCGACTACCTGTTGTGAATCTACTGCTGCTGAAGTTGTGAAGTTTCTGGTAATATCTATTGCAACTGGATCGACTCAGAACTGTTTTGATTACGGATCTTTATTTTCTGAAGACGACGATCTATCTACTATCAATTGCATTCTGTTGCAATTGTGAAGAACAACTGGAGAAGTGTTTCTTTATCGAAACCTTTTTTATTTTTGAGTGATCAGCTTCTCGTTCTAAGCTGTGTGGGTTCGTGTTTGAACCAGGAAGGCTGTGTGTGCCTGAGTCTTGTAAAGGTGTCAACTGCCTATACTCAGTTGTGGACAGGTCTGTGGAAACGAGGACCAGATAGTGAAAATCGCCAAGCTCGTGGATTTGAGCGTTGGTGGAGTGGACTAGGGGCCTTCTGTTCCCCGAACCACTATACATCCGTGTGTTCATGCTTTTACTTTTTCCGCTGCATATTTAATCGTGCAAAAGCATAGTGAACAGAATTTGTCTAAATTGAAGAGATTGTAATAATTTGAAAAAGACACAATTCACCCCCCTCTTGTGTATAATCCGTAGATTCAGATCCAACAATAGTATGGGATTTCATTTGAGGATTAATGGTGGATTTTTATTTATGTTTTTATTGTGGATTTATAATGATTTGGGTTATTTATGGAAATGATTGGGTTAATTACTTTTAAGTATGTGACTTTAAGAGTAATTAATGTCATTTGGAGATACAATTTAATGTGGAAGACTACATTCTTAATAAGTTTTGGTTTTCAATATTATTTTTGATTATGTTAAAGGATTTTAAGGACAATTGATTATTGAATGGTATTTATTTTACTTTGGGGTATTGTTGGTTTAATTTTGGAAATTAAGATTAGTGTTTATTTCTCTCAAGGAATATCCTTTTGTAGGATCATTAGATCTTGTACTAACCATTTTGGTTTTGATTAATCTCTAAAGATAATGTAAATATATAGTTTGTCCTGCATGGATCATGTGATTCTATAGAAGTTTATTCTAGCTCTTCCAGTGTGACCAAGTCTTCTTGAATACACATCGTTTAAAAAAAATGAGTTAGTGGTGGAAATCTATTAAAGAATGAAACTCTACTTAAAATGTAAGTATATATCTTTATATTCTTATTAAATATCATAAATTAATTCCTCATCCTTATGTAATGTAACTTAAAACAAAAAAATGTTGTCCGTTTACTTTCCAACTAGGAGACTAATGGCCGTTTGTCCCAACACAAGTTTGTGGTTTTCTTATTGTTAACTTTCTCCTGATCATGATTTATATCCCTCTCCAACAGAACTTGACACTTATTTTATCATCCATATCCATGTTTTACTACATGGAATCCGAGTTTGGTTTATCTTGGTTGACCTTTATACCTCTCTTTATTTCTTTTAAAGTGATAGTTTTATTGACTCTTTTTCTGATGTGGGACTTTCCATTATATTCCCAAGCACAATTTTAAAAATTGTGAGGATGAAATTTATTGAATGAGGGGAGAATGTAACACCAAAATCTTCCACGGTACGTTTCACTTTGAAAAATGCAATGACGTGAATTGTACGCAACATCGAGATTCTAACACACCACAACCAATCGAAATAGCTGTTATGAATAGTAATACCTACTTTTTAAACTTTTATAAATTCTATCTCTCAAAATTGACTTCATTTTTGGATTCGGAATATCGAATTTATCCTAGGGTGAAAATTTGGAACTTTTCAGATAACACTTATATTTTGATGAATAGTGAAAATTACTAAATTTTAATTAAAAACAAATTTTTAAATAAAAATAATTTATCGTGATAAATTATATTATTGAGTGGTTTTAAAGTATAATTAGAATATATTTTTACCATTTTATCCAATGGTTTTCATTATAATTAATTTTACTTTGAAATTTGACCTAAACAATTGTCAATCTTTTGATATATATTGTTTCCTAAAAACACGCTATTTGTTGTGACAGCGGGAATTAATTATAAAATTAATTAATGCAACTTATATGTTTAGAATTTTTTAAAATAGAAATCATTTTTGAATTCATAATATCAATTATAGCTTAGGGTGAAATTTTGGCATTGTTCTGAAAAACATCAAATTTTGATGAATAGTGAAACTACTAAGTGGTAGTTAAAAAAACTGATTTTTTCATAAAACTTAATTTTACCACTTCTGTGAATGGAATTTCGAAAATCCGAGAGACATGATTAATATCAAGAAGTAAAATGTGGTTCAATGAGATGAAAATAATTTTTGGTGAATAATAACTTTTTACTTTTATTTACCACGGTTAAAAGTAAATAGGGTAATTAAGGGTAAAAATGATATTAATATTACCCTAAAATATGTCCTCATTATATTGGACAAGTTTATCTCGACTAAAAAAAACCTTAGGAATAAAATATTATCATTTAGGTCCACTTGGATTAGATTAGTACATTTATTATTATTTAATTCAAAGAAGAGTTAAAAGAGTTAAAATCAAAGTTTATTAAATAAAACATTTTTAATATAGGGTTATCCATAAGATAAATTCGATTGTAAATATGTATTAGAAATATAATAAGATTTCATACATAATGATATTTTATTTATAATTTTTAGACATTAAATAATTTAATTTATTTATGACACAATGATGATGTAGTAATTACCATAATAGTGAAAAATTAGAATAATTGATATTATAAATACACAAATAAATATAATTTGAGACTTTTTATGAATTAAACTAATTTTATAGGATAATATGACATATTAGGATTGATTTAATTTACTTTTTTCGAAGTAATAATTCTGTTATGAGTTTCACAAAAATCAACTATTGAATAGTGTCAAAATTGACATAAAAGAGTTTTTAAAAAACATATTATATTATTAATTGATATTAAATTCATAAAAATCTAAGGTTCGTCCAAGAGACTTATATCATGATAGGTGTATAATTAAGGGACCACTTGGGGGTCTCTTGGATGTATATAGTAAGTTTATAAACTATATAATATAAAAATACAAAGTGACATGGTAAATGTCAAACTAATTAACTAAGAGTTAAAACTAAAAGATAAGGTTAATATAGTAACCCAAACCTATCTAAATTCTATTGTTTGAATGGTTTTAGACCTATCTCCACCTTACCCTTTGAATAATCAACTTTGGAGCCACTATAAACCGAATATGAATTTATTATAAATTAATATTTTTAGCTTTTCCAAAGGTGCCCCTCACCCCTCTTATAAAAGGGCACCCATCCTTCTCATTTCTTCACACATTCAAAGAATTTTGGTTCGGCCAAACCCTCCCCAAATACTCTTTCAACTTCCCTCACTACAACCTAGAGGCCTTAGTTTGATCAGAAAGCCAACCTAAAGATCCCTTTTGATCAAATCAAAATGAAGAAACCGAAGAAGAGGTAATGTTTTCACCACCCCTTTTCAAGTTCCCTTTTTCTTCCACTTCTTCTTTCTTTTTTATTAACATTCTAAAATAAAAACTCCAGTATCTTATATATACTGTGATGTTATTATAAATATGGTACAACGATATTCATTATTCTATCCACCCTTTGAATAACATGTCACCATACGTGCGTACGTACGACTTACCGTCTCCACGTCGTAGTGTAATTGTTATTCAATATATTATTATTTGGGTGGGTATAATAATGATGTGTAACTCATTTAAATAATAAATATAACATGATAATGATTCTGTATATATGATTTACCATCCAATTATATATTATTTTAATATCAGAAGAATTATATTGTCGCTCGTGCGTACATACAGACTACCGTCTCCACGAACGCGATGAGATTCATTCTCCATCATATCCATTCAAGTATAATTATCATTTGATGATTTAAAAATAATGTTTAAGAACTTTATATCATTCTGGATATGAATAAGATACAACATATCCATGATAAACATGGCTTACGTAACAAAACATATAAAATAAAACAAGTAAGTTAACACCCGAAACAACGATAATTCTAAGATATTATTAACAAAGCAATGTTAAAAGATCATATATGATATCATATTAATGTATATGATTCATGAATAATTTAATAACAACTATTTAAACATTATACAGGAGGTTAACCTACTCCCAACCAAGGAAAAGTACAAGGTAAGGGGTTTCTTAACCCACTCTTAATTTCGTGAGAATTCCATTGTTCACCACTTAATTATTGAATGTGGTGTATGTGTACTGACCATGATTGTATTCATTGTGTAATATAATTTAATTTATTGGTATTTACATCATCATGGTATGATCCTTCTTTTATGGGTGTATGTTTCGTAAGTTACCTAATCGATAAGGGAATTTGAAATTTCAATTTCCACTCATTCGGCTTTACGCATACTTCGTTGATTATTTTACTCCAAGATTATGTGTGGAATCAATATTCATTTGATTATGTCATAATTTCCACTCCCCTTTCTATGTATATACTTTTTATACAAATAATCACTCCATTGATAAATTATCAAGTCATCGGTATGAACTTGATAAGAGTAATATTTACTCAATCTCAATTTGTTGAGATAAACATCCAATTCATTGGTGTTGTTTTTACTAGAATATGTGTGAATGTCCTTTGATTGTTTTACACTGAATATCCAATAATATTTAGTGTATTTATATTTTTCACACATAATTATGTCGTTTATTTATCCTTAACCTAAGGATACGACCTTTATGAGAGATTTCATCTCAATTTACATTCCATTGAGACTTCTTTGTTGTTATACACCAAATAACTTTTATGTGGTGTATATAATGTACTTTTACATAATATATCATGAATCCCTTTATTCTCATGATATTACAAATTTTTGATTACCTCAATTATTTGTATTCAAGTGTCTCTCTTTTGGTTAGAAACTCTAACTAAAATACCATTTTTAACTGTTTTGAAGACTTATAATTCTAAATATTGCTCATTAATGTCCATGTTTTAAAAATGGTTTTAAGGATTTATTTATATGGACATTAAAGTTTTAAAATTAAAACTCCTTTTAAAAGTTTCAAAGTGGTATGAGACACTTTGATTCAAAAATCTATTTTTAAATAACTTCTTGACAAATAGTGTGACTTTAAATGATTTCAAGAAAAAGGGTGATATTTCTCTCAAATAGTTTTGATGATTATTTTCATTTATGTCAATATCCTTCTCGATTGAGGTAAATCTGATACAATACAATCTTCCATATTGTATCGAATGAGTTATGTTTGACTGTGGATGTGCTATTTGTATACCATTCATGGTTTTTGGTTAAAGTATTGACATTTCGTATGCTAGTTTTAATACAAATGTTTATGTTATGTTTAAACCTGTTCATATGAGGAATGCATTGGACTTAGTAAGTGACAGGTGGGGCCCTCTATAGCTCCTCGATGCATCGGTAGGTCTCATGAGAAAAAATAGTCTCTTGGAACAAGGCCTTGGCAAAATCTTATTTATAGTTTTGGCACGAGGCCTTGGCTATGTGGTTATGATAGTCTGGCATTATGCATTCTATCATTTCGAAAGTGGTTATTGATATTGAATGTGATCATTCAACTAGTAGAATATCCATTTGAGTAAGTAAATGGATTTATTTTTTTTAATCTTTGCCATTTTATGCTGAAGTTCAAGTTTAAAAGGCTTTTGTTTTAGTTATAAATTGTCTTAAGTGTTTATGCTTATCTATGAAAGCTTCTGCTATAATGTTATCCTTACTGAGCATCTGAGCTCACCCCTTTCAATGTTTTATTTTTTCCCAGGATTATGAAGAAATAATTTATGAATGACCTTCAGGGATAGTGTGAGGGGATATGAAGACAATATGTTTTTTTATGATGTAATGTAAAACTTTATGAATATATCTAGTGTTTCCAAGGCTACTAAACCAATCGGTATTTCGAGATTTGATCTTTCTTGTGATCATGCCAATGTTATGTAATAATGCACCGACTCTGGGTATCTGGGGTCAGGGCGTTATAGTTGGTATCAGAGGAAGTTTAGTACAAACCTTGGAAGTTAGAATTATATAAACTCTGATTAGAGCACGTAGACCTAAGATGAACTTTGATGATTAGTATAGAAGAACTTCCTAGAATTTTGGTATTGTAGAGATTTTGTAAGTTTTACGAGCAATACATCCCTGTCTGGATATGAGTAGGTAGAGGCGGCTCTGGCACAAATGTACCTAGGGGTAAAACCTGAAAACACCGCTTTGAGCTAGACTCGAACGAGAACTAGTACACGACAACGGGCCTTGCTGCACTCTTGGTTACGACACTCCCGGGGGATATGCTTAGGATAATTTACATTTTCTTTACAAACCGATTTAAAGTATTATATATATAAGATGAGAGTAAATGACCTTGGTTAATCCTAATGTGTTTCAAATTGAGAATATGGTGACATGTTAATCTATAAATGATTGTATGACTACTATTACTCACACAATGCTTTCTGGTTTTAGTCAATGGCTGGATTCCAAGGAATTCATAGTGACTTTGAGAATGATGTACAAGGTTGGAATGGTGGTGGAAATTAGAAAAAAAATGGAATGTTGATAGGCGGAAAAGATATCGTCTTTATGCCAAATCAATTTTCCAAAAAATATGATCAACAATATATATATTAACCAATTACCGGACTCAACAAAGAAGAGAAAGGTGATGAATGATAAAAGCTCCAGTAGTTGAGACCATGGAGAAAGAAATCCTCAATTTCCATCATACAGGAAATGTGGAAGGAGACACCCAGGAAAGTGTCTCAATGGGACAAAGAAATGCTTTACGTGCTAGAAGGATGGACATAAAGTGAATAATTGCCAAAGAAAAATGAAGAGTACTATGGAAGAAGATAAAAATGGTCCCAAGAATCCATTTACAATCATTTGCCGTAAATGTAGGGGACCTGGCCATTACCCGAGTGAATGTCCTATTCTATAGGATATTTTCTTGGTTAGAGAAGAATCTATGTGGAAATAGATGGTTGGATAAATGTTTAAAAATTATTAGTAATCCTTGTTGAAGGGTTTACTTTGGAATAATTTTATCTTGTATTTGTAACCCTAACGTTTTCCATGTGAGAATGATATTTATGGAAGAATTATCTTTTCTCTTGTGGATATAGTTATAAATAACCATTTGGTTTTATATGATCATTGGGTTTGAGTAAATTACAAATTATTATAATTTGGGATGAAAATGCAAGGTATGAGATAACATTTGTGATTAAATTATGGTTATTTTGAGGAATTTATCTCATTTTGGTAATGTTATAAAATATAGTTTTTGAAAAAGGACAACACGTAGACTGTGTGACAACCCGTCGCGTCGGACAAAGCTGTGAGAATCAAACCCACAATGAAAGTGCGATTGGGATTTATCACCTAACACTGGACTACGTGAAGTCCCTGGTTAGTGTGACTATTATTTTTAGTGAAATGATTTTATTGATCAAATATAATTTTATTTGGGATCTTATGTCTTATCAAATGAATACCCTTAGTATAGGAAAATGATTTGGTGATTAAGTGATAAATGTTATTTTGGAAGTTGTTCACTTTGGTGTGAACACTATATGCCCAAGGAAAATAGAATAGTATGAGATTTCATTTGAGGAGTAATGGTGGATTTTTATCTATGTTTTTCTTGTGGATTTATAATGATTTGGGTTATTTATGGAAATGATTGGGTTAATTAATTTTAAGTATGTGACTTTAAGAGTAATTAATGTCATTTGGAGATACAATTTAATGTGGAAGACTACATTCTTAATAAGTTTTGGTTTAAAATATTAGTTTTGATTATGTTAAAGGATTTTAAAGACAATTGATTATTGAATGGTATTTATTTAACTTTGGGGTATTGTTGGTTTAATTTTGGAAATTAATATTAGTGTTTATTTCTCTCAAGGAATATCCTTTTAGAGGATCATTAGATCTTGTACTAACCATTTTGGTTTTGATTAATCTCTAAAGATAATATAAATATATAGTTCGTCTTGTATGGATCATGTGATTCTATAGAAGTTTATTCTAGCTCTTCCAGTGTGACCAAGTCTTCTTGAATACTCATCGTTTAAAAAAAGAGAGTTAGTGGTGGAAATCTATTAAAGAATGAAACTCTACTTAAAATGTAAGTATATATCTTTATATTATTAGTCAATATCATAAATTAATTCCTCATCCTTATGTAATGTAACTTAAAACAATAAAATGTTGTCCGTTTACTTTCCTACTAGGAGACTAATGGCCGTTTGTCCCAACACAATTTTGTGGTTTTGTTATTGTTAACTTTCTCCTGATCATGATTTCTATCCCTCTCCATCAGAACTTGACACTTAGTTTATCATCTATATCCATGTTTTCCTGCATGGAATCCGAGTATGGGTTATCTTGGTTGACCTTTATACCTCTCTTTCTTTCTTTTAAAGTGATAGTTTTATTGACTCTTTTTCTGATGTGGGACTTTCCATTATATTCCCAAGCACAATTTTAAAAATTGAGAGGATGCAATTTATTGAAGGACGGGAGAATGTAACACCCCAAGCTTCCACGGTACATTTCCCTTTGAATAATGCAATGACGCGCATTGTACGCAACTTCGAGATTCTAACACACCACAACCAATCAAACTAGCTGTTATGAATAGTAATACCTAATTTTTGAAATTTTATAAATTCTATCTCTCAAAATGGACTTCATTTTTGGATTCGGAATATCGAATTTATCCTAGGTTGAAAATTTGGAACTTTTCGGATAACACTTATATCTTGATGAATAGTGAAAATTACTAAATTTTAATTAAAAACAAATTTTTAAATCAAAATAATTTATAGTGATAAATTATATTATTGAGTGGTTTTAAAGTATAATTAGAATATATTTTTACCATTTTATCCAATGGTTTTCATTATAATTAATTTCACTTTGAAATTGGACCTAAACAATTGTCAATCTTTTGATATATATTGTTTCTTAAAAACACGCTATTTGTTATGACAGTGGGAATTGATTATAAAATTAATTAATGCAAATTATATGTTTATAATTTTGTAAAATAGACATAATTTTTGAATTCGGAATATCAATTATAGCTTAGGGTGAAATTTTGGCATTGTTCTGAAAAACTTCAATTTTTGATGAATAGTGAAACTACTAAGTGGTAGTTAAAAAAACTGAATTTTTCATAAAACTTAATTTTACCGCTTCTGTGAATGGAATTTCAAAAATCTGAGAGTCAAGATTAATATCAAGAAGTAAAATGTGGTTCAATGAGATGAAAATAATTTTTGATGAATAGTAACTTTTTACTTTTATTTACCACGGTTAAAAGTAAATAGGGTAATTAAGGGTAAAAATGATATTAATATTACCCTAACACATGTCCTAATTCTATTGGACAAGTGTATCTCGACCAAAAACAACCTTATGAATAAAATATTATCATTTAGGTCCACTTGGATTAGATTAGTACATTTATTATTATTTAATTCAAAGAAGAGTTAAAAGAGTTAAAATCAAAGTTTATTTACTAAAACATTTTTAATATAGGGTTATCTATAAGATAAATTTGATTGTAAATATTTATCAGAAATATGATAATATTTCCTACATAATGATATTTTATTTATAATTTTTAGACATTAAATAATTTAATTTATTTATGACACAATGATGATGAGGTAATTACCATAATAGTGAAAAATTAGAATAATTGATATTATAAATACCAAAATAAATATAGTTTGAGACTTTTTATGAATTACACTAATTTTATAAGATAATATGACATATTAAGATTTATTTAATGTACTTTTTTTGAAGTAATCATTCTGTTATGAGTTTCACAAAAATAAACTATTGAATAGTGTCAAAATTGACATAAAAGAGTTTTTAAAACAAATATTATATTATTAATTGATATTAAATTCATAAAAATCTAAGGTTTGGCCAAGAGACTTATATCATGATAGGTGTATCATTAATGAACCACTTGGGGGTCTCTTGGATGTATATAGTAAGTTTATTAACTATATAATATAAAAATACAAAGTGACATGGTAAATGTCAAACTAATTAACTAAGAGTTAAAACTAAACGATATGGTTAATATAGTAACCCAAACCTGTCTAAATTCTATTGTCTGAATGGTTTTCGACCTATCCCCACCTTATCATTTGAATAATAAACTTTTGATCCATTAGAAACCGAATAAGAATTTATTATAAATTAATATTTTTAGCTTTTCCAAAGGTGCCCATCACCCCTCTTATAAAAGGGCACCCCTCCTTCTTATTTCTTCACACCATAAAAGCATTTTGGTTCGGCCAACCCCTACCCAAATACTCTCTCATCTTCCCTCACTACAACCTAGAGGCCTTAGTATGATCAGAAAGCCAACCTAAGGAGCCCTTTTGATCAAATCAAAAGGAAGAACCCGAAGAAGAGGTAATGTTTTCACAACCCCTTTTCAAGTTCCTTTCTTCTTCCACTTCTTCTTTCTTTGTTATTACCATTATAAAATAATAAATCCAGTATCTTATATATACTGTGATGTTATTATAAATATGGTACAACCATATTCAGTATTCTATCCACCCTTTGAATAACATGTCACCATACGTGCGTACGTACGACTTACTGTCTCCACGTCGTGGTGTAATTGTTATTCAATATATTATTATTTGGGTGGGTGTAATAATGATGTGAAAATCATTTAAATAATAAATATAACATGATAATGATTCTGTATATATGATATACCATCCAATTATATATTATTTTAATATAAAAAGAATTATATTGTCGCTCGTGCGTACGTACGGACTACCGTCTCCACGAACGTGATGAGATTCATTCTCCATCATATCCATTCAAGTATAATTATCATTTGATGATTTAAAAATAATGTTTAAGAACTTTATATAATTCTTTATATGAATAAGATACAACCTATCCATGACAAACATGGCTTACGTAACAAAACATATAAAAGAAAACGAGTAAGTTAACACCCGAAACGACGATAATTCTAAGATATTGTTAACAAAGCAATGTTAAAAGATCATATATGATATAATATTAATGTATATGATTCATGAATAATTTAATAACAACTATTTAAAAATTATACAGGAGTTTAACCTACTCCCAACCAAGGAAAAGTACAAGGTAAGGGGTTTCTTAACTCACTCTTAATTTCGTGATAATTCCATTGTTCACCACTTAATTATTGCATGTGGTGTATGTGTACTGCCCATGATTTTATTAATTGTGTAATATACTTTAATTTATGGGTATTTACATCATCATGGTATGATCCTTCTTTCATGGGTGTATGTTTGGTAAATTACCTAATCGATAAGGGAATTTGAAATTTCAATTTCCACTCATTCGGATTTACGCATACTTTGTTGATTATTTTACTCCAAGATTATGTGTGGAATCACTATTCATTTGATTATGTCATAATTTCCACTCCCCTTTCTGTGGATATACTTTTTATACACATAATAACTCCATTGATAAATTCTCAAGTCATCGGTATGAACTTGATAAGAGTAATTTTTACTCAATCTCGATTTGTTGAGATAAACATCCAATTCATTGGTGTTGTTTTTACTAGAATATGTGTGAATTTCCTTTGATTGTTTTACACTGAATATACAATCATATTTAGTGTATTTATATTTTTCACACATAATTATGTCGTTGATTTATCCTTAACCTAATGATACGACCTTTATGATAGATTTCATCTCAATTTACATTCCATTGAGACTTCTTTGTTGTTATACACCAAATAACTTTTATGTGGTGTATGTAATGTACTTTGACATAGTATATCATGAATCCCTTTATTCTCATGATATTAAAAGTTTATGATTACCTCAATTATTTGTATTCAAGTGTCTCTCTTTTGGTTAGAAACTCTAACTAAAATACCATTTTTAAATGTTTTAAAGACTTATTCTTCTAAATCTTTCTCATTAATGTCCATGTTTTAAAAATGTTTTTAAGGATTTATTTATATGCACATTAAAGTTTTAAAATTAAAACTCCTTTTAAAAGTTTCAAAGTGGTATGGGACACTTTGATTAAAAAGTCTATTTTTAAATAGCTTCTTGACAAATATTGTGACTTTAAATGATTTCAAGAAAAGGGGGATAATTCTCTCAAATAGTTTTGATGATTATTTTCATTTATGTCAATATCCTTCTCAATTGAGGTTAATCTGATACAATAAAATCTTCCATATTGTATCAAATGAGTTATGTTTGATTGTGGATGTGCTATTTGTATACCATTCATGGTTTGTGGTTAAAGTGTTGACATTTCGTATGCTAGTTTTAATATGAATGTTTATGTTATGTTTAAACCTATTCATATGAGGAATGCATTAGACTTAGTAAGTGATGAGTGGAGCCCGCTATAGCTCCTTGATGCATCGGTAGGTCTCATGAGACAAACTAGTGTCTTGGCACAAGGCCTTGGAAAAATATTATTTATAGTCTTGGCAAGAGGCCTTGGCTATGTGGTTATGATAGTCTGGCATTATGCATTCCATCATTATGAAAGTGGTTATTGATATTTCATGTGATCATTCGACTAGTAGAATATCCATTTGAGTAAGTAAATGGCTTTATTTTATTTAATCTTTTCCATTTTATGCTGAAGTTCAAGTTTAAAAGGATTTTGTTTTAGTTATAAATTTCCTTAAGTGTTTATGCTTATCTATGAAAGCTTCTGCTATAATGTTATCCTTACTGAGCATATGAGCTCACCCCTTTCAATGTTTTCGTTTTTCCCAGGATTATGAAGAAATAATTTATGAATGACCTGCAGGGATAATGTGAGGGGATATGAAGACAAGATGTTTTTTTTATGATGTAATGTAAAACTTTATGAATATATCTAGTGTTTCCAAGGCTACTAAACCAATCGGTATTTCCAGATTTGATCTTTCTTGTGATCATGCCAATGTTATGTAATAATGCACCGACTCTGGGTAACTGGGGTCGGGGCGTTACAGTTGGTATCAGATGAAGTTTAGTACAAACCTTGGAAGCTAGATTTAGATAAACTCTGATTAGAGTACATAGACCTAAGATGAAATTTGAGGATTAGTATAGAAGAAGTTCCTAGAATTTTGGTATTGTAGAGAATTTTTGAGTTTTCTGAGCAATACATCCCTATCTGGATACGAGTAGATAGAGGCGGCTCTGGCACAGATGTACCTAGGGGTAAAACCCGAAAACACCGCTTTGAGATAGACTCAAACGGGAATTGGTGCATGAAAACAGGCCTTGCTTCACTCTTGGTTACGACACTCCCGGGGGATATGCTTAGGATAATTTAAATTTTCTTTACAAACTGATTTAAAGTATTATATATATAAGATGAGATTAAATGACCTTGGTTAATCCTAATGTGTTTCAAATTGAGAATATGGTGACATGATAATCTCTAAATGATTGTATGACTACTATTACTCACACAATGATTTTTGGTTTTAGTCAATGGCTGGATTCCAAGGAATTCATAGTGACTTTGAGAATGATGTACAAGGTAGGAACGGTGGTGGAAATGAGCAACAAAATGGAATGTTGATAGGCATAAAAGATATCGTCTTTATGCCAAATCAATTTTCCAAAAATATGATCAACAATATATATATTAACCAATTACCGGACTCAACAAAGAAGGGAAAGGTGATGAATGATAAGAGATCCAGTAGTGGAGACCATGGAGAAAGAAATCATCAATTTCCATCATGCAGGAAATGTGGAAGGAGACACCTAGGAAAGTGTCTCAATGGGACAAAGAAATGATTTACGTGCTGGAAGGAAGGACATAAAGTGAAGAATTGCCAAAGAAAAATGAAGAGTACTATGGAAGAAGATAAAAATGGTCCCAAGAATCCATTTACAATCATTTTCCATGAATGTAGGGGACCTGGCCATTACTCGAGTGAATGTCCAATTCTATAGGATATTTTCTTGGTTAGAGAAGAATCTATGTGGAAATAAATGGTTGGATAAATGTTTAAAAATTATTAGTAATCCTTGTTGAAGGGTTTACTTTGGAATAATTTTCTCTTGTATTTGTAACCCTAACGTTTGCCACGTGAGAATGATATTTATGGAAGAATTATATTTTCTCTTGTGGATATAGTTATAAATAACCATTCGGTTTTATATGATCATTGGGTTTGAGGCAATTACAAATTATTATAATTTGGGATGAAAATGAAAGGTTTGAGATAACATTTGTGATTAAATTATGGTTATTTTGAGGAATTTATCTCATTTTGGTAATTTTATAAAATATAGTTTTTGAAAAAGGACAACACGTAGACTGTGTGACAACCCTTCACGTCAGACAAAGCTGTGGGAATCGAACCCACAACCAAAGTGCGATTGAGATTTATCGCCTACCACTGGACTATGTGAAGTCCCTGGTTAGTGTGACTATTATTATTAGTTAAATGATTTTATTGATCAAATATAATTTTATTTGGGATCTTATGTCTTATCAAATGAATACCCTTAGTATAGGAAAATGATTTGGTGATTAAGTGATAAATGTTATTTTGGAAGTTATTCGCTTTGGTGTGAACACTATATGCCCAAGGAAAATATAATAGCATGGGATTTCATTTCAGGAGTAATGGTGGATTTTTATCTTTGTTTTTTGTTGTGGATTTATAATGATTTGGGTTATTTATGGAAATTATTGGGTTAATTACTTTTAAGTATGTGACTTTAAGAGTAATTAATGTCATTTGGAGATACAATTTAATGTGGAAGACTACATTCTTAATAAGTTTTGGTTTTCAATATTAGTTTTGATTATGTTAAAGGATTTTAAGGACAATTGATTATTGAATGGTATTTATTTAACTTTGGGGTATTGTTGGTTTAATTTTGGAAATTAAGATTAGTGTTTATTTCTCTCAAGGAATATCCTTTTGGGGGATCATTAGATCTTGTACTAACCATTTTGGTTTTGATTAATCTCTAAAGATAATGTAAATATATAGTTCGTCCTGCATGGATCATGTGATTCTATAGAAGTTTATTCTAGGTCTTCCAGTGTGACCAAGTCTTATTGAATACTCAGCGTTTAAAAAAAAAGATTTAGTGGTTGAAATCTATTAAAGAATGAAACTATACTTAAAATGTAAGTATATATCCATATATTCTTAGTCAATATCATAAATTAATTCCTCATCCTTATGTAATGTAACTTAAAACAAAAAAATGTTGTTCGTTTACTTTCCTACTAGGAGACTAATGGCCGTTTGTCCCAACACAAGTTTGTGGTTTTCTTATTGTTAACTTTCTCCTGATCATGATTTATATCCCTCTCCATCAGAACTTGACACTTAGTTTATCATCCATATCCATGTTTTCCTACATGGAATCCGAGTATGGGTTATCTTGGTTGACCTTTATACCTTTCTTTCTTTCTTTTAAAGTGATAGTTTTATTGACTCTTTTTCTGATGTGGGACTTTCCATTATATTCCCAAGCACAATTTTAAAAATTGGGAGAATGAAATTTATTGAAGGAGGGGAGAATGTAACACCCCAAGCTTCCACGGTACGATTCCCTTTGAATAATGCAATAACGTGCATTGTACGCAACTTCGAGATTCTAACACACCACAACCAATCAAACTAGCTGTTATGAATAGTAATATGTACTTTTTGAAATTTTATAAATTTTATCTCTCAAAATGGACTTCATTTTTGGATTCGGAATATTGAATTTATCCTAGGGTGAAAATTTGGAACTTTTCGGATAACACTTATATTTTGATGAATAGTGAAAATTACTAAATTTTAATTAAAAACAACTTTTTAAATCAAAATAATTTATAGTGATAAATTATATTATTGAGTGGTTTTAAAGTATAATTAGAATATATTTTTACCATTTTATCCAATGGTTTTCATTATAATTAATTTCACTTTGAAATTGGACATAAACAATTGTCAATCTTTTGATATATATTGTTTCTTAAAAACACGCTATTTGTTGTGACAGCGAGAATTAATTATAAAATTAATTAATGCAACTTATATGTTTAGAATTTTGTAAAATATGCATCATTTTTGAATTTGGAATATCAATTATAGCTTAGGGTGAAATTTTGGCATTGTTCTGAAAAACTTCAATTTTTGATGAATAGTGAAACTACTAAGTGGTAGTTAAAAGAACTGAATTTTTCATAAAACTTAATTTTACCGCTTCTGTGAATGGAATTTTGAAAATCCGAGAGACACGGTTAATATCAAGAAGTAAAATGTGGTTAAATGAGATGAAAATAATTTTTGATGAATAGTAACTTTTTACTTTTATTTACCACGGTTAAAAGTAAATAGGGTAATTAAGGGTACAAATGATATTAATATTACCCTAAAACATTTCCTAATTCTATTGGACGAGTGTATCTCGACCAAAAACAACCTTAGGAATAAAATATTATCATTTAGGTCTACTTGGATTAGATTAGTACATTTATTATTATTTAATTCAAAGAAGAGTTAAAAGAGTTAAAATCAAAGTTTATTTACTAAATCATTTTTAATATAGGGTTATCCATAAGATAAATTATATTGTAAATATTTATTAGAAAGATAATAAGATTTACTACATAATGATAGTTTATTTATAATTTTTAGACATTAAATAATTGAATTTATTTATGACACAATGATGATGCAGTAATTACCATAATAGTGAAAAATTAGAATAATTGATATTATAAATACCCAAATAAATATAATTTGAGACTTTTTATGAATTAAAATAATTTTATAGGATAATATGACACATTAGGATTGATTTAATTTACTTTTTTCGGAGTAATCATTCTGTTATGAGTTTCACAAAAATCAACTATTGAATAGTGTCAAAATTGACATAAAAGAGTTTTAAAAACAAATATTATATTATTAATTGATATTAAATTCATAAAAATCTAAGGCTGGGAAAAGAGACTTATATCATGATGGGTGTATCATTAATGGACCACTTGGGGGTCACTTGGATGTATATAGTAAGTTTATTAACAATATAATATAAAAATACAAAGTGACATGGTAAATGTCAAACTAATTAACTAAGAGTTAAAACTAAAAGATAAGGTTAATATAGTAACCCAAACCTATCTAAATTCTATTGGTTGAATGGTTTTCAACCTATCCCCACCTTAACCTTTGAATAATAAACTTTGGAGCCATTAGAAACCGAATATTAATTTATTATAAATTAATATTTTTAGCTTTTCCAAAGGTTCCCCTCACCCCTCTTATAAAAGGGCTCCCCTACTCATTTCTTCACACCTTCAAAGCATTTTGGTTCGGCCAAAACCTGACCAAATACTCTTTCAACTTCCCTCACTACAACCTAGAGGCCTTAGTTTGATGAGAAATCCAACCTAAGGAGCCCTTTTGATCAAATCAAAAGGAAGAACCCGAAGAAGAGGTAATGTTTTCACCACCCCTTTTCAAGTTCCTTTCTTCTTCCACATATTCTTTCTTTGTTATTACCATTATAAAATAATAACTCCAGTATCTTATATATACTGTGATGTTATTATAAATATGGTACAACCATATTTATTATTCTATCCACCCTTTGAATAACATGTCACCATACGTGCGTACGTACGACTTACTGTCTCCACGTCGTGGTGTAATTTTTATTCAATATATTATTATTTGGGTGGGTATAATAATGATGTGTAAATCATTTAAATAATAAATATACCATGATAATGATTCTGTATATATGATATACCATCCAATTATATATTATTTTAATATCAAAAGAATTATATTGTCGCTCGTACGTACGTACGGACTACCGTCTCCATGAACGCGATGAGATTTATTCTCCATCATATCCATTCAAGTATAATTATCATTTGATGATTTAAAAATAATGTTTAATAACTTTATATCATTTTGGATATGAATAAGATACCATCTATCCATGACAAACATGGCTTACGTAACAAAACATATAAAAGAAAATGAGTAAGTTAACACCCGAAACGACGATAATTCTAAGATATTATTAACAAAGCAATGTTAAAAGATCATATATGATATCATATTAATGTATATGATTCATGAATTATTTAATAACAACTATTTCAACATTATACAGGAGGTTAACTTACCCCCAACCAATGAAATGTACAAGGTAAGGGGTGTTTCGCACGGAATCCGGGGATGACCTCTTGGATGGGAGATTCAAACGTTCCGATCGGTTTCTAACGGGTTTGTTCGTAGAACCGGAAACATCCAATGATTCCACATCCGTTTGGACCTACTTTCTAAAGGTAGGTGCTCATTAGATTGTGGGATAATGAGGCTTAGGAATTTGCATTGGTCGAGAGGATGGGAGGTTGGACTCATCACACCTTTTTGAGGGGAATTATTGTCTACTCCGGGACTCTCTTTATAGATTTAAGTTATGTTCGTGAATCCTTATTATATTACCAAGTATAAAATGATCTTTCCTTAAGTTTTAACAATCAATGATTGAATATGCATGATATTTAGGAATCATTTATATGTATTTGAGGTTCTTCATCAATAGAGAATCATCTATATCTGTTTAGAGATTCTTGGTCAATGGTATCCTTCAAAACATTTATATAAAAGTATCTTGGTCATTATGATGACCAGGCTGGTTTTGAAGCCACTCAGTGAGGCACTTGATGTTTATCGTCATTCAGAAGGACATGGATTATTTCAAATTTGGGATCGAACCCATAAATGGGCTACCTACGTATCCTTTGTTTTGGAAAAGGAATCAGAACCCACGTAGTTCGAGTAATGGAGTACGATGTTTATGATTGATGGCTCAAAGAAGGATGTCACAATTACTTTTACACTCTAAGCTCACGTGAGTCATGCTCGGTGTGAGAAACAAGAGGTATTAGTAAAATTTAGACGATTGTGCCATGAAAGATGCAATCATAAGAATTTGTTTGGGGCTTATGTATGTATGACTGCCCAGATATATGAAGGTTTAGGATTTACTTTTAGGGAGAAAATCCAGGAACATGGTCCATAAAGGTATATGTGCTTTATGGAGATTTGAATACTCCAATCTTGGGGCTTATTCCTAAGGAGGATGCCCAAGTTAGGAGGGGATTTATGACCGGGGCTTACTCCTGAAAAGGAAGCCCAAATCAAGGGTAAATTATGACTGGTTAAGAGAAATTTAAGGGGGGCTTGGGGCTTACTCCTGAAAAGGAAGCCCAAGATTATGACTGAGTCTTATTCCTGAAAAGGAGACCCATGATTATGACTGGGACTTACTCCTGAAAAGGAGGCCCAGGTTAGGGGATCTGGGGCTTACTCCTGAAAAGGAAGCCCAAGATTATGACTGAGTCTTATTCCTGAAAAGGAGACCCAGGATTATGACTTAAGGTTTGGGGCTTACTCCTAAAGAGGATGCCCAAGTTAGAGGACTTGATTGGGGCTTACTCCTGAGGAGGATTCCCAAGTTAAGGAATTTATTAACTGGGGATTATTCCTAAAAAAGGAGACCCAGGTTAAGGATTCTCTCATCTTAAAGGATGAGGTTGAATGAATGAACTCTCAATCTTTGGTGATATAAAGATGTATAAATCACAAGGTTTTGAGAGATATTCCACAGAATTCCTTTCAGATAAGGAAGTCAAATCAAGAAATCATTCCATAAATGGCTTTAAAGAGTGTCTTGAAGACTAAATCTGTAAAAGGAAATGTGAAATGGCTTAAGAGGGGTAAAATGGGCAAGATGGGCACCCAAAAAGATAGGGGCGCACAAGTCTTGAAAGGCGCGCAAGTCTTCCGTGGGCGCACAAGTGTTGGTCGCGCAGGTATGCCTGCGCGACACATGGTGTACTTGCGCGATTTTCAAACAGCATTGAAATATTTGAGCGACTCTTTTTTAAACCCTTTAGAATCCTCTTGAGGTTCTTCCAGAAAAGGGACGCGCAAGTTATATTGATGGAATTAAGTCGGCGCGTAAGTGTTTTATAAGTTTCAACACTTAGGCCTTCCTTCTTCTCTTTAGATCTTCCGTTCTAGGTAAGAAATTACCTTAGAAGTGTTCCGGAAGCTTTGAGAAGAGACTTGGGCATCGGGAGCTTCAATCCGAGTTTCTGGAAAAAGATCTCTCTCGAATGGGGGGCCCACAGGGTCTATTTATAGGCAAAAGAAGACCCCGGGCGGTTACCGAGCGGTTACCACTTAGGTCGCGCAAGTCACTTGCACGACCATGAGGCGGCGCGCAAGTATACCTGCACGACCAATAGGCAGCGCGCAAGTACTTGCACGACCACTATGTGGCGCGCAAGTGTACTTGCGCGACCATGAGGGAACTTGCGCGACCTATGGGCAATGTTCTCCTTCTTCACCCCTTTGTCGATTTTTGATGTTTCTTCAAAGGATGAATCACTTTATGCTCAGATATTCCCCTTTTGCAATCTTTAGATTCTGTGACGAAAGGAGCATCAACAAAAGTCCCCCCTCAGAGTTGGATCCAGAGAGAAATGAGGATTTGACTCTGAGGAAATAATAGACATCCAAAGGAAAAGGTGGTGCGCAAGTCTTCAGTGCGCAGAAGGCAGCGCACAAGTGTGCTGGAACTTGACTTTTATTCAGAGTTCCTTTGTCTTTTGTGGGCAGTTTAAAGTCATGCATGCCGGACATAAAGGGGCTAATGTTTAAGGTCGAAATAGCTTTGACCAAAATGGATTAAAATTGATTCAATTCTTTGAAAATTTATCTGAAAACATATTACCATACTCAAGTATGAGAGAAAATATGTAAACTATGGCTTAAGAATATTTGAATTTGAGGAATGATATGAAAAAGAGCTAAAAGGAATTAGAAGAAGTAGTTTCCAAGAATGAAGTTACTATTATTTAACAAAACCCGTTAGGGGGTTGAAAATATGCAGGGCCACCTATGGGCATTGGCTGCATGGTCAAATAAATAGTATCTTTCGGTTGACAAGTCTGTTATGTGGACTGTTTATGCAAGGCCACCTATGGGCACGTGCTGCATAGTCAGGCGAAAGAACTCTTAGAAATTTACTTTCCAAGTTCTAAAAGCCAGTGAAAGTTTATGGAGATTCAAATTTTCTAAAGTATAGAGTTTGTTGTATGGAAAGAGGTACTTGAATATGGAGAAGATATTTCTGAACAAGAATATCGATGAACTGGATGAATATCACTCCTACGAAGGTCTGACCCAAACGTAGGGAAGAAGAATAAACCATAGACTTGAATACTTTCAGATCATGAAAAAGGATATGGGACAAATATGTTAAGGATGGCTATTTCTTGCGGATCCCTACATACTGTTGTTTAAGAAAAATAAGGACAAAAGAGGCATTCTTCCCAAGAATGAAGTTACTATTATTTAACAAAACCCTTTAGGGGGTTGAAATATGCAGGGCCACCTATGGGCATTGGCTGCATGGTCAAATAAATAGTATCTTTCGGCTGACAAGTCTGTTATGTGGACTGTTTATGCAAGGCCACCTATGGGCATGTGCTGCATAGTCAGGCAAAAAGAATTCTCAGAAGTTTGACATTTTTGTGACTAGAAGTCATGAAAAGGGTTATGAAGATCTGAAAATATTTTAAGGTTAGGATTATAACACATAAATATGGGTATTGTCCAATGTATGTAGAGATACACAGGTCAACGATAACCATAATCATGTTGTGGCTGGGTCCTGAATTGAAATTTTGGACTTCACTACGTATCTCATAAGAATGAGAATCAAGCCATACGTAGTTATTGAAATGCAGTTTAACGTCGTGCAAGACGAAAGTATGAGTGATCTTAGTTTAGGGTCATAGAATTCAGACCATAATAATGAATACACAGTGTGTGTTTTCATGAGGACTTTTCAGCCAAGGGACTGAAAGTGAAATTTGGGGTTAGGCCCAAAAGACTTGGGACTGGATTCGAGGGACACTCGAATGTTCCTACGTATCCCATACGGGTGGGAATCAAGTCCACGTAGTTATAGAACTACCCTTTGTACAAATTTGGTTCATACATGTGAAGGGTGAAAGGGGAATTTAGTTCAATGATGGTTTAACCTAAAAAAAAAATTTAAGAATTACCATGTATGCACGTAGTCTTTTGAAAAATGAAAACCATGATTGACAAATCAATGTCAATAATAGTTCTCTCTCAAATGAGGAAATCAAAGAATATTGTAGTTTATTGTCGTACCAGACAAAAGTGTTGTATAGTTTAACGTCGTATAACAAGGACGAAGATGAATCAATGTAAAGATATTGATTCCAGGGGCGGTTTCACGAATCAACATCATATGAGATGGTGGTGAACCGATATGAAGAGATTGTTTTTGGGCTTGAACCCTGGGAGGTTGCCTACATACCCAGCCTGGAGGGCAAGGATCAAAGTACGTGTAGTTAAATTAAAGAATGAATTAATGATCAAGTTGTTCTTGGGGACAATGATCTAATAAAAAATGTTGTTGGGACTTACACATGGTTAGGGGCCCAAAGAGAGTGTTATGGTTGAGGTTTGCTCTAAGCTCACGTGAGTCATACTCGGTGTGAGAAACAAGAGGTAATAACAACCTTAACGATGCATAGTTTAATGTCATGTAGGACATAAAAAAGGGACTATGCAGTTTAAAGTCTTGCAGTTAGGACTATTGGTGCTGCACAGTTTAGTGTCATGTAGCAGGGACAAAATAATAGTTTAATGTCATGTCTGACATATCAAGGACTTTCTGTACAGTTTAGCGTCATGTAGTTAGGACGATGGGGACAATACAGTTTAACGTCATATTGGACGAAAGTGCGAATAGTTTAAGGTCATATTCATGGACCGTGGATGGTGCAGTTTAATGTCATGCTGGACCTTTGATGATTATATAGTTTAACGTCTTTCCGGACATGAGGGACTTTTATACAGTTTAGCATCATGTAGTTAGGACATCATAGTTTAACGTCTTACTGGACGTAAGGGATTTGCAAATAGTTTATGGTCATATACATGGACTAGGGATGATGCAGTTTAAGGTCATGCTGGACGGTTTAGGGAACTTTTTCACAGTTTAATGTCGTGTAGGACAAAGTTGCAGTTTAAAGTCATACTGGACCATTGCTGTATAGTTTAATGTCATATAGCAAGGACGAACTAGTGCTATATAGTTTAAAGTCATATAGCTAGGACTAAGGTGAACCAATATGAGGATATCAGTTCTAGGGACTTTTTACAGTTTATCGTCATGCTGGACGATGAAAGTGCCACACAGTTTAATGTCATGTTGCTAGGACACAATATAGTTTAATGTCATATCAGACAAAATATAGTTTAATGTCATCTCGAACAAAATAAGGAACTTCTGTACAGTTTAATGTCATGTAGATAGGACATAATACAGTTTAGTGTCATGCAGGACATAATTTTTGTGCTGCACAGTTTAATGTCATGTTGCGGGGACAAGTTCTTTTCTACAGTTTAACGTCATGTTGGACGAAATTGCAGTTTAAGGTCATACTGGACCATTGCTGTATAGTTTAATGTCATATAGAGAGGACGAACTGGTGCCGCACAGTTTAGTGTCATGTTGCGGGGACATTGAAGGTGACACAGTTTAACGTCATGTTGGACGAAATTGCAAATAGTTTAAGGTCATATGCATAGACCGTGGATGATGATGCAGTTTAAAGTCATACTGGACTATTGCTGTATGAACCAATTGTAAGAGTCTTGGTTCTGGGGACCATATTTTGTGTTTATACAAAATATTTCTTCAGAAATCTGGCATTAGTTGGAGTCGTGATGTGTTCTCCATCCATTGAGATTAGAGAATACGCTCCATTAGAGTAGACCTTATGTATTGAATAAGGACCTTCCCATTTTGGTTCAAGCTTGGGAGGTTTCTTTCCTGGTATCATTGGTGCTCTGAGAACCAATACCAATTCTCCCTGAATGAATTAACGAAGACGAACTTTTTTGTTAAAAGCTCATGCTATTCGATTCTGATAGATTTCCAAGTGGTGCAAAGTGCACAATCTTTTCTCATCTAACTGTTCCAATTCATTCAACCGATTTTGGGATTGCTTATCTGTAGATAACTGATCACAAATGGCTATTCTGAGTGAGGGCAATTGAACTTCAATTGGCAAGACTGCTTCTGTTCCATATACCAATGAATATGGAGTTGACCGCGTTGCATTGTGAGTGGTAGTCCGATAAGCCCATAAAGCATGAAAGAGTTTATCAGGCCATGACCTCTTATCTTTATCCACCATCTTTTGCAGTATATTTGAAAGAGTCTTGTTGAAGGCCTCTATCTGGCCATTAGCCGCTGCATGATATCGAGATGAATGATTGGACTTAATGTTGTATTCTTGATACAATTTCTTTACCTCAGAAGAACAGAAGTTGGTGCCGTTGTCCATCAATATGGTATGAGGGACACCAAATCTAGTAATGATGTTAGACTTGATGAAGCTAACAATGCATTTAGAACTGACTTCTTTGAGAGGTATTGCCTCTGCCCATTTGGAAAAGAAATCAGTAGTAGTAAGAATGTACTTAAACTGCTTGGCCGTAGCTAAAGGGTAAGGTCCCACCACATCCATTCCCCATGTGGAAAATGGCCATGAGTATTTAGCTGTATGAAGAAAATCTGGAGGTTGATGAATGAAGTTGGCATATACTTGGCATGAATGACACTTCTTTGTGAAATTAACACAGTCTTGTATCATTGAAGGCCAAAAGTATCCAAGCCTTCGAATTTGATCAGACAGTCTATGTCCAGACTGGTGGGCACCACAGACTCCTGCATGCACTTCTTTTATGACAGCTATTGTCTCTTCACCATCAATACATCTGAAGAGAACTCCATCAAAACCACGTTTGTATAGAATTTTCTCTAGGTGGTTTGGGCTATCATAAAGAGTAAAATTGACCACACATCTCCGGATTTGTTCTTTCTCGGCTCTATCAGGTGGAAGTGTTCCATTTTGAAGGTATTCCCTGATAGGTGACATCCATACTGTAGTATGACCATATGGTTCAGGAATGGGACTAATTTCATTAATTTCCTCTGTTCTGACTTGAACATAAGGTGAAATTGCATGACGGTGGGCAATACAGATGGTTGTCTCGTCCTGATTTGGATCTGCTAAAGCTGTGGCTATATTATCCAGTGCATCAGCTTGAGCATTTTGTGATCTTGGGACATAAGAAAATGTCGGTTCTGAAAGGAATCCTGACATTAACTCTCTGACGTAATCATACAAAGGGATTAATTCTTCTTTTCTGATGGCATAATCCCCATTGACTTGTTTGATTACCAGGTCTGAATCACCTTTCACCTTTAAGTGATTCACTTGTACTTGAAGCGCTAATTCCAAGCCTGTAATGAGAGCTTGGTATTCAGCTTCATTATTGGTACCACCTTCCCACAACAAAAAGGAATAAGGTAACACTGCCTTATCCGGAGAAATGAGCACAATTCCTAAACCAACTTTGTTAAATTTAGGATTTTCCATTTTCTTCCCTGTTGGACTTCTAGAAGCACCATCAAAATACATTTCCCATGTTTGAGGACTCTCTTGAATAGAGAAAACTTCTTCATCATGGAGTTCGATATCTGAATACATGTCTTCTACTGAAGGATGTTCAGCCAGGAAATTAGCCAGAGCTTGGCCCTTAATTGCCTTTTGAGACACATACTGAATGTCGAACTGCGGTAGAATAACCGCCCACCTTGCCAGATGACCTGTAAGCATTGGACGACTAAGGATGAATTTGAGCGGATTATTACGAGATACCAATTGGACCTCGTGATGTTGAAGGTAGTGTCTCAGTTTCTGAACTGAAAAGATTAATGCTAGGCAACACTTTTCAATACTTGAATACCGGGTTTCTGCTTCAAGCATAGTTCTACTGAGATAGTAGAGACTATTTTCATTCCCAGCATCATTCTTTTGAGCGAGAAAGGCACCCAATGATCGCTCTAAAGCTGTCACATAGAGGATAATAGGTCTACCCTCAACAGGTGGCATGAGTACTGGTGGACTCAAGAGGTATTTCTTGAGAACATCAAATGATTCTTGAAATTCTTCAGTCCACTGATAAGTGACTCCTTTCTTCAATAATTTGGTAAAGGGTAAACTTTTGCCTGCCAAATTGGCGATGAAACGCCGAATATAGGCTAAGTGTCCTTGAAGTCCTCTTAATTCTTTCAAATTCTGAGGAGGTGACATACCAAGGATTGATTTGGTCTTCTCAGGATCGACTTCAATACCATGATGGCGTACAACAAAGCCGAGGAATTTTCCTGAGGTTACCCCAAAAGCACATTTTAAGGGGTTCATCTTCAAATTATGTTGTCGAAGCTTGTGGAATATGACTTCCAAATCAGCCAAGTGATCAAAACGTTGTTTGGATTTAACCACCAAATCATCTACATAGCATTCAACAAACTTCCCTAAAAAAGGTTTGAAGATACGATGCATGGCGCGTTGATATGTTGCACCTGTATTCTTTAAACCAAAGGGCATCACCCGGTAACAAAACACACCTTGAGGAGCTCCGAAGGCTGTATATTCCTCATCTTATAGGGCCATTCGGATCTGATTATATCCAGAATATCCATCCATGAACGAAAGTACTTCATAGCCAGCCGTCGCATCAATTAAGAGTTCTGTAATCGGAACTGGGAAATCGTCTTTAGGACAATACCGATTAAGATCTCTGAAATCGATGCAAACCCTAATTTGTCCGTTCTTCTTCTTTACAGGGACAATATTAGCCAACCACTTGGGATATTGAACTTCTCTGACGAAGTTGGATTTGATCAGCTTATCCACTTCAGCTTCAATTTTGGAAGCATAGGTTGGATGTGTTCTTCTCGCGGTTTGCTTAAAACCCCGATGTTCTTTTGGTAAACCCAAATGATGAGTAGCAACATCAGGATCAAGACCAGACATTTCTGTATAATTCCAAGCAAAAATATCTTTATTTTTCTTTAGAAAAGAAATATACATCTCTTGCTCTTCAAGGGTCATGGCCTCACTAATTAAAGTGGGGCTAGGATCTTTCTCTGTACCCAGATTTACTTCTCTGAGTTCATCCACAGTGGTAGAGATACCCTCTTCAAATGCTGGAGGAGCATCTCTAAGATCTTCCTCTTCCTCTTCATCATGTGTTATTTCTTCCGTTTCTATTTGCAAAGTAGATGGGAAAACGAAATTCTCATGATCACAAGAAATGTCAAAATTTTCACATTTTGAAGAAGAAGCTTCCATTTATGACCCTATTGATGATAAAGGGTCTTCTTTGGGAAATAAAGAGGAGATGATGGATTGAGAATCGACATCATTATTCACCTCTGGTGTTGCTATAACTTCTTCTGGCCTGATTAGCGAAGTATAGACTTGTTGGACTTCAGCAGACAAAATGAAAACTTTACCACTTATGCTTTCATCACTGCTTGGTAGGTTACCAATTTCTCCCATGTTGTCTGGCTCGATCGCCGTAATTGACATTATGGAGCTTTCCATAAGAGTATTTTGATTTGGGCCTATTTTTTCAATTTGACTGATAGGTAACACATAATCTGTACTCACATGTGTAAATGGATTTATTGGAATTTTCTCCAAACCATATGGAGCATTAACTTTGATAATTTCCTTCATTGTAGATTTTTCTCTTCCCTTCATGTGATAAAATTCCGCCTCAATGTATTGAGACTCACATGTCTTGAATGAGGCCTTATCACCATACAATGTTCCAACTTGACCATCGAAACAGTATTTGAGACATTGATGGTATGATGAAGGAATAGCTGCATGCTGATGTAGCCAGGGTCTTCCAAGAAAGATATTGAATGCTGAGTCTTGATCAACAATCATGAAATCCGAATTGGATACAAGATCTACAAACTGAGTTCTGAGTGTAACTTCTCCCAGTGGTTCTTGTTCATTTTTATCATATCCTTGTAACATCATGGTAGAAGGAGATAAATCATATTCCGTGAGGCCCAATCGACGAAGTGTACAAATGGGCATGAGGTTGACTCCTGAACCATTGTCAATGAAAGCTCTTCGAATATCTATACCATTGACTTTGCCAGATAAGTACTAAGGTTTTATGTGCCCATGCACAACATCATCTTCATCTTTATCATTAAAAGATATCACTGCATGGCATTCTGCAGGATTATTCTCTATGCGATAGATTTCAGCTGCAGCAATTTCAGCTTCAAACTCCTGAGGACTTGACAAAGCTTCGATGAGTGCTTCCCGAAGATCTTTTGACAGATTCAAAGCATCCAAAATTGATAACTTGGATGGAACTTGGTCCAAGTGTTTCAATATATCATACTTTTGATCTAGAGGTCTGCGTTTCCCAATAGGAATATGCGGTTTAGCAGGTACCTTGGAAGCAGATGCTTTGGAAGCTGATACATCTTGTATTGAAGTTGGAAACATCCTTGGTTTTGGAAGATTAGATTGATTAAATCCATTTACTTGCTGAGATAAAGAAGATGGAACTTTTAATCGGTCTTCCAAAATAACTGTGCCAAAACTGAGTTGCCCATTGGCAGAAGAATTTGTTTGTTCTTTTTGAGCTCGCTGAAGGGATCTACCACGAGTTTCTGCCGCATATACAGTGCTAGCAGGGGTAAAATTAGAGTAGTGGCTTCGGAAAGATCCACGTCTTCCCCTGTATCCTGAACCTCTAGAACTTTCTCGAATTCCCTTATTTGATACAGGGAATTCAGGCTCATCAAGACTGGAATATGGATCTGTTAATTGAATCATATTAACAGAACCAAAGATTAACTCTTCGTCTGATAAAGACTCTACCTGGTTAGCCTGTTTAGGCTGTGCCGTTTGATGGGGCGGTGCCCGTGGCTCTGAAGTAGATGGAATGAAATCTGCCAGAGTCAAAGAAAATTTAGGCTTTGATACATACTCATCTTCTTCTGATTCCTCTTTCTTCTTTGAATTGTGCTGCCCTTTTGAGGATTTGTCTTTTGATGGAGGCTTTACTGCAGCTTTTGTAGGAGACACAATTGGCTTCTTCAATTGTGTTCGCAAAATGGAATGGGTATGATTGATTGTCTTTCTGATCATCCAATCATCATATTTTTTCACAGTTTTGCTTTTGACTTCCTGCCACTCGCCTCCTTCCTCTGGATCTATAACGGTAATACACGCTACATGAGCTGAAGAACCCTTCAATTTGACTTGTCCCAAGTCGACCATCTTTTGCAGGAGGTCTTTAAAGACAAAACACTCTTGGATGGGATGCCCCAACATTTGATGAAAGGGACAATAATTGGGACGGTCTTCATCTCCTTCCTTGTTTGGCCTCTTAGGTACTGGTAATTGAACCAAATTATTTTCCAGAGCTGAAATGAAGTACCCAGGAACTTTCTCACTTCGGAAAGAGTATGTTTTACTCTTCATATCCTCAAATTGTTTTCGTCGTTGATCTTTTTGATCATTTGGACGAAACGGCCTTTGTTGTTGGCGTTCAGGAAGTGGAGTCCTTCGAGAAGATGAAGGTTTTGAAGTAGATATAGGTACAGGTGCTTGTTTAAGCATAACTGTAGCAGTTTCTTCTTTGCCCATTCTTCTTCCTGGAGCTGATGGAATTACACGAGATTTAACCTTAGCCTGTATAAGGGAATCTTCAATCTGCTGAGCGATTGAAGTAAGGTCTCGAAACCCTCCTGTGTATTTCACAGGGATCAATGGCGTGCGTAATTCGTCACGCAGATTTGCCACACATATTGGAAACAGCTCTTCCCGAGGGAGTGCTAAACTCAGGGAATACGTTAATCCCTTCCAACGAGCAATGAAATCAGAGACTCTTTCATTCTCCCTTTGCTTGCAGTTTGTAAAATCGAAAACTGTCGTCTTTGGCAAAGTTGAGCTAAACTGAAGAAGGAATTTTTGACGAAGATCCTCCCATCCAATGACTGACCGGGATTGCAAGCTTGTATACCAGACAAAAGCCGGTCCTTGCAAGGTTCGCACGAAGCATCTGAGTTTCACTACTTCTTGCTGCTCTGGAGTTCCCATCATAGGATCACAATAAGACATGTAATGCGTCAAATGTTGTTCAGGATCACCTGATCCATTGAAATTAGGGAAAATAGGGTTTCCAAAACTGGATGGAGGAGAAATTGAATCTACCCATTCAGGGTAAACTTTCTTTTTAGGTTGAACTTGCGCCCGTTTCCCTTCCATAGTTTCTAACCGAGCTGTTAATGACTCAATAGTAGTTATTAATTTTTGAGAAACATCAGGTTGAACTTGGTTTTGGGTAGGTGCAATGAATGGAGCTTGGATAGACGTGGTGGTTGGTGCTGCAACTGATGGTAGTGCTGCCAACCGTTGTTGCGTTTGACCCGTAGGATTAGACTTTTGTGGGTGTACTGATAAAGGAGGATATTCCTGATCCATCTCAGTAGTTACAACAAATTCTTTCGGCTGTCTGACTTCAACATTCTTAAGAAGAAGACTACTCTGATGTAGTTCTGCATTCAACCTTCTTAATTCTTTCATTTCTTCCTCCTGTTGTGAGAACCTTTGCTCTAATGAGAGCGATTGACCTCTTTCAGAGGAAGGGTGAGAAGTAACCTGATTCTTTCCTTTCCCCTTATTGGATCCTTTTCGGAGAGGGGGAAGTGGGTTACTTGAAGGAATACCCATATTTTGGGTAAGCCTTTGATTACGTGTGTGCACACCTTCTTCATTTAGATCTGTGTGCGCAACTTCTTGAGCAGGAACCTCTTCGTCTGATCCCTCTGATTGAGCCTCATATGGTGAATCAGCAGAAACGGCATTAATGACATTAATGGATGCATATTGCATGGAATCCTTTCTATCAGCATTTCTGTGATATTGTCTTCTTCCATGTCCATGATGAGACATGGAATTCCGTTGACTTGATCCCTCAGGAACTTCTTGGAGAACCGTCACTTGGAGAGAATCTCCTGATAGCTTGGCTCTTCGTTCCTCTTGAGGCTTATTCCCTAATCGAGAGAATACTGACCTTATCTGAGGGAGGGATTGAATATTTGAAAAATTCCCCAGTCCGGTGGACTGGGGATGTTCCTACAGCTTCCGCTCAACTCCTCGAATCCCATTTGTTGGTTCTGAGGGTTGGGTTAGAGAAGTCCCCAGTCTGACAAGCTGGGGTGTCTCTTGACATGCTATGTATGAGATCTTCTTAAAATCTCTCTTTATCTTGCGAAGCTTAGTTCGGAAATTAGCTGGATGCATTAACCTGTATCCACTTTAATCACCTGGTTCAACAGACCGTTGGATGATTTCCGAAACTTCTGTCATTTGATGACGTGTTTTCTCCAGACGAGAGTCTTGTGCAATATTCTCGCCTGCTTGATGTAGGAGCAATTCAACAACTTGTTCTCTATATACTTTATTTTGAGAGGAACTAGTTGAAGCTTGTTCTTGAGCAAGATTTTGATTATGAACAAAGCCCATTGGCTTTGGCCGGCCATGGGCAATAACATTGCATGAGACCATTTTTGGTGGGCTTTGCTGACTGGAAAGCACTGTGAAATGTAGTGCTCCGTGAATACCCCATCCTATGATATGAACATCAGATGGAGCATTGGAAATTAACTGATGCAATTTTCTTAGTGCGCCAAGGCATGAACGTTGAAGGGTTCTCTGTTGCTTTTCAGCCTTCGGATACCGAGAGACTGATAGAGATGCCAAATAAATCTGACATTGTAGCACTTCTATTATCTTAAGATGATTTTCATATTCATCATAAGATAATACCTTCTTCTTTAATTGACAAAGAGTTTTCCAAATGTTGAGACGAATATCATGGATTCCATCATCTGTCAACATCTTTGGAATGTCATACTGGGAGTCAGCCAAAGGCCAAAACATGACTGGTACTTCACCTTTTGCCAGTTTTTTTCTCATGTTCAACATTTCCACTTTATCATTAAATGAAGATTCTTCTACCTGTTTTGACCAGAGTTGGTGTTTCTTTGTTACTTCATTGGATTCAACAAGATTGGTAGAGAGATCACTATTCATGCTGGAAGATGAATGACCCAGGGATGGTTCGGAGAATAACCTGAACCCCAGGCTATCTTCTGATGGAGAAAGAGTTTCACCTATCGATAGTAAATCATCAGACATGACTGGTTTTACATTTGCAAGTGCCTCGAGATAGGAGGGATTTCTCGGCACTACATTGCCTTCTGAAGAATTTTCGAGACAATGTGAATCACTACTGCGGAGAGGACTTTCGCAGCGAATTTCATCATCATGGGGAGGACCACCATAATGGGTTACAGCAAAATATGAAATCTCTTGCTCCTTGGTCTTCTGACCACACAGAGGGTTCCTGTGGTTCTCATCTGAAGAAGAAGCTTCAAGATTGACCGAATTTTCATGAAGCAAGTCTTCATGAGGAAGTGTCTGTTGAAGACCTTCAAAATTAATGTTCCCTTTATTTGGAAATGAGGGGGTAGAATCTTGAATTCCGACAGATAAATGTCTGAGGGATTCAAGAACTCCAACATCGAGCAAGGCTTGGTTACAGATTGGCCTTTGATCTCCTGACTGTGCTGGGCGGATCTTTTTCTTAGATGCCTTCTTACTCGCTTTAGAAACCACTTGATGAAGAAAGTGATTGCTCTGAGCAGGTGTATGTGCCTGATCAGGAAAGATGGTCAGGTTAGGCTGACGATCTCCACTCAAATCAGGTGTATGTGCCTGACTTGGTTGTCCGTATGATATGGGGGAGTATGCCCCATAACCCTCGTGGACTGGAACAGATGTGTGTGTCTGTTCCGGAGTGAATCGTTGTTGTGTCACTCCACTGCTAGGGATAGATTTATGTGTCTTTCCCTTAGGTGATGCTGAAGTTGTTATGATATCCTGGAAAGCATCCAGAATATGAGCAGGAATTTTCTTCTGCTCTTTCACCATTGACAAAATATGTTTGGTGACTTCAGCCACCGGAACGGGGATATACGTCCATTCCGGGATTGGAGTAGGTGTATGTGCCTGCTCCTGTCCTCCTTTTCCTGTCAGTGAATCCTGACAGTACTCAAGTGTGGAGGCAGAGAGTTGAGTCTGCCACCTGTTTGTCGTCGGGGCTTTCCGACTGACTTCTCCGTGCGCTACCAAGCGAGACTGTTGGTAGGCTTGATTAATATTAGAAGGTGTATGTGCCTGCTGATTACACTTCGCCAAACGCGGTTGACGAGATCCATCATATGTAGTCAGACGAGCCTGCTGACTAACTGGTGATGTATAAGCAGGTGCATGTTCCTGCCTATAGTACTCCGCCGGAATTTCCTGGCGGGATTGGCTTGATGATGCCAGACGAGTCTGCTGGACAGCGGAATTAAAATGGGCAGGTGTGTATGCCTGCTTGTTATTTGCCACCATGTTAGGTTGGTGGACTTCTCCGGAGAGGGCAGAGATGAAAACCTGCCTATTGTTAACCGGATTCCGTCTCTGGCGGTTCATCTTGCCTGCTCGGGTTCGAGGAACCTGAGCTGAATGCCTGGAGTCGGTACCCTCATCATGTTGAGGGCGCACTACCGCACGAGTCTGGCGGTGATTGTTGATGGGAGCCCGCGGGAAGGACTCCTGTATTTTTGAACTAAGTCCCTGAGGGACCTTCTCATTCACTTCCTCAGAATAAGGGAGTGAATGGAAATTGCGTTCTGGGGATAAAGACCCGAAATGGTTGGAGACGGTAGTCAGCACTGCCTGCTTCTTGATCGCTGGTCACCGTTGTCCGGATGACCAGGTAGAGTTGTTAACTTGGAGGGCTTGACGAGCGGCCTCCAGAGTTGGGATAGTACCGTTACGACGGTACTCCTTAACCAGTGCATGAGAAACACAGCGTTGAAGACGCTGAGTTGGTGATGTCATCCTTAGAGCGGACAACGTTCCAGTAGGAGTAGCAGCATTGGTTTTCACAGCAGCAGGCCTCACAGTAGAGGTGTTCACAGCAGCAGTATTCACAGGGGTGAATTTAAGGAAATCCATTTTGCAGAAGATCTTGAGAAAAAGAGTGCATGTTCCATATAACAGACATAATCAAGATGAATCCGGCCACTGCATCTTTTGGATGAGCACATGTCAATGATTGATTTGTTGGCCCAAGGGGCCTAACAAATAAGAAAAACATCACTTTAACTTGGTTAAGGATTCACGTCGGGTTCACCATTTTTGTTTCGCACGGAATCCGGGGATGACCTCCTGGACAAGAGATTCAAACGTTCCGATCGGTTTCTAACAGGTTTGTTTGTAGAACCGGAAACATCCAATGATTCCACATCCGTTTGGACCTACTTTCCAAAGGTAGGCGCTCATTAGCTTGTATAATAATGAGGCTTAGGAATTGGCATTGGTCGAGAGGATGGGAGGTCGGACTCATCACACCTTTTTGAGGGGAATTATTGTCTACTCCAGGACTATCTTTATAGATTTAAGTTATGTTCGTGAATCCTTATTATATTACCAAGTATAAAATGATCTTTCCTTAAGTTTTAACAATCAATGATTGAATATGCATGAGATTTAGAGAATCTTTTATATGTATTTGAGGTTCTTCATCAATAGAGAATCATCTATATCTGTTTAGATATTCTTGGTCAATGGTATCCTTCAAAACATTTATATAAAAGTATCTTGGTCATTATGATGACCAGGCTGGTTTTAAAGCCACTCAGTGAGGCACTTGAAGTTTATCGTCATTCAGAAGGACATGGATTATTTCAAAGTTGGGATCGAACCCATAAATGGGCTACCTACGTATCCTTTGTTTTGGAAAAGGAATAAGAACCCACGTAGTTCGAGTAATGGAGTACGATGTTTATGATTGATGGCTCAAAGCAGGATGTCACAATTACTTTTACACTCTAAGCTCACGTGAGTCATGCTCGGTGTGAGAAACAAGAGGTATTAGTAAAATTTAGATGATTGTGCCATGAAAGATGCAATCATAAGAATTTGTTTGGGGCTTATGTATGTATGACTGCCCAGATAGATGAAGGTTTAGGATTTACTTTTAGGGAGAAAATCCAGGAACAGGGTCCATAAAGGTATATGTGCTTTATGGAGATTTGAATACTCTAATCTTGGGGCTTATTCCTAAGTAGGATGCCCAAGTTAGGAGGGGATTTATGACCGGGGCTTACACCTGAAAAGGAAGCCCAAATCAAGGGTAAATTATGACTGGTTAAGAGAAATTTAAGGGGGGCTTGGAGCTTACTCCTGAAAAGGAAGCCCAAGATTATGACTGAGTCTTATTCCTGAAAAGGAGACCCAGGATTATGACTGGGACTTACTCCTGAAAAGGAGGCCCAGGTTAGGGGATTTGGGGCTTACTTCTGAAAAGGAATCCCAAGATTATGACTGAGTCTTATTCCTGAAAAGGAGACCCAGGATTATGACTTAAGGTTTGGGGCTTACTCCTAAGGAGGATGCCCAAGTTAGAGGACTTGATTGGGGCTTACTCCTGAGGAGGATTCCCAAGTTATGGAATTTATTAACTGGGGATTATTCCTAAAAAAGGAGACCCAGGTTAAGGATTCTCTCATCTTAAAGGATGAGGTTGAATGAATGAACTCTCAATCTTTGGTGATATAAAGATGTATAAATCACTAGGTTTTGAGAGATATTCCACATAATTCCTTTCAGATAAGGAAGTCAAATCAAGAAATCATTCCATAAATGGCTTTAAAGAGTGTCTTGAAGACTAAATCTTGAAAAGAAAATGTGAAATGGCTTAAGAGGGGTAAAATGGGCAAGATGAGAACCCAAAAAGATAGGGGCGCGCAAGTCTTGAAAGGCGCGCAAGTCTTCCGTGGGCGCGCAAGTGTTGGTCGCGCAGGTATGCCTGCGCGACACATGGTGTACTTGCGCGATTTTTAAACAGCATTGAAATATTTGAGCGACTCTTTTTTAAACCCTTTAGAATCCTCTTGAGGTTCTTCCAGAAAAGGGACGCGCAAGTTATATTGAAGGAATTAAGTCGGCGCGTAAGTGTTTTATAAGTTTCAACACTTAGGCCTTCCTTCTTCTCTTTAGATCGTCCGTTCTAGGTAAGAAATTACCTTAGAAGTGTTCTGGAAGCTTTGAGAAGAGACTTGGGCGTCGGGAGCTTCAATCCGAGTTTTTGGAAAAATATCTCTCTCGAATGGGGGGCCCACAGGGTCTATTTATAGGCAAAAGAAGACCCCGGGCGGTTGCCGAGCGGTTACCACTTAGGTCGCGCAAGTCACTTGCACGACCATGAGGCGGCGCGCAAGTATACCTGCATGACCAATAGGCAGCGCGCAAGTACTTGCACGACCACTATGTGGCGCGCAAGTGTACTTGCGCGACCATGAGGGAACTTGCGCGACCTATGGGCAATGTTCTCATTCTTCATCCCTATGTCGATTTTTGATGTTTCTTCAAAGGATGAATCACTTTATGCTCAGATATTCCCCTTTTCCAATCTTTAGATTCTGTGACGAAAGGAGCGTCAACAAGGGGTTTCTTAACTCACTCTTAATTTCATGAGAATTCCATTGTTCACCACTTAATTATTGCATGTGGTGTATGTGTACTGCCCATGATTGTATTCATTGTGTAATATACATTAATTTATGGGTATTTACATAATCATGGTATGATCCTTCTTTCATGGGTGTATGTTTCGTAAGTTACCTAATCGATAAGGGAATTTGAAATTTCAATTTCCACTCATTCGGCTTTACGCATACTTCGTTGATTATTTTACTCCAAGATTATGTGTGGAATCACTATTCATTTGATTATGTCATAATTTCCACTCCCCTTTCTGTGGATATACTTTTTATACACATAATCACTCCATTGATAAATTCTCAAGTCATCGGTATGAACTTGATAAGAGTAATTTTTACTCAATCTCGATTTGTTGAGATAAACATCCAATTCATTGGTGTTGTTTTTACTAGAATATGTGTGAATGTCCTTTGATTATTTTACACTGAATATCCAATCATATTTAGTGTATTTATATTTTTCACACATAATTATGTCGTTGATTTATCCTTAACCTAAGGATACGACCTTTATGAGAGATTTCATCTCAATTTACATTCCATTGAGACTTCTTTGTTGTTATACACCAAATAACTTTTATGTGGTGTATATAATGTACTTTGAAATAGTATATCATGAATCCCATTATTCTCATGATATTACAAATTTTTGATTACCTCAATTATTTTTATTCAAGTGTCTCTCTTTTGGTTAGAAACTCTAACTAAAATACCATTTTTAAATGTTTTAAAGACTTATTCTTCTAAATCTTGCTCATTAATGTCCATGTTTTAAAAATGGTTTTAAGGATTTATTTATATGGACATTAAAGTTTTAACATTAAAACTCCTTTTAAAAGTTTCAAAGTGGTTTGGGACACTTTGATTCAAAAATATATTTTTAAATAGCTTCTTGACAAATAGTGTGACTTTAAATGATTTCAAGAAAAAGGGGGATATTTCTCTCAAATAGTTTTGATGATTATTTTCATTTATGTCAATATCCTTCTCAATTGAGGTTAATCTGATACAATAAAACCTTCCATATTGCATCGAATGAGTTATGTTTGACTGTGGATGTGCTATTTGTATACCATTCATGGTTTGTGGTTAAAGTATTGACATTTCGTATGCTAGTTTTAATATGAATGTTTATGTTATGTTTAAACCTGTTCATATGAGGAATGCATTGGACATAGTAAGTGATGGGTGGAGCCCGCTATAGCTCCTCGATGCATCGGTAGGTCTCATGAGACAAACTAGTGTCTTGGCACAAGGCCTTGGCAAAATCTTATTTATAGTCTTGGCACGAGGCCTTGGATATGTGGTTATGATAGTCTGACATTATGCATTCCATCATTATAAAAGTGGTTATTGATATTTCATGTGATCATTCGACTAGTAGAATATTCATTTGAGTAAGTAAATGGTTTTATTTTATTTAATCTTTGCCATTTTATGCTGAAGTTCAAGTTTAAAAGGCTTTTGTTTTAGTTATAAATTTCCTTAAGTGTTTATGCTTATCTATGAAAGCTTCTGCTATAATGTTATCATTACTGAGCATCTGAGCTCACCCCTTTCAATGTTTTATTTTTTCCCAGGATTATGAAGAAATAATTTATGAATGACCTAAAGGGATAGTGTGAGGGGATATGAAGACAAGATGTTTTTTATGATGTAATGTAAAACTTTATGAATATATCTAGTGTTTCCAAGGCTACTAAAACAATCGGTCTTTCGAGATTTGATCTTTCTTGTGATCATTCCAATGTTATGTAATAATACACCGAATCTGGTTAACTAAGGTCGGGGCGTTACAGATCTAGCGGCCTAGGGGTTTCCATGAGTTTTTAAAATGTTTGGATGACTACGATTCAATTTCATCTAGATCTGATGGTTTAGGAAGAAGTGGGAATTTAAAAGGTTCAGATGACTGAGATTAGATCCGGACTGGATTGAAAAACTAATAAAAAGTTGGAGGAGAATCGTGGTGGTGTGGATTCGAAGGCCGAACCGATCGGACGGTTCAGATCCCGTGCAGTGAGATCGGATGGTCCAGATTTGATTTCCACTGAATAACTACATCCCACATATAAATGGGATGGCTTCAGAACCTGATTTATAAGCTTGGAGCTCCCAAAATATGCTCCAAAATCCCCCTCCCCCTCCCGGTACTGACCCATATCGGTCTCTACAGGCGCGCTTCAGCACCCACCCCTACCGCCATGCAGCCCCATATAGTGGTACGCTCTGTAAAAAACCCTTGCACACACCCGTGTGTGCTATGGGACTTATTATTCATGCTTGTGCGTGCGACTTAGCAAGAAAAATGCGTGCACTTCCCTAGGTCTTTGTCTTAGGGGATCTAAGTGAGATTCCTACCAGACCTTTATTGGCTTGGCCTTCTAGGTTTCCCTCAGTTGGGTGGGGTACTCACTTAACTTTTAGCAAAGTAAAATTCATTTTTTATTAAACATAAGAATAAGTTTATATATATATAAAGGTGTCTTAATGACAGAGAATATAAATTCTCTATTATGGTTAAAAAAATCCTAAAAACCAAAATTTTCATTAGTTTTTAAACATTTGAGTTTTAAAAACATAAAATTTCAAAATAAAAAAAATCAAAGTTTAATATGTTATAAAATAAATCCCACACTAGTATTATATTTTTAAAATCCAAAACATATTTTTAATTAAAACCTTTTTTATTCATCCAAGTATGAAAACATTTAAAGGCAACTTTTTAAAACATTTTGAATACTTGAATACCTAATTTACTAAGTATAGAAAAAATACTAAATACATCCACAACCATCAATATCATTTTCCCAAAGTATGATTTCAAACTCAAAAACATATTTCTTTATACCAAAAACCAAGAAGTAACAAGTGTGTACTTCTCTTGTTATTTTCTTTAAAATACAAGGGTTATGATTTCAAATCCATTTTAAACATTAAAACATTATCCTTTCAAAATATAAAGAAGAGTTAATTACAAATATGTTTAAAGATATAACTTTAATGTATACTTAAAACACTTGGAAATCTAAATATACGTAATACTTAAAATAAAATAACTAGAATACCCAATGACTATAAAGTCTTATAGCCGTTATAGATTCAACGATCACCTAAAAGAGACAACAGTAGAATTAACTTTAAGGCCTTATAAAAACATGATTAGGGTGTTCCAACTCAACACAACTTGGCGAAGATGGTTCTCATAATACCCTTAATGCTCGGTTCGGTCACTATAGATTTGGATATAATGTTCTTCCTAGTGGAATACCCGAAGGATTTCCACTATTTTCTTGGGATTTTTGTTGTATTTGGTGGTATCCCTATGATTTTGATAGGTATCTTAGTAGGTATCCTAGGGTAGTAAGGTTATTTTGGACTTGTTTAAATGTAATTGTTTTCAATATTTCATTGAATAAAAAATTCTTTTTTTTTTAATTTTGAAAGTATTGTTTTGTAAAGTATATAAATTAAACAAAGTAAACCCATAAAATATTATTATTAAAAATGAAATAGGTTTGGGGTGTCACAGAGACAAACAACACCCGAATAGTACCACACATCATAAAAATCATCAGAGCAAAAAAAAAACAATGCTTTAAAGTTCTAAGGGCACTATCTACCTTAGGTTAGAACCTTACCAATGAATAAAACATCAATCCTACCAAGGGGTCATTCCTAAAAGGTCACTAGTCACTACCACATATTATATAGTTTTAAATAATCCTATGAGAAATGTTCATGTTCTTATTCGAAGGAAATATCAGTGAAAC
Organism: Viscum album; assembly: GCA_963277665.1. Lineage (NCBI taxonomy): Eukaryota > Viridiplantae > Streptophyta > Magnoliopsida > Santalales > Viscaceae > Viscum > Viscum album. Next base: position 1,722,253,115 of record OY728137.1, read on the forward strand.
ATTTAAACTACCCTTACATGAGGGTTAATATAATAACACCACTTAGTGTTTCATTTCAAGGAATAACTCTAATTATCATTTAGTTCTTTAAATGTTTCAAGGCTCAGCTTTTTAAAGAGTGTAAAGAACCCATCATAAGGTCAAATTTCTTAGTAATTTGTTTAACTAATTCGACAAGGCACAACAAGTTATATCAACTTACCTTCAAGCATTATTATTTAGCCAAAATCATGTCATATTTTAGGAAATATATCTAATAAACTTAATTTTATATGTTTTTTATTTATTCATAATCTTTCACAATTGTATTATTTAAAGAATATGTCAATTCCAATCTATTGAGGAAAATACACTTTAGGTTGTAATTTTCATTTTAATTAACTAACACCTCTTATAAGTACAACAAAAAAGTAGATAAAATATATTTTATTAATTAAATAGGGGACTGGTCATGTAATATGTCACCATACATCTTTATGTTAATCCTTAGAAGTGTATGCAAACACTTTAATTAACCATTCTTACATAACATAATTATACCCCCATGGGGTTAATTACTAAGGCATAACAAGATAAAGGAGACCTATGAGGGTCCCATATAACCATTCTGTGTTAATCTAAATGCATATCCATTTTATTTAAAACATTATGATTTTTTAAAACACCCTTAATAGGTTTATCTCATAAGAACAAGCACTATGACTTACATACTTGGTCGATTCAAGTCTATCTCATAAGAAACATTCACCAACTGACCTACTTGGGTCTAGTTTTTCATTTAGGAATTTGGTTATATGTTTAACCATGCCCAAGTTATAGAGGTACAAACCTTTATAAAAGAAACCATTTGCAATAAAATCAAGAATTAACAACATCTATTTTTATACAATGGTTTGAAGGCATAACAAGCTCATATATGATGATTTGATTACATGGGTTACCATTTTTCAATTAATAAAGTTCCAATACACTTTATAGATTGAAAATTGGATCCCATTTAATCACTGTCCATATGTTTTAGCCTATAAAAACAATGGTATATTTCTCAAATATGTTGGTATTGGTAATTAAGGTGTCACCATCAATATATACAGGAAAAAACCATCTAGGTTGATATTGTAAGTTTAATAACCAATTGTATATTAAAAATATAACTAGGTATCCCATCACATGAAATAAATACCAGAAACCTTGAAAATTAATTACCTAATCATGATATGTAGATAAACATACTAAATAATCATGCATCATTGAACAATAATCATATAAACAAACTGTATAGGAAAACATGCTAGATAAATCACAAAACATGGCATAATACTCAATAAAGGTCCACAAATAGACATGTCAAAGATAGAATGCTAATAACAGATTCATTTTTTTAGAAAACGTGCTAATAAACAATACTCCATGTTATACAAACAAGCATAATAAATAATCACACAAGGCATACCTATCAATGAAACTACATGGCATGGAATATTAAGGGAATATGGATCTCTATGTTCCTATAATGATGAATGTAATGATACATCCTTTCCATATTGGGAAAAGAGTAAATACTGTAAATCTCATAAATCAATAAGAAAAAAAATGACACCAATCACTCAAGGTGAAATCATAGTCATCCATAACAATTAAGAACATTAAAAAAAATACCATCCCTGTCCAGTTGGTATTTTCCCCATGCATGGGTTGATCAATCGCAAACATGACTATTTAACAAGAATCCACACATTCTTAGTATCCTGTCTACCAGCTAAAAACAATAATAAAAAGTAAAAGAAAATTTCTCTAATACCACTTTATAATATCCTGACCTGAGATCCGATAAAATGGATCCCCATGTTGGTTGGTCACATAGCCTCAAGCAGACCTCCCCATATGCCAGAGGATGCCGACTAACAACAAGGGACCAATGATGTTATGGTGGGGAGACTATACACTCAAGAGTTGAGCATCATAGTGGTATAGGAGATAATAAATAAATCAAACAACAACATAAGAAATATAAATAAAGGACAGAGTAGTGAAAGATAATGATAATAACCTAATCAAGTGTCCAATGCCAAATATACAACTATGAATGCATTTCTAGGTGATTCCACACAATTTAAATTAGTAAAAATAAAAATGGAGATGCAATAAAATACATGAAATAATAAAATAAAAAATTCCCCTAGTTCTATCCCGATGATCATCCTAAGCTTTATCTCATTCCTATGCTCCTAACTCCCTGGTAAAAGTATGAAGACGTAATCCCAAGATCCTGATCCGGCAACCAATGAGTTCTATTAGGGTACCCCAATGTAATGGAGGCCTGAACATGGTGTGATATATAGACATTAGGATACCAAAAATGATTTCTAAATCTACATAGTTGATGAATATAAAATAAGTCAGCGTGCATGTATGACATGTAAAGAAATAAATAAAAAAATAAACAAGTCAGATTAGGTTCCTACGGGAAACTTGGAATACCATACTTTCTTTGGTCTAATATAGAATATCTCTAACCATGATCAACCTATATATATATATATATATAATTACTATTTATATTCACAAGGAAAAATAGCTGGGTCTATCATAGGTTCTGAATAAAAATATGTACAGAACCCAAGCATGTTCTTTGGCTTGGAGACACGTCCTTAAATCCAATAAACTAGAATATACTATATTTTTAAACAAGTGTAAATGCGTTTCTTAGTAAAAAAATAAACTTGGGACTATCCAAGGTGATCCATAAAGGGGAATCCCAAGTATCTCACCAAGAGCACCATAATTACCCATCACCATATAAGTTTATCTAAGGTGATCTATAAAGAGGAATCACACGTATCACTCTCGGTATATTATAAAGGCTTAACCCATTGAGTCCATCCCTTGGAAACCACATAGGCCACTGAGTATCACTTGTGTAATGGTATAACCACATTTCCTATCTATCTCATCTATGGTAAACCACTGGGGGTTGAGGTATCACTCATGGGTATAATAATCTAAAATAATATATGAGAGTATATAAGGAATTCATACATGGGAATAAAAGTATTTCTCAAGGCACATAAGGTATAGCTCACTGATCCTATCCTGATATACCACATAGGGGTCCAATTATCAATCATGGATAAGGTAAGACATCTTCCTGGTGAGATCGCCTAAGGTATTCTATAAATAAATCAAGTGTAACTCCTGGTGTAATATAAATCAAGTAACCTATGATCCCATCCTTATTATTCCTCATAGGAACACAAATCTCACTCAAGGATTACACAATTTATTTAATCATTTAAGTTCAATTAAAAAAGAGTCCATATTCCTAAAAATTCCATCACAAATCAAGTATATAAAGTTGATGATTCCCATTATTCATTTCAATTATAAAATAATAAAGATGTCCATCTTAGTAAAAATTCTATAACATGATTCATAAATGATTAATAAAGTGTCCATGTATAAAATCATTCCATATAATAATTTAATTTTAATTAAAGAGGGGCTTCACCCAATTCATAAGTGATTTAGGAAGATATGGAGAGGGCCATGAATTTTAAATATGTTTTATCACAACAAATTCGTTTATATTTTGATTTTCAATAGATAGGGTGACCATGGAATCCTACATTCTATTACACAACACTACAGTAAAGTTTTAACATGTGTGATGAGTCAAGGCATGTGAGTGACGCACACAAAAAAGGGTGGTTCAAGTTGAGGTGGATAACCTCTAATGATTCACTTTGATTCACAACGACTATTTTAAATTAGGGCATTAGATTCTACATACTTAAATTCATATTTAAGATGCATCGCATGGAAATACCAATCTGAGACACTGTAACATAAATTAAAAATCAAATAGACTTTTAAGAAAAATTTATAAAACACCTAACTCAATCATAGGATGGTCCAATAATTTAATATATAGATTTTATTTGAGCTAGTTCAATATAAATAAAAGAAATAGAAAAACACCCTGAAAATTGGTTGAAGTACCATACATGAAGATATCACTAGATATGAGAAGATAAAAAAAAGAATTGAGGAATGAGGAGCTGTAGAATCACTAATATGATTCCAACCTGATAAACACCACTCAGAATGAAGTCTAGATATAGGATATATTTCCATACCTAGAGTTGGAGAGGAGGATCTCCACAGGAGGTCTATTGTGTGCGGGTAAGAGGAGAATAAAATAGAGGAGATGAAATAAACGGAAACAGGGTAAAATGGTAAATTCACCCTTTTAAATGAGGTATAAGGTTTGGTTGCACATCATACTAAATTTTTATCCATATATGAATGGGATACTTGCTATGAAAGTAACTATCACATTTGAAACACATAGTTTAAGAACCGTGTACAAACTATGTATTTTTACTCTGTTAAGAGACTAACAAAAGCTGCATGGTTGTGCGACCTGGTGTACACAGTTAGACCAAAACATGAAACATTCTCTACCTCACTCGATTAGGCTGCACAATTTTCTCTAGGGGATGCATGATTTTATCAAACCATACCCCTTTAGAAAAAATATCTTTATGGTTTCTCGTTGGGGCCTACAATACTTCTAGAAGACCACATATCTCTTCCAGATTCTTTAGAAATTGAGTTTTTAGGGCCTGATGCTCCAAAAACTTAGAGTAACACCCAAGTTACCAATCATATCTTTAACCAAGTTTTAAAAAACCAATTCAAATGTTCCAAATCTCATATTTATATTCTGAAGTTTGGTTTAAAGAATAAATCATCCACTAAACGGTAAAATTAGAATTCCCTTATAAATTTTACCCGGTCCAATATGTGGGATGCTACAATATAATCTCAAGTGAGGGTATATTGGTGGATCCATCAAAGACATAAGTTATTAAATATTTTCTTAGGAAATCCACTATGACTGAGATATATAGTTTTCCTAGATTTTTTGGACATTTTCAATGCTTTTTGAATTATTACTCTAGGATATCTAATCCACTCAAAAACTTAACTTGGAAGAGAGTTAAGTTCTTTTAAACCAATAAATGTCAATTTTTTAAAGAACTAAAGAGAAGTTTGGTCAGTGCACTTGTGCTGACACTACCTTAAAGTGGAAAAGGGTTTGTGATTTATAGTGATGCATTAAATAAGGGACTGGAATGTGTTCCTATAAATAATGATATAGTGATAGCTAGTTTTTTAGGATAATTGATCATTCATAAGAAAAGTTACCCAAATCATGGTTTGGAGTTAGGATCAGCAATATTTGTATTAAATATTTGGAGATATTATATTTATGAATAAATGTGTGACATAAATACCTACCAAAAGGGTTTAAAGTATATATTAATCTTGAAAGAGTTGAATATAATCTAGAGAAGACAGTTGTATTTGATTAAATATTATGAATTCTAAAGACATTACCACCCTAGAAAATAAAATAAGGTAGGTGATGCTTTTATTTTAAGGGATCATGCTAGATTATCTATGAAGAGAATAAAAAAATATCTAATATTTTTGAATTTTAAAATAATGAACATTTAAATCTTGAAGGAAGGGGATAAATATTATCTTTCTCAAATGATTGTTCGACCATATATCCATGTAAAGATTATAGAGGTGCATAAGGAAGATAAAGAGCTATAAAAGAATGTTTGAAATGTTCATGAGTTAAACCTAGATTATAATGGAATGATAAGGTTTAGGAACTGTGTATTTGTCCCTTAAATACCAGAATTGAAGAAAAATCTATTTGAATAAGCTCATATCAAATCATTTTATATTCATTTTGTATATATGAATATGTATAGATATCTTACAAAGTATTTTTGTCTAGGAAAAAATGAATAAATACATTTTAGAGTATGTATCTTGTTGTTTGGTATATTAACATGTTAAGTATTAAATATATAAGTCTAAGGATATTTTATAACCGTTACTAATTCCAAAATGGAAATGGGAAAACATCACAATGTATTTTTTCGTTGGACTCCCCAAAACATCAAAAGGCTATAATACTATTTGGTTTGTAGTTTATCACCTTACAAAATCATCACACTTCATTTATATTAGATAATATTTATCTCTTGATTATATTTCCTAGTTATACATTAATGAAGTGGAAGGTTTTCAAGGATTACCTCATTCTATTGTATTTTACAAGATCCGAGGTTTACCTTGAAGTCCTGGAGAAGTATTAAGTAAGATATGGATATAGATTTGTGTTTCAATATTGCCTTCCATCCTTAAACAGACTGTTAGTTTGAGGGAACCATTCAAACCCTAGATGATAAATTTATATCCTATTCTCTATATTTAAATGGTTATTTGGATCAACAACTTCCTACAGTCGAGTTTCCTTACAACAATAACTTTCAATCAAGCATCTAGATGCCTTCTTATAAAGCCCTCTCTGAAAAGTATTTAAGAAAACAAACATATTGGGATAAAGTTGGAAAAATAAATGTATTAGGAACCAAGAAAGATGAGAAAATGTTATAGAAGTTTAGTTTCATTCAATATCACATCAATGTAACACAAAGTCGATAGAAGAGTTGTGTTGATGATTATCAGTGAGATCTATAATTAGAAGTTAGTGAGAAGTTATTTCTATGAACTTCTACATGGAATAAGGTTATGTGATTTGGAAATAATGGAAAACTAATCCATAGGTATATTTTTCCCTTCAATATTCCTGATCATGTAGGGATGATATCTTATCGCTTGACACTTCTATCAAATCTCTCTCAAGTTCATGATGTGTTCCACATATCAATTTTGAGGAAGTATATACCTAATCCTTCAAATATACTAAACTCAAAGGTTTTACATTGGATCATTGTATTTATGATGATTAAAAACTATTATAAATCTTGGATCATAGAGACAAAGTTCTATAAGACATGACTACTCACATGGTTAAAGTTCTTTGGAAGAATAATAAATTTTAAGAACCTATATTAGAACTTGAAGATGTGATAATATAGAGGTATCCTCATTTTTTATATTATATTGATGTAATTTTGATCTATAAATTCATTTTAAGGGGAGTATAATGTAACACCCCAAGATTTTATATGCATTTCCTTTGAAATAAACTTGAGGTATTCGATATTTAGGTTTACATGTATCCCCAAGCCAAATTGAACCACGTTATAATAATCATTTATAAACCAGAAATTAAATTAAAATGTATGACTAGAAATAACCAAATTATTAAAAAATATTTATAATTGTTTTAAATAATTCAAATGTATTGATTAATGCATAATAAATAAGTCATTAATTTTTAGTAAAGTCATTTTATGATTTAAAAATATATTTTCTTAAAAAATGGTTTTTATTCTATTTTGAGTGTATATATTCAAATTTATTTATAAAATTTTTATAATTTTTTTTAAGTTAATGAACAGAACTTTTTAAATTAGTAATTCAATATTATCTTAGGGTTAATTTTTAGGATTTATCTATAATTTTTTTTTAGTGAATAGTGAAAAATAACAATTTTTGTAAAAACTATAATTTATTTTCACATAAAAGTACCTTTATGTTTCAAATTTTATCTTAAATTAACATAATAATACTTTAATTATAAATAATATATTTAATTTCATTATAATCACCATTATACATGATTTTGGCATAAGTTAATTTTTGGGCCTAAAACTCATTTTTTTTCTAAAAACCGTTTTAAGTGCATGATGTGTTTTTATCTTAATGAATTAAATTAATATATATTTATTAATGGTTTTAATTAAATTTTTTAATTATATATTCAATAAAATATTTTATAATTCGTTTTATGTATTTTTACAACGTAATAAATAGGTGTGAATTTAGTTTTATGCTTAAAAAAGTCATTATTCTAAAACGGGTTGTCGTTGCTATTTAGAAAATTATTTAAAATTAAATTCTAAAACTTATAGAAATTGAATCTGGTAAATGGATTCTATAATTTTAATCATAATAATTAAAATAATTTAATAGGTTAAACTTAATTTTTTGTCACAATGAATAGTAAAAAGAATAAAATTTTGTCGTCATAGTTAAGGTTAAAACGAGTTTACTGGGGGGTTAAACCACGAGATAAGAGTAGTAATGAAACCCAAACATTTATAATTTATATTTTTTTATTATATTTTAAAAAATTATTATCAAAAAATTTAATTCATTCCTATTTGGATCTACTTTCACATGAAAGCGACCTTATATCATGGAACTCTTTTAAGAAAGTGCATGTGTGTCCCTCATATCACTTATAAAAGAGAACTACCTATCCTCCCTCATTCACATAATTTGAGCCTTATAGTTGGAAAATTACTTACTCAAAAACCTTAATATATTAATTACCTTCATCCTAGATCTATTTTTCTTCTTCTAAGACCAATCCTTTAAGGCTTAATGTGTAAGCCAAAGGAGGTCTCTCAAAGAAGATGTATAAATCTTAACAAAGCTCTTTCAATTTTATTTCCTATTATGATTCTTATAATCCTGTTGTAAAAATAATAAAATTATGAATAATTTATAATAAATAAGATAATATGTTATTATGATGATGTAACAACCATTTAATACCTCTTTTCCATCAAATGGGAGATGAAAATATCGCTCATTCGTATGTGTGGACTACCGTCTCCATGTAGAGATACAATTCATTTTCCATCACCATATTTCATTTTTAGTTATTATGATAGATTTAGAATATATATATGACATTTCTTATATAATAATTATTCTTTTAAAGTTGAATTATTATTTTCCTTTATTTTTTTTCATCCATCAAAAAATGAAAACATCACTCGTGCGTATGTACAGACTACCGTCTCCACCTAATAATGCAATTCATCTTTCATGACTACTTTATATGAATGGTTAAAAGTATATATATAATAAATTTATATGATATTTATATCATGATTAAAATTATATATATTAATTAACCATGATCAAAGGGTAAGGACTATAATCGCCAAACTAAAACATACATGAAAAACAAAGCAGTTAACACATGAAATGACGATGATAGTGAATATTGTTAATGAAAATGTGATAAGATGTTATAAGTAAACCATGTATGGTATTATAAGTATATATATGGTTATTTCATAGAATTATAATAAGTTTAAATTTATTATACATTATGTTAGAGTGCTTATGAATAAATAAATACTTTAGGTAAAGGTTTTATGTTACAATATCATTTTTTGCTAGAATTATTTATTCCTAAATTTATGTTGAGGAAATTATATGATATATCTCCAAAAAATATTATTTATTTTATTAATTTTTATTTATTTATTTATATTTAATTTTTTCTTTTCATTTCATCTCTTTAAGTACTCAAGAGATCAAAATATATTTTTAAGGAAATCCCAATGATTTCTCTCTTCAGTTGAGAAAATTTTCTTCCATGTATATATATTCTTTAAAATGTTTTAAAGAATGTTTTTACTATTCTCAAAATATTTATTAAATTCATTTTTAAAATTTTTTGAATATATATATATATATTTAAATGTAATCTTCTTTTTGTTTTCTGAATGAGGTACATTTTACTTTTTACTTAAAATGTGAAAGGATATTTTTTTAACATACACCATGTAAATGAAATTTCCCACTGTAATGGATACAATTTAATTAAAATATTAATTTAAAAGTCTCTATGGTTCTATTTAAAGAATTTTTTTACTTAATATTTTGGAATTTTTTTATATTTTAAATAAGTGATTTCAGAATGAAAATGGAATTTTCCTCAAGAAATGTTCCAGTGATATTTAAAGTTATTTTTTTATCTATAACAGCATACATTAATGTTTATTATGATTTAATTTATATATGATCCAATGTCACCATATTTATTTTTTATCTAGATGGTTTATGATTATGATGATTGAATAGTGATGAAACATATTTTCTTTTCCATGAGTTAAGCTATACTGAAATGATAAATGTATTCATAATAATTTGGCATACATATGAATTAATTAATTATGATTATTTGATGGTTGGGTTTATTTTAAACCTCTATTGAATTGGATAAGCATTAATGTTTTATTATATAAATGGGTACATGGGTGGTTATCCCAATCCCAAAATGGTATGTACAGGAGGTTATCCCAAGCCCAAAATAGTGTACATTGGTGGTTATCCCAAACCCAAAGTAGGTATATGGGTGGTTAGTCCAAGAATAACTTGTGATGAATATTTTGGTGGGTATACTTGACATAATATTTTTATGATTATAATTATATAAAACTATATTACACTCTTTTATGATGTAATCTAATGCTAATGTTATGCTCTAATGGCTCATGTTATTTGATTCCTTTATGATTTATGACTTATGAATTGCCAAGATTTATTCCATGTCTCAAGATTATCATATATGAATTAATGGGAATGGTTTCCAAATTTTAAGATCATGTTCATCTACTCTTATGCTCATGTTATACTCTAATGATCATTAATATCTCCTTTGTTTACCCTTAAAATGAATATGAGAAAACCCTTTATTAAGTCCCCCTAGGATATGAAGAAGGGTGTCTAGTATGATATGTCTAAGAAGTGTTGTAGTTATGAAAAACTTAATGAGAGACGTAGTAGATATTTTATTTACCAATTATTTATGAATCAAAGTCTAAAAAGTCTCTAAACCATTACGTTTTTGTCATGGATAATAATGATATTTAATGAACATTCATATCTTAAGAATTAATATTTATGTATGTAATGTTTGGGTCACTATAACAATAATAAAAATGTTATATCTAGAATAAACTGTTTTTCCATATATTTGTTAATATATGAGGGAAGATTTTACCACCATCCATAAATTTTATATTTTAATATATAAAGTCTTATTTTCTAAGTATAATTATCCAAACCCATAGAATACCATATATGATTTTGAATAAATAGTTTATTAATTAAATATGTCAACTAAAAGGAAATAGGTGTTATTCCTTAATTAAAAGGAGTTTGTGTATCTTAGGATTATATTCTAAAGAGAATATAGTGCCTAATAGGCAAGTGGGCATATGTTTGAACTTATAAAAGTTAAAAATTAACAAATAAATGTTTATACCAGTATTAAATTAAGGTAAGTTTCACTTAATATCCAAAAAATAGTTTATGATTTGTGATGATAAAGAAAATGTAAAAGCTATATTTAGTTACCGTGAAAAGTGAATATCACTATTTACTAAAGGGTTATTCTAGCAAAATTTAATGTTTTTTAGTTAATATTATAAAAGATTTTTAGGGTGTGGTGGTAAAAGAAATATGAAGCGTTACATTTTTTTATTTTTACAAAGTGAAAGTCAATTAATTATAAATGTGTTTCAGATGTTATTACAAGTAATAATGGAAATAGTTACATTATTTACCAAGATATTTCAAAGGAGAAGTTTAATGGAAAGGGTTCTAAGGATGATAAAGTTAAAATAATTCTAAGTAGACAATATAAGTTGACATTGTAAAATTTGATGTTGTGGAGTTAGTGAGTTTAAATATGTTCAAGGAGTTGAACATTAGAAATATGATTCCAAAATCTCACCATTATTCAAACATAATTTATACATAGATTTAAATTACAAAATATTTTAGTGGGAGGTTTTATTAGGAGGTAACATAGAGATATGGTAGAGATTATATTTATAATTAATGAGTTAACAAAATCCTAGAAAGTGTTGAGTAGAATAATAATCCTAAAGTATATCTTATATGATATGATAGACTAGTTCTTATTTTGGTTTTTATTAATTATTCTAAAATAGTTTAATAATATATAATATATAATATAAAAGGAAATCACTTCACTATCATTCATTCATGTTGGATGCATAAATACATGCACATATATATATTTCATTAAGTGAAATGTAATTTACCTCTAAAAGTATGAATTTGAGTTATCCATAACTTATATTTATCATAGAGTATTATAGGTTATAAATAAATGTTATGGTTATCATATGTTAGATTCTATAATAATATGAAAATATTATCCTGATGCATAAAAAGTGTTTTTTTATATTAGATTACCCACTAAGTATACCACATGGAGTGTCATACACTATGTATTTGGTATAATAGGGGTGAATGAATCATATATAAGTCCCTATTGCCTATGTTTTGTGAGATACTTAGCATTATAACCTTCATGCATTGATACATTTCTTATTCAATTCATTGAGGGCTAGCTAATCAGGTTTTAGTTGAGTATGTTTCTGATTATGTTGTCGGTTGGAGCTCATACAAAATGGGATTTATCCTCTCATATGATGAGTATGATATCTAGGATGTAACACCCCAAGTTTCCACGGTACGTTTCCCTTCGAATAATGCAATAGCGTGTGTTGTACGCAACCTCGAGCTCTAACACACACCACAACTAATTAAACTAGCCGTTGTGAATAGTAATACCTACTTTTTGAAATTTTATAAATTTTATTTATCAAAATGGACTTCATTTTTGGATTCGAAATATCAAAATTAGCCTATGTTGAATTTTTGGTATTTTTCTGAGAACTTCTATTTTTTATGAATAGTGAAAAATACTTAAAAACAACTTTTTTAATCAAAATAATTTATAGTGATAAATTATACTATTTAGTGGTTTTAAAGTATAATTATAATATATTTTTACCATTTTATCCAATGTTGGTTATTATAATTAATTTAACATTGAAATTGGACATAAACAATTACCAATCTTTTGATATAAATTGTTTCTTAAAAACACGCTATTGGTTGTAACAGCGGGAATTAATTATAAAATTAATTAATGCAACTTATATGTTTGGAATTTTGTAAAACAGACATAATTTCTGAATTCGGAATATCAATTATAGCTTAGGGTGAAATTTTGGCCTTATTCTGAAAAACTTCAATTTTTGATGAATAGTGAAACCACTAAGTGGTTGTTAAAAACTGATTTTTTGTTAAAATGAAATATTACCACTTCTGTGATTTGATTTTAAAAAATCCAACATACATGGTTGTCATTAAGAAGTAAAATGTGGTTCAATGAGATTAAAATAATTTTTTTGGTGAATAGTAACTTTTAAGTTCTTAATCGCGATTAGAGGTAATTAGTGTAGTTTAAGGTAAAAATAATGTTTTAATAATATGAGATGAGCTTGACACTTGTCCTACTCCTATTTTATGAGTCATGGACGACCAAGACAACCCATGGGTCAACTTGGGGACCTCATGGAGCCACTTTGGTTGGAAAATGAGATTAATATATATTTATTTAATGTTAAAATTAAATTGACACAAACATGAGTTGTCTTACTAAAACAGTTTTTAAGTGGGGTTACACAAGTCCAAATTTTGACTATAAATATTAATTAAAAATATAAAAAGATTTCATACATCATATTATTTTTTTTTATAATTTTTAGACATTAAATAAATTAAATTATCTATAACATCATTATGATGCAGCGATGACCTCATTATTTAACGATTTTAAATAAAATGAGAAGATAATGTAAAATCCAAGGCTTACACTTGTCCAAAGCCTATTGGATGGGTATATTTCGAACCCTTATCACCTTAACCTCGAATTATATAATTGTGGGACATTTGGAATCCGAAAAGCATTGTGCAATAAAGTAATATTTTCTTACTTTCCAAGAGTGCCCCTCCTCTCCTCTTATAAAAGGCCCCCACCTCTACCACCTCATTCACACTTTCAAGCCATTTGGCTCGGCAAAACTCTGCCCAAATACTCTCCCAACTTTCCCCCCTTACTCCTAGAAGCCTCACTTTGGGAAGAACTCTTCCCAAGGAAGCCTTTGGCTCAAATCAAAAAGAGTTACCCGATTTTAAGGTAATATCTTCTCTTATGTTATTTTGTTTTATTTTGCTTCTCCAACCCCTTAAACTCTTTTTATTACTTTCTTTTGTAACAACACTAGTATCCTCAATATACTACTATGTTGTTATAAAAATGATTCGAGCTACACTTACACACACCTACATCTAATGGTTAAAGAATATACGGTTTCTGTGGATGGCGAATTTCTGCCTCACGAAACGATGATTGTTCAGCACTCATATAACACCTTCAAAGGTGGCCATTAAGATGTCAATATATTTATATATGATATATAATATGTTTATGTTTTCCTTATGCTTCTGTATTTCTCATTTATGGAATACTTTATGATTTCCATTATGGGTAAATGCGATAATTTCATTTTAGGAAGTGCGGACTACCGCCCCCTCAAAGTGATTTGAATCGTTAATACCATATGTGGGATGTATAAAGGATGGAGTAAATGGTATTATATGCTATATTATACTGGAATTATATTATACATTTATATCATTATTATTTCATTCCATTAAATACAAAATAGAAATGAAAGTAGCGTTCATGCGTACGTACGGCTTACCGTCTCCATGAACGGTGCATTTCATTTATTATCTCTAAATGTTACGTAATATTATGAATGAATGTATATACTGGATATATATGATGTATATTATATCTACATCATGAATATAATTCTGGATATAATGGATATTTCACCACATGAACAACTTGTGATTATAAGAAGTTTATTGTTGACTCAAGTACCAAAGATCGACAAAACGACCGTTATTAACTTAAATAATTACATAATGTTAATAACATTATAATAAGTGATATAAGAAGGATAATGAAATTGAAAATGGTTCTTAATAAGGTAGATATTAACTCTAGTTTATTATTCAGGAGGTTAAAGAACGGTTGAGTCAAGTCGGACATGAGGTAAGGGAATTTCTTAACCCAACTTCCATTCTTTGGGTTAATCTCCTACTTTCAAATTATGTCATGATATTATTATGTCCTATTTTTTATTTTTACGTTCTTTATGTGTACCTATAGTGAATACACATAATAGATCTATTTTATTTTAAAAATGATCTTTTTAAGGACTTTGTCTCAATCTCCTTTCATTGAGGCATATTTGGTTTTATACACAATTTTCTTTTATACGGTGTATAAACCCCTTTGACTTTTACGTTTATTCAAAACAAATTTTTTTATATGAAGCATTTTACTAAACGAAAAAAAGGGAATGTTTTTCTTTCCGTACATATGCGGCGACAATGACTTCTCCACCGCCGTGACCATTATTTGAGTTTCGGCTTCCTCTACAAGCCATCACTTTTTTTAATGAAAAATAAATACAAAGTTTTAACTTTCTTTTATTTTGGTATTGAAAATGGTTTTGAAACCGTTTTTATTATATAAATGTGCTGTATTGATATCTTGTGATTGAAATGTGGAAATGTTATGTTTCCTTTATGCATGTTTTATGTGATACAATTATGTTATGGTTTATGATATGTTTAAACCTATTCATATGAGGAATGCATTGGACTTAATAAGTGACGGGTGGAGCCCGCTATAGCTCCTCGATGCATCGGTATGTCTCATGAGACAACTAGACGTTGAATTGGCCGAGGCCCTTTCCCAATTTGATTTATGGTTTTGGCCGAGGCCTTAATCATTTTAGACGTCTTGGCCGAGGCCTTGACAAAATGTTTCAGAATGTCTGGCATTATACATTCCCTCATTATGAAAGTGGTTATTGATATTTCATGTGATTATTCGTCTAGTAGAATATCCATGTGAGTAAGTAATGGCATTATTTTATTTTACTTTTTCCATATTATGTTGAAGTTCAAGTTCAATAAGGCTTTTGTTTTAGTTATACATTGCCTTAAATGCTTATGTTTTCTTATGAAAGTTTCCGCTATATTGTTATCCTTACGGAGCATTTGAGCTCACCCCTTTCAATGTTTTATTTTTCCCAGGATGTGAAGAAGTGTATTATGACTGACTTGCAAGAATAGTCAGTGAGGATATGAGTGTGGACTAGGGAGACCATGCTATTGTAGTTTTCATTTTTATGATGTAATGTAAGGTTTATGAATGTATCTAGTGTTTCCAAGGCTACAAAACTAATCGGTCTTTCGAGACTTGATCTTTTGTGATCATGCCAATGTTACGAAGTAATGCACCGACTCTGGGTAGCTGGGGTCGGGGCGTTACAGTTGGTATCAGAGGCAGTTTAGTACTAACCTTGGAAGCTAGATTTAGATAAACTCTGATTAGAGCACATAGCCCGAAGATAGACTTTGAGGATTAGTATAGAAGAACTTCCTAGAATTTTGGTATTGTAGAGATGTTGTGAGTTTTCCGAGCAATACATCCCTGTCTGGATACGAGTAGGTAGAGGCGGCTCTGGCACAGATGAACCTAGGGGTAAAACCCGAAAACACCGCTTTGAACTAGACTCGAACGGGAACTGGTGCACGACAATGGGCCTTGCTGCACTCTTGGTTACGACACTCCCGGGGGATATGCTTTGGATAATTCACATTTTCTTTATAAACCACTATGAAGGGTTATGAGTATATACTTCCTCAAAGAAAACATTTTTATCGATTATATCCATAAATAGTTCAATTTATGTTAAGTATCTTACAAGTATGGAATTATGTATTTTGATTCATAAACTAATATAGTTTATGCCATTGTTTAGAAATGGCGCCTAGTGGAAGGAATGGAAACCATATCAATGCACGCACTCCGTGCAGGGATTGCCCTCCTTCTCAAGATAATTATTGTGGATCTGGAGATACAACTGGTGCTGATCAACTTATTACCATACTGGGACAACTCACTCAGGTTATGAACAATAACCTTACTCGTATGGAGCACCCTGATCCGCAACGTGGAGGATCAATGTTAGACCGCTTCATGAGGCAACAACCACCAACATTTAATGGGGGTACAAATCCATTAGTAGCTGAGCAATGGATAAACTCCTTAGAGAAAATATTCCATGCCTTGGGGAGTAGCGAAAGGGAGAAGGTTATCATGGCAGTCTACCGCCTCACTGGAGATGCCGATCAATGGTGGTCATTGATTCAAAACATAAAGGAAGATTATGAGGTATCAAATATGGAATGGAGGGAGTTCAAAGATATTTTATTAGAAAAATACTTTCCACATGACCATCGAGCAGATATGGAAAGGTAATTTCTGAGTCTGAGGCAGAAGGAGGATGAGAATGTCGCAAAGTATGAGGCTAACTTTACAAGGTTAGCGAGGCATGCAGTAGATTATATACATAACCCAAGAAGTAAAATTGATTGTTTCTTTGATGGGTTAAAACCATTTCTCCGTAGAGCTTTAGTATCACAATCATTCTCATCGTATGAAGATATTGTCTCGTGTGTTATCAAGACAGAAAAGGAATTCTTTAAGTCTTATGACAACAAAGTAAAGCAAGAGAAGAAGAGAACGGTGGAACAAGAGACAGATAAAGGGAAAAAGGGAAAGAAGGATTTTCCATTATGTGATAATTGTGGGAAGAATCACCCTGGTACTTGCCTAAAAGGAATGAGAGTTTGTTAAAAATGTGGAGAAAAAGGTCACCAGGCTCGTGATTGTAAGGGAAAGAAAGAGGATATCAATGTTGAATGATACAATTGTAGGGAAATGGTTCATTATTCAAATGAATGTCCTAAGCGTCAGGGATAATTACCTCAGAAAAGGCCAAGGGATCAAGGAAAATCTTATGCTGTTACAACAGTTGAAGCAGAATAATTAATGTATTGGTGCTTTTGGACTCAAGGATTATATTCTGGTTATAAAAATAATGTGATATATATAAGGATTGTACTGTAGTACATGTTGATTTCATTAAGGTTTTAATATGATTAAGGTAATCATATATTTAGTATGTGACAATAAGAGAAACTTTTCTTTGTTTGGGGAATCTGATGTTACAATTGATTTTGGAATTTAGAGACCTTTTAAAGAATGTTTGGACAGAGGTATTTTGGATAACTATAAAGGTTGGAATGGATTAAGTTGAACTTTGGATAGAATTGTTTAAGGTTAAAACATTTCTGAAGATTATTTTTGGAATATTATAATACTATAGTTTTAGGAAAAGGAAAACCTGCAGTGTGGGGCATAACCCGTTGCGTCGGACAAAGCTGCAGGAATCGAACCCACAACCATAGTGCAACAGGCCTTTATTCCCTACCACTAGCCTACAGGAAGTCCCTGGTTATTACAAAATTGTTTTCCTATTCTAAATGGTTTGTGGTAAAAATTTATTAATGAAAGTCTACACGACAAGTAAGTATATTTCCTTACATTCTTAGTAAATCTCTTAAATGAATTCCTCAACTTTATGAAAGGTGACTTAAAACAAAAACGTTTCCGGTTAACTTTTCCAACTGGGGATTCATTGATCGTTTAACCAACCACAAGTTTGTGATTTTCTTATTGTTAACTTTATCCTAATCCTGTTTTCTACAACTCTCCATCAGACCTTGATAGTTTGTTTCTCCTCCATATCCATATTTTCATAGAATCCTAGTATGGGCTATCTCGGGTGACCTTTGTACTTCTTTTTCTTTCTTTTAATGTTATATTCTTATTAACCCTATTTCCGATGTGGGTTGTCCACAAAGGTATTTTCTATTTTCAACCTTTTATTTTCAAAGAAAAATTTCAAATTGCGAGGACGCAATTTATTGAAGGAGGGGAGAATGTAACACCCTAAGTTTCCACGGTACGTTTCCCTTCGAATAATGCAATAGCGTGTGTTGTACGCAACCTTGAGCTCTAACACACACCACATCTAATTAAACTAGCCGTTGTGAATAATAATACCTACTTTTTGAAATTTTATAAATTTTATTTATCAAAATGGACTTCATTTTTGGATTCGGAATATCGAAATTAGCCTATGTTGAATTTTTGGTATTTTTCTGAGAACTTCTATTTTTTATGAATAGTGAAAAATACTTAAAAACAACTTTTTTAATCAAAATAATTTATAGTGATAAATTATACTATTTAGTGGTTTTAAAGTATAATTAGAATATATTTTTACCATTTTATCCAATGGTGGTCATTATAATTAATTTAACATTGAAATTGGACATAAACAATTGCCAATCTTTTGATATAAATTGTTTCATAAAAACACGCTATTGGTTGTAACAGCGGGAATTAATTATAAAATCAATTAATTCAACTTATATGTTTGGAATTTTGTAAAATAGACATCATTTTTTAATTCGGAATATCAATTATAGCTTAGGGTGAAATTTTGGCCTTATTCTGAAAAACTTCATTTTTTGATGAATAGTGAAATCACTAAGTGGTTGTTAAAAACTGATTTTTTGTTAAAATGAAATATTACCACTTCTGTGATTTGATTTTCAAAAATCCGACATACATGGTTGTCATTAAGAAGTAAAATGTGGTTCAATGAGATTAAAATAATTTTTTGGTGAATAGTAACTTTTAAGTTCTTAATCGCGATTAGAGGTAATTAGTGTAGTTTAAGGTAAAAATAATGTTTTAATAATATGAGATGAGCTTGAAACTTGTCCTACTCCTATTGGATGAGTCATGGCCGACCAATACAACCCATGGGTCAACTTGGGGACCCCATGGAGCCACTTTGGTTGGAAAATGACATTAATATATATTTATTTAATGTTAAAATTAAATTGACACAAACATGAGTTGTCTTACTAAAACAGTTTTTAAGTGGGGTTAAACAAGTAAAAATTTTGACTATAAATATTCATTAGAAATATAAAAATATTTCCTACATCATAGTATTTTTTTTATAATTTTTAGACATTAAATAAATTAAATTATTTATAACATCATTATGATGCAGCGATGACCTCATTATTTAACGATTTTAAATAAAATGAGAAGATAATGTAAAATCCAAGGCTTACACTTGTCCAAAGCCTATTGGATGGGTAGATTGCGAACCCTTATCACCTTAACCTCGAATTATATAATTGTGGGACATTTGGAATCCGAAAAGCATTGTGTAATAAAGTAATATTTTCTTACTTTCCAAGAGTGCCCCTCCTCTCCTCTTATAAAAGGCCCCCACCTCTACCACCTCATTCACACTTTCAAGCCATTTTGCTTGGCCAAACTCTGCCCAAATACTCTACCAACTTTCCCCTCTTACTCCTAGAAGCCTCACTTTTGGAAGAACGCTTCCCAAGGAAGCCTTTGGCTCAAATCAAAAAGAGTTACCCGATTTTAAGGTAATATCTTCTCTTATGTTATTTTGCTTCTCCAACCCCTTAAACTCTTTTTATTCCTTTCTTTTGTAACAACAAAAGTATCCTAAATATACTAGTACATTGTTATAAAAATTATTCGAGCTACACTTACACACACCTAAATCTAATGGTTAAAGAACATACGGTTTCTGTGGATGTCGAATTTCTGCCTCACGAAACGATGATTGTTCAACACTCATATAACACCTTAAAAGGTGGACATTAAGATATCACTATATTTATATATGATATATAATATGTTTATGTTTTCCTTATACTTCTTTATTTCTCATTTATGGGATACTTTATGATTTCCATTATGGGTAAACGCGATAATTTCATTTTAGGAAGTGCGGACTACCACCCACTCAAAGTGATTTGAATCGTTAATACCATATGTGGGATGTATAAAGGATGGAGTAAATGGTATTATATGCTATATTATACTGGAATTATATTATACATTTATATCATTATTATTTCATTCCATTAAATACAAAATAGAAATGAAAGTAGCGTTCATGCGTACGTACAGCTTACCGTCTCCATGAACGGTGCATTTCATTTCTTACCTCTAAATGTTACGTAATATTATGAATGAATGTATATACTGGATATATATGATATATATTATATCTACATCATGAATATAATTCTGGATATAATGGATATTTCACCACATGAACAACTTGTGATTATAAGAAGTTTATTGTTGACTCAAGTACCAAAGATCGACAAAACGACAGTTATTAACTTAAATAATTACATAATGTTCATAACATTGTAATAAGTGATATAATAAGGATAATGAAATTGAAAATGGTTCTTAATAAGGTATATATTAACTCTAGTTTATTATTCAGGAGGTTAAATAATGGTTGAGTCAAGTCGGACATGAGGTAAGGGAATTTCTTAACCCAACTTCCATTCTTTGGGTTAATCTCATACTTTCAAATTATATCATGATATTATTATGTCCTATTTTGTATTTTTATGTTATTTATGTGTACCTATAGTGAATACACATAATAGATCTATTTTATTTTAAAAATGATCTTTTTAAGGACTTCGTCTCAATCTCCTTTCATTGAGGCATATTTGGTTTTATACACAATTTTCTTTTATACGGTGTATAAACCCATTTGATTTTTATGTTTATTCAAAAGGAATTTTTTTATACGAAGCGTTTTACTAAACAACAAAAGGTAATGTTTTTCTTTCCGTACATATGCGGTGACAATGACTTCTCCGCCACCGTGACCATTATTTGAGTTTCGGCTTCCTCTACAAGCCATCACTTTTTTTAATGAAAAATAAATACAAAGTTTTAACTTTCTTTTATTTTGGTATTGAAAATGGTTTTGAAAGCGTTTTTATTATATCAATGTGCTGTATTGATATCTTGTGATTGAAATGTGGAAATGTTATGTTTCCTTTATGCATGGTTTATGTGATACGATTATGTTATGGTTTATGATATGTTTAAACCTATTCATATGAGGAATGCATTGGACTTAATAAGTGACGGGTGGAGCCCGCTATAGCTCCTCGATGCATCGGTAGGTCTCATGAGACAACTAGACGTGGAATTGGCCGAGGCCCTTTCCCAATTTGATTTATGGTTTTGGCCGAGGCCTTAATCATTTTAGACGTCTTGGCCGAGGCCTTGACAAAATGTTTCAGAATGTCTGGCATTATACATTCCCTCATTATGAAAGTGGTTATTGATTTTTCATGTGATTATTCGTCTAGTAGAATATCCATGTGAGTAAGTAATGGCATTATTTTATTTTAATTTTTCCATATTATGTTGAAGTTCAAGTTCAATAAGGCTTTTGTTTTAGTTGTACATTGCCTTAAATGCTTATGTTTTCTTATGAAAGTTTCCGCTATATTGTTATCCTTACGGAGCATTTGAGCTCACCCCTTTCAATGTTTTATTTTTCCTAGGATGTGAAGAAGTGTATTATGACTGAATTGCAAGAATAGTCAGTGAGGATATGAGTGTGGACTAGGGAGACCATGCTATTGTAGTTTTCATTTTTATGATGTAATGTAAGGTTTATGAATGTATCTAGTGTTTCCAAGGCTACTAAACTAATCGGTCTTTCGAGACTTGATCTTTTGTGATCATGCCAATGTTACGAAGTAATGCACCGACTCTGGGTAGCTGGGGTCGGGGCGTTACATAGGATATCAATTTATATATAATAGGGAGTGTGAATATTCATTTAGATATTACATATGATGATATTATAAATTCAGGTGAGGGGAATTCGATGTGATCATCCATGATGATGAATGACATGTGATTTATTCATCTACCACATTGTTTTGTACTTAGAGAATCAAGAATATTTGAGTTCGAAATACGGGATTTACATGCTTTGTTTCCCTAGGTCACTCTGATGTATTGGACAAAAGGAATGTATGGGAATGAATTTTAGCATGAGATACAATAGCTGGATACATGTATTGAGATATATGTGTTTGATAGAAATAATTCTAGACCCCTTTTTTTCTTTATTAGTATTGATTATTTTATAGTGGATTTTATTTTCTTATATTTATAGATATAGAGATTCATATTTTTTTCAATTATATAAAGGATCATGGGGTGATTATTTATGGTTGAATGAATGGTATTGAGTTTGACTCAGAGTAATTTTCTAAAAGTGTTTTAATGTTAATCTAAAATATTTTTGGATGAGTATTCACAAGGTATTACATATGATGCGACACATAATGATAGATTTCTAAAAGTGTTTTGTAAGATATTAAAAGTGTTTTTTGGATGTAATTTCACAAGATATTGTATATGATATAGTATAAGGTGAAATGACATGAAGTTTTAGGCTTTAGTGTAATTTGGAGATTTGAGGAGATGATTTGCGATGGGAGGATTTTTTTCATGAATCCCAACTCAATATTTTTTTATTTATATATGGATAAAACATAGTACACATCCTAGGATTGATCCCATAAGGAAGAAACTTATAAAAACTATTCTCCTATTGTAATTACTTATATTCATATAAAATATAATTATAAATAAAAAAATAGAGGTTTTTAAAATCATTTGATAAAAAAATATAAATAAATGTATGAATGAAAAGAAAAATAAAGACACAAAGAAGTTAGTATTAAGAAACTATTTTCCATAGAATTTCATGATGAAGCTATCATTATTCTTTAAAATATTTTTTATATTTTATTCAATATGGTAAACAATAACTAAAACATTATACCATATTATGTTAAATTTTACTACCTAATATCTAGAAATATTCATTAAGGATAATACTCTTCAAAAATTTCTCTATGATTACACTTCATTGAAAAATGCTATCCAAGTCAAACTACACCATATGAATGACTTAAATAGTAAATAAAAGAAATATTGATGACCATGTAATAAGAATAAAATAGTAGTGAAAATAGGGTTACTTATAAATTTAATTAATTAAAAAACTATAGAAATTATTATAATTAAATTAATAGAAGCATTGAATAAAAAATAACTCAAAAAAAAACAATACTCCCTCCCTTCAAACAACAACAGAAGTTAGTTCTCTATTTTTATGGAGTTGAGATTCACCAAGGGAGAAAAAAATAAAACAAGAGATAAGAAGATTATAAATAGAATATAATATATAATAAAAATATATAAGTGTATAATATAAAAATCTGCCACACTTGATATTGAAAATTCCTAACTTCTTTGAAGGATGTGGAAGTGTAAATTTATAAGCAAGAGGAGTAAATAATTTTCACTCTAATTATTATCTGTAAAATTTCACTTGTGTTTGGACCATTTCATATAATAATATCAAAAAATATCATCTAATAATTTGTTCTTATAAATATTATAAATTTTACCACAACATTTTATATCCATTGGACATGTGTATCAAAATATATCAATGAATTACTAAGGTAAAATATTTAGCAAAGGAACTTGTACCCAGGTGGTAGAGGCTCCTGCTTGGCATCCAAAAGACCCATGATCTAATCTAGGAAGGAGAGGAATTCCCGAGTTACTGTAACAACATTGTATTAGGAACTATAGTAGTGTAGGAACTATAGTGGAGGAAGTACTGTAATAAGAGCTATAGCGGCGGTGGTACTGTATCAGCCTAGGTACTGTAGTAGTACTATTCACTGAAGGTCCCTTTAAGCTAAAAAATGGGCTTTCAAGCCTTGTATTTAGGCTAATTTTTCTTGTGACTTTGGGATATGTAATGGGTCTCCATTTACCCAAAAAAGTGGTCTTTTCTTTAATAATAAAATGAGGCTTCAGCCCTAACCTTTAAAAAAACTAGGGTAAAATATTTTGTCATGGTAGACTCTTAAAATTCCCATTATCCTAATTCCCATTCATTTATGGTCTTGAAAATGGATGAATCTAAAGAATACATGGTTAATTAAAATTTTCCTTATTTAATTATATATATTAATTAAAAATATCAACTCTTTTGGAATGGTACTTTGGGATATCTGAGCTCATCATTAAAATTCACGAAAACCATGCACAGATTCCAAGTCTCAAATTATACACTTAATTTTCACTACTATTATTACAGTTAAAAATTGGACTAGTTTAATTAAATGAAAAAATGAAAATGTAATCCTATAAAAAATAAGTTCTCAATTTGGAATAGTTTAGATAATTTTTCATAAAAAAATAAAGTAAATTAAAACACTTAAAATGTAAGAATTAATCCATTTTTGTGAAAAATTCTATAATATTCCCAAAATCTAAAAATGTAAAAATTACCATTAAAATAAAAAATTAGTGGGATTAAATCATTTAATTATAGAATATAATGTATTAAAATATGATCTTCATAATTCCCACACACTTTAAAATTACACTTAATTGTAATCATCATATATCCCAATCAAAATCCACATCAAAATAAAATGTGAGAAAATTTATAGGATTTTTTCCAAAATAGAATTCCATAATGTAAAATATATGAAAAAAATCACTTTTATTTTAATCTCTTAAATATTTATTTTTTAAACCTCAAAAATACATTAATGACATTATTATATAATACCTCAAATGGAAGTTAATGAAACTCTTTACTCAAGATATATTTAATATAAAGATATAATAATACTTGTAAAATTCATGTGTCATCATATTCTTGTAAAAATTACCATCTCTCCACACCCAAAGAAGTAATTTTTTCAGTCATGAGGGAATTTCACGATGATTTTGTTGGATAAGGATTTTTTGGAAAAGTCATTTAAAAATTTAATGTCTGAAAAAATAGGTTTAATTATTAAATATAATGCATGTATATTAAATTGAAAACATGATAAATATACCTCAATCAATTCCCCTTAACAATTTTAAACACCAAACCCTATTTTTGAATTACATGAGACATGATTCAAATAGGGAATGGAATGAATTATTTTATCATAATTATCCCCCTTTTAAATTTTATTTCAATTTTTTTATTTATTTTTCTGAAAGATGAGATTAAAATAAAATATAGTAAATAGATGAAGATTTATTCAAGTAAGCATAATAAATAATTAAATCTGATCTATATTTTCTTTATCATAGTTTTTTTCCATATTTTTTCATTTTTTCCATTATTATTAAGTGAAGAACTATGTGATATGAGTTAAGTATAATAAATAAAGACTCATGCTTATTATACTTTCATTGTCCATAAGAATGAAAAAACACCCAACACCACCCTAAAATTAAATTCTTTCTAAATAACATGAAGTAAAGTACCTTCCCCCACACTCAAAATTAAAATTTCCATGTAAAAAATATTAAGAGTGAATTTAAGTAAGGAATATTATTCTTGTAATGTGGCCTAAAACTATAATAAAATCCTTAGATTCCAAGGGATAAAAAAGGGTATATGTAATGGATTGGTCTCATGTAAAAAAATGGTATCCAAAGAAATGAATCAATTATATGAATAAAGTTTTAGTATTTACAACTCTTTGAATGTGAAATAACCACAAGTTTTTGTTTACACACAAAATCCAAGTTTCTATCAATAATGTGAGGGTATTATGAAGAAAATTACAAAATGGTTTAAAATATATCATTGGATAATAAAAATATTTTGACTTAGTGTTTCTTGGGAATGGATTTCGAAAATTGGTTACACTAATAAAAATGTTTGAAAATCAAATTCAAGAAAAAATTTACAGATCAAAAATTAATTAAAAATACATATCATGAAAAATCCACTTAACTCTCTCAAAATAAATTCAGGTGTGAAAAATGATAATTAATACCCATTAAAGTTCAAAGTTCTTAAAAAATGAAAAAAAGTAAAAAACTCCTAAGAAGGTTGACACTCCATTACAAATAATATCTAACTACACTTTCATTTATTTTAAAAAAAATTAAAAAGATAAGGGTAGACAAACCAAAGAGATATAAGAAAACAACATAGTTTATTTAGAAGAGTGGTTAACTTGAGTTATGATCTTATATACTACCACTTTAAACGTAGAAGATATAAATAATAAAAAATAAGAACTTTATTAAAATTAAACTTAAAAAATAGGAGGGGAAAGAAAAAAATAGATAGAATATGTTTTGAAACCCCATGTGTGTGATATGTTTTCACTACCCTTATTCAGGTAGTGATAATGTTCTATCAATAATCTAAAGGTGGATAGGGTCTTCATGGAATGAACCACCACATGTTATTTTTACAAACATCCATAAGTAAATGTCATGAGTGGGAACCCCCAAAGAAAAGAATAAATTTAACAATCCCCTAGAAAGAATAAAGAGAGAAGTAGTAGTGTGAAGGAGACAAAAGATAAGGTAGAAGGGATACTAGTTAACTATAATGTTTTTATCCTCTATTAATAATCTATTTTCCATTAAGGAGGTATTCACAACCCTATGATATCATGAGGCTCTTCTTATTCATTTACTTACACTACCATATTCTCCTTGATGGTGTGTTAGTTTCCATATTAATCACTCTCTAGGTCCAATACTATTATAGTTGAATCTATAATTTTAGTACAAGGGAGGACATTTTTCAATTTAGTATTAATTAACATTGAATAAAATGAATGATCAAAAAACATATCAGCTCATAAATTTAATAATTAAATTCTTTTTACTCAAGAAACTGCCTTAAGAATTCATATATTGGAGAGGGAAGTGGATCATCTAAGAATTATTTATCATCCTTCCTAGGTAATTCTACTAGAAATGTGAGTAGATTAAGTGTTTCATTTTCTTGAATTTTTTCCTTCAAATATATCACGGAAGTAGAAATAATTAAAATTTATTTACTAATGAGTTGAATAATTTTATGTATTTTTTGAACATGATTCCTCAATTATTATTCCCTAAAAAATTCGCATTGTTTATCAGGCTATACATATAGATAATAAATATGATAATCCATCATAACCAAATTCATTTGATAAAAATGATATGTAATGAATTTCAATTTTTTAGTTTTTTATTTTTTTTGATTGGGTGAAAATAGTGTTCCTAATCTATTATAATCCCTAGAAATAGTTTAAAATTGGTGGATGTATTTGAAATGAATCACATCTCTGTATTTTATTATTTTCTAAATATGATGCATAATGCGCACCTTAGGGTCGATTTCAGAGGGAGACCAATAACACAAACTATTCTCTTATTTCAAGTACATATATTTATAAAAACTAAATTACTAAATAAAAAATAAAAAATAGGGGTTTTTAAATGCATGTGATAAAAATATATAAATAAATATACGAATGAAAAACAAAAATTAGGACATAAAGAAGTTAATAGTAAGAAACTATTTTTTATAGGAGTTCATGGTTAATATATTATTATTTTTTAAAATATTCTTAGTATTCTATTCAATGTAGTGATTAATAAATATCATACTACACCCTATAATATTATTTTTTATTTCCCCACATTGAGATCTCTATATGTGAGATAATGCACTTCATAAATTCAGTTAGGATACCTCTTCATTGACCAACACTATTGAAGTTAAAATACGACACATGAATGAATTAAATAATGAAACCATGGATATTTATGATCATACAAGAAGAAAAAAATAGTATTGAAAGTAGGTCAAATGATCGTTTTACTCAATTTAACCACTATAAAAATTCTTAGAAGAAAATAAAGAGAAAAATTGAAGTATAAAGAACTCAATCAAACACTACTCCATCCATTTAAACAACTGTCGAAGTTAGTTCCCCATTTTCAGGTATATGAGATTCATGAAGGAAGAAAAATAAAAAAAATAAAAAAATATAATAATAAAATAGAAAAATCCACCTCCCTAACTACTAAAAACTCCTCACTTATTGAAAATATATGGAAGTGTAAATTTATAAGCAAGATGGGTAACTATTTTTTCTTCAACACATCCCTCTAAAAGTTTACTTTTATTTAAACCATTAAATAGCTGAATCTATAAAGTTTTTTTTCTAGGAATTAATTTCAAAATATCATATATTTTTATCCTAAAAAAATTCATCTCTCTTGGACATTTGTAGAAAATTCTATTTCTGAATTACTAGGGTAAAATTTATGGATTGAAAAACACTTCAAATTATCATTATCTACACAAAGGTTTCTCCCATGATATTTTTCAAGGATCAAAATACGAAGTTAAACACATCTCATGTATGATATCACCCCTTTTTATTATAAGTCAAGGATTATTCAGCATTACATTGATGCAAGTGCACTTCATCATAAGGTAAACAAATTTATGAAAAAAATCCAAAAAAATAACACTTTAGAGTATATAAAGTTTCATTTTAAATAAAAAAATTCTTCATAAAAACATTATGGGAATTAATTATAAATTATCATTTTTCTAGATCATATAGTTAAGAAAACACCTGTATCTCCCTTAACCAAGATCCACTTCAAAAATGAAATAGTTCCTCCAGGTGGAAATTAATGATCATGCAACACAATATTTATATTATTCATTATAGGCTTCAAGGAATTAACACAGTATACCATCAATTAAAGCACTATATCAAAAAACCTAGTTATACTGTAGGAATGAAGAAAGTGGAACAAATAGTATTGGAATCTTTATGTCATTATAGACAATGAATTCAATATCATGCAAATCAATCCTAATCACATCCCATAACCTTGAAAAATGCTATAAAAAGTTACTTCACTATGTCAATGTACTCAATATAATAGATCATTGTACTTTCTATGTGGAATGGTCATGATATGAGGATCATGGGTTTTTTATAATATTTTGAAAAATAATATTTTCTAAATAATCCTATGACAAACATTTTTGAAAAATAATCCTAACTTTTTTGAAGGTCCTTCACACCATTTTCCATTTTTCATGTGGACTAAAGGCGTTCTGGCACTTAAAAACTTTTCTAAAAACTTTGGGAAAAAGTGTTAAGGGCCACAATGCCTTTCTCTAAAACAATATATATATATATACATATATATACTACTTATAAATATGTTAGTATATTTAATTTTTTGATTTTATTTTTCTATATATATATACAAATAAACATTAAAATTATGATTATTATAAATGATTATAAATTGTATAATAAATTGTTAATAATTAAATTATTAATAGTAATTATATTTTATATATTAATAATTTAATCAATATTTATTTTTAGTTATATTATTAACTCTTTTATTAGTTACATTAATAATTATATTATTTACATCAATATTCACATTTATCATTTTTTTACAAGTTGAGGGAAAAGGACTATTTTATTAAGACAAAAAAGTAAATCCCCATTTAAACTAGAATGATGGGAAACCCTATAGTTGTACCGTAGGTAAATAGGCACTTAGTTCTATGAGAATCATGGTCTAAAGTCCATTACATGGTCCGAAGGACCCAGGGAATCGTAGTCCCAACACCCCCCCTAAAATGATATGACAAGAAGGACCAAGAGGTAGCAATATTAATGTCAAAAACTAGTCAAATGTCTTCTCCCCCCCACCAAAGCTACAACATCTGTCCCACATTAGAGTGTGGGGGAGGACCAGATGATAGGTGTCAGCACACCCATCACTCTATCAAGTCACATACCCGAGACTTCTCCTACCACATAAGTGGAAGGACCAACCATACGATGAGGTAACCATAAGAAGGAAAACACCAAAAATTTAGTTAAAATAATAATAAACTTGATATTTTTCTTAGCACATAACACCGAGATTTAAGAAAATTGCGATATACTATAGAAATATTATTATTTAAATGTGATCATTATAAACTAATCATTGAATTGTAGGGTATTAATATGAGTAAACACATTATGAAATAAACTTATATTATTCATAATCAATGAAAATTTAATTACTAATTCTTATTAAATAAGAACTCAATTTTTAGTAGTCATTTTTGGCTTCAAAAATTCATTTTATTCCAAAATGATTTTTATTGAATTTTATGTGTGGAAATTATAATTAATTTGTGCCAATATTAGAAATTATATTATAAAAAATTATATTAATTTTTGAAATCATCATGTCAAAATTATCTTACATTTAAATTATGATAATTTCTTAAAAATATTGATTTTTCGATGAATAAAGAAAAATACTAATTTTTATTGTAAACTGTCTTTTAATTTAATGAATTTATAAATTTCTATTTCTTTAAAATGTTTTTAAAAGTTAAATTAGTTCATTTATATTATTATAATCTAATTAAATTTATTTTAATTGATTTAATGTTAGATTTTTGTATTAAAATTTTTATACTTTAGAAAACATTTTTTTAGAAACTCGTTTTTCATCACATTTTGTGAGTTTAATTATAAATTAAATTATTCCAATTTTTTCAAGTGAATATTTTAAAATGTGTGCTGTATTTTTAATTAGGGTGATCAAAGTTTCTAAATAGGTCTGTTTTATTTGTCATCATTATGAATAGTAACCTTGATATATATTTTATGTCATAGTAATGGTAAAATGGGTAAAATAGAGTTAAAAATTTTCAATAAGATTATAAATTCTTTCTATAAATTTAATTTAAACTTTTTGATGAGTATATTTTAGAAATAACCATAAATGTTTCAAAAATATGGCCACTTGTTCTATTTTATTTGATTATGACAATTATATTATTTAAAAAAAAACAATAAATAACAAATGTCACTCTCTTGACTTTTATATCTTTAATTTTTTTACAAAATGATAAAAGGAGGTTATGATTAGTTATAAATATTTATTTTAAATAAAATAAAACATATCTTATCATCGTATTTTTTTTTAAAATTTAGTGATTGAATAATTTCATTAAATGCATATGCAACGCCAAAACAATATTTATTCAATTGATAAATAAATAAATAAATTATTTTAGAAATATTAAAAGTAATAAAATTTGAGTGAATTATTGAGTTAAATTATTTTTTCAGATAAATATAACTTATTATTAATGTTTTAAAGGTTTATATTTTAATTTATTTACTATCAGTTTGTTTTTAAATTCAATGTAAATGAATAGTTCTAAAAATAACATCAATGGTATTTTATAAAAAAATATTATATTAAAAGATTTAAAATTATAAAAAATCATATATTATTCCAAGTGAATGGTATATGGTTGACAATATAAACAATGATCCATTTATGGGTTACTTTTCCTTCAGTGGAAACATTATTGACCCATAAAGAATGGAAAACATTATTATCACAATAATTGTCAAAAAAGGTTCATATGGGTTAAAACCAAGAAATATAATGAAAATATAACCAAAACATGTTAAAATTTTAATGGATTATAGGATTTAAAATAAAACTCATATTATATTCCAATTTTTTTAATTTGAATCCATTTCTCATGAAAATTAATTTATATTAATTTAATAATTTAAGTAATTTCAAGAGTGCCCCTTCCCACACATACAAATTGGAACATAATCTACTTCATTATTCATAATTATTGATCCTTATATATAGGAAAATACAGACCATAATATTGTCCTAGGTTCCTACCCCATATCCTAAAGATAATTTTCTTTCCAAAATTTTAGGGCGTAAGGTTGTAAGCCGAAAGAAGTTTGTCAATGAAGAGGTATAACTCTTAACCGAGAATGTTTAATTTTATTTATTCATTTAAATCCTCTAAATAAATGGTATCTATTATCAAATAATTTATTCAACATCTTAAATATAAGTATTTTGTGTTATTATCATGTTATAACGAGTTTATATCTGTTTTTCATAAAAAAGTGAAAATATCGCTCATGAGTACATACGACATACTCTCTCTTTGTAGAGGTAAAATTTGTTTTTCATAACTATTTTACTTGGATGGTTATAAATATGGAAATATTGTATATATAATATATTTATGACTTATTTATTATTTTTTAATTATAATATCATATCTACCTCCTTTCCTTTCTTTTATAAAATAATAACATCGCTCATGCGTATGTATAGACTACCCCCTCCACGAAGCGATGCGATCTGCTTTTCATTTCTTATTTATATGTATAGAAATAAGGATATATTTAGGGAATATATATGATATAATAATAATTATTTAAATGTGTGTTATTTTTTACCTTTCTCTGGTTCCATCTGTCAAAAGTGAAAACATCGTTCATGCGTACATACAACATACTATTTCCATGAATGGTGTAATTCATTTTTTATATCTACCATTTATAGTTAAATATATATATATATATATATATATATATAATGAATATAAATATATATATATCATGTATAAAATCTTGGATATTATGGAACCATGATCAAATTACATGGAATGGAACTACCAAATTGAAAGTCTTATGAAAAACAAAACAATTAACACCCTTAAATGGAAATTTTAAAAAAGAATTATTAATAAATGGGTGTTAAAATTTTATAAGTGGGTCATATATTATATTATAAGTTTATATATAATTATGGTATATAATTATAATAAATTTATATTTATTATAAATGATTTTAGATCACTTTTTAAGCAAGTTTAACTTGAGGTAAGGGTTTCTTATTTCGCTTTTATTTGGGTGATACATAAGATATATTAACCACATGTTTCCTTTTTATATTTTATATAATACTAATGAATTTATTTTATTATTATTATTATATAATTTATTAGGATTTACATATCTATATAAGGATATGTGTTTCACAAGTTTTTGATTTAAAAGTTACCAAAGTGGTAAGAGATTGATATTTCAATCTCATTTAAATTATGAGTGTTTATGCTAAAATTTTCATTGAAGGAAATTATGTGATCCATTCCACATAAATACCATTAATTTGATTATACACTATTTATTCATGAAATTTTCAAGTAATAATACCATTTACCTCTCTTTGGTACTTAAAATGATTGATAATTTTTTAAGAAAAACAAACTTTATTTCCTCTTTAGAGGAGAATAATTTTATTAAATGTCCATGTTTTATTTATAAAAATCTTAAGAAGATTTTTAAAACTCACATATGATTTTTTAAATTCAGTTTCACACATATTTAATTTTTTTTAAATGAATCTTGTTTTCATTTTCAGAATGATGTGCTTTAGACTTTTAATGAAAAATGTGAAAGGAATATTTGTTTTAACATATATGACATGAAAAGAATTTCCCACCATCAAGAATGATGAATTATTTGATTCTCATTTTACAAATTTTCATGTTTCTTTTCAAATAAAATGATTTCATTAATATTTTGGAAATATTTTTATTTTAGATAAGTGGTTTCAAAATCAAAAAGTTATTTTCCTTAAGAAATATTTCAAGTTATATTTTAAAGGAATTTTCATCTATGATGACATAATTTTATGTTAATTATGTTTCAATAGGGATATGATTCTGTTACACCATCATATTATTTATATATATGGTTTATTATTATGATGATGATATATTTATAAAACCTATTATATTTCCCTTGGGTTAAGTTATGATGAAATGTTAAATTATTACATGATATTGTGATATAAATATGAATGGATTATGATTATGTAATGGCTGGTCCAGTTATATCCCTCTAATTAATTAAGAAAAGATGGATAACTCATGAGATAAATATGTAATGCATGAACCTGATTTCATGTTTACAATTTTAAGTGTGGGCCTGGATTTCATGTACATAAGATTATAGATGGACCTAGTTTCCATGTGATTAAGTTTATTCATGGACCTCCATAAGATTATGCATAGACCAAGATTCATGTCCATAATTTTATACAAGGTCTTGATTTCATGTCCTTGAATTAATGTGTGAACTTAATTCTCTTTATAAATGTTCATGATGTTATAAGATTATTTTTTTACATTCCTATGTTTATGTTATGATCTATTAGATCATGTTATTTGATTTATTTACAATTCATGTCTTATGAGTGGACAATATTTATTCCATAACTCAATATTAATAAATATGATATGCATGGTATGGTTTTCCAATGTTAAGATCATGTTCTCATACCCTTATAATCATGTTATATTTAAGTGATCATTTATATCTCCCTTATTTTCTTATACTGAGAATCTAAGATCACCCTTTCTTATATTTCATTTCCCTAAGTTTTAAATAAAGGTTGAAGTAGGGTATTTTTAAGAAGATTAATATGTGGGAAGATATTTTTGGGAGGTTTTGAATATATTTTAGGAAATTACAAGATTATGTATCTAATCTCCAAATATACTAAAAATTTATGGTCCCTAGGAATAATATATTGGATATTCACTTATTAAGATGTAATATATATGTATGAAAAATATGAATCACTATATTTGGTATCATATGAAATATTTATTCAATATTTAGATATTATTATTAGTGAACTTTGGTAAAAACCTTGGCAATAAGTCTAAGAATAGGTTACATCCAACCATTTTGGTAAGAGATATATTATGTGGTTTTCCTAAAAATAAATCCTTGTGTGGATAGAAAAAGTGGATGTGGTTTTGGAGTAGATGCATCTAGGTGAAATAACCCCAAAGAGTTGGTTGAGTATATATTGGCCATAATTATGGTGCATGGTGAGAGTACCCTTACTGCCCACTTAGTTTAACATTCCTTGGGGATATGCTTGGGTAAAATCATATTTCCTTATAAACTATTATGAAGTATTTGAATATATGATAACCAAGTATGGACTAGTTTAAACCTATGGTGGAAAACATTGAAAAGAATGTGTCATGATTTATACATCCTATGAATGATTTTTCATGATTATATGATTTCTCATAATAACTATTGTTACACACACTATACTTTTTGGTTTTTTTCAATGTATGTAACATTATGTAATTGTGTGAAAAAAAATTTATGGCCAATTCAATGACCATCCTCATGATCAACCATATGTCTATAGAGGTAAGATTCAATATTTTTTTATCTATTCTCACTAAACTCACTCAATTTATGAGTGGTAATGTGAAAATCTTGAACTTTTGAATGCTCCAAGGAGGGAGAAACATCCAATTGAATATTTTATATGATAACGTGCACCCTAATTTATGGGTATTTTATTCCTCTAGTTTCTATGTAATGGATCAATGCAATGGAAAATATATTTTTTATTATTCAGTGCTCAGACCATGAAAAAGTTATCCTAATCATTTTTCATTTAGAATGTGAAATAGATCAGTGGTAGAATCTTATTAATAATATAATCCAAGAGGAATAAATTTAATCAATGTAATGGGATATGTTTAATGGTACATTTTTTAGTGATTAATTCTCCCATTTTATACATATAAGAATGGATAATGAATTATTTGAGATTATGAAAAAGGACTATGAATCCATGGGATCTTATGAGGAAAATTATGTAACACTTTTGAGGTATGATTATGACTTGATCATCTTCCTTGAAAGAAAAATGGATCAATCATAAAGTGTTTTTAGACTAATTATTTGAAAATAAATATCTATAAGTGAATTTTGAAGCTATGAATAATTTTTTATATGTGAAATCAAAGTAAAAAATGGAAGATGGAAAGCCTGATAGTTTTGGTGATACTTAAATGAAATTTTAGTTTTATGAAATCTCTCATTGTATTT